>CM039628.1:19058160-20458160 GCA_022457165.1 Juglans mandshurica | reverse complement strand
TCGAGACGCTCAAGCGATGGAGGGTACGTGATCCATAACTCAATTTAATTAGAAAAAAATCTTCATCACCTCACATTACATTTGACACATATGAATCAGTCCATTGAAATGCGCGTCATATGAATGGACATTGTCTATTAATACGCATAGGGGCTGAAAGATCAAATTTATCGTGTTTATCAATGAATGGTATGTGCAATCGTTTGCAGTTAAATTTGCATCTATTTATGGTGTGTCGGATGCATGTTTAACTAAAATGTGCATGTTTTCATGTTTTCTTTGTGTTCTTCATGTGCATGCAAAGTGTATTTTGGTGCTATATTGAGATTGCATTGTTACATTAAATGTTTCCATTTTCCATGATAAAATAACCTTAACAAAAACCACTTTCATAAATACCATTGAAAATACAAACATACTATCCAATACAGGGACCTATTGCATTAAAAAAAAATCTCTAAAAAACTATCTATAATATTTTCAAGAAAATCCTGTGGGTAGATTTAGATCCCGTGGTTAGACATAGAAAGGCATATATGTATTTTGGGCTTTTTGAATGGTTCAATGGAATTTCATGAGTTGAAATTTTATTGGGGAGATTGTGATACCCTAGATCGTGCTACATTAATCTTATGGTGGGTGGATCTTATGTTAAGTTTTACAAAGGTTGTTTATTAGGGGGAATTGAGTTTTATGAATGGGTTTAAGAAGCCTTATAAAAAAATGGTTTTAAGAATCTCCAAAAGAATTAATTTATCAATCTTATTATTAATATTAATAACGTATTTTGTATATAGCTATATAACGTTAATGTAGCTTTAACACCTCTGTGGGTTTTAAGTTGTATTAATATCATGTATTCCTTGTAGGTGTATTAGGTGAAGTTTGGCATCAATAGTACTATTTTGATATTTTCTCTCATTTTTCTTATTCTCAATCCAAACATCTTTGCTCCTTCCGATCATGATCATTACCCTGTCACAAATACTAATTTCCTACGACTAAATGGATATTTTTGGGAATACTATTTGTTATTGAAAAAAGTCGCCGCAAAAGACCGTTTTCTTGCCGAAAAAAAGTTTTTATCTCACCAAGTTGTAGTTGTCGACAATAAGACATGGTAAAAGGTCATTTTTTTTCCACGAGCAGTTTTTGTGTCATTAGGTGAGTATTTGCCATGAGTGTATATCTTGGAAAAAAAATTCATGACAAAAAGTCATATTTCTTGTAGTGTATAAGTGTACAATAGTTATTTTTTTTATACATTTGGGGAGCGGGTTTCGAACTTAAAACCTTCATTTTGGAGGTTGGAGATTTATGTCAATCAAGCCACGTGCTTTGGCTTAGTCTACAATAGTTATTACTGTGACCTCGGATGGGAAAAGGATAGAGGTAAGAGATACAAGTCGTGTAGTGAGGTGTATGGAAAAGGCTTAACAGAGCACGAGTGTAATGAAGTCGCAACGGAAAGAAAAGACAGTAGTCACCAATCTATGGCTTTTCAGTATCATAGGAAATCTATAAACTCCAAATTCGGCATCAAGTGCCATGATCCATTAGTCACCAAAGTCGGAAATCCACAACTTCGACGTTATTACAACCCGCCCATAATGTTTTAAAAAGGAGTAATTCTAGGCATCTGCCCCACACCAGCACACACTGCACATTACTTTTTTTTTTTTACACGGAGTGTGCCCCGTGTGGGGCAGATGCCCACATTTTTTCTTCAAAAAGATTACAAAGGCACCCCCTCGGGTTAAACCGATACATAAAAAGAAAGAAAACTAAAGTAACAGATCATGGCCGATGCAGGGCCAGTCCCTTTTTATTCTTCCGGTGGCGCTAGGTCCTCTTGCTCGTACCCACCTTGAACTGCGACATAATCTACCGTTTCAAGGAGTAAAACTGTAGTGAGACTTCCACGGTGAGATTACAAAAATATCAGTAAGTTAAAACAATGACCAAGAGTTTTTCTTGAACATAAATCATGACTTATAAGGTTTGGATGATGGAGATAATTCCCTTTGGAAGAACGTAGGTGTTTTGATTATACGGAACATTTCCTTCTAAATGTCGGCTCAAGAACGTAGGTGTTTTGTGTTTTGATGCTTGCTGATTGATGTGACTAGTGGTCTGTCTTGAGATTTTGTGTGTACTTCATGAGCTAGTAAATCATGAACTCTGCCACCCCTACAATTTCTCTATTTTACTTTGACATGTATCTTTTGCTTGGGATCTGACTGAAAGGACTTTTATTCTTTACAGAAAGCAACTCTGGTACTAAATGCTTCCCGTAGATTTCGGTACACTTTGAACTTGGTAAAGGAAGAAGATAAAGAGCAAAGAAGAAGGATGATTAGAGCCCATGCACAAGTCATAAGAGTAATGTTCTTAATACTAACACATGTTTCTGCTTTGTGTTTTAGATTGTTTTCTTATTTCTAATTAATGATTACTTCCTGTATTAGGCAGCATTACTTTTCAGACTGGCTGGAGAAAGGGAAATTGGTATATCACTCTCTGAATTTAATATATATATATTCTTGTGACCCCCTTCCCGTTAGGAATAGATACTACATATCATTCATATCATAGCTTAAAGAATGAAAAATTCTGTAAACCAAGAGTCTAATGTCTCGTTTGTTTTCACAACTCATCTCAATTCATTTCATCTAATCATTTCAATTTTTTCAAATTTCTACACAAAATAAAATTATAAACAATTCAACTTTTTCAAATCTCAAAATAAAAATAATATTAAAAAAATATATTTAATGATATTTTATTCAACTTTAAAATTTAATTTCAATTCATCTCATCTCATCTGCGAAAACAAACGAGGCGTTATACAAGTATATTGATAAACTTCAACAACGATGTTTTTAGAACTCATTGAAAGAATTTTATTATTAAACTTTTTTTTTAATCTAAAAACATCATACTAAACACAAACCTCCATTGTTATACAAGTATTATAATTAAAATCATTGTCTATCTTAGGGTTCCAACTGTATATTTCCCGGCTTAATAGTTATAGACTCTTTCTCGATAGTATCTAGGGGTGTAAGTTGAAACCGGTAAACCGGAAAACCGGTCCGAACCGGACCGGACCGGACCGGTTTTACCGGTTTTGAACCGGTCCGGTCCGGGACCGGTTCTTAGAAAGTGAAAACCGGCCGGTTCCGGTTTTAAGATTTTTCGGACTGGACCGAACCGGACCGGACCGGTTGATAAAAAAAAATATAAAAAAATACTTATATTATTGTATATATAAGTTTTATACAAATTATTATATATATATATTAATATATATAAGTTTTTTATTTTATGTATAATTATAATTTTTTATGTGAAAGTTTTATATATAATTATATATATTTGTATATGAAATAATTTCTTATTATAATTTATAAATTATTACATAAAATGTTAATACTAAATCACTAAAAGTTTATAACTAGTACTAATATTAAATATATAGTTTATAACTAATACTAATATATAACTTATAATAAAAGTATAAAACAATATTTTTTAAATTAATTTTTTTTTTATAAACAAATTTATGATGATAAATTGTGAAATTTACATTTTAAAAAAACCGAAAAACCGGACCGGACCGGACCGGAAACCGGTAAAACCAAAAGTACCGGTTTAGGAGGGTAACCGGTGCGTAATCGGTTTTGAAAAATACAAAACCGGTACATACCGGTTCGGTCCTAGATTTTGTCCAAAACCTGATCGGACCGGACCGGTTACACCCCTAATAGTATCTATAGGTAGTTGAAGCATGAAAACAAAAAGGGTGAAATACCAGTACAAAGAGATCATTTATCATACATGAGTAAAAACAGTTGTGAACATAGTAGATTTTTGAAAAACATCAGTAAAATATTTTACACATAATAAAACATTTCAAGGGTGGCAAACCAAGGTATTAGTCGCAGTGAAAAAGTAAAATGTATTAGTCGGAAACTAATATTAATAGTACAGGGATTTGTGTATTACTCGCTCATTAAAAAGCGATATCCACAAGTCACTACCACTTCATCCATAAAGTAATGACGGACCAATATCTGTTCATTGCCCAACTCAAATAATATTATAAATTTACAATAAAAATCCTAAATTTACAAAGATTATAAATTTAATGGGGACATGCCCCCACTCTATTCCTCGGGTTGCATCGGTCCCTCTTCCTCGAAGTAACCCTCTTAAGTTATATTTGCATCAAAGTCTATTGTTTTGAGGGACAAAACCGTAGTGGGACTACTACTGTGATATTTTAATGAAACATCAGTAAGTTGACACCCAAGATGACAACTATCAATGTAAGAAAATGGCATGAATATGAATGCATAAGCTTTATGTAAATAAAAGCTGAAATCGCATATATCGTTAGTATACTGAGGAACTAATCCAGCAAGTAAAACAACATAATCATGAATCATTGTAAACATTACCGAGCACCCACTCTAATATCCACTCTATCCACTCTAATATGTGTGTTTGAGAGCAATATAGGTATTTTTTTTAATAGTTTTTATAGGTTTTATTGAAAGCTAAAGATGGTATATATTTCATTAGTCACAAGCTAATGAAATATAAACACATTTTTACATAGTTTACTAAGATCAGAACTTGTGGACTATTTCCATTCATATACCTTTATTTAGTTTTTCATTAATTTATAGAATGAATTTTGAAATATAAAACTTCTAAGAATTTTCTCAGACAATCATATTAGTTGTCTTGCATATGATGGTTTTTAAAATTTATATTATATCATATTTGCATATTCTCTTTATTATGGAACTCTTGGCATTAATCAATGATCAAGTACTCGTACTTTCTTGTTACAACTACATAGTTTTACAAATTTGATCTCTATGGTATGTTGTAACAGTGTCTTTATCGTTTAGATAGTGTGATGAAATGAGATGAGATGGTTTTAGATAAGTTGAATAAAATATTGTTATAATATTATTTTTTAATATTATTATTGTTTTGAGATTTGAAAAAATTGAATTGTTTATTATATTTTATGTAAAAATTTATAAAAATTATAATGATGAGATAAAGTGAGAGAGACGGTTTCTATATCCAAACCAACCATATTTATTTTTGTTGCTCATATATATCATCCAATTAAGTTGCTCCCTCATTTTTTTTTTTACTTATGTTTGAATTATCTATTGTTAGGTCCCACAGCAACACCCTCAACTCCAACTGGTGATTATGCAATTGGTCTTGAAGAACTTGCTTCTATGACCAGGGAACATAATATTTCTACTTTACAACATTATGGAGGGGCAAGTCATCTATGAATTGAATTTTCTTCGATGATATGATTTTCTTATGCATTCTAAGGTTAACTCATGGCAATGATCACATTCTCCGTCAGGTTAAAGGCTTATCAGAATTACTGAAAACAAATCTAGACAAAGGGATTAATGGGGATGAAACTGAGTTGTTAAAACGGAGGAGCTCATTTGGATCAAATACATATCCTCGGAAGAAAGGGCGCAGTTTCTTGGTATATATAGTATCCTACTGATCATAAGATTGCTTTTCTTTCTTAATTTTGTTTTTCATGATCGCTTCATTCCTGTGCTGTTTTCTGCAGAGGTTCCTTTGGGAAGCCTGGCAAGATTTAACCCTTATCATCTTGATCGTAGCTGCAGTGGTTTCATTGGCTCTCGGAATTAAAACAGAGGTGCGCTTGGCCTTCATTGATTTTTTTTTTTTCCATTTTTTATCATTAGCATATTATTTTTTCTTTTGATTTTGTGGAGTACGCATTTCTCTCCTACATGCAAGGAAGCTCCTAAATTTTGGGTGAATTTATAATTAGGCTCTATTTAATGAAAAGTTGATGATACTTGCCATACTGCATAAAAACTGAGAAGGGAACTAGGAATTTAAGTACGGGGGGGAACCACACATTGCAGTCATATCATCTGCTGAACAAAGAGTACATAGAATCTTGAAGGTGTGAAGGGTCACCAAAGGTGTGTTCACAAGTTTACCTTAATGATATAAGACCTTTAACTGGTGGGCGTGACCACTAATTCGGCTACGTTTGGAGGTTGAAATGAGTTGAGTTGAGTTGAGTTGAGTTATGAACAACAGTATTTTGTGGGTCCCATTGAGATGGGTTTAACTTTTTAAGTTAAAATATATTAAGTAGGTTGAGATGAATTTAACTTTTTTTATAAGAAATTGAAAAAGCAGTGGGTCCTATCAATAATTGGTTTGAGATGTGTTGAGTTTGGTACCAGCTTTTCGAGAGTCATAAGGATATTTACAACTATAAGCCAAGCTGCTCAGTCTATCATTTCTCAAGATGCAAGTTATTTGTCAACAAAGTAAATAGTTAACAGTTAATACCAGTGGTATAGATATTACTCTGTCAACAAGCAATAATTCAATATTACAAAGCATTTCTTCAACATAGTTTAAAAGCATGTACATCAACAAAGCAATTAAAATCATTTAAACATGACAATTTTATCTAGGATTATGTGCACTCGCAACAAGTAAATTTAATATTGTCACACGAGTACGTGTTATATATGTACAAATAACAAGGTTTTATAAAATTACTTCGCATGAAATAAAATTGTTTGATTAAATACACAATCATTTCTGTAAATGCTAGTACAGTACCTTAGCTTTCCTTTTTCAACAACTAGGTCTAAAGCGTCCAAGACTTCATCACTTTGAATGAAAAGGATTTCATTTTGGTGGTTATTGAATGGCAAAGGTGATATATATGAAATCTCAAGAACTCATGTGTTACGAAGTTTTGGAAAGGAAATGAGATGGGATGAGATGAGATGAGATGAAATAAAAAATGTTTCCAAAGATCCCCCAAGGGTAGCAAGAGTTTATCAAGAGTACTATCTTGTCATCTAAAATGCATCTCTTTTTTTCGCCTCTCTCTAGAATACCTTTTTGATACTTAGAAATTTTGAATTTAGGGTGAAAATGAAGAGTGGGAAAGAGCTTTATTTATTGAAAAATTGAGGAACTAAAAACATTTATTATCTCACTCCTTGATAGAAGTTGTCAAGCTTAATTGTCCACAATTACTAAAATCTCATAATCTTCAAATACGCTTCCAAGGAAAATGAGGACTATTTTGAAAAGTCAACGGCTTATAATAAGATCAAACAGTACACCCCTTGGACTTCCACAACATTATATCCCCATCATTACCATCAAGCCTCAAAGAGTATAAAAAGCTGAAGAAAGCTAAAACTTCATCAATTTTCCAATTCTGAACAGCTCTAGTGAAGCAAACAAGTTTATCAGATACAGAAGCATACCAATCAGAAACCAAACAAAAATAGCCGGAAACACCCTTTCTAAAAAAAAAACGGATCCTACATCCTACATCCTCTTCAACAACATAACTAACATGGCTAACAAAACTCTCTCAGCCATTTCTAATGAACTTCCAAAGGCTCACACATAAGCCTCTCGTACTTTATTAGAGCACCAACCCCCCAAGCACTTCCATATTTTAGATCAATAAACTCCATCCAAAGTGATTGACCTTCCTATTAATATCTCCATAACCACTTTCACAATAAAGCTTTATTAAAGACACTCTAATTACGAACCCCCAAGCTTCCACCCGAAATAAGAGAACAAACTTTATTCCAACTAATAAGATAATTTAGTTTTCTCTCCCAATATTCCACCCCACAAGAAAGCACGAAATAGGATCCGGTTGGCCACCCATGCAGGCAATGGAAACAACGAAGGAAAGTAAGTGGGGAGATTGGAAGGATTTCTCTTAACTAAAGTAGTTCTACCCCATTTAGATAAATATAACAACAACTTCCAAACAACCAACCTTTTTTCAACTTTCTCAACAACCTCATCCCATATAGCATTAGCCTTAAAAGGTGTCCCCAATGGAATGCCTAAATATTTCAAAGGTAATAAATCAATTTACAACCCAACAAACTTGCCGAAGTATTGATGTTACACACCACCCCGACCGAAACCATCTCAGACTTTTCAAGATTCACCTTAAGGCCTGAGATGGCTTCAAAACATAATAACACATCCCTTAAGGCTTGAATTTGACCATGTTCTGCATCATAGAAACTAAGAGTGTCATCTGCAAAAAGAAGATGAGAAAGTGTAATAAACCCATTATTAGCATTACCAACCGAGAAGCCTAAAAGGAAGCCCCCTCCAACCGCGACCTCCACCACTCAAACCGACGTCTCCATAATAATGACAAAAAGGAAAGTGGACAAAGGATCCTCCTGTCTCAAATCATGAGAGTTATGAAAAAACCAATAGGGTAATCATTAACAAACACCAAAAAATGGGCAGTAAAAACACAATGGCTAATACGATTAGCAAGTACCTTCAAAATTATCTTGTAAACTCCACTCACAAGACTAATTAGGACTGAGAGCAATAAAAGTAGCATTGAGTGATTTTCATACTTTTTAAAGGAAAAGAACTCCTGAAATGCTTGCTTCACATCTTCATTCACAATCTCTCAGCAAACTTGAAAAAAGGCCATTGAAAATCCATCCGGACTTGGAGCTTTATCTTTAACCAGCCTACTAACCACCTGAAAACCTCATCTTCATCAAATGGTCTCTCCAACCAACTCACACTAAGAGAATCAAAATCCAAATAGTCAATTTTAGGCCTCCAAGATGCTGGTTTGATGAGAAGACCTTCGTAACAATGCAAAACAAGATCCTGAATCTCAGTGGAGATGAAATTACACAATTATCGGAATGAAGCATCTCAATAGTATTGTTTCTCTGGTGTTGTCCATCCTATGAAAACATTTTGTACATTTATTCCCTCCTTTCAACCAAAGAGCCCTTGATTTTTGTTGCCATGAAATCTCATCCATCAACAACACTTTCTCAGGCTCAGCCTCCACTTATTTTTATTCTCAAAAAGACCTCATCAGAAAGAATCACATTCTCCTCCCCAACATTCAAATCATGTAAGTCTCCATAAGAGAGTTTTTCTAACTGTTAATATTCCCAAAAACTTCTGCTTTCCACTTCCTTAAGTCGAACTTCAATGCTCTGAGCTTACCAACAAGAACGAAACTAGGAGTACCCGTGAACTGATAAGAAGATCACCAGATCCTAACCTTATCAACAAAATCATTAACTCCTAACCACATGTTTTCCAACTTAAAATAATTTCGACCCCATTAATACTATCACTATCCAGCAAAATAGGGAAGTGATCCGAATATACCTGAGGCAATCTCTTTTGACACAGCTCTGGATAATGTACCTCCCAAGAAGGAGAAACAAGAAATCGATCCAATCTTGACCAACCCCAACTGTTGGAACCCCCCCCCCCCCCCCCCCAACACACACACACACACACAAAAGAGGAAGATCCAAGAGAACCAAATAAAAAATAAACTCAGAAAACTCTTCCATTGCCAAAGAAATACTAGATTCACCTAATCGCTTACCCGAGAATCGAGTAATGTTGAAATCCCTGCACATACACCCTAGCACATCCCATAGAGAATACAACCCCGCCAATTACTCCCACATAAAACTTCTTTCCCTATCTAAATTTGGACCATAAACACCCACAAAGGCCCATTCCCACCCATCCTCCACAGTTTTAAAAGAACAAGCTATAGAGAAATTCCCTGTACTCCATTGACTTCACCACTCTTGTATCCCACATCAAAAGAATACCTCCAGAAGATCCCATAGACGACAAATAAGCCTAGCCCACCAAAGAACACCACATAGACTATGAATTAAACATCTATCAATAAAGCATAACTTTGTTTCTTGAAGACAAACAATATCAACCTAGGATTTGAAGATGCTTGTTCGGTAACTAATTTAACTATAATTAACTAACTTGACCATTCACTCTTAGTATTGATAAAAGAACAATTTATTGAGGCCATTGGATTAATGTTAGTCATATCCTGCCAATAAATATTAAATCTTTTAAATATATTATGACAATATTTTTTTAGAGGTATTTCGAAATTCTAGGGTTCTAGAATATCAAAGGACCTTAAAGGTGATGTTAATGCGTAAATTTGAACAATAGACCGAAAGGGAGGAAATAATCATTTCCGGCCCACGATCGTGATTATGGCTTCGATACGGTGTGCTTTGCGTTCATCCGTGAAATTAAACAATAAAGAAGAAAATAAAAATAAATAAAGAGAGACAGATATTTACGTGGTTTGACATAATGCATACGTTCACGGGTTGTTTGAGGGCAAAATCCACTATAATAGACGATTTTAAAATCTCTCATGGCCTCACGTATCTCTCATTATAATGGAGAAATTTAGGGAAGATCCTTTGGAGTCGATATGTGTTGTGGAGTTTGCATGTAGGGAGCTTGTCTAGAAAGACTGTCAGATTTGTGGGGATCTCTGCTTTATATATAGGTCTATTTCCTTAAAACGATTGAGTCCAACTTGCCCTGTGAATCATTTTCCTTTTAGGAGTTTGAGGGTCTTTCATTTTAGGAGTCTGAGTTTCTTTCCTTGTCTCTCCTTAGCCTTATCTCTTAGCTTGACTTTCAGCTTTATCTCGAGGTTAACTTTTAGGCTGCTGATTTGAACCCTACAGATGCCCACGATTCTTAGGTCGATTTGCTCAACAAGAAGGCATTGAAAATCTCCAAGTTAATAATCTACAGAATAAATTTTGAAAATTAGTCCCTGGTTTTCTGTTTGTTTTGTGCTAAGCGGTGAAGAGCTCAGCTTGGAGAGATAGGTGTGAGATGTACTCGACCGCATTAGGTGTGAGCACAGAGCTCTGCTTTAGTGGGAGATGTACTTGATCGCATTAGGTCTAAGCATGGAGCTCTGCTTGGGCAGGAGATGTACTCGACCGCATCAGGGGTGAGCGCGGAGCTCGATTTTGAGTTTTTTTTATTTGTGTGGATGTTTGCCTAATATATTTTTTATTGTCAACGAAAAGTGCATATTTCCATGATTGGTTTTTTGTTAATGTTTGTAGTAGTGGATTCTCTGCCCCTTGGTTTAAATTGTCGTTTGATGTTCCCATTAAGGGATTGATGTTAGAGTTTGTTTGTAGTAACCCGTGCTTAAATGGTCATGAAGCCCGTCAACTCCCTGAGCCCACATTAGGCGGTTGCCTAGCCTATTCCCCAAGGAAACCCGTGCGAGGCAGTTGTGGAGCTCGGTGGCTTGTTCCTGAAGGTAAGCCGCTAGCGACTGTTGTGGCGCGAGCGTAAACACTCGGTGTTTACTAGAAAAGATGTTGTGCTTGTATTGCTGCCTAGGTGAAAGAGGTCGGGTAGTCCAGAGAGTTGCCCACTTGTTAGGTGCCTAGGAGGTTGAGCAGTCCTTGACCTTTCCCGCCTGTTGGCTTGTCATGAAGGAGGTCGGACAGTCTAATAACTTGTCCCGCCTGTTGACCCTTGGTGAGAGATGAGTGAGGTTGGGCGGTCCCTAACCTTTCCAGTCTGTTTCGATGGCAAGGGTCGCAGTTTGTGACTTGCGCGCCCTTTTCACCACGAGTCATTGGACTCGTCTTTGGTGTTTGGGGGGTCACAAGGTCTTTTGACCTGCATGCCCGTTTGGTTATCGCGAGTCTTGGGACTCGACTTTGGTGTTTGGGGAGTCGTAATGTCATTTGACCTGCACGCCTGTTTGGTCACCGTGAGTCTTGGGACTCGACTTTGGTATTTGGGGGGTCACGGGATCTTTTGACCTACACATTCATTTGGTCACCATGTGTCTTGGGACTGTATTTGGTGTTTGGGAGATTACAGGGTCTTTTGACCTGCGCGTCCCTTTGGTCACCGTAAGTTTTGGGACTTGACTTTTATGTTTCGAGGGTTGTGGAGTCTTTTGACCTGAACACCCATTTGGTTACTGGGAGTCTTTGGACTCTACTTTGCTGGTTTAAGGGGGTTGTGGGGTCTTTTGACCTCCACACCCATTCCACCGCGAGTCTTTGGACTCGGCTTTGGTGATTCAAGGTTGTGGGGTCTTTTGACGTCCACGCCCATTCCACCATGAGTCTTTGAGCTAGCCTTTAGTGTTTAAGGGATGCTCGTCCGCACTGTTGTGGCGGGAGGCTGAGTTTGACCATCTTGAGAGGTTTTCACCAAAAATCAAATAAGTTAGTGTAATACAAATTGCAAGTTTGAGATTTGTGAACCAGAGCCATTTCGCTGAAGCGTGATGAAGGCTTGGGGGTGCCCGTGATACTGAGCAATCTATTATAACAAAGACAAATTAAGATGCTTGAGAGGGGCTTTGTATGCAGTATTCCGTTTCGTGCGAGTGATTTCTTGTGAAGTGTATTGCTGGGTCGTGTAGCCAGTGGGATTCTCGTGGAATGTTGAAGAGTTTTACTGGGAACCTCCAAAAATAAAATTTGTTAGTGGAAAAATGAACTTCAAATAGCAAGATTGAGAGGGACAAACCAGATCAATTTTTGCCCCTGCTTTCCATTTTTCCCAACTGGATTTGTTCACTGATGAATGGCTTTTGCTGTGGGCGAGCAAAATACTTTGGGAGAAAAACTCGCAATGGGTGAGCACATGGGGGCAGCGATCTCCTCTGTCGCGAGCAAATTTGTTGTGAGTGGACAATTATCGGCCGCTATGTGGGCTGCTCATTGGTCGAGCAAAGGTGAGTTGTTGCCAACCATGAGGGTGGCGAGATGCTGCTGGGTTGTTTAGCCACTCAAAGTTGGCGAGCTTGCTTCCGGTCGCTAGGGGCTAGCAATTGTGGATGCCTAATGTTTTCTAGAGAAGATCTCGTGAGCCGGAGAATCATCCTCCTACTGTTATCGGAAATAATGAAAAGTCGTATCCCACAGACGACGCCAATTGTTAATGTGTAAATTTGCACAACAGACTGAAAGGGAGGAAAGAATCATTCCCAGCCCACGATCGTGATTCAGGCTTCGATATGGTGTGCTTTGCGTTCATCTATGAAAGTAAACAATAAAGAAGCAAATAAAAATAGATAAAGAGAGGCAAGATTTATGTGGTTCAACGTAATACCTACGTTCATGAGTTATTTGGGAGTGAAACCCACTCTAATGGATGATTTTACAATCTCTCATGGCCTCACGTATCTCTCATTACAATAGGGAAATTTAGGAAAGATCATTTGGAGTCGATATGTGTGCTGGAGTTTGCATGTAGGGAGCTTGTTTAGAGAGACTGTTAGATTTGTGGGGATCTCCGCCTTATATAGAGGTTTATTTCCTTAGAGTGATTGGGTCGAACTTGCCTTGTGAAGTTTTTTCCTTTCAGGAGTCTGAGTCTTTTTCCTTTTAGGAATCTGAGAGTCTTTTCTTTTAGAAGTCTTGAGTGTCTTTCTTTATCTCATCTTAACCTTATCTCTTAGCTTGATTATCAGTTTTATATTTGAATTAAATTATAGGCTGCTGATTTGACCCATGTAGGTGAAGTCAGAAAGATCAAATTCGGAATTTTTCTTAGCCTTCCAAAATTTCCATTGTTTTCTCGCATTTTCTGAACAATTCACTAGAAACTTTCTAAACCTCTAGGTTCAGCAAAAGGTAAGTTTTCTGAGTTATTTATTCATTTATTTTTGTTTGGTTTCCTTCCATCTTTCGTTCACTTTGTAATCACCCATCATTATCTCACTCCTAACCCTTAATTTGGATGAATTTCCTTAACAATGAGTCATTGAAATGGGGGCATTAGTGATACCTAAATCCCAGCTTGCAAAATAACAAAACATTTTGGTCGTCTTACACTTGAATGAATGCTTATATATAATATGACTTGCTTTTGTTTCAATTAAAGTATACTTGTTTTTCCTCCTCTCCGCTCTCCTCTCTCCTCTCTCCATTCCCTTGCACTTATGGGGTTTGTTCATCTGGTTATGTTGGCATATTTATACCTCGAACTCTTATTTCTTTGCTTTTTACTTGGGTGTTCTTTTTTAAATTATATGTCACAGGGTCTGAAAGAAGGATGGTATGATGGGGCAAGCATTGCCTTTGCTGTTTTTCTTGTGATAATAGTCACAGGTAAGGAATTTGATCTTGCCATTGTTTCCACACTTAAAGCTGTGCATTGAGCCATTTGGATGGAAGGATAGTAAAAACATTATTGATTTTGTGGGGTTCTGAGGCTAATAATGATGCATTCTTTGTCGTCTTTCTCTTCATGTCTTAAAACACAAACACAAGCTAAGCCTTAATTCGATTTGAATTGGACCACCGATTTAAGTTGTTATTATGTTCTTGTTATGAAGAATGTATGCGTAGATGTTATTATAGATTCTTTACTGGATCTTATGAGTGTTGCTTAGAGTATCATATTTGTACTAGAGTTGCAAGCTTCGGCTTTTCCTTCACTTCAATATCTTTTGTTTCAAGACTACTGATACTCTTTAATTATTTCTATTTGGTTTTTTTGGTTAACCAGCTGTCAGTGATTATCGACAATCTCTTCAGTTTCAGAATTTAAATCAGGAAAAGCAAAATATACAATTGGAGGTGTGTACAGTTATGGAATGGAAATGTTATTCTTCATGTTGGGGTGCTTAATTCATTGTATGCATTTGAAACTATGTACAGGTCAAGAGAGGTGGCAGAACAGTAAAGATTTCGATATTTGATATTGTTGTTGGTGATGTTGTACCTATGAAAATAGGCGATCAGGTGAGGACCTTAATGGTTAAGTTTCTTCTGCTGGAAAATTAAATTTTATCCTCTCAATATTTACTCCTTTGGGGGGCTTTCCATAGGTTCCTGCTGATGGCATCTTAATTGCTGGTCATTCTCTGTCCATAGATGAATCAAGCATGACTGGAGAAAGCAAGATTGTGGGTTACTTCTATCTTCTAGTATTTTCACATTTAATATCTATTTTGTATTATTCTTAAGTATGGCATCTCTTGCAGGTTACCAAAGATCAAAAGGCCCCTTTTTTGATGTCTGGCTGCAAAGTAGCAGATGGTGTTGGTACCATGCTGGTAAAATTATTGTCATTTTCTTCTGTGTAGTGCCATAAATGTTTTGATTTCATGTTTAGAACGGAGCATTAGGCATTTTCCTGTATTAAAACTGACCAACGTCTTCCCAATTTCGCTGTGAGAAAGACGATTCCTTGTTCACAAAGTGTCTTACTAACCGTCTTTCTCAAATGAACTCACCTCATTCGTCGACTCCATACGATTTAATTGATTTTAATATGTACTGCACAGTGTTTTGGATGGCTAGTGTCCACAAGTTTAGTGAAAACTTCATTCCACTTTTAGCTGTTCATGTATTGAATTACAACTGTAGCACATAAATTTTACATGCAAGGAGTGTGCGTCCAGCCAGAATCCTTTCGTCAAGATTTTGATCCTAGTTTCTATCATAGTTCTATGATCCATTTAGCTATCTTTCTTTCTGTGAAGCTTCACCTTTTTTAGCTATCCGTAGGTGACTGGCGTTGGCATCAATACAGAATGGGGATTGTTGATGGCAAGCATCTCAGAGGATACTGGTGAAGAGACCCCCTTACAGGTTTTTCTTTATCCCTGGCCTTAAACTTTGTTGCTTCTCTGTAGCTTGTGGTGTTTCATGTTTTAAAGCTCAACGATTTTTGGGTGACGGTTAAGGTACGCTTGAATGGAGTCGCAACTTTTATTGGCATAGTTGGGCTTTCAGTAGCTGTTTTTGTGCTTGCTGTCCTCTTTGTTAGGTAAACCTCTATCATTAAATAATTAATGTTCTGTTAAATTAATTTGATGGTCCCATTACCATTACCATAATCTAATTTATATTTTTAGATACTTCACTGGACATACAAAAAATCCAAATGGAAGTGTCCAATTTGTCCGTGGAAAGACTAGCATTAGTGATGCAGTAGACGAAGTTATTAAAATATTTACCATTGCAGTAAGTGCAGTTTCTAAATTCTTTTAATGTAGTTTTTTAACAAAGAGTAATGCTACATGCATGCAGTTGTGAGTGTACAAGTATCGTACAATCATTTTAAAAAAAGTGAATAAATACGGGACCCACATGAAAAGAAAATTAATTTTTTAATAGTAAACTCTACTATTTTTCAAAACGACTGTACGGTACTTGTGCACTCTACGACTGTACGTAGCATTACTCTTTTAACAATTATATTTGCTTTTATATTATGTCTTGACTAATTGTAAACCCATTATATTAGGTTACCATTGTCGTTGTTGCAGTGCCTGAAGGGCTTCCTTTGGCTGTCACATTGACGTATGTATGAGCAACTACTTTGTTTCAGACTGCAAATATAATAGAGCTAAGGCTAATCTGTTCATATTCTTAATCTCTATGATTCTTTTCGATTTTGTTTCTGTATGTCAAATCTGTGGCAGCCTAGCATACTCAATGCAGAAAATGATGAAAGATAAAGCTTTGGCAAGTTTCAGTATCTATTATTCTCCTCATATATTGCTTTAACACAATTGATTTTGTTTCAGTTTTTTTTTTTTTTTTTTTAATCCCTTTTCTAATAATGGAGACTTGCAGGTTCGTAGACTTTCAGCGTGTGAAACTATGGGCTCTGCAACTACAATTTGCAGTGATAAGACGGGAACATTAACCCTGAATCAGGTGTGTTCTCATTAGTAAGCATTGAAATACTCCACGTGTCTGATGTTATTTCACATTTGGTGCCTTCAGATACTTCTCAAATAAATGCTGTATGTAGTTTCGAATACCCACATTTAGAGCATGGCATTGCAATAGGAGTTTTAAAGTCTTAAAAGCTCATTTTTTTATAAAAATAAAATTAAAAAAAAAAGAAGGTTGTTTCCGTTTACATATTAAAAGCGGATTGCAAGAGGAGTTTTAAAAAGTGATTAAATAGTCTTAAAAGCTCTTTAATAAAAAAAAATATGTTATTTCGGTTTATATATTAAAATATTTTTTAATCTCAAATAAGTTAAAAGTACTTTTTTATGTTTTTCCACAAATGCATTTTTCCGGATAATCCGAGATGTAGTTTAAATTTTAAAAAAACTGTTAATGAACAAAAATATCTATACAATTTTCATATAATTACAACTTTCAAACTTTTAAAGATATGGTCATAATCTTTAAGGGCTCTTTTGGATACATAAACCATCTTATCTCGTCTCGTCTCGTCTCATCTCATCATTACAATTTTCTCAAATTTCCACACAAAATATAATAACAATTCAATTTTTTCAAATTATAAAACAATAATAATTTTAAAAAATAATATTATAACAATATTTTATTCAACTCATCTAAAACCATCCTATCTCATCTTATTTCATCTCACTATCCAAACGAACCCTAAAAGATCAATGATTGCCATTTCTACCTCAAAAAGTACTTTTTTAATTTGTTTCTAAACAAATATGATATGTTTAAAAGTACTTTAAAAATATGGGTACCGAACTAAAATAACTTTTTTATAGTAGAACATATTTCTTAAGCTATAAGTTATAAGCTCTAAAGTCATAAACTATATTTCTCGCCGCAACCTCAAACATGCAGTTAATGTATTAGACCTATGAAATATTTTTATCAGGATGGGTACGCTGTGTACAATCTAAGAATGCTGACCATGGTTTAGCCATTTTGCATTTATATGCAAAATGGCTAACAATAGTTTAAAAGGGTCTCCGTCGGATAATGTAAAATAACTGCAAACCTATTTGTGCTGAAGTAATCACTATATGTGAATAAGCACTGTTCATCTAATATTAAAAAAAAAACAAAACAAAATTCTTTCTTTCCTTTCATTGTTTATATTTATCAACATCACACTATTTCGCTCTCACCCCTTTTATCTTTCTCACAATTACACTGTTTTCTTTTCAAAAAGGTAGAAACATAACACTTCTATAAAACTTGATAAAAGCTACAATATTATGAGAACATTGTATTTTGATAGAGATAAAAATAATCATAACTCTACTAAACATTGCAATCACATCAGTACATTTGTTGAAATTGCAAATCTTGGAAGATATTATGGGGATATTGCAAATTTATTTGTAGTTAGAGGAGGTAATCATATTTTTTAGAAGGAATAAGACCTATCAAAAATTTGTTTTAGAAGGAATAAAGAAAGAATAACTAAATTATATGGAGAAAGAGTAGATAAGGTGATGTAGAGTACATTTCAAAAGTCATTAGCTAAAATAGATAAAGTAGTTTTGTTTATCTATTTCAACTAGGAATTTACACGTCATTGGGAATGCTCTAATGTACAAGTGACCTATCAAGGCTTGGTGGGACCAGACTATTCTGATAAATCTACTCATTTATGAAAAATCTTGTTCCAAACGTGCCAGGTGTACTGATGGATAACCAACTTATCTTTAGTAAAAACTCTATGTGAAGTCACTTTTGCGTACTCTTTGTTCACTCCATCAATGTGATTGGCTGCGTCAGTTTTTTTTAATATAAAATAACTGCTTTAGCCAATTACATCAATGGAGTGCGCAAGGAGTACGGAAAAGTTATTATATGTAGCAAAACTCCTATATTTAGTTATGTTCAATTAGTCAATACCACCATGTTGATGGGCAAAACCAGTCATGGATTTCGGCAGTTTATACTTTAAAATGGTTAACCCCATATAAGAGATTTGTTTTTGATAGTCTATGCTTTTCAAATGGTGATCTCTTGTATAAGAGATCAGAAATATGCCTAAGATGGTTAGAGTAGTGTTTTTGAGGCTCTCACTATTTTGCATAAAAATGTGTTATGCACTGTATTAGCACTAGTCTGCTAGGTAGATTGTAGTTTGGATTGTTATATCAATGGAAAAAGGGTCATTTTCAACGAATATGTTTTTTGTTTTTACATAAATTTTCTGTAAATGATGTAATTTTGTTGAAGAATCATCTGAAATATTTATATCCTTAAGAAGGAAAGCAACCTCAGAAATTTGGGATCAAATGCTGCTGGGGTGACTATTGAATAAGTTTCTACTGGCACGATATCTTCATTGGGGGCTTTTATATTTCTTTTTTAACTTATTATGGGCAACTATTTGGATTTTTTTCTCCTAATTTTGTGCTGTTAAAAGTTTTTAATTATATATGCATGTTCTAATTTTGTGCATTGCAGATGACTATTGTTGAGGCATATACTGGGAGAGAGAAGATAAAATCACCAGGTGACTCTTCGCAGTTGCATCCATTGTTATCCTCTTTACTTATTGAGGGAATTGCACAGAATACCACAGGCAATGTTTTTATATCCAAGGTTAGTGCCTCTACAGTATCTAACAAGAGCTTAGTTTCTAGGTTGTAATCTTAGTTATTGTTTGTGAGTGGTTTTTAGAAAGCAAAATGAACTGTATGCTTACAAATTCTTATTTGCCTCAACCCTCTTGACAAATGATTAGCTATGTGTAATGATCCAAGGAAAACCTAAATCAACTAAGAGTTTATAATCCAAAAGGACTGGTCACCGTTAAAATTGGAACTCTATAGAATTATTATTAATTGCAAGAAATCCTTCTTTCTGTATAGTATGCGATCCATATATCATCCCTCTAAGTTGAATTTGGGGTGTTAAAATCTCCTACTGTTAAATCCCAAACATCCATATCAGATCAATCCTAAGCTGGCATGGCTCAAGTTCCACAATTTTGGCTGAGATTTTCTTTAATACCACTTGTTATGATTTAGGAAAGCCTAAGCACATATAAGCTTATCATCTACATGGACAAGTCAATTTTACAATTCGAGCTTCTTGGAATCATTATAAACTGTAAAAGCGTATCCTTTCCAGGCAACGTGGGATCCTATTTGGCACCTTCTACACAAAGTCTTAAGTACATCATGTCTCCACTTGGTATATTATCCTGTACAAATGGTTGTGAATATGCCTGTCTTCTCATTGAAAACCGGGTTCGAAGCAATGTGTTTAGAGTGGGAGAAAGTGTTGTAACCATGTCATCTGACTTGCAATATGAGCCTTAGATGAACTGCAAATTGAAGGAAAAACGAGATATGTGTAAAATAGATAAAAACTCAAGGATGGGACTAAAATGAGTATTTTGGAGCCATGAACTTTGGCAAGGAACCATTGGCTAGTGTAACACTCTGAGGTGATTTGTCAATTTGATCATCAGAGAGATGAATGGACACACTAGTCATATGCTCAATGGCACTAGAGTTGATGTTGCATTGATTGTGAGTAGATGAGAAAAGATAATGGGAGGCACCATCTAATTGAGCAAGAGTGGATATAGTTAATATTTAGTTCCATGAATTTATCTGGTTGCTCTTTCATACTTAGTTTTTCCTAGTCATTATATGGTTGTTTCTATAGGATTAAATTCTATCTATGACTTTTCTATGGCAGGATGGACATACAGAGGTTTCTGGATCTCCTACAGAAAAGGCTATTCTTTCTTGGGCAATCATGGTATCGTTGTTAACTTGATCTAGTGTCCAAGGTTGTTTCTTCTTATACACTGTAGAGTTCATTTTACCATTGATTTGTGCTGTAGCTGGGAATGAAATTTGATGTTGTGAGATCAGAGTCAGTTGTTCTCAATGTCTTCCCTTTCAATTCAGAGAAAAAGCGTGGTGGTGTTGCTGTAAAACGGGTAATGGACTTATACCAAGATCTCATTTTTTTTTCATAACTGTGTTCTTCATGTTTGATGAGGAAATTTAACATTAATTTCTCAAACTGCATTCAGTGCATTTCTTTTTTTCTTTTGGAGAAACTTAGAGCCATACTGTCACGTCATATCTTTCAATTAGAATAGACTAATCCTGACCAACCCACTGTGTTGGGCTTCGTTGGAGTGCTTAGATTCATAGTTTCCTGTGAGCTTAAGCTTCTTGGACATGGTTTTACGGTAGGTGATCATGAGATTGAAAGGTTTTACGGTAGAGTACAAGATGTTCATGTCACTTAATTTAGAGGAATTGTTTACCGCTTAAACCAACTGGTGCCTACATTCCAAATTATCTACTCTGAAACTTTGGCAACTCCAGAAGTTGGGTTAAAGGTCTACATGGAAGTGATAAAAGATTTGTACTATTTTTGAAATAGTAAATAAGAATTTTATTGACGAGAACTAGGCATAGTCTAGGTACACGGGACATATACAAGAGCAACACCTAGGCATGATTGACTAGGGATAGATGGAATTCATGGATATTCATGATTGTTAATTTTATATGTTGAGCATCTGTCTTGTTTGCCTAATTCGCCCAATTTAGCAATTGCTCATGAGCTTTCATAAATAACTTTTGTGGCAGAATGAGTCTGAAGTTCATATACACTGGAAGGGAGCAGCTGAGATTGTTCTAGCCTCATGTAAAGAGTATCTTGACTCAAATGGTTGCCTGCAATCTATTGAAGAAGATAAGGTCAGAAATGGTGGTTTCTTGCTTACAATACTCTGAAGGAAGTTTCTGTGAAAGCAATGGCAACAAAAAATGAAAAAATAAAATAAAAACCCAAAGGAATTAAATAGCAGAAGTGATGTAAATTAAGTGAAAATGTAGATGCAAGAAGTTATGGATGAAGAGTTCATACATTATTTTATGTACATGAATCGTGGCTTTTGGTTACGTGAACAGAAGTTATCCTTTAAGATGGTGGTAATTCAGTGTGTACAAATAGCTAGCCATTAGTTGCATAAACACAATCATATCCCGTCACAACGATCATGAAAGAATTCAAAGTATTTGAACAGCAGTTGTCCTTTAAGATGGTGGTAATGCACAATATATAGAAAACAGACATGATTGTCAAGGTAACGTGAACTAGAAAAGAAATTATTAGTTTCAGTTCTAACTAAAAAAATGATATTTTAATCTTGCCAGTAAGAAATGTTTATTGGTTTTGCTACGAATTGGTATGTTAAGCTATGCATTTGTTATGTGACCATTGATGCAACCTCTTGTCGACCATGAGATATGGTTATACTCCAAATATTTTGTGATCATTGAGACAGCTCATATGAGACATAACTTTTACAGGTTTGTCTTGGACTATTAGTCTGAACAGAACCTTATTGATTAATATATGTTAGACGAAATGACTTAGCATTAGCGGATTGATATCATTTTGTTTAAGGTGAATGTCGTTTGAAGCATTGAAACTTGTACTTAAATTTTGAAACTATGCCTCAAATGGTTTCCCCAGGACTTCTTTAATGCAGCTATTGACAACATGGCTGCAAGCAGTTTGCGATGCGTTGCCATTGCATATAGATCATATAAATTGGACAAAGTTCCTACTGATGAAGAATGTTTAGCTAAATGGGTTTTACCTGAAGATGGCCTTGTTTTGCTCGCTATTGTTGGTATAAAGGTAAACATCAAGAAACAAAATTATTAATTTACCATGCATTATTGTTCTTGCTTTCCTTTATGAGAATTGTTAGTGTATAATCAAGTATATCCAATGAATGTATAACTGTTAGATATAAGAGGGTAGTGTGTGATTTTGCCCCAACCCACCATTTTTCTCTATTCCAATTCTTCTTTTCTCTAAACCCCATCTCTAAAAATTAAAAAAAAAAAAAAAAAAAAAAAAAACCTACTTGTTATTAGGGCCAAGGTTACTAGGACATTTTTTGAATTTACTTAGTCTCTCTCTTCCGTTTATTTTCTCTCAAAAAAAGGAGGGCTATCCATGATAGTCAAAATGGGATTGTGGTTCACAGTTTTTGATGGCTATGATGTTATTTGTTCTTTCTTGGTAGGGGTCACCAACCCTGTCTAATGTTGGTGGTGTAGTAGTGCTGATGAATCTGTTGTTGTCGTGTCTGTGGCTCATAGCATTCAACCAAGTCCAAACAATTAATTCTGCTGCATATGATGCTAATATTATTCCTGTGGTGCCTTCTAATTTCATCAAATATTACAAATTCACAACGTACTTGTTCTTTGGATTGTGTGTAGGATCCCTGTCGCCCTGGTGTAAACGACGCGGTCAAAGTGTGTACAGATGCTGGTATAAAGGTAGTCTCTTGCATCTCTTTGAATAATTGGTTCACATTTTTTCTATGTATAGTCATGATGTCTTGATTTGCATTGTGTACTGAAACCCTTATCACATGGACATGTACCCTTGTAGAGTATCTAGTGCATCTCCAGTTTCAGGTATTGGTGACAGATTTATATCCTTCTAGTGTCAAAATACTAGGGAAACCAGAAATACGAAGAGAGCTTTTGGAAAATCTGACCATCTCGGTTCAGCCATCTCTCATTATCAACTTAATCACCAATCTTTACAAGGAAAGTAGATATTATGCTATACACGGAAAAGTCTAAATTATTCCTAATATTCAGCATCTATACTTGGTAAATATATTCTGTACAGCTAATATTAACTGAGAGATACATTCCTAAATTGTATATGTTAACATCCCCCCTCAAATTGATACTGGTAAGTCAACCAGCAACAATTTGCCAACAAGAAATTGATGCCACTGTCGAATCATTACTTTGGTGAAGACATACTCGGAGATCAGAAGAAATGTAAGGAAAGATATCACCCGACTCTCAAAGGTATTTCGGATAGAATGACAATCAACCTCAATGTGCTTGGTGCGTTCATGGAAGACGGGATTGGTTGCAATCTAAAGAGCACTAGTGTTATCAACATGAAGAGGGGTAGAATTAGTCTGAGGAAACCCAAGCTCCTCCAGAAGACCACGTAACCATATAATTTTAGAACAAGCAGTAGACATGGCACGATACTCAGCCTTAGTAGATGATTTAGAAACACGATCTTGTTATTACATCTCCAAGAAATTAAGGCATCACCCAAAAACATACACCAACTCGTAGTAAATGGACGCGTATCCAGACACTCGGCCCAATCACCATAACTATAGCCAACAAGTTGAAGAGATGAGCCTGTAGGAAAGAATACCCATGAGTAGGTGACCCTCAAAGATAGCGGATAATGCGGCGAACTGCAGTAAGATGAAGGTGCCGAGGAGAAGACATAAACTGGCTGCCCTGATAAACAGCATAGGAGATATCCAGTCGAGTAGTGGTCAAGTAGATAAGACTCCCAACCAAGCGCCGATAGAGAGTAGGATCATCCAGAAGATCCCCTTCATATTTCCTGTATTTGACATTTACCTTCATAGGTGTATCAACAGAAGAAGTGTCCTCCAAACCAGCCAAGGTGATAAGATCTTTAATATAGTTATGCTGGTTCAAGAAAATACCATTGGCCCAATGATGAACCTCTAGTCCCAAGAAGTATGTGAGCTGGCCAAGATCTTTCATATGGAAAGTTGCATGTAACAACTTCTGAAGCTTAGTAATAAAACCACAGTCAGTGCCAGTAATGATAATATCATCCAAATAAACCAAGAGAAGGACTATACCCGCATCAGACTTGTGGAAAAAAAAAAAAGAATCATACTAACTTTGTGTAAAACTGAAGGTAAGAAGTGTACTACGAAACTTCTCAAACCAAGCCTGGGGAGCCTGCTTGAGCCCGTACAGAGAACGCCTTAGCTTACAGACATCATGAGGAGAAGAAGTAGTCATACCAAAGGGAAGCTTCATGTAGATCTCTTCTTGGAGATCACCATGAAGAAAGGAATTCTTCACATCCATCTGATGTAGTTGCCACGACTGTGAAGCGGCAATAGCTAAGATGGTTCGAACTGTGGTCATTTTGGCAATAGGAGCAAATGTCTCCTCATAGTCAACCTCATATTCCTGTTTGTTACCTAGAGCTACAAGGCGAGATTTGTATCGTTCCAAAGACCCATCAGAACGATGCTTTACAGACAAAACTCATTTACTTCCAATAGGTTTCACTGTATGAGGACAAATATCCCAAGTATGATTCTCCTCAAGTGCTTGAAGTTCCGCTTGCATTGTAGTTTGCCAACACTCATTTTCCATAGCCTGTTTGTAGGAAGAAGGAATGGAAATAGAGAATAAAGTAGCTACGAGAGAGACAGGGGGTGAGAAACTATACCGATCAGGGGATCGAGAAGGACGAGTAGACCGGCAAAGAGTGGTGGAAACAGGAGCAGGATCAGGATCAAGATCAGGTGCCAGGTCGAGATCTTGTGGGGCACAGATGAAGTGGACCAGACTCATGATGACGACGTCGTTCATACACAAAACCAGGTTTAAACCTTTTCACAATCATTGGAGAATCAAAGAAGTTAGGCATAAGAGATAAAGATGAAGATGGCAACTCAACATGAGATGGAAAAAAATATTGATTTTCAAAGAAAACCATATTCCTAGAAACCCGTATACGAAGAGCATGGGGATCATAATAAACATAACCCTTTTGATGTATAGCATAACCAAGAAAAGCACACTTAAAAGATTGAGCAGTAAGTTTATGTCGTTCATGAGCAGGGAGATGCACAAAACAAACACAACCAAATGCCCGAAGATCAGAATATGAATAAGAATGACCAAACAACTTAAAGAAAGGAGAAACATGATATAACGTATGAGAGGGTAAGTGATTGATCAAATGAACCGAAGTAGAAAGCGCTTCACACCAAAAAGGAGGAGGAATAGATGATTCAAGTAAAAGGATTCTTACCACATCAAGAAAGTGACAATTTTTCCTCTCAACAACACCATTTTGTTGCGGTGCCGAAGGACAAGAACGCTGAGAGATGATCCATTTGCTTTGAAGAAAGTTCTAAAACTCATTAGACATGTATTCTCCGCCAGAATCAGAGCACAAGACCTTGATGCTGGCAGAGAATTGAGTCTCAAGAAGTGCAAGAAAGCACTTAAATACTGAAAAAACTTCGGCCTTAGCTCGTAGGAAGTAAACCCAAGTAAAGCGACTAAAGTCATCAATAAAAGTAACAAAGTACTTATAATGCGCATGAGAAATAACAGGTGCAATCCCCCAAACATCACTATGAATCATATCGAAACATTGTGAGGAAAATGTAGGACTTTACTTTTACCAAGTTTGCATGATGTACAATCAAAAGAAAGATCAAGAGAAGAACATGTTTTATTTCCCAATAAACCAGAATTAAACAAAGTAAGAAGTACATCAGAGTTTGGGTGGTCTAGACGTCTATGTCACATCTTATTTCCAGAACCAACAACATTACATGCAAAGGAAAGTAAAGGAAAACTAGGGATAATGGTGGAAGGAGAAACTTGGAGAGGAAAGAGTCGTCCCACTTTAGACCCCTTTGCGATCATCTTCCCTGACACTTGATCCTGCACAACACAGCCAGAACGAGAGAAATGAATGTTACAATTATTATCAACCAATTGACCAACAGAAATAAGATTTGTGGAGAGGTTATGAGACACAAAAACATTAGTTAAGGAAGAGGAAAGATCACCAACAGCACTGATAGGCAGAGAACTGCCCTCAGCGGTGTTAATTTTCAGATTTCCATCATAATTTCTGATATTGGAAAGAGGAACAATAGTATTGGTCATATGGTTAAAGGCTCCGGAGTCAAAAAACTAAGGTTTAGAAGAAACTTTATGATTATCTGAGAGCCCAAAAGAAAAAAAAAAGCATAAATGATCATCTGTTGTACCATTTCAGGAGTGAGTGTGTTCGGGTTTGCTAAGGCTGTAGGAGTAGGAATAGGAACAGTCGACGAGGTAACAGGCAATGCAGCAGAACTATAGGCACCAGCAGAGGCATGATAAGCAGTACCCTGCTTCCTTTTAGGTCGAATGGGACAAACAAATATGATATGACCCTATTTCTTGCAGTGGTTACAGAACTTCTTGGGGCTATCCCGAGCAATATGACCAAAAGCTTTACAACTAAAGTATTGGACAACACGCATGTCTCTACCCTTATTCCTCCCTTGTGCTACATAAGCCACAGTAACAAGTGCACTAACATTAGCCCGATGTTCCATGGAAGCTTGAGTTACTATACGCTGCTCCTCTCGAAGAAGTTCACTCAAACAAGAATCTAGAGATGGTACAGGATCACGATTCATCATATTAGAATGTGCGATTTCAAAATCAGATTGCAGTTTCATCAAAAATTGATCTCTCTTGCTGGTTGCATGCATTGCTTGGACAGCAGAGAGAGCTGCATCTAGAACATTAGCATAAACAATGTCTGAATAGCTGACCCAAAGATTTTGAAAACCAAAAAAATATTTCTCAATTGAGAGACTCCCCTGTGTGAAATTAGCCATCTCATACTCCAATTGAAATCACCTGTGTTGTCTTGATTGTAAACCTTGTTTCGATAATTCCACATGTCAGCGGCAGTTTTATAAGGCCTCAGATTAAAAACAAGGTGAGGCTCAACCGAGCTAAGGTTCCAGGTCATAACTCGAGCATCCTTGATTTCCCACTTAGACAAAGCCTCTACATCTGTAGGAGCCGGATCACTCCCATCAATATGACCCCTCAATTCTTTTCCTTCGACAAATTGTTGAAACTGAAACTCCCAAGCAGATTTCCAGTAAAACGAAGATGAAAGGAATCTAACTTATATGATGACATGATGGAACCAAAAATAAAAAAGCCCACCAGAAGATGGTTGCTACAAGCACAAGAGAAAAAAACAGAAGTGCCGAACAAAAAGAACCCAGACCATAAACAAATAGATGTCGAAAAGGGATTACCGAAAGATCGTGAGATTTCAGTGGAAGGGCTGAAGAAATTGGTGGACGAATCACTTTACACATGGGCAGGGGTGTATAATGTCCCTGTTTTCTAATATTTTCTGAATTTATGGATGTTCTTCTTTTACTCATTAAAGGGTTTATCTCTTGCATACATCCTGTATAATGGGGTTGCGTCCCTCTGTGCTTTTAATGAAATGAATTGAATTACATATTTATAGATGCATGTATATACAAATGACGTGTTTGAGGCATACTGTCCATAGCATAATGAAAAGAAATTGGCTTACCATGCTTCTGTAATACTTTTCTGGAACAACACAAAATGCTTTGATAGCATTCTTTCTATGGTTTTTTTTTTCTTTTTACATCTTGTTCACATATAAGAATTGTAGATAGATGTTTGATAGAATAGGAGATGATCATTTGTAGCATATACTTTTAAATGTCCACTCCTTTCTCTGTTAAGATTGAGACAGCAAGAGGTCAATGTAGTCCTCGTGGCAGTGGCCAAAATTTTGGGTTTATTTTTATCAATAGACCTGTTTGGTTTTTCTGTAGCATAAATTAATCAATGACTTGTAACATCGATACTGTTTCTGATGCTTGGCTGCGTTAATGGCGTTCTGCATTAATGGAACCTTTTTGTATCGAGAAGGTTCAAATCACTAAAAGTAACGGGCTTTTTAAAGGTTGGTGAGAAAATCAATGTTTTGTCCTAGGATAAGATGTGGTTTATATGAAGCCTTTGACATCCAGCAACCTGTACATCAAGTCACTTATTCTGGAATTGCTTATCACTTTTCTTTGTCATTACAGACATGAGAGGGAAGCCTGGTAGAAAGCTGCGGTGGATTCTAAAGTTGGATATGCTTGTCGTGAGAGGTGTTCTAATGAGGTGCATGGACCACAGGCTTTAGGGTTATAGAAATATATTAGAAGAGTGAGGGTTTTTCTACTCATTCTAGAGTTGAGGTAGTTGATGGGTTCGGGACTAGATTTTGGCATGATTTTTGGTGTAAAGATGGGGTCCCCTCAAGGAAACCTTCCCAAGGGTATATAACCTTGCAGGTGTGTAGGAAGCCTCAATGACTACTGATCTATTGGAGTTTTCCAATTTGTCCCCTAAATGGAATGAGAGCTTCTATAGAGCGGCCCATGCTTGGAAAGTTGATGCCTTGTGCAGAAGTTCTCAATCTCTTGTATTCTTCTAGAACTTTTCTTGCAGGTCAGTTAGATTCTTTTGGACCCCTTCCAAGAAAAGGAAGTTCATTGTTCGATCATTTTATCAAGTCATTGTGCCTCAGAATGCTAACCCTTATCCTTCGAGTGGTATTTGACAAACTAAGGCTCCCCCAGTGGGAATTTTTTTTTTTTTTTTGCTTGGATGGCCTCCTTGGGCAAGATCCTCATAATGGATAATTTAAGATAACATCGCATCATTGTGGTAGATTGGTGCTGTATGTGCAGAAAGAACAGAAATCTGTACACCATTGTTTACTTTATTGGGAGATAGTTAGAGCCTTGTGGGATTGTATTTTCGGTAGAGTTGGGCTGGCTTGGGTTATGTTGAAGGATAGTAGACCTCTTTTCAAGTTGGAGAAGTTAATATGGCAGCTTACAAATTGTAACAGTGTGGAGGACAGCATATTTGATAGAATATTTGAGGATCGCAATCAGACGATGGAAGAGTTCAAAACTTTCCCCTTCAATGCTTTGTTTCTTTGGGAAATTGCTATAAACTTTAATGACCTTAGTTTTCATCGTTTCCTTGTATCTTTTTCTATTTCTAATTAGGTGTTCCTCTTATATAGATCCTGCATACTTGGGCTATTTCTTTTATGTTTTTTGATAAAAGTTTTTATTAATTGTAAACAAAGGGAAAAATAAAAACTCAATCCTTCCTCTCTAAGAAAATCGTACTGCAGCGACTGAGGAAAATTTAATGTAAATACGAGCAAGTAATAGTCTTTTAAAGGACAGCTTACATGACTGAAAAAAGAAGAAGCATCTCATCCATATTTTTCCATAATAATGTCGATGATGCAAAGCTGTTGATTAGAAAAAAAAAAATGTCCAATGCCTGTCCAACTTGGAATTAATCTAAAATCAGGTTTTATTTTATACAAGATTTCCATTATGTGTCTATGAATGTTGTTTTATGATTATTTGTTTGTGTATTTCTTTAGATCACTTATAATGAAATAATATCCCAAAATCACCTGTGGGAACTATATTTGTCATTTATAGGTGAGAATGGTCACAGGAGACAATCTTCAAACAGCGAAAGCAATAGCTTTGGAGTGTGGGATACTTGCTTCAAGTGAGGAAGCTACTGAGCCTAACATTATTGAGGGAAGAAAATTCCGTGCATTATCTGAGAAAGAAAGGGAAGAACTTGCCAAGAAAATTGCGGTATGGTTCGAGTAGCGTGGTTTTTCTATATTAATTTGCAGGATGTTCATTAAGTATAAATTACCCCCCATCCCCCCGGAGCGTGTTCCTGATCGTAAACTCAGAAATATTTCGTAATTACTTTCGTGGAATATAATATGTTGTAATAGATGATTTATGGCTTATGTATAGGTGATGGGTAGGTCTTCTCCTAATGACAAGCTCTTGCTTGTGCAAGCACTTCGTAAGGGGGGAGAAGTTGTTGCTGTAACAGGAGATGGCACCAATGATGCTCCTGCACTTCATGAGGTTTGGCTTCTTTATCAAGATATTTATTTAAGTAGCTTTGAATTTTTATATCCTTTTTTTTTAACCTTATAGGCATGCGAAAGTGGTTCATAAATAACGGCAAGTTATGAAAATATACATGCTGTCAGAACGCAAATTCAAAGTTGTTTGGATTGAGATGTGTTTCACTAGGAAACTTCTCATTACATGGATATGATATGAAGATATACATGCCCAGTATATTATTTGTCAACGCAATCAGTATCCTATCTGTGCATTAATCCCGCACTTAATGCTACAAGTACATATTGTTTGTGTGAATGGGAGAAGCCCAGCATGTATCTTATAGCAATTAATATTCCCAGCCATAATAACACATGTCTAGTTTGCATCAGAAATCATAGATGTTTATTGAACTTGAGATTTATACAATTCGAAAGTGTAACCATAAGTGTGCGTAAAGCATAGATTCGGATATATTTGAAGACTTTGACAAAAATGTCCAAGATTCTGAATGTATTGGGCTTGTGTTCATGTGCATTTTGCCATTGTGTAAGCAATTTCTTGCTGTGCCTCTTATAGTTCGAAAACTTTTATTTACTACACTTTCCATTATTACATGAATGACTTCCTCATCATAGTTGATCACATTTATACCATTTGGACTATAGGCAGATATTGGTCTTTCTATGGGCATTCAAGGAACTGAAGTAGCAAAGGAAAGTTCGGATATTATTATCTTGGATGATAATTTTGCTTCCGTTGTAAAGGTCAGTGGGCATCTTATCATTTGTACTTTATGCAGGTATTATTAGATAGGGGTTAAATCATCTTTACCATCTTTACATCAGCAAGTACCATGCACTTCAAGTAGAAGCCGGTTTGTAAAATGATAGATGATGGTTTGTATGGTTATATAGAATAGGGTAGAGTAAATAAGAAAATAACAACTAATTGTTATGCTGGTGTTCTCTATCCATAGAAGCCAGAGTAAAACATCAGATAAAACATTCAAGATATATTTCAATGGTATAAAATTATGTAAATTGGTCCCTGATTTATTGTACATACAGAACTCTATGCAAAGACGTTTGATGTTTAATGTATGTGCAATTTTGTATTGCAAAAGTTTCCATGGGAGATAATATATGTGCATGAATGTTTGCTGGTAGACTCTCCTATGTAGGTCAATTGAATATTGGTTGTAATCCACTTCCATTTATTTACATATACTTTTCCATCGCTAACATACAAACATAAGGATAATAGAACAAGAGAAGACCAAGGTGCTAAGCCAAATTTTGGATATCAATGTGCTAATATTGAGAAACTCTTAAAAGGTTTTAGTCATTGTATTGTTTAGTCAATAGTTTGATCTATTAGGGAGCATTACAGCGGTTCTGCAATGAGTTTGTTTAGTAAATAGAACAGCTATTTGAAGGGGAGAAAAAACTAAAACAGCTACATGAAATGAAGCAGATTTTTGCCTTGTTTTGCAACAAATAGGCCCATGGTTTTGATGTGATTTAGGCATCGATTGCATGTTCTAGGGCATGAAATTATGCCAAAATATTTAGGGTTTTGAAATGAGATAAACCTGGAAAAAGTTCTCTACAGTTCGAATTTTAAAGTAACAAGTTTATAATAGCTAAATTGTTGTAATGCTCATAATGGCCTTGCAGCTTAGTAATCGAATATTTACTCAACTCAATAAGGTGAATCTAGGATGATTATGACATGCTTTGGGGAGACGTAAAAGATAAGGTTTTAGGGTGTATTAACACCATTTGATTAATGCACAAGTATGGAGGAAATACCAGTATTAATGAGAATTGCTCTAGTTTGTAATGGGAGTGCCTAGAGATGCTTAGAACTTAATTCTTAAGTGGCTTGATAAAAAAATGTGGAAAACATAAACTAGTGTAAGGGCATGCCAGATTACAGTTTTTTTGGATAATAGGTTCTGGTTATGGGACCATGAAAACCCTTGTATTCTATTTCTTGGAAAATCATGTCTTGCCTGATATTCACCCATACATGAAAATCCTCTTCTGCAAGTCGTTTCTCTCTCCTACCAGCATTAAAAACCCCAATAATAACTTTTTAACTTTGAATTATCGAGAGCCTGAAAACTGGTTTTCACTTATTGAAGGATCACTCGCTGAATAACTCAAAGCTCTCACGTTCTCCTCCTATCCCTCTTGATGTTGGCTGCTAGATGTGGTGTTATTTGCTTCCCTTACATATGGTACCAAAAGGCTAAAAACTTAATGATATGTTGAAGAATCCTCTCTCAAAATTTTGTGCTCTATGAATCAGGAAATAGGGAAGAGAATTTAGGTTTGGTAGGTTTGGCTTGACGGGGATGGCTCAGGTTGGATCTCTTGAAGATATTTTCTGCCTCTTTTCCTCTCAATATGATGGGATGGCGTATGATAAAATTGGAGGCTTAAGGTCTTATTTATAGGAGAATAGGTTAGGTTAGGACTTCCTTGCTTAAGTAGGAAAAACTTGCTCACTCCATGCATGGCCTGCTAGGTAACCAGTACATGGTCAATTGGTTTTTCAATTTGTTGTCCCTTTGAAAATACTTTCACATTAAAAATTTCAAGTTTCTATATAAATCATTTGATATTTATTTAAAATCCATGCAAAAATCATCTTTACAATTAAATGTTCTAGGGTTGGCCTAAAACCTTAATTAGTTACAAATTCAATTCTTTTCTTGCTTGATTCATAAAACGACCCTTTTTTGGAATTGATGTATAATATAAAGCCTTACCCTGCACCTAGTTTCCTATTCCAGTACTCTTCCCTTTCTAGAAAATCATTCATAATCCAAATGTTTCTTAACAGGAATCTAAACCCTAACCTTTATTTTTGTGGTGTGAATGCATTTATAATGTTAAAACATGCTTAGATTGGGAGTGTTATAACCAGACCTGTTAATCTGTTATTGGTTCAATCAGCTTGGAAGTAATTGCTATTTTGAAATTCTCCTATCAGTTCATTTGTGTAAGGGATCCACATTAAGATGGTTTCAAACTTTACTGTCAACCTTTTTATAATTCTTGTTGGGGAGAGGGACTGGTTGTGCTACAATTTAACAGCCCAAGCTTCTCGATGGGGACTTTGTTGAGTTTACTGATTATATAATATCCCATCAAGGAATAAGTAGCTGCCTCTTTCACGTGGGGTTTACCACTATGGTCTCAGGTAAGCCATTTAATGTTATATATGATCCGATGAGTCCAGTGCAATACCTTGTAGATTTATGTTGACTAATAATAAGTTATGGTGCACATATTTTCTTTCTTATTTTTCCTCTCCTTTATGTGATTGAATATGGTAGAAAAGTTATAGCAATCCCCAATATCTCATATTTGTAATGTGTATGGATTTTCTTTATTTACTCTGGCTAGGTTGTCCGCTGGGGACGTTCTGTATATGCAAATATTCAGAAATTTATTCAATTCCAGCTCACTGTTAATGTCGCAGCTCTTGCGATTAATGTTGTGGCGGCAGTATCCTCTGGTGATGTTCCTTTAAATGCAGTGCAGGTTCTTCTATCTTTCTCTCTCTCTCCCTCCCTCTCTACCCCTCAGATAGTAGGTACCATAATAATTGGTTATGAACTTGCTTTGAGCACTCTCAAATATGACATATGTGGACCGGATGAAGAATCTAGGAATAGGTCGAAAATATATGCATTTATCACTACTTTTGGCATGAGCATTCTCGGAAAATTTAAGTTTCTGATGAATATACTGACAAAACCTTCTTTTTTTCATACCATTGCTTTATTCCTAAAATAGACTGTTGGGCCCCACACACTATCAGTTCCTTCATATAAATGTGTTTTGTCAATCTTAAGGTAATTACATGATCTCATTGCATAAAAAAAAATTTATTCACAGAGCTGGCAAAGATAACAATTGGAATTTAAGTTTATCTTTCTATTCTATATGTATATATATATATATATATATATATATATGTATGTATGTATGTATATGTCTGTTTCCTGATCTTTCAATATCACAATGAGCTATAAATGCTTTTATTTGTTCATTTTTCTCTGGGGAAGTTTTCAAGTACACAACATCTGGCACTTAATCTTTCACCATAATTTAGTGCTCTGGGTTTTATTGGTTGTCTATGCCATCATGAAGTTGGATTGCTTGCAGTTGGCCAATTTTTTATGTTATCACTCAATTGTCCCTTCAAGTTACCAAGAATGAAATTGCCATGTGTCTCTTTGCTGCAGCTTCTATGGGTTAATCTAATAATGGATACTCTTGGAGCACTTGCTTTGGCAACAGAACTACCAACCGACCACCTTATGCATAGATCACCAGTTGGCCGAAGGTTTGTGCTAATGTTCGTTACTGATTATGTAGTTATATACTTATAGATTCAGTGCTTTTCAAGTTCTATGTAGTTTGGTTTCATGATATTGTATATGTTATTGCCATTTTATCTGTTTTATAAATTTTAGTTCATATTGTTGTCACTTTAGGGCATGTTTGGACACTTCAAGTACCTCAGAATTTTGTGAATAGTAGTAAAATGGTTTGAGTGAAGATGTTTTATTGGGTTTTGGGAAAGGAGAGAGAAAAAGTTGAATAAAAATATTATAAAGTTAAAACGATGTTTGAATATTATTTTTTAATATTATTTTTGTTTTGAAGTTTGTAAAAGTTGTTTTGATTTTTGTGTTTGAATAATGATTAGGCAATGATTAGATGAAAAACTTGAAAATTTGAAATTGAAAAGTTTTTGTGTTTGAGTGATGTTTGGAAATGAAATTATGATAAGTTTTGAGAATTCTCATAATGTCCAAACATGCCCTTAGTATAGGTTTTGCTTCTACTTGTTAAATACTCAGGTGATCACCCTTATAAAATTTCAAGACAAACGGCTTAGTACATACTGTTCATTATCACAATGGTTTCTGTTATTTCAGTAGTATCGGATATCTTGAGGAAGCAGGATCCATGTTCTGGTTAAATTGATTTCCAAATGTTTGATGCCACAATCTGCAGGTCTACTGATTTGGCTTGGCTTTCTGAATTATTATGAATTATGCTGAATTTTCATCATTCTCAGTCTAGTGCATTATTAAGCTGAGTGCTTTTTCTGCTAGGAGAGGATGGAAAGGAGGTGTAGAGTCATGGCCCATTCTCTTTTAATTTCTTTTCCTCTCTTTACCCTCCCTTAATTCATGCTTGTTTTAGAAACTATGGGGGGTTTAGGATCTCTTTAGTAAATTAAAATTGGAGAAGCTTTATGCAGATATTTTAATGCTTTTTCTATATTTGTCTGATCATATTGTCTACTTGAGCCACTGTTTAAATCATGTGATTTGGAGTGATGAGATATCTCGTGTCTGTTTTCCTAGGGAACCTCTTATAACTAATGTCATGTGGAGGAACCTACTTATTCAGGTATCTGTTCTCTATGAGCTTTATTTTATTGGAAGATAGCACTACAGAAAATGTGTAATATATTTCTGTTCTGTTCGACTTATATACTTGACATTGCAGGCCTTGTATCAAGTTATTGTTCTTCTTGTTCTCAACTTCTGGGGCACGAGTATTCTTCATCTTGACAATGTAGAAAATCCAACTCAAGTGAAGAACACTATGATATTCAATGCATTTGTCCTTTGCCAAGTAAGTAATTCATTCCTGCACCCATGGGGGGATAGAGAGAGTGTGTGACTTGGAGGAAAAGAACCCATAATTGGGTTCTCATTCCAACAACCTGTTATTTTTACTAGGGTAAGATAGGTACAATATAGTCGTGTGAAACGCGCTAATAGATTCTTCCTTTTCCAAAGTATATTCTAAGTTGTAACAAAGATATTTCGCTTGCAATCACATTGTCGGGCCAGATGTGTGCAATGTTAATTGCCGCCCTATTTTCATGGTACCATCTTACGGTATCATTAGAGTCATACCCTTCTCCAACAATATGTTCAACTATAATAACTCAAACTACATGTGCCATGGCTTTGAACAATGCTTTCGCAACTTGGCCTAGCGACCATTATGTTTTTTTGCAATGTCAAGTCACAAAATTTTCTCCCACAAAAGTGCAATATCCTGAAGTAGATTACTAGACTTGCAATCCACAGCTGATCCAACCTAATATGCATTTCTGTTAGTTTCTATTCAGAAGGCATCATGTTCAGAAAACAACAAACCTTTGCTAGGGAAGGATTTTAGATCATGTTCAGACGGTGAATGCATAAGCAATTTATAGGTGATTGTGAGAGATGTATTTAGTCTGCCAAAACTTAAAATCAAAGCAAACTTTATTAATAGATTAAACAACATACCATGTCATGAAAACCTGTTAGAGACTCACCCTCTTAAAGAAACTTAAACATTAAACTCAGTCTTTGATATGAAAATAGCATATTAAATATAAAGTTTCTACTTTGCTACAAACACTTAGTACCTCTTCTTGGTAAAGACTCCAACTCTAGATTCATGCGACCGTGAAGTCTTCTACCCTGAGATGACCAATTTTCCTAAATAGTATACCTCACCCTGGGCTTTCTTCTGGTATCTCGAAACGTCTTAGAACTGACTCACCACACTAACTGCATATGAGATATCTGATATTGTGATGGTGAGATAATTGAGTTTCCCAACTAGTTGCTTGTTTCTGCTAAGATCCAAGAACAAGTCTCCTCCATCTGTCCAATATTCCCGCTTCCTCGAGCATGTACATACTTCCTCTGAGATAAGTTGATGCCTATCTTTGACCTTGCAACCTCAATTCCAAGGAAGTATGCAAGTTTACCCAAATCTTTGGTGTGAAAAGCACTGCTGTAAAAAATTGTTTCAGCCTGATAACTCCACCACTGCCTATATTCACAATGTCATCTACATAAAATCATCTTACCTTTCTAAAAAACTGAATTCAATTTCAAGCCCAGCTCGAGCTCGCCTTGTTTTACTTTGTTTGATTTGAGCTCTTGTTGAGTTCAAGCTTAGTTAGTATTATATGAACCAAGTTTGAACAAGGATCCCCATGTTTTATTGAAGGTCAAGACATATAAATTAATCGGGTATTCACTATTCAGCTCAAATTGTTGATGATGCGAGTTTCTAACATTAAGTCACAACATGGCTTGTAAAACTTTGTTTTCACCAATTCTAGCTCTGTTTCAAAATTCTAACATGCCACTTCAAAACTATGTTTAAAAATCATACATCTTAAAACCAAGCAACATTGCCATAATCATGTTGTTTACGGAACTTATTATTGGCAGATCGTGCAGACAGCAGAACTGCACACTGAATGCATCTTTCTCCATTTTTATTTCATTCTAAAGTCTTGACTTAGCATCAACACAATCAAACAACAAACTGGAGAGGAATGGATTTCTGATAAAAAAAAAAAAAAAACACTATGAAAGAACCATGAGTAGCCAAAATGGTTGTCATGACAATCACACTAGTTTTTGTGAAAGATCGATTCTTGCACTGGTGTTGTCAAAACCATTCAAGAAGATAAAAGAATCCACTGGGATGGTCATTCAAGAACTACATGTGAATCTTGAAGGAAAAACTGAAGACAACATAATGAAAACTCACCTAAATCACCAAAGATGAGTCGGAAACTAGGGTTTGAACACAAATTGACTTCTGAAATCTTGTGGAAATTATATTTTAATTGAATAGCTGATCTTTGTGTTTTAGAACCTTATGAAACTAATCTAAAGCTTAGAATATCAGGGTAGAAAAGTAGAAACTAATGTTTGGGCCAGTCTAGTCAAATAACTAGTTAACTAATCATTGACAAGAGTGCCTTGTGAATTCAGTCTTGGGTTCAAATTCAACATTTTGAACCAATTAAATCCAATATGAAAAGGTATTAAATTAATTGGATATCATAGATGGATTTCAATGAAATAAGGATAACTGACCTTTTACCTAATTGTGTACTTTTAACTTACTTTTACTTTCCTATCTATATATGTTGCAACATTTAGTTTGCCAATGTTTCAAATACAGATATTCAACGAGTTCAATGCTCGGAAACCAGATGAAATAAACGTCTTCAGTGGAGTCACCAGAAACAACCTCTTCATGGGTATAGTTGGAATGACTTTAGTACTTCAGGTAACCAGCCAGTATAATGTTTTAACAAACTCTCAGTATTTCACATGTGCAATCACTTGCTATTAATAATGCTTGTTTTAACAATTTTGTAGATAATTATCATTGAATTCCTTGGAAAATTTACATCAACAGTAAAACTCAATGGGAAGCAATGGCTTATAACCATTGGTATTGGTCTTGTGAGGTTAGTTCACTCATTTGTCAGTAGCTATTGATAAGATACTTCAAGTCTGGATATAAAAATAATTGGAGTCTTGTTTCATCGAATTTCTGAAACCTCTGCAATGCATCCTATATTGTGTCAGTGTGGTATCACATTTACATTCAACACCACTTAGGTCCCGCACCATTTCATTAGTCTAAACTGTAGGAAACCATTTTTATGTCGAAAAAAGGAAATATTATTCAATGTTATACCAAGCTTTGTTATATTTTCCAAAGAACTGCCAACCAGAGGGATCTTTACAACTGTATAGTCTATCCTTTTCTTGCAGCAAAAGAGGGAAAATGGGAAATAACTGCGAATGAGGGGTCACATGATCTAAAACTATCTGAACATTGTTTTGACAGCCAGCTAATTCCTAATTAGACATCTGAACTAGTTCTCATATTACATTTGTTGCTATGGGCCTGAACTTTTTCCCTTGTAATTCTGACAGCTGGCCTCTGGCTATGGTTGGGAAGCTCATCCCAGTTCCCAGAACTCCTTTTGCCAAGTACTTCCGCTTGCCAATCCAGCGATGCAGAAACGGTCGTAATGCTTGAATTACAACTAATTATGGCGAGATGTTAAAAGCGATGCCACATTAAGCACTTGAACAGTAAGAAATAATGATATACTTGTTTACATCTGGAATATGTCAATTATTACTACTGACCATGCAGCTTGTGTCCTCCTTTTGTAAAGAAATTGCATATGCAATAAACAATCCATATGTGATAATCGTACCATTTGTTGGGTATGAAAAATGTCTCATAAAAAAATCTTCTTGTCAAAAGAAAAGTATCTTGTTGACTGTGGTAAGCTTGACGGGCAAGGTTTCTAATGAGATGTATATAACCTATGCATTGATAATGGTGGCAGTGAAAGATGTCGATCACAAAGTGGCATTCACGCATTAGTTGTCGCTGGAAGTGGCAGCAATGGTGTATTAGCCAATGAGTTTTCTTGAGAAAAAGCTCAAATTCTTTCATAAAAGTTTAGTTCTGGAAAATTATTACCTGCTCGTAGAAGTAGTCAAGGCCAGAGCTATGAGGGCATGAAATTGCCTTCACATGCTAAGTTTGGGCTTCGTTTTCACTCGATCCATGATTGGGACTGAGATAGTTTTGTCTATCCAAACGGTTAATGTGGCATCCCTAGCCCCCGCTTGGGATTGGACGATGACTGAGATGCCGGGACAGGTAACACAAGGTTACACACCCATCGTACATGACAGATAATATGCTATGCACCTAAGTACACTAGTAGTATGCAATAGCATAGTAATGGAAAAATAGCAAAAGTCGGATAATCTAAGCAACGCGATAAGCAGTTGCAAAGCACATGGTACCGTACTAATATCATATCCCAAATATTGTCCAAAACGTAAACATGTCTCATAAAGGTATAACATCCCAAATCATAGAGTATAGTTTAAAACTCCTAAAATACGGGACCTCCTCAAAATATAGTTCTACAAAAGTTGAGGTCTAAAACCATAAGTACTGTTTTTCTTCTTCTTATTTTTTTTTTCCAAAATAACTTAAACTCCCGCACTCTTCATAACTATTGTCCCATAAGGAGAGACACCAAAAGACCCCATGGGATTGCTGAGGCTTGGGCGGTATCAAACCTAATTCCCTTGCTACTGTCTTTGTGTCAACCGAGGCCTTTGAGGCTCGCTCCAGGTAAGTGGACAACTGGTCCATATTCTACCAAAACTTCAGATTCTTAGAAGGTTGATAAATCGTAGCATCGGTCTCGGTCTCACTAATACCAGTTAAGATCTCCTTGAAAAGCTTAGCTATATGTATTAATACATCAACAGTGTAGTCATGACGAGCCTGAACAGTGTACTCGTCCTCAATCAAGGAACCATTTGAGTTCATGTTTCCTGGGTATTCGGGATACCTGTAACAACTTCTACCATTCTGGTTGGGGAATGGTAGTGAAAACTACCACAATGAGATTTCAAGAAATCTCAGCAAGTAATCACACAACATACCACAGTTAACACAAAGCATATAAAAGGTATATCATGAAATGCGTGCATGGACATGTACTTGACTTATGCCTTTGACCAGAACTTGACTTATGCATTTGATCATTTTCAAAAGACTTGTAACAGAGACTTTAGCTTTTCACAAAAACTTTTTAACTTTTTCTTATTCACGTGAACTTATTCAGAACTTGTCTTATCAGAACATATCACAAGATTTGCATTGAGTGATCCTTAGCACTTAGGCTCATATTTTTATTCAGAGGGTGGACACAATACGGTTCCCCTTAGCACCACGTGTTCCTGCTAGTTACCGCACCATCAATGGTCCGTACACCGTGATGAATACGTCATAAACAGAGATTCATATTAACTCGATCATACTTCGTCGGGATTACATGCTTTATGCACCCACTAGTGTTAGGCTCTTCCTTGCTCTGGTATCCTTTGAAAAGAATCTATTTGAGACTTGTCGACTGTACTTTGTCGACTCAGGGGTTACCACTCAATTCTTAAACACTCCAGAGTGGACAGAGGAGTTCCACTAGAACATTCTCCCGCCCTAGTACTTGGGGTCGTGATAAAACTTATGAACTCTTTTCTTTGAAAACATTTTCTTTAAAAACACTTTTGAAAACTCTTTATTTGAAAACACATTTCCCCAAATGCATGTGACATGAGACTTATAACATGCTTACATATACTTGACATATGACATGTGAAATGCCGTGCATGAAATATCCAAGCATAACATATTCTTTTCATAGTATGATAACATAAACTATATAAGCTATCAAAACACATACATGAAACCATGAGAACTTGCTTATGCCGAAACTCATAGGTACAAAAACACAGAGATTCATCACTTAGACATGTTCCAAACTTCAAGCATATAATATAGAAATCAAGACATAGTGAAACAAAAACATGAAATCATAGGTTTTTTACCAAGGTCCAAAACTTCCAAGACATGTTCAAACCGAAACATCATGTTGCATAAACCATCAACCTCAATCAAGTGAAAACCGAAACTTATAGGAGTATTTCATGGCATTTTCATCTCAAGTCCGAAACATATAATTCCCTCCTTAGAGTTACTTAAGATCATATTAGCATATTCAAACAAACAACTAAGAGATAACAAACAAAGCAATCGAAACCATGAAAGGATTTACACAAATATATACACGCATTAATCAAGAGAAAGTTGAGTGTATACTTACAAAAATCCACATAAAGAAATACTAGCAAGCTGTAAATCCGAACATACTATATTAGAAAGAGTATCTAAAACCCTACCTCATGTTCTTGAGTATGTGTGTGTGGGCTTCTAGGGCATCACTTGGTCTCAAACCATTTGGCTTCTAGGGTTTTTGGGTTAAAACCCCTTCATTTTACTCATGAAGTAAAACAAAACCTAAAGTAAGTAAATATACATGTGGTGGTCGAAAACATGGAGGATGAACTCCCCCGTACTAATCGGCTTAAAGCTCCATTTCACTTGCCTAGGCTTCCATTTCCAAAAAATCTACCTTGGAACTCGAATTATGGGCAAAACAAAGGGCTAGGCGTACAAGCCATTCTTGGTGCTTTCTTACACTTCTCTCTCCCCCTTAACCCACTATCAAGACTAGATTCAAGGTGTCACATCCTCATGACACATGGCACTAGTGACTTAGAATTGAGTCATGGGACTAAACCATTGGACTTGGGTTTCTAAATAGGGCCGAAATTACAAAGAAAAGTAGGGTCACTCTCCTTTTGGGCTCAAGTTACCAAATCAAAGATTTTAAGGCCTTCCAAAGTAACTAAGACTCCTAAAATGCCATGGAAACCTAGAATAGATTCTAAGGGCCAAGCCTAGACAAACTCGGGCCATCATAGCTAATTTCACATCTTTATTTCATATCTAAGTTTTCAAACTCATCTCATTACTTTCTGACATAAATAGTAAAAAAAATCTCGCACAGTAAAAAAAAAAATCATTTGTGATTAAAATAGAATAATCAATAAGTCATTATTAGAATAATATATTTTCACAAAGAAATTGATAATTTTGTGAGTATTGAATAGAAGTGCATTATGGGGTTTTATTAGAAAACTCGAAATCAATAAATTATTTAAAACAAATCTACAACATAATTCATATACTTATTTATTACAATAATCAAAATTATTATAATTTATAATTAGAATAAAAAAATGACGAATTTCTTATATATAGAAAAATAAATAGATAAAAATATCTTTTAAAAAAGTGAAATTATAAATTTCGGCCAACAACTTTCCAATATATTTTGGGATTTAAATTTATTTATGATAGATATTTTAATTGCTCATAAATATTATTTTTTATTAATATATTCATAACTATTACTCAACCATTGGTGAGATCCACCCATTTATTAAAGAGTGCTTCTACACCCACACATGGGGGATCCCGACTTGAATCCTGCCCAGCAGGGGCGGAACTAGAATTTGGTGTCTTGGCGGGGGGGGGGGGGGGGGGGGGGGCGATCGGTAAAGTGTGTGATATGTGTCAGCATAAGTAATATATACTTTTCTACACGTGACTATATAGAAAAATAATCATACGTCATAAAATTATACAATTTTTCTCGATTTACTCATATTTTTCTAAGTTTTAAGAAAAATTTATAGATTAAGAATAAACCTGAAAAAGTATCTAATAATATAAACGTTGTTAGATTTTTTATTGTATAATTGTATTATTATTGATAAGTGAACAAAAAAAGTATGTGAATAACTAATACATTCTTCACCAAAGAAAATAAATTCTTCACATACTCTCTCTCTAGAAACGTCTCATCAATCATTTAGCTAGATAAATTTGCTACCTCTCATGTGCAAGAATCTTGCATATTTGTTTTAACTATTAGATAAACTCTCTTGAAACTTCTAGCTAGTTAACTAATTAATATGTGGTTAAAAACATCTCAAAGGTTGTAAAGGAAGATTATGTACAGGTGATAGGCAAGAAATTTAATGAAGTCGAGAATGACCCAAATGAAAAATAAAAAAATAAAAAAATTGTGTAACTATATATGTAAGCTCAGAAAGACAAGAAAAACTTATATATATCATTGATATGAAACTAAACAAACCGCACAATGCACACCAAAGGTAAATAAAGAGAGATAGAGATGTCAAATCAAAACTATTATGTTAATGGACTTAAAAATATTTGAGTGATATACTTTGTGTTTGAGTGGTGGGGGGCAATCTTAAATATTTTAAAAATATTTACACTTAAAATTATAATTTTATAATATATAAGACCAATTTTTAAAATTTTTGGGGGGCGGTAGCCCTCCCAACCTACAACATAGTTCCGCCTCTGCCGCCCAGTGTGTACGCCAACCTTATAGTTGAAAATATATTATGGCCACATAACATGTTGCACATGCAGTACCTGAAGTCATAACTAAACTGACCACATAGAACATTGTTGCATTAGTTTATTTTCTTTTGCAAAAGGAACATGGTTATGGACCACTAATCTAGAATGCTTTTTTGAAAGAATATGACTGAGATGAGATTAGATAAAATGAGATGATAAATCTCTTAATAGTAGTGAAATAATTTGTAAATAACAGTGAAATAATTTGAGTTAAGATATTTTATGGGGCAATAGAAAAGGAAAGCGAAAAGTTCATTAAAAATATTATAAAGTTAAAATATTATTAGAATATTATTTTTTAATATTATTTTTATTTTGAGATTTGAAAAAGTTGAATTGTTTTTTTTTATATTTTGTTTGAAAGTTTGAGAAAGTTGTAATGATTAGATAAAAAAAGTTAAAAAAAATTAAAAATTTTAAATTGATAAGTATTTGTATTTGAATAGTATTTGGATGTTGTGATGAGATAAAATAATATGTGATTGGATGAGATGGGTTCAGACCATCTCTGAAACCAAATGTGGTCTAAATCAAGTTGCTCAAATAAGTAAAACGGTCAATCATCCTAAGTCAAACCTTACATGACCTATCATTGGATTTTAAGAAAAGAGTTAAAATTTTAATATTATAAAGTTAAAATGTTGTTAGAATATAATTTTTGTTTTAAAATTTGAAAACTTTTAATTATTTTTTTGTATTTTGTTTGGAAGTTTGAAAAAGTTGTAATGATTAGATAAAAAAGTTGAAGATTTGAAATTGAAAAATATTTGTATTTGAGTGATATTTGGAAATGAGATGAGATGGGATGTGTCCTCAAACGAGCCTTACGGATCCTCACATGAGATAATTTCATCTCAACATTCAAATATCACTCAAACACAAACAGTAGACTCGTTTATTTTTACAGATGAGATGAAATTAGTTGAGATTAAAGTTAAAAAATTAAATAAAATATTGTTAGAATATATTTTTTAATATTATTTTTGTTTTGGAATTTGAAAAAGTTGTAATGGTTAGATAGAATGAGATGAGATTAAATGAGATGTTTTCTGAAAACAAACAAGGATTTTAAATCTCCAACTTTTTCATCTAATCATAGCTAATCATTACAATTTTCTCAAATTTCCATAGAAAACACAAAAAATAATTCAAAATTTTCAAATTCCAAAATAAAAATAAAAATTATATTAGAAAATTATATTCTAACAATATTTTAAATTTATAATATTTTTATTGAACTTTTCTCTCTCATTTCCCAAAACTCAATAACACATCTTAACTCAAACCATTTCATTTCTATTCACAAGCCTTTTCACAACTATTCACAAATTTCTCATCTTATCTCAATATTCAAATGAGACCTTAGAGCATTAGCATTGGAATAGGCAAAGGCAAAGCTAAAATTTTACTAAAATCACTTGTTTTGCCTTTTACCTATTCTATTCAAGAGAGATTCACACATTGGATTATCCATCTGTTAGCCAAAATAATAATAAAATACTATTAATTTAATAATATTTTTTTCTAATTTTGTTTTTCATATTTCATATTTTGTTTTTGCCAAACCTTCCATTCAACAATCAAATATACAATTCTTGAAACCAAATATTTTCGTTTGCCAAACTTTCTTCTACCCAACAATCACATCTACAATTCTTGAAGCCAACAAACACATTTTGCCAACCATTCTTCTACCCAAAAATCACATCTACAATTCTTGAAACTAACAAACACATTTTGCCAACCCTTCTTTTTCTACCAACTTTTTTTTTTTGAGTAAACAGGTGTCAACCTTCATTAAGATAGAACTTACAAAGTTGATTTGAAAAACAAATCAATTACAATCGTTGATAACTCCCAAGTACACTTTCGTGACTGACATGGTCTAGTCCAGACAGTAAATCTCTAAAGACCTAAATCTTCAGAGAGAATACCCTATCTGTCCACGACAGAGATTACAAAGCCCCATACCCTGACTAAGCAGGGTAGGGTATCCCAAACCCCAACAACTCCGTCAACGCGGAGGGGAGACTAATACTCCATTCAGACCAAAGTCCAAAGGTACTAATTTTTTTTTTTTTGGATTTTTATTTAACCTAGAGACTACATTACACAAAGAAAACTACAAAGAAAATAACACTGCAACCAAACAAAACACAGGGGCTGCTGTGGCGTGTGCAGTACACGCGCCACTCTGGGGAGGAAACCTCCAGTCGACCTTGGAGGTCCCGGCCTCACAGACTCCAGAAACGCCGCACGTGGTGTTGGCAGAGGGCTCCCGGGTGGTGCGTGGAGGCCACGTGCCGAACGACGCCGAAACTCCGAGCCGCGCGTGCGGGCTACTCACCGCTCCGTTCGGTGCTGTATTCGGTGGTCTTTAAGATCGGCGGCAGGGCATCACCATGGCGGGGCACGTGCTGGCTTGTGGCTGCGGGAAGACCCAGATCGGCGATTCACACTTATTTCCCCTGAAAAAACACAAAACAAAAACTACATAGAATAGAAGAGAATGGAAGGAGGAGGAGGAGGAGGAAGGGAGGGGAAGGGAGCCGAAGCTCCCACCCCTCAAACCAGATTTATGAACGAGTTCTTGTAAGTTTCCGTAAGTTTCGTAGAGAGAGAGAGGCAGTCTATAAGTTCAAAAAAGTTTGATTCAGTTCAGTCAACTTTCTACCAACTTTTTTAGTTGTAGCTAACAATCTCAGATTAAGCCCTATAAATGGATCAACCTCTAACTACTTGCCACTCAACAGCAACCAATCTTTCTTCTTCTAATTATCTTCCATAAGTTTTCTATGGATCTCTCTTGGATTATTGATCATATTGTATATGACGATTATTCTGATCATGAATTCGATATGATTGAAGCAATGGCAGTAGAACGAGAACGAAGGGCTGCTCCGCTTCACGTCGTCGTAATCCTCTGTAACATACTGGCCCAAGCTAGCTTGTTGAGGTTAAGACTTAGTTTTTGTTTTGACCTAAGTGGACTTAAGTGCAATGGATTATAAAGACTAAACCATATGAGTAAAGTGAACCTTATCTTTTGTTAGTGGCATAGGCACCCAAGCCCAAGGTCTAGTGAATTTCGGCTATAAGGAGGTTTAGGGTTTGAGAAAAGCCATTAGGGTTTTGTGTGTAAGTAGGAGGCGCCACTTGGGACCAATCAAGAAGGGGACCTTTGAGTTCCCAAGGCAACAATCATGAGGAATCTAAAAAATGAGAGTATTGGTTTTGCCAAGGATTTTCCACTTGGCAAACATGCAATAAAGCTTCTAGAAAAAGCCATAATGAGGAAGGGAAGAAGTAATTTTCGGCTAGAGTGAAGAAGGTGCCACTTCGCAACCATGCATGTATATCCCTTGAGTTTTCAAAAAGGATCTAATGATGGGAAGAATGGAAGGTTCGGCTAACCAAGAGAAGGCGCCACATGGCACCCATGCATGGGTGTTTCTTACATTTTCAATGAAGCAATGATAAGGACTAAGAGACAAGTTCTAGTAATGGTAGAGCATGCCACTTGGCGCCATATTCATGTGAAACTCTTAGGTTTTCCAAGAAGATCATCATGAAGAAGGCATTAAGGGGTTTCGGCTAGTGCAACTTGGCACACTTGCAAAGCATTATTATGTTTCCAAGGAGAACCATTATCAGGAAGATGAAGAGGATTTTGAATTTCCAAGGACCAATGCCACTTGGCTTCTTTTCAAGAACATTCTTTCAGATTTTATTTCCCATGCTATAACTAGGTGTGCCGCCCCTCTCTTCCAGTCAGGATCATTTTCTATTGTCAGTTATCCTAATCATTATTGATCAAATACTTGAAGGGGTGATAGGGCATCCTTTGGGTCTAGGGAATTAAGAAAAAAATAGGTGAAATAGGGACTTCAAAGCCATAGCCGAAAACTCTCCATTTTCAGAATTCTCTTATCTTTATTTTCTGCACAATGCTGCCCATATCACCAATAAGATTAGGAGCTTTTGGTCAGTATAATTATTAAGGTCATATCTCACTTATTCTCACAAGAAAGCTGGACAAGATTTGAGAAATGGAAGGCAAAGACATGGCCGAAATCCACCATCTAGGGTTCCATCTATTATTGCCCACCATCACCCAATAGCGCCCAATCATTTAAAGCTTAGTGGTGGTTGATAGAGCATTTATGAAGTGTTATCAATGGAGCTCGTGGAAAATTGTACAACAATTACAAAGAGTCATTAATGAAACTCGTGCGAAATTGCACATCATTTATGAAGAGTCATTAATAGTCATGAGAAACTACAACTAGGTGACACTTGTCCAACATGCATCATCTAAAGTATAGCTATGCGCTACTTGTCCAACATGCATCAACTAAGTTCTGCTATGTAGCTAAAGTACATCTATCTTACACGTGCATGCTATTTTTTCAAATGTTACTTATTGATTGCAATGACATGTTTGAAGTTTTTGAGAAATTGTGCATGCTTTGTTGAGCTCCCATATCAGTTGTATTTCAAGTATATGTTTTTGCATGTTTTAATTCTTTCAAGCTATGCATGTGATGCAATCTTTGTATATAGCCTAAGTACATGGTATTGTTGCATGAAAGTCACATGGTCACATGTCACATGTTTCAAATTATGCATTAAAGATTTTGTTACAAGTACATGTCACATGTGTTTCGGGTTGTGTATTAAAAGGAAAATAGTTTTGTCACGACCTCAAATGTTAGGATGGGGGAATATCCTAGTGGAACTCTTTTGTCCACTCTGGAGTACTTAAATTGGAGTGGTAACCCTTACGTTGACGAAGCGCAGTCGATGGACTTTGAATAGGTTCTTTTTAAAGGATTCTAGAGCGAAGTAGCACCTAACACTAGTGGGTTCAACACATTAAAAATGTGGTGAATGCGAATTGTGAACTGTCATATTATTTGGACTCTGACGCACTCACACCCAGCTAAGAGGGCCAGTTATGTGATGCAGTAGCTAGCAGGAAGCCCAAGATTCATAGGGGAGCCGTGAGGTGTCCACCCACATTGTTATATGGATTAGTGGTTATAAGTGATTAATATGACTTGAAAAATTGTATTCATACATGGTTACTTCGTTACTCTATTACATGATTACATGGTCAATGTTTGAAAAAAATACAAGAACGAAATAATTGTTAGTCAGGTTCATGTTCATGCATTCATACTCATGGTTTACCTTTACATGCTTATATTATCTTCTTGTATGTTATTAGTTTAACTTGCTAAGATTTTTTGAAATTTTACTATGATAGTTTTCACTATCATTCCCCCGAAATGGTACAAGCTGTGACAAGACCCAAAGACACTGCTCAGGATGGATGAGTTGCCTGACCTAATTGAGAATGAGTTCACCATAGAGGCTCGATGCCATCTAGTTATTTATTTTCTAAAAGCTACCTCACATTTTCTTAAGCAAGATATCCTAAATGGAGATTATCTTCCGAGATGGGCTCCCGAGCTTGAGAAAGCCCTCACTCTAGAGAAACGTTTGGACTACATGAATAAATACATAATCGAGGCATGGAGATTTAAAGTGGAAGCCAAAGAGGCCACTCAAAGTTTTGAGTTACAACCATTCTGGCCTCATAGTCATTTTGATAAAATTTTGTGAACTCAGTATCAAGGGTTGTGGTTTAAAACCCTCATTTTGTATTGGGAGTTTTTGGAACAAGTACTTTTGGGACTTAATAGTTACTTTATTTGGTACCATACTTCAATTTCTCAATCTTTACTTAGAATTAAAAAATTTTGGTTGTGATTATTGCATACTACTAGAAACATGCTAGGTGCATTTCATGTTAACTGTCATGAACGAGGGGTGTGTAACCTTGAGTTGCATGTCCCGATGCTTTTAGTCTTCGTCCAATCCCAAGCGAGGTCTAGGGCGTCACAATGGTCATGAATATACAATGAGATATTATCATACTAATGGTATATATCCTTCTTGGGCAAAATTCGCAAAAACAATTCCTGCAAAAATATTTTGCTACCACCCAGGAGTCTGCAAGGAAAGATGTGGAGCATGCAATTGGAGTATCCAAGGTAGATTTGCAATTGTGCGTGGACCTGCTAGGTATTTCAACCGTGAAGTTTTAAAATACATTATGTACGCATGCATTATCTTGCACAATATGATCCTTGAAGACGAGCGTCATCTATATCTCGGTGCTGACCAGTTCATTTACGGACAAATGGATGATACTCCCCATGAGTCAATTTCACGCAATAATATACCTGAATATACGAAGTTCATTGCGCAACATCATCGTATTAGAGACAGAGGCACTCATTTTCAACTCCAATCTGACCTCATCGAGCATTTATGGAGTACGCATGGCTGCTCATAATTTATTAGCCAAAATATTTCGAAATTTTGCATTTTCCGTTTATGTGGTAATTTGTGGTTAATTGTAGTACTCGTAAAACTGTGGTTATTTGTACTACTACTATTTAATATTTCCTTTTTTTATTGTTAAAATGGACATTTATTTGTCTTATTTATAAGCTATTGAAAAACTATGTTTGTCTTATAACAATCCTGTCCAATAAACCACAATCCTAACTTAAAATAATATCAATTCAAAATAGCAAAAATAAAAAACTTTTTGTACAAAATATAGCTGGACAGATTATCCACAATCCAAAAATCCACAACATTATCACACCCCGGCACCACTCATTGCACCAATTCAAGCCAATAATTTATATCCAAAAATCTATAATATTATCACACCCTCGCACCACTCATTGCACCAATTCAAGCAAATAATAACAATCCAAAAAATTGGAACTTAAAACCAGCCCAAATAATAACATGACATTCTAGTACTTATAAAGTAACCATACATGCCATTTTGGTTAACATAACCATACACAAACCAACCCACAATATATGCCATTTTGAAACTTAAAACCAGCCCACAATATATGTCATTTTTGTGATGCCCCCAGCCCCCGCTTGTGATTGGGTGGTGACTAAAATGTCGGGACATGTAATTCAAGGCTACATACCCTCATACATGGCATTCAAGATGCAATGCACCTATTATATTCTAACAGTATGCAATAAATCACAGCAGAAATTCTTGTAAATCTAAGTAAGATTTAGAGTAATTTGTAAAATATCATGGTACCATAAACTGATTATCCCAAAAGATTTCATTTGTTCAAATTATTTCAAAACAATTTTATGAAATCTCCCAAAAACAACAGGGACCTCCAAAAGTAAATCATAAATCCTTTCCCTTTTTTTTGTTTACTACAATCTTCCAAGATCCCTCTCAAAAACCCTACGGGGTCTTCTCTATTTTGCCTTGTCCTAGTTAAGTATCTTCCTTAGCTCTTCAAAGAGCTGCTGCACTTCTGTAATGAACTGAATAGTGACTTCTAGCCTCTCCACTATGGATATCTCTTATGAGCTCTCAGGTCTCTTCAAGGCCTCCTAGACTCTCCGGGGTGCTGGCCTCTTGCACTTCCACATATTCGATCTCTTATCCTATAACAACTTCTACCATTCGGAGTTGGGAATAGTAGTGGAAACTATCACGGTGAGATTTCGATAAATCAAAGTAAGTAAACAAACAACATACAACAGATAACATAGGCATATAAAGGCAAACCATGAAATGAATGCATGGACATGTACTTGACACAAAACTTGGCTTATGCAACTTCACTTTTAAATAAAACATTTTTTTTTAATCTTTGCACATTGAACAATATACATGTAACATATTTTTAACTCATTGCATTGTTCACTTCTAGTAACATGTAGTTTGGGTACCTCACGGCTCCTCTATGCACCGTTAGTTCCCCGCTAGTTACCGCATCATCCAACGGCCCACTTGACTGTGGTGACTACATCATAATCCTTAACTATGCTACAATTTGCAATTTCGTCTTCACCGCATATAACACATGTGAGGCACCCACTAGCTTTAGGTGCTACCCCACTCCGATATCCTTTCCACAAGGACCCAATCGAGATCCGCCAACGATACTTTGTTGACCCAAGGGCTACCACTCCAATTTAAACACTCTAGAGTGAACATAGAAGTTCTACCAGGACATTCTCCCATTCTAGCATTTGGGATTGTTATAAAACGTGTACAAACTATTTTCTTTGAAAACAATATACAACCCTAATGCATGTGACATGAGACTTGTAACACTTTTCTTTTCATGGACCATATGAACATGTGAATGATGTGAGTCATATAATCATGAAATCAAACATGGAACATCTTAGGTTACGGCTTGAAAATATTAGAACATTCGAATACTCAGTTTATAATATAGGCAAGACCATAAGGCATTGGTTGGACAAAGGGCACAACCATTGGTAAGGGACACACCCATTGGTAATGAGCATAACCATTGGTAAGGGGCACAACCATTTGAGTCAATCAAACGGTTGTCTCTTTATATTTCCTCAACCAACATCCCCATGGTAATCATCACCAAGAGAGGTTGTAAATCCAAAGGGTACATCACTTGGTGCGTGATCACAACTCCTCAAATCTATAGTGTCGTGTGTCATGGATATGAGTGTTAGATAACTTTTACACTACTGATTTTATCTTTATTTGACTTGTCCTTTTGAATGTTTTTCATTGCTTGATGGATGGGTTAAACTGAGTTTGACCTTTGTTTAGATTATTGGCAACTTAAATGTCATGTGCTATGGATATGAGGTGTTAGATAATTTTTACTTTTATGGTTTTCGCTTTGTTTTTTAGTGACCATACTCACTCAATGTCATTAGAATTTAACATACTTAAAATGACATTGTCTGTTTCTTCATCTTCTCTTGTTAACCAAACTTCGAGGAACGATCCAACGTGTATCTACAGTCATTAAGCTCCACTTAGAACATCAAATACGCTAAGAAATTCGGGACGATCATTCTTTGGGTGTCCAAAGTACAATATGGAGGTAGAACATATTTTTATTACTTTGACATTTCATGGGCTTTTAGAAAATTTTGAAATTTAACATACTAGTTGCTTGTTTGTGTATAATCAAGAATTACCAAACTGCAACTATTTCAAATGGGCAGATAGTAGTGAAGACAAAGAGAAAGAACTTGTAAAAATAGAAGCTGACCTTGTTAACCGAATTTCTAAATACCTGGGTGGCTGGATTGGTTGATGGATTTGTGATAAGAGGGGTTGAGAAATGTGGATAAAATGGTCTTGGTATCACCTAAGATATAACCCAGTCATGATAATGAACCAAAATTGGGTTGATTAATTTGTTGATGGATCTATGGTAAGAGGTCTTATATGAGATGTGTGCTATTTCCCTTTCCCCATACTAGAAAATATTTATCAATATTTTAGAACAATAAAAATCATCTTATAACAGAAAAATTCAAACAGAAAAGATCAACACAAAATCAACACATTTTAATAGGCCTGCACACCGAACCGTCCAAGCCAAATTTGGGCCCGGCTCGGCCCGACCCCACCCGACCCTCAGGAAAAGCTAGAACATCTTAACTCGGACCGACCTGTAAAATTTGGGTCGAGTCAAAACCGTTCTCGTCCTCCTCATTCGTTCTACACTCAATTCTACAGATATTACTAGAGACCAATCGTTCCATGGCTTTCGACCTCTAACTGATCAGGGCGCAAGCGTTTCGATCATGAAAATGATATCTCAAGAAATAAAGGTCATGAAAGCAGACGAGAGAGCATCGTTTAAATCTTCCATGAATACGAGACGCGAGTTGATGACAAAAGAATAACCAAACATACCTTAATAATTAAAGAAAATGGAAAGCAAGAAAGTGATGACATACGGATTGGAGGGCATTGTTAAAATGTAAAGTGATAACACTCTACAAACTAACAGTACAACCAAGCGCCATGCCGAAGAAATCTGTCTTCCTCCAAGAGCAGCAAGCTTGACTCGTTACTCGAGCAACACCATGGCCAGAGATGCTCGAGCTTTGGTCCTCATGCCCACCTGTGCCACCTTCATCACTGCAATATTTGAGAGTTGTTGGGTGTTGTTCTTTTTTTGGCGGGTGATCAGTTTCGACCGATGTTAGGGGTAATAAACCCGGTAATGGATTTAACCCTTTGAACCCGTTTTTGGTCTAGTGGGCCCATTTCAGGCCTTTCGGATTGATCGGACCAGGCCTTTTATGCACATGCCTACATTTTAATGAAGCTTGATAGCAAGTATAAGACATGTTATTCAATAGAAGGATAAAGCAAACTCAATTGATAGTCCATGTATGTGAAGCTAAATAATGATAGACAAACACCAAAAGCCAACCTGCAAAAATAGTTTGCTCTTCCATTTTTCAGTTATTTAACAAAAGTAGACAAAACCAACTCGGACTTTTAAGTACATTTTGTGCATACTGCTTAACTGGCAGTTGGGAAATTTGAAGCAGTTTCTTTATATTTTGAATATAATGATAGTGTTTGTAAGGGGATAAAAATATTTGCCCTGGGCCCAGCAGGGGACAAGGGGGCAAGGAGACATGTGGAGAGGGTTAAAAGTAAGGGCTATGGGACAACTAGGGGAAGTAGTGGAGGCCATGATTTCAGGGAATATTGGCCAAAGTCAGAGACAACTGTGAAGGGAAATGGGAGAAATGTGGAAAAGATGGGGGCTGTCGGGCATGCGCAGCAGATCCTGCGGAGAAATAAAGGGGGTTCGGGTGCTCCATAAAAGGGAGAGAGTTCTTCTTCTCCAGGAGTTTTTTTTCCTTCTTCGACTTCTCCTGTGAAATCAGATATGCAAAGAGCTCCAGTGAAGGCTTTCTTTCCAGTTGATATATATGTAGGATTACAATTGTATAGCGAGATATGAGAGGTTATGAGAGACTGTAAATAACAATATTATAATGGATTTCTCCTCCCCAAATGCCTGTGGACGTAATCATTATGCTGAACCATGTGAATCCATGTGTTCATCTCTTTTAATTTTTCTGCATTTATGTTTTCTATTCACTATCATGGACGTACGCATCGCCACCGTACAGCCACACCGGAACACCGTTGAGGGCACCAAACAACACCGAACGAGATCCAAGTCGCCCCAGTGGGCCGGGAATGACTCTTTCTCCCCTTCTGGCCTGTTAAGCGATTTTTACAGCATCAACAATGGCGCTGTCTGTGGGATCTAAACACTTTCTAAGCTGGATGTAGGAGAAGGACGATTTTTCGATGCGTTGTAATCTTCGAATAGACAGACGAAACTTACTCCAGATAAGTAAATTGTTCCGCTCTTACTTTTATTAATGATGCCATGGTAGAATCGGGGATGCACATGGCACTTACAGTCTGAATGCCCGGGCCGCTCGTCTCCCCAACCCGGGAGAGTGTAGTCTATGCTCAGGGCGCATGCGCTTGCAGGGAATTACTGTGCACTTAAGTGCACAGTGGTCTGCACGCACAAGTGTCATAAACGGCATTGAGCACTTAAATGCACAGCGTCGCCGCGCACATAGATGTCATGCATGGCACTGTGAAGAGTGCCATGCATGGCAACCGGACAGGTGCAAGGGACCAGCCTCGTGCCCACGACGTGGCGCCACCATCGAGCACTCCGGGCCGCCGCGAGGGCCGCCGAAATTCTCTGCCCGACGGTCACTGTAGGAGCTGGCCGTGCACGTTGTGCATGGCGGGGCAACGTTTACACGTTACCCAACACCCCCAAGAGGCTCATGGCTGGCCACCATGAGCCCGTCTGATTCTCCGACGGCCACCACTTAGGTTGTCAGGAGTTTCTGTCCTACGTGACGGGACCTCCCTCTTGCAAGGCCACGCCCAGCAGTTGGTCTGCTTAATGCGGCACACGCCAACGTGTGCACGGAGGGGCCACGGCCTCGCTATGGCCTAGCCAGGGGCTGTGCCGGTGGTGTGCATGCGAACCACTGGCATCGTTTGTCCCCTCCGAGATGACCCATGGCCGCATGTCCGAGACAGAGGCCTCGTCGTATGGCCACGTGCATGAGAATGCATTTGGCTAGTATCTCGAATCACCTCGGCTCGGCAGCCACCCCGCCCGGGGTCCTCCCCTACTCACGGTTCATCGCAACCCCTCGGCTCGGGCAACACCCCCCACGGGGTCCTTGTTAGGGACCCCGGTCTTGTCCCTAACACTAAGGACCACAAGCTCGCCTTGGTGTGAATGATAACCGAGTAACCATGCCAACTTGCTTGGCCTTCAACAAAGGGATGGTGTTTGGGTGATGGAATGATGGAGATGATGATGAACTTGGGTAGGATAAGTGTTTAGGGAAGGCAAATCAATGTGGGTGGCTAGAGACTTGTTCTTGAGTGAGGCACCAAGATGATGGAGGCTAGGGTCGAGTGGATGAGATGAGGCTAGGATTACGGGTTGGAGGCAACTAGGGTTGCCGTGGACTATGGGAATGAACTATGGTTGATGTGGTCTTTGAAGATTGGCTTAGGATTATGGGTGTTTGATGCAATGTGGATGGCTTAAGGGTTGCCCTTGATGTTGGGGCCACTTGATGATTAGGGTTGGTATGGTGAAGTGTAGCTAGGGTTTTGTGTGGTGGCTAGGAATGATTTCGAGATTAGGAAGTGATGGACTAGGATTGGAGTTTAGGATTAGTTGTTAGGGTTTGAGGATGATGTGGAAATGGATATGGAAGGTTTGTAAGATGGAGGGAATCTTTGAGGGAATAGGGGAATTCGAATTTGAACTAGGATGGCAAGTCAATAGTTGACTAGAGAGATTTTAGGAAGAGTGATTTAAGAGATTGAAGGTGATTGTCAATTCCTTAAATTAAGGGATTTGAAATGGGAGGAAGTCAAGACTCCTAAAAGGAAACAATTACCTTATAGGGACTTGAGGTTGACGGCTAGGGTTTTATGGGTGGATGACTTATGTGTAGCTGAGTATGGTAAGTGTAAGTATGGAAAGATGGGAGGCAATTAGGGTTTCGGCTAGGTCAATGTTTATGATGGATGAAGGGCAATTATGAGAAGTGATCGATTTATGGAAATTAGGGCAAACACTAGGGTTAGTCAAGTTTTGTAGGTGGGAAGATCAAAATGGATGGATGGATAATATGGTGGCCGACTATCACCAAGAACAATGCAAGCACTATTCACAAAAAGTAATTGGATCAATGGAGAGAAAATGGAAGATCAAATGCATGTATGGTATTGAATGGATGAACAATGGATGGATAGGATAGAAAAGATATGAACACTCAAAATTAATGAATGAACACAAGGATAAACATAAACCAACTTTGATTCACGAATTTCACAAAGTTGACAAAAAAAAATAGATTGGATCACACCAATTCACGAACGTCAAGGTGATGATCCTCTTCAAGGGTTTCACGAACGTCCCCCAAGTAGCCCAAGTGCCAAGCACCGAATGGTGATCTCAAGAACAAAATAACCTGCCCACAATGGGAATTTTCCAAAAGATGTAAAAGCAAAGATTAAGGTTCTTATTTATAAGAATTACAACTTGAAAACCCCCAAAAGGTCCATTGGAAAATAAATAATTAAATAAAAATAAATAATAAGAAATAACATAGTTGGCATGGGCCAAGTTGGTCCATGGCATGCATGAGCCAATGGGTGGGCTAGGCTGGCCCAGGGCATGGCTGGTAAGGCTGCTGGCATGTGGTTGACATGGCATGTGATTGACATGGCTGGTGGCTTGGCCATGGGCCACAAAACATGGGGTCCAACCAGTCCTCCCCTGCTCATGGTTCATCGCAGCCCCTCGGCTCTGGCAACACCCCCCACAGGGTCCTCCCCTGCTTACGGTTCATCGCAGCCCCTCAGCTCGAGCAACACCCCACACAGGGTCCTTCCCTGCTCACGGTCCTCCACGACAACACCTCGGCTTGGTAGCCAACCCACTCGGGAGTCTCCATCCCAGCCCCTCCCCCTCGGGAGTCATCTAGACGAGACCTAGCGGCTCGGGAATGTCATGTATGGCAGCCCACCCGCTCGGGACAGAACCTCTTTCTCGGGGATCACCGGCTCGGAAATCATCTGCTCGAGAGTCACCAACTCGGGAGCCACCAGCCCTTCACCATCGTAGCCCCTCAGCTTGGGAATCTCACTTGATCGACAAGCCCACTGCCTGCATGGAGCACGACACAACGCCCACTTGCCCAGCTCCTCAGCCACCCAGTTTAGACCAGACCACTCATCGCACGGAAGCCAACATTCTCAGCCCAAGACCACCCGCTCAGAAAACCACTTGCAAAAGAGTAACTCAGTTCGGGAATCACCTGCCCAACGGTCACCAGCTCGGAGACAACCTATTCAGCACCTCACCAGCTCGGAGACAACCTGTTCTGCACCTCACCAGCTCGGCAACCACCTGCTCCACACCAAATGATTTGCTCGACACCTCCACTGACTCGGACTCACTCAGCTTGGGAAGAACATCGCTAGACACACCTCGTCAGCTCGAAGGCCTCCCTTACTCAGGAAAGTCACTGTCCAACTTGAGATAGGACTCTCTGCTCGGGATTTATCTACTTGGCACGAGACTCATTGCTCGGGATACGTCTGCTCGGGCCCATCTCATCAGAGCGCACCTACACAAGAATCACCTCCAACAGTAGACAATTTTTTAGTCAAATAAAAAGATCTACCACAGCGACTAAAAACACTATGGTATTGTCTCTAAAATTTGTGTGAATTTATTTCTACTAACAAAATTACTCCTTGTAGTACGGAAATGCCGGTCATGTAGCCCCACGCTCCGACGAAAAGAGGACGAGTCCCTTGACTAGCTTCGAGGTAAGGCCAAGTCCCAGGACTTGCTGCCGATCCCCCATCCAACAAAGTCGAGTCCCTACACTGTAAAAAGATGGGTCCCTTGACTCGCTGCGGGGTAAGGCCAAGTCCCAAGATTTGCCGCCGACTCCCCATCCAATTAAGTTGAGTCCTTACACTCGCAAGAAGACAAGTCCCATGACTGGCTGCTGGGTAAGGCCCCAAGTCTCCGGCCTTGCCTTCGACCCCCCTTCCAACAAAGCTGAGTCCCTACATTCGCAAGAAGATTGGTCCCTTGACTCGCGCCGAGTGCCACACTCGAGCCATAACCACTGCCAGTGGGTTACCTTTGGGAACGAGCCTACGAAGTTAATGGGCCTCCTAGCTCCACAACCGCCATGCGCGGGTTGCCTTCGGGAACGAGCTGACGGGCTCAGCAACCACCTAAGGTGGACCCAGGGGGTCGACGGGCCCTCTGACCACTTTGCATGGGTTACTTCACACAAACTCCAACACTAACAACAAAACAAAGGCATCAAACGAACATACACTTTACAAATAACAACAAACATCCAAGCTCTGCGCTTGCACTCTACGCGGTCGAGTCCATCTCCCGCCTTAACCGAACTTTGTGCTTGCACTCTACACAGTCAAGTCCATCTCCCGCCTTAGCCGAGTTTTGCGCTCGCATTCTACAAGGTAGTGTCCATCTCCCGCCTTAGCCGAGTTTCGCGCTCGCACTCTACGCGGTCGTGTCCATCTCCCGCCTTAGCCGAGTTTCACGCTCGCACTTTACGCAGTCATGTCCATCTCCCGCCTTAGACAAGCCACACGCTCGCACTCTACGCGGTCGAGTCCATCTCCCGCCTTAGCAGAGCTTCGTGCTCGCACTCTATGCGATCAAGTCCATCTCCCGCCTCAGCTGAGCTACGTGCTTGCACCGCATGCAGTCGAATCCATCTCCCACCTTAGGCGAGCTACACACTCACATTCTACTCAATCGAGCTCATCCCCGCCTAACCCTAAGTTTAGAAGTATTTACTGCTCGCACCAGAGGGACAAATGAAACGAGGACTAGCCTTTAGAACTCATTTCCCAAAGTATCAGACAGACCAATTCGGCTACATTTTTACTTTTGAAGATTTTCAAGGTCTTCTTTTGGAAATAAATTGCCCTTAAGATCGCGAGGTACTGTGAGGGGATAAAAATATTTGCCCTGGGCCCAACAGGGGACAAGGGGAAATGAGACATGTGGAGAGGGCTAAAAGTAAGGGCTAGGGGAAGTAGTGGAGGCCATGATTTCAGGGAATATTGGCCAAAAATCAGAGACAGCTGTGAAGGGAAATGGGAGAAATGTGGAAAAGAGGGGGGCTATCAAGCACGCGCAGCAGATCCTGCGGAGAAATAAAGGGGGTCTGGGCACTCCATAAAAGGGAGAGAGTTCTTCTTCTCCAGAAGTTTTTTTCCCTTCTTTGGCTTCTCTTTCAAAATCAGATACGCAAGGAGCTCTAGTGAAGGCTTTCTTTCCAGTTAATTTATATGCAGGACTACAATTGTATAGCGAGATATGAGAGATCATGAGAGACTGTAAACAACAATATTATAGTAGATGTCTCCTCCCCAAACGCCCGTGGACGTAGGCATTATGCCGAACTACGTAAACCCATGTGTTCATCTCTTTTATTTTCTCTGCATTTATGTTTTTCATTCACTACCATGGACATACGCATCGCCACTGTACTACCGCATTGGAACACCGCCAGGGGCTCCAAACAACACCTAACGAGGCCCAAGTCACCCCAGTGGGCCGAGAATGACTATTTCTCCCATTCCGGCCTGTTAAGCAATTTTTACAGCATCAACAGTGTTAAATTTCTTTCCCTCTGTAGTTGTCATCCTAAACTAATGTTTCAGAAGCCGGCTTATGAGTTAGTCTACATACAGTCTCCAAATGGGGACTGCTCATGCAAGCTCATACAGTTATGTTTAAAAAAATTTTAAAATTACAATAATATCCTTTTTAAAATTATGTTTTTCTCTCTTTTATCTCCATTCATCAATGAGACTGCACACGCAATCGCCCACTCAAAACTGTAAATAGAATTTCTCGCCGGCTTATAGACATGAGAATTCTTTCCACTGCTTAAGCTAAAGATGGAAAGTGTAATCAATGTGCTTCATCCAAGGGTCGATAATTGGAGCTACTATTTTTTTTTCCAATATATAATTATTAGAATTAAGAAATCAGGCTTTCTTATCCAGATTAAATTTGACAAAAGGGACATCTCATTCTTGATCCAATGCCTAGGCCAATCAACCACCATGCACATGCTCATATCTGTATTTAATCGTTATTATTCAAGATATGACATTTTTCCTAATCCTCAACATTGAGTTAATAAAGGATTTGATAGTTGGCCTTGATAAATCAGTGCAAAGAAGTATATCATGAATGGACCCACTTATGAGCTTGGACCTTGATTTTATACGGTCTCTACTTTCCATCGACTGAACCATATTATATTTTGAGCTAATTAATCAATATAAAGATAGAATTCAAGCAAATATGAGTGTTTTTATAACTACTTTCAGGTAGGGAGCCTCATATATTTTCCATTTGTTTTTAATAAATAGAAAAAGAAAAAAACCAGGCACATGCTCTGGCCAGGGAGTAGAGACAGACAAAGTTCAATGAGCCATTCGAAAGAAACAAGGACATTGTTGCAGCATGGGAAAATATAGCAGGCCCACAGATCATGCCTCTTTGCTACAAGCTTCAAATCAACAATAACCTGTTAACACTTTCAAGAACAAATGTGAATTTTACCTAGTTTGTAACTCTTTTAAGAACAAAGAACCTGGCTTGTTCACCTTTGTATAACCCAAAAAAACCAAATAATCTTGCCAAACAAAAAGGTCAGTGGGGGAAATGTGCTTACCAACCACAGAAGTCGTCGAGGAGTGGGGGCCTTCTGGCATATTTGATGACAAAGGAGTGGAGCGGACCTTCACGATCTAAGAGAGAGATGTGGGTTGCGGAGGAGATCAACCAATAAGCCAAGGTAAAGATTGAAAGAAAACTCAAATCCAACAAACTACCAAGGTCGCGGAGGAGAGCGCCGCCCACAAACGGCAAAATTCCACCCACAAACGATGAATACTCACGGTGCGAAAATGGGATTTGGAAAACTTTGGGTACAAGTTCTTTCCTCCCATCGTCTGTCTTCTTCTTCTTCTTTTGTTTGTTTCTTTTAATATAATATAACTATTAATGTCAACGGGGTGCGCCAATGAGTTCTTATACACTTAAGCTTATACAGTAACCAACACCACACAACGCTTATGTGGATTTTTTTTTTTTTTGGCTACAGTAAAACGCACCCGTTTTACTCACAGAGAAAGTTCTTGACTTTTTCCCCAAATCAATTCGAATTTTCTCCCTCCAACTTCAACATCGCCTCTCTCGCTCGTGCCTGCCGCTCGTTTGCCGTCGTTCGTCTGCCATCGTCACGGGGTTCGCGGTGGCATTTGTTTACCCGATAAAGTGTTGCAACGCCTCTCTCCCTCTCGATTATTTTTTTTGGTTACCCATTCTAATGACACGATTGTTGGGTGTTCGCGGTGGCATTTGTCTGTCGTCCCCGTGTCGTCTGCAGTCCGCCATCTGTCGTGCCTTCCGCCGTTTGTGTTTGTTGTTGCTGTGAGGTCACCCATTTTCGTGAGGTCCATTATACTGCTTTCGTGAGGTCCATTTTACTGCTTTCATGAAGTCCATTATCATGTGTTATTTAATATAATTTTTGGTTGGGTTTTTCAGATGTTTCTTAGTCTTATGTAACCTAATCTCAGTTGGTATTGGACATTGCACATCTCTATAAAACTTAGTGCAAAATAACCTACAATATATCTCATATTTGTCATGAAAAATATACAGAAAGTCTTTGATGTTATACTTGTTGATTTGGAGTTACTTTTAGGGACTTTTCTGAAAAACTTTTGGTAGGATTTGCATCTCTTTATGGGCAGGGCATCATCACTCCAGTTGAAGTGAGAGGTGTTGTTGATGGATTGAATCTCTGTATTAGGCTGAGTCTGTTCTAAGTAGCGGTTGAATCTAATTCTTGGGAAATTGTGAACTAGTTATAAGGAACTGGTTGTGTTCATTGGGAATTAGTTGGTGTATCACACAATATTCTTGCACTCTACTACAACTGCTTTGTTAAAAAAGAAGGAAATGAAATTCTTTGTAAAGTTGTAAATCAACACTAATGTTGGACTAATGTTTTTTTTTTTCTTGTAATAGCATGATGGACAAAGAGGAAGATAAAAGGTCACCCAGGCCTTCTGCACCAATTCCACCGACTCAGTTATGATACATTGATAATTCATAATGCGAAAGTCTCTCGATTCCAACTAGTTAATGTATTTTTATTTGTGTATTGTAGGTCTCTCTCTGTCCAGGCAATGCTTACTACCCGCCATTTATCATGCATCTAAATGCATATTCGAATTCATATATGTACGCATGGGGTAGCCAGGTACATTCCATTTTAAACTTTCAATTTTTTCCCTTAAGTGCATTGTTACCCGTTCTAACACCATGCCTGATTGCAGCCCCCATCAATGCCACTGTTTCCAACAACGTTCATCTACCCTCCGTCGACTAATACGAAGGGTTCAGGCCGTCTTCAACAAACGATCCAGGTACATTCATTTATAACTTTTTATTTTTTATTCATAGGTGCGTTGTTACCCATTCTAACACCGTGCCTGATTGCAGCCCCAACCAATAGGATCTTTTCCAACAACGTTCATCTACCATCCGTCGACTAATGCGGAGGGTTCGGGCCGTCTTCAACATACAATCCAGGTACATTCATTTCTAACTTTTTTATTTTTTTGGATGGATGGGTTATTACCGGTTCTAACATCGTGCCTGATTGTAGCCCCCTCAATGCCACCGTTTCCAACAACGTTCATCTACCCTCCGTCAATTAATGCGGAGGAGTCGAGCCATGGTCAACGAATGAACCAGGTAGATTCATTAATGCTCTTTTTTGTTTTTTGGAGGATGGGTGCGTTGTTACCTGTTCTAACACCATGCCCGATTGCAACCCCCTTCAATGCCACCGTTTCCAACAACGTTCATCTACCCTCTGTCGACTAATGCGGAGGAGTCGGGCCATGTTCAACAAATGAACCAGGTAGATTCATTGATGATCTTTTTGTTTTTTTTGGATGGGTGCGTTGTTACCCGTTCTAACATCGTGCCCGATTGCAACCCCCATCAATGCCACTGTTTCCAACAACGTTCATCCACCCTCTGTTGACTAATGCGGAGGAGTCGGGCCATGTTCAACAAATGAACCAGGTTGATTCATTGATGATCTTTTTGTTTTTTTTGGATGGGTGCGTTGTTACCCATTCTAACACAGTGCCTAATAATGGTAAGAAGATATTAAGCCCACATGTTGTCCGAGGGAAAGGGAGGCTGCCAACAAAAAGGGAGGTTCTGCCTGTGGAGAAGGCAGCGGCCATGCGAAAGAAGAAACAGGTAATAAATTCTTATTTGTATTAATTACGTGTGTTGCTTCCCATTGCATACATATTTCTTTCTAACGGACGTTCATTTTTGTAAATGAAATTTATATAGACACGCAGAAAAATATTTGATGATACATCACAGGAGTGTGAGGTATCGGAAGCTCAAGAAAGTGTTCAGGTAATACATTTTTTCTATATTGCTTCCCACTGTATTCATAAACACTTTCTAATGGTAGTATTTTTTTTTTAATATTTATTAAGATACCCAGTGTAGGCAAGGATGATTTTGTTGTTCTAACACAATGTAGTACTGTCACACAACCAACACTAGCAGGCAATGAGTAGGTACTCTAGGAAGATTGTGATGTAGTTTCGGAGACTGTGATGTAGTTTCAGAGATGTTATTTTGATATATTTTTCATATATTGATGTATTTTGATGTAGTTTGGGTGACAATGATGTTTTATTCATAGTTTGGGAGACTGTGATGTAGTTTGGTTGTTGATGAAATGGGTGCAGGAATCATTGAGAGGTTAGCAACCCAGAACTCGATCGGGAGTCTGTTAATGAATCTGATGGTGATGGAGGCAGAGGCACTACACCTCATTCCTTCTGCAAGTCTAACAATCAATTTAACTCCTTCACGGTCTGAGCTCTACAAGTATAAATAGATGTTGTATTATTTGCTGAAATAATTTCTAGCTGTGTTGGAGATGAATTGTTTTGGTCTTCCTCGTAGTTGATCATGGTAGCACTTTTGATCAGTTTCTTATGTTGCGACTGAGTGATGGCAGCCAACCAGATGGTCATTTTGAACCAAAGTTGTTTTTGTTTTTTTATTATGGACATAATCAAAGACATGTAATTCGAATGGCACCTTTGTATGTACTTAATTAGAGCCATATTTAACAAAAATATAATGCCTTGTATCATAATAAATGGTTCGTGATATGGATTGCAACTTTTAAGGTAATTTCGTATATATATTTTTTAATTTAAAAGTTTAAATTTTAATAGTTTAGTAAATTTTGTCCATATGAGTAATACTAAGGGACAAAAATTCTGTTATTTATGTTTTAGCTCCATTTACAGCTGCTTCCCCTGATTAGAACGTATTATATTATGACCATTGTTACAGCTCCATTTGCTGGGGTTTGCAGTTTCATTGAACAAAGCTAATCAATTGCGTACTCTAGGATAGAAAATGGTGCATCTAAATAGTACTATTAATATAAGTTAATCCGATGTTGTTCAAAATGCATTTATAGTCCAAGGCAACCAAAAATTATTACAATTGATAATACCCAATAAATACATAATAATATCCGTGCACATCTATTCTCTACGAGCTGCTTTCCAATTTTCTTCTCTTGCTTGGATAGACCACTCTCTCTCTCTGCACTAGTTTTTCTTTCATTTTCTGAACTTCATACTCGTGCAACAATAAATCAATCGTCCACCCTTTTTCGAGCTGCATTCTCTCTTATGCGAATTTTCTCCTCTACCAGTGCAAGTATATCTGCCCATATAAAGAATTGACACATTGCTTCTCCCTGCATAGAATTGTCAATTTGACAAACTTTAAATTTTGGCAAGCTAAAAAGCAATACAAAATTATGATAAAAAAATATGCTATACCGCGTTATACTTTGGACAGGCATAAAATTTCCTTCCAGGATTTTTGTTAGTATGGGAGGTCTTTAATGGGGTTTTCAAGTCACACCAACAAGTTGGTGCTTCCATTTCAAACTCATCTACAACACATGATGATTGACTCGAGGCCATAGGTGATCTAAATGAAACATTGAGCATATTCAAATGCATCATCATCAAAAAATGATTTCCATACAAAAAGGGAGATCAAAACATGACTCAAGTTTTTTTGAGGCAAACTGAGTTTATGCTTAGTCTTATCGATTATGGACTTCAAAAGATGCAACTGCATTAGTCTTATCGATTCCCTGTACTACACAGTTTATGCTTCACCCAAAGAAAGAAAAACTAAGTTTATGCTTCAAAAGATGCAACTGCATTAGTCTTTGGAGGAATAAAGTGGCACTGTGGAAGGAAAGATCAAAAAGAATTGAAGGTATCTTCAACTTCATCTAACAAGATCTTGTGATTTTGAAGCTGTGTATATCAGCCTAGGACCCTTTTCTGGGGTAACAAGTCAATGAGTCAACTTTATGGGCTTTAGGGTAACCCTTCCAAAAACCAATCTATTCATTTTTCACAAATCCAATGTGAACACATATAACCATCAGTGTAGGTAAGTGAAATTCAAAACCATGCATAGAAAAATCTCTTTATAATCTTGTGCTTGTGTGATGACATGCTTGTGCAAATCATGTGGCAATTAAGCCAACCATCAGTCAAGGCCGAAAAACTGTCAGCCAACCATCACAACTCATTAACAAACCCTTTTTTTCCTATTCCATTCACCAGTCAGTCAAGGCCGAAAAACACCACTGAACATAAATTACTACTAGATGCAATTAAGCCACCAGAATATCTACCTATGTTCCTGAGTTCCTCTAAATGCAATTACGATAGCATTAAGATCTTTTGCCACTCCAACAAAGCCACTGGTTAGGCATATTTATATCAATGCCCAAAGAACACTCAAGTAAACAAATAACAAGACCGGGAAGGATATGCTAATTTAAATGCCAGCATGCTAAGATCATGCACCTGTAAGCAGTGCTGAATGTCAACAACTAAATAACTCTGAATTCAAATCCTTGTTTACATTTAGTAGGAAAAGTGGCAAAACACCATCTTCTAGCATTTACAAAACTCAAAACCCACTATTGCAATCACCTAAACATAGGGAGCGGATAATATCAATCTAGATACCTTGATCAAATCTGCTACGTACACTTGCAAGAGCAAAAGCTTCTTTGGGTCATCCATTTCATGTTACAGAATCTCTTGGCAGTTGCATTATAAGGAAAAATAAGATCATTTTAGTTCAAGCAACACATAACTAAGGAAAATTTCGTAATATAGTCTAATTATTTTGGTAGAATGGAGCACTGCGTTCAGGGTTTCTTCGGGGCAGATTGATAAAGACGAAGGAAAATATTATGAAATTCGCAGATGGAGGGCAAGAGATTCACGTAGAGTAGCTTCTTACGTGGAGACAGATTCGCAGATGGCGAGGGCAAATTTTAGGGATTTTACGCGGTAAAGTGTTCGCGTCGCCTCTTTCGTGGGGGATTCGGTGTTCACGTAGGGGAGCTGCGTGCCGTTTGAGATGCTTCGGAGGGGAGACAGAATCGCTCGGTCGCGTCGTGGTGTTCGCATCTTGGTGCTTCGTGGTGTTCGTGTCGTGCGTCGTTGTTCGTGGGGGATTCGGCAGGGGGTAACTCGAAGCAAGTGGACCATTTACACTAAACCCGGTCAGCCACATCAGCTGGTGTAGGGTGTCAGAGCCTAGACCGGCTTTAGAGTAGATTTTCTCTTTAGGTAATTTGACTAGCCCAATAATAAAAGAATGAGTTCTTTTTTAACTATGTCTCTTTAATTGGGATCAAGATTTTCTTTAATTTTTTTTTTCTAAATATGTTTTAGACAAATATAATCTATGAATTTCTTAACAAAAACACTACATGTGATATACTTCAATATTAAATGTAGTCACTAGTAAGTTAACATGTTGAGTCAATATCTCTTCAAATTAGAGAAACTATTTGGGTTAAGAATAGTAAGAAAAAAAAATATTTATCCCTTTAATTTTCATGTTGTAATTTGAATATATTAAAGAGGAAGAGATTTTGTTTTATTAGAATCTCTTTAAATATCTAACGCCGTTAATTTTATTACAAATTACACTAAAAATAACTTGGTTTGTAAATTTAGTATCACATCTCTCATTATATGTTTCATAAGATTTCGAGTTGACTACAAACAATTTTTAGGTCTCGTTTGATTACACAAATGGGATGAGATGAGATCAAAAAATCTGTGAATAGTAGTGAGATAGTTTGTAAATAGTAGTAAAATTATTTGAGTTAAGATGCTTTATAGGGTTTTAGGAAAAGAGAGAAAAAGTTGAATAAAAATATTATAAGGTTAAAATCTTGTTAGAATATTATTTTTAATATTACTTTTGTTTTAAGATTTGAGAAAGTTGAATTGTTTTTTATGTTTTGTTTGGAAGTTTGGAAAAGTTGTAATGATTAGGTAATGATTATATGAAAATTTTAAAAATTTAAAAATTTGAAATTGAAAAATGTTTGTATTTGAATAGCGTTTGTGTTGATGTCATGTTTCGCGAGCCTGGGCAAATCCACGCAAGCAGTGTCGCGATGCGAATTTTTTGGAGCCCCGGCGGTGTTCCAGTGCGGCTATACGGTGACGTTTCGTACGTCCATAGCGATGAATGGAAAATAAGTGCTGTGAAAGTAAAAATAGATGACACCAAGATTTATATGGTTCGGCAATATGCCTACGTCCATGGGGGTTTGGGGAGGGAAGTCTCCAATATAATATATCTATTTATAATTACTCATGAATCCTCATATCTCACTGTATAGAGAAGGTTGGAGCAATTCCTCAATATATTTCCATTGATTCTCTATTGATCCGTCTCTTGATCTCTTCATTTCATTAGTTTAGTCTAATGTTGTCTAGCTATCCCCTTTTATATATTGTCTGACCCTTTATTGCGGATGCCAACTTGCTATAAGGTGGCAAATCTCCCTTACGTGAGTCTTTTTGCTTTCTTCTCCTAACCTTACATTTTACAACCCTCATATATCTTTTGTCTCCCTTTTCTCCCCATTTGACATTTGCAGCCCTTATATATTCCTTGTCCCCCTCTTTTGTCTCTTTTTTGTCCCCATTTTTGTCCTTAATGATATCTTGATGGGCTAGGCCCAATTTATGGGTTATGGGCATTTTTCCCATTCACAATTTGGATGTGCGATGAAATTGGATGAGATGATCTGTCAAACCAAACATAGTTTTAGCCCCATTACTGATCACTACCTTGGCTTCAAGTTTTCTCAATTTATTCTCAGTATATGAATATTTTTGCAATTAAATTATTATGTTGATTTTCCTTCAATACATCTAAGAGGTTACCACGTATTAAAATTTGAAAATTCCACGTGATCGCCCTTAATAAAACAAAAATAAGAATAAAGTCTAAAAATAATTTAAAAATGGATAAAGAAATTTGAAAATAAAAATAAAAATAAAAAATAATTATGTGTCTCTTTTTTCCTCACTTGTCCTCCCTAAGCTTTATGTGGACTCTCTCTTTCTGGCCACAGACATGTAGAAGGAAACAAATTCTCAAAACTACGATGAAGAAATATTATTTGAATGAGACAGTTGATCAATGTTTTTTGGTTCGGAGGAGTCCATGAAGAGCTTATGCCGTTTTCTTGTTTTGCAAGAGCTCTTCAACGATTCGAACACGCAGAAATTTACACTAACAATAGTGAAATCATAAAAAGTGAAATCTATATTGTTTCAGAAAAAAAAATAACTTAAAAATCTAGGTGAACTTTGAACCGTGGGATGTGATCATGTTATTACTTCCCCCACCTAAACATCCAGCAGGGCCGGCTCAAAGGGTAGGCAACTAAGGCCACCGCCTAAGGCCCCTCTTCTTGAGTAGGCCCCCAAAAGAAAAAATAAAAATAAAATTATTATGATCCTAAAAAATAAATTATACAAAAAATATTAGGTAGTATAAAAGATGGAAAATTTCAGTCAATATAGAAGTTTTACTAAAAAAAAAATCTTACTACAAAATTTTCAGACAATAGTGAAATTGAAATAGAAGTAGCAAAATGATGATATATTACTCTTGAATATTTGATAAAATATGATGTTTATTTTGATATTGATGGCCTTATTTGTTTTCAAAATGAAGTATTAAAAGAAGTATATATATGGATAAAGGATAATACTCTATGTACAGAAAAATTAGATTCTCTTTCAAATTATTATAATACTTATAGATATTATTAATCAAAACAATATTAATATTTGTTTTGCATCTCATAAATTTTCAATAAAATTTATTATTTCTTATTTAAATATTATTATCCTTTTTAAATTAAAGTGTCATATACTTAATAGTCGCCTTAGGCCACAAAATATATTGAGCCACCCCTGACATCTAGCAGAAAACGGCATATGATCATGTTTACAAGGAAAAGGAATTCACTGGAATACGATGATGTGAGCAAATTTTCTTTTATTTTTTTTTTAGAAAAAAGCGTATCACATTCATTAATAACGAACATTATACATTACAAGCCAACTACAATATTGATAGCTTCCCAGTACACAATCGTGACTGACATGGTCTAGTTCTAGCTGCAAACCTCTACAAACCTAAAGTCTGAGAGACAGCACAACTCTGTCCAAGACAGAGTTAACCAAACCTCACATTCTGTCTAAGACGAAGTAAAGGACACACTCTACAGATGAAAGTCCTAGAGACTATGTGTTTTTTTATTTTTATTTTTCTAAAACAACAGACAATACAGAAATTAAAAATACATGGAAAAATAACAGACTACATCTCGGAAAGATAAAGATCCGCATTTTTAACCTTGGAGGAAAATAAATTGCAAAAATAGCGATTGTGATGGCGCATGAGAGCCACGCGCCACCCTAGAGGTATGATGGTCGGTCAGGTCTGAAGTAACCGGTCGCCCTAGATCCAGAAAAGCCGCGCTTGGAGGCAAAAGGGCACCCTTTGCGGTGGCGCGTGGGTTTCACGCGCCCCCTTTAGACTGCGCATGTGGCTCACGTGCCGCAATGATGTGAGGAAATTAACTTGTTTGTACCTTGCGAGAGGGATGTATTAACATTCATCGATGTACATTATAAGAGAAATACTATAATCGTAAAGATATCTCATAAAAATAAACTTATAAACTAACATATTTTAATGTGAATTTGTAGATTTACTTTTGTGCCTAAAACGTTTTTCGCATTATAAGTCTTTACTTAGTACACTTAATAATTAATTAATTGTAACTTTGCACTCAAGTTGACCCAAAAAGAAATCCCCACTTAAACATCCCATTATTACGACTCTCAAGTGTTTCATCCACTTTTATAATGATAATAATACATAAATACATACCACACATTTATTTCACTCTTCTTCTCTTTTTTTTTTGTTGATGTGATATTATTTGTCAGTCATTAAGTTTACTTTTAGAAAAGAAAAACTGGTCTAAAATAGTTAATAGGCAATATCACACAGCATATATATGATTAAAGTGGATAAATGTATGATATCGGGTAATTATAGTCGGAAATATAATAAGATTAATATATTTATGAGTAAAAACTTTCTCTGTAGATTTTGGATCTTTCAGTAAGTGCAAAAATATCTAATATAAATTGTGCACTAAGATGCACCTATCACAAACTAACTTTTGAATTAATTTGGGAAAAAATGAGAAAAATAAATTAATTAGATTATTTATTGGCCTTTAAAAGTCGGAAAAAGTTATTTATATAGAAAATACATTTTTTTAAGTTGGTGTGGGGCAAGCCCCGCCCCGCTTCCGCTTCGGCCCCATTTAACGGGGCGGAGCCACCCGTCCGTAAGATGCGAGGGGCAGGTGGCCCCGCCCACATCTGACCCCCAAGGCAGGGGCGGGGGCGGGATAGGGGTGACCCCCGCCCCGCAAATCCCCCAACCCGCCCTGTATATATAATATATATAATATATATATATAATATATATATATAATTATATATATAAAAAAAAATAACCCAAGCATGAATGCCAGCGTTTTTTTAAAAATATATAAATAACAAAACGACGCCGTTTTGTCAATGAAAAAACAACGTCGTTTCATTTTTGTTTAGATGCCCCCTCGAGCGAGATCGCCCTATCCAGAATCTCTCTCTCTCTCTCTCTCTCTCTCTCTCTCTTACGTTCTACAATCTGCATCTCTGTTGCCATGACTGTAGCCGTCGTCGTAGCCTTCTGTGACTCCGTCTTCATCTCCATCGCCAAAGGTAAGAATGTGTACTGTGGAGACTTGTGAATTGTGTGCTGTGGAGACTTGATTGTGCATGTGGTTTGAATGATTGATGAACAATGTGTACTGCGTAGTCGTGTGTGAATCTGTATGTGACTGATGACTCCGTGGTTTATTTTTTTCAATTTTTTTTGAAATACTTTAAAATAATTTAGTGGTTTCAAAGATTGAAACCTCATTAATTTAGGGTATTTAGTATCAAGTACTACTACTTCTAGTTGGAATATTTGTTAGTCCTTTTTAGAATCATGTGATTAGGACATGTAAAAAATAACGTCGTGAAATCTAAGTATTGCATGTTTAAATATAATTATCTCCTTTTTTTTTCTAATTACAATTTAACAAACGTTGAAGAAGAAGTAATAGTACTGGGCATCATGAATTTTAAAGTACGTAACTTGGACATTACTTTCCTCTACAGACCTAACTTCAAATTAAGTAGAAACATCATATACATGTTTTCGTGAAGAAAAAGATTTACTTTTGGATTTTAACTCTTTTGATCTGGTGATCAGTTTTGGATATAAGTGCCTGCCGCCTGGTTATATATATTAATTCTTGTATACTTTCACATTCTTATATGTTTGTGTAAAAATTCTTTACAACTTTTATAACCCGTACGTGGCTAGCTAGGTCATTTTAATTGGGTGTTTCATTTTTTTTTTTTTTTGATGTTTTTAATTTGGGTATTTCATTTTTTTTATGTTGGAAGATCAAACATTAATTGATATTCTAGAAATTTGTTGCAGGACTCGATTGATATTCTAGAAATTTGTTGCAGGACTTAATTGAATCGTTTGTCTTGGTTCTCTCTGTCTACACGAGCTGTTTCTTATTGCTGCAACAAAATGGAGACGGTCTCTTCAATTTGCTTCTGTTGCCACTCTTGCTATTGTATGAGATGATTCAATGAGTCTGCTAATTGAGAGTAGAGGATCATGTACCTTCCGCCATGACTAACTTATACCAACTGTAATGACACCGTTTATAGCAGCTATTCTATTACAAGGAATGAAATGACACCGTTTATTTTATTACAAGAATCCAAACAACACCATTACTCTCTTACAAAGAATCAGGGATCCATCCTTCCCCCTTTCCCAATTACTTCAATCTCAACTTCCCCTCTATTCAAGCTTCTTCCCCGATACATGACACAAGGGCACAGCATAATAACAAAGTCACAATACAATACTTCAATATTCAAAGGAACCCTTGATGCCCTCAAGGCTCTCCCCCAATGATAGTCTGCATTAAATGAAGATCAAATAAATTGGTATCTAAATAGAAGATTAGGCATACTAAAAAAATGGACAAACAAAACAATCCATTGAGAAATTATAGGACCAACAAATGTTTTGCATGAAAAAATTACGAGGTCAACCTTTACTCAGATGTTCTAACTCAGTTTTGGTTCATTTTAGAAGAAAAGAAGCATAGAAGACATAAAAAACAAATGATTGATTCCACACATATTTTTCATAAATCCGTTTGTTGCTCTAAATCTTAAATTGTAACAAACGCAAGTATGCCATTCCCTGCACAAGAGAGACCAGTTTCCAAAACGAGATGGGTTAAGTTTCCTTTGCTGACAACTAGTTCAAGCCCAGAAGAGTTCACCTCACTTTGAAGTGATAAGCCAAGAAAATCCAAATAAAGCAGCATTAGTGAACAAGAAAATCCGCCTTAACAACTACGACAAGAATCAGTTAAACTTTGATACCATGGTGCATGGACTGCTCTGCTGCCAAGTTTCAAAAATCAAGAGCCCCCGTCTTTTGCTTCAAGTCTAATCCCTAGAACGCCCAACACCTTGCTTGGTAGGGGGGAACGGGATAGAAAGAAAATCCATGGAATATTCCATTCCTCCCTTTGAGCTTTCCGGAGTTAAATACAAGGTAATGGAATAAAAGTCCTTGTTGGAAGTTTTTTATAGGAAGGAATATAATGGGTTGGAGGAATAGTCATTCCTTTCTATATTCTCAAAAACTTCAAATTTTTATTCTTTCCAGAATTAGGATGAAAGGAGGGCAAACATGGATTAGAAGATTTTTGACAAAATCGCCCATAATACCCCTTAGATTTTGCTAAACCCTATACTACCTACCTTCTTCGAAACACCAAAACACACACTCTCATCTCCAATAACACTCTCCTTCTAGTATCTCCCCCATTACTATGCATGTCACAGATGATGCCGTCTAGATTACATGACAGTAATATGTAATACCCGAACCTAGTATGAAAACTCTGCCTATCAAATCTATTCAAAACCCCTTCGAAAATTTATCCTAGATCAATTTCTTCCTCTTTGTAATTGAAAATTTTGAGTTTTTAAACTTCCATGATTTTTTTATTATCCATTTATTTATTAAAATAATCTTTTTATTTCATCTCGAAAATATTTCTATGTTCCAAACTTTGTAGTTCTTTCATACCATGAGAAAAGAGTGTTAAGTCACTAAGTGTTGTAGAGCTTTTCGTCCTACCCAATGCTTTCCATCTGCTGCCCTCTTGACGTTTCATACTTGTTCCTTAATTCTTTTTCTATCACTTTAGTTCCCCTCCAATCAGACCAAGTGTTGACAAGTCAAAGATTGTAAAGCAACTTACAATTCCAGCCCTTTTTGCAATATTGGGAGCAAGGAACAATTTCAGACTTGGCTATTACTTGCAGTTCCTGTTCAGAAATTTAATTTCTTTCCTATTTTATTTTCATCCACTAATTTCCTCCACTTATATACTCAGTAGGAAAGTAAACATACATCCCACATACCTTTCCAGCCCTTGTACGCATGCATAGTTCCTGGTTTAGGTAAACAGTGCATAAAGCAATTTCAGACTTGTATCTCTTGGCAGCTGCTCTTTCCTTCTCCTCTCTTCACCTCCAGCCACTGCAACCAGTGTGTTTCAACTTTTAAGCCATCTTGGATGGTTGGTCAGACACCATCTCAATTGGTAAGTTCAAAGGTTCATCCTCTATTTCTCAAGTTCAAGAAATACACACATTTCCTTAAATTTCTCTGCTGCTGTCCAGATTTTATATAGTGAGTTTCATCTTCCTTTTCTCACATCTTGCTTCTAAATCTTGTGTATTTTAGTGGATAATCATAAGAAAGGAAAGTAGATTCTGTAAATAGGATTAAACCCACCTGTTAGAGTCCAAAGCAAAGTTTTTGATTTCGTTCCGTTCCGTTCCTGCTGGAATTGCCAGGATTTTTCGTACCAGAACAGTGTAATGAACTATTCTGTTTTCAGATCAAATTCTGGCCGTTCCGGTCTATTCCAGCCTGATTCCGGTATTTCGGCCAGAACAAGTATTTCGGTCCGAAATATTTATAAATGCCGTTTGGGCCATCAAGCGACAGGCAAGTGCTCTACTCTTTCTAAACTTAACTTCAAAGTTTGAGGCAAAGGTCTCCACTTTTCTTCTTCTCGACAACAATTCTTTTTTTTTTCTTTTTTTTTTTTGTTTAAACAGCTTTACAGCTTTTCTTTCTATGTTTTTTTGTAGAAAATTTGTCAAGTGCTCTTTCTTTTATTTTTTGTTTTTTTTTTTTTTTTTAGAAAATTTGTAAGCTTGTCATTTAGTGCTCTTTCTTTTTTCTTTTTTTTTTTCTTTTTTTTTTCTTTTTTTTTTTTAGAAAATTTGTAAACTTGTCATCTAGTGCTCTTAATATGTTTTCATACTAATCAAATTTCTAGATCATACTAATCAAATTTCTAGATCATACTAATCAAATTACGATGATTTTTAATGCAAGCAATTTTTATCCATCTATTGTAGTTAGGCTTCAACTGGGCTACTTTGGCTACCAAGAGTACCTCAAGTACTCTCACTACTATTCTTTACTTTATTATTACTTTTCACCTACTTTTTTTTTTTTTTTTTGATATGTAAGAGAGAAATTTATTAATAAAAAAGGCCAAAGCCATGTACACAAGTAGTATACCACAGAACTCCTAAAAAATACATTCTAAGAGTGCTGAACTAAAGACAAGAAGTCATGAATATTGTCCCCAACTAAAACAATAGCAGAAAACCAAAGCAATAAAGTATTAAAAAAGAAATTCTTCAGCTCCACCACTGTACGTTCCTTATCTTCAAAACATCGCGCATTCCTTTCCATCCAAATACACCACATGATACACAGCGGAATCATCTTCCATACTGCTGCCACTTGACGACAGCCCTGCAAATTCCTCCAACAGCCCATCAATTCCACCACCCTCGAAGGCATTACCCAAGCGACATCAACCCTCCGAAAGATCTCATCCCACAACACCCTTGTTACCTCACAATGTAATAATAGATGATCAACCGATTCTCCATTCTTTTTGCACATGTAACACCAATCCATCACCACAGTGAATTCCATACTTATCAGAAGTTTGAAAAATCTCTTAATGCGACCTTTATTGCCCTCATTCCTAAGAAACACGGGGCTTCTCTCATTGAGGACTTTCGTCCAATAAGTTTGGTTAGTAGTGTGTACAAGATTATTTCAAAGGTGCTTGCTAACCGGCTTAGTCCAGTGCTGGAAAATATTATATCCAAGCCACAGAATGCTTTTATTCGTGGTAGACATATTCTTGATTCGGTGCTCATAGCAAATGAGAGCCTAGATGCTAGATTGCAAGAGGGAAGTCCCGGTATTCTATGCAAGCTTGATATGGAGAAGGCTTATGATCATGTAAATTGGGATTTTCTCTTATACCTGCTTGAGAGGTGTGGATTTGGAAATAGGTGGATTTCATGGATGAGGTACTGTATTTCAACTGCCCGTTTCTCAGTTTTAGTTAATGGCTCCCCTGCTGGTTTTTTTGTTAGCTCGAGGGGTTTGAGACAGGGAGATCCGTTATCCCCTCTATTATTTGTCATCGTTATGGAGGCGTTGAGTAGGATGGTACAGGCGACTGTGGATGGGGGTTTTTTATCTGGTTTTAAAGTGGGAAATGGCTTGGGTGGCCCTCTTATTATCTCACATCTTCTTTTCGCAGATGACACTCTAGTATTTTGTGAAGCGGAGTGTAGTCAGGTTCAAACTCTAAGAGCATTGCTACTTTGCTTCGAAGCAGTGTCAGGGCTTAAGGTGAACCTTGGTCCTGGTGCTTTATCCTTGGCCATACCAGTGATGACTTTGAAGATCTCTTCATCATCAAACGGTCTCTCCATAACACTCACATATTGCGGATCAAAAGTCTCAAAATGCAAAGCGTCGAGCTTCGGCCTCCAATTTGCCGATTCGGTAAGTAAATTCTCATAATACTGTATAATATGATTTTCTAATTCTGGGGGAGAGGATAACACTTGAGTACCAGAAGTAAGCGCCTCAATGTTATTGTTTCGGCGATGTGAATTAGCCACTTTGTGAAAGAACTTTGTACACCTATCACCTTCTTTCAACCAAAGAGCCCTAGATTTTTGACGCCATGATATCTCTTCTGACAATAAAACCCTCTCCAACTCTGCCACCACCATGCCCTTCCTCACTAATACCTCTTCCGATGCATCTCCCAATAATTCTCTACCCTCTAACTCCTGCAATTCCTCCAACAAAAAGGACTTCTGATTGTCTGTGTGTCCAAAAACTTCCAAATTCCATTTTTTCAGATCTTGTTTTAGAGCCTTAAGCTTGGCTGCTAAAATGAAACTTGGCGTGCCACTAAATTGATACGATATCCACCAAGCACGCACCGTGTCTACAAACCCATTCGATGTTAGCCACATGTTCTCAAACTTGAAGTACCGTCGACCCCTATGTATGCCCCCACAATCAAGAATAATGGGAAAATGGTCTGAACTAACTCGGGCTAATCTTTTTTGACTTACTTCTGGATAGTGAGCTTCCCATGACGGAGAGACAAGGAATCTATCCAACTTCGACCAAGCCCAGCCGTTAGACCATGTGTATTCCCCCCCTACCAAGGGCAGGTCCATAAGATCCAAATCAAAAATGAACTCAGAAAATTCCTCCATGGCCCTGGAAAGCCGACGATGCCCTGAACGTTCACTAGGAAAACGGGTAATGTTAAAATCGCCTCCCATACACCACGGCACATCCCATAAAGAATATATACCTGCCAATTCCTCCCACAATCTTCGCCTATCACAGTCCCTGTTTGGACCATAACACCCTACAAAAGCCCATTCCCATCCATCGCACACATTTTTGAATAAAGTCGAAACAGAGAACTCGCCAACACACTCCTCAATCGCCTCAACCATTCTTTTATCCCACATTAATAAAACACCACCTGAAGCTCCCAGTGATGCCAAATAAGACCAACCCACGTGCGAACATCCCCATAAACTACGCACAATATTTCTATCTATTAGACTCAGCTTTGTTTCTTGTAGACATACCACATCACCCTTCCACATTCTCAACAAAGTTTTGATACGAAGACGTTTATTACTATCATTAAGTCCCCGTATGTTCCAAGATAAAATCTTGGGCTTCATAAAAAACTTAACTTGCCCCTCCCCTTCGCTTTATCCCTTCCACTACTTCCTTCCTTCACGTCATAATTGATGGAACACGTTAAACGTTTGAGTTCCCTATTCTGTTTTGTGGCGGATTTCGATCGACTAGCTTCAATAGCCACAACCAGCGCCATAAATTGCTCTTCAAAGCCTCCAACAGAAATCCCAAAAATATCTTGAAGCTCCTCTACCTTCTTAAAAATCCAATTAGACGAGCAACTCCCATGATTACTAGGAGGAAGTGTACAAAGGGGAGTAGCTGCCCCCTCCTCACCTACATTGTCCTTGGGAAGCAAAGACAGTTCCAAACCCCCCTCATTTCCAGGGAAAAAAACTTCCCCTGCCACTGCCGGATCCTCCATACTCGAAGACCCAAATCCTTGTGAGACAACCTGCACCGGCACAACATCTTTATCTACTACCTCCACACAAGGCTCAATCTGTACACTCCCCAGCCCCACTTCAAGAGACAATGAGTGTTCCGAGCTCCCCACCAATACCGGATCCTCCATACTCGCACAACCAACGACAGACGAGACAACCTGCATCGGCACAGTATCTGGAGCTACTACCTCCACACACGGCACCATCTGTTCACTCCCCCACCCCACTTCAACAGCCAGCGAGGAATCGACCTCACACGGATGAGGAATCGCGTCAATCTCCAACGCGATCTCTCCTTCCTCCAAACCCACCCCTTGAAAAATCTCAACCGGCACACCAAGGTGGTCGACGGTGTCCGTCGAACTTTTCTGTGCCAGTGGTGGTGCCGACGCACAGTGTATCGGCTCCCACGGAGCCTGTTTCGGGTCCTGGTCCGATATCTCGGTGACCCGAGATAACTTCCTCCAGGCCTTGGTTTGACCATCGGCCCTGCCCAAACTTGGGCCCCCTGAACCAGAGATATTTGGCCCGTGCTTGTGACCCGTTACCCGACCCAAGTCAGACTTCGTCTCTCCCTTTCCTTTGACGCAGCGTTTCAAATAACCGATTTCTTCTAACACTGCACCCACTTTTTCCTCTAGACCAACCAGCATCCTCAGAAAGGTTTCCTCATTCAACCTTTCTAGGGTTCAACAAGATAGTTTGAAGTGGAGGTCTAAGGATCATAAGTTATATACTGTTAAGGCGTATTACAACCTATTGATCACATGTGACCTTACTCCATTCCCTTGGAAGAACATCTGGAGATCTCGGGTGCCTTCCAAAGTACTATTCATTACTTTTCACCTACTTTTTACTACTATTCAATATTCTATTATTAATTTTTCATTACTTTTTCACTACTATTCACAAACATTCTCAACACTTCTCAGGTATTCTCACTACCCAAACCCAGCATTCAAAAATAAGCTCCCTTGGATTGAGACATGACTGTGAATGACTGACATACTAACCCAGTAGTAAATAGTGCTAAGTGGCCTATATTCCCTATATGATCCTGTTGGTAAAGCATGTTAAGACTTGTATTGATGTTATTTTAGAATATAATCTCTCTCTCTCTCTCTCTCTCTCCCTCTCTCTCTCTCTCTCTCTCTCTCTATATATATATATATTTCCATATAACAACAATCCCGAAACGGTACACCGAAATGGATCGGTACCAAAATATTCCATTCCAATACCACAACCGGAACGGCCACCGGAACGGAATTCAAAACTTTGGTCCAAAGTACATGAGAAAATTTATGATTTTGCCTACTTGTGCTGCAGCAGTTTGTCACTTCATTTTCAGCTTATATCCTCACTCTGTAAGGCTAGAATTTTGGTTTAAATGTCATTTGGAAGAAGATATATTTCAGGTTAGTATGAAACTCCATCATTATCCCTCTCTTAGTTCTCATACAGCACCTAAAAGACAGTAGCACCATACTTTCAAGTCCTGAAATTTTCTGCATCAGATCCTGTCATGGTGTCTTCCAATCTCATTTATCCTTATATTTTTCATTTAATACTTGTGTAGTTGAGTGTATAATCAAGTGGAAGGAAGGTAGAAACAAGGGAAATTCATGCAACCTACTGCTTGAAGAGGTGAGATGATTTTCGGCCATGTTTTGTTTCAAGCTGTACGGTTTCTACAAAAACAAGTTCTGCTATAGCTATAACTCTACTTCTTCCTCTATTTGAATCACTTTTTAATTATGTTTAAGCCTCCATTTTTATGTGTTAAACCAGTAGAGATCAGTATGTATTTTTAACCTTCTCCTCAAGCTAATAACCTAAGTAAACAGCCAAGGATTTCATTCAAATTAGTAAGTTTACTCTTAGAATTCTCTGGTTTAGCAAGAACTACCTCTTGCTGTTTTTATGCTGTCTACACAGAAATCATGCTTCTTTCCAATTTTTCTTCAACACTAGTATCCTTTGCTTATGTAGTTGGGATTATGGTTAAAGAAAGGAGGTTTTGAAGTAAGAATACACAAAATTGTTGGCTGTACAAGCTAGTGAAGAAATTTTACGCTATACAATCTGTTTTAGTTCAAATCAGCCCCTTTTCATTTCCATTTTCAATTTCATCTTCCACTCAACTAAAGTTACTTATTTGTGTGATAAACTACTGAAAATCAAGGGCAAAACCAGCCATCAAGAGAGCTTAGTTCTTCACACTTCTTGGTTCCAACAAGGTTACTAAAAGCTGTCAAACATCCATTTTGGTGAAATTTCCAGATTTTGATATTTTCTTTGTTCCCTTCAATTCCTAACAACTTCCTATCGTCTATACATTCTTAATCCATGGTTATGGCCCATCTTTAATGTATAAAACTCATTAGGCCATTGTTGGACAGCAAGCATGTTATTAAACATGTTTATGAATTTCTTTATAATACTTGAAATGTGGAGTTAAATGGCTTGACTTAGTGCTAAGTACGGAAATATAACATGAAATTGTTATGCCTTGAAGAAATGAATGGTGAGAAGGAGGGAATAAAGTTGCATTGGCTTGGTTTCTTGGTGGGCTTATTTTATATGGAAGGAAGTTGGAAGGATGGAGGTTTGGCCTTGTGGTATGATTTTTGTCTAAGTGAAGAGGAAGTTAACGAAATGCTTTACTTCCTTCTTGGAATTAAAGTAAAGAACGAGCTAAAATTATAGTTAGAAAAACTTAGTATATAGTTAGGAAAACTTCGTATTTTTTTTTTTTTGATAAGTAGTTAGGAAAACTTAGTATGAAGTGAGTATTGATATGTTTATTCCATTTCATTGAATAGGATTTGTTGAAGTCCAAGAGGAACTAAAGGTTAAGCTTGGAGATAAGTAGCTATGACCATGCTTCTTACACAATGTTTTATACTAAATGCTCTCTTTTTCTACAAATGTTTCTTTGTAATGAAAAAGTAAATGTATATAATGTATAAGCCTTTTTTAATAGCCCACGTTCAGCATCCTATTAATTATAAATGTTTGTATCAGTTACTTACCAAATAAATAAATAAATGTTTGTATAAGTATGATGTAAAGCATTCACATTCAAGGTTGAGATCAAGCAATTTATAATGTAAATGTTTTCTTAAAAATTAGTGACTTTCTTAATATAAAGTAATAGCAAGAAATGCATTCTTTTGTGAAAGAAAATGCATACTTCATTGGACTAAGAAAATGAAAATGTTATGAAAGGAAAAAGGAAAGGAAAAGGAAATGAAAGTTTTATAGATGAAAATACGTAATGGCCAATGAATGAATGATGATGGTACCAAAGAGAGGCAGATTGCAATGCCGGATCGGTTCTATTTGTAGTGCACCCAGTGGAGCCATCCTGACTGAGGGATTCCCCGCCATCCTAACTGAACCTAGGCTGGAAGACATTCCGGTAGTGAAGGAGTTTCTAGACATTTTTCCAGAGGAATTGCCAAGGCTGCCGCCAGATAGAGAGATTTAGTTCCCCATTGATCTACTACTTGGTACGACCCCTATTTCTAAGCCCCCCTATAGGACGACACTAATGGAGTTGAAGGAACAGTTACAAGGGCTTTTGGATAAGGGGTACATTCGTCCCAGTGTTTCCCCTTGGGGTACTCCAATGCTATTTGTGAAAAAGAAGGATGAGTCAATAAGGCTCTGCATAGACTACTAAGAGTTGAAACGAGTAACAGTTAAGAATAAGTACCTACTACCTAAGATCGAGGACCTGTTCGACCAAATACAAGGAGCATAGATATTCTCCAAGATTGACTTACGGTCAGGATACCAGCAGTTGAAGATCAAGCCAGAGCTCATACCTAAGACCGCCTTCAAGACTCACTATGGACACTATGAGTTCCTAGTAATGCAATTCGGATTGACTAATGCCCCCAACGACGTTCACGGACTTGATGAACAGGGTGTTCCAGACCCATATAGATCGATTCGTTATAATATTCATAGACGATATCCTCATCTACTCTAAGGATGCTAAGGAACATGAGGGACACTTTAGGATGTTTTGCAAACCTTAGTGGAAAATAAGTTGTATGTCAAATTCAAGAAGTGTGAAGTTTGGCTGCAAGAGATTGTATTTCTTGGACACCTAGTATTAGGTGATGGTATCTCAGTGGACCAAACCAAGGTGGAAGCAGTGATTAGTTGGCCTCAACCAACCAAAGTGTAGGAAGTTAGGAGCCTTTTAGGACTTCTTGGATACTACAGAAGGTTTGTAAGCCTTCTACAAACCTTCTGTAGTATCGTAGCACCAATGACTAAGTTGACCCGTACGGAGGAGAAGTTTGTTTGGACAGAGTGTGAAGAGTGCTTCAGGAGTTGAAGAAAAGATTAGTGACACACTAGTACTTACGATCCCTACGGGTACGGATGGTTTTTTCATCTATAGTGATCGTGAGGGTCGTCAACCCTAACACAGGAGGGTTAACAATGTATAACGGCCATAAAGAATGATGACGTTTTAAGGTAATGAATGATTAACGATTTATGAGGTTAAGGAAGATAAATGCTTATGCTTAAAGTTGAGGTAACTAACTATGATCATGTTCTTCTACATCGCTTTATAGTAAACCACGAAAGTCTCTTTTTCAAAAAGTATATATAGTAAATATTTTCAAAAGTATATATGCATATATAAGCCCTTCTTTGAGAGCCCCTTTTTATGAACCCAATGTATGATGAAAGAGGTTTTATGATTTTAGAACTACATACTAATGTTTGACTAAATACTATATTGTATGACTATTTATTTTAAAAAGGTAAGGAAAGGTTAAATAAAATAAAAGAAAACGAATGTATGACTGCATGTGTTTGATGAGGTTAATGAACTGGCCATATGAGGTTAAGGATGGTACCATGAGGTTGGGACGGATGGCAACGTCGGAATGCATCACTGGCGGTGCACCTAGTGATGACCCATTCCTAAGGTTCGGTTCTTTAAGCCGGTTCATTGATCGCGAGGGTAGCCAACCCTAACTCATAAGGGTTAACAGTGTGTAATGGCCATAAAGAATGATGAGGTTAAAGTAACGAATGATTAACGATTTATAAGGTTAAGGACGATAAATTCTTATGCTTGAAGTTGAGGTAAAAGGAATGCTTCTAATGCTTTATGATTAATGTTTTATGCTTGAAGTTGAGGTAAAGGAATGTTTCTTAATGCTTTAAAGTTAATGTTTTATTTATGCTTGAAGTTAAGTTTTCTAAAGAACGATGATTTTAAATGAAAACCTTATGTTTATATTATATATTATATTTATTGCATGATGTGGTTCTTATTGAGTATTCGTCTCATGTTAGCTGTTTTTAAATGTTTTCCCACCCAGGTGAGGAAGAGTTAGAGGAAGTTGCAGGCAAGGATGCTATCCAAGAGGTTGACATTGACAATGAGCCTTGAGGATTAGAGAGAGGATTTAGATTTTATCTTTAGTATTAAATGATTTATGCTTCCGCAACGCTAAGCACAAGTTAGACTATTATATTTAAATGAGTACTATATAACAAGATGTTTATATTTGAAGAGATTTCCTTTATTAAAATATTTAGTGAGAACTTTATTTATGGGATCTTTTATGCTTGGTGCAAAGAATGAATGTTCAATGTTATTAGCATTTCGTTCCTCTAGCTCAACGAGCCTTAGAGGGATGGCGTGTTACATGGTAAGCAAAAGATAAGTCTAAGATTGATAAGATGTAAGATGGCCATAGATATGCATGGTACTAATGCAAATTATGGGAGGATGTGCAATCAATGGAGCTAAGTGTGGCCCACCAAATATATTTATGATATGTTTAGCGGTTCCCCTTGTGGCCATAGGCAGTGGGACTAGTGCACAACCTTGCACAGGGGGGTAATGTGTGTTGGCCAAATAAGATAAGATACATGGAAGTCCAATTTTATAACTCATGCATGCCAGGTTTTAGATAAGAAAAGGAAAATTCACAATTGCGATATTTTCAACCATTTGTTTTTTGCACCTTGAAAATGGGAATCTGTTTTGAGAGCCGCCATTATGTTCTCATAAAACAGCCAACTTTAGTTACAGTTTTCAAAAAGCTAAAAATATATAACACCCACCCAAAACGAAATCTTCCGACCATATCTATGCTTATGAAAAAAATGTCCAGAGCACAGTTCAGAACAAGCCAATAGCTTCACAGATAACCCAGCAAGAGATTACCCAAGAGATGGAGAGAAAGGAGTATTTCTTTGAGCTGTGGGCACTATGTATATATCTTAACTAGGCCTTAATCCCAACTCAACTGGGGTCACTGATATAACAATATGCACCTTTAGAAATAAAAATTACGGTTCCTACAAATCGCTAACTTACTTGTGCATGCAGTACTTGAACTCTTGGCTCCGAACCAGATCTTTCTCACCTTCCTCAAGCTACATTACAAAACCAAAATTAACAGTTTTAAGAAAATACTGAACCAAGGTCATAGAATTCTATTCTCTTTAATAAAGGAATGAGTCAACCCATATAGTCAATCTCACCGGATCGCTTGCATAAATGAGTTCGTAACAAGGCGGAGCAAGGCAATGCAGAGCACAATTCTCCTTGGCTATCATTGAAGACTTGCATTTCCATCCCCACAATCCCCTAATCCCATAGTAAAAGCACAAGCGCAAAGAGATTCACTTAGTCAACCGATTACTGTCTTTGAAGTGATCAATTATAAAACTTATCAAAAAAAGTGATCAATTCTAAACACTAGATCTCTAATTAATTTTTTAGCAGTCTATTGAAGAGTGTATCTTATCCCCAGGATCAGTGATCCTGCATGTGGAATATCAAGAAGCGTATAAACCCAGTAACCAAACACAGATTCAAAAAGAAAAAGAAAATAAAATAAAAATGTTATATTACAAAAAAGGGTACCTCTCAATATCAGCATAGCACTCGTTCTTCTTCTGCCTAACCTCAGTGTCCTGTGTATTCCCAATAAGAAAACTACTACAATTAGTATAAGCCAAAGAGGAGGAGAGGTTAAAGCGAGCGAAGCAAAAAGGAGAAAAAGGAGAAGGGATTGGGCATACGGAGATGGGGTGATGAGGCTTGGCGATGACTGCATGAGACAACAGCAGATTGCAAATTAAAAAAACCACAAAAGAAGAAGACGACGAAGACGATGATGAAAATGAATTCAGAAGAAGATGCTTAGTTGCCATTTTGAGATCGGATTTTTTAATCACGGATTTTACTATGTATGTCTTTCTTTTCAGAACCAGGGTTTCTACTTTCTGGACCTTTCGAGGATTCGGAGCATAGTTTTGAATTCCGCTACAGAATTTTTAGCACTCGTTTGTTTTCGATACAAGATAATTAAGATAAAAATTTAAATTTAAATAAAATATTATTATAATATATATTTTTTAATATTATTTTTATTTTAAAATTTTAAAAATTAAATTATTTATTTATTTTGTGTAAAAATTTAAAAAAATTATAATGATGAGATTAGATAAAATGATATGAGAATAGTTGTGAAAACAAATTAAACCTTTAATTTAGGTGTAGTACCCTATATACAATATATCTTTATTTTGTTTTATTTCAAATTCTTTTTTTTCTAAGCAATTTTTATTTCAAATTCCACTCTGTTTCGGCTAATTTCGACTCATTTCGGTCAAATTACATTACCGTTCAGATTATTTTAGTTAGGAAAAATTTAGTTGTAAACGATTCTACGTATTAATACGCGCACTCATTTAATATGATTAGTCAGAAAGTAGACTTTATTGAAAACAGTACTAATTTAAATTTAGAATATGAAGACAAGAAGATTAGTATGCAAATTAGTACGCAAACTTACTTGTACATAGCAAAACTCTTTTAGTTATGACTCATTTGGTTATACAAATGAGATGGAATGGGATGAGATAAAATAATATTTAAAAGTTAAGTAAAAATTATTAAAATATTATTTTTATTTTGATATTTGAAAAAATTTAGTTGTTTATTATATTTTATGTTGGAGTTTAAAAAAGTTGTAATAATTATACGAGATGAAATGATCTTATCTTCCAAACCAAACGAGGTAGTGATAATTTTGTATGTAGATGGTATTTTTATAAATTTTAAATTTAGATATAATTCAAGTAATATTAAAATTTAAAAATAATTTATATAATTTAAAATTTTTTATAGTCTGTAAATATAGATTAGTATAATTAGAGTTGTAAAACAAAAATGGGGAACTGGTAAACTGGACCGTACTGGACTGAACCGGTGGGTTTGGTCCGGTACCGGTTTTATTTTTCTTAAAACTAGTCAAAATCAATCAATTCCAATTTTTCTTTTTCTAAAACCGAATTGGACCAAACCGAACCGGTTTATATATATATTACAATTTTTTATATTGTATATAATTTTTATATATAATATATAATTATATATAAAATAGTTTTGTATTATATGATAAATTATTAATTAATATAATTTTAAAATTTAAAATTTTATATCACTATAATCTATTGTATTAATAGTTATACTAATACTATATCACTATATATTATAATATACTATAATATATCACTATAGTCTATAATACAATTATAATATATATTACTACAATATATTATCACTATAGTATTATATACTATTATATATATTATATAATATAGTATCTAGTATATTAAAACCATACCAGACTGGACCGAAACCGGTAAAATCGGAAGTATCGATTTAGTGGGTAGGTAACCAGTGCTAAATCAGTTCTTGAAAATGCAAAACCGGTGCATATCAGTTCGGTCTCAAATTTTGTCCAAAACCGGACCAAACCGGATCGGTTACACCTCTGAGTATAATTGTTTTACTCATAGATTAGTAGCCCATGTAAGTATAGTAATTTATATATTAATAATAGGTGGTATAACCAATCATATGCATGAATTAATAAAAAGATAAACATAAAAAATAGAAATCATGATTGATAAATTTGATTTCATTAAAAACATAATACTTATAAGAAAATTAATTCTCAAAAGGATTGTAGGGAAAATACATAAAAGAAATATTACACAAGAGAATTGTTTCGGGAGTGAAGATGGAGGGAAGGAAAGAGCATAGGATAAGATTTTTCTGAATGCCCTTCTTTGTTTTTAGACTTCCTTTTTATAGACACTTAAAACAATAACAAACAGTAATTTGATAATATACGCTCAAAATTGTTTGTCTTCATGCGTCGGCGGATAATTGATATCTAATGAAGGAACCAATAATGCTTCCTTTGGCATAAAGTGTTTTTGTCTTGAAGTGTCGACTAGCTGGAATAACTGAGCAACAATAATTCTTCTTGTAATTTTGTCTTGAGGCTTCTGTTGGAATCATATCATAATTTGAGGGTCATAATCATCAGATCGAACGGATCTTGAGAGTCCATTAGATGGATTGGATGGAGAGATGAGATGGCCTAAGAATGAGAGTCATGTTGAGTTGGTGATGATGTGACTTGTTGTAATGGAGATAATCTGACTTGATGCAATGATAAGTCTTCTTCGTCATCAATATCTGAAACTTGTGATATTGCCTCAACTAATTTCTTTAAATCTTTCTTATTGGTAATGGATGCTAATCGGGTCTGAAATCTACTTCGCTGGACTAAAACTTCAAGAGATTTGGTAATTTTTTAAAACATTTTTACAACATGATCATAATTATATTTCTCCCACCACTTGATTGACTTGGCAGGCTAAAAATATAATAGTATTGAAAAAGGGATAAGATTTGATAACATATTCTCATTTTATAATCTAGTGTAATTTTGTTTTAAGGAAGAAAATGAGAAGTAGCAGACAGTGGTTTAATGTGGGTGGATAGCATAGTTCATCTAGGCCGGGAAAAAACTCGGCCCAATTCGGAACCAAGGAAATCAGATTCCAGCCCGAATCAAATTCGGGCCGAAAGCCAGTTTGCAAAACCCAGGTCAACCCAGGCCGGGTACTGGGTTCTAGGTTTTAAACACGGTACCCGGGTTTTTTTTTTAAATCAAATCCAGTGTCCAAACAATGCCGTTTTGATGACCAAAACCGCGTCGTTTTGACACAAAGGTTAAAAACCCTGCCCATTCCCGTATCATCCTCCCTTTTGCTCTCTCTCTCTCTCTCTCTCTCTCACACACACACACACATTCTGCCAAAGGAACCCTAGCCTCCCTCCTAAGTGCCGAACTACCGATCGAAGAAACCCCGTCATCCTCATGACCCCACCATTGTCATCGCCGAGTCGCCATCATCCTCGTGACTCCAAGGTTTGTTGTCTTCTTTTTATTTCGATTTGGGTCTGTTTTTAACTTTTTATGCTCAAATTTCATGACTGAGTTTGCAAATGCTTGAGGCATTTTCTCGTCACCCCATCATCTCTCTCATTCCAATTTGAATTTGTGTTGGGTTAGTTTTGTGTGAGGAACGTGGAAACCATGATGGTGGAATATTCGTATTGGTCATATACCGATGCATCTCATGTAATCTCGTGTTTTGGTTGTGCAATAAAGATATATGCTCGTGATTGTGATATGATTTTTCTGATGTTTGACTGACATCTTTTGATACTAGGGTATTGTAATTTTTGTCACAATGTCATTCCTTGATGGGTTCAATGATTAGGAAAAGAAACAAAAAATAGTGAAGGTTAAATGTATTATGTTTTGATATAAAACTGGGGCAATCAAAGAATACATAGCTAGGATCTCATATTATATGAAAGATGCACCTTCTTCCTCCCTAACCTTTTCAACTCTTTCTAAAAAGAGCATCGTATGAAAACCCACCTTTTATATTAGCCACAAGATTGCATTTCCAAAATGCACTAAAAATGCAGCAGAGAAATACATACTGGTCTACCCATGTATAGCAATGCAATGAGGGTACCAAACAAGGGTTTTTCTGGAACAAATAGAAGTATGGAATGATCTTGAACCACACAATGATCTTGAACCACAACCTCATCCACCCATTGCAATTAATACTTCTCTTTGATAGTTAAGGAGAAGATAGGAAATGAAAAGAAAGAGAAAACTAAACAAGGAATTAGCATATTTTCTTTTTTTCAACTTCTCCATCATTCCTTAATGCTTTTCTTTTTTCATACTCTTTGATTATTAGTGTTTGATTATTTATTATATTATATTTGGTAGTTTTTATTATTCAATAACAAATGGAAGAAGATTCTGTGAGTTGTAATGTCGGTACAACCCAATGGGTTGGTGGTGACTCCTCATCTATTCCAATGGATGTAGAGGAGTATGAGAGTCTTCTAACCCCTTCATCCACATATCCACAACAGTCTACCTGTTCCATCTCACATTTACCCAAGAAATTAAAAATAACACCTAGTAACCAATCGGTGGTTTGGGAACACTTTACTAAAGTGCAACTTATTGACCATGGTAACTCAAAAACTCAGTGTAATTATTGCGCTCAGCTATACAGTTGTCATTACAAGAATGACACTTCATCTATGATACACCACCTCCAGAATACATGTGAAACTTCCTCTCTTAGACTTAAAGGAGTTGGAAAAAGTCAATCATCTAGTGTTAAGAGCGATGCAGAGGGAAAATTGTGTAGCCCACAAGGTATAGTGAAGTACGATGCAGAAAAACTTAGGTTGTCAACCGCTAAGTTTTTTAATAGGTGTGAATTGCCTTTTAGGCTAGTGAAGTACGAAGGGTTTGTTAAGTTCGTGACTGATTTAGAGTCTCGATTTACTTTACCATTCCAAATTACTTTAAAAAAAGAGTGTATTAAGCTGTATAACGAAGAAAAGATACAGTTAAAGAAATTGTTGGATGGTCAAAGAATCTGTCTTACCACCAATACCTAGACGTCGGTGCAAAATATGAACTACCCGCACATTTTATTGATTGCAATTGGAGATTTCATAAAAAAAATACTTAAGTTTTGTTAAATTCCTGACCATAGGGGCCAAACTATTGAGAGGGTGTTAGACTTGAGATTGCATGAATGAGGAGTTGATAAAATTTTGACCATCACAATTGACAATGCCTTCTCAAATGATGTTGTTGTTGATTACTTGAGGAGGAGAATAAAAGACAATGATTGTGCTATTTTGGGTGGTGAATTTCTTTACATGCAGTGTGCTGCCTATATATTGAATCTGATTGTTATGGACAACTTGAAGGATGTTTATGAATTTGTAACAAAGATTAAGGATGCCATCAGGTATGTGAAATATTTGCTGTCAAGATTTGCCAAGTTCAAGGCTTGTATGGCAAAGGAAAAGATTAGTGGAAGAATGATTTGCTTGACTGTTCCTACTAGATGAAACTCCACATATTTGATGCTGAGTACTGCTAAAAAACATAAACAAGCATATGAACAATATGTTTTTGTGGATGAACAATTTGTGAACCCTACTAGTGATGATTGGAAATGTGCACAAATTTTTGTAGAGTTGCTGAGAATTTTTTATAATGTTACATTGAACATTCTAGTTCTTTGTATGTGATGGCTAATGTATATTTTGAACAACTTTGCACAATTGAAGTACATTAAATGATATGTGCTTGGGTAGTGATATTATTATTAGTACTATGGGCATAAATATGATAAGTAAGTATAACAAGTATTGGGATAGCACAAATAGGTTCAACTTGATGATCTATGTTGCTTTTGTGTTTGATCCACGATACAAAATGATGGTAATAAAGTTTTGGTTGCAAAAGTGCAAAGGGTATGAGTTGGCGGATAAGATAAAAGACAAGGTTAAACTCCTTTTACGCCGCTTGGTCGAGCAGTATAACACATTTCGTATGGCTAATGAAGGGAGTTCTAATGTGGCTCAAGGGAGGCCAAACACTACTAGTGGGGGGAGTTCTAATGAGCCGACACCACCTCCGACTAAATTTAAGATCATGTTCACCAAATTCCTTGAGGAGCGTGGAGTTATGGAGTTTAGATCAAAGCTAGAGAGGTATTTGTATGAGAAGTGTGTAAATGACTCTCTCGATTTTGATATCTTAGATTGGTAGAGAGTTAATGCGTCAATTATCCTGTCCTTGCTGAGGTAGCACGTGATGTGTTAGCTACCCCTATTTCTATTGTTGCCTCAGAGTCTGCATTTAGTACTGGAGGACGCATATTGGATCCTCTTAGGAGTTCATTGTCTCCAGAAACTGTCGAAGCCCTCATTTGCACCCAAAATTGGTTAAGGACCAAACTTGTCGACATCCGAGAGTTGGAAGAATACGTACAGTCAATGGACCTTGAAGGTAAGTTTGAAACTTGAAATATTTTTGTAATATCTATTCAACTTAGTTTATTATCTATCTAACTCAATTTTTAATATATTTTTAGATGATCATCTAGCTTCATCTTCAATAGAGGCTGCTGTGAGTCTCTCTTGCCCTTCATGCTGAAAAAAATCTAGAGTAAGTGCTTTCTTCTTGCATAATCAGACAGCTATTTTATTTGTATAATCAACATATATGAAAAATTAAAGTTTTAAATTTTTGAAGTAGCAGGAATTAGAGTTTTACTTGAAATGGTGATGGTCTTATTTCCATCTTCAATCACTCTTAATTCACTTGTAAAGAAAGAAGTAGGACTCTTAAAGGTGTAGACTAGTGGTCCTTAACATAACAGAAGTTATGTCTAGTTAGAGATAACATAGCAAATATCCAACAGATCATCTGAGGGGAAGGGAAAGAGGGTTGGTTGTACTTGTGGTGTGTGAGGTTAGGGTTCAGCCAACTAGGTGAAGTCTATTTGTCATTTGGTATAGATTTTCTTTTTTATTTTCGTACTGTATTTCCTTTCCCTTTTGTTAATACTTGTACTGATGGAACTTTGAAAAGCTCTATGGAATAAAGATGATCTGTTTCCCCCTCTGCATATTTTGCTTTTTGTCTTGTGTTTTGTTTTTTCCTTTATGAGTCTGAGAAACCTTTGGCCTTTCTAATTAGACGTTACAGAATGCATCTGTCATCAGATTTTGGTGATCCTGCCCCATTGGTCTCTCGTTGGAGTGCTTTTGTTTCCATTTCATTTTGAAATTTGCATGCCTATATATGCTAATGATCTAATTGAAACATATCGCAGGCAATGCAGCTGCACATCAGGTTACATTTTATGTGCACAACAAATGCTTCTTTCCCATATGGCCTGCAACAACATCAAATACTAGTTTTTGATTCAGCCAAGAGAGTTTGTCAAAACCACTATCTTGTGATTGTTGAAAGAAGAGCTAATTGATGGAAATTTTTTGACTTTTTGCAAACAATTTGTTGTGTATTAGAGTTTGATTAAAGCAATGTACGTGTTTTGTAATATTCTTGGCAAATTAGTTCAAGCAATGTATTATGTAGTGGATTGCATAGTGTATGTCGCATGCATTTTACATGATGAATATTAATTTTTTTTTCTTACATGTAGTTAGTTAAAAAGTTAATTAATTGTTTATAGGCTTATGTTGTATTAAGTAAGAATAAAAGAGATGTATATTGGTTTTCTATTGAAAATATGATTTGAAATTCCAAATGGAGACAAAATATTTGAAGTCCAATTAATAATAAAAAAGTTTTGTAAAATAAAAAAAGAAAAGGTACAACCCTTAACCCGGATTCACCCGGGTCACGGCCTGAATTTGACTCTGGCCAACCTGGTCCGGGTTCCTGCCCAAGTTTGAAACCCGAGTTCCAGTCCGGGTTCCTGGGCCAGAACCCGAATGAATAGTCTTATGGGTGGATAATCATTTTGGGATAAGAAATTTTTAAAACTTACTTAGAGAGGGACATGAAGAAGAATAGGTTTAGGTTCATAATGATCCCACCATAGTAAAATCCATCATGTAATTTGTCAAAGTGGAGGAGCCAGGAATGACGCAAATTTTTGTTTTGCCTTAAAAATATTTTTGTTCATACTTGCTGGTAATTGCATTAATCAAAATATGACGGGTTACAAGGATGAGAAAATTTCCTTGTCAAATAAGTTTTTTTTTTCCATTATTTCAGGATGAGAACTTGCTTAATGGTAACTTTATAAAATGCAATAATTAGAGATGCAGGTGGAGAAAGTTTAGTTTGAAGAGAGCTGGAAATTTCAAAAAAAATAATTGAATATGTATCTACTAAAATGAATTCATAAAAATGTTGGGTCATATTAATATTTTATTGAATGTAATGTCAATCTGGCAAAAGAAATGCGTCGAATAATTTTTAAGAATCAGACAGATGCTGGATTTCAGCCTCAATAGGAAAAACTGGATGCCAATGAGTTTAATAATAATAAAGGACACAAAAGGTTGAGATAAAAGTGGAGTACTAATAATAGAAGGAGCAGTAGAAGAAGAAGAAGAAACAACTTTTGAATATGTTGGTAATTTTGAAGAAGTTAATGACGAGATCGAGTTATAAGATGGCCTGATTGGTGGTGGTAATGTTCCTAATACTGTGTATAGTTTTGGAGTTGCAGAAGAACATGACGAAGGATAGGAAGGAGATGATGGTCTAGCGTATGAGGATTTAGACTTTACTCTTGATTTTTAGAATGACATGATTTTTCCTATATGAATTCTCAGGATAGAAAACCAGGAAGAGAATTAGATTCTCTTTTAATATGTTCAATATCAAAATAAAAAATATTTAATATAGCTTGTCATCTAGCAAATATTTATTTAGCAATCAGGTTTTTTATATCTTTAATCAAAACTTCCTTGACTGATTTCCAATCTATCATAAATAAAAACTTTTGATTTAATAAATCATCTTAAAATTTAGAAATGTATAATACAATAGCTAAAATTTCATTTTTAATAGTATTATAATTCTTTTGAGCAGGATTCCAACATCCTGAATAGTATCGAATAGTCTATTAAAAATTAGGGGATAATCTTTGTTTCATAATCCCTCCATAATCAAGATCATAGTCATCTGTTTCAACGATTTTAAAAGTACGAGGGGATCAGAGTCCTTAGCATGATAATTGCTTAACATGAGACTTAGTTGTTTGAAAATATATCTCATTCCAAAATTCTCATCTCATATCTTTCTCAAACATATTTAAAATACAAACATTTTCAAACGAATGATTACAACTTTTTCAAACTAATCATTACAACTTTTTTAACGTTCAAATAAAAAATAAAAAATAATTCAACTTTTTCAAATATCCCAACAAAAATAATATTATAAAACTATATTCTAACAATAACAGACATGAGTTGCATCTTCATCTTCTTCGGATTCACTATCAAAAGATTGTTATGAAGAGCATGAATCTTTTAATTGATAAATTTCATCAGAAGAATTATCTTCTTCTTCACTTGACGGTGTTATAAAAATTTATAGTTTTTCTTTTAATGTCTCACGTATATCTAATTCATTAATTTTCTATTTGACTCTTTAGTTTGACTTGTAGTGACCAATTTTTCCACATTTACAGCAAACAATTTGTTTTTTTTCTTTTATTATACTTTTTTGTACTTTTTATTGGTTTATTATGGATTTTTTTTATTTTTTTTTATCTTTTGTCTTTTTGTAAGGTGCTTTGTATTTTTACTTTCTGTTAGGATAATTCTTATAATTTCTTTTTCTCTTTTTATTTATTCTAGAATGAGGTAATAATAAAGTATAATCAAACTGTTCACAAAAGGTACCCAATTCTTTCTTTACAAATTTTTTTCTTTATCCAGTTGATTTTGTAATCTTAAATAATTACATATGGTTGAACTAGTTCTAGTAATAATAGTTCATGTGTAAAATTAATAAAATCAAATGTATCATCTGATTTTACTAATAATTTTCGTACAATTTGGATGAAGTAATAAGAAAGTTCGGCTATGAATTTTTTCTTCCAGTATGGTTGTCGGCAATTATTTCTAATTATAACTTTAGCTAGAAATACATCTTTGTACCAACGAAGATCAGATAATTGAGAGCATTTTAAATTAATTAATAAATCACTTGCTCTTTCTTTAAATTAAAAAGAGTCACCAACAAAATATTTAATTAATATAAATATTAAAGTATTAACAGCATCTTCTAATGGTTGGTCTTCTTGTGTTTTGATTATTAGTTACCAATTTATATATATAGATAATCATGAAATGGTACCGGTATCAAAATATTTTATTAGATTACTTAAAACCAAATGACTAACGGATTAAAATTTAAAACAATGATTGGGCGAATCGAAGAATGTTGTTGGGACTTCGGAATTTGGGAATTTGGGAGTAGTTGATATTTGTTTTTTTTTTTTTTTTTCTTGTAAACAATCCTATATCAACTTTTTTTTTTCTTTTTTTTTTTTGTTGGCAAAAATCTGGTTGTATAACAATTTCTTATAAATTCTGAAATAGAAAAAATGAAATTGCAGCGAGGATATCTTTCAAGGAGATCATTCCATTTTTAAACACTTAAAAGTGAATAGAGAAATTTCATTAGAATAATTCTCCATCTCAACTTATGTTCATGATGCGTCACTAAAGAGTTTTTCTTTATAAAAAGTAGGGGTGTAACCGGTCCTGTTTGATCCGATTTTGGATAAAATTTAGGACTGAACCGGTATGTACCGATTTTATATTTTTCAAAATCGATTACGCCCCGATTACTCTTTAAACCGATACCTCCAGTTTTACCGGTTTCTGGTCCGGTCCGGTCCGGTTTTCCGATTTTTTTTAAATGTAAAAAAATATAATAAAGTATTACTTTTTATGATAAAATATTATTAATAATTTAATATATATATTATGTTTAAAACATATGATCAATTAAATTTTAATCTTTAAGATTAAACTTTTATTTGATAAATTATAACAATATTATCTTATATATAATTATATTAATAACATATGATCAAACAAATTATAAATGTTCATATTTAAGATTAACATTTTATGTTATAATTTATAAATTATAATATGAAATTATTTCATATATGATATATAATTATATATTATATATATAAATTTAATATATAATTATATATTATATATATAAATATTTTGTATAATATACAAAATATTTATATATATATATTTTCAACCGGTCCAGTTCGGTCCGGTTCCGGAAACTACAGAACCGAAACTGGACCAGATCCGGCCGGTTTTCATAAAATAGGAACCGGTTCCGGACCGGACCGGTTCAAAACCGGACCAACCGGTCCCGTTTGGTCCGGTCCGAACCGATTTACGGTTTTTCGGTTTAAATTTACACCCTAATAAAAAGGAAAAAAAAGAAAGAATTTTGTCCTATGAAACCATGCCACATGAAAGTAATGACAAATATGCATGTGCATTTAAATAAAGAAATTTTATGACTAAATAAATAAAAAGTCGTACTACACAGAAACCTCACACTCTGCATACTATTTAAAAACATGTGATTTTATCATTTTACCCTCATATGAATGTTTTTAAGTGGTGTGTAGAATGTGATAAATATAAGGGTAAAATGATAAAATCACATATTTTTAAGTGGTGTGCAGAGTGTGAGGTTTATGTTTAGAATTTTTCATAAATAAAATAAACTTTCATGTATTCACTATTAATATGCGGTAATAAATCATATAATGGACGATTATAGAGTTAAAGAGTAATTTAAAAACTGCTGTTGGATTATGATCCGCGTTCGAGTTTTCTGCGTATTTGCTAACTAAAGTTCATTCGTATAACCTCACCTACCTCAAAGAGTATTTTAAGACATAAACCAAACCATATCTTAGCTAAACTATACAGATTATACGTATCCTTAAATCATAAGTTCAATTGTAATATCATTTAACTTCAATTCAGTACTAATTAAATACGATATTTTCTTGAATAACTACCACTTACAACTTCCATTACCTAAAACAAAATCTAATTATCACTTTTTAGTCCTTTACACGTCACATACAATTCAGATTATAAGTATTAAACATAAAAACATATCATTGTCACCAATAAGCACTCATTTGAGAGCATTAACTTAAATCTCGTTTAGGAACACAAACCATCTCATCGTCTCATCTCAAGATTTTCTATAATTTCCTTTACAAATATCAGTTAAATACAAACACTTTTCAATTTGAAATCATTAACTTTTTTATCTAATCATTACAATTTTTTCAAATTTCTGAACAAAATACAAAAAATAATATATTTTTTCAAATCTCATAATAAAAATAATATTAAAATATTATATTCTAACAATATTTAACTTTATAGTATTTTTATTCACATTTTTCTCTCTCATTTTCTAAAATCCAAAACACTTCTTAACTTAAACCATTTTATTACTATTCACAAACTATTTTCCCACTATTTACAGATTTCTCATCTCATTTTATTATCCAAACGAGACCTAATGTTTTTATAATAATGTGCAATTAACACCTATAATTTTGTTGTCTATAACTTCTATTAAACTCAAAACAGAGATTATATCCTATCAATTAAAAATAATCTGAACATTTGAAACAATTAAAACCTAAAAGCTCAAACCGAGACATTACCTCACCTTCTTTGTTTAGCCTATGCTATAATCAAAATTAATTTCACTTACTACTTGCATAACCATCATTAGTAACTCGTTATAAGCTTAAAACAGAACCTAAATTCATCTTTTACTCGTAAACTCGCCACCCATAAATCAATAAACACTAGTTATACATTAAACATATTAATGAGACATAGGGCCGGGCTTGTTTGAAAAGTGAGATGATCTCATCCCATTTTAAAATTTTTTCATAATTTCCTTTCTAAACATCACTCAAACAAAAGCAGTTTTTAGTTTCAAATTTTTAACTTTTTCATCTAATCATTACAACTTTCCAAAACATCCAAACAAAACACAAGAAACAATATTACTTTTTCAAAATTCAAAACAAAAATAATATTAAAAAACTAGATTTTAATAATATTTTAATTTTAAAATATTTTGATTCAATTTTTTCTCTCATTTTCAAAAATTCAATAGAACATCTTAATTCAAATATTTCACTACTATTTACAAAATATTTCATTACTATTAACAAAATTCTCATTTTATCTCACTTCCCAAACATGCCCAGAACACTTACTCCCTCATGGATAGATTATACTTCCATCAAATTTATCTATGAAACCCAAATCTACAATTTAATCAAATCTACAATTTAATTTACTAATTATTCTATATATGAATTGATAAGTGTTATTTTTATATGATTTTTATCACTTTTCATTTATAAAAAAATATCATTTTCCCTTCAATAATATTGATTTTATTTTATTTCTACATATTTTTATTTATTTTCTTGGATTTGAAGGAATGGAAAGATTTAGTACAAAAGGAGAATATTTTGGTACAAAAGAAGAGACTACCGATCTAGACTGATGAGAGGCAGTGAGATCTGAAGAGAGCCGATGAGATATGGGCGATGAGCCTTGTCCCGTGGGCAGCAAATAGATCTTTCTTGCCCAAAAGCGAGAAGACTTGCCTCTAGGTAGGCGAGAAAACTCGCAACTAGAAGGCGCGACCATAATGTGCTAAGATTTGGCAACAAGGCTCTAAACGATTAAATTGAAAGACTAGTATAAACGACCAACTTAAAAGACCAACCTAAGTAACATCGTGGGCAACAACTAAAAAAGGCGAGAGGAGTCTTTTATCCCAGTCGGAAGTCTTAACACTCGATAGGCGAGGAGAGGCCTGTTCATTTGTGACCTCCATGCCCGCCAGTTATATTTAGCGTACACGGTATCTACCCGGTGGGTCCCTTCTGAGTTCCGCAATCAATCTATTGGCGACCAAATCCTCCCAAACTCCATAACTCAAGCCGCATATTACTGAATCTTCCATTTTAGATAATTCCACTATTTTTTGAATAATTTCCTTTTATGTTAACATCTAGCTTTAGAAACTATTTTCCAGATTTTTATGCTAGATTCTAGCCGCACTTATTTTATTTTTGGATTTGAGTTTTGATATCTATTTAATCCCGTCTTGTGGGATGAATAGAGAGTCTAGGTTCCTAATCTTAGTTTTAGTTTTAGTCTGAGTTTGAGTTTAGAGAGTTCTAGAATTTATTCTTGAAGTGTTCTTTCGAGAATGCGGAACTGGAGGGCAGAGCTGAGAGCCGCATGCTTCATCAGCCGACTTCAACGAAAAACACCAGTTTTATTCTTTTTCTTTCCAATTACATTATGAACTAATTCTATTTTCTAGAGCTTTGATGTAGCCTAGCATTGAACACAGTTTATATTCCAAGTTATTTTATTTTCAATATTTCCATGATTGAGTGTTTCTAGCTAATTATTGTTCGATCTTTTGGATTGCAATGAGACCGAGATGTGATTTGTGATTAAATCTCTAGGATTAAACACCATTAGTTGAGCGAAAACAGAGATAATTTACCGCGACTAGTGTGATTTCCAAGAAAAATCCAAAGAACTTAATAAGTCTCCAATTAGTTAAATTCACATATAGTTATGGAGTTATTAGTTGGAGAAATTTTTGATATTGTTCGAGAGAAAATATTGAATAGTTAAGAGATTTTTATCATCAACTTTGGATAATTGAGATTCTATAACACAGAAGAATAAACTGTGTGAGATTTGTTAGGTTAAATCAAGTGCTCTAGATCTATTCTTATTATTTTTAAAATCTTAATTTTAATGTTCTTTTCTTTAGTTTAATTTAGATAAACCATTCTTCAAATTTCGATTTTCAAAAAGTAATTAATTTAGTCAATTTCAATACTCAATAGCATAATTATTCCTTGTGGATTTGATAACCGTTTCTTTAAAACACTTTACTACTTGTTACGATTCTGTGCACTTGCAGATATATTTTTACGCGAACAAGTTTTTTGCGCCGTTGCTGAGGACTAGTTATTTGTTATTGATATTGATAACAGCTAGATTTTACTACTTTAGATTTTATTTTATTTTATTTTTTATTTAAAAAAAAAGAGGGAACAAAGCGTTCAATAAAGAGAAGAAGAAAGAGGTCGCCGCCTCCAAATTTAATATGGCCGACCAGGAGTACAAGGCGTTTAGAGATTATGCCATTACTACATTGGCGAAGCAGATGACAAATATATCACAACAAATAGGTAAGATGAACCATAATGCTATTCAAACTAATGTTGTTTGTGATCATTATACAGAAAATCATTCAAGTGTAGATTGCCAAGTGGAGAATCCTTTTGCCCAACGGAGTTATGAATAAGCCCATTACGTGTCCAGTTTCCAACGTCAAAATAATCCTTATTCAAACACGTTCAATCCCGGATGGAGAAATCAACCTAATTTTTCATGGAACAATAACCAAGTGCCGGCTATACCACCTCAAGAGTTTCCACAATAAGAGAAGAAGTCGACACTCGAAGATACGATCATGCAGAACATGCAAAAGACTGATATGGTGATGCAAAAGACTTATATATCCAAAACAACTCGACTTCAATATGAAATCTTAAGGCAAAAATCAGTCAGCTCTCAAACATGCTTACCGAGAGGACAATATGGACTTTACTGAGCAACACTGTGACCAATCCGAAAGAACATGTCAAAGCCATAACATTGAGAAATGGGCGGACATATGACCAATCAGTAAATACTGAGCGAGATGAAGAAGCTGCCAAAAATGTGGACTCCGAGAATAAGGAAACCGAGGATGAGGAGAAAGAAACCGATCACGAGGCGACCAACCAGCAAGCTGAGAAAACTAAAGGGAATAAAGGGGGTGCAAAACCCAAGAAATCTAGGGAGTTTATTTCTGAAACTTATTCTCCTTCAATTTATGATCCCCCAATTCCTTTTCCACAGAGATTAAGAAAAAATAAGATTGATAATCAGTTCTCTCTATAGTTGGCAGCCGAGGAGAGTAGTGCAATTGTACAAAAGAAGCCACCACCTAAGGAATTAGGTCTTGGAGAAGCAAATCCGACCACCATCTCTCTACAGTTGGCAGACAAATCCATTAAATACCCGAGAGGACTCATTGAGGATGTACTGGTGAAAGTTGATAAGTTCATTTTCCCGACCGACTTCATTGTACTCGATATGGAGGAAAACGAGGAGATCCCTTTGATACTGGGCCGACCTTTCCTTGCAACGGGGAGAACTTTAATTGATGTCGAGAAAGAAAAACTCATTTTGAGGGTTGGCGAGGAGCAGGTCACTTATGACTTATTTAAATCTATGAAATTCCCTTCCGAGGTACATTCTTGTTTTCAAATAAACAACTAAGACGTAGTCATGGCCGATGAGACTTATGGAGCTGAATTCCCAAAACTACCTTGTAAGGAACCACCCAAGCTTGAACTCAAACCACTTCCATCAAATTTAAGGAACGAAGAGGCCAGGGAGATCTCCAAGAAGTACACAGCTGCACCTTTAATGAAAATATTCAATTGGAAAACTAGGAAAAAAAATCAGGGAAACATCTCTTACCTTCTCTCATTCTTTGCTTTAATTTTTCTTCCTTTTTCCCATTGAGGATAATGTGATATTTAAGTTTGGAGGGAAAAAACCTATGATAAGCATATGATTGAAATTGATTATAATTTTTAGGAAAAACCCTTATTGCTTAAGTCTAGTTGTTAATTCTTTATTTGATCTTACTTAATTTGATATTTCCTATATTCAATGAATGCTTCTTATGATCATTAATTGTCTTGAGTACCTAGAGAAATTTTATGTGAATTTGTATGGTCTCAACTTATTCTAGAAGTCGTTTAATTACACTCGAGGTGAAATCCTAGACATAATATTATTGGGGAAATGATTAAGGCATTCTTTGGACTGATTAAGCCTTTCAAGCTTACCTGTTTATTATCTTTATCTCTAGTCGCCCCTTTGAGCTTTATTGAAATATATCTTGGCCTTATATTTTTCTTTCTTGTTAAGCCTCATATTCCCTACCCTATTTGAGGCTAAACACTGATTTCCTTACCTTTTAAGAGAACTAAGTTTACACAAAGTCACAAACTCACAAGAGCATGAAAGGCAAGAGAGGTAAAAGGTCTACAAATAAAGTTAAGTATAGCAATATTATCAAATCATAAGTTTGGGGGTGTGAAGAGTCAACTCGTCTACTGTGTGGCCAACAAGAAAAGGCCGACGAGAGTCATCCACAAAGGTAGTCGAAAGGGTATGGAATATTTCCAAAAAGAAAAAAAAAAATTGTCTGACCTACCGAATAGAGGGGTAAAGAGAAAGATACTTGAAAGTGCAATAAAGAGAGGTATGTTGAGAGATTTACAAAGATTGAGAAGAGATATTTGTGTTAGAAGTAAGAATGCTTTATTATTCTGTTGATGTTCAAACTTAAGTTCTTTTGCTTTGTTTGAATCCTATATTTTCTTTGTAGCCCCCACCCTGGCCTAACATTACAAGCTTAATAAAGACCTATTAATCCCTGGTGATAGTTTCTGTTCTACATAAATGGAGAGTGATTTGCAAAGCAAGCCTATGGAGTTTTTATAGATCCATTACTTATTTACATGTTTACATAAAACTATCCGGAGAACTAATGATGAAGTGAGATTGATGGGTATGCATGAATGTGGGGATGGATAATGCGGTGGAATTGAGTTTTGAATTAACTTTTGGACTTGATTGATCTTAAATGATTCCTTTGAATTATAGACTTTATACAATCTTTGAGGCAATAAATTTTATGAATCAAACCAATGCTTGTTTTAATTGTCTTTTCTTTTCTTCTTTGCATGAGGGCGAGCAAAACTTAAGTTTGGGGTACTTGATAAGTGTTATTTGTATGTGATTTTTATCACTCTTTTATTTATGAAAAATATCATTTTCCCTTCAACACTATTGATTTTATTTTATTTCTACATATTTTTGTTTATTTTCTTGGATTTGAAGGAATGTGAAGATTTAGTGCAAAAGGAGAGCATTTTGGTACAAAAGAAGAGACTACGGATCCAGACTGATGAGAGACAGCGAGATCTGAAGAGAGCCGATGTGATTTGAACGAGGAGCCTTGTCTCGTGGGCAGCAAAGAGATCTGGCGAGAGGAGTCTTTCATTCCCGGTCGAGAGTCTTTCCACTCGGTAGGCGAGGAGAGGCCGGTTCATCTGTGACCTTTACACCGCGCACACGACATCTACCCGATGGGACTCTTCCAAGTTCTGCAATCAATCTAGTGGCGACCAAATCCTCCCGAACTCCGCAACTCAAGCCGCATATCACTGAATCTTCCATTTTAGGTAATTGCGATATTCTTTAGATAATTTCCTTTTATGTTAACATCTATCTTTAGAAACTATTTTCTAGATTTTTTGGCTAGATTGTAGCCACATTTATTTTATTTCTGGATTTGAGTTTTGACATCTATTTAGTCCCGTCTTGTGGGATGAATAATGAGTTTGGGTTCTTAATCTTAGTTTTTGTTTTAGTCTGAGTCTGAGTTTAGAGAGTTCCAGAATTTATTCTTGAAGTGTTCTTTTGAGAAGGCGGAACTGGAGGGCAGAGGCGAGAGCCGCATGCTTCTTCAACCAACTTCAATGAAGAATACCAGTTTTCTTCTTTTTCTTTCCAATTCCATTATGAACTAATTCTATTTTCTAGAGCTTTGATGTAACCTAGCATTGAACACACAGTTTATATTACAAGTTATTTTATTTTCAATATTTTTATGATTGAGTGTTTATTCCTTGTTCTTAATGCTTAAAACTCTAGGATTAAACACCATTAGTTGAGTGAAAGCAGAGATACTTTACCGTGACTAGTGTGATTTTCAAGAAAAACCCAAAGAATTTAATGAGTCTCCAATTAGTTAAATTTACATAGAGATATGGAGTTACTAGTTGGAGATATTTTTGATATTGTTCGAGAGAAAATATTGAATAGTTAAGAGATTTTTATCATCAACTTGAGATAATTAGGATTCTATAACACGGAAGAATAAACTGTGAGATTTGTTAGGTGAAGTCAAATGCTCTAGATCCATTCTTATTATTTTTCAAATCTTAATTTTAATTTTTTTTCTTCAGTTTAATTTAGATAAACCATTCTTTAAATTTCAGTTTTCCAAATAGTAATTAATTTAGTCAATTTCAATACTCAATTGCATAATTATTCCTTGTGGGTTCGATAATCGTTTTTTTTTAAATACTTTACTACTTGTTACGATTATGTGCACTTACAGATATATTTTTATGCAAACATGAACCATAATCTGAATTAGAAGAGAAACTTTCAGTTGGTCACAAGGCTTTGTGTTGAGAAGGAATTCTTCAACTCCAACTTTGCTCAACTCTCAATCGGAAAAACTAACTATGGTTGTTTTTGGGTTTTTCTTGAGTGAAACTAAGAGAAAGCTTGAAGAAGCTTTGATAGAAATGGAGAAGTCGATGAAGCTTGAAGAAGCTTTGATAGAAATGGAGAAGTCGATGAACATGGAGAAAGAACCATGGAGAAAGAACCAGTTGGAGTTAACGCCATCAGCTTTTGTTCTCCAATCGGTGATGACAAGTGTGGATGTGATGGCAATAACGCAATGTGGTGTCAAAATGTGAAGTTGAGGTGGCATGTAATGTGATGATCGAATTTGTGTGGGACCCTTTAGCACATGGTTTAGATAGAAATGGTTTCATGGCTCTGATTGATGACTTGGTACATATACTTGGTACATGTCACTTTTGGTTCACTTGGAGCCATGTCATCATTAAAAATCTTAATTTACCAAAAATTTCTAAAAAACTTAACCAATACAATGGTATCTTCAAAGTAGGTCAATTATGCTCCTAAGTTCTTCTAAAACTCTTTGAAGGTTCTTGTCCTTATGAAGTTTCTTGGTCATTACATAACTTCTCCACAAGATTCTACGGTGTTGATTTCCAATGTAATCCTTTCTTCGCGTTTGCCCTGGAACTCTCGTTCCTAAGCCAATAATCTCACTTCGTGCGGTCTCACCAATCAGGTGAACACGACATCGTCGCAATAGTTCAAGACTTCGTTGTGATGTCTCACAATCATGGCCATCGTTTGTTGATGCTCTTCCTCTAACAGCCTCACTACTTCATGCCTTTCCTCTATGAATCTTCTGATCACTTCAGGTGGCAGAACAGCCTTCCACGCTGTTCTCTTTTCACTAACCACGATGATATATTTCCAAAATCTCAAAGGGTGGTACAACTGAATCGAATGGGCATGGTAGATATTTATAGCTGCATACCAACCAATCAAATGGTCTTCATGCCCTCACTTCATGCACATAACTACCAAGAATGTCATTGTAATTCTAATAAGTAGGGAAACCATTCCCTCATGACGTTTTAACTTTTCCACATGACCTCTTGTGGTCCATATATATAGGCTTTTCCATAGAGATAATATTCCCAAATCTTCAAGGCGAGGCCATTGCCACCAATTGCAAATCATGGGTAGGGTAGTTTTCTCCTCATAATACTTCAAGTGTTGTTAGTCATAAATTACTACCCATCCTTCCTACATCAAGACACATCCAAGTTTATATTCAGATGCATCACTGAAAATTTCCATTGGCTTGTGAGGCTCTAGCAAGGCCAACATAGGAGTTGTGGTCAACCCCCTTTTCAGTTCTTCAAAACTCCCCTCACACCTCTTAGTCCATACAAACTTGGCATTCTTCGTGGTCAAAGTCGTAAGTGGACTTGAGAGTTTGGAAAGTCCTTCTACTAATCTATGATAGTACTTGGCAAGTCCCACAAAACTACTAATAAGGTTCGGTATGTGTGGACTAGACACCTCATGTGCATGAATTCATGATCTTTAACACACTCTATACTTCTTATTTCCCTATTTTTCAACTAGTCAATAGCGGAGTCATTAGAGGTAGCATTGTCTACCATGATTGTATGAATTTTATCAATACCCCAATCAACCATACACTCCTCCAACTCCCACCCAATTTTTGCCCCTTTTTTATTGATAATCCGAGTAAATGAAATGATTCAATTGTGCAACACCCAACTACTATTGATAAAATGATCTATAATACACACACATGTAATTAATGTTTTGGATAGACGTCAAAGTATCATTGGTTAAATACACTCTTTCCCTAATAGTCAAAAATATTTTCTTCAAGCAATCATTCTCCCTCAAGAATTGCTTCATACAATCCCTTATTACTGTAAAGCGATAAGGAATAGGAAGCTTAGGATTAAGGATTTCTAGCATAGTCTCAAGACCCTTAGCCATCAACAATCATAAATGGCAACTCATTTACTATCACCATCCTAGCAAGGGAAACCCTTATTTTTTCTCATTATAATGTCATCCCAACATTCCTCTCCCCTTCCCCTCCACCTTCATCTTTTGCTTCTGGGACTATGAATTGTTGACCCTTATTCAATAGAGGTTCACCCTCATGGTTTTTAGGGTAAAGATGGATGTATTGTCTCATGGAAGAAGTGCCTTGCCTTATGGGATGGCATTTCCACAACCTCGCACAATGGTTTTAAGTTGTTGTAGGTCCATCGGATCACAATCAGGCACTTTTGTAAAGTGATCTCATACCTTAGACCTATTGTTGGAGTTTCTACTGTTTGGTGGAGGGTGGGGGTAGAATGAAAGGTAGCAGAGGTGCCTACCGAAGAGTCTTGTGGTTCACTAGACTCTTCGGTTATAGAAGCCTTACCATGCTATTGTAATTGTGGTCCTTCTAGACAAGATGCAGAGGTGGACATACAATTAATTTTGCAAATAGATCGAGATTAGTCTTAATTTATTACAAAAGCAGTCACTTTTGAAAAGCAGTAAATAAGTAATGGTTGAACTTTGAAATTATGCATGTCTCTACCAACAGTCACAAACTATTCTTGAAAAATATTGACATTCGTATTTTTCTAAAATGACACAAAAACACTAAAAGTCAAAGTTGTAACATGGATTGAGAGTTCCAGTGAAGATCATGTTGATTGGAAGGAAAGAACTCCCCACAAGTAGGAAAACACAATCGTGAAGAAGGAAGTTAGGCGAACAACGTGCAGGGCCTCTAATCCACCATTACCTGAACGTTTTTGGTAATGAAGGGTCTCTGAGGGCAAAGAAATGGATTATTGATCACGAACGGACGTACGAAATATGCGGATGTACTGAGGATTAGAAGGTTCTATATTTTGGATACCTATTACAAGAAGAAGCTGGAATTTGGTGGGATACCCAAAGGCAGATTCTAGTAAGGGAACTAGAAGTTGAAACCCCAAAATCTTGATGGAAGTCGAAACCTTAAACGATTTCCCAAACCCTAAATTTTGTCCTGTTGTAACTTAGTGATTAATTATTTGATTAAATCACTTCCACATACTATTAACCACTCAACTTCATGTCATTACACTCATTTATTCTTTTATACCTTGGTAATTTTATTGAGCCAAGAAATATTAGATTTGAGTTTGTTAGAAACTGAAACCGTAACCAAACCTTATTTAAATCCTAAGTGAGGCACACCAAAAAGCTCAACCCAAGCATGACTTCTTGAGAAAGTTTTCCCCACTGCCATAGGTGTACTTTGGCTACATTGTTAGCTCAAATAGTAGTTGATGGGAGGTCAAATAGCCACCCTAAAACTCCCCATCACACGATAGCTTCCAAGGCTAAATACCATGGGCTATTTCTCACAGTTTTGCCCCTAATTTTGGTTGATAAAACCACCATCAAATGATTACTCTCACATCCCCCATCAGCCTTCTAGTCCTATACAAGTCGTCCATGCCAGCCCCTTCAATTTTTTGTCACTTTCATTTCACTTTTTTGGAGAAAACTCGAGAGAAGGTCTCTAACAGTGTTTCACACAAAACTACCTTCATATAAATTGTTCCTCTTTGAGTCTAGTTTCCACTGGTATATTTTGTGTGATTTTTCATGAAGCTTTGATTAGTTAAAAGTTGGTTTGAGCATGAAAAGGTAAAACTGGACGACAATCTTGTGTAAAACTTTGATTTTTTGTGAGGTTTTTGGCAAATGCTTGGTTTGATCTTTCTATGGTAAAGAGCTAACATGTTAATATGCAAGTTAGGTTTGGATTTGTTGCATCTTAATAGTTTTTACAAAGTGTTTTGCATGATTTTACAAAGTTGGAAACTGGAGGTGTCAAAACAGTTTTTGTCTTGGGAAAGTTTTAATATTTGGTTATGGAAACATGATTCTATGGTCTTGATATTCACATATATGGTTCTTAGTACTTTGATCTATATTTTAGGAAGTTATATTTGGAGAATAATGGTGTTGATCTTGATGGAATAAATTATTATGCATGCTAAGGTTCGGTTAGGACATAAACTTGAGGCTCATGAGTTTGCTTTGTGTTTTAATGAATTTTTGCCATATGATCCTAGGTTTAATGCTTAGATCAAGTTTAGAACTTGAACATGAGGTATATGATTTTATTTTTTGAAGGTTTATTTCTCTAGAAATTTGGATTTTTGTGGTTTGATCTAAAGTCATAATATGTGGTACTCGGTCTAAAAGTCAAAATATGTGGTACTCGGTTTTAGACTTAGGCCCCGTTTGGTTGATAGAGTTAACTGAGATCAACTCTGTTTAGTCTAACTCTAATATGAGTCTAATATCCAAACACACAACTCTCAAATTACTAAATTCATCTCAACTTAAAACCTTTTTATACATGGGACTCACAACCTTTTTCAACTTCTCATAAATATATCTAAATTCATCTTAACATTCAAACAAATTTAAACTTATCTTAGGTGGATCCTAAAAAACTCACTCCACTATCTCAACTCACTACTATTCATAAATAATTCAATTCAGTTCAACATTCAAACGCAACCTTAATGAGCAACCGATGATTTGATGATAATTTTTGTGGATTTAGATTGTTTGTTCAAGCATGTTGTCACTTTGGTTTGATTTCTAAACATGTTAAGAGTGTGTTTATGAACTTTTGGAGTTCTTGGAGTGGAGTTGAAAAGTGTTACACTAAAAAATCAAGGATTTGTTCTATTTGACCAAAACTTAGTGTTTTGGCCTATTTCTTGGTATAAGGAATTTATGATTTTTGTTATTTGTATATTTTGTTGTCTTAGCATGATTTTAAAACATAGGATGTGATTTTTAAGTGTTGCATAAATTATATTTAGCATGAAAGTTGAAATTTGAATGAATTGCAACAAAAATAAAGAATTTGGCCTTTATGTGAATCGGCCTAAGCATAGTTCTTACAGTTGTGCTGTATTTTAAATGTTTCTAATTAGATATTTGAGTTTAGGATAAAATTTACTTGATGAATGTGAATTTTGGTAAATTTTGGAGTTAGAATGCAAAATCCTTAAATTAAGGGGAAAATAGCCATTTCCTACAAGTAGAGGGGTAAAATAGTAATTTTTTCATAAGCCAGTGATTTTATATTTCTAAGTATTTTAGTGAGGAGTTTCTAACCCTTAGAAATATCTCCTTTCAATTCACATTAATTCGTGCTACTTCTACTTCACGCTTAATCGCTGTAAGTTGGCCTCTTACTTTCAGGATATTTGTGTGTGTGTGGTGGTAAGAAATTGTCGTTCATATTTATTATGCTTATTATAAAGGTTATGTTATGTTATGCCATTCCATGACTTATTTCCAGTATATACTTATATGTTACACATCATGTTATGTCATGCCATGATTTATTTCCAATACATTTTTATATGTTACATATCACGTTAGGTTATGTCATGTCATCAGTTACACGATTATTTATTTCATGTCACGTCATGTCACATGCAAGGCGTATGTCATGAAAAATAGTATTTTCTAGATAGTCGAGTCTTTTATGTTTATTACGACCCCAAGTAGTAAGATGAGACAATATCTTAGTAGAACTTTATTGTTCAAGCTAGAGTATTTAAACTCGTGTAAAATCTTCTAGGTTGACAAAGTACCATCAATAGGCTTTGAATATGGCCTAAGTAACTAATCGCCGGAGCGAAGTCAGGCACCAATGCCAATGGTGCCAACCACAATTTAATTTCATGTTATACATACTCATAGCAAGTGTAGATACATGTTATGTGATGCATACATTATGTATTCATAGCAGGTGCAGATACTAGTGGTGGGATGTGTATGTTAACGTATTCATCACCAGTACAGATACCTGTGATGTGATGCAGTATCGACAGGGGCACACGACTCAAGGGGACCTGTGTAGCACCCACATATCTTGTTTAATTAACCATTTTATTTATGGAACAAGAACCCAAATTCATGTTCAGTTTCAAGTTTAGTTCAAGTCAATTTCATGGTCAATTCATGTCCAATTTCAAGTTCAGCTCAAGTTATGTTAGCACATGTCATGCTATTTGCAAAGTCATGTCACACTCGTTCATGTATTCTTACTTTTATGCTTGTATTTGTATACTACTAGTTTAAGTTGGTTGTTAACTTACTGAGGTTTGTAATTAAATCTCACTTGGTAGTCCCAACTACCATTCCTCCTAGAATGGCAGATCATATGCTAAGACCTGGAGAACCAGTAAAGGATCGCCTAGATGAGGTCGATTAGGCCGCGACGTGATGAAGAGGAGCTCATCACTTCGATGCTCCAATTTGAACATATGATTATGGCTATCTTAGTCGAGTTGTGCGAGCTACTCATTGAGCTAGCCTAATAGTTATGATCATTTATTTATGTACTTAATGAGAGTTGTCTCCCGTAGTCATGTTGTTATAGACATTTTAGACAAGCACTGTAAATTTTAGATGTCTGTTATCATATGATTATGAAGTATATGTATGTTATTTTGGGATATGTTATATCTGGTACTATATTATATTAAAGAAAAAATCATATGTTACAAATATTATATATTGTTGAATACATGCTAGGTGCATTACATCTTTATCCGTCATCAATGAGGGCTTGTAACCTTGTGTTGTGTGTCCCGATACTTTAAACTCCATCAAATCCCAAGCAAAGCTTGCAGGCATCGCAATGTACATGTGTTACCTAAGAGAGTGATACCTTGCCATGTTTGAGGATGCATGTAGTTGTAACTGTGAGAGTGATTCCTCACCACATATATACTTGTCCGTCCTATATTTTCTTGGAAGTGTTTATCAAATCTTCGGTACATTATCTCTCATTAGTAGTTTTGTCATAGCCACCTAACCTACCTACCTATGGTTTCGTTCTCCGAAACATAGATTTTGATACAAGTTCAGACCCAGGCATGATGCCCAAGAAAGAAGAGCAGATCATGCCCGAGTCCTGAGTATGGAGACTAGTACTCACCATAGTACCAATACCTGCCGTAGCTAACTTGTGTCGTCCGTTAGGATGCATTACATTAAGTCGGGCTACTACTTGTAATCGATTGCCACCTTATGGGGACTAACTTTTGGATGATGTAATATCTTGGGATTTAATGAATGGCGATAACCCCCTTTTGTCGTGAAGTTTAGTATTATGATATTTAATAGTTATGTTGTTACCATGGCGACTTCATAGATGAACATCTTACACGTGTACTTCCCTCTAGAAAATTATACGCCTATTTCAATTCTCTCTTGGGTGTTTACCATTGGCTAGCATCCTTGGCACTACAGATCCTCGCCTAGACTTTCATGAGGAACGGGGTGCCATAGCTTGGTATCAAAGCAGGTGTTTATACTTAACTCTAGAAAACTCTTAGATTAGAATGATAGGACAGTACTAGAAAACAGGAGTTGATCTAGTATCGTAAGCTAAAACTTTAGAGCTTGAACTGTGCTTAGGACAACGGGATGGGATAGCTTGTAATAGGCTTGGGTTATGTGGCAAGATTTAAGGATGGTGCAATCGAGAGCCCCATGAGGAGAGCTAACCCCAAGTGGTCATGAGGAAAGATCTTTCGGCGGAAAAAAGAGATGAGGAACTAGCTAGAGCACTAAACAAGATATCGGACGTGTTGGAACAACAACATGAGATGTATTCTTGTCACATGCAAGTTCAGTCGCTAGGATCCCACAAGGAGGAAGGAAGGGCATATACATACGAGCGATTTTTGGCTCATCACTTCCAAGAATCTTTCTAGAAACAAGGGACTAGCAAGAACTGAAAGGTGGATATCCTATATTGATAGGATCGTTAAGGTGTGCGGATGCACCATGAACCAAAAAGTATTATATGCGAGATACCTGCTCCAGGGAGAGGCGACTCTATGGTGGGATACCCAAAGGCAACTTCTTACCATAGAACTAAGAGCCACAAGAAGGATCTCGTGGGAGAGGTTCAAGAAAGAATTTGATGATTGGTATTTTCTAGTGATTATAAGGAAACATAAGTCAAATGCCTTTGCTAATTTGGTCCAATGGAACATGACGGTAGAACAGTATGCCATCAAATTTATGGAGTTGGGAAGGTTTGCCCTTCATCTTATCTCTACAAAAACCATGAGGGCAGAATGATTTCAGGATGGAATGCAAACCCACATTAGGACACAAGTAGCTTATATGAAGAATACATATTTTCATAAATTAATCCATAAGGTGTCCTTAACCAAACCGGAACATCGAAACTTGTTGGCTGTATCCCCAAATCTAAAGAAACATATGTTGGGGGGGGGGGGGGGTTGAAGCGAGCAGTTCAGGAGCCCCATAGAAATTTGTTTCAAGGATTGGCGAGCGACCACCAATCATTCTAGGTTCACAAAAGGGCGGAAGAATGTCAGTATGTAACGTTTGAACTCATGAAGGGGATTGTCGACAAGCCCAGAATATATGCCACATGTATAGACAGATGGGACATTATGCTCAGGACTATCCCCAGGCACACTAGTGCAGCGAGTGATACCAAGAGGAGGACGTATAGGCCTAAGGCAACTCGTGCAATCCAGGGTATACGCACTTACCTCAGGAGAGGTTCATGAGGATGCCATAGAAATGCAGGAAGTCGGCATCATTACCGACATGGAGTTATAACTTGCCTTAGTTAAATTCATTCGTATGAGTCCTTTACGTCTAGTAAGTAGTTACAATTATCACAGCGAGAGTTTAAGTGTCACAAGTCTACACAAGTGCCTTATTCGACTCAGAAGCTTCCCAGTTGTTTGCATCCTCCACATTGGTTAGGATGACTAGCCTTCAGATGCAATTGATGAGTCAAGGAGTCATGGTGGCACTACCAAATAGAGAAATAATGTATTGCACCAATGTGGCTAAGGGATGTCTGTTGGAGGTAGAGGGAGTTCCTTTAGAGGCTGATCTAGTTGTATTCAGCATTCTAGGATTCGACGTTATCTTGGGAATATATTTGTTGTTTAGGCACTTTGCGAGTATAGGTTGTCGTTCGAGGATTGTAACATTTCATGTACCAAGAATGGAGGTTAGAATCTTTAAAGGAAACAAGTTGTGCCCACTATAAGAGGTTATTACCTCACTTTAAGCTAAGAAAGAGTTTATAAAAGGGGCCGATGCTTACCTAGTGCATCTAGCCTCAAGGAAATATATGCGTAAAGACGGAGGTATGTGATCTTGTGTTGCATGTTCTAGAAGTTTTTTAGGAATTGTCAGGGATGCCCCATGCTAGTGAAGTTAGCAATTGATTTAGAATTAGGGACTGTTCCAGTCCATAGAGCACCCTATAGGATGAGCCTTATGGAGTTAAAGGAATTAAAGAACCAATTATAGGAGTTAATGGTAAAAAGGTTCATTAGACCTAGTATCTTGCCTTTGGGAGAACCCGAAGAAAAAAAATGGAACCCTTAGGATGTGCATTGATTATCAAGAGTTGAACAAGGTGACCATTAAGAATAAGTACACATTGCCTAGGATAGATGATCTATTCAATCAGCTGCAAGGAGTTGTAGTCTATTCTAAGACAGTCTTTTGAACTAGGTACGATCACCATGTGTTCATGGTAGTGCCTTTCGAGTTGGTGAATGCCACAACAGCTTTTATGAATCTCATGAATAGGGTATTCCGACCATTCTTAGATTTATTTGTCATAGTATTTATAGACGTTATCTTAGTGTACGCCCAAAATGTGGAGGAGCATGGAGATCATTTGAGAATTGTTCTAAGGACTCTCTAGAACCACTAGCTATATGCCATTTAGTATTCGGGGAGGGAATCATGGTTGACCCAAGCAAGGTAGAAGCATTGATGGATTGGAAACAACCTACCTCGGTACAGGAAGTCAGGAGTTTCTTGCGGTTAGTTGGTTATTATCGTAGGTTTGTGGAATGATTTTCTAAGCTGTCGAGTCCTCTCACAACGCTTGTGATGTCCACAACCTTCGCTTGGGATTTGATGAAACTTGAAGCATCAGGATATGCAACACAAGATTACATACCCTCATTCATGACAGTTTGCATCTAGTATGCATCTAACAGTATGCAATATTCGCAACGAATGATTTTTTTTCTTCTTCTTTATGCAATACATCATTTACCATAATACTATATCCCGAATCATGATCATGATATCATAATATTTACATCTCCAAAAGTAATAACAAGTCTGTATCATGATAAGTACTAGAGATAACACTCCATAAGTACAGACATGAAATAAAAACTACTTAACTCAATCGCTAAGCCACTCACGCAGCTTAATTATGATATCCAAACTGACGTCCAACAAATAGGGAATAGACTCCATCAACTCCTTGTCTGTGCTCCACATTCTATTCGACCACGTCCAATTTCCCATGCGTTGGTTCTCCAAATTCTAACATATCGTCTATCATTCTCAAGGGGGAATGGTAGTTGGAACAATTAACTAAGATTTGTTTATAAATCTCACCTAAGCTACTAAGCTATCAATAGTATACATACGCATGCATAACAGTAAATGATGTAACAACCCTCTAGCAATTTAATGGAGGGATTTCTTTAGGCTTTAGGAACCTCATGAAAACCCGAAAGTTTTCAAAATCGATAAATCGCGTAGGTTCTAGTCTTTCAACGTAGTCAGTGTTAACACTTACTATGGTGTCATAAGCACGATTTTATTTATTTGAGATATCTATAAGTGTCAGAATGATACCTATTGTTAGCGCCATTAGAATCAGAGGAATATTAAGGATTTTATGGCGCAATAAAACAATTTTTTATTTCTGGACGAAATGCTTTTTCGAAAACGCGTTTTGATTATTTCAAGGCATTTTGGAGTCAAATTTTGATAAACAATGCACTCTATGGTTAGTGTGATTATTTAAGATTTTTCAGTGCAAAACTTAATTTTCACTTTTTTGGAGTGAATAGTAACTTTGATAGTAGCACGTAAGAGCAGTGTTTTCAAAATCACAGTGTAGAATGTCTAAATTAGGTTAGAGAAGTTTTATTTTGACACTTGGCAAGATCTAGCCACACTTGGTGAATAGTATTATACACTTGGCACCAAGAGGAACCACGAGATAAAAAAGTGAACGAAATCAAGTTTTGTGATCATGCCACCTAAGCAAAACTCTATTATATCCAACTATCTAATTTGTGCTAAACCAAAGAGTATTTCAACCTTAGAGAAATCCTAAACACTTGGACAATTGAAACCCTGAAAGTTGAAACTAAAATCCCAAATAGTTTCCCCAAACCCCAAAGTTTGCCTCCTAAATGGACCTACTTTGAGTTTAGTATTTAATCACTTGATTAAATCACTTGCACATGCTATTAATCACTCAAATGCATATTATGACATCATTATTTATTCTTTTAAATCTTGAAAATTTTATTGGGTCATGAAAAATTGGATTTGGACTTGATAGCAACCCAAACAATTGGATTTGGGCTTGATAGCAACCCAAACCCCAACTAATCCCATTGAAACCCTAAATGTAAGCCCATTCGGTTAAAGCCTATTAAGGCCCACAAAACTAAGCCACCAAAGCAAGCCTTGGGGAGGAAGTTTTCCCCTACCATGGTAGTCCTATCACTACTCAAAGCAGCCTCAAACATTGCATGATGGGAAGGCCAAGGGTCACCTCACCACCACCCTTCACAAGGATGCTTCCTTGGCCCTTATTTTGGCCACTGATTTTGCCCCTTGTTTTGACTGACACACCCATCACTCTAAGTTTCATTCACACCCCTCATATCACCCTCCAGATGTGTAAGAGGCGTCCAAGTCTTTTCCGCTGTCATTTGATCACTTTCCAACCCTTTTCTTGGAGAGACAACCAGAGAGGCTGTAACGCCCCAGTCTTGGACGTCCGGAGAGTTAGCTCTTATTACTTAATACCAACTCCAATATCACAACTATAAATAATCCAGAAACTCAATAAAATATTCAACACAAATATCCAAGTTCCTCTATAGGGACACTAACTAAAATCCTCAATAAAATAAATTAAAAATTCACCAAAGACTCAAAAATATCCATAACTTAACATACCAAACCGAAAACAATAGCTCTACTAAACATGACCCAATAAATACTTGTACCAATAAATAGCTTGTTAAAAACTTCCTACTCTTGTTCTCTAGCTAAATCATCAAAATTATCTGAAAAATATTGTGGAGATAAGGGTGAATTATAAACAACTTAGTAAATAGAGAACATATACTAGTATGCCAACATGAGCATTTACAAAGTTCAGAATGTAGAATAAAACTCTTTATTTTCAGAATGCAGAGTCAGAATATGTTATAAAAAATATCAGAACGAAAGTTCAAAAATATTTATAGTCAAAATCTCTTTGGCATGGTATAAACTGAAACATCACATCTTATCTTATAATATCATAACAGAGACCATGTTTAACTCCCGTGATAGGGTTGTGCAAACCCCTGCTGCCAACCGAGTAGAAACAGAATGTGAATCTTCCAAAGTACTTTGGCATAACATATCTAATTCATCATCATCATCATATTAGAGCATCATATCAAAATAGAGGCCATGTTTAACCCTTGTGGTAGGGCTGTGCATCAGCAGATAACCAAGCAGATGCATATCAGAACTGAAATAGAATACCACTATTCTTCCCCATGGCAGGGCCATACCCCCGTGGTAGGGTCTCTAACTGAACAGAGTAGAAACATAATCAGATATAGAACCAGATAGTCATGCCGTAGGTTTTTTAGATGCCACATCTTATCAAAACAGAGTACTGAACATAACAAAATCATATCACAAAAACATAATTTATACACAAAATTTCATATCTGCTCTCTTTTACACAGTTCAAAAACAAAATGCCAAAAATAAGCTCATGTCTACACCAGTCATGCAAGTAAATATTTTATTTTTATACAGAATTTCATGAGTAATGCAGAATAAATAACTGAGATCGTTTCAAATTTGTTTTCATAACAAAACATGCATATTTTCCAAAAATCAACCTCAGCCCATTTTATTTTTATGCAAAGTCTAGCACAGGAACTCCGCTTACCTGAACTTCTTAGCTTTTCAGATTATTTTCCTCAATAATGCGGAATAGAAATTACTCGTTACCTATAAAATAGTCACTTTAACTCTCGTATATTTTTAATCGAACACATATTTCAATATTTAATCTGAAATACTAAATTAACATATTTTAATTTCTAAAAAAACTTAGAATTCTCGTAACCCTAAAATACCATCACTTCCCAAAATGCTCAATATCCACTTAATAAAAATCCATCTCAAAACTCAACTTCAATTAAAGACCAAATCCAGCCCAATGACACAAGCTTTTGTAAAACACAAGCTAAACTTAGAACCAAGCCCAACCTAAAAATAAGGACATTCAAAACCCATCTGAAATATGCATTCAAATCTTACTTGGTTTAAGGGCAAAATAGTAATCTCATAAATCTATAATCTCCCCCTACCCTCTAACTTTATGTAATTGCAGAACTCAGAAGCACCCATCTATTTCTGAAACTCATAAGAGAGGGAAGACGTGCGACAGAAGCTCACCATGAGGGAAGGAAGTCACAGCAAAGCTGGGTCGCGGTGCGAAAAAGACACTGTCGAGCTGAGCGGTTGAGCACAAGAGAGAAAAAGAGAGAGAGAGAGAACTCGGCGTGAAAGGGAATGAAAACTTACTGTGAGACGAAGAGGAGGCGTGCGACTGTTTGGGGTGGCTTGAGGTGCCCGGCGGCCCTTTTCGTTTTTGGCGAGGTGCAGTGGTTTTTGGCTCATGGTGTGGGGTATAAACAAAATCTATTTTGAGTGTGTAAAAATAGAGGTGGTGCTGCGGTTACGCATTGGCTGGGCAGTGGGCTGGCGGATTTCGCCGTGCAGGAGGGAACACTGCAGCGATGGGTGCTCTGGGCAGAGGTGATCTGATGGAAGAGCACCGATGTGGTTGGCTTGGCTTCAAGGAGGCCATGCAGGTGTTGCGCATTCCTAGATAGGGAGGCATGGAGGCTTGGAGATGTAGTGGCTCAACTGTGGCAGTTTACGGTGGCTGCACGTGGGTTCAAGGCTGGGCTACTCTATGTGGTTCTTGGTCTGTGGCTTGGAGTGGAACTACTTAAGGTGGTGTGCGGCTAGAGGAGCTAGAAACTGCAGCAGTTTTTGTGCGACGTGGAGGTTGTGCTCCACTGAGCTTCGCGGCTTGGGTAGTTTCTCTATGTGCTGTGACGAGGGTATTTATACGTGTATGTATATATATATATAGAGAGATAACTGGAAACCCTAGAGAAAAAGAGAGGAAGAGGCGTGCATGCAATGAGAACAGAAGTGTTGGAGCCGTGCATGTAGTGAAACGTGGAGTCTGAAACAAGATAACAAGGGCTTGGGCTTTTTAGCCCATTCCAAGTATTTGGGCCATGTCTATTCCTTAAAAGAAAAAAAAAATAGTTCTTCCATAAATTCCTCGACCCATACCAAGATTCCATCCAAAACAAAAATATTTAATGATTTTAACTAACATGGCAAGCCCAATAAAAATTCAATATCCACCAAAATAAAATCTTAGGCCCGTACTCCCTTCCAAAAATTTTACTCATAATCCCAAATGGGCTTTCAATACCTATAAATCAAAGGTTTGATCAAAACCAAACCATAAAGGAATCGGTTTTTGTGAAAGTGTTATGGCCGAAAGCTTTGTGATGGATTTTTGTAATTTTTGATTGATAATTTATAGCATGTTAGTTCTTAGGAGTGTGTTATGAACATAGTGGAGGAATGTTTTTGAACTTTTAGAGTTTTTGAAGTTATTTTAAAAAGAGATAAAACCTTAAGAACCAAGGGTTGTGTTTATAGTTAAAAAGCTTGGCACTTTTTATTAAAAAGATTTGTGATTTTGTGAAGTGAATTTTGTTGGTTTTCTAGTATGATATTTTGGACATAGGTCATGATTTTCTATGTTTCAATATTTTGTTTTAAGCATGAGAAATGAAGTTTGATAGAAAAGCAACAAAAATAAGAAAAATGGTCTATGTGTGTTTCGGCCTTGATATGATTGATATAGGTAGTATTTTCATGTTTCTAAACTATTGGTGAAGAGATTCTGACATTTAGAAATCTCTACTTTCAGTTTCCTATATTTCGCACTCTTAATTCGTCATACAACGATCACTGTAAGTTAGTTTTTAACTTGCTGTCAGATTATTGTGTATGTATGTTGGTAAGAGAATAATTGTCCATGTTCTTACGTTATTATATATGCCATGTTATGCCATGTCACTACATGTATGCCTGTTAAACATTATATTCTGTCACACAATGTTTATCTTTTATATATTATATTCTGTCATGAAATGTTTATCTGTTACACATTATATTCTGTCACAAAATATTTATTTATTTCATGTTATGCCATGTTTTTCTATTTCATGTTATGTCATGTCACAAAATGCTATTTCAAGTTATGCCATGTCATGAAATGTTTTTCTATCTTTTTGTTTCATATTATGTCACACTACAAAGTATTTGTCTGTTTCATGTTATGCCATGTCATTCATCTCACGTACATGTCATGTTACATTACATCATATCATCTATTATTCCATTTCACGTTATGTCAAGTCTCGAGTTTAGAGTATGTCTCCAAAACAGTGTTTTCCAAGTCTAGTCATGTTACATCTATGTACAATCAAGTTATTGTTCAAATCATTCTTATTTTGAAACATCGTGGCAATCCCATAAGACAAGACTACACTATCATGGAAGTCCCATGAGACAAGAACATCAACATGATAACCCCATGAGACAAGAGTATCATTATGGTAGTCTCATGTGACAAGAACATCGTGGTTACTTCGTGAGACAAGAATACAGTTCAGTTCATGTTATTTCACGTTCAAGTTCATGTTTAGAATATAGTTCAATTCAAGTTATATCACGTTTAAGTTCATGTTTAAAAAAGAGTTCAGTTCATGTTCAGAATACAGTTCAATTCATGTTATTTCATGTTTAAGTTCATGTTTAGAATACTATTTAGTTCATGTTCAATTTCACGTTAAGTTCATGTTCAATTTATGTCAAGTTTCGTGTTTAGTTTCAATTCAAGTTCATGTTCAGCTCAGCCCATGTTCAAGTTTATTTCATGTCAGTTCAAGTTATGTCAGCACATGCCATGTTATTTATCAAGTAACGTCAAACTTTTTTATGATCATGTTATGCATTCATATTTTTACTATCATGCATGCATCTTTAAACTGTCAGTTAAGTTATTTGTTAACTTGCTGAGACTTGTACTCAAATATCACCGTGGTAGCCCCAGCTACCATTCCCACTGGAATGGTAGATCACTTGCCAGGATTAGGAGATGCTGTAGATGATCAATTGAAGGGTTGTCGACTAGACGACAACGACAAAATGCAAAGCTTATCACTTCGATGCTCCGTTTCATCGATAGTATTATGGCGTCCTTGATCGAGTTGCGCAAGCTATATTCGATAGATTAGCCTAGTAGTTTAGTGGTTACCTTAGTTTTACATGTACTTAGGAAGCTCTGTCTCCAGTACTCTTATGGTTGCAGACCTTTTGGACTTACGTTGTAACCTAAATGTCTATTATCTTCAGTTTATGAAATATGATTTGATGTTTTGGGATATAGCATTTTGGTACTTTATATATTCTTCAAAGAAAAAAATTATCCTATGCGGATATTGCATAATGTTTAGATGCATGCTAGGTGCATTGCATTTTTATCTGTCATGAACGGGGGAAGGTAACATTTTATTGCATGTCCTAACGCTTTAAAATGACATGTATGCTTATATGCTTCATGACATGGACAAGAACATGATGTGACATGTACTTAAATTGAAAAATGATATGACATGATCTTATTCAAAAAATGACATCACATGATTTGACTTGAAAGATAACGTGGCTTATACTGAATTAACATGAAAATGTCTTGTCTCATGTGGTTACCACGATGTTCTTGTCTCATGGAGTTCCCATGATGATCTTGTATCATGGGTTTTCCACAATGTTCTTGTCTCATGAGGTTCTTATGATAGTGTAGTCTTGTCTCATGGGATTACCACAATTTATTGACGACTTGAAAAATAGTTCATGACATACCCTAATGAATGTGACAATGGCATGCTATGTAACAAAATGAACATATAACAGATGGTATGGAATATCATGGCATGTAACAAATAAGCATGTACTATAATAAATGACATAGCACGACACATTACAACAATTGATAATAAGCATAATAAACATGAAAAGATTACAACTTCACCAAAACAATGACTTCACTAATTACAATAAGCATAGTGAAGTGGATATAAAAATGGGAGTCTTACCACTGTACATACATAAATATTTCGAAAATAAGTTAGAGGCTAACTTACAAAAAAATTTTGCGTAAAGTGAATGCGTAGCGTAACATTAAGCGCAACGTGAAAAAGCGTGAACTAAAATTAGATATTTTTAAGAGTTAGAATATCCCAATAAATACTTAGAAACATGAAAATTTACTGACTTATGGCTAAATTGTAAATTTACCTCTCTACTTGTGGAATATTATGATTTTGCCCCTAAAATAAGCATTTTGCATACTGACTCCAAATCTTATCAAAATTTACATTCCTCATGAAAATTTGGTCATAAATCCAAATATCTAATTAAAAAACACAACATAACTAGGTGAACTACACCTTGGCCGATTCATATTATAGGTAAAAACTTGATTTTTGTTGCAATTTGACTAGTCATCAAACTAACATGCTTAATCTAATTTTTGCAACATTCAAAAATTATATCCTAGGTTCTAAAATCATGCTAAGATATCAACAAAAATATTTCATAAAAATTCCAAACTCACTACATCAATAAAAATGCTAAACCACCAAATTTATGTCTAATAGGACCAACTCTTGATTTTTTCGTCTAATGATTTCCAAATCAGCTTCAAAGACTCCAAAAGTCCATAAATAATGTTCTAACATGTTCATAATTCAAATCTAAGTGCAATCATGCTTGATCAAGCAACAAAAATTACAAAACTACAACCTACACATTCAATTTGCACTAAAATAACAAAACCGAGTACACCATGTTTTTGGTCTTAGATCAAAATCACTAGATCCTAAATTTTTATTCATCAAGACTTCAATAAATAAAACCATATACCTCATATTAAAGTTCTCAACTTGATGTTAACTCTAGAATCACATGGCAAAAGTTTCATTAAAACTTAACATATACTCAAGAGCCTCTAGATTGAGTCCCTCGATTAAAAACTAATCAACCCTTGATTAGTTTAATATGGTACATATAGCAATCCGCCTAATTAACCCCTTGATTAACCCTTAAGTACTCTAGATTTGACTCTTAATTATGCATTAATTACTTACATTAAGGTTGATAGTGGGATTAGCATTAATGTTGGTACTTAGTGTTAATGAGCTAAAGATTAGAGAGGCAAGCCCATTAGTAATTTTGATAAGGCTTTTTAGGACCCTAGTGCATTCATGGGCCTAGCCTAAGAAAACCTTGAACCAAGCCCTTACGGAATCAAGACTAGTTTTGGCCCAAGTATAAGGAAGGTATAGGGCCTTTGGGCCAAACTTGGTATAGAATGGACCCATGGCCCAATTAAGCCAAATCAAATCTTGTCAAGCCAAATTTAGTAGATCTTGAGGTTCCTTTTTAACCCAACAAATCTGGAAAATGAGGCCCCCTCATTCAAAGCCTAAGAAGCCCTTAAGCCTTGAACCCATACACTTGGCCCTTTTAAGCCCATATGACCCAAAACCATGTTTGTGTTCATTTCGCCATTCAAGACCAAAGGCCCAATACATCATACCATTGGTTTCCTTAAGCCCAAATCATACCCAAAGTACCCAAATTAAGTTTTGAAAATTGGCTAAGACGATTAATCATCATACTTGAGGTTAGTGCACTTTAAGTCATGCTTTGAAACTTAATTGAGTTTAATCTTTTCTTAAACCTTTTAATTTAAATTTTCTTGAATTAATACTCTATTAAATCATGATTAGACCATGTTAATACCCTAACTAAACCATCCCACATATCATTAAGAAAAATGACATAACAAGCCCAAACCTTGCACCAATCGGTTTTGTGCAATCTCCTTTGTAATGCTTGGACTGTTTTGCCCTTGGGCCCACCTTTTTTTGGCTTATCCTCAAGGGTAATATGGTCCTTAAACACCTCATGAGACCCTTCCAAACTCAGTTTGAGCCTTGGACAAAATTGGTTACATCAACCAACTCAAAGAGCCAAACCGGGTGCACCTTGGTTTAGTTTGTGTTGTAACCGATTGGATTGATTTTGAACCAACCTCCTGCCATGGTTTACACCACCACCCCATGCCACCTCCTTCACCACCCAATTCTCAAGAGGTCCCATGACCATCATGAAGGATTTTGACTCAGTTTTGCTGCCCAAAACATCCAAAAACTGAACTGATTTCTTGCCACCTCAAAACCACATTCATCCGCCAGTTTCCAAGGGTTGTTTGTGGATTTTTCTGCCACCCAAATGATGCCCCACGACCAGGACAGTCTCATAGGATCAATGTAGCAACTGTGGAGAGGGAGTCATGGTGGTTTTAGGCCATTATTCCCCCTGCACAAGATGACCTAAGCCCATGCAAGCAAGTCTGGAAATTTTACAGATTTGAGCACCTCTCACTTCACCCAATCACCAAGCACCCAAGCAAACGCTCCTCACCCCTTGGCCACCTATAAGTACTTCCCTCACCTTCTCATTTCATCCACACCACAGCTCCAAGCATCATCTTGAACCTTGAGAGCATTTCTCCCATTTAGAGATCAAAAAAGTGCAACCAAGTGAAGTTTTGGTGAGTTCTTGACTGTTCTTGTGTAAGGCAATCTTGAGTGCTTGGAAGGCCACAAATTTGTAAGTTTTCATGATTTTGATCTTAGCTAGCATGTCAAGTTTTGTTTCCAAGTGTTGGTATGAAATTTGGTTGAGTTTTAAGAAGGTTATCACACTTAGATCAAAACCGGGTCAATTAAGAGATGGTTTGAATGATTGAATGATTTTAATTGGAAATTTAACCATGGAATGTTCTAAGCATCATTTGATTTGATTTATCATTGTCCTAAAATGATTATGGAAGGTTTAATTTGTGGTTAGAAGCATGCCATGATAGGTTTTGAATCTATCTTGTTTTGATTATCAGGCATGTATCGGTTTTAAGCATATTGGTGATTAAGGATTTCTAAGCTATAATTAAGTGTTGGGATGAACTTGATTATTCAAGTATTGACTTCTTTATGTCATTAAAGAAGTTAGCGGTCATTTGTGATTAAAGAAAATCTTATATGCATGCATTCATAGGGATCAATAGTTGAAAACACACTTAGGCATAAACTAGGATGCATGCCACGGGTTGGGACTGTTTGGGCATGTTTCACTTTGAATTTTGAAAATCCAAGGGCATTGATAGGTTTTAAAATGCCAAAAATATGAAATCCATGAAATTTGGTTAAATTTGGAGTTCGTTTGCAATTAGTGAAAATTTAGAGCTTAAAAGGCAATTCTTAAAAGTCTAGGGGTAATATTGTATATACTCAATTTTTGAAGTCTTTGATTTTGAACATATCCATAAAAGTATTAACCCTAACTTAGTATACACATGATTTATGCAGCTACGACGTTATTTTCGAATTTCCTCGAAAGTTGGTAAGTTGGCATCTAACTTACACCTTGATAAATTTCTTATGAATTATTGATAAATGCTTCATTTATTCTTCAATTATCATTTTGAGCATAAATTATCATGTTATATGACACATTGAGTGCATACTTACATAACATATGAAATTTTCACCATTTTTATATATTACATTTATAAATGTCATTTTTGTATGAAATTTATTACATATGCACATGTCATGAAAAATAGTTTTCAAAGCATAGCATGAAAATCATTTTGTCACGACCCCAAAGGCCAGGATGGAGAATTATCCTGGTGGAACTCCTCTATCCCCTCTGAAGTGTTTAATAATGGAGTGGTAACTCCTAGGTTGATGAAGAACAGTCAACAGGCTTCGTATGGGTTCTTTTTAAAGAACACCGGAACGAAGTCAATATGTTATGACACCTAATGCTGGTGGGTGTACACGTTATGAATTTTACGATGTTATGTTATATTTATCAATGCATTGAGAACGAATCTATAGACAATGTAGTTTCAACGTGAGTTGTACTATGGTTAGCGACAGGTACTCACAGTGCATATGGGGAAATGTGACATTACCACACATTATGATGTTAATCAAGAATTGCTATTAATGATGAAAGTTTATGATGAAATTTTATGAAGAAGTGATGTCTTTTAAAAAATGATGACGAAATTACTTACTGAGTAAAACTCGTATCTCCATATTTTCTTTTACAAGATGTTGAGGAATCTGGATGGAAGACATGCATACTGATTTTTCTGCATCTCATGCATTGCATATTTATCATTTTTCATATTTGATTTATCTTTGTGTCAGTTGTTTATTTAACTTACTGAGATTTCGAGTAAATCTCACCCTTTATGGAACCACTATCATTCTACTTGGAATGATAGAAGTTGTGTCAGGACTCGACCAGGAAAAGATTGATGGAGAACTGGATCTGCATGATTGAGGAGGAGCTGGATCTGGACTTAATTCTATTGTTCATAACCCAAGTCGTTCATGCTTTAGATATCATGAAGAGAATGATATGACTTTGTATATAAGTCTATACTACTTTGATATTTCGAACATCACGATCTTCTAATAAAGTTGGAATGTTTTTAGTTATTTTAGCATATCTTATACTTTAACCTTTTATTTCCACTGCGATTATTGCAAATTGCTAGTTGCATACTAGGATGCATTGCATATTAACTGTCATGTACGGGGGTATGTAATATTGTGTTGCATGTCCCGACACTCTAAGTCTCCGCTTGTAATGCCCTGCTCATTCCTTCTTACATACGCTTCTCCCCTCTGACGTATGTTTCATCTTGATGACGTAAGCAAATCCCGAAGGCAGAGATTATGTGATCATCTGCCCTTCTCATTAGCGACTGTGAGTCACGTTATGCGTGTCGAACCATGATGGCGTGTCTCAAAGATATCGTATGACTTCTAGGGCACGCCCAATGTTTTAAATATGCTGAAAATATTTATAAGGAGTATTTCCAGTATTGTTGAATTAAGATTTGATCTTAAATACGACAATCATAATATTCTTGAAGAGCTCCAAAAATATTATAATTGCCGGAAATCATTTTAATATTATTATTAAAATGATTTCAATTATTTAAGATATTATGAGATTTAAATTATGTTGAGAACTTTTATTAATTAAATGGTTTAACCCTTTTAAATATGTTAAGTGAGATTTCATCATTTTATTAATGATGAAGATTTTATAAACTAAAGTTAGTTTAAAATAATATTCTACCGTAATTCCTCTAAGCGCTTTTAATTAAGTTAACGTTACGCATTTTCAAATCAGTGTTTTAACTCCTCATCATTAGATCGTTGTGTAGATCCTCAGACGAAGGGACTGGGTTAAATACCCAGACCCCCTCTCTTTTCCCCTCATTTTCCCCGTAGCCTTCTCTCTCCTCCTTCTCCCCAGTGTACTACGTACGCGGACTCCCTCCCCACGCCGAAGCTTCAAGGCCTCAGCCCGGCACCGCCGTGGGCCGCTAGCCCTCACCGCCGGCACCATTGGCCTCCCCTCCCTCCGGCGAGTCCATCCATGCCAATCTCTTCCTCTCCCTTAGAAGTGTGAAGCCCGAACGGGCTCAAGGTCACTACGCCGCCGTGCGTCGCCCAATGGCTCCACCGCTTCCACGGCGACCTCCCTTCCCACCAGCCATCATCCTCCACCGAAGCCAGCCCCTGTTATGCAGCCACCTTCCCTCCGTCACACACGCGCACGCACAAGGAGACCCATGCACGGCTTCACCGTGCGCAACCTCTAGCGCCGCCATGCGCAGCACCCATGGCCACCTTGTGACACCATGGCTCCTTCCCCGAGCTCCTCCACGTGACCCACGGCCAGAAGCTCCCTCCTCCACCTCACGGTTCCCCTCTCACGCACGCACGGGTTGCACGCCCTGCACCACCGTGGACCACCACCCACAACTGGTAACCACCACCTCCAGCCTCCTCAGGCCGCCACCAAGCCAAGCCAACCTCCCACGGCCCCGATCTGCCACCCACAAGAGCACACTCTCCCTCACTCTCCCACGGCTTCTCCTCCACGGTATGGCCAGATCCGCCACCATGAGCCACCGTGGCGCCACCTCGACACCACCACGAGATCCATCTCACCTCCCTTAGCCGAGCCCTAGGTCCAAGCCACCACTTTATGTGGTGGGTAACCACTGCACGTGATGGACAGTCATTGTGCATGATTGACCGCCACTGCACACGGCTAGAACCGCCATGTTATGCCCCTCACCGCCATCACAAGACCACCACGAGCCATTCCAAGACCACACCTAGCTATGTAAACACCCAAATGGTCCCTGTACGTGAGTTAGCCGCCACGTACGACTCTTCCGACATCATCGGCTATGACGGTCAACGAGCAACGCACGGGTTATCCCGTCGATGGTATAACCCTCTATCTCTCGTATTTATGTTAGATATTGATTAGTTGACTAGGTTGTGGAGTGTGCTATTAGTATTAATGGAGTTGTGGCATTGTGATGTGGTGTTGTGTGATGAAGTATTGGACATTCTGTATAGTGAAGTATTGGGCTTATCTGTGTTGTATGGAGGTGCATTGTGCCGTGTAGTGTGCTATGATGTGTTGGGTGTAAATGGGAAGTGTTGTGGACTATGTCATGTAATGTGATTGGGGAATATGTGTTGTAATGGTGGCGTGGTGTATGTGGAATAGAAACAGTGCACACTGAGTGTACTCTGTGTGTATGTGGCGTAGTATATGTGTGAAGGGAGTATATGTGGAATGTATTCCGTATGGTGGAGTAATGCATCATGTGGCGGATATGCCATAATGGTGATGTGGCATGTGGAATGGGATAGTACACGCTGGGTGTACCTTGTGTGTGACGTAATGCGAGACAATGAGAGTATATGTAAAATATACCCTTCTGTCGTAGCGTGGAACGGGTGAGTACTAGTGGAGTGTACTCAGTGGCGTAGTGCATGTAAAAGGAGTACACGTGATATGGCGTGTTATATATGTGGGGAGTACAAATGGAATGTACTCCATGAGATGGTGAGATGCACCATATGGCGTGTATGCCATAGTGGTGAAGTGATGTAACGTGTATGGAGTACGTGTGAGGTGTACTCGGTATGGCATAGTGTGTATAAAGGGAGTACGCACGAGGTGTACTCCATGTAATGGAGTGACGATGCACCATATGGCGTGTATGCCATAATGGTGATGTGGCGTAATGCATGTGGATGGAATACACAAGGAGTGTACTCCATGTGGTTTAGTGATGCACCATATGGCAGGTATGCCGTAGTGGTGATGTGTCGTAACGTGCATGGAATATACGCGGAGTGTATTCCATGTAGTGGAGTGATGCATCATATGGAGAGTATGCCATAGTGATTATGTGGCGTAACATCTGTGAGTGGAGTATATGTGGAGTGTACTCCATGTAGAGGAGCAATGCACCAAGTGGCGCGTATGCCGTAATGGTGATGAGTTGTAACGTTTATGAAGGGAGTATGCGCGGAGTGTACTCCACGAGGTGCAGTGACACATCATATGGCGTGTCGCAGTGATAAGGATGGTTATGCAGTTAATAGGCATAGAACGTGATGGATAGTGTCGGGAACTGTGGAACAGTGTCCCGAAGTAGTTATGGCGTAACCTGTAGTCTGAGGTGACAAGTGTCACCGTGATGGACTTATGGCTAGGAGTATGCGCGAAGTACCGGAACAAGTACAAGAGTATGCAACAGAAGCATGACTGAGGAATGTCACGAAGTGACATGACTACTGACAGTCGTGCTTGTAATGGGCGAAGTAGTGGAACAAGTGTAGGAGTACGCAGCGGAAGCATGACTAGGCAACGTCACGAAGTGATGTGGTTATTGGAAGTCATGCTTATGATGGGTGAAATGTTAGAGTGTAGGAATGGCGTAACGGGAACGTGACGAGATGTCACGATGTGATGGGAGTATGTGAGGAACCGTACTCATGATGAGTCAGGAGTCGACGTAGTAGAATGTTGGGTAACACGACAAGGTCATGGTGTAGCTTGGGTGTAATCTCGAGCTATGTGACGTGACATAAGGCGTAGTCATGAATGGAGTCTTGTCGTGTTAAGTGTTGGGATGAACTGTCAAAAGGGACGGGTAGCATGAAGAGCCACGCTAGCCGGGTTAAGAGAAGGTTGGTATCGGAGTATGGCCCTTGTCCCTCGAAGCTGGTGATCAACGTGTTATATATGTTGATCTTAGGTGATAAGGGGTAAGGTACATGTGTAACATGGTTAGACACATGTGCCGGATGGATTCACCATATGTAATGGGTAATCTATCTTGAGTATAGTTACACGGTGCTTAAGTCTCAGAGTTGGCTTAGAGCCGTATGGCTTGTCTGGATGGGAATGAGGATTTGTATGGGCTAAGATGCATGAAGAAAGTGACGAGTGTATTGTCTAAAGACGGGATGCGTGACTTAGTTGGTTTAAGTCATGCGTCGGAATGAGGTTAATGAGAAGAATGAGACAGAGGCCTTAGTGTCTTAATTCTAAGGTGAATCATGAGTTCACTTTAGTGGATGACTCGAGGCAAGACATGAGTTGGAAGATGGGGTGACCGTAATGGGCCCTTGAAGGTTTTAATTTAGTAAGGAATACGTAAGAACACGGGATAGAAGGAGACCATTCCAAGTATAGCGTAGTTCTATTTATAGTTTAAGTTGCTTATGCATTAGATAGAGAATGACGTTAAGGTTATGTGTATGCATGTAGGTTGCCATCTGACAAGCATGAATGGACTAAATGACATGCAAGTAGCATGGAGTCCAGATAAGTGTTACATTCATACTCTTCTAGAGTTTTCCAAGATACAAGAAACACTTTTCCTTTAAGATGCTCACGAAAAGAAACGAAAGACGCTTTAAGAAAGAAAATGCTAATTGTTAAAAGGTATAATTATGTACGGCCCCTCCTTGGCAGCCCCTGTTTACGCAACCAAAGTATTAATTGTACGCATGTGAATGGATGACTATACGCTATATCTATTGTATATATTTTCTAAGAAAATCCATAAACTGATGAAGATGCATGAAGGGCATGACAACGGATGCTTTTGTGGATCCTACGAACCGATGCTCTCATGTGCGCCTTGAGGTGACTCTCGTTGATGCCATGAGAGACGACGTTCGAAGGTGACGCTTATGGGATGCTATGAAAGCCGACGTTTAAGCCCATGTATGTTCTCAAATGAAGTTTTCCACGAACGAACTGTTAAAGAAAAGATAGAACTGAAATGAACTGAAAGACGAAAAGACCATTTTCGGGCTTATGCCCCAAACGATGTTTTCTCATGAAAAGAAATGTTTTCTCATGAAAAGAAAGGACTGCTAAATGAAAGAAAGAAATGAATGAAAGCCCCAGCTCTTTCGAGCTGACATGAACGAACGAATGAACGAATGAAAAGCAAAGAAAAAAATGAAAGCATGAATGTATGAAGATACGTAACGGCCACATGAATGAATCAAAGGGTACCAATGAATGGGCAGATTGCAATGCCGGGTAAGTAGTACTGGAAGTACACCCAGTGCTGCCCCCTATGAAAGGGATTCCTAACTCGTGGCCACAGGCGGAATCTGAGTCCAAAGGAAGACAGCTAACCCTAAATACACGGGGCGTAATAGTGTGTACAGGCCTATGAAAGTGATAAGAACGAATGGATGTATGCACGTATGTACGAATGCACGAATGCATGAATCTTTAAGAAATGAAGGCACTACGAGGGACACGTTTTAAAGAAAGGAAAGTCTTTTGAAAGAAAAGCCCCGTCCAGTGACGTTTTCAAAATAATGCACGTAAACATGCACGAACTCTTGAAGAAATGAAGGCACTGACGGGAGAAACGTTTTACGAAAAGGAAGCCCATGTTTAAAAGAGAGAAAAATCCCGTCCAGTGAAGTTTTCAAACGAACGCACGTATGACACGTATGCACGCACGTAATAGTATGTATGAGTGATGAATGCATGAATGAAAACTTATATTGTTATATTTTTAACGGTATGAAGTAACGCTTACGAGTCTTCGACTCATTTTAGTTTTTATACATGTCCCTCCCCCTCACAGGAACTGCATGATCAGGACGGACACGGCCCATGGGGAAGAGCACGGAAGTCTAGGCACGAGTTTTAAATGTACGAGAGACCTTTTTATTATAAGATTTATGTTTTCCACTGTAAACCTCTTTTATTGTTAAAGCACATTTTAATCTATAAACGTAGAGTCTCGCACCCTGGGTATGCAAGTGAAAAGTTTTAAATAGGTTGGTAATTCCCGTCGTCCTTTTCTAAAAATATTGTGGAAAAAGTCACACCATAAGGACGGGCGTTATACCGCTCCATCCCAAGCAGAGGTTGGGGGCGTCACAGTACCAAAACAAAACATCAATAAATCCCAAAGGTAAATGTCTTAAAAGATCTCCTAATACAAAATATGGGGTTTAAACCACAACTTTTTTACCAAAATATCCAAAACAGATATCCTAAAAGTATCATAGCAGTGTATCATTCCACTTTCCAAGTGCACTTGTCCTTCTGATTTAAAATCCTTTGGATCTCCTTGACTCGCTAGTACTACAAGGATCATAGCTTCTTCAAGACTATCCTCATTTGTGGTCCTAAAACTAGATGCTGAACTACCTTTGCCCTTTGGAAGGTCCTCATTCCTATGTTCTTCCTTAACTTTCGGGGCATCCTCGCACTTGTGTTTTCTCATTATTGCTTTTTAACCTCGTCACAACTTCTACATACCACAGTGAGATTTCAAAAAATCTCAGCAAGTTAAGCCAACAACATACACAAAGAAAACATAAGCATGTATAAGGTAAACCATGAATATGAATGTATGAACATGTACTTTTGACCAAAAACACATTTTTGTCCCATATGTATTCTTTCTTTTTCAAAAACGATGATCTTGTAACCATGTGACAAAGTAACAAAATAGTACAGTTATATTTCTTATTAATCACTTGTAATCTTGTTTCATATAATCATATGGGTGGACACCTCACTGCTACCCTTAGGAACCGTGGACTCCCTTCTAGTCACCACACCACATTGTTGACCCTCTTGATTGGGTGTGACTATATTAGAGTCCATACGGTACAACAGTTTGCAATTCACCTTCACTGCATTTACAATGTGTTGCACCCACTAGCGTTAGGTGTTGCTACTTCGTTCTAGAATCCTTTAAAAAGAACCCATTTAAAGTCCTTTGACTGTAATTCATCAACCCATGGGTTACCACTCCAATTTAAGCACTCCAGGGTGGACATGAGAGTTCCACTAGAATATTCCCCCATCCTAGCATTGGGGTCGTGAAAAAAACGATTTTTGTATTTCAATGCACAACCCGAAAAATAAGTGACATGTAACTTGTGACGAAACCTTGTAACTATCTCTTGTACTTGTACTCAATATGCAAAGCATGCATCTCATGTATGGCTTGGAATAATTAGAACATTAAGAAACATTAACATGGTATAACACAAAGATTCAATATGGCATGTAACAATACTTAGAAACTCCAACATGTCTTTTGAACAAAGCTTCCAACAATTATTATTTGAGCATAGCATGACTATACAAGGTACAATCAATCATAGTATGTAACAAGTAGCAATTCAATAATCTAGAACAACCAAATGAAAAGTTTACACATAAACATAAGTACATTATTCAAGAGTTAGTTAGAGGCCAACTAAAAAAACTCCAAAAAGTATTTTCCAATGATCAAGCAAGTTGAAAGCGTATATTGTAACTATTAGACTTTGGAAAACATAAAATCAAAACCAAACATGTGTGTCGTGTATTAGGGTTTATGCTCCTAACTCTAATCGGCTATAAGCTCTTTTTGGGACTCAATATTGGGCTTCTCCAAAAGGTGCCTAAGTAGAACCCTACATGAAACCCTAGTGATGGCTGAATATATCTTATCTCAACAAAGGTCCCTCTTTTTCCACAAACCATACTCAATAGGATTTAAGTATTGTTGCCTTATCATGGTCAAACCAATCACTCCATCATTCCCATGAGGCTTACAACAAAGCCACAACACAACCCTTAACTCCCTTAAACCGAAATCTCCAACAACTCCCTTGCAAGTGTGTGTGTGTGTATGAGAAGAGAATGAGGATATGGCTTGAAGTTTCTTACCATGCAATCATTTCCAACAAAGAATTCTCGGGTCTCCAGTCTATGCTTGCATGAAATGAGTATTTGGATGGGAAGAAAATGATGTTTGGTTTTTCCTAGGGTGGGCAAGATAGAGAGGAAAAGAGAGAAGGAAATCTGAAAAAACCAAAATGACCTTTGATCTCCCTTTTTTGTTCTCATTTATTCTCTCTCCTTTCATCACTTATTTCTAGAAAATAAAGAGCCTCCAAAATCTCTTGCATAGGCGCCAAGTGGCTCCTTCTTCTTGGCCTAGTTGAAACTCCCTTCCTATTCCCTTCATCACGATTTTTCTTGGAAATTGAAGGGACTCATCTGCATGGAGGACAAGTGGTGCCTCCCATGGGGTGGCCGAAACCCTAAGCCTTCATTTATCCACTTCTAGTCTAGATACAATGAAACTATAGAAAATGAAGTGCATGGCTGCCAAATGGCAGTGTGGGTGGCGTGTGTCCTCACAAAATCGAAACCCTAAAGGTCTTCTTGCATCATGAGATTTTTCTAGAACCCTTAAACTTCTTTGCATGGAAGACATGTGGTGTCTCTTACTCATTGGCCGAACTTCATCTCTTTTGTTCCATCATCAGATTCTTCTAGAAATCCTATAGACCTATGCATGTGTGACAAGTGGCAATATGGAAGTTGGCTTCCCTGGGGTTGGCATGTAGTCTAGCAAACCAAACCCTAAAGCCCTTCTTCGTTCTTGTAACTTCTTCTAGAAGCTTGGTTGCATGTTTTCCCAGTAGTAAGTCCCTTAACAAAACCGAAACTCCGATTTCCTAGGTGCTTCATGATTGTGCTTTGGGAACTTGAAGGTTTCCTTTCTCACTAAGCTCCAAGTGGCACCTCCTTCATATTCTCAAAACCTTAATGGCTTATTCTAACCCTAATTCCTTAAGTGGTCAAAAATCACATGGCGCAAGGCTTCTTTTTAGGCTTGGGCACCTATTCTAGTAAGTAACAAAGGCAAAAATTATCCCTACCTTACCAGATTCTAATTCTAAGGCCCTTAGGTCTTCACCCACTTAGGCCCAAGTGAAACTAAGGTGCAGTTTGTAGTGAGTTGAGATGAAAGTTAAATAAAATATTTTTAAAGTATTATTTTTTAATATTATTATTGTTTTGAGATTTGAAAAAAGTTGAATTGTTTATTATATTTTTTGTGAAAATTTGAAAAAGTTGTAATGATAAGATAAGATGAGATGAAACATTTCTTGTATCAAAACAGGGTTTAAGTCTTAACCACAAGAACCTAGATTGGGCTAGGATGTCACAAGAATCACCTTACAAAGGGATGAAAAATGCAAGGAAAAAAGTGCCAGAAAATCTGCTTGAAGCTCTCACTCAGGCTGCGTTTGAATGTTGAACTGAGTTGAGTGGAGTTGAGATGATAAAATATTGTTAGAATATTATTTTTTAATATTATTATTATTTTGGGATTTGAAAAAGTTGAATTGTTTATTATATTTTGTATTAGAATTTGAAAAGGTTGTAATGATGAGTTGAGATGGGTTTAGGAACCAAACGAAGTCTCTAGAAAAGTGAGGGAAAAAGCAAAGTGTGAAGTGAAAATAAGGAAGGCGTGTGGAGGGTATAGGAGGGCTGACTTTGTGGCTAAGTTAAGCCACTTTGATGGGATGTTGGCAACCAAAAGGTGAGGGACAAAGGGTTGAAAAGTGAGGGCTGGAAACATCTACTACAACCAAGTTGGTGAAGGGAGTTGATATGAGGTTGTTTTGACTCAAGTGACTTTTGAGGGAAACCTCCCTTGGTGGTGGTTTTTGGTGGGCCAAAAATCGGCCTAACCGATGCGCTTCAATTTGGGATTTCAATGGGCTTCCTTTGAGGTTTCGGTTGGGATTAAGTCCAAATCATTTTTTTCTTTGACCAATGTGATTACCAAGATATAAAATAATGGTTAAGGATGTATGAGTAAAAATTTAAGTGATTAATGGCATGTGGAGGTGATTAATCTAAGAGATTAAACAGTTAATCAAAATTGGGCCACATTAGAATTTGGAACAAAGTTTAGGGTTTCAACCCTCCTCATGGGTTTGGGGTTTTGATTGAAATCTAATGGTTTGGGATTTCAATAGGGTCAAAACTCTCTTTTGGCTGATCAAAAAGTGTTTCGGGTGGTTGGAATAGTGTTTGTACAGATGGCACGATCACATGGCATGAATATGGGCATCCCGAATTTGATAATTGAAAGTGATTGCTAGTTTCTGGTGGAAGAGGTTAATAGCTCAACTGAGTCAAGTGCAACTATCATATCTGTGGTAGCCGATGTCAAAAGCTTGATGCAAACTTTCCCTCAATGCAGTATTAAACATAGTAATAGATTAACAAATGAGGCTGTTTATCGACTTGCAAAACATGCATGGTCCATTGAAGATATGATCATTTGGTGGAATAGTGTTCCTCCTATCATTGAGAATGTAATTTTCATTTATCAATACTATTATAACCTGTCTTAAGATGTTATGCATTTATGAAATGAAGTGATTTTCTATCAAAAAAAAAAACTCATTAAATGACAAGTGTCCTAGTACTATTCCAATGAGTGGCTAGGAATGTACAAAGTGTAAATCCTAGAATTAATCCTAGTGATTCTAAGTGGATTCGAACATTCCACATAGCGATTTGACAATCATTTGAACAGGGTGCCACGTGGTGCTATCTGATGAGTGTATAAAAGTGTACTCTAAATACTCTATTATTGGACTAAAATGCTAAAATATAAATAGAAATCATAGGAATTAATGTGTATTCTTGAATTGAGATTTTATTTATTTTGGGATATTCTTAAACAGATTTTTATGTTTCATTTCAGAATAAAAGAACAAATCAAAGTCAAGTCAAATTCAAATGAGGACTTTCAAGTGAGCAAAACATTAGAACAACCTAAGAACTTTCAATGAGTGTAGGACTCTTCAAATTAAGGATAATAATGGGGTTTCAGAGTAATTCGGATCAAGAGAAAAAGTCAGAATCCAAAACGCGCTATGAGATAGTTTGGACATACTTCAGTATTTTGATTGTAACTTTCCACTCACACATTCGATTGATGCGATTCTTGATGCGTTGGAAAGCGATTTTAAAGGGCTACAAATTTATCTCAATAAGGATTTATAAATTCGAAATCCTAAAGCACTTACATGGCTTCCAAGTTGAATCCTAAAATTTAGGCGAGTTTTTATGTGGGAATCATGAAGACATTAGAGTTTCTTTCCTACCCTATATAAGCATATCATTAGCACAGAATTTGGGAGTTTTTTAAAAGGGAGATGGCTCAGTTCTGAAGAGAGAAGAAAAATACTATTTTTATTTATTTTTAGTTCTTCCATGGAGAACTAAATCTTGAGTAAAGCCTTGGGCGGAAATTGATCGGTGAAAATACTTTGACTTTATTTCAATCATAGATTAAGTTTTATTGTTTAAGATTCTAGGATTCAATTCTTTATTTATTTTGGATATTATAAGTTTGAGACAATTATATTAAATCTTGGTATGGTGTGATTTTGTCGAGCTATAGGATTATGAATATATGATTATGACTTAAACAGACTTTTCATGCCATTGATGTGATCTTTTGTTGTATTATTGTTCGTTCTAATTTGATATTCATTTTTATATAAGAAAACTGTGGTTTGTAAATGGAGAATTGATTTTAGAATTAAATTTGAGAAAGTAAATAAATATAATGTCATATCTTGCAATTAGGAATTTGGTGCTATAATTCTTAATTGTATATATAGTTTGGATTCAAAAAGTCAGAGTATTGGATCCGGTTGATAGAAGCCAAAGCTTTACTTGCCTTTTTATCCGTGCCCTAATCTCATTTTAATTATGTGCCTTAGGTATGATTTTAAATTCTTTTCATATTATAATTTGATATTTTCTTTTAAGCTTGCTTCTTGTTATGTTTCTTCCGACTCCCTATAGATCGACACCCTGAACTATACTATAATACCGCATACTAGTTTGGATCAGTAGTTTGTAAAGGCGGTAACTTTGTTCCCTCTTTTAGCTGACTACATTTTTTTTTCTCTCCTTTCGTATTATTTTTAGTTTTTAGTTTTTAGTATTTTGTTACCTTCTATGCAGAAATGCCTTAGGTAGATTTGCTTGTAGGCTTGTACTAGAGTCAGAATCAAATTTTTTAAATTCTTTATTTGACAATCCATCTAGTTCTGAAGAAATGAGTGAACACGAAGATCAACCCACTAGAATTCTTCAGGATTACCTCCACCCTACACACAGCCACACTATCATGCATCATGTTTCCAGCCAACACTCGTCAACTTGATTTTAAAACAGGGATGATATAAATACTTCCCACCTTTCATAGTCTTGAGAATGAAAATTCTTATCTGCACATTAGGGAGTTTGAGAAAGTTGTTACCACTTTCCATAGTCATAATGCTACCAGATGATGTTGTGAGACTTAAGTTCTTTCCTTTCTCTTTGAAGGATAGAGCAAAGAGCTGGTTGTCCACACTAAGACCATGATCCATAGGATCATAGAGTGAGATGACATAGGTATCCTTTAACAAATACTTTCCCCAACATAAGACCAATGCTTTGAAGAGGCAAATCTCCACCTTTGCACAAAAGGATAGTGAGACTTTATATTAGGCTTGGGAGAGGTTTAAGGAGTTGTTGAGTATGTGTCCACACCATGGATATGAGAATTGGCGCTTAACTAGTTATTTCTATGAGGGACTTACACCTAGAGAGCGTCAATTCATAGAGATGATGTGTAATGGTGAGTTTTTGCAGAAAAATCCAGATGAGGCCATAGAATACCTCAATGAGCTTGCTGAAAAAGCTCACACTTGAACTGGACCTAATGCTACTGAGAGCACAAATAGGTCATGACCTGCAAGAAACTCAAATGGTGGTGGAATTTACCATCTCAAGAAAGATTATAACTTAAAGGCTAAGGTTAAGATGCTCACTAGGGAGCTAGATGTGTTAAAGACTAATGATTTAAAGCTAACACACATTGTATGTATGAGGAATAATGTAATGCCTTAGGTATGTACAAGAAGCTTTTTACACATTTTTCTAATACCTATAATCTGGGGTGGCGCAATCACCCCAATTTTAGTTGGAAGTCTGAAAACCAGCCACCTGCACAACCCTCTAGATCATATCATGCACCATATCATGCATCTTCATCTTCTAGGAGTCCTTAGAAGACACTTTGCATGCTTTATTGAGGTACAAGATAAGACTAATCAAAAGTTTGAATCTTTGATTACGCAGGTTGTTGAATAAAACAAGGAGATAAAAAGCCAAGTGTCCAAATTGATGAGCTCCTTAAGTGTGAATGAGCGAGGTAAGTTCCCTTCTCAAGCTCAATCCGCACCCCATGGTCAACACATGGCGCAAGAGAATTTGAAGGATGTGAATGTCATTGTTATACAAAGTGGTAAGTCATTACACATCCCAATAACAAACAAATCAGAGGATGTGGAAAAGAATCAAGATAGTAGTGATGCTGAGTTGCCCAAGGAACCTGAGGTGACAAATAGTCCTGTTAAGGTACCATTCCCTCAAGCAAGCGAACTCTGGATCCTAACAATGAAATCCTAGAGAATCTAAGGCAGGTAAAAATCAATCTTCCTCTTTTGCATATTATTAAACCAAGTTCCTACTTATGCAAAAGTTCTCAAGGATTTGTGTACAGTTAAGAGGAAGCACCATGTTAAGAAGACAGCATTCCTGACAGAGCAAGTTAGTGCTCTAATTGAGTAGCGAATTCCTCCTAAGTACAAGAATCCTGGTTGTCCAACCATTGCATGTAATATTGGGAATCATGAGTTTGAGCAAGCGTTACTAGATTTAGGAGTTAGCATGAATCTAATGTCATATTCTATTTATTTGCAGTTGGGGTTGGGAGAAATCAAACCATCCACTGTGGTATTGCAATTGGCTGACCGTTTAGTCAAAGTACCCTGGGGTGTGGTAGAGGATGTTCTAATTCAAATTGACAAATTTTATTATCCTGTTAATTTCCTAATCCTTAACACTAGCTCTGTTGTTGATACTTCTTCTAAAATTCATTTGATTTTAGGTAGGCATTTCTTTGCCACTGCTAATACTCTTATTAATTGTAAGAATGGGCTCATGAAACTGTCTTTTGGAAACATAACTCTCGAGGTGAATATCTTCCATATTGCAAAACAGCCAGAAGATGATGACGAGAGCCACCAGACATACATGATTGACTCATTCATGGATAGGGGAGTTTCTACAGCTCATGATTTTGATTCCCTTGAGTATTTTCTTGTTAATTCTGAGTTTGATTCTATTAGTGATCTATCTGATGTAGTTGATATTTGTGCTATTTTTTATGGAACTCAGAATTATGGCACTCGGGCATGGCAACCGAAGTTTGAGGAGTTGCCTAAGAAAGGTGAAAAATAAATTCCTTCAAGTGTGGAAGCACCCAAAGTTGAATTGAAGCCTCTGCATATGGGTTTAAAGCATGTTTTCCTTGGTCCAGGTGATAATTTTCCTGTTATTATCTCATATGAGTTGTCTGAGTCTCAAGGTGAGAAATTAATTTGGACCCTAAGTGAGCATAAATCAGCCTTAGGTTGGAGCATTGCTGATATAAAATGTGTTAGTCCCCTGGTCTATTCTCATAAAATTAATCTGGCGAAAGGAACTAGCCCTCGTAGAGACCCCCAGCGTAGGCTTAATCCTACTATGAAAGAAGTGGTGAAGAATGAAGTGTTGAAACTATTAGTTGCATGAATCATATATCTTATTGCTGATAGTAAATGGGTAAGTCCTACACAGGTTGTTCCTAAAAAGTCAGGTGTTACTGTGGTGAAAAATGACCTGGGAGAGTTAGTCCCTACAAAACTTGTGACTGAGTGGTGGATGTGCATTGGTTATAGAAAATTAAATGCTGCCACCCGGAAAGACCATTTTCCTCTCACTTTTTTTTATCAAATTCTTGAGCGTGTTGCTGGTCATCCTTTCTATCGTTTCTTGGATGGTTATTCTGGTTATTATCAAATTGAAATTGCATTAGAAGACAAGGATAAAACCACTTTCATTTGTCCTTTTGGTACTTATGCTTTTCATAGAATGTCGTTTGGATTGTGTAATGCACCTGCTACTTTTCAACGTTGCATGATGAGCATTTTTAGTGACATGGTTGAAAATTGCATGGAAGTTTTTATGGATGATTTGACTATTTTTTTTATCTTCTTTTGATGCATGCTTGTTGAATTTAAAGAGTGTTGACTCGTTGTAAGGAGAAAGAATCGGTTTTGAATTGGAAAAAATGCCACTTTATGGTACGTTCAGGTATTGTCTTAGGGCATATTATTTTTTCTAGGGGATAGAGGTTAATCAATCTAAGATTGAATTAATCTCTAAGTTGCCTATACCTAGGACAGTAAAGGATGTGAGATCCTTTCTTGGTCATGTGGGCTTTTATAGGAGGTTCATACTGAATTTTTCCACCATATCTAGACCGCTATGTGACCTCCTAGCTAAAGATGCCCCATTTGAGTGGACACAAGCTTGTCAAGAGGCATTTAAAATGCTAATTGGCAAGCTTACCTCAGCACCCATAATGCAGCCACCTAATTGGACTTTACCTTTTGAGATCATGTGTGATGCTAGTGACTTTGTTGTAGGTGTTATTCTTGGATAGCGAAGGGAGGGGAAGCCTTTTGTCATTTACTATGCTAGTATAACTCTAACTAGTGCTCAGATGAATTACTCCACCACTGAAAAAGAGTTGCTAGCTGTAGTGTTTAATTTGGATAAATTTCGTGCTTACTTGATTGGTTCTCTTATTATCATTTTCACAGATCATGTAGCCCTTAAGTACATTCTTACAAAGAATGATGTCAAGGCACGACTAATACAATGGATTTTACTTTTGCATAAATTTGACATCACCATCAAAGACAAGAAAGAAGTGGAGACCGTAGTGACTGACCATCTCTCGAGGCTCACATTTGAGGACACCTCTGGCCACCTGCCAATCAGGGATGATTTTCCCAATGAGCATTTACTTTCTATTACTTCTCTACCATGGTTTGATCATATTGTGAATTATTTGGCTGCAGGTGAGATACTGGTAGATTGGAGTGCTCAAAACAAGAGGAAGTTCATGACTGAGGTATGTAATTTCTATTGGGATGACCCTTTTCTTTTCAAATACTGCCCTGACCAAATTTTAAGGCATTGCATCCCTAATGAGGAGATTGCTAGCATCTTGAAATTTTGTCACTCCCAAGCTCGTAGAGGCCACTTTTCAATAAAGAAAACCACTACAAAAATTCTGCAGTGTGGATTTTATTGGCCCACCTTGTTTAAGGATGCAAACATCTATTGTCGCTCATGTGAAAAGTGTTAAAAGTTAGGAGTTATGTCTCATAACAATATGATGCCCTTAAACCCAATTTTAGTAATTGAAATTTTTTATTGTTGGGGCATTGATTTTATCGGACCATTTTCTCCTTCTTTTGGATATCAATATATTATTTTGGCAGTAGATTATGTGTCAAAATGGGTAGAAGCAGCAGCTTGCAGAAGCAATAATAATAGGATGGTAATTAAATTTCTCAAAGAGAATGTGTTATCTTGATTTGGTACACCACATGCTATCATTAGTGATCGGGGTACGCATTTTTGCAACCATTCTTTTAAAGCTTTGATGAAAAAATATGGAGTGGTACATAAGATCTCTACTACCTACCACCCCTAGACAAGTGGACATGTAGAACTTGCAAATAGGAAAATTAAGTAAATTTTAGAAAAAAAAGTCAACCCGGATCGCAAAGATTGATCTTTGAGACTAGTTGATGCGCTTTGGGCCTACCGTACAGCTTTCAAAACTCCCTTAGGCATGTCACCTTATAGGCTTGTTTTTGGAAAGCCTTGTCACTTACTTGTGGAGCTCGAGTATCGAGCTTATTATTGGGCCATCAAATATTTCAATTTTAACATGGGAGAAGCAAGTAAGTTTAGAAAATTTCAGTTGACCGAGGAGTTAGAGGAGTTGAGAAATGATGCTTATGAGGACTATAGAATCTATAAGACTAAAATGAAAGTGTTTCATGATAAAAATACTTTGAGAAAAACTTTTAAACCTAATGATCGAGTGTTCTTATATGATTCTAGACTCCATAAGTACCCAGGAAAACTTCAGTCTAGGTGGACTGGCCCCTTTGTAGTGAAGAATGTTTATGCAAATGGGGCGGTTGAAATAGAGGATCCTAAGAATGGTCGGATTTTTAAAGTAAATGGTCAATGCCTTAAAGTATTAATTGATAGGCAAGTCCCGGAAGTGAAAGACATTCCACTTGTAGATTTCGTATATCAAACTTGACCACACCACACAGGTATGTTTTTCTTTATTTGTTTTGTTTTGTTTTTATTTTCTCTTATTTTCTTTCTTTTTCTTTTTGTTTGTTGTTATTTTGTTTGTTTTTGTTTGCATGTTAGTTTCATTTTGTCGTTTCAAGTTACCATCTTTGGTGCCTAGCGAGCTATCCACGTGACTCATCAAGTGTATTCTACCCCTTCTAGTTACTTCCCATTCAAATTTGATTCTTAAACATTGAGGGCAATGTTTCATTTAAGTTGGGAGTGGTGGTGCGAATCTAATATTTAAAATGTTTGTTGGAACTCTGTGGCATATTTTCATGTGTTAATTTTTTTTTTAATTTGCATCACACGTGTATCATTTTTACATATGTACTTATTCTCATTCATAGCCATCTCCGTGAATTCACCAAACCCACCATAATTTTTTTTTTGCTAAAGCATTCATAGAACCCCTAATACACTCATTCAAGTTTTGTGGTAAGATAATGGTTTGACATATGTAACTAGAGAACTCTTTTGCTTAAGTATTCATTTAAGTTTTGGAGAGGATTGAGAGCCTACAAATACAGTAAATTGTGATAAACATTCATTGATCTGTTGAATTGGGCATTTCTTTCGAAAATATCACTATATGGTTTGTGGTAAGATGGTGGATATATTTGGGATATGACGAAAGTCAACTTAGGATCAACGTTTGAGTCTTTCAGGCTAAACATTTCCATCATAGACCCCTGGTAGCCAACTTTGAGCCAATAAACACATGTGGTTTTTCTTTTTCATATGCCCACATCATATATGCCTCTCCACATTGGAGTATAGCCTATACATTGATTTTTCCTACCCTTATTACTTTCAAGTGTGCACTAGATGTGTAATTCTTCTTTTTTTTTTTTGCAAGGAATAAAAAAAATTAGAGAAAAAATGGAAGAACATGAGTTACAAGGTGTTCAAGTAAGTGAGCTTCAACGGTAAAAATACCAAGGCTGGCTAGATATAGCAAAATATCAGGGTGACATAATTGTTCACCAAATTATAAAAAAAATGAAAAAAGGGGTAACAAATGAAAAAAAAATCGTTATTCGGTGATTCGAAAGGTTGAAGAGTACATCAAGTGAGGAATGTGGTTTATTTAGATATTTAATAAGATTCTTTAGGTATGTACTTGGAAGTTTTTGAATCATTTTCTTTCATTCCTTTTTTTTTTCATATAGCCTAACCTAAGCCACATTGCAACCTTTTGTTTTGACCGTTCTGATTCTAAGTAAGCCTGTAGAAAGAATGGTTGAATTCTCATTTGTTAGTGTTCCTATCATAAGATCAATACTTGCTTGTTGCTTGTTCATAATTACCTAAATCTCCATGTGATTGTGTGTACACCACTTGTCAACTCCATAGAGAGAACCCTTAGAAGAAACACTATTATTCTCATGAGTTATGGAGTTGAACCTTTTGCTTGAGACATTTTTGATGTTGCATGTGTCAAGGTTAGTGGTAAGACTGTTATGGTTTGGAGAATACACACACTCTGTGAATTGCTACAGGTGTATTGATCTTGATGAGTTAGTGAATTCCTTAGATTGTTTTGCTATGTAAATCTAGAAAATGTGAATTGAGGGGCTATTTTAGTATTTTGTTTAGTCTCTTTCATCTCTTTTGCATAGAAATCGCTAGAGACTAGTAATAAGCAAGTTGGGGGTGTGATGAGTATATAAAAGTGCATTCTAAATACCCTATTATTGGACTAAAATGCTAAAATATAAATAGAAATCATAGGAATTAATGTGTATTCTTGAATTGAGTTTCTATTTATTTTGGGATACTCCTAAACATATTTTTATGTTTAATTTCAGAGTATATAAAAGAGCAAATCAAAGTCAAGTCAAATTCAAATGAGGACTTTCAAGTGGGCAAGACATTGGAACAACTTAAGAACTTTCAACGAGTGTAGGACTCTTCAAATTAAAGATAATGATGGGGTTTCAGAGTAATTCGGATCGAGAGAAAAAGTTAAAGTCCAAAACGCGCTAGGAGACAGCCTGGACATACTTCAGTATTTTGATCATAACTTTCCACTCACATATCCGATCGATGCGACTCTTGATACATTGGAAAACGATTTTAAAAAGCTACAAATTTGTCTCAATATGGATTTCTAAATTCGAACTCCTGAAGTGCGTACTTGACTTCCAAGTTGAGTCCTAAAATTTAAGCGAGTTAATATGCGGGAATCATGAAGACATTAGGGTTTCTTTCCTACCCTATATAAGCATATCATTAGCACGAAATTGAGGAGTTTTTTAAAAGGAAAACGGCTCAATCCTTAAGAGAGGAGAAAAATACTATTTTAATTTATTTTTAGTTCTTCCATGGAGAACTAAATCTTGGCCTAGGGCGAAAATTGATCGATGAAAATATTTTAATTTTATTTCAATTTATAGATTAAGTTTTATTGTTTAAGATTATAGGATTCAATTCTCGATTTATTTTGGATATTATAAGTTTGAGACAATTATATTAAATCTTGCTATAGTTTGATTTTGTTGAGCTATAGGATTATGAATATATGATTGTGGCTTAAACAGACTTGTCCTGCCATTGATGTGATATTTTACTGCATTATTATTTGAGAATATAGTGTCATTTTTAGATCTAATATTCATTTTTTTATATGAAAATTGTGGGAGAATAGATTCTAGAATTAAATTTGAGAAAGTAAATGAATATAATGTCATATCTTCCAATTAGGAATTTGGTACTATAATTTTTAATTGTGTATATAGTTTGGATTCAAAAAGTCAGAGTATTGGATTTGGTTGATGGAAGCCCAAAGCTTTACTTGCCCTTTTATCCATGCCCTAATCTCATTTTAATTACATGCTTTAGGTAGAATTTTCAGATTCTTGTCATATTATAATTTATTCTTTTCTTTTAAGCTTGCGTCTTGTTGTGTTTCTTCCAACTCCCTGTGAATCGACACTCTGAACTATACTATAATACCGCGTACTAGTTTAGGCGTAATCACTATCCCAGGTGTTACTACTCACCTAAAAATTTGTAAATATTATTATTGCACCATAAAATCCTAAATAATTATATTAGTCTAATAGTGCAATTCGTTTCACAAAAGTCAAATCCTAAGTGCCTCAATTAAGATAAAAGGCACTATCTGGTACTATTCATCCGAGAAACGAGAAACAGGAAACGTAACATTGCACCTTAAAATTCTAAATGCTCATCTAAGACTAATGGTGCGATTCCTTTTGCCAACTTATACTCCTAAGTACCATAAATAAATAAAAATCCAACTTTGTCACTCGATTGGTAAATCTTTCTGGGATTTCACAACGTTTATAAGTTCTAAATAAATTCATGCATTGAATTTCTAGTCCAGATACAACTGAATCTTACATATGAAGAAAGGTCGATACGTATCGTAGATAGGAATGATAGAGATTGAGATCTAAGGTCGTACCCTTGGTAAAAGTGCAGTGGGGAGATGTAGGAAATGAGGAGTTTATAGGACAATTGCCCGACGCCATGTGGAGAACCCTCGTTCAAGCAATGACTGAGGATTTGGCAGGCTGTGCAGACCATGTCCTAACCATCTGTCTCTATCATCCTGTAGTGTGATAGAGAAATATTGAAGAAAATCCTTACCACAAACCTGGAGTCACAAAAGAGTCAAAAAGGATATCTGACAATACCATCCTATTTAAAGGACCTAGATGTGGAATAAGATCTCACTTTTGAGACTTTATTCACCAAAAAACTCATGAAGTCAACCGCTTCAGAAAGTAAGGAGCAGAGAAGTGATGAAAGAACTTTTGGTGTAGGAAGATAGGTTAGATTTTAAGATAGTACTGGGTATTGCGGGGTGAATGTTGTGAGTAAGAGGTATTGTATTATCTCCATAACTTCTTCCCCCATTTTGCAAGGATGAATAAATATTTCAATCATTATGTTTATGCATATATTTACGCACTGATTTCTAATGTTCTGAATGTTTGAATGTTAATTGTTTTCGATATATGGCTCTGAATCCCTATATGGGAACCCAATATCTTTGTGTGAGAATGCATATCTCTATGTGGGAAGTTGTTATTATGAATCTATCATCATGGGACGGGATGGAAAATTCTCTGAACCATTCCTCAAAACGTTGCCACGTGCTTCACACGAGAAGGAGAATGCCTCATGGGGGCTGGGGTGGAACTGTGCCGTATTTGGCCTCACCTAATGGTCGGGATGTGGGACCCCTTGGCATATCACATGGTGGTGCTCTCGAGTTGGTTGACAGGGTAGAAGCATCCCTGGTGCAACAAATATCTTTGTGTGATGAATATTTGTCTGTGTTACGAATATCTATGTGATAAGCACCTATGTAGTGTATAATGTTACTAGGAATGAAAGGTCGAATACTGGTTTTTATGGGTTTTATACTTATATTGGAGATGGACTATTCCTCGCCATACTATTACTAATGTGTTTATATATTTTGCACTAAGAAAAGGGCAACAACCCCAGTGGGTGATTCCTTACCATGCCTGTGTATGTACATGTGTTATCTCAAAGGGCGATTCCTCACCATGTTTGAGGATGAACGTAGTTGTCAGCGTGAGGGTGATTCCTCACCACATATGTACATGTCCAGTATTTTCATGAAAGTGTTCATGGTATCTTCGGTAGCATTATCTCTCACTAGCAGTCTTGTTATAGTCGTCTAACCTACCTATAGTTTCGTTCTTAGGACCATAGATTTTGATGTAGGTTCAGACCCTTGCATAATGCCCAAGGAAGAAGAATCGAACTCGCCCGAGTCCTAAGTATGGAGATTAATACTCACCTTAGTACCAGTACCTGTCGTAGCTACCTTGTGCCTTCTGTTAGGATGTATAAGTTAGGTGACTACTTGTAATTGGTTGCCCCTTATGGGGACTAACTTTTGGATGATATAATATTTTGGGATTTAATGAAATGCGAGAAGACCCCTTTTGTTGTGAAGTTTACTATTCTAGTACTTAACAGTTAGTTACATTGTTACCACAACGTAGTCTACTTAATATTTTCTTTGCGTTAATAGATGAACATCTTACATGTGTACTTCTCTCTGGAAAGTTACATGCATATTTCAATTCCCTCTTGGATGTTGACCATTGACCAGCATCCTTGGCACAACAGATCTTCCCCTAGACCTTCATAAGGAACAAGGTGCCACAACTTTGGTGAATTGTATGGTAACTTTAGGTGATAAATGGGTAAGGTACATATGTATTTTTAGTGGATTGTGTATGTATAGAGGAAGGATATTATATTTGTAGTTTGGATCTCTTGACGTTGTGGGATTATGTTGTAAAGCTTGTTTAGTAATGCTTTGGATTTTAAAGTGAAGCTTGGGAGCTCACTTTATGAATTAGACCATGATGTTAGACAGAAAGTGTTGGAAAGGTGTGACCTCAAAGGGTTTTTAATTCATTGTCTTAAAGTTAGAGAAAATGAAGTTAAGGATGGTGAAGTAGAGTTAGGATTAGAAGATGGTGAGATCATTAGTTAGAAATGAAGTTGGACTTTTAAGTTCATAGTTTAGGCTTAAGATTAAATGAAAATGACTATACTTCAAGAATTAAATGATGGCTTGGAAGTGAATGATGGAGCTGGTACGGTTTATTTCTTAACCTTTAAAATGAAGCATGGAGACTCACTTTAAAGTGTAAGGCCAGAAAGTTGGATGAAAGAAGTTGGAAATGTGTACTTATTGTCTTTATGTTCAATGAAATAAAATGATGATATTTTATGTTCTATGTTATGAAATGATGTTTTATGAAATGAAATGGATTAATGAATGAAAGAAAGGAATGAAATGAATGAAGGAAAGGAAATTAAATGAATGAAGTAAATGAAATGAAATTAATGTTTTAATGCATGAAACTACGTAACGGACAATGAATGAATAAATGATGATATCAATTGACTAGGCATATTGCAATACTGGGTACGTAGTACTGATAGTATACCTTGCCCCTAACTGAAAGGGATTCCTGATCCAAAAGTCTGTTAACTCTAACACATAGGGCATAACAGTGTGTACCAACTAATGGAAAGTGATAACAATTAATTGGATATTATGGAGTAGTTTAGCTCTTTATGAAAAAATGTACAAGATGTAGGAAATGTTTTTATGAGGTAGGAAATCATTTTTAAAGAAAAACTCTGCGTTGTAATGCTTTCAAAAGGAAGAAAATGTTTTATGTAATATAGGTAGAGGAATGAAAAATGTATAAATAAAAGCCTATATTAATATATATATTTACAGCACAAATGCTTATTGAATATTCAGCTTATTTTATTTTTATCTTTGTCCTACCTAGGAACGAAATGAAGACAAAGTGTTAGAACCTATATAACTTGAGGAAAATGTGACAGAAGTCTAAACATGTTTTATGTAACATATGAATTCATATTTTGTAAAATGAACTTTCTAATTTAATTTAGTAAATTCTATTTCAAACTCTCTTTCAAATTTACAAAATATATTTCAATTTTTAATTATAAAATTTTTTATATCCTTGTGAGGATATAATTTATATCTCATCTTCTAAAATTATTTCTTTTTGAGTAATGTTAGATATAGTCGTGAAGAGTGCAAGTAAGGCGTAATTATTTTTAAAAAAATTAAATATACTATTAAAAAATTAATTATTTTTCATATAAATTTCATATTTTTTTATTTATTTTTTTATTTTTTTCGAAGGAATTGCGCGTATTCCAAATAGGGAAATGTTATACATCTGCCCTACACCGGCACACACTTCACTTCATTTTTTTTTTTTTTTACACTCAGTATGTTGAATGTGTACCGGAGTGGAGCAGATGTAAATATTTTTCCTTCCAAATATCATTTTTCTTTCTTAAAATCCCACCTTAAAAAAAAAAGGGGGGGGCGTTACAGGTGCAATCCTCCGATTCACCGAATTAACAGTCGCTGCGGTTCAAAGAATTTTCCGATTCTGACTATACCACAGGTACACAAGCACCTTTCCCGACGTTCTGGACAACGAAAATGCTTTGCTCGGTTCCCTCTCCCGGAAAGTCCGGTACGAATTGGCTCGACCGGCTCCGGTCCAACAAGGGCTTCTTGACCTCTACCGACGAAGACAATGTTGACAACAACCTTGGCCTTGACCACTTCCTCCACAACGAAAACCCTAGCGAGTCAACCCGCTCCAACTCCGGCTTTACTCCGTCCGGCCACGAACGAGTAGCTAATCTGGTAGGGCACGAAGGCGGACATCAACGGCAAGAAAAACTGTATAGTATCATGAGCAATGTCCTCTCCGAGCTATTCTTTATGGACGGTGATGCCCACATCAAAAGCTCCAAACAGTCCGGGAAAAAGTTTCCCAGGAAACAAGCAATCCCCAAATCTCTAACCACCTCAGCCATCAGTAATTTGCATCTCCAACACCAGAAACAACAAGAAGTGAAGAGTCCCGCTTGTGCTTCGAAAGACGATAATGGCCCGCGAACGGCGTCTTTAAATTCCGATAGCAGTTCGAAGGAAACAAAAGAAGGGAATGTGGGAGAGGAGGAAGAGGAGAGGGTGGAGGATAAGGGGGAGAGAGAGCTAGTTGGATATTCGAGAAGTGAGGTGACCGTGATCGATACGAGTTTCGGGGTGTGGAAGAGTGACAAGGTGGTGTATAGGAGAAAGAACATGTGGAAGGTAAGGGAGAAGAGAGGGAAAGTGAGGAGCTTTGGTAGGAAGAAGAGGAAATTAGGGAGTGGTGTTCGTGACGATGATAACAGTGATGATGAAAATGTTGGTGGGGTGATGAAGAAAACCAAGGTTTCGAGCTCGGAGTCTGTAGCGGCTTTGAATCAAGTAAGAAAATTGTTATCTGTCTTGTTATGTTTGATTGAAAGTATGTAAATGTAGTTACATACGATGTAATCTGTCATGGTGTTGATGCGTGCAATCATTTTTAACGGCGTTCTGTTTTGGTGAATTGGGGGTGTTCTGGTTTCTGTCGAAATATAACTTTTGGGGTTTTTGTTATTGCATGTTGACATCTTTGTGTTTGCTGTTGGTTTTGATGGCAACTTGGATTACAATTGATAGGAGGATGAGTATTAAGGTTTGGTAAAATATTATGGAGTTTGAAACTCCACGATCCAGAGTTGGGGTTGGCTTCGATAAGGGGTGAAGCACATTGTTTAGTTGTCTGTATTTTGCATTTGTTACATGAATGCAGTACGGAATTGGAGTTTCATATTTGGTTGTAATGCTTGCTTTTGGAGTTTGATTTCAGTCTCATTGTGATTCGTCTTGCAATCGGCTGTTAAAGGACTAAACTGGAGATGCTTTTTCTTTTAGCTCCTATTGGCATACTTCTTTAATTTGGTGCCTGATTAGAGACAAGGACTTGAGCTGCATATGATTGGGTGTTTCATTTTTTTTATAAGTATGATTGTGTTTCATTATTTACATTCCATAGGATAGTCAAAATTTCACGTAAGCTAATTCCAATAGTTTGTTTGGACTTTGGAAATTATTTTGAATTATAAGTCATCTCCCTAGTCTTAAATTAGTTGCTAGTCGCTTATATATTTCACTTTGACGTTTATGTATCTTATGAATGAACTGTCAGCTTATCAAAAAATTTATGGATCATTTTCTGTTCAACACTGACAAAGATAAGGACTGAGAAGAGTTGACAAATGTGGTTTGGACTTTTTAAAAGTTCATCATGCATATACTTGTTGTATATGTCCCTACTACTTGGGCTCTGACCTATTCTCTTGATCAATAAAATCTTGTTTACCAAAAAAAAAAAAAACCATGAACAATAATCAGAAGAAAAGATGATTTTTTCTCTCTCCATGGTATCACTATCATAATGAATAAGATATTGGCCTATTCTTAAAAGATGAGCGGGAGCACCCACCCGTAGGTAGCCCACCATGTCACAGGTTCGATTTCCCTGGGATCAAACTGCGATTTAAATGGGAGGCCATGGCGGTGGGTTGTTGTGCTAGTCTCCCTGGGGTTCCATGGGTGAGTGCTAAGGGCTCTGCCATGGAGTGGTTCCCCCGTCATCAAAAATAAAAAAGCTGAGTGGGATCATACTGCATAAGCATTGTCGAGAGTTTATGTGCATGGAGAACATTTTTGGTTATTGGCTGTTTCTTAGGCATTGAAATGAGTTTCTTCGGCATTGAAATGATTGAAATTTGTTTAATTTTGATTTTTTGAGAGTTAAAATATCATTTGCGAGTGTTGACAAAATATCAGCTGCAGTTTGCTTTGCACTTTTTCAAGTGATATGTAGCCAACCAGATGATTACTGTTTGGATGTAATAAACAATTTCTTGTCAGGTGACTTTTTTCATGAAATGATTGTTAATTTTAAGAGGCTGCAATGGTATTTTGTTGAAGAGCCTAGTTTCAATTGGGTTTTCTTTAAGATAAACCTGATCCAGCAGTTTTTTTTATTTTTTGATACCTTGTGTTGCTCCAAGTACAAGAGACCCTTCTAGCTTTTTTTTCTTTGGCTGATACATCTTCTTCTTTATTGTTGTGGCACCTTATCATTTTTTTCATTTTGACCTTGTTTTCTTCATCCTTTTGTGATCATCATGTGTAAGTTGTTTCATCATATTAAATTGTAAACAAGTTGAACTTAGAGGACGTATCTATGACTAGATGTGTGGGCACAATAACTATTCTAGTGGTGGATTGGAGATTTTCATGGGTTTTTGTATACATTGTGGTCATTATATTAGTATATTATTGTTGGATCCTCTATTTTGTGCTAGTGTTTAGTTGTGTTGGATAAATTGACTGATAGAAGTGGAACGGTTGGCGAACTTTCAATTATTTTATCTACACTGGCTCACTTGGTGATGACATCCATTATTGTACCAAAACAAAGTTGGTCTATCATATCAAGTATGAGATCTGTACCGATTTCCTGTCTCCTCACTTTAATTGTTGCCTTACTGTTCTGGTTTTTGGCACTCTTGAACTTTCTCAGTATGAAAATGCTTTGCATGACAGTGTGTCACTAATAACATTATCTTTTTCCAGTATTATAGTGTGAAATAAAACTGGGCAAGTAACTTTCTTCTTATGCTTTGCGTGACAGTATGTGACTACTAGCCTCTCCCGTTGTGTTAGTTGAAGATGTAACTCAGCAGCCTCTCTCAGAGAGAGAGAGAGAGAGAACAAATCTGACTTTGATAGAGAGGTCTGCCACACCCACACACATTCCTGCACATGCGCTAACACACACATAGTTGACACTTTGCTGTTTGAGGTACTTGCTTGTAAAATTAGATGTGGCAGAATTAACCATCTTTTTGTAGAATTCACTTTTCTTTGTAATAAGAAATCATGCAAATATTTTTTTTCTTGTTCAGTTGCATACGAGTATCTTTCATGCATCTGTAGTTAGTGCCTCTCTGGTAGAAAAGCTGGAAATGAGAGCATCATGTATTACTGCTAGAGGGTTTGCTTCCATCATTATACCTCAGGGACAACATGCTGGGAATCACTTACAAGTTTGGATCATCCTTCTTTTAAAAATTTCTAAAAAATGAAGGTATCTTCCTTTTGACTATTTTTAGCATGCTATGAACCATATCCTCCGGCTGCCTTTTGCAGGGACAGAACTCTCAGACGGACACAAGGGAAGAGGTTTGTAAAGACAAACCCGATGTTCTTACTCAAGTCCCTAAAAGGAGGCAAGTGCACTTGCTAGCTGCGTAGGTTTCTTACGTTATTTGATCCCAACTCCTATTGCCGTCTGTTCATATATAAAAAAACGTATCATTATTTTTGTTATCATCATCATTATTATCTTGCAGGTTTCATTTTTCCAGATCACCCAGAAAATCGAGAAAGGGAGGCTCACCAGTTATCCTTATTAAAGGAGTTCCTACAAGCAAGAAACAAGATGAAAAGCCTCTTAGAAAGTGTCACAAAGATGGCGAAAGATAATCAGAGGCCTGATTGATATGCTATTCAAAAATTTTGAATTTGGGCACAGCTTATTGTCTGATAATGTAATCGGTATCAGGGTCCTATTTACTACTATTTCTTGTATGTGGAAGAAGTCGAGTTCGAGGTTAACTCACACCTGGGCACACCTGGGCGTAGAACTCTTCTACAATTGGTTTAATCAATCAAACATGGCGTGATAATTTATTTCTTCCCTCAATTGAAGATATATACTTATTTTGTGACAGGTCTTTCTTGTGTACCTCCTAATTTATCATTTGAGCGTAGATGATGCTTCTGCCTGGGTTATTATGATTGATCACCGTTGCCCCCAGGCGTCAAACTGAATGGATGTGCTTTTGATGAACTACCGTGAATGGTTTCTACGATATCCCAACTACCCTGGAATCTGATAGCAAGACCAGTAGTTTTGAGATGTTGTGATTGATACTCTCGATGGCTCTGGTTTGATGACCTAGACTCTGTCGTCAGGCCGATATAAAAAATCAAACACCTTAACAAGCATGTCTGTCGGGGACCTAGGATTGTGTCGTCACCTCTATAAGGCCACTTTTCAGTGCCTTGCTCCCATGCCATACTCCCATTTGTTTATTAATGACAGAGACGATTTAGATGGCAATGCGTGAAGCTGAACATCAGCTAGAGCCCCTGAGTAGTCAAGTTGAAAGTTGGGATATTTCTATGAGAATTGTGGAATGAAAGGCCGGCACTACAAGGAAAGAGTGGATGTGCAGCTACTCACCTCGACCTCACGAGGAACTAGAAAATTGAGTGAGTCAGAAAGTCGTTTTATTTTTATTTTTATTTTATATTAATAAATAATCTACTATATTTAAGAGATTTGTTGATATCCAAAGGAGAGCATAAACATGATGGCATGTGCATTCTTGTCTCATCTTAAGCGAGCAACTATAGGATTTGATCATCTGTAATCTCAACAGTCTGGCATGATCGCATTTGCGTGCATTCGGATTTAACCAGCTTGCCAAAAAGTGAGCAACTTTAAATCTTGATCATCTCCATTATTTGTGTTCAGTACAGCCGTAGATAGAAAGATAACTAGAAAATTTGAAATCTAGCCGTCATGTTTGTTCACTTTCACCTGCAACCGGATTTACTCAACTTGGCAAAGGTCGTGTGGCGTTGACACTGCAAGGGATATTTAGGGCCCCCATAGGGATAAGCCCATGTGTTGGAGGGCCCAAGACTAAGGCTTCAAGAATCGGGATTAGTCTGCAAGCCTAGGGATTGACCCTACAGATACGTGTTGGATAATATAGTGAACAGATATGCCTCCGCTTGATCAGGAAGATTATCTTGCCAATTTATTCGAGGGTTATCCAAAATAGATTCTAAGGTTAGTCATTACCATCACCTTCATACTCCTATAAATAACACCTAAAGTTAACATATTTGGCATTCATTCATATACCTGCATTGAGACCACTTCTTTCTAACTTAGGCATCGGAGTTCCACTAGACATCTCGTGCAGCCATCTTTTCTACTGCAGGTCATTCGTGCAGTTAGTGGTGTGAAACACATCCTTAATAGTAACGCCATCTGTGGGATCTCTATAGACTTCAACGTGACTTTCATGTGCCAACTACCACGTGATCCCAAACAACCCATGACCATGAGACAAATAAAACAGACATAGAAGCGAAGTTGGCAGAAGTTGAAGAAAAGTTGAAAAAGGCGATGATAGTGGTTGAGTAGCTGTGGAAGGAGAACGAAGAGCTGAAACGACAAAATGCTGCCCACAACAAGCAGACAGAAGGAGATGCACAGTGTAGGAGACATGAACGCCGAGGAGTTAGAAAAGAAGAGATTACATGACGAGTTGCGTAACCTCGTAGATAAATACGAGGAGATTGCAAGAAAAATGAAAGGATCCTCCTCCGTAGAGCAATTGCTGAATCGAACCGATCTTCCCTATAGCGATAAAGTCATGGAAGTACCACTCCCGCCTAAATTCAAAGTTCCCCATATCGATATGTATGATGGATCTCGGGATCCAGTAGATCACTTGGAAACAAAGACTATCAAGGAGTCCTGTACCCAAATGAGGACGCCTTGATAGGAACCTTGTTAATCGCAAACTACACGACCAGGCGGATCTTAATTGACAATAGGAGTTTAGCTAACATCTTATTCTAGATGCCTAACCCCCCGTCACCTACCCCCTAAAGGGATTCTCCAGTGAGGTTGTTCAACCAATGGTTGCCATCGCACTACCAGTCAGAGTCGGCCAAGGCAGACATGGTTACAACAATGACGGACTTCTTGGTAGTTAAAGCTCCATCATCCTACAACGCCCAACTTTGAATGATTTGAAGGTCATCACTTCTACCTACCATCTAAAAATGAAGTTTCAAACGGAGACAAACGTCAGTGAGGTTCGAGGGAAGCAAATCCTAGCACGGGAATGCTACGTACAGGAACTCAAAGTAGGGGCACGAGGCTTATGTGTTGCGGAAAGGTTGGAAGGGAAATTGCCACCCCCACAGTTAATCGTTGCTTGCCAGGACATGGAAGCTAGGGACGAGAACAATCTAATGCAGGTAGAGGCAAACGAGCCTCTAGAAAAGTAACGCAACACCTAGATCAGCCGAACGCCACGACGCGAGTGGGAACAAGGCTCCCCCCTGAATATAGGGAGGCGTTAAAACAACTGCTGATCGAACACAGAGACATATTTGCTTGGAGTCATGAAGACATGCCAGGAATTGACAATGTTGTCATAGAGCACAGACTATGTGTTGATCCAACAGCAAAGAAGATATGCCAAAAAAGAAGAACCTTCAGTACAGAGAAGTGCACAACCATAGCAGAGGACATAGACGCCTTCTGGCCGCAGGGTTTATAAGGAAAGAGTAATGCTAGGTACAAGCCTCAAATAGACAAGCCCCATATAAGCTCTTTGTAAAAAAAAAATGGGTCCCACTAATAAAAAATAATTTTTTTACACTTTCTTGGTGGGGTCCACTTTTTTACAGGGGTTTGTATGGGGCTTATCTATTAAGACTTGTACAAATCATGTCTCATAAGGGAAGAATACTACCTGGAGTGGCTTTCCAACATGGTGTTGGTTAAGAAAGCGAAGAGGAAATGAAGGATGTGTGTGGATTTCACAGACTTGAACAAAGCCTATCCCAAGGACAGCTTCCCCTTGTCACAAATCGACATTATCGTTGACACCACGGCGAGACACCGAGTTCTGAGTTTTATGGATCATATTCAAGATACAATCAGATTCTTATGAATTAGTCGGATGAACAGAAGATGACATTTATTACCGACAGAGGTCTTTACTGCTATTGAGTGATGCCCCTTGGGTTGAAGAACGCTGGGGCGACTTACCAAAGGCTGGTCAATCAAATGTTTAAACAACAGATCAGGAAGACTATGGAGGTATACATTGACGACTTGTTGGTAAGTAAGGAACTTGCCCAACACCTAGTAGACCTATGAGAATCTTTTGGTGTGCTTTGCAAGTATAATATGAAATTTAACTCGGGGAAGTGAGCTTTTAGGGTAGATTTAGGAAAATTTTTGGGCTTCCTCATCTCTGAAAGAGGCATCAAGGCAAACACAGAAAATATCGGCACCATCTTGAACATGAAGCCGCCTCAGAACATCAACAACGCCCAACAGCTGGCGGGTAGAATGGCAGCCTTAAATAGGTTTGTGTCAAGATCCACGGACAAATGTCTTCCTTTTTTTAGGGTTCTATGAAAGATACACCCATGGAACGAAAAATGCAATCTGGCTTTCCAGGAGTTGAAGTAGTACTTATCCAACCCACCTCTATTAAAGCAGCCTAATCAGGGGGACACCTTGTACGTATACCTGGCAGTATCCCCCCACATCGTCTCCATGGTCCTAGTCAAAGAAGATAAAGCAATACAGGCACCAGTATATTACACAAGCTGCGCATTGAGAGGCACCGAGACTAGATACCTACGAATGGAAATGTTGGCGTTCGCATTAGAAACAGCCACCAGGAAGATTGGTCGGATGGCCAGTGGAACTCAGCGAATTCGACATCGATTACGTGCCCATGAGTGCAGTGAAGGGGCAGGCTTTGACAGATTTCATCGTTGAATTCACCGGGTTCCCAGCGGAAGCTGAAGTTGCACCCTACCGACAACCTTGGCTGGCATTTGTTGATGGATTTGTCTGTCAAACGGGAGGAGGAATAAGGATCTACATCATGATAGAAGGAGGACAAGAGCACCATTACATGGCCACACTTACATTTAAAACCACCAATAATGAGGCCGAGTTCAAAGCCCTGATAGCTTGACTCTCAATCGCAAAAACTCTAGGTTCCATGGAGATTGAAGCAAATGCGAATTCCCAAATCGTGGTAAACCAAGTAACCAGAGTGTATGCCACAAAAGGGAAAAGTTGAAAAAATATCTGAGCTAGGTGTTGGATATCCTCAACCAACTTCCCTATTTTAGTCTTGAGCAAATATTGAAGGAAGATAACGCAGTAGTAAATAGGTTAGCCAAAGTTGCCTCAGTGAGGGATGAGGTGGATTTACCTTAGGAGGTAGATAGAAGAGTGATAGAGATCCCAGCAATTGGCGTATAGGTAAACAAAGCAGGGCCTATGGGGCTAGAGTGGCCAAGGTAATATCAGAGTACTTGGACATAGAAAAACTCCCAAAGGAGAAAGAAACAATAAAGAAGATAAAGAGGAACACAACACGGTTTGTCAGGATTGATGGAATCCTTTACAAAAAAGGCTTTGCTACCCCATTGTTAAAGTGCATCTCGCCTGAAGAAGCGTAGTATTTCTTGGCGGAGATACGGGTGTCTGCAGCAACCATTATGGCGAAAAGGCTTTCGCGAGGAAAGCCCTTAGGGCAGGATACTACTAGTCTGATGCCTTCAGAGATGCCAAGCAGCTTGCGAAGAAGTACATTAGATGCTAGATCTATGCTCCCATCCCACATTGTCCCCTCGAGATGTCATATAGTCGTTGTTGTAGATTATTTCACAAAATGGGCAAAGGTAGAGCCCCTTGCAACCATAACGACAAAGGCCATCACCAAGTTCCTATGGAAGAACACAATCTACCGGTTCGGCCTCCCCCACCGTTAAATTCTGACAACGGGAAGAAGTTTGATTCAGAACATTACAAAGAATGGTGCAAAGAGCTGGGAATCCAAGCCAAGAACTCATCACTAGGGCACCCACAAGCTAACGGGCAGGTGGAGGTGACAAACAAATTCTCACTTGAGATTTTAAAAAATAAGCTCACGGACAAGAAAGGAGAATGGGTGGAAGATCTCACAGGAGTGTTGTGGGCCTATAGGACAACTATGAAGACCCCAACAGGCGAAACACCGTTCACATCGGCTTTTGGGAGCAAAGTTGTCACCACGGTGGAAATCGGTTTGCCTACGCATAGAACCCACCACTTCAGCCAACCTGAAAACAACAATGCCCTGGAAGAGCAGCTTGACCTCCTATAAGAGAAAAGAGAAGAAGTTGAGATTCAAAATGTCCTCAACAAAAGGAAGACGAAGCACTACTTCAACAAATGAGTCAAACCCAAATATCTTAAAGTAGGCGACCTGGTACACAAAGAAATGGGAGTGACAACATAAGACGAAGGAAACCCCGAACCACGATGAGAAGGGTCATACGTAGTAGTCACTAGCAACCGACCGGAGTAATACTGCCTTAACGATAGTCAAGGAAAGGAGTTGCAACACCCTTGGAACGCCGAGCATTTGAAGAAATTTTACCCTTGCTTCTTTTCTAAGATGATTCAATAAAGCAAGATCAATAAAGGCGGATGGTTCAACTTGCGCGTCCCACCCCAGTGCTACAACCACCAAAGTCAAGTCCAAAGACTCGCGGTGGAGCCAATGGGAGTGGAGGTCAAGAGACCCCACAACCCCCCCACTTACCTACCAAAGTCAAGTCCAAAGACTCACGGTGGAGCCACTTACCTACCAAAGTCGAGTCCAAAGACTCGCGGTGGAGCAACTGGGAGTGGAAGTCAAGAGACCCTACGACCCCCCCCCCCCCCCACACACACACACTCACACACATAGCCACCAAAGTTGAGTCTAAAGACTCGCGGTGGAGCTAATGGGCGTGAGGTCAAGAGACCCCATGACTCCCCCTCCCCACTTAGCCACCAAAATCGAGTCCAAATACTCGCGGTGGAGCCAATGGGTGTGGAGGTCAAGAGACCACACAACCCCTCCACTTATCCACCAAAGTTGAGTTCGAAGACTCACGGTGGAGCCAATGGGCGTAGAGGTCAAGAGAACCCATGACCCCCGTACTTACCCACCAAAGTTGAGTCCAAAGACTCGCGATGGAGCCAATGGGTGTAGAGGTCAAGAGACCCCACAACCCCCCCCTCCCCCGTCCCCAAACCTTAGCTACCAAATTCGAGTCCAAAAACTTATGGTAGAGCCAATGGGCAGGTCAAGAGACCCCACGACCCCCCCCCTTTAGCCACCAAAGTCGAGTCCAAAGACTAGTGGTGGAGCCAATGGGCGTGGAGGTCAAAAGGCCCCACAACCACCCCCATCCAGTGCCCACGCCCACACCCATGCCCACTTGCCCACCAAAGTTAAGTCTAAAGACTCGTGGTGGAGCCAATGGGCGTGGAGGTCAAGAGACCCCATGATCCCTTACTTAGCCACGTCCAAAGACTCACAGTGGAGCCGGTGGGGGGTGGAGATGTAAATCAATAACGCAAAACAAGGATAAACTAAGCACCAATATTACAAAAAGAAAACTCAAAGGAAGCCGTATATCAATCATGCAAAATGAGGCTAAACCAAGAGCCAACATTATAAAAGGAAAGCACAAACAGAGGGTTATCACTATAATCGTCCAAAGTATTGTTTGAAACAGAAAAAAAGAAAAGAAAAGAAAGAAAAAATCTTTCTAAAGGTGGAGCCGTTGGAGGCTTCGAAGGCGAAGGAGTAGACAAGAAGGCGTGGGCATAGTATTGTGCCCCAAAGCGTCCACGAACTGACATGAAACCTCATCAGGTCTAAAGGCGTCGAGGTCCAACCGCCTCAAGTCAATCTGAGGATTAGCCAGCAGGTGAGATTGTAAGTGGACCACGCCAGCCCCATATCCATATCCAAAGGCCCGATCCCTAACAATCCTGGCGGTCACCAGTTGTGGAAGCAAACGGACCAGCTTGCCCATCGAAGCGGCCAATTATGATTCCATTTCCAAAAACCGTTGTTTCTACTCCTTCACTTTCGTATCTAAGTGTAGCATGGTTTGGTTCATTTTACCCTACTTGGCATCTACTTCTTCTTTGTCTTTCTTGTAGGCAACATACCTATCGCGCAAATCTTCGTAAGATCCCTTCATCTCTGACAGCTAAAGGCCAAATTGCCTACGAGCTTCTTCATGCGATGCTTCTGAAAGCTCAAGAGCAAGTTGCCTGCGAGCTTCATCAAAAGAAGCCAGCGCCTGGGTAGACCCCAAGTATCATTGCTTGACGACAACCAACAACTGTTGAGAGGAGTTCAACTCTCCACGCACACGGGACAACTAGGCACGAGTAGAATTAGGGTGGGCAGCGGGGCCCCACACCCCGCTGACTCGCCCCGTTCGCCCCGCCCCCGCCCATGCTGGGCGGGGGTTTCAACCCGCACAAGCAGGGTGCGGGGTTTCGTATCAATTGAAACCCCTATTTTTTTTTTAAAAAAAAAAGAAATAGATAAATTTGAAATTCACATTAAAAAAATATATTTTTTAATAATAAATCTCGTTTTTAAATAGGATGTACGAGATTTGCATGTTATTGTTATCAAACATATTTTAAATAGGATGCAGTTTTTTCTTTTAATGAATTACTGTACTGCAATTGCATAATTTGCATGTTATCAAACATGCGTATATAATAAAAGATATTCGTTCAATCTGTTTTTTCATGCTCTACCGACATGAATTTCTTCATTTTAAATAGCAAGTTAGAAATATTCGGAAAAAACATAATAGTACACCTACAACTTTTTATAATTATTTTACTATTTAAAGGTCCATAAACTAATATGATTGTAGCACTTTATTAAAAAGTATTTTCAATCTTACATAATTACTCTTTATTTTAAATAGAATTACAAAATAGTTGTAAACTAGTTGTAGGTTTATCTTTAATGGCCCAAAAAACGCATATTATAAAACAGTTATATATGAATATGGCTTGTTTACGTGAAGAAAGATAAGTCTATTAAGTATTAAGTTTATTTAGAAACCAATGTTAATGGAAATAATAATGTGATTAAGTGCATGTTCGGTATTACAGTGGAAAATATAACTTATAACTTTGAGGCTTATAACTTATTAAAAAAATTATTTATTGTTTAGTAATTATATGTTTAAAACAATTTCAAACATGTTGCATTTGTTCTATTAAAAAGTTTTTAAGGTTATGTAAACATTTTTTAAGAGTCATAACACAATGATGATACTCATCATCTCATACCATATACTTTATATATATATATATATATATATATTTGTGCATATGTTTTTTTAATTTTATTATTTTTAAACTAATTGAGTTGTTCTCATACTTGTTATGAGAAAAATGAAAAAAAAAATAGGTGTAGTGTGTGAGGATGAATGGATGATAAGTGGGATTATTTATTTAATAATAAAGTAATACTACTCATCATCCATTTTAATATTATCCTCTCATCATCTCATCATGTTGTATTAAATGATTGGAAACTATTTATAATGTTTCACTTATAAGTCTATCATTTAATGTCATATTAATAAATGTTGAGTTAGGGGTTTCAATTGAAACCCCTAAATTGATTTAGGGGTTTACTCTGAAACCCCTAAATTGTGTTGGCTTTGTACTTTGCCTTGTTTTTTCACGTGGTGTATTATTATGATTTTCTTATGTTGTGTGTTGATTGATTTTATAATTTTTTATTGTGTTGTGGAATCAGGAATGTCTTCTCAAAGGGATTTCACTGATAACTCTCCTACCCCTACCAATACCCTTGTCCCTACCAGTACCCCTGCCCCAGAAACTAACCCTACTCCAACCCCTAGGAGTGGGAGTACACCTTGCCCCACCCCCAAGCCCACACAAAGCAAGAAAATTGTTTCCGTAGTTTGGTCTCATTTTATCAAACTAGAGGGTGATGACCCCAATAACCCCCAAGCTAAATGTAATTATTGTGGGAAAATTTATGGATGTCATTATATGAAACATGGTACATCCTAGTTAAAGGTTCATTTAGAGGAACAATGCAAGAAGAGTCCAATATTAAGATCCTTACTAGAGAAAAGTCAATCTAAACTAGAAATTGGACTGAAAAAAAATGGTAGATGAGAGTAGTAGGGGTCCAACGTTGAAGGGGTTTACAAAGTATAATGCTGATGAGTGTAGGAAGTTAGCTCGTATGGTTATCATAGACGAGCTACATTTTCAGTTTGTGGATGGGAGAGGGTTCCAAGAATTTGTCCAAGAATTGGAACCTAGATTTACGCTTCATTCTCGCCACACTGTGGCAAAGGATATTAAAAAGATGTACTGGAAAGATAAAGATGTTTTGAGGGGCCAATTGGCGGGTTTAGTAGTTTGCCTCACTACCGATACTTGGACTTCTATCTAAAATTTTAATTATATGTCTTTGACTGTCCATTTCATTGATTATGATTGGATTCTTCATAAAAAGATTATTAAATTTTGTCAAATAACTGATCACAAGGGTGAGACGATTGGGAAGGCCTTAGAGGCCTCAATAAAGGAGTGGGGGTTGACACGGGTTTTGACAGTTTCAGTTGACAATGCCTCGTCTAATGATGTCGCCTTGGGGTATCTGAACACTTATCTTAGAGAGGCAAATAAGACATTTTTTGGTAGTGAATATTTGCATGTTAGATGTTCTGCACATATCTTGAATCTAATTGTGACAGAGGGGTTAAAAGATGTTGATAACTCGGTTGCACGAGTTAGACTGGCTGTGAAATTTGTGAGGTCTTCTCCTTCTAGATTGGAGAAATTCAAGATTGCTTCGAAGACTATGGGCATAACATCAAAGAAGGGTTTTTGTACTGATGTTCCTACGAGATGAAACTCAACCTTCTTAATGTTGGAGGCGGCCCAAGAATATAAGGCAACCTTTCAATTATTGGGTGATGAAAACATTCAATATGTCAAATACTTTGATGAGCACAGGGGTTTAGGAATACCTAATGATGATGATTGGGAGGTCGTTGCTACATTTGTTGATTTTCTAGAGCTTTTTTATGATGTCACGTTGAAGTTATATACTTCTTTGCATCCTACATCCCATGAATTTTGTCAACAAATATGTAGGGTGAAAGAAGAATTAGACGACATGTGTAGGGGTTCCAATCTAAGGATGAGGGGGATGGCATTGACCATGAGGGTCAAATATGACAAATATTGGGGAGATTTGACTAGACCAAATATTTTGTTATATGTGGCTACTATTCTTTATCCTTGTCTAAAACTTTCAAGCATGTTATATGGTTTGGGACTTGCGTATAATCAGGCATGGACTGATCTTATTGGTGAGATAGCCCGAGATACCCTTTATAGATTTTATGATGAGTTTAATGCAATTAAGGATGGTACTGCATCTACTACACCTACACCTACACCAACACCTCCTCCAGATACCGGGACAACAAAGAAGCGTAGATTGGCATGGACTAAGACCCTCGCACATAATCACACACTAGTCCATCAATCTACGAAGGTGGTTTCAGAGTTAGACAATTATTTTTCAACGGATCTTATTCAAGATGATGATGATTTTGACATATTAGGATGGTGGAAGGTAGCATCAAAAAAATATCACATCCTTTCTGAGATTACCCGTTGTATGTTGGTCATCCCTATTAGCATCGTTGCCTCGGAGTTTGCCTTTAGTACCGAAGGGCGCATATTAGATCATTTCTGTAGTTCATTGTCTCCTACAATTGTGGAGGCATTGATATGCACACAGAGTTGGACAATGGGAAATGATATTTATGTTCCGAATGTTTTAGATTTTAAAGAGACCGACGAAGAGGGTGGTGATCAGTCTAGATCTAGACCATCTGGTAATTATTGTTTTTATTTTATTATTTTGATTTATTTATATTCCTTTCAATTTCATCAGTATTAATTTTAGTATTGATTGTTGTAGCAACACATGAGACGACTCAGACGATGTCTACCTCCACTGCAATATAAATATGTGCTCAAGCCTCAAAAGAGTCAAAGACTACCCATCCGGCCGCCCCAAATGTCACAGTCAAATACCCAAATAGCTCGCCTCTTTTTTTAGATTATTAATTTCTTAGAATATTGAAACTTGAATTAGATGTATGTATTATGTATTTGTTTTGTAATTTTGTAATGTTGATACAATGTCCCTTGGACAGTTTTTTCTTTGTAATTTTGTAATTGTTTAGAGTTTTCATTTTATTTTTGTAATAACTTAGTTATTATTATTATTTATTAGTTTATTAGGTAGTAGACTTGTAGTCTATAGTAGTACTTCATTAGAGTCTTTATTATATAAAATTGTGTATGTATATATTATTTTTATTCATGTAACTTTTTTTCTTTTTTAAATCCTTTTTTTTTTTTGAAAAAAAAATTCTATTTTTATGGGCCCAAAATGGCCCAGAAGCTGTTTCTGAGCCATTTTGAGCCCATTTCAGCGGTTTTGGCCCAGAAACCTCTTTTGAGCCTTTGGCCCAGTAGGATGCAGGGGGCGGACGGAGGACCCCCTCCACCCGCACCCCGTTATCCGGGACGGGGTCCCCCGCCCCCACACTCCGGGGGCGGGGGGCGGATAACAAAATGGCCCCCCCGCCCATGCAGGGGCGGGGGGCCGGGTGGGGGCTACCCCGCCCCGTAAGGGGCGGGTAGCACCCCTAAGTAGAATCTTGTTTAGACTCCGCCAATTGCAAGGCAAAGTTATTACGCGTGTTGATGGATTTGGAGCGAAGTAGCTCACCACAAAGCTTAGATGCTTTGTCGCGAAAGAGCTCAAGGTTTTGCAGTTGTGCCCATCAGACTGCTCCAAGTAGGACTCCACTCCAGTTTTCCTGGCCAGTAGCCGACTCAGTTCCTTCTTAGCAAAAAACTCAAACATTCGCCTAATACGTACTTCCGACTCCAAGTTGGTGCGATCATCCACAATCCAAGCCGTCATCCTAGCTTTGCAAGGCACAAGGACACAATAAGGTATGAGCCATGCATGTAAAAGAAAGTACAACAAAGCCATCCATGTCATATCGAAGACAAAAAGTTTTCAAGTGTTGAGCCATTTCCGCCATTACTCCCATCTTGGGGAGGGGAACTTAGGTGAGTAGGTCCCTCAGCCCCTCCTATCATGGCTCGCGGCCCTTCCATATGGGGTCTCCCCAAAGAATGCATCAAAGGCGTAGAAGAGGTGACTAGAGCTTCTCCCCCAGGCACGGACGCACCCGGGTTCGTGAGGTTGACAAACTCAAAGCTGCAAACAGGGCCACCATCTCCTCCATCTCCCCCTTCCACTCCACCCTCCTTGGATGACCCACCCCCTCCCTAGGGGTTGAGGAATTCACATCACCACCAAAGAAGAAAGGGGAAGGGGAGGGAATGGAGACTATTTCATGGTTTGTAGGCAGAGTCTCACCCCATGAGATGGTTGTAGGGAGGGAGTTTAGATTGGAGTCTTGGTCCCCACAGTCATCAAGGTTGCCCTTCATAGACAAAGAGTCCACGACATAACTCTAGGCGCCACCATCAGTAGGAGTCATGACTTCAGACGCCATAACCCCCAACAACACCCACTAAGAAGGTGTCATATATGTCAGTCGCAAACTTGCCGCCACTTGGTGTTGAAACCGAGGATAGGAGAGAAGGAAACTCAAATGGGGGCATACCCATTGAGTCTAAACCCTTGGGGGGCAGATCAAAGTCAAAGGTTGTGGCCAAGTCGATAAGGACTTGGCCCATGAGCCCATCGAGGTCATCAATCCCAGGAGACGTAGGCGGTGACATGTGCACAGGAGAAGCAGGGGGCATCTCCCCCCGCAGTCATATTAGCACCAGAATCATCAGCCACCTCTGGCCCAACATCGTCAACAATGCCCTCGACGTCTTCAGCAAGGCAATTAGCAGGTGTCTCACCCTCAGTGCGGCGAAGACATTTTTTAGGAGTCTCGGAAGGATGGGAAGCAGACCTTTTCTTTGAAGGAGGCACCACAACCTTTAATTTATGCCCCCAAATGTGGGAACAGTCAGGCACAACGAATAATCAGTTACTGTTGGCGAGGGTCAAGAGCTTCTCAGTCCACACAGCGTCCTCATGATCTTTGGCCCAACTAAGGACTATGTCGACGCGAGAATGCTCGTGGTCAATCAAATCTATAAGGATCTTCTAGTCATCACGAACCCTTCCCCAATTAGCCTAGATGGGAAAGTCCCATATAGCCATTTAAGAGGCTGGGAATTCCCAGCCACCACTAGAGATAAGAAGAAATTTCCTTTGCCACTGTTTGGCATTCGAATGGCAGCTTTCAAGTGCCACCAAATGTTTTGAGCGAATACGAAAGCTACAAATATTACTTGGTAACCCTTTCACAAAGTAGAACGACAAGAGTTCGCGAGCAGTTAGATCTAGATACATCTGCCCCAAATGTTCCAAAACCATACGAAACACCACGCATGAGCACAAAAACACACGGCAAGCATGTGAATGAAGTTGGGCAAAAGCTAATCGAAGGAAATCAAGGACATCGCGAAAGGAGCAGCAGAATGGAAGGAGCAAACTGTGTGTTAGGGCACAAATTGGAAGAGCAACTCTCCCCGAGAAACCGTCCTTGTCAACGGCGCCCATGGATGGAAGAGTGGGAACCATAGATTTGGGGATGCGCTACGAAGTCCTCAGCTTTGTCAAGTCCCGGGTGGTAAGTGTGGAGCGCCATGTCTCAAAGAAAGGCAGAGTTTGACAATTAGAGGATTCGAGTGCCGAGTTGGAATAAACCCATGGTGGGGCTTGGGCAAAAGCATGGATGGGAAAATGAGAAGAACCACGCTGAGCCATTGTTGTGTAAACTGGAAGAAACAAGATAAAAAATGGTGAATGGTAACGAGTTTTTCTCGAAACTTGAGAAGAGAAAAGGTTTAGGAAGAAACAAAACAAAAAGAGGAAATGAAAGGAGAAGATGAAATGACGCAAGAAAATGAAAGAAGTGGAGTGGGAAAAAGAAGCAATGATGAGGGGATTCTTGGGAAGGCAAAAGGATGACAGCGCCGTCAGTTATCGTTTTTTAATAAAAGAAAAAATAAATAAATAAATAAAAGCGTGGGAACAGTTACATATGACAATGGCCACGTCTTTAATATAACGGGAAATTGAATCTTCCAAATCCTGCACCTTAGTTAACATAGACCCTTAACGGGGTAAAAGGAGTAACGATCCCTGGGGTCGTCCATCTGTCCCAAACTAGCGGGGTAAAGAGAACACGAATTGATAAATTTTCCAAGTGCAGGCACGAAGAAAATTAGCGGGGTAACTGGAATGGATATTTAGGGCCTCGGAGGGATTAGCCCATGTGTTGGAGGGCCTAAGTTTGAGACTTCAAGAATCGGGGTTAATCTGCAGGCCCATGGATTGAACCTACGAGCACATATTGGATAATATAGTCAACAGATAATACCTCCATTTGATCAGGAAGGTTATCCTGTCAATTTATACGAGGGTTATCCAAGATAGATTATGAGGTCAGTCATTATCATCACCTTCATATTCCTATAAATAACACTTAAAGGTAACATATTTGGCATTCATTCATATACTTGTATTGCGACCACTTCTCTCTAACTTAGGCATCAGAGTTCCACTAGGCACCCTATGCCGCCATCTCTTTTATTGCAGGTCATCTGTGTAGTTGGTAGTGTGAAACACGTCCTTAACTGACACCATATGTTAGGATGAGATCCGAGGATTGACTCTTCCTGTAGCCTAGAAAAAAATTCATTTATTTTACATAGGTTTCTCTCCAGTATATTAATTATATATTAAGATTATTATACCTTTTACATTTTGAACAAAAATTTTTTATTAAAAAAATAAATTGTGAGGAACAAGTTTGGTTTAGAAATCCTTGAAGGCATATACGACTATAAATAAATAAGGCAACTTGATACTCTAATCTATGCCACTCAAGATCGACTCGGTCATATTCGGACTAGGCTCGATTTATTTAATAATTAAACTATTTGTGAGCACAAAATTATGATCTATTATTATATGATACAACTCATATAAAACTCGACTTTACTTGACAAAATGTGAATCTCCATGCTTGAGATCAAGAGAAGGAAAAGAGAGTTCAAAATGAAGAGAAAAGATGAGAGAGAAAGCACGATAGAGAAAAAAATACTTCTCTGTTATTTCTATTATTTTCTATATCTAAATGTCTTCATGTACAGATACATGTATTTATACTCTCTCAGTAAATCACTATGTGACACGTATTTTATACAACTAATACTCCCCCTCAAGATGGAGTGTATAGATCAATAACACCCATCTTGAAAAGTAAAAAATGAAACTGCACTGATCCAAGTGGCTTAGTAAGAAGATCACTAAGCTGATGAGAACTTGGAACATGTAAAGTTTTAATGGTGCCAGCTTCAATTTTCTCACGAACTAGGTGGCAATCGATCTCTATGTGCTTGGTCCTTTCATGAAAGACCGGATTGGAAGCAATGTGGAGGGCTGCCTGGTTATCACAAAACAAAAGGTCAGGCTGTGAATGAGAAATACATAAAGTAGCAAGTAAAGAAAGGAGCCAAGTCAGTTCACATGTAGTTGATGTCATCGCCCTATATTCGGCTTCTGCAGAAGAGCATGAAACAGTAGGCTGCTTCTTGGATTTCTAGGAAATAAGAGCATCTCCCAAGAAAACACAATATCCAGTTATTGATCTACGAGAATCAGGACATCCCGCCCAATCCGAATCAGTAAAAGCCTTAAGATGAAGTGAAGTATGTGCTGAAAAAAATAAACCTTGACCAGGAGATGATTTAATGTATCTGAGAACTCGGTGCACAGCATCTAAATGAGGTTGTCTCGGTTTATCCATAAACTGACTAAGCACTTGCACATAATATGCTAGATCAGGTCGAGTGATAGTCAAATAAATCAAACGACCTATGAGTCTCCGATAAAGAGAAGCATCTGTCAAAAGAGGACCATCATCTTTGCTTAATCTGATATTTTCCTGCATTGGGAAACTTAAAGGCTTAGAACCAAGAAAACTAGATTCTTCCAAAATATCAAGAGCATATTTTCTCTGGTTCAAAACAATCCCCTTAGCTGAACGTGCCACTTCCAAGCCAAGAATAAACTTCAAATCTCCAAGATCTTTAATATTGAATTTCTGATCAAGAAACTGTTTTAAATTTAAAATGGACAACAAATGATCTCCAACAACTATTATGTCATCGACATAAACTAGAAGAACAGTAAAAGTTGTTGAAGTTTGAAGAGTGAAAAGAGAATGGTCAAGTTGAGATTGAACAAATCCAGAAATTAAGGCTGAGGACAACTTGGCAAACCACTATCGAGAAGCCTGTCAAAGACCATACAATGATTTATTCAATTTACATACACTATGCTCCCCTTGTCTAGAAAAACCAAGAGGAATTTCCATGTAGACTTCTTCATCCAAATCGCCATGAAGAAAGGCATTATTAACATCTAACTGATGAAGAAACCAGTTCTTTGAAGCTGCAACAGCCAAAAGGTAGCGGACACTCACTAGCTTGGCCACGAGAGAAAAGGTTTCTTGGAAATCAAGACCTTCAATTTGGGTGTAGCCTTTAGCTACCAATCTTTCCTTATACCTCTCAATGCTACCATCCGACTTATATTTGACTTTATACACCCATTTACAACCTATAGCTTGCTTTCCATTAGGTAAAGAAGTGAGAGACCAAGTATGATTATTTTCTAAGGCACTGATTTCTGCAGCCATGGCATCACGCCAATGAGCCTGTTGAACAGCTTGTCTAAAAGTTTTGGGTTCAAGATGAGAGGAAACTAAAATTACTAGAGATTTATAAGAAGGGGAAAGTTTATGATATGACAAAACAGAATCAAGAGTGTAAGGAATTGAAGCTGTCTTACCATGTCCTGCACTTGGTGGATTGGAAAAGGCATGAGCATTAGCTAGTCTGCAGTGATAATCTTGCAGGTAAGATGGTTGCTTACGAACTCTGGAAGATTGTTTGAGAACTTGAGAAGGCTGAGAAGAAGAAGAAGAGGAAACATTTTCTATGGGAGGAACAGAATCTGTAGATGAATTAGAATTGAGAATATCTGCAGAAGTAGGAGCAGATGAAGGAATATCAAGGATAGGATGTGAAGAAGAAGGAATTGGAGTGGAAGAGGAAACAAGCTGAAAAGGGAAGACACTCTCATGAAAGATTACATCTCTTGAGATAAACAAAGAATTAGTATCTAGATCAAATACTTTATACCCTTTGACACCAAAAGGATATCCAACCAAAAACTCGTAAATGAGAATAAGAAGGTGTTTTAGAAAACAAGACTTCGTATGGGGATTTATTGGAAAGAAGAGGTGTAGGAGTTCTATTTATCAAATATGTAGCTGTCAAGATGCATTCACCCCAGAATTTAAAGGTAGAGAGGCTTGAAACCTTAAAGATCTAGCTACATTTAATAAATGTTGATGTTTCCTCTCTACGACCTCATTTTGCTGTGGTGTTTCTACACAGGTCTTTTGATGTATAACTCCCTTAGAAGCATAAAACTCAGGCATATTGAACTCAAGACCATTGTCAGACCGAATGTGTTTAATTGTTCTATTGAACTGATTTTCTGTTAAGGCAAAGAAGGAAAGCAAAAAATGTCTTGTTTGACTTTTATGATGCATGAGATAGACCCATGTACACTTGTAATAATCATCCACAATAGTTAGAAAATATCTAGAGCCATCAATAGAAGATATGGAAAAGGGACCCCATATATCACAGTGTATTATATTTCAAATGGAAAATGAGATACACTTTGACTTGAAGGAAATGGAAGTCTGTGCTGTTTTGCTAAGGGACATACTGTACAAGGAGAATTGTTGACATTGGATAGTTTTATGACAGGAACAGTTTTATTAAGAAGAAGTAATCAAGACAAAGAAAGATGACCTAGTCTATAATGCCACAAATCAAAAGAAGAGAAGTTGACAGAAGCAAGTTTGGGTGTCAAACCAGAAGAGATTACATCAATCTTCGAGCTAGCTGGAAAATCCTGCAGCAAGTAATATAGACCAGCTTTCTACTCACCCCTCCCAATCATTTTCCAAGAGTGTAGGTCCTGAATAAGACAGTTATTGGGTAAGAATATGAAAGAACAAGATGAATCAGCAGTTAGACGATGAACTGAAATGAGGTTGAAGGAAAAAGCAGGAACACAAAGCACATTCTTTAGTACTAAGGAATCTTAAAGATGCATAGTACCTATATGAGTTACATGTGCAATAGCTCCATTAGGGAGTTAAACGGAGTGATTAATAGGTGAAGAAGCAGAGGTAAGCAAGGAAGTGGAACATACCATATGTTCAGTTGCTCCACTATCAATGATCCATTCATGAGAGGAAAAATGAGAGTAAGAAGAATTATAAGCTTTACCTGACAGATTAGCATAATTTTGGATATCTGAAATAGGTGTTGGTAGTAAACCAGCCTGATTAACTGCAGATTGAAGAAAATTGGACTGATTCACTACAGATTTAGAGTCTGAGGTACATTGAAGTGAGGCAAGCAGTTGCAAACATTGATGTTGTATAGCTGAAAGTTGTCCACGATCAACTGAGCCAGTGTCCAAACCAGAAACACTAACTTGATTCACAACTCCAGAAGAGAAATTCTTGGCTTTGGCAGACTTCCAATTAGGTGGATAACCATGAATCTTGTAACATTTATCCACAGTATGACCATTATAACCACAATGACTGCAAATCACTTTATCTTTGCGAGCAAAAGGTTTACCACCATTCTTGGACATAGAAACAGGAGCAATGACCTTAGTGGATAAGGCAGTAGAAGTGCTGAGATGTTGTGTGTTACTCATAGAAACACCTCTCTATTTCTCTAAGTCAGGGAAAAAACTTTGCTAATGGTAGGGAATGGTTCCATTAGTAAAATATGTCCTCTGAACTGAGAGTAGCTATCATTCAGCCCCATTAAAAACTGAAGAATATAGTCTTCTTGCTGATTTTCAAGTGAGGACTTTGTGGCAGTGCAAACACACTCTGGTTTGCAACTACATGCCCCTAATGGTTTAAGAATGGATAGTTCATCCCAGAACCCCTTCAATTGAGAATAATAGACACTGACAGAGTGATTTTCTTGTATTAAAGCTGAGAGATCTTTCTTTAATTGAAAAACCCTAGGGCGATTACTTCGAGCAAAACACATATGCAACTCTTTCCATATATCAGCAGCAGTATGCATGAATAAAATTGTAGAGGCGATGTCTGGAGAAAGAGAATTGACAAGCCATGAAATTACCATGTCATTGTAGCGTATCCAAGAAGCCAAGCAAGAATTATCATCAACTGGTCTGAGGAGACAACCATTCACAAAAGCAGTCTTGTTCTTCGCACTAAGAGCCATGGACATGGATCTCTTCCATGTATGAAAATTATCCTCCGTAAGAAGCTGTGTAACCAACATAGAGCCTGGATTTTCTCCATGATGAAGAAAATAAGGACCAGAAGAATCATCACAAGGACTTGAATGGGAGGATTTAGACATTATGTCTGGAATAACCTAAATCAAGATTCTTCAAGAAATCGAAGTCTTGAGAAAGGAACAGAGAAATTGCATAAAGTGTGGAGTCAAAAACGGAAAGATATCGTCTGATACCATGACAAAATGTGAATCTCCATGCTTGAGATCAAGAGAAGGAAAAGAGAGTTCAGAAGAAAGAGAAAAGATGAGAGAGAAAGCACGATAGAGAAAAAAAATACTTCTCTGTTATTTCTGTTATTTTCTATATCTAAATGTCTTCATGTACAGATACATGTATTTATACTCTCTCAGTAAATCACTAGGTGACACGTATTTTATACAACTAATATTACTCGTTAAACTCGTATAAAACTAAATAGCTTCGTATTTATTAGTTTTATAATAGTATCTCTAATTTTGTAATTAGAATGTCTCAATATTTAAAAATATAAGATGTAATCATATTCCTAATACTATGGATCTTGCTTGGATCCTTATAAATATTGTCATTAATATATGTATATATATAAACTATGCAATTATTTACAAAAATTCATTTTTGGTTTATCAAAATTTGTAATAAAGTTACAAGACATTATATAAATAATCTAATTGTCAAACTTTAATAGCTAGAGAATAATTTTGAACTAGTTCGAAAGTTATTTGTAAATATAACATATAACTCGATAATAAACTGAAGCTCCGTTCATGTTCAAAGAAAAATAAAACGATTTAAGGCTTAACCACCAATAATCACTCTAACTCGTTTACAATTTACACCATGGGCATATATACATGCCGTAAAAGAACAATCCCAGTAAGGCAATTTTCCCCTAGGAAAGGCCCACTGAGCCTTAGCCCAGAACCCAGCCCAAAGGCTTCCCCATCCATATAGAGAATAGAACATCTACTAGGGAGGGGCGCCGTCTAGTCGACAAGACAGATCAGTCTGACATATTGCGGCCGCCCTCGAAAACAATATCTGCACAGAACCCACAGGAAATATGGAAGACCCTCGATTCATCAGTATTAGGTCATCTACAATTCATATAAACCGGATCAGAAGTCAGGAAACCATACCGCATTAATGAAGCTGTTGTTAAGTCACACGCCACATCAAAGAAGGCCTGACAAAGGATACAAAAAAAAGGTATGAACTTTGTAAGGAAAAGACTATCTGCACTCTCTCCAAACACGGTATAAATAGCAAGTTTCAGGTACCAAAAAACTCTATTTGATTTCTAGACTCTCTTACTTATTTGCTACCCTCCAAGAATATTTACTAACTTGGGCATCGGAGGTTACCCGGCCCCTAGGTCTCCCTCTCAAAGTCGCGGTCTTTTCTACCTTGTGCAGGGCCCATTTTCGAAGACTTAAGTTGTCAGAAACTTGGCCCAAAGGTGTACGAAACACGACGTTAAGAGTGGCGCCGTCTGTGAGATCGTAATAAATCTTACGTGTCCTTCGTGCACCTAAGGCAACCCGTTCCGGGCAGCTCAGAGATTCGCTGAAGCAATTCGAGATATGGAAGTAGGTCAGGTGAAGAACCAAGCACAAAGAAACGAAAAAATCGCAACAGGAGAAGACCATGCATATGTGAGTGAAGCACGACACATAGCGGAGGATACTGTCGCTTTGCCTCCGGCCCCCAATTGTATGGAGGTTACAAGCGAAGTTCGAGATGAACGGGAACTCTGAAAGGCCAAGCCAATTGGACCGCTGGAACTTGTTATCCTCCACCCAGACCGACCAAAAGCTACGATGACGATTAGCAACGAAATGACGCTTGAAGCTAGGGACACCATGCAACAAATCCTCGCTGAACATCTTGATGTATTCGCATGGAATCACGAGGACATGCCCAGAATAACGCCTGAAATCATACATCACAGCTTAAGTGTGGACCCGAAAGCCAAAGGTGTATGGCAGAAGCCCTGAAGTGTCAGTGCAGAAAAGAATGTCGCCATAGCTGAAGAGGTGGACCGCCCGCTGAATGTGGGGTTCATCTGAGAAGCTCACTACCCGGAGTGGTTGTCAAATGTGGTGCTAGTAAAGAAGCTGAGCGGCAAATGAAGAATGTGCGTCGACTTCACTAACAACAACAAAGCTTGCTCGAAAGATAGCTTCCAACTTCCTCGCATTAACCTCATTGTCGACTCGACGACGGGTCATCCATGGACGCCTACTCAGAGTATAACCAAATCCGCATGAAGCCCGAAGAAGAGGAGAAAAGTTTGTTCATCACAAACCGAGGTCTATACTGCTACAAGGCAATGCCCTTCGATCTAAAAAATGCAGAGGCCACCTACCAACTGTTGGTCAACCATATGTTCAAGAAACAGATAGGAAAAAATATGGAAGTCTGCGTGCACGATCTGTTGGTCAAAAGCAAGACCACATAACAACACTTGAATGACTTAAGAGAGGCTTTTACGATATTGTGGCAATACCGAATGAAGCTAAACCCGGCAAAGTGCGCCTTTGGTGTTGGGTCGGGAAAGTTTTTGGGGTTCATGATGTCCGAACAAGGCATTGAAGTCAATCTCGAGAAGGTAGATGCCATTCTCAATATGGCCTCACCGCGAAACATAAGCGAGGAACAAAGGCTGGCAGGGTGAGTTGCCGCCCTCAACAGGTTCGTCTCAAGATCAACCAACAAATTTCTACCATTTTTCAAAGTCTTGCGAAAAGTGAAGACATGGGACAACGAGCATCTGCGGAAATATTACTGCTAAGCCAGCTTTCTTGTCATAACTTATATGTTCCATGCACTAGTTACCAGCCATAATAAAAAAAAATATCATTGTCTTGTCTCAATGTAATTTCAGGAACATAATGTAATATGCCAAGTGAACTTTCTCCTGAAGTAATCGATCCACCCATCAGCAAAGTTGACTTTACTAAGCAAAAACTCCAACAATTTACCTCCCCGCAAGGCAAAAAGGAAAAGTTAGGCCATAAGGTTGCCTTATTCCTCTCGCGAACGAGTACGGGTCAGTCCTCGGCCACCCGAAGAATAGAAATTTACCTTCCTCGTAAGCATCAACGGGTGGGAAAGGGTTCAGTAACAAGACTATCTGAACAATTTACTTCTATGCGGGATACTATAGGGAAATGTAGGCCTAAAAGGTTGTCTTATCTCTCCCACAATGGAGAGCGCGATCAGTTTCACGGCTACCTGATTAACTTACCCCGACTCTCGGTACAACGAAATGTGAGATCAGTGTCAGTCTGGCCTAAACCTGCCCTTTCCTGTGATGTCAACGGATGGGAGCGAGTTCAATAATAGACTGTCCAAACAACTTACCTCCCCACGAAGGGTGATAGGCAAGCAGGCGGCTCAGCCTCCTCATCCAGGAGAGCGGGACCAGTCTCGAGGTGGCCCAAATAACTTACCCCGACCCCCATCAAGGTGAAGGAGTGAATCAGCCATATCGTTGTCCAAATTACCTCACCACGGGGCAACAGAGAGAAAGGTAGGCCTTAAAGGTTGCCTTATCTTTCTCGTGGAGGATTGCGGGTTAGTCCTCAGCTACCTGAAGGAAAAAGTTGTTACCTTCCTCATGAGCGTCAACGGACGGGAGCAGTTCAGTAACAAAACTGCCTGAACAATTTACCTCCCTGCAGGATACCATAGGGAAAGGTAGGCCTAAAATGTTGCCTTACCCCTCACACAGTGGAAAGGGGGACCAGCTTCGTGACTACCCGAATAATTACCCTGACCCCGCTAAGACAAAGTGTGAGATCAGTGCCAACTTGACCTAAAATTACCCTTTCCTATAGTATTAAAGAACGGGAACGGGTCCAGTGACAAACTATCCGAACAACTTAACTTCTTGTGGAATACCATAGGGAAAGGCAGGCTTAAAATGTTGTCTTATCCCTTCCATAGTGGAGAGTGGGTTCAGCCCTAAGGTTGCCTAAATATTTACCCCGACCCCACCGTGGTGAAGGAACGGACCGGCCACATCGTTGTCCGAATTACCTTCTCTGGGGAGAAAGAGGCGGTTTGGCATGAGGTGTTCCGACCCCTTCCCGACGGAGAGCGGCCGAGTCTACGAACCGCCCAAATAATGAAAAGTAAGAGATGAGGACATCATCATCACGAACAAATGGCAGTACAGGATGCACAATATCAGCAAGTACCTTCCAGCATAAGGCCCCACGGGCACCCAATAACAACTTGAAGAAAAAAAATCTAACAAGGAAAGTACAAAAAACTATAGCGCCACAGACGAGGCCAGCAGATAAATGTAATACGAAAGGCCACCAACAGGCGGGGTCGTCAATTGCTGCCAGGAGCTGGCGGGGTAGATCGTGAGAGATACCGAAAGGTGAACCCTCATGGCCAAGCTCTACCCAGACCAACCCGTGTAATAAAAATAAAAAATAAAAAAAAAAAGGAAAAGGAAGAAGAAAAAAATAAAAGGATATGGAGAGATGAATACAAAAACCATATAGTCGAGCCGAGTACGATCAACGAAAAATAATTTTATTAATTACAAAGGACTACAAGAAGCAAGTTACATCATAAAGTCGCATAGAATCGCGAGACTACAAGAAACAAGTTACATCATAAAGCCGTGGGACTACAAAAAAAACAGGTTTTTGTGCCAGACACTCGACCTAGACCATGAAACGACCTGGGATGACCTAAAAGGACTACAAGACCACATTGTTCTCAGATCGATATGAAGCGAGGTGAGCCAGAAATCTCCAACAGCGACGAAGATACCGCCAAGAATCGAAACATCTCGGAATTAATTTCTACGTTAAGAGCCACTTATAGGAGGAATGTTATTCACCACTGCAACCAAGCCTAATCGAATCACTCTTCCATGCGAACCAGTGGGTGAAGGTCTCCACCATTACGACATGTCAATAACGCTTGAAGTTACCTCAAAACATCGATAGGGATGCAATGAGGTAACTAATTGAATCGTATGGTGAACGCATCATTCGGAAAGCCCCCAAGATAGCCTGTCAGCTGTGAAGAATGCTTCAAAGTTGAGCCCCGTAAGCAAAGGGGCGAGAATGAGTGGGGCACGATAAGCAAAAAGGTTATAATGAGAACAAGGGGTCCGAGACCCCAACAATAGAGAACTGGCAAGGAGGTCCACTCAAAAAAACCACCCTCATAAAATGGGTTCATTCCCCGCAAAAACTATCACCAAGGCTGCTCGGAATTAGATCCTTCCCAAGAATGTCGCGTCGCCGAAGGGACTCTTCATGCGGAGGAAAGTCGCCTACACTCATAGCCCAGAGGTCAGATCGGGGGTTCTGATGAATGTAGGTCTTCATCCGCTCCAAGCCTTCATCGTAGCCAAATCTCCATGCATCGTTGCGAACCCCATGGACATAAGATAGCTCATCCCGTAAACTTCGGAGGGCCACTTCCTGACCTTCGAGCACCAGCTTATTCACTTCCAAGGCAGCCTCCGCATCTTTTCTTCGTTGTCTTTCCTCCTCCAGGGTCTTCTTCCTCGCCATTGCTGACTCGTTAAAATCTTGAACCTAGGTCTCGAGCCATTTGATCAACCGACCATCTGTGTCTCGCTACTGGTGAAGTTCCCGGATATCGACCTGCAGTCGTTCCGACTAACAATAGTCAAAGGATTGTTGCAGCATGTCCCTTGCCTCGCAAGCAAGCGAGACTTCAATGCGGAGCTAGCCAACCTCCCCCTGGGACTTGACCAGATTGGCTAGGGCTTCTTTGGCCCCTCCTTCTGCTTCCGCTCGAAGGCCATGCGGTCCAAGGTCACCTGAACCAAAGAGCAAAGGTCTCGATTCCCATTCCTTAGTTCTGCTTGGCTGTCTACAATGAAGGTCTCCAGACTCTCCAACCCTACCGCAAAAGGCGAGTAAAAAAAAAAAGGGAGAAAATCTGAGGAAATAGTAAAATCTTACCCCTGCAAATAGCCTCTGGATTCTTCCCTCCAGCTTGTGAAGACGGTCGGCATGGTCGCGTAGCGTGGTCATCTGAAAGTCTACGAAACTCCTTCTACTGTTTCTGCACCCACTCCATTTTCGGGCACACCAGGTGCCACAATTCCCTTGCCTGGAACGTCAGCCTCCTTCCCCTCGACACTACTCAGGAAAATGGTTTTGGCCGCAGAGGCAGCATCTACTGTGACTCTCTGTGTCGGTGGCACGGTGCGAGGAGGATTAGCAGTCGGCATCGCCTCTTCAGGAATTTTTGGAGGTGCAGGGATTCGAAGCACCAGGATGGACGGCCCCCCAAGAGGAATGGAAACATTATCAGAGTCGACAGGAATGGGAGAGGTACTGCGGGGCCTCTTCCCCTTCCCCTCAACCGGTGGAACGACTGCGAATAGGTGGAGAGATTAGATTCATGGGAATACCCGCATCAGAGCACAGATTAGCGAGGGGAACCAAATACCGATGGAAACTACCCAACGACAACAACAAAGCCTCTAAATAGACATCACTTGGGTGCGCTGTCACCCTGGCTCGAACAATTCCTAGTCTCAACTTCTCATGGGAATTTGGCTGAAGGCGGCTGATCGAGTCACCATTTCCGGTACCCCAGTTGGCACGAACATAAAACAAATGCTTAACGATCTGCCCGACCTGGTACTCCCACCATCTCCCGACAAGAAGAAGAACTTGCGGGTGTATCCTTTCACCACCATGTGCCACTCCTCCATCCGAGCCAGTTCCTAAACCGGCTGGAAACTATAGATATGCCGGTCCTTCCGTACTAGATTATAAGTAATAAAGAACTCACGGGTTGTGAGGTTAGGGAAATCTGACCCGGCCTCTTTCAAAGCACGACGCTAGATAACACAACTCGAGATCAAGATCCTCCATGCAAGAGAAGGGAGTTAAGCGAGCGCCAGATTAAAGAAACTCAACACTTCGCACACTAGCTGGCAAGATGGCAACCTAAGGCCACAAGAAAACATGGCAGGATACACCTCCAGTTTAGTATCGTAGCCCTACTCATCCATCGCTCCGTCAGTTGGTGAAGGCACTATAAGCTCCACCTTTGAGGAGATCTTGTAGGTCGCCCTCAACTCCTCCAATTCGTCGGGAGTAACCACCGAGCAAAGTCATCTGGAAGGGAATCGTCACGGCTGGCGGCAGCATGAACAACGTCAAAGGGCCTCACCCGTTCTATAGAACGAGAAGATTTCTTCAGGGCCATAAAGGGCAAGAAGAGATAATAAGGAACTTTGGAAGAAAAGTAAGAAAACGATCTTTAACATAAAAACGAGCTCAAGCCGAGTCGGCTCGACTCGATTTGTGTTTTTTTATTATTATTATATAAATTAATAAAATAAAATATTAGAGAAATAAAAAATGCATGTATGATAATTTAATTTTTCTTTTCATTGTATCCATTTATAATTTAAAGAATCAATGAACGAGCTAATGCTAGTAATTTAGAAATATACACCTTGCCTTCAAATAAAACCACAAAAGAAAAACAGTTATTTACATTTAGAAAAATGAAAAAAGAAGAGAAAATATTGACATATAGAATCCAATTAAGATAAGAGTGCACGTCGAATAGAATATTTAGAATTATTGTTCTACAGTATCTCTATCACCATCAATGGTTAAAAAAAATATTTCAAATAAACAAAATACATGTAAAGAGACTTCAAAGTCTAAACAACATCAAACTTTGAAACCTCACAGAATTCCAAATACATAAACTAATAGAACTTGTCATATATTTCTACTTCCTTGCATTTTTTTTTTATCAAAATTATTTAACCATAGCAAATATGTCCAATGAGATTTGACAAATAACACATTTTAATAGAAATCAATTTTGATAAACTCTTGTACATACTATCATTTTTCAGTCATGTTCATTACTTTGATAAAAGTCAGTTCATAATATCATGTTCCAAAATATTAACTATAATATGAAAGGACCCTGCATATATGCTCAAAAAATATTTATAAAGTATTTTTACTCCCCTACTTACACGAGCTTGAATTATGCATAATTCTATAAAAGTATTGCATTGCATAGCATCCATCCATAAGCTTCAATTATGGCAATACAATTTCTGCCAATTCCAATTCCTCCTACAAAAGAAAAAATAAAAAATAAAAATAATCACATACCATTCTACTTTAGAAAATAATTAAAGTGTTCATGAAAGTGATAGTTTTTTTTTTTTTTTTTATGAAAGTGATACTTACTTTTAGTTCTTTCTTAACTCCTGGCGTGCCCTAACCCAATCTACTCCACATAGTAGTATTTGAACCGTTTCAATTGACAAAGATACTCAATATGGATCGATAACTCTACCACCAGCACTAAACGTGGACTCTGAAGCAACTGTACTTGTAGAAATTGCTAATATGTCATGTGCCATCTTAGACAAGATTTTATATTTAAGATTATTGACTTTCCACCATTCTAAAGCATCAAACTTTGCATCAGTACCTTTCTCACATATGTAAACACCCTCTTCTAGTAGTGATGTTAAATTTATCAACACCACTTAATAATGTTTTCAACTTTCTCTTCTCAATCTGATATGTGTCTATACAGTCATTTCTAATAGTTGCACGAGATGTTTTTGCCAATGAGGTGTATTTGCCTACATAAATTTGTTGAATAGTACATGCTCTACTATATTAAAAGGGTACTCATGGTAAAGAATCGTATGAGAAAGAAGTTCACGTACCTTCTTATGATCGTACGTAAAGTTTCCAATAGTGACAGCATCATCATTGTCCTTAGATTCAATACTTAGAATCTTTTGCTTCTTGTTTGATACAACACGTGCAAGACATGTATCTCTATGCCTACGCATAGTACTAGTAGAACTTGACATTGATATGATGAGTAATGCCTTACACAAGTTGCACTGTGACTTCTTCTCACCACTAGGTAACTCTATTATTGAGAAATCTTTCCAAACAACTAAAGTCTTTTTCCTTGTCTTCTTTTCATATGCGTGGTCAAGGGGATCTTTGGAAGTCACAATAGTTGCACCAGTCGTAGAGGTAGTATCCTCAATATTTTTGGGGTCACCATCTTCGTGAGCAAAGAGTGTAGGGCTTTCAAGCAAATTAATATCAACTAACTCATTTTCATTTTCTATATATTGACTTGGATCCTCCATAGCAATAGAATTTGTTCTAAAACATAATAATGCAAACAAAATATTTACAAGTATAAAAACTCATTTGTTTTTAATTAAGAAGGCATAAAAGTCCAGAATATTGTATAACATTTAAACTATATATTTTTTCCTTCAAAAGAATTAAGTGCATGGTTGTTTATATACTACCCGCATGTATGTGTAAAGTACTCTAAAAAGTTATTATCTTTCATACAATTTACAAAACCTAAATAAATACTTTATTGGATCTAACGAGAGATTCAGGTTTCATAATAAGTCTTACTAAAAAAAAATGAGTAATTCTACATACAACTGTGAAGTACGTAACCGCCGCGTAATCGCTTTGAAAAAGAGTAAGGTCCACTATTAAAAAATTAATTTTTTTCATGTGGGTCACATGTTTTATTCATTTTTTTCAAAGCGATTACGCGGCGGTTACGCAATTCACGGTTGTAAGTATCTTTTCTAAAAAAAAATTGCATACAAAAAAGAAAAAAGTAAACATAACAATAACAGAACTAATTATATACGTGTGTCATGAATTATATTAGCATTGCAAAAGGGCCAAAGGCAAACCAATCATCAAACCAACTCCTCAACAAATATATGTATTAAAGTTGCTTTGAAAATTCATAAAATTACAAACAATAACACAAATTTATAAAATATATAAATGCGTATCTATAGTGGTGAGATAGAAGTGAATATTTGTCTTGTGGTACAAACTCTGTGGAGCCAAGAGAATGAGAATCAAAGGCTGAAATAGAACCCAAGAGATAAATTAAAAACTGAAAACGTTATTTTTTTTATATGTAGAATAGGGAAAAAGATTACTTTTACCGAAAGCAAAAAGATCTCAGCCTTCGGCGCTCTAAAATGGAAAACTTGCAGTGAAACCCTTGTTAACTATGAGTAGTGCGTAGAGGAAAGATGAGAAAGAGAAAACTTTACCAATTACTATCGTTTGAAGGTCTCTGACTTGTTAAAGTAAATTCAATAAAAAAAAAATTGAAAGAGAGTTGAGAAGTTTAAAAGACAATTTAAAAGTTATACTCGATCCTCGCAAAAGCAATCAGTGTACGTAATTTTAACATTAATAAAAAAAATAAAAAAGAGAGAGAGAATTTAGCTCTTTACCCGCACGGCTTGAAAACTGCATATACAAAAAAGCACTATAAAAGAAATCATATTCATAAAAGACAAAACATTATACAATGTAGAAGGACAAAACTTCCAACGCAACATTTCAATTGCCTTTTATAAAAATTAAGCATAAAGGAAAGTATATATAATAAATAATATCATTTTTAAATATATTATGAGTTAATAATTTAAGAAAAATACTTATATAACTAAACTTATTAAATATATCTTGGATAGAATTATTAATATTTAACTATAGGCTATAGACTATGTCATAAACATTTTATACAAGATACAATTATAACATATAACTAATTTTAAATTTATGTAAACATATAATTTATAGTTATTATGAATCATATATATATATATATATATGTATATATTAGCATCATGGTATGTGTCTCATATTACATACGTTACATAATAATATATAGAATTCATTATAAAATAATGAAAACAACATTAAAACCAACAAGGAAATATAGCAATATCTCATATTACATACGTTACATAATTTCGTGATATATATGTCGCATAATAATCTTGATGAATAACATAAGAGATCTTAAGAGACAACAACAATTGATGAGACAGGATTATAAATTAATGATGACTAAATATCATATATATCAAAGTAAACAAGCGACAATAGAATACTATGAAGCTGACTGCAATTTCTTAAGAAACGAAATTAAAAGTGTAAGAAATCATTTAAAGATTCTTGCTTTACAAAAAAAAATAAAAATAAAAAAAGTAAGAAATCACTGATACAGATTTTTACAAAGATAACCCATAACAAAAGAGAATGAAGTATATTAGGAAGCTTGTGTTGATAAGCCATGAAAAAACCGATGGTCAACCCATTCATACTGGATTCTACTACTAATATCCCCATAGAACTTGATAACATCAACCAAGTAGATTACAGTATAATAGATATAGAAAAAAATCTACAAGATTGGACAATTCCTAATGTTCCAAAGAATCAAATATACAAACATTCTATTTTCTCTTCTAAATTATCATTTCTTACAAATTATACTATTAAAACAATAGAAAAAACTATTAGTTTAAATAATGATTATGAATCGTTACAACTAGTAACAAAAGAAGCTATTAAACATCACAAAGAACATAAATATTCTTTTATACATATTGGATTAGTACAAGTAACTATAAAATCACTTACTAAGAGTGGATTAAACACCTCAGTATTACTCTGCCTAAGAGACAGAAGACACTATGATTTTCATGATTCATTACTTGGAATGGTAGAATCAAGCTTGTTCCAAGGACCAATTTATTTTAATTGCTATCACAATTATCCTCTTTCATTATTTGATGCTAAAATCTTACATGCTTTGACATTAAATATTAAATCAAACGGTTATCAGATGATAAAAGGATCACATCCTTTAATAGTAGTATATAGAATTCATTATAAACGAATGAAAACAACATTAAAACCACAAGCTCTTATTACCAATCTAAAACGATATACATTATTATTACAATCTAGCACACAGAACTCTAGTGCACAAATTCCTAAACAAATCAATTGAAATCAAATTACTATCCCTAATGAATAGCAATTAGAGAACATTACTTCATTACCTAATGTAGAAAATAATTCTAAAGATGATCTTGAATATATAGATCGGACGGAACAGTCTAAATAGCTTTTCAACCTTTTAGAAGATCTTTTTCACATTATTATTCTTCAGAACCCTCTAGTTATCATATACACAGATTCGGGGAATTATTCCCAGAAATATTATTGATACACCAGTATAGACTGTTAGTCATCCTGATAAAGCATCCACCTCCCATAATCCTGAAAAAAAACTTTTTTCGCCAACATATTCACAAGTAATTGAAGATGATGCCTAAATATATACCCTAAATAAAGAAGAATTTAAAATTAACAAAAAAATCTCAAACAAGATTATATGAAAAAAGAAAATAGTCACAAAAGATTAGTATTTTTCTCAACTTTTATAAAAATAGAAAGAGATTACATTCAAGAAAAATATTACGAGTATTTAGAGAAAATACAGATTAATATACCTTTCTTTACATGGTTTGAGATATATAAATCAAATCAATTGTCTACCATAAACAGGACTACTAACCAATGGATTAAATGAGAGAATAATCAAATTATTTATGAAGAATACCCATTTTTGAAGTCATCAAGTTCAATCAGAGAAATACTCAAATTTTGGCTTCACCAATAAAAAAACATAATATTACAAACATTGATAAAAATCTTGATAATATAATCGAAAAAAACAATTATACCAATTTATATCTAAAAACTATGGGTAAACAATTAGAAAGAATTGAAGCCCAAATATCTCCTATAAAACCCACTATTAAAGAAATAAAAGAAACCTCTTTATTTGTTCCCCATGAAATTCTATCTTATTTAAAAACTATTTTTTCCAAAAACAAAAATGATTGATTGGAACAAATCTCTAGTAAATTAGAAAAATTAACTATTAGTAATATTGCATCTATCTCAAAACAACTCATATTAATGTATTAAGCAAGACAGACTCACCTATATTATCTGACTCTAAAATTAGTAATATTGAAAACCAATTTAAAAATCTAGATTTACAAATAAATAAGGTTAGAGGAGATCATGTTAATAGTTTTTCAGTTAGAGATTCTAAACATCATGTTTCTATTACTCATAATTGGTATCTGAGGCCTACTCCACCGGATATGCAATTTGAAAAGAGAGAACATATAATAAGATCTGCATTTGCACCAGATGTATTATATGAATAGAATATAAATGGATTATCTGAGTATGAAATATTAAATCATTTCCAAGAAATGATTATGGTTGCTAACGTCTATAAAAATAATAGAAAAACTGATCACCAAGTACCACATGTTATTGTCACATAGTTTACTGGCCAATTAAAAGGCTGGTGGGATCACTATCTTTCATATGAACAAAAGACACAAATATTAACTACATAAAAATATGATAAAAACATGCAAGTGATTAAAACAAAAAACGATTACCTTTATAAGATGTTGTAAATATTTTAATATATGCATTAATTAAACACTTTGTTGGTGATCATGTTCAATTCAAGGAAAGGACTAGTGATTTATTGATTAATTTAAAATGACCTCAATTATCTTATTTTCGTTGGTATAAAGATGTATTTCTAACAAAGTTATGATTAGAAATGACTGTCAACAGCCATACTGGAAGGAAAAGTTCATAACCGGACTTCTATATTATTTTGCCCAAAAGGTAATAGGATCATTAGTAAAATCAGATGGTACTATTGACTTTCATAATCTCACATATGGTGATATAATAAGTAATATTAATAGAATTGGTTTAACTATGTGCAGCGATATAAGATTAAAAAAGTAAATGGAGAAAGAAAGAAATTTGCTAGAAAAGAATTAGGTACCTTTCGCGAACAGTTTGATTATACCCCATTATTAACCCCTTTAAGAAGACACAAAAAAAGAAAAAGAATTTATACGAATTATTCTAACAAAAAACGAAGATACAAAAAACCCTATAAAAAGATAAAACATAAACAAATATATAATAAACCAATAAAAAATCCTAAAAATACTAATAAAAAGAAAAAACAAATCGTTTGTTAAAAATGCAAAAAAATTAGACATTATAAATCAAATTGTAAAGTTAAACAACAGATTAATGAGCTAGATATATCTGAAGTATTAAAAGAAAAATTATTAGACATTTTTATAATGCATTCAAATAAAGAGGAAGAAATCTCTTCAGAAGAAGAAGAAATCTATCAATTAAAAGAATCAAGTTTCTCAGAGCAATCTTCTGATAGTGAATCCGAATAAGATGAAGTATAAATTTACAATTGTCTGGACATGGATAATTGTATTTGTGATAAAAAAATTAATGTACTTCCAAAACAAGAAGATAGTATATTAAAATTAATAGACCAAATTAGTAACCCTCAAGAAAGAAAAGATTACTTAGAAAAGTTAGAAGATACTTTTAATAATCAAAACACTTTGGTAACGTCGTCCTCAACACCTTACAATTTTTTCAAAAATAAGAGGAAGATTTAAAACAGACAAATAAAAAATTACGATACAAGATATACAACAAGAAATCAATTAGATAAAACAAGAAATTTAAAATTTAAAATTTGAAAACATCTAATCTTAAATTAGAAATTTCAAATGAACAATTATTACAAGAAATTATATTATTAAAAATAGAGAAAAACGAAAATAATTTTCATGATAAAGAACATAATAAAGAACAAGAAGCGTGTACAACATTAGTTATAAAAGATGAAACATATAATTTCATTAATATCCTTGATAAGATAAGTTTTCAAAAATGGTATGCTGAAATAACAGTTTCAATTAATCAATAATGTTTTTTCACTACAATTGCCCTATTTAATACAAGAGCAGATTTAAATTGTATAAAAGAAGGATTAATACCTTCTAAATATTTTGAAAAAATAAAAGAAACATTGTCTCGAGCCAATGGAACAAAATTAAATATAAATTATAAATTATCTAATGTACATATCTGTAATAATGAAATTTGTTTTAATACAACATTTATTTTAGTAAAAAATATTAATACTAAAGTAATATTAGGAAATCTCTTTATTGCCTTACTTTACCCTTTCCCTGTAACAGAAGAATGAATCTCTACTAAAATACTTGGACAATAAATTCAATTTAAATTATTATTTCTCCCAGTATCAAAAGAAATTGACTCTTTAAAGGAAGTTTCATCAATCAGAAAAATTAATTTTGTAACAAAAAATAGAATTATAATAAAAGAAAACCAAATAAGTTTCTTAAAACAAGAATTAAAATATAAAAGAATTCAAGAACAATTAAAAGACCCTATTAACCCAAAAAATTGATAATTTTAAAACTATAATTGAAAATAAAGTATGCTCTAACCTGCCTAATTCCTTCTGGAACAGAAAACAATATATAGTTGAATTACCCTATGAAAAAGAATTTTCTGAGAAAAATATTCCAACTAAGGCTAGACATATTCAAATGAATAATGAATTATTAGAATACTATAAAAAAGAAATTAATAATTTAAGAACAAAAGGATTAATAATGAAAAGTAAATCACCATGAAGTTGTGCTACCTTTTATTTTAAAAAATAGGCAGAATTAGAAAGAGGAATTATTCGTCTAGTCATCAATTATAAACCTTTAAATAAGGTTTTACAATGGATTATATACATATTCCCAATAAAAACTATTTATTATCCCGATTATATAATGCTACAGTATTTTCAAAATTTGACATGAAAAGTGGGTTTTGGTAAATCCAAATTACATAAACAGATCGTTATAAAACAGCATTTACAGCTCCCTTTGGACATTTTGAATGGAATGTTATGCCCTTTGGATTAAAAAATGTCCTTAGTGAATTTCAAAATATTATGAATGAGATATTTACCCATTTTACTCATTTTTCGATAGTTTATATAGATGACGTATTAATATTTTCTTCATCTATTGAACAACATTGGAAACATTTAAATATTTTTGTTCAAATTATCAAACAAAATAGATTAGTCGTTTCATAAAAAAAAAAATTATTTTAAGACAAAATTAGATTTTCTGGACATGAAATTTATCAATAAACTATTACACCAATTAGCAGAGCAATAAAATTTGCTGATAAATTTTCAGATGAAATAAAAGATAAACAACAACTATAAGATTTTCATCAATCTCTCATGCCATTATGTAAACCGTTATTTAAAAGGTTAAAAAAGAATCCACCCCTATGGATAGAAAAATATACAAATATTATAAAAAAAATTAAGGCTCATGTTAAGAAATTACCATGCTTAGGACTCTCATCTCCTCATACTTTAAAAATTGTTAAAGCAGATGCCTCTGTTCTTGGTTATGAAGGAATTATGAAATAAAAATTATCAACTGATTCGGAACAGATTGTTCGATTCCATTCAGGATGTTAGAATCCTGCCCAAAAGAATTATAGTACTATTAAAAAAGAAATTTTAGCTATTGTATTATGTATTTCTAAATTTCAAGATGATTTATTAAATCAAAAGTTTTTACTTAGAATATATTGTAAATCAGCCAAGAAAGTTTTAATTAAAAATGTGAAAAACCTCGCTGATAAACAAATATTTGCTAGATGACAAGTAATATTAAGTATTTTTTATTTTGATATTGAACATATTAAAGGAGAATCTAATTATCTTCCTTTTTTTATATCTCGAGAATTCTTACAGGGAAAATCATGTCAAAAGTAAAGTCCAAATCTTCATACGCACGGCCACCATCTCCTTCATATCCTTCACCTTGTCCTTCTGCAACTCCAAGACTATATACGGTATTGGGGTCATTACCACAAAATATTAGACCAGCTTACAATTCATTTTCACCATTAGCCTCTCCAAAATTACCAACCTACTCCAAAGTTGTTTCTCCTTCTTCCTCTTCTCCTTTCCAAATTATTAATCATCCATTACTATCTCAGTCTTCTTCATCTCCCATTATCATCAAATCTCACTGGCACCCAGTCTTCCCCATCGAATATGAAATTCAACACATGTCTAACCCCCAAAAATTACTTGATGCATTTCTTTTACCAGACTGGCAATATATTCCGCAAAATTTTAAGAAAACCCAGCATTTTTATGAATTCATATTAGTAAACAGCGACTCAATTATTCTCTCTGAAATTCCTTATTCTCTTCAAACTCAACATTCTCTACCTACATCCTCAATTATTGCATTTCATAAAATTACCATTAAACAGGTTCTCGCTTTGGAACAATGAAGAAAAAATTCATATTTAACAAGAAAGTTTTATCATCATTATGATCCGCCGTATTATGATTATTATGATTAGTAACAAGCATGGACAAAAATATTCCTAAAACAAAATAAAAATTTGCGTCATTCGTAGTTCCTTCATTTTGACAAATTACAAGAGATCAAAACACTCCCGAAATGATTTTCACTATGGTGGGAATATCATGGACCCGAACCTCTTCTCCTTCCTCTTCCCTTCTAGGAAAGTCTTCAAATTTTTACTTCACAAGATGACAGTCCACTAGCATTAAACCATTGTTCACCACTCCTTCTTTTCTTTCTCAAAACAAAAGTAAATTGGATTATGAAATGGGAATTTGTTATCATACCTCATCCTTCTCTCAAAACTATTATGTTCCTAGCTCGATAAGTTTCTGTCAAATGGTGAAAAAAATACAATTACGATCATGTCTTGAAGATGTTTTCAAAAGTTACCAAAACTCCAGTAGTTCTAGTCCAAATGAGCAAATTTCAGGCACAATTAGTATCAATTACCAACAAAAAAGATTTGAAAAAATTAGCAGAAACAATGTCACGAGTTTCAGGTAGCGATGATGAAGAAGAAGCACATCATCTCGCCAGATTATCTCTATTACAACAACCTGCATTATCACCAATCCATCAGGCCTCTCTTTCTCAACAGGCCTCTCCTTCTCAACAGGCCTCTCATTCTCAGGGTAACCAAGCCGCATCTCCTTCTCAAAATTACTCACCCTACCATCCAGTACATCTAATGGATTCCGAAGACCCGTTTGAACTGGAATTAGCAAATTATGATCCTCAGATTATGTGATTCCAGAAGATTACTATTTTCTCAATTAGTCTGCTTGATAGATGGAAGTTGTCAGGAATATTATCTCTCCAGAATATTATTATTCATGTCAGATTATTGTTCATGAAAACAACAAATGACTTTGTACATACTAGTTCACGTGTCTTATACTGTGTTAGTTTGTGTCGACTGATATTGTTCTTGTTTTTAGTGTCGGCTAACACTGTTCATGTATAATTAGAATTACTGTGTTGTACTGTTCTAGTATCTATATAAAGGGGTTCGCGAAGGAAGAAGGGCATTTAGAATTTCCATCTAAAGTCTCTTCTTCTCTCACCCAAATCACTTCATTCTAGTCCTCCTCACTTTGTAAATCTTCCTTTCTTCATATCCTCTGCTTCTAACTCCTTTGAGAATTAGTCTCCTTGTAAGTATTATGTTTCTAATGAAGAAGTTTATTTTGTATATCTTTTCTATATTATTTATTTCATCATGCATATGTTTAGTTCTACCGCCTACTCTATCTGCTAGCATGCATATGACCGGTTTTACCGCCTATTATTCTTATTAATATTATTATTATTATTATTATTATCTGGGATTTACGTATTTGGTATCAGAGTCATTGATGATTATATTGTGATATTTTGTTATATGAAATTATTAATTATTCTACAAATTATAATTTAATGACTTAAGAAGTCTTAAGTGCTAAACTAAATAATATATATATATATATAGTATATTCAATATCTATGCATAGGTGAATAGGTATAAGTAATTATGCTACATATTATATATTTAAGAATAAAAGTATATATATATATATATGTATGTACACACACATACAAACATATGTATGAACGAGCTTTAATCGAGTAGAACAAATGAGTCGAGTCGGGCATAAACGAGCGGGCCTTAACGAGTTTTAGTCAAGTCGAGTCGAGTTTTATCGGGAATGTGTCACTTACTAATCGAGCGGGTATCTGCTTTCACGGGCGATCTTTTTTTTCCACGAGTCGAGTTTGATTCGAGTTTAATCGAGCGAGTACCAAGCGGGCTATCGAACAGACTGGTTCATTTACAGCCCTAAAAAAAAGGCACGAACTTTGTAAGGAAAAGACTATTTGCACTCTCTCCAAACACGTTATGAATAGCAAGCTCCAGGTACCAAAAAACTCTCTCTGATTCCTAGACTCTCTTACTTATTTGCTACCTTTCAAGAATATTTATTAACTTTGGTATCTACCCAGCTCCTAGGCCGCCCTCTCAAAGCCGCAGTCTTTTCTACCTTGTGCAGGGCCTATTTTCAAATACCTAAGTTGTCGGAGCTTAGCCCAAAGGTGTGCAAAACACGACGTTAACAGTGGCGCCGTCTGTGGAAGTAGGTCAGGCGGAGAAACAGGTATGCATAAACGAAAAAATCACAACAGGAGAAGACCATGCATACGCGAGTGAAGTAAGACACATAGCGGAGGATACCGACGCTTTGCCTCCGGCACCCGATCGCATGGAGGTTACAAGCGAAGTTTGAGACGAACAAGAACTCCGAAAGGCTGAGCCAATTGGACCACTGGAACAACGAAAACCATTTACCTTCATGTCCTGAAAATCTTTATTAACGTGGGCATTTAGATAGGTACCAAAAAATATTGACAGGTGAGACAACACATGAGGAGGGGCTAAAGAGAGTGATGATAGTACATTAAATAGTTTTATAATCCACAAATACAGTGAAGAGGTTGTGAGGTTGGAAATTGTAGAGATGGTAATTATTAATGAGATGCCATTTAGAGTTGTTGAAGGATAGAGATTTAGAAAAGTGTGTTGGTCTCTTGAACCTCGATTTAGAGTAGAATGTTGTGTCACAGTTGCAAGATATTATATGAGATTGTATGAATTAGAAAAGGGAAAACTTAAAAAAATGTTTAAAGAAGGTGGCATGAGGATTTCGTTGACGACCGATACATGAACATCGGTACATAATTTGAATTATATGCATCTAACTGCACACTTCATTGATAAAGATTGGAAATTACCGAAAAAGATCATTAATTTTTGTTTAATCCCTAATCATCGAGGGGATACTATTGGAAGATATGTTGAGTCATGCTTGCTTGATTGGGGTATTAATAAAATATTTATTGTAACTGTTGATAATGCAACTTCAAATAATACTGCAATTTCATATTTGAAATAGTTTTTGGCTGAGAATCTGTTGGGAGGAAAGTATATCCATGTGAGATATTATGCTCATATATTGAATCTTTTTGTGAATGAGGGTTTGAAGGAGTGCAATCATACCATCACAATGGTTAGAAATGCAGTTAGATATGTACGTTCATCCACCGCAAGATTAGACAAGTGTAAGAGATATGCAGAAAAAGAAAAAATTGATTATAAGAAAATATTGTGTTTTGATGTATAGACACGATGGAACTTAACCTATATGATATTGGAGGCGGCTAAGAAGTTTGAAAAGGCTTTTAGGCGGATAGAGAGCAATGATTATAATTACCTTTCTTACTTTGATAATGACCATGGGCCTAGGCGCATGGGGCCTCTTAAAGTTAGGGAGTGAGAGACAGTACGGGTGTTTGTTAAGTTTTTTGGAATGTTTTATGATGCCACTAATAGATTTTCTGAGTCTTTACATGTGATAGACAACATCAAGTTTCTAGAGATTTGTGATCTCTAAAATGAGTTGATTATGTTGAGTGAGAGTACTAATAGTTGCTTGAGGAGTATGACCATAAACACAAGAACAAAATATGACAAGTATTGAGGGTCATTAGAAAAGATGAACTTGTTTATGTTAATTGCAGTTGTGCTTGATCCACAAAGCAAGTTAGGGCTTCTTACTTTCTACTTGAAGAAAGTTCATGATGAGTTTCGTGCTGACGAGTTGGTATCGAGTGTGAGACAAGTATTAACAGATTTGTATGAAGAGTATAATGCTACATTCGGTTCCACTACGAGTACCCAAGAACACGAACCCCCTCCGACATCTAGAACCATGATTGGTGGTGATGGCAAACATAAGACCAAATGGTTCTACGAGTGGTATAAAACATCTTCTGTCGTGGGATCTACTATTGCCAAAACAAAAGTGGATCGATATTTATAAAATGGTTGTGAGGTACTCAGCCTATCGTTTGACTTGTTGACTTTGTGAAAAATTAATGAGCATAACTATCCAATACTCATGAGGATTGCACGAGATTTATTGGTCATGCATGTTTCTACGGTTGCGTTCGAGTAAGCATTTAGTACGGGAGGTCATGTGCTTGATCCTTTTCGGAGTTTGTTGGATTTGAAAACCGTTAAGACACTTATTTGTACTCAAAATTGGTTAAGGCATCCGTAAACAACTATCGATATCCGAGAGGCTATGGATAATGTGGAGTGTTTCATAGTAGAATTATGTAATGTTTTCTTTGTTTTCATCGTAATTTAATTTTAGTAGTTTTTATAATTCAAATTCACTAACATTTAATGTTTTATTCTTATTATTAATATTTATTAATGTTTGTATATAGAGTTGGACGCACAATCAAATGTGACAACTATTGAAGATTGAAGGTTGAAGCAAGAAATATGAAGATCACTCCCAATTTGTTGTCATTTATCTATGTTATATATATTTTTTGCATTGTTGTTATGTTTAAAACAATTTGTTTTTATTTATTTATGTTATGTTTTTTAGTTGCGTTTTGCTATGTTTAAGACAATTTTTTTTTTTGTAATATATATTATGTAATACTAAACATCTAGTGAAATTATTTTTATTTTTTTAAATTATGTAGTAAGCAGTAAGTAATATAGTATTATAGTTACTAGTTAGTAATAGTAGAACATTACAAATGACATTAAAATTAAAATGAAATTGACTATTTAAAATGAGTTTTAAAAATTCAATAAATTTGAATTTGAAATCAACTAAAAAAAAGCTTATAAAGATCTTTGATAATGAATTGAGAAAAACAAAACTCAAAAATATTGAATTTGGCAAGAACAAAGGCCCAAAAAGGGGCCCAAGAAAAATGGCCCAAACCTACTAAACCGACCACCCCTCTGCACCGGTTGGTTTTGGCAGGTTTTTAGTGAAAAACCGAGCCGACCGATTTAGTTTTCAACCCTAGGTGCAATGGTCGAGTATCCCACCATGTCTTCCCTAGGCGCCTCGTGATTACTTCATTTGGAAGAATCCTTCTTTCCCTCTACATTAATGACAAGTACAAAAATTCTGATATTTTTGTCATGAATATTGTTAGATGCATGTTAGGTGCATTATATATTTAATTGTCATGAACGAAGGTAAGTAACTAACCTTATATTACATGTCTCAATGCTTCAAATGTTCGTCCGATCCCAAATAAAATCTAGGAGCGTCACATTTATGATAATTGTGAGTAACTTAAATGATTATGTTGAGCATTATTAGATTAAATTAAAACATTGCAAAATGAACATGCCGTGACAAACGCAACTACAATCATATTAGTTTGGGTACAATTGGTACTGTGCATAACGTGTAAAGTGTCGGTTCAGTCTATCATTTCTTTGAACCAGACCAGACCGAACATCCATAGGGATCGGACCGGATCGGCAGCTATTAGTCCCGTCGGTCCATTCGGTCCGGCCTAATTATTTTTTTATTTTTTATTTTTTAAATCAATTAATAATTTTTTTAAATACTAAATTAAAATTAAGTAACTTATTAATGTGGATTATGTAACTAATTCAATAAAAAAATATTTTATATGATCAATAATAATAAATTAGATGAAAATTACATTATTAATTATAAAACTACTATATAATTAGCTAATTAATATTATATATTAGTTAATTGATAGAATATTAACGAGTGTTAATAACATATTTAAAATTTTATATTGTTAATAGTAATAGTTTAGATGAAAATTACATAATAAATTATACAATTATTATATAAATAATATATATAAAATATATTTTTATTTATATTTTTCATTCAATCTGGTTCGGGCTGAAAAAATCCTAAACCGGGATCAGACCGAAACTTTCAATTATCTAAAATATAGACCGAGACCGCCCGGTCTCAATCTCGGTCCGATCCGGTTCGGACCCGTCTATCACTCCTAGTGTAAACATTTGTATTGAATATATAAATAAAATACTTTGAAAATGAAAAAGAAAAAAAGTTAATTTTCCATATATAATAGTCCCAATAAAATATATATATATATACCGACATCCTTTTGGAAAATTTTTATAAAGACATTTTCAAACATCTTTTTATATCCAAACAAACTAGTATTGGGTCTGACCACTTTTACACGAGAGTCCACAAAAACTTCTAAAAAGTTTTCCACCACTGTTAGAAAATTGGAGACTACCATCCAAGTCTGCAGTAGTATTACATTTCAACCATTTCCTTAATTCTTTAGAAAGGAAGGAAACTCATTTTTTTTTTTTTCCCTCAAAATCTATAAACTGTTTTGTACTGGTATGATATTGATTTTCATCCTAAGTTTTATAAATGCTAGTGACCGGGATAATATGATATGTTCTAAGTTTCTTTATAAGTTAACTACATAAATAAAACAATATTTGAAGTGTAACACATCAACTATACAATTAATAACGATAAGATTCCGGATAAAAAAAAAAAATCAATCTTCATTTTAGATAGTGACTAGAAATAATCTTTTGAAGTATTTATCATCTAAATTAGTTTTTGAAAAATGCTAAATACAATCATGAGTTGTGCTTCTTTTAAAAATGAGTGAGGTCTATCATTAATTTTTTTTTCATGTGTATTTCATATTTACTCACTTTTTTCAAAAGTAATGCATGTCCTTGTGTATTCTATGACTGTAAATATCACTTATTTTAATTTTTTAAAGGCAACATTTGATCAAACTAAAGGGAATACAAAATGAGGTGTTGGAAGATCATGGCAAATTTCTAGTTAAAACCAATCCACTGTATATCTAGTAAAATACTTACATGCCATAATTTGATATAAAAAATAAAATTTAAAATTTAAATCATACAAATTAAATCTTAGCATTTAAGGAATATGTATGATGATGTGTCCTACCTACCGAGTTGAAAATATAACAATTTTTAGAAAAAAGAAAAATTCTATTTGTAAGTTTGTATATAAATCACATCCTCTATATCATTGACATAACAAAACTTGATTTGCAAAAAAAAAAAAAAAAAAAAAAAAAAAAAATTTAAAATTTAAATCTCCTAGAAATCAAGTCTTGTTATATCAATAATATAGAATGTGTGCATTTGGCTATGTTTGGGTAGTGCTTTAGGTAATGTTTGAGATCACTCTATTACTATTTAATATTTTTTATTATTAATTTATTAATTTTTACTACTATTTAATATTTTATTAATATTTTATCATTATTTTTTTTATTATTATTCACAGATCATCTAAAATCACATCTATTTAAACGTAAGCTTAGAGTTTCAAATACAAAAATTGTTGGTGCAAATGGGCTGCAAAACAGACAATAGTAAGAGAAAGTTTGCTTCAAGGCGCGTTACAATGTCGCTTTCCTTAAGACAATATTCACCCCCACCAATAACGGTATGCACACGGGTTACAAGCGAATTTGCCTCCAAGATACAATAAAACCCAGAACAAATCTGTTTGTCTAACTGTGTTATGCACACACGAAATTAGACCCTGAATACCCTCAAATTTTGCTATTCAACCAAGAAAATTAGAAATCTGTTTTCTCGAGAACAAACAGATTCTAACAAGTTCTAATAATATGAAGAAGTGAAGAACTTGGGAGAGAGAATTCGAAATTCTATTCTGTCATACTCAAATGGCAGGCCAATGGGTCTATTTATAGATAACCAAAGGTTATGAACGAAAAGTTATAACTCTTCGTATTTCTGAAAACTGTTCAGAATAAGTACATATATTATGCCTGCTGCCAAATGACACAACGGTTGGACTCAGTCCAATGGTCGCGCGCCCATCTAGCCCATGCGTTGCATGCCTTCCGCATGCCTCTTGGAGCTTTGATTCTCATGTGAGGAGAAATTAAAAATCGTTTCGTCAAAGGGGTGATTCGAACTCAAGCCTTCAAAGTAATCCAATGACCCTAACACCACCAAGACAGTGATTGCCTTATGAAGGCTCATAGACCCAATAATATTATAACTATAAGCTATTGCTTATAAACTTTCCTTAATTCATCTCTTTCCAAAATAATTCACAACTTCTAAAATAAATCCAAAAATATTATTAATAAATATAATATATAATTAATTATTTTGAAAATATTTTCAACAAAAATTAGACGACTTTCATTTTAAAAAAAGTTAAATGAATTGATTGTGGATACGATCAACATCCGATTTGATGTGTTGGTTTTCTTGTAAAAACTTTACTCATTATCCTTAGGCTACACATCATATATACTTTTTTTATCTTTTTTATTTTGTAAATATGTAATATATGGATTATGAGTAGAGGAATTTAATTAGTTTAATATGAATTAAACTAATTAATTTTTTTTAAAGAACAATGATAGACTTACGACCCTTCTACCACTATTTTATTATTTTATAATGTATTTGAAATTTATATTCTCTCTTATTTTTTTAAGTATTTTTTTTAACATATTAATAATTAAGAAAAAAATTAAGAAATATATAATTTCATTATTTTCTTAATCATTAAATAAAATAAGAATTAAAAAAAATTAAAAATATTTAATATAATAAAAAAATAGTAAGAAAATAAACTTATCATTAATTTTTTGAGAAATGATACTTGCAGTCGTAAGTGTGCAAGCGCCATACAATCGTTTTGAAAAAAGTAAATAAATATAAGACCCATATAAAAAAAATTAATTTTTTAATAATAAATCTCATTTTTTTACAAAATAACTACACACAATTTATACATTTCACATTTATATATAACATTACTTCAAATTGTTTTAAAATCGTTTCTAAGAAACGTTGGGAATTGACTCAACAAAACCTGTCACATCTAAATCCAAGCCAAAAAAGTACCTTTATGTTCCCCACCATGTAAAGTTGGAAGTAAAAAATAAAGAAAAACTTAAAAAGACGTGCGCGCGGAAGTTTCTTCGAAATTTCCTTGATGTGACTGTTGTTGGCACGTTCAATCTCGCACAGAGTTGACCAAAGTTTCATTATTCTGAAGTTCGACGTTCTTCTCAAGGTTCGTGCTCTTTGTTTTGCTTGATGCTTCTATTGCGGTATTTAATTTCTTATCAATTCTCCGATTCACGCTATCCACTGCAAAAAATTAAAAATCATAGATTCACATAAATATATATATGTTTTTTTTCCTCTATTTTTATTGACAAGAAAGGAACCCGTTTCTCAAACACCAAAAGGTGACGGAATCCTCTGCCTTTCTGTCATTGATTTGTGGTTTTCTTTGCTTCTGCTGCTTTCTAATTCCGAAAAACTCTTTTTCCATTTTTGGTAGCCCGAAACAGCCTTACTAGATTTCTGTGCTGAGGGTTGTGTCATCTCTCTTGCGGAAGTATTTCCCCATACTGGAGTTGTTGAGGCGATTTCAATGGCCTCGAGTGGCTCCAACTCTTTCATCAATAGCCTGCTGCCGCCACTCTCCACCGCCTCGGTACACCAAGACCACCACCACCACCATGACGAGGAGGCGCCTCGCTCCAGCATGACCTTTGACGATGATGAGATTGAGATCCGGCCGTATGATCCCTTCGACATTGTCCACACCAAGAATGCGCCCCTCGAGACGCTCAAGCGATGGAGGGTAATCCATAACTCAATTTAATTAGAAAATTTTTTATCACCTCTTATTACATTTGACACTACAAATCCATTTATACATAAATACATCATATCTACACACATATACATTAGTGGCTATGCAATTGAATCAGTCCATGAAATGTGCGCCATATGAATGGGCATTGTCACCATTGTCTATTAATATGCGTAGGGGCTGAAAGACCAACTTTATCGTGTTTATCAATGAATGGTATGTGCAATTGTTTGCAGTTAAATTTCCATCTATTTATTGTGTGTCGGATGCATGTTTACCTAAAATGAGCATGTGTTCATGTTTTCTTTGTGTTCTTGTGCATGCAAAGTGTATTTTGGTGTTATATTGAGACTGCGTTGTTAGAGTATATGAATATGTGCCCTCGAAAGGTTTGTGAACAAATTCATATATATATATATGTATGTATATATATATATATATCAATTCGCAACACCAGCTTGGTTTGAAGTTTATTAAGGTGATATTCTTATATTTTTAGTATTATATAAATATTGCAAGCAAGGAGAGTAAGGATCATATAGTTTGACATACATTTCATCATCTAATGGTTCAACTCATACAGACGTATGTATGTAATGTTATATCCTAGCATGCCCTGCGTGTGCATTATGCTTAACTTCTGTTAGAAATGGTTTTGCTCAAATCTAATTTTGCCCTGCAATATGCATAATATTTTCCTATCTGGAATTAATACTGCAGCTTAACCTCTGCAGTGCCTACTGCTAACGGCTTATTGCATGTTACTTGTAGAAAATGCCACCATAGAGTTATTTACAAAGTCTTAGGAGTCAGGACGTTCTAATGCTTTATGCCATAAAGAAGAAAAAAGCTAGATATGTGTGAGCTGGACATGAGTCAAAGAGGAGGTCAGCTATAGAGTTATGGTAACTCATTTTGTTTTAATGCACATTTGGATGAAATTGCACTACATTGGCCATATTCGGATTAATTTGTTTTTGAGTAATTCTTTAGATTCTTAAACCTTCAATTGCAACTTTTAAACACCTAAGCAAATTTTCATCCCTCAAAACGTTTCCATCTAATCATTTGCCTCGATTTCCATGATAGAATAACTTTAACAAAAACCTTAAAAAACAGATTCTACAAAACCGCTTTTATAAATACCATTGAAAATACATTTTAAAAACCTTGTAAATTTTAGAGAAGCGCTGATGGAAGCAAGCTTGTATTCCTCTGTTTCGGGTGAGAAGAACAGAGTCCAGGAGATGGTTGCTTCATCTTCTCTGGTGGAAGTGGGACGGAAGGGTTCATATGTGGAGGTTCTGATGAAGCCTCCGCCGAGATTGGAGGTTAGTAGGGAGGCGAGTGGGGGGGCTGGTGGGAATTTGATGAAGTCGTCTCTGAAATGACAGTGTATGAGTAAAACATTAGGTTCTTGAAATCAAAACACTAAAACTAAGCGTGTGATTCGTGTATCAGGGGTTTAGACTTCCTAACCCTAATCGGCTATAAGTCTCTTTTATCTACTCATGACTTTTCTTGCTTGTTCTATGCCCTTCTCATGGTTCTCATTAACACATAAGCACATGTCGAGAGAAGACCTAAGGCCGACTAGTATCAATCCTTCTTATCCTTGTGTGAAACCCTAGTGGCCGAGTGTGTGTGTGTGACAAACGTGGTTTCACTCAAACAAACCCAAATGGCTGAAAAGTGTATGGCACTCAAGCTTGTGCTTCCTCAAATGGTGGCTAAGTATGAAACCCTAGTTGTGGCCGAACACTCCTTAAACATCCAAGGGATTCCTTCTTACTTATTTAGCCATCAAAGACTCGGTTTTGAAGAAAAACCCTAGAGGTGAACTATACTCAAATCTTGATTTTGAGCATGGTTCATGTCAATGGACAGCAAGCTTTGCTGTCCATATTTGTTTCTTTATTTATTTCCTTGATTTACTCTTCTGTACAATTAGCATAATATTTGACTGATTGTGTAGGGATAGAATTAGCATATACTTATTCCTTTCCATGTATAGAACTCTTTGTATAGTTTATATATTAAATCGAAATCACAAGGCCAATTGATTTGGCCATTCATACAGTATCTTGCCTTGTTTTGACATGGTATCAAGAGCCGCATGAATTTTTTTCTTCTCGGTTTTGTCTTTCGGCGTGTTCTGAATTTTTTTTCCTCTTCTCAGTTTCGTGTGTCGGCGTCTTCTGGGTTGTTCTCGGTGAACCAAACATGAAAGCTTCCTTGTTTTCGGTCTTTTTTTCTGGGTTGGTGTTGTCGGCACCTTCTATTCTTGGTTTGAGTATTTTCGGCAGCCCCTGTTTAGGTCTTGGCAGCAGCATCCTTCTGGTGGGCATCTTGGCACTTCTGTGCCTTCCTATTATCGCAGAAGCATCTCAACACTTCTGTGCCTTCAAACTTTCGGCAGCCTCTGTTCAGGTCTCAGCATCATTCTGACAATTTTATTTGTCTTAGTAATTTCAGCATTTTTCTAAGGTACTTTTGGCAATTTTATTTGTCTTGGTGGTAATTTCGGCACTTCTCTGTGTGTGTCTCCTCTCGGTTTCTCTTTCTGACCAGTGTGACTCAAGGAAAAATATCTTTGAGGTCATATTGATGGCACGAATGTCGCCCAAACATCCAATATTGACAAATCCAAGGATTTTGGGGCTTCTCTTTCATGGGCTGGACTTGATGCTCGGATTATGTCTTGGCTACTTGGTTCGGTGGAGCCACATATTGTTACCAACTTGCTGGCTCATTGCTCCCCTCAATCTATGTGGAATTACTTGAAGAAAGTTTATCATCAAGCTAATGATGCTCGTCGCTTTCAGTTAAAACATGTGATTGCCATGTTTCAACATGGTAGTTTTTCCATCTAAGACTACTACTCGGCATTTCTGACTCTTTGGCATGAATATACTGATTTGGTTGCAACGGATGTTCTTGTTGCCGCTCTTTCTACTATTCAGACTCTTCACGAGACTAGCCGACGTGATCAATTTCTTATGAAACTACGTTCGGAATATGAATCTGTTCGCTCCTCTCTATTGAACAGATCTCTTGTTCCTTCTCTTGATATTTGTTTTGGTGAGTTATTTCGCAAAGAACGTCTTAGTACTTAAGCTATTCTGGAGCAATCTCATGGCAGTTCAGGGACGACAACTGTGGCTTATCTTGCCCAAGGACGAGGACCATCTATGAATTCTAAAAACTTGCAGTGTTTCTGCTACAAGGAATATGGGCATATTGCTGCCAATTGTCCTAAGAAATATTGCTCTTATTGGAAGAAGAAGGGTCACATTATCAAAGAATGTCGTATCCGCCCCCCACAATCGTCAAGCCCAAGTATTTTAGACTTCTGTTATTGCCCCTCTTGCAGCGACTTCTGCAGCACATGGCTCTTCTTCAGGTGCTTCCTCTGTTCTTGCACCTCCTGTAGCAAATTATTGCACATCAGAATGGTGCAGTAGATGCTGATTTTGGCATTATCAGCAATGAGGTTCTAAGGTAAAAATTCTACTAAACTCTAGAACGTAGACTCAGGGGCCTCTAATCACATGACAAATACTCCCACCTCTCTGTCGATACTCCCATGGAATTAAATGTCAAGCTTCGCAAAGAGAAGGGTGAACTACTTGCTGATGTTAGTTTATACCGGAAGTTGGTAGGTAACCTTGTCTATCTCACCTTTACTAAACTGGACATTTCTTTTGCTGTACAGCAAGTCAGCCAATTTCTTCAGATTCCTCGTCATCTTCATTTGACTGCTGTCCGTAGGATCATACGCTATGTTCAAGGCACTTTTGCCCGTGGCTTATTCTTTCCTGCAGGCAATTCTTCTTGTCTTGCTGCTTATAACGATGCTGATTGGACTGGTTGTGCTGATACACGTCTCTCCATCACTAGTTGGTGTGTGTTCTTTGGTGATGTGTTGATCTCCTGGAAGAGTAAGAAACAAGACAGAGTTTCTAAGTCATCTACAGAATTTGAGTACCGGACAATGTCTCTTGCTTGTTCCAAAATTATTTGGCTTCGAGGTTTGCTTGTTGAGTTAGATTTCTTTGAGACCGATCCTACACCTTTACACGCCGATAATACAAGTGCTATTCAGATCACGGCCAATCTTGTCTATCATGAGCGCACAAAGCATATTGAAGTCGACTGTCACTCTATCCGTAAAGCCTTTGAAGCTTGTGTTATCACTCTTCCACACATTTCCACTAAACTACAAATTGCTGATATCCTCACCAAGGCTCTCACTCACCATCGACATTGCTTCCTAAGTAGCAAATTGATACTTGTTGATCAACCCGCATCAATTTGAGGGGGGGCTGTCAATGGACAGTTTTGCTGTCCATATTTGTTTCCATATTTGTTCCCTTATTTATTACCTTGATTTAGGGCAGGTTTGGGGTGTGAGATGAGAATTTTGTGTTTTGTTTTAATGTTTAAAATATTATATTTTAGTATTATTGTTTTGGGATTTGAAAAAGTTGAATTGAGATTTGAAAAATTGAATTGTTTATTATATTTTGTATGGAGATTTGAAAAAGGTGTAATGATGAGATGAGAATTTTGTGTCTCATCCCACCCCCCAAACCTGCCCTTACTCTTCTGTACAATTAACATAATATTTGACATATTGTATATGGATAGAATAAGCATATACTTATTCCTTCCATGTATAGAACTCTTTGTACAATTTATATAATAAACCGAAATCATAAGGCCAATTGATTCGGCCATTCATACAATATTTTGCCTTATTTTGACAATTCATCCCTTCACGGCCGAACCTATCACTCAACCATTTCCATGATGCTTATAACAATATCACAACACCACCTTTGGTTCCTACAGCCTGAAACCTCCAACAACGTCTTTTTGCCTTTGTGTGTGTGTAGGTGTGTGTGAGAAAAAGGAGACTATGGTTTGAACTTCTTACCGTGCCAATCTTCACCAAAAATATGCTTGAATCTTCCTTCTATGGTTGCACAAAAATGGTGTTTGGATGGAGAGAAAAATTAGGGAACTACCCTTTAGTGTTTGGGCGAGACAGAGAGGAGAGGAATGAGAGAAAAAATGCTAAAAAATGAACTTTTTCCCTTCCTCTTTCCTTTTGTATTGGGCGCCAGCCATTAATGGCCTTATTTATAGCTACTCCTCTCTCTCTCATTATTACTCTGCTGCAAAATCTGAAAGGTTTATTGATCCCTTTCATGCATGGGCTGCAAGTGGCATCCTTTTATTGCCCTAGTCAAACCCCTTATTCTTCCTTCCATCATTGCTTCTCTTGGGAACCCAAGGGACTCTTATGCATGAAGGACAAGTGGCTCCTCCTGCTATCATGCTATGGCCGAAACCCTAAGTTCTTTTCATGATTAGATTCTTCTTGAAACCCTAAAATTACATGCATGCTTGCCAAGTGGCTTGGCCGAAAATCACCCTCCCTTCACTTCATCATTGGAATCTTCTAGAAGCCTGAAACCATCTTGCATGAGGGACAAGTGGCATGTATCTCTGGGAGAAACTGAAATCCTATGTGACTTCCCTCATGATTGCTCTTTTTGGAAACTTAAAAGTCCAAGTGCATGAGTGCCAAATGGCACTTCCTTCTTCATGGCCGAAAATGGCCTTCCTTCTTCCATTATGGCTTCTTCTAGAAACCCTAATGTCTTTTGCATGTTTGCCAAGTGGTGTGTCACTTGGCAAAACTGAAACCCTCATTTCCCCATATGCTTAATGATTGTCTCTTGGAAACCCAAAGGTTTCCCTCTTGCTTGGCACCAAGTGGCGCCTCCATCATGTTCTAGAAATCCTAATCGGCTTTCTCAAGCCCTTTTTCCTCTTGGTGGCCGAAAATCATTGGGCCTAGGGCCTTCCCTTGGCCCTTGGGCATCTACTCACTAACCTTCTATGGACAAGATCCATGTGACTAGTGGTCTATCTTGAGATTTTGCGTGTACTACATGAAGACATGAGTAGATCATGAACTTTGCCGCTCCCAAAATTTCTCTATTTTACTTTGACATCTATCTTTTTCTTTTCTTATTTGTTTTTTAGTTTCGACAAACGTATGGGTTTTTGCTCGTTTTCAGTGTCTGTTTTACCCATTCATAGTTGACATATAATTATGTTTTAGGCTACACTTGGGTAGTGAAGTGATTTCAGAGATCTGTGAATAGTAGTGAAAAAGTAATGATAAAATATTGAATAGTAGTGGATTACCCAAACACAACCTTAGTCTATATTTCCTTGCACACTATACCAAATTTACAGTTTGATACATGCTTTTTGTTTGTTAAACTCTAGGTTGAGGTGATAAAAAGAAGTACCATCTTTTGCTTGGGATCTGACTGAAAGAACTTTTATTCTTTACAGAAAGCAACTCTGGTGCTAAATGCTTCCCGTAGATTTCGGTACACTTTGGACTTGGTAAAGGAAGAAGATAAAGAGCAAAGAAGAAAGATGATTAGAGCCCATGCACAAGTCATAAGAGTAATGTTTTTAATGCTAACAAATTTTTCTGTTTAGTGTTTTAGATTATTTTCTTTTTTCTAATTAATGATTACTTCTTGTATTAGGCAGCATTACTTTTCAGACAGGCTGGAGAAAGGGAAATTGGTATATCACTCTCTGAATATTCTTCTATCCCCCTTCACGTTAGATACTACATATCATTCATATCATAGCTTAAAGAATGAAAAATTCTGTAAACCAAGAGCCTAAGCGACCTTTATTGATAAACTTCAACGATGATGTTTTTAGAACTCATTGAAAGAATTTAATTATTAATCTTTGTTATTAATCTAAAAACATCATACTAAACACAAACCTCCATTGCTATTCATGTACTAACTAAAATCATTGTCTATTTTTAGGGTTCCAACTGTATATTTTGCGGCTTATAGACGCTTTCTTGATAGTATCTAGGTAGTTGAAGCATAAAAACAAAAAGGGTCAATACCAGTAAAGAGATACATCATACAGTAAAAAGAGTTGCGAACATAATAGATTTTTGAAAAATATCACTAAAATATTTTACACATAATAAAACATTTCAAGGGTGGCGAACGAGGATACCAACTTCATTGCGGTGCCAAAAGTAAATTCGCATCTTAAGTATGGACACTTGATAAATGATGGTGCACACGAGTGGGCCAACATCCACAAACATGGGTGTTACCACTGCCTTTTAGCTCTATTGTGGCGCCTTGGCCCTTGGTTGTGGTTTGGTGAGAAACCGTGGTGCCCGAGATGCAAGCTCAATGGGCTACATCCCTTACATAAAGTCGGAACTTGTGTGCTCGTATGCCAAGCACACGTGTGTACAAAGTCGCAACGAAAAAGTAAAAGGTATTAGTCAGAAACTAGTATTAATAGTACTAGAGATTTGTATATTACTCGCTCATTAATAAACGATATCCATATGTCACTACCACTTCATCCATAAAGTAATGACAGACCAATATCTGTTCATTGCCCAACTCAAATAATATTGCACCATAGATTGTTCGTCTCCCAAATACAATAAAAACCCTAAATTTACAAAGATTATAAATTTAATGGGGACAGACCCCCACTCTATTCGTCGGGCTGCACCGGTCCCTCCTTGAAGTAACCATCTTGAGCTATATCTGCATTAAAGTCTACTATTTCGAGGGGCAAAACCGTAGTGGGACTACCACGGTGATATATCAATGAAACATCAATAAGTTAAAACCCAAGACAACAACTATTAATGTAAGAAAATGGCGATGAATATGAATGCATAAGCTTTGTGTAAATAAAAGCTGAAATCATATATATCTTAAGTACACTGAGAAACCAATCCTGCAAGTAAAACAACATAATCATGAATCATCGTAAACATTACCGAGCACCCAGGTTTGAGGAAATATATGGGAGAGGGAACACCTTTTGTGCAATATATGTGCTGACTTTACAACTGATTATATGACTGAAAATGAATCCACCTTTTCTATTGAGTCGATCATGTACTTGTTGCCTTCATCATTTTCATTCCCTTTATCCACTCTTATATCTTCCTATGTTGTGGTGGGTTTGAGTAGGTTTTATTGAAAGCTAAAGATGGTATATATTTTGCTTGTTATAAGTTAGTCACAAGCAGGGTACTATGCGTATCTATGAACATTATATTCCTCTCCAGTTAATGAAATATAAACACATTTTTACATAGTTTAGTAAGATCAGAACTTGAATCCAAGAAATCTCTTTGGATTATTTCCATTCATATACCTTTATTTAGTTTTTCATTAATTTATAGAATGAATTTTGAAATATAAAACTTCTAAGAATTTTCTCAGACAATCATATTAGTTGTCTTGCCACATACCATGAATGCGCTACAGCTATCATAAAATTTAAATGATGGTTTTTAAAATTTATATTATATCATATTTGCATATTCTCTTTATTATGGAACTCTTGGCATTAATCAATGATCAAGTCGTACTTTCTTGTTACAACTACATAGTTTTACAAATTTAATCTTTATGGTATGTTGTAACAGTGTTTTTAAGATCATCACAACTAAAGATTTATATTTATTTTTGTTGCTCATGTCATCCAAGTTGCTCGGTCATTGTTTTTGACTTATTTTTTAATTATCTATTGTTAGGTCCCACAGCAACACCCTCAACTCCAACTGGTGATTATGCAATTGGTCTTGAAGAACTTGCTTCTATGACCAGGGATCATAATATTTCTGCTTTACAACATTTTGGAGGGGCAAGTCATCTATGAATTGAATTTTCTTCGATGATATGATTTTCTTATGCATTCTAAGGTTACCTCTTGGCAATGATCACATTCTCCATCAGGTTAAAGGCTTATCAGAATTACTGAAAACAAATCTAGACAAAGGGATTAATGGGGATGAAACTGAGTTGTTAAAACGGAGGAGCTCATTTGGATCAAATACATATCCTCGGAAGAAAGGGCGCAGTTTCCTGGTATAGTATCTACTGAAGATTGCTTTTCTTTCTTAATTTTGTTTTTCATCACTTCATTCCTGTGCTGTTTTCTGCAGAGGTTCCTTTGGGAAGCCTGGCAAGATTTAACCCTTATCATCTTGATCATAGCTGCAGTGGTTTCATTGGCCCTTGGAATAAAAACAGAGGTGCGCTTGGTCTTCATAGTTTTTTTTTTTTTGTTGCATTTTTTTATCATTTGCATATTTTTTTTTCTTTTGATTTTGTGGAGTACGCATTTCTCTCCTACATGCAAGGAAGCTCCTAAATTTTGGGTGAATTTATCAGGCTCTATTTAATGAAAAGTTGATGATACTTGCCATACTGTATAAAAACTGAGAAGGGAACTAGGAATTTAAGCACGGGGGGAACCACACATTGCAGTAATATTATCTGCTGAACAAAGAGTACATAAAGGTGTGAAAGGTCACCAAAGGTGTGTTCACAAGTTTACCTTAATGATATAAGACCTTTCACTGGTGGGCGTGACCACTAATTCGGCTGCATTTGGAGGTTGAGATGAGTTGAGTTGTAAATAGTAGTATTTTGTGGGTCCCATTGAGATGGGTTTAACTTTTTAAGTTAAAATGTATGAAGTAGGTTGAGATGGGTTTAACTTTTTTATGAGAAATTGAAAAAGCAGTGGGTCCCATCAATTATTGGTTTGAAAGGAGTTGGATGGGTTGAGTTTGGTTCAACAACCAAACATAGCATATGCAAACTGCAAATTTTTCATGCTAACACTCGAATGTTATTTTTGTTCAATCCGAATATCAATCGATGTTGTTTATCAAATATGTTGGAGGGCACTGAAGAGTTGTTTAGCTTGTACATTCCAACCCGTGTTGGTATTACTCCCTCCATTTAGACATACCGTCTAATACTGTACCTTAGTATTCTAAAGGGGCCACACCTTTTTATAATGTAAATCAGTAGCATATAAGACCATACATTCTTATACCTTGGTGCGTTGCCCTTGTCCTTGAATCACACCAGCTTTTCGAGAGTCATAATAAGGATATTTACAACTATATGCCAAGCTGCTCAATCATATCTCAAGATACAAGTTATTTGTCAACAAAGTAAATAGTTAACATTTAATACCAGTAGTATAGATATTACTCTGTCAACAAGCAATAATTCAATATTACAAAGCATTTCTTGAACATAGTTTGAAAGCATGTATATCAACAAATAGGGGTGAAAGCCGGTTGGTCCGGACCGGAGAAACCGACCGGACAGACCGTTACGGTTTGGACCGGACTGGACTGAAGCTTGGACCGGTCGGTCTCGGTCCAAGGATTTCTCAACTTTCGGTCTTCGGTCCGGTCCCGGGGTGGGGTTTCCTCGGACTGGACTGGACCGGACCGACCGAATTGAGGAAATATATATTTTTTAAATATATTTTATATAATAATTGTATAATTAATTATGTAATTTTCATTTAATTTTTTATCATTGAACATATAATTTTTTTTTAATGAGTTAGTTATATAATCCACATTAATAATTCACTTAATTTTAATTTAGTAATTTAAATAAATTTTTTAATTAATTTATTTGAAAAAAAAGAAGGAAAAAAATAAAAAAAATAATTGGACAGGACCGAATGGACCGACCGGACCGGATCGATAACTACCGGTCCGGTCTGGTCTGGTCCCTATGGATATTCGGTCCGGTTCAGTCCGGTCCGGGAGAAATGATGAAATTTTGGTCCATCACCCGGACCGGAGCAGAGCGGACAGGACTGACCAATTTACACCCCTATAAACAAAGCAATTATAATCATTTAAACATGACACAATTATATCTAGGATTATGAGCACTCGCAACAAGTAAATTTAATATTGTCACACAGTACGTGTTATGTACAAATAACAAGGTTTTATAAAATTACTTACCATGAAATAAAATTGTTTGATTAAATACACAAGCGTTTTTGTAAATGCTAGTACAGTACCTTAGCTTTCCTTTTTCAACAACTAGGTCTAAAGCATCCAAGACTTCATCACTTTGAATGAAAAGGATTTCATTTTGGTGGTTATTGATAAGCAAAGGTGATATGAATTCTCAAGAACTCGTGTTACAAAGTTTTGGTTACTCTAAAATGCCAATGTATATGTATATGTATATGTCTATATGAGAGAGTAAAAATATGATTGATGAAGTGAATGTATCTTTCACTATTTGAAACTTGATGAACAATAATATTCTTAAGTCTCATTAGAAGAAAAGGAGAGAAACAATGAGACATAGATATAAATATAAATATGACCACCAAAATGAAATCCTCTTCATTCAAAGTGAGGAAGTCATGAATACCTTTGACCTCTATTATTTTCGCAGATGAGTTGAGATGAAAGTTGAAAATTAAATAACATATTGTTAGAATATATTTTTTCAATATTATTTTTGTTTTAGGATTTGAAAAAGTTGAATTGTTTATTTTATTTTGTGTGGAAATATGAGAAATTTGTAATGATTAGATGAGATGAGTTGAGAAGTGCTGTGAAAACAAACGAGGCCCTAGTTGTTGAAAAACGATTATAGAAGTATGAAGAGCTAACCTCATTAGATCAATGCACAAATGAAATAAGTTAAGAATGATAAAGACGAGAGCTTCACTAGCATGTCAAAGAGAAGGACTAAAGTAATAATAAAATTAAGTGAGCTTATATAAAATGTAGAAGATAGGGATGCTTGGGGAATGAGATGAGATGATAATTTTGTTAATAATAGTAGGATGGTTTGTGAATAGTAGTGAGATAGTTTGAGATAAATATTTATTGGGTTTTGGAAAAGCAAAGAGAAAAAATTGAATAAAATATATTATAAAGTTAAAATTTTGTTAGAATATTATTCTTTAATATTATTTTTGTTTTGAGATTTGAAAAAGTTTAATTATTATTTTTTATTTGAAAAGTTGGGAAAATTGTAATAATTAGTTTGAAAGTGTTTGTGTTTGAATGATATTTGGGAAGGAAATGAGATAGGATAAGATGGAATGAAAAATGTTTCCAAATATCTCCAAAGAGTTTATCAAGAGTACTTTCTTGTCATCTAAAACGCATCTCTTTTTTTTGCCTCTCTCTAGCATACCTCTATTGATACTTAGAAATTTTGAATTTGGGGTGAAAATGAAGAGTGGGAAAGAGCTTTATTTATTGAAAAATTGAGGAACTAAATGTCGAATTGGATTGAATGCCTCCTTTGTGAAGATTTCCTTTCATTATATAGGCACAAGTGTGCTTGATACAAGGATAGAATCAAGCCAAATTTACAGAAATCTGTCTACAAAAGGAAACTAGGACTATTTACATAATCTATCTAAATAAGGAACATGATTTGTCTAAGTAAGGAAGTATATATATAGAGATTAGGAAAGCTAAATAAGGAAGGTCTTGCTGTCATCCCCCCCCCCCCTAAAATTGATGCTGGTCATTCAAGAAGTATCAATTTGCCCACAAGAAACTGATGACGTTGTCGTGTCATGACCTTTGTAAACACATCAGTGATCTGGAGGCGGAATCCGTCCCAGTAATAACAATATCATCAACATAAACCAGAAGAAGAACAATGCCAGTAGATGTCTTGCAGAGAAATAGAGAAGAGTCATATTGACTTTGCTTAAAAGAAAACTGAAGCAAGGTGGATCAGAATTTATCAAACCATGCTCGGGGAGCTTGTTTCAACCCATACAACGAGCGTCTCTACTTATAAACATCCAAGGAAGAAGAGGATGACAAACCAGGTGGAATGGTCATGTATATCTCTTCTTTGAGATCACCATAAATAAAGACATTTTTGACATCCATTTGATGAAGAGGCCAACCTTGGGATGCAGCAACAGAAAGGACAGTCCGCACCATAGTCATTTTGGCAACCGGAGCAAAAGTCTCCTCATAGTCCACCCCACACTCTTGCCTATTGCGAAGTACAACCAACCGTGCCTTATATCGATCCAGAATCTTGTCAGAACACAGCTTGATAGAATAAACCCATTTGCAACCAATGGTTTTAACCTTAGCAGGACAAGGGACAACATCCCATGTTTGATTATCCTGAAGAGCCCGAAGCTCTTCGGCCATCGCCTGACGCCAACAATCATGTTTAGCCCCCTCGGAATAACCTGATGGAATGGAATTGGAAGACAAAGTAACATTAAGAGAGGTATGCAAGAAACCATACCGATCCGGTGGACGAGACACTCTGGTCGAATGTCAAGGAATTGTGGGGTTGTTCGGGGATCACCCGTAGAAGATACAGTCTGAGCAAGCTCAAATGGTAGATTAGGCTCAGGAAGGGGCAAAGTGGGTTTTCGTCGTTCATATGCAAATCCAGGTTTGAATCGGTAAGGAGGAGTCAAGTCATCAAAATGCGGCAAAACATGCATCTTAGGCAAAGATTCAATATGAGAAGAAAAGAACAATTGATTTTCAAAGAAGACAACATGACGAGAAATGTGAAATCTATTAGTGCATGGATCATAGCAAACATAGCCTTTGTGTGAAACACTATAACCCATAAAAGCGCACTAAATAGATTGAGTAGATAAATTATGACGTTCATGGGATGGCAAATGAACAAAACAAACACAACCAAAAGTATGCATATCAAGATAACGAGGATGCTGATGATAAAGACGAAAGTAAGGAGTTTCAAAATTCAAGACACTGGACGACAATCTGTTAATTAAATAAACTGCTGTAGATAATGCTTTGACCCAAAATTTAGGTGGAATAGATGAGTGGACCAATAAAGTACTAACAAACATCCAACAAATGTTTATTTTTACGTTCAACCACAACATTTTGCTGAGATGTATAAGGACAAGACCATTGAGAAATAATGCCTTTTTGTTGGAGAAAATCATGTAACTCACGAGACTTATTTTCACCACCGGAATCATACCTTAGAATTTTGATTCTGGAAGAAAATTGAGTCTCAACATAGGCGATGAATTGTTGGAAAACAGAATAGACCTTAGATTTAGAATAAAGAAAATAAATCCAAGTATACTTGGTATAATCATCAATGAAAGTAACAAAGTATTTATAATTCGCAAGTGAGATAACAGGAGAAATTCCCCACACATCACTATGAATCAAATCTAAACAACCTTCAGCATGACTACCATTAGAGGGAAAAGAAAGAGACTTACTTTTACCTAATTTGCATGTGGAGCAATCAAAAAAGAAATGAGAAGAAAATTGATCTTTATTGCCCAACAAACTAGAGTTTATTAAATGAGATAAAACAACAGAGTTAGGATGACCCGACACCTGATCCTACACAAGACAACCTTCACAAGAAAAACGAACATCACAGTTGTTATCAACCAACTAACCTACTAATATAAGGCTAGTGGGAAAAGCTCAGGAGATACAAAAACATCTCTAATTGTGGAATTAACATCTCCAATAACATGATTAGGTAACTGACTACCGTTAGCAATCTGAATGTGCGATGAGCCATTATAAGTCCGAACATTACTAAGTGTATCAGAAGAACTGGTCATGTGATTAGACGCACCCGAATCAACAAGCCACGATAAGGATGGAAGTGAACCGTTCCTTGCAGCCGTAAGGCTGAAAATGCTGAAATAATCATCTGTTGCACCATCTCAGGAGTAAGAGCAGATGAATCACCAACAATAGCAGAGTTAGCGGAAGTAGATGGGTTCATAGTGTCCTGATAAGCATTAGCCTGACGATTTTGGAGACGTATAGGACATTCTTTGATAATATGCCCCGGCTTCTTACAGTAATTGCAAGATTTCCTCGCACAGTGAGCAGCAATATGGCTACATTCCTTGCAGCTGAAACATTCAAACTTTCCTCATGTCGCGTCCCTTGCCTTTCCCATGAGCAGCATAAGTCATTGCATTTGGTAACATTTTGTCTTGTTGATAAGTGGCCCGTGTGGCAAGATGCTGCTCCTCATAAAGTAACTCCCCAAAACAAACATCCAAAGAAGGCAATGGAGCACGGTTCATCAAGTTGGAGCGAGTGGCCTCAAATTCAGGTGTAACTTCATTAAAAACTGATCTCGCTTGCTTTGTTCATGAACTTCCTGCAAAACAGAGAGATATTCTTCCGGTACCTTGGCATAAATCATGTCTATAAATTCTCCCCAGAGATTATTAAATCCAGAAAAATAATATTGAATGGAGAGATTGCCCTCGCATTGAGAATCTTCAAGTTAATAATCTACATAATAAATTTTGAAAATTGGTCTTTGATTTTCTGTTTGTTTTGTGCTAAGCGGTGAAGAGCTCAGCTTGGAGAGATAGGTGGAAGACGAGTATAGAGCTCTGCTTTGGTGGGAGATGTACTTGTTCGCATTAGGTATGAGCGTTGAGCTTTGCTTGGGCGAGAGATGTACTTGACCGCAATAGTAGCGAGCATGGAGCTTTGCTTTGGTGGGAGATGTACTCGATTGCGTTAGGGCGAGAGTAGAGCTCGGTTTTGTGTTTGTTTATTTGTGTGGATGTTTGCCTGAGAGATTTTTTATTGTCGGCGAAGAGTGCATATTTTCATGATTGTTTTTTTGTAATGTTGGTAGTATTGGATTCTTTGCCCCTTGGTTTAAATTGTTATTTGATGTTCCCATTTCGGGGTTGATGTTAGAGTTTGTTTGTAGTAACCCGTGCTTAAATGGTCATGAAGCCCGTCGACTCCCTGAGTCCATATTAGGGGGTTGCCGGGCTTGTCGACTCGTTCCCCAAGGAAACTTGCGTGAGGTGGTTGTGGAGCTCGGTAGCTCATTTTTGAAGGTAACCTGCTGGCGACGGTTATGGCATGAGCGTAAACACTCGGCGTTTGCTGGAAAAGATGTTGTGCTTGTATTGCTGTCCACGTGAGAGAGGTCGGGTAGTCCAGAGAGTTGCCCGCCTATTAAGCGCCTAGTAGGTCAAGCGGTCCTTGACCTTTCCCACTTGTTGGCTTGTCATGAGGTTGGTTGGGCAGTCTAATAACTTGTCTCGCCTGTTGACTCTTGCTGAGAGATGAGTGAGGTCAAGCGGTCCCTGACCTTTCTCGCCTGTTTTGATGGCAATGGTCACAGCTTGTGACTTGTGCGCCCTTTTCCCCACAAGTCCTTGGACTCGTCTTTGGTGTTTGGGGGGTCGCAGGGTCTGTTGACCTGCATGCCCATTTCGTCAACGCGAGTCTTGTGACTAGATTTTTGTATTTGGGGGGTCGCGGGGCCTTTTGACTTGCGTGCCCATTTGATCATTGCGAGTCTTGGGACTCGACTTTGGTGTTTGGGGGGCCGCAATGTTGTTTGACCTGCATGCCCATTTGGTCGCCGCGAGTCTTGGGACCCAATTTTGGTGTTTGGGGGTCATGGGGTTTTTTGACCTGTGCGCTCGTTTGGTCACCACGAGTCTTGGGACTGTATTTGGTGTTTGGGAGATCGCGGGGTCTTTTGACTTGCGCACCCCTTTGGTCACCGCGAGTCTTAGGACTCGACTTTGATATTTGGGGGGTCACAGGGTTTGGTGTTTGAGGGATGCTCGTCCGCACTGTTGTGGCGGGAGGCTAAGTTCGACCATCCTGAGTGGTTTTCACCAAAAACCAAATAGGTTAGTTTAATACAAATTATAAGTTTGAGATTTGTGAACCTAAGCCATTTCGCTAAAGCGTGATAAAGGCTTGGGGTGCCTGCGATACTAAGCAATCTATTATAATGAAGACAGATTAAGATGCCTAAGAGGGGCTTCGTATGTGGTATTCCGTTTTGTGCGAGTGATTTCTTGCGAAGTATATTGCTGGGTCGTGTAGCCACTGGGATTCTCGTGGAATGTTGAGGAGTTTTACGGGCAACCTCCAAAAATCAAATTTGTTAGTAGAAAAATGAACTTCAAATAACAAGATTGAGAGAGACAAACTAGATCAATTTTTGCCCCTGCTTTCCATTTTTCCCAATTGGAGTTGTTCGCTGATGAATGGTTTCTGGTGTGGGCGCGTAAAATACTTTGGGAGAGAAACTCGTAGTGGGTGAGAACACGGGGGCGGCGATCTCCTCTGTTGCGAGCAAAGTTTTTGTGAGTGGACAATTATCAGCTGCTGTGTGGGCTGCTCATTGGTCAAGCAAAGGTGAGTTGTTGCCAACCATGAGGGTGATGAGATGCTGCTGGGCTGTTGAGCCGCTCAAAGTTGGCGAGCTTGCATCTCGTTGCTAGGGGTGAGCAATTGTGGATGCTTGATGTTTTCTGGAGAAGATCTCGTGAGCAGGAGAATCATCCTCCTACCATTACCGGAAATAATGAAAAGTCGTATCCTACAGACGGTGCCAATTGTTAATGCGTAAATTTGCACAATAGCTTGGAAGGGAGGAAATAATCATTCCCGGCCCACGATCGTGATTCAAGCTTCGATACGTTGTGCTTCGTGTTCATCCATGAAAGTAAACAATAAAGAAGCAAATAAAAATAGATAAGGAGAGACAGAGATTTACGTGGTTCAGTATAATACCTACGTTCACGGGTTGTTTGGGAGCAAAATCCACTATAATGGCCTCACGTATCTCTCTCTACAATAGAGGAATTGAGGGAAGATCCTTTGGAGTCGATATGTGTGGTTGAGTGTGTGGTGGAGTTTGCAGGTAGAGAGCTTGTCTAAAGAGACTGTTAGATTTGTGGGGATCTTCGCTTTATATAGATGTCTATTTGCTTGGATTATGTCTAACTTGCCTTGTGAAGTCTTTTCTTTTTAGGAGTCCGAGTCTTTTTCCTTTAAGGAATCTAAGGGTTTTTCCTTTTAGGAGTCTAAGTTTTTTCCTTATCTCTTTTTAGCCTTATCTCTTAGCTTGATTCTTGGTTTTATCTCGAGGCTAAATTATAGACTGCTGATTTGACCCCTACAAGTGAAATCAGAAAGATCAAATCCAAATTTTTCTTAGCCTTCCAAAATTTCCATTGTTTTCTCGCATTTTCTGAAACATCCACTAGAAACTTGCTAGACCTCTAGGTTCAGCAAAAGGTAAGTTTTCTGAGTTATTTATTCATTTATTTTTGTTTGGTTTCCTTCCATCTTGCAAAATAACAAAACATTTTGGTCGTCTTACACTTGAATGAATGCTTATATATAATATGACTTGCTTTTGTTGCAATTAAAGTATACTTGTTTTTCCTCCTCTCCTCTCTCCATTCCCTTGAACTTATGGGGCTTGTTCATCTGGTTATGTTGGCATATTTATGCCTCGAACTCTTATTTCTTTGTTTTTTACTTGGGTGTTCTTTTTTAAATATATGTCATAGGGTCTGAAAGAAGGATGGTATGATGGGGCAAGCATTGCCTTTGCTGTTTTTCTTGTGATAATAGTCACAGGTATGGAATTTGATCTTGCCATTGTTTCCACACTTAAAGCTGTGCATTGAGCCATTTGGATGGAAGGAAAGTAAAAAAATTATTGATTTTGTGGGGTTCTGAGGCTAATAATGATGCATTCTTTGTCGTCTTTCTCTTCATGTCTAAAACACAAACACAAGCTAAGCCTTAATTCGATTTGAATTGGACCACCGATTTAAGTTGTTATTATGTTCTTGTTATGAAGAATGTATGCGTAGATGTTATTATAGATTCTTTACTGGATCTTATGAGTGTTGCTTAGAGTAACATATTTGTACTAGAGTTGCAAGCTTCGGCTTTTCGTTCACTTCAATATCTTTTGTTTCAAGACTACTGATACTCTTTAATTATTTCTATTTTGTTTTTTTGGTTAACCAGCTGTCAGTGATTATCGACAATCTCTTCAGTTTCAGAATTTAAATCAGGAAAAGCAAAATATACAATTGGAGGTGTGTACAGTTATGGAATGGAAATGTTATTCTTCATGTTGGGGTGCTTAATTCATTGCATGCATTTGAAACTATGTACAGGTCAAGAGAGGTGGTAGAACAGTAAAGATTTCGATATTTGATATTGTTGTTGGTGATGTTGTACCTATGAAAATAGGTGATCAGGTGAGGACCTTAATGGTTTAGTTTCTTCTGCTGGAAAATTAAATTTTATCCTCTCAAATATTTACTCCTTTGGGGGGCTTTCATAGGTTCCTGCTGATGGCATCTTAATTGCTGGTCATTCTCTATCCATAGATGAATCAAGCATGACTGGAGAAAGCAATATTGTGAGTTACTTCTATCTTCTAGTATTTTCACATTTAATATCTATTTTGTATTATTCTTAACTATGGCATTTCTTGCAGGTTACCAAAGATCAAAGGGCCCCTTTTTTGATGTCTGGCTGCAAAGTAGCAGATGGTGTTGGTACCATGCTGGTAAAATTGTCATTTTCTTTTGCGTAGTGCCATAAATGTTTTGATTTCATGTTTAGAATGGAGCATTAGGAATTTTCCTGTATTAAAACTGACCAACGTCATTTAATTGATTTTAATATGTACTGCACAGTGTTTTGGACGATAGTGTCCACAAGTTTAGTGAAAACTTCATTCCATTTTTAGCTTTTCATGTATTGAATTACAACTGTAGCACATAAATTTTACTTGCAAGGAGTGTACGTCCAGAATCCTTTCGTCAAGATTTTGATCATAGTTTCTATCATAGTTCTATGATCCATTTAATCTTTCTTTCTGTGAAGCTTCACCTTTTTTAGCTATCCATAGGTGACTGGTGTTGGCATCAATACAGAATGGGGATTGTTGATGGCAAGCATCTCAGAGGATACTGGTGAAGAGACCCCCTTACAGGTTTTTCTATTTCCCCTTAAACTTTGTTGCTTCTCTGTAGCTTGTGGTGTTTCATGTTTTAAAGCTCAACAATTTTTGGGTGACGGTTAAGGTACGCTTGAATGGAGTCGCAACTTTTATTGGCATAGTTGGGCTTTCAGTAGCTGTTTTTGTGCTTGCTGTCCTCTTGGTTAGGTAAACCTCTATCATTAAATAATTAATGTTCTGTTAAAAGAATTGATGGTCCCATTACCATAATCTAATTTATATTTTTAGATACTTCACTGGATATACAAAAAATCCAAATGGAAGTGTCCAATTTGTCCGTGGCAAGACTAGCATTAGTGATGCAGTAGACGAAGTTACTAAAATATTTACCATTGCAGTAAGTGCAGTTTCTAAATTCTTTTAATGTAGTTTTTTAACAATTATATTTGCTTTTATATTATGTCTTGACTAATTGTAAACCCATTATATTAGGTTACCATTGTCGTTGTTGCAGTGCCTGAAGGTCTTCCTTTGGCTGTCACATTGACGTATGTATGAGCAACTACTTTGTTTCAGACTGCAAATATAATAGAGCTAAGGCTAATCTGTTCATATTCTTAATCTCTATGATTCTTTTCGATTTTGTTTCTGTATGTCAATTCTGTGGCAGCCTAGCATACTCAATGCGGAAAATGATGAAAGATAAAGCTTTGGCAAGTTTCAGTATCTATTATTTTCCTCATATATCGCTTTAACACAATTGATTTTGTTTCAGTTTACTTTTTTTTTTAATCCCTTTTCTAATAATAGAGACTTGCAGGTTCGTAGACTTTCAGCGTGTGAAACTATGGGCTCTGCAACTACAATTTGCAGTGATAAGACGGGAACATTAACCCTGAACCAGGTGTGTTCTCATTAGTAAGCTTTGAAATACTCCACGTGTTCTGACGTTATTTGACATTTGGTGCCTTCAGATACTTCTCAAATAAATGCTGTATGTAGTTTCGAATACCCACATTTAGAGCATGGGATTGCATTAGGAGTTTTAAAAATGTTGTTTGGGTATTACATATTAAAGTACTTTTTAATCTCAAATACGTTAAAGGACTTTTTTATACTTTTCCTCAAACGCGTTTTTCCGGAATGTAGTTCAAATTTTAAAAAGGCTGTCAATGGGCGAAAATACCTATACAATTTTTATATAATTACAACTTTCAAACTTTTAAAGATGTGGTCATAATCTTTAAAAGATCAATGATCATCATTTTTACCTCAGAAAGTACTTTTGTTTTTTTATTTCCAAACAAATATAGTATGCTTGAAAGTACTTTAAATATATGGTTATCAAACAGTATATAACTTTTTAATATTAGAACTTATTACTTAAGCTATAAGTTATAAGCTCTAAATTTATAAACTATACTTCTCACCGCAATCTCAAACATGCACTTAATATTGGACCTGTCATAGATTTTTATCAGGATGGGTATGCTGTGTACAATCTAAGAACACTGACCATGGTTTAGCTATTTTGCATTGATATGCAAATAAATGCAAAATGGCTAAAAATAGTTTAAAAAAGGTCTCCGTCGGATAATGTAAAATAACTGCAAACCTATTTGTGCTGAAGTAATTCACTATATGTGAATAAGCACTGTTCATCAAATATTTTTTTTTATAAAAAAACAAATTTCTTTCGTTCCTTTCATTGTTTATATTTATCAACATCACACTATTTTCCTCTCACCCCTTTATCTTTCTCACAATTACACTGTTTTCTTTTCAAAAAGGTAGAAACATAATACTTCTATAAAACATGATAAAAGCTACAATATTATGAGAACATTGTATTTTGATAGAGATAAAAATAATCGTAACTCTACTAAACATTGAAATCACATCAGTATATTTGTTGAAATTACAAATCTTGGAAGATATTATGGGGATATTGCAAATTTATTTGTAGTTAGAGGAGGTAATCATATTTTTTAGAAGGAATAAGACCTATCAAAAATTTGTTTTAGAAGGAATAAAGAAAGAATAACTAAATTATATGCAGAAAGAGTAGATAAGGTGATGTAGAGTACATTTCAAAAGTCATTTGCTAAAATAGATAAAGTAGTTTTGGTTATGTATTTCAAATAGGAATTTACATGTCATTGGGAATGCTCTAATGTACAAGTGACCTATCAAGGCTTGGTGGGACCAGACTATTCTGATAAATCTACTCATTTATGAAAAATCTTGTTCCAAATGTGCCCCAGGTGTACTGATGGATAATGAACTCCATCTTTAGTAAAAACTCTATGTGCAGTCACTTTTGTGTACTCTTTGTGCACTCCACTAATGTGATTGGCTGCGTTAATTTTTTTTAATATAAAATAACTACTTTGGCCAATCTCATCAGTGGAGTGCGCAAAGAGTACGGAGAAGTGACTGTATGTAGCAAAACTCTTAAAATGGTTACGCTCATATAAGAGATTTTTTTTTATAGTCTATGCTTTTCAAATAGTTATCTCTTGTATAAGAGATCAGAAATATGCCTAAGATGGTTAGAATAGTGTTTTTAAGGCTCTCACTATTTTGCATAAAAATGTGTTATGCACTGTATTAGTACTAGTCTGCTAGGTAGATGGTAGTTTGGATTATTATATAAGTGGAAAAGGGTCATTTTCAACGAATATGTTTTTTGTTTTTTCATAAAGTTGCTGTAAATGATGTAATTTTGTTGAAGAATCATCTGAAATATTTATATCCTTTAAAAGGAAAGCAACCTCAGAAATTTGGGATCAAATGCTGCTGGGGTGACTATTGAATAAGTTTCTGCTAGCACAATATCTTCATTGGGGGCTTTTATATTTCTATTTTAAACTTATTACGGGCAACTATTTGGATTTTGTTCTCCTAATTTTGTGCTGTTAAATTTTTTTAATTATATATGCATGTTCTAATTTTGTGCATTGCAGATGACTATTGTTGAGGCATATGCTGGGAGAAAGAAGATAAAATCACCAGGTGACTCTTCACAGTTGCATCCATTGTTATCTTCTTTACTTTTTGAGGGAATTGCACAGAATACCACTGGCAATGTTTTTATAACCAAGGTTAGTGCCTCTCTTTTGTTCTACAGTATCTAACAAGAGCTTAGTTTCTAGGTTGTAATCTTAGTTATTGTTTGTGAGTGGTTTTTAGAAAGCAAAATGAACTGTATGCTTACAAATTCTTATTTGCCTCAAGCCTCTTGACAAATGATTAGCTATGTGTAATGATCCAAGGAAAACCTAAATCAACTATGAGTTTATAATCCAAAAGGACTGGTCATCGTTAAAATTGGAACTTGATAGAATTATTATTAATTGCAAGAAATCCTTCTTTCTGTATAGTATGCGATCCATATATCATCCCTCTAAGTTGAATTTGGGGTGTTAAAATCTCCTACTGTTAAATTCCTAACATCCATATCAGATCAATCCTAAACTGGCATAGCTCAAGTTCCACAGTTTTGGCTGAGATTTTCTTTAATACCACTTATGATTTTAGGAAAGCCTAAGCACATATAAGCTTATCCTCTACATGGACAAGTCAATTTTACAATTTGAGCTTCTTGGAATCATTATAAACTGTAAAAGTGTATCCTTTCCAGGCAACATGGGATCCTATTTGGCACCTTCTACACAAAGTCTTAAGTACATAATGTCTCCACTTGGTATATTATCATGTACAAATGGTTGTGAATATGCTTGTCTTCTCATTGAACACCGGGTTTGAAGCAATGTGTATAGAGTGGGATCTGAGTAGGTGCTAGAAGGCCTAATTCCTGAAGAAAGTGTTGTAACCATGCCATCTCACTTGCAATATGAGCCATAGATGAACTACAAATTGAAGGAAAAATGAGATGTGTGAAATAGAGAAAAACTCAAGGATGGGACTAAAATTAGTATTTTGGAGCCATGAACTTTGGCAAGGAACCATTGGCTAGTGTAACACTCTTTGGTGATTTGATCATCAGAGAGATGAATGGACACACTAGTCATATGCTCAATGGCACTAGAGTTGATGTTGCATTGATTGTGAGTAGATGAGAAAAGATAATGGGACTATCTAACTGAGCAAGAGTGGATGTGGAGAAAAAGTGCCATGTTTGATGAGCAAGGAATTGAGTATTCTTGTCTCACAGTATAGAGATCAACTCGGTCTCTTGAAATGCAATGAAGAGCGAACGAACCCAAAGCTAGAGTGGGATTGGCCTAGGAGGATGCTTGATTGGCCGATCCTGTGTGTTTGCCATCGCTTTCATCTAGTGTATGATTGTTCTGGCCATAGCATGTACTGTAATTCCCAAGGAAGGCTCAAGCCTCATTTGGCCCATACTCCAAAAAGATCCTTCAATGGTACAATTGAAACCGCCTATAATCATTATAAAGAGAAAGAACTTCTCCCACCTAAGTAATGTGGGATCATATTCATCACCTATACTCACTCACTATTGGTATCAGAATCTCCCCTATTTAAATTCCCAACGTCCTTGTTGGGCCATTCCATCATAGGTAGCACAGATCAAGTCCCAAACTTTTTATTGAGGTTGGCTTTGATTCCTTTTGTAACGCCTTAAGCAAGGCCCAAGCCACATCTGGACCCAGACACTAGTCAATGGTACAATTAGAGCCCTTTGGAATCATTATAAAAAGGAAGAACTTTTCCCTTCCAAGTAATGTGAGATCCCATTCACTACCTATACTTACCCACTACGAGGATCACATATACACTTCTTAGTTTCGAGGATAATAGGGTGGCTGTCTCCTCTCAAATCATGTCCACCATCTGCATGCTGACCACCTCAACTACCATGTCCTCGAGATCTAAGCAAAACCACTAAGGCAATAACAACAAGGGTGCTCGTTAGGACTGAAGGCCACATCAAAAGGTGTTGAGCGCTAATGACGGGGGAATAAACCTCATGGAGAGAGGGAAGATTGGAGCCACTTGAGACCATGGTGCTAACTGACCCATTCTCTAACATAAAACCTCCAAGAAAGCAGAGAAAATTCATATCTTAACACTGCTCCTCTGTATAGGTGACATAAGTGTTGATGGGTTGATACATGTTCGTTTCTTTGAGGACACGCATGACTGAGAATAATACTCTGCCAAACTTTGCGTGCATTGATCAAGATTGAAGTTTTTGCTTGCATAGGTCATACAAGTGAGTGACATTCTTTTCTCTAGAGTAGATGTGTTGTAAGTTCTCTGTTTTTTTTTTTTTTTTTAATAAGTAAGAAGAATTTATTAATTCACATAATTAGGCATAGCCAAAGTACATAAGAAGTATACAAGAGAAGAACACCTAATTACGAGTTAAGAGCTATGAAAAACAACATGAAAGTCATTAAAACTAGTCCAATCCAATACAATAGCCGAAGCCCAAAATAACAACGTAAGGACGAAAAAACCTCTAAACCTTCCCATCGAACGTTCTCTATTATCAAAACAAAGACCATTCCTCTTATTCCAAGTACACCACATAAGATATAATGGCACTATCTTCCAAACAACCACAATTTGACGAATGCCTTGAATTCCTCTCCATCAAGCCAAAAGACTCACCACCCACCTACGCATCACCCAAGCAATGCCAAGCCTAGCAAAAATTTCATCCCATAAAACCTTAACCACATCTCAGTAAACAAGATGATGGTCCGCCGATTCTCCATATCTTTTGTACATAAAGCACCAATCCATTATAATAATACCACTCTTTTTCAACTTGTCAATAATACTCAGAACTTTCCCATGAGAAGCCAACCAGCCAAAGAAAGCAACTTTGATAGGCACTTTGCTTATCCAAATGCTCTTCCTAGGAAAATCTATGGGAGGATGGGTCGACATAACCTTATACAAAGACTTGACCGAGAAATTCTTATTCCCAGGGTGATTCCAAAGCAACCTATACTCCCCTCCAGACTTTATATTTAGTGCATATAACAAGCTGAAAAAATCAGTGATATCCCCAACCTCTCAATCCTAGGTAGCTCTAATGAACCTCACAGACCATTGTAGAGAACGAGTAGAATTATCCATGTAATCAGCCATAGCATCCTTATCCAATGCAATCCTAAAAAGAGAAGGGAAAGCATTCTTCAAAGCAATATCACCACACCATAATCATGCCAAGATCTGATCCGAGATTCCCTACCCACCTCAAATCTGAAATTTCTGAAGAACTCCCCATCCATTTCGAATAAATTTCCACTCCTACAACATAAATTTACGGGTGTTAGGCGTTTGATGGTGGAATCGAAGACTTTTGTGTATTCAAAGAAGGGCGGAATTGCATTCGCATTACTGAAAAAAGCATAAGGGTGGTCAACATGTCTCCCTAAGTGGGTTGACGACTTCATGGGCGGCAAAGGTAGAGGAATGTTTAGAAGTCCCTCGGTGTGAAGGTTTTTTCAGAAAGTTGCGGATGGGTAATGGAGTTTTTACTATTCAACACCACGTTAATTTGAGGGGTCGGTTTTTGCAATTGATTGAGTACGAGAATGGGAATAAGAGAGGTTTTTTGGTTACTCCTGAAGGTTTAAATGGTAATGGCTGGGAAATTTGCTTATTACACCCGTATGGTTGCTGGTTTCAAAGCCTCGTTTTGGTAGATGTAAACAGAGCACATGACTCTTCCTAAACACTCTATGGCTCGGTGTGGGGAGGGGTCTAGAAGCGTGTCGTCTGTGGGGAGGTTCTTCCCTTCCAAAGGAGTCCCATATGTTTTGGTACTAAGGTCATCAGCGTGTTCTCTGGCAGGAAGCAATTTGAATGTGATGGAGGGTCATTCTCAAAAGAACGGTAAGGTGATTGGTGGTGATGGTAAAAACTGTCAAAACACTCAGAAAAACAAGAATATTTTGGAAAAACCGGCTCTATACTTTCAGCCTCCTCATTCACAACGTAAACAACCACTATGCAAGGAAAATAGATAATATGCTATACACGGGAAAAACCTCTAACGGATTCCTAATAATCAACCTATATACATGGTAATATATCTGTACAACTAATATTAAAGAGGAGTCCTAAATTGTATAACTTCCTAAATGGTATACGTTAACATCCCCCCTCAAATTGATGCTGGTAAGTCAACCATTAACAATTTGCCAACCAGAAATTGATGCCGCTGTCGAGTCATTGTTTTGGTGAATACATCAGCCACTTGGAGATCTGAAGAAATGTAAGGAAGAGATATCACCCGACTTTCCAAGGTATCTCGGATAGAATGACAATCAACCTCAATATACTTGGTCCGTTCATGGAAAACGGGATTGGTGGCAATCTGAATAGTACTAGTATTATAGCATGAAGAGGGGTAGAAGTAGTCTGAGGAAACCCAAGCTCCTCAAGAAGATCGCGTAGCCATACAATTTCAGAATAAGCAGTAGATATGGCACAATACTTGGCCTCAATAGAGGATTTATAAACACGATCCTGTTTCTTACATCTCCAAGAAATTAAGGCATTACCTAAAAACATACACCAATCCGTAGTAGATCAACGCATATCCAGACGCTCAGCCCAATCAACATCACTATAGACAACAAGTTGAAGAGATGAGCCTGTAGGAAATAATAACCCATGAGTAGGCGAACCTCGAAGATAACGGATGATGCGTCGAACTGCAGCAAGATGGAGATGCTGAGGAGAAGACATAAATTGACTGACCTGATGAACAATATAAGAGATATCAGGGCGAGTAGTGGTCAAGTAGATAAGACTCCCAACCAGGCGCCGATAGAGAGTAGGATCATCCAGAAGGTCCCCTTCATCTTTCCCGTATTTGACATTTACCTCCATAGGAGTATCAACAGATCTAATAAAATAGCATTGGCCCGATGATGTACTTCCAGTCCTAAGAAGTATGTGAGCTGGCCAAGATCTTTCATATGGAAAGTCGCATGCAACAACTGCTGAAGCTTAGTGATCAAACCACAGTCAGTGTCAGTAATGATAATATCATCCACATAAACCAAGAGAAGGACTATACCCGATGCAGACTTGTGGAAGAAGAGAGAAAAATCATACTGACTTTGTGTAAAATTGAAGGTAAGAAGTGTACTGCGAAACTTCTCAAACCAAGCCCGGGGAGCCTGCTTGAGCCTATACAGAGAACGCCTTAGCTTACAGACATCATGAGGAGAAGAAGTAGTTATACCAGAGGGAAGCTTCATATAGATATCTTCTTGGAGATCACCATGAAGAAAGGCGTTCTTCACATCCATCTGATGCAGTTGCCACGACTGGGAAGCGGCAATAGCTAAGATGGTTTGAACCGTTGTCATTTTGGCAACAGGAGCAAATGTCTCCTCATAATCAACCCTAAATTCCTGTCTGTTTCCCATAGCTACTAGGCGAGCTTTGTATCGGTCCAAAGAGCCATCAGAACGAAGTTTTATAGAGAAAACCCATTTACTCCCAATAGGCTTGACTGTAGGGGGACAAGGAACAATATCCCAAGTGTGATTCTCCTCAAGTGCTTGAAGTTCTGTTTGCATTGCATTTTGCCAACACTCATGTTCCATGGCCTGTTTGTAGCAAGAGGGAATAGAAATATAAGATAAAGTAGCCACAAGAGAGACAGGGGAGGAGAAACCATACCAATTAGGGGACCAAGTAGACCGGCGAAGAGTGGTGGAAGCAGGAGCAGGATCAGGCGCCAGGTCAAGATCGTGAGAGGGCACAGAGGAAGTGGAACTAGACTCATGTCGACTACTTCTTCCATACACAAAACCAGGTTTGAACCTTTCCACAATTGTTGGGGAATCAGAAAGTTAGGCAAGAGATATAGATGCAGATGGCAGCTCAACATGAGATGGAAAGAAATATTGATTTTCAAAGAAAACCACATTCCTAGAAACACGTATACGACGAGCATGGGGATCATAACAAACATAACCCTTTTGACCAAGAAAAGCACAGTTAACAGATTGAGCAGTAAGTTTATGTCGTTCATGAGCAGGGAGATGCACGAAACAAACACAACCAAATGCCCGAAGATCAGAATATGAAGGAGAATGGCCAAACAACTTAAAGAAAGGAGAAACATGATGTAATGTAGGAGAGGGTAAGCGATTGATCAAATGAACCGAAGTAGAAAGCGCTTCACACCAAAAACGAGGAGGAACAGATGATTCAAGTAAAATGGTTCTTACCACATCAAGAAGGTGACAATTAGATTAGAACGTGCAATGTCAAAGTCGGAATGGAGCTTCATCAAGGACTGATCTCTCTTGCTTGTTTCATGCACTGCTTGAACAACAGAGAGAGCTGCAACGAGAACATTAGGATAAATAATGTCTAAATAATCAGCCCAAAGATTTTGAAAACCAGAAAAATATTCCTCAATGGAGAGACTTCCCTGTGTGAAATTAGCCATCTCATGCTCCAATTGAAAACGTCGAGCCGTGTTGTCTTGATTGTAAACTTTGTTTAGATAATTCTACATGTTAGCAGTAGTTTTATAAGGCCTCAGATTGAGAACAAGGTGAGGCTCAACTGAGCTAAGGATCCAGGCCATGACCCGAGCATCCTTGATTTCCCATTTAGACAAAGCCTCGACATCTTTAGGTGCGGGATTACTCCCATTAATATGACCCCACAATTGTTTTCCTTTGACAAATAATTGAAATTGAAATGCCTAAGCAGAATAATTTTTGCCAGTAAAACGAATAGGGAACGAGTCTAATTTATCAGATGACATGATGGAACTAAAACGAAAATATCCAACAAGAAATTTGTGTACCAGAACAAAAAATGCCGTAAACCAAATAGAAACAGAAAGTGCCGAAAACAAGAAGCAATACTGCAGTCGGCGAAAGAAACTCAGGCTGAAATCCAAAGAACTCGCGTCGAAATCCACAAGAATCCAGGAAACAAACCCACGCCGATGACATTGAAAGGCACAAAAAACTCCAGACTTCAATTCAAACAGAGCCAAGACGTGCACAGAAAGCACCGAAAATTCTCCTTTCCCAAAACCCAGATGACGCCGAAAGTTCACAAGAAGAACTAGAAACTAGATCAAGCAAGAAACTGTTCTTGTTCCGAAATCCAGTGCAGATGGCGCCGATAATCTCAACGAGGTACTCAGATGGCACCGATAATCTCCAAAATCCACTTAGATGGCGTCGAAACCCACAAGAAACCCTAGAGGAAAACGCAGATAGCGCCGATAGCCAAGAACACGACCTCAGACAGTGCCAATAATGCAGAAAAGGTAAAAAAAATGCAAAACTATGATCCTTGCTCTTGATACCATGTCAAAACACTTAGAAAATCAAGAATATTTTGGAAAAACTGGCTCTATACTTTCAGCCTCCTCATTCACAATGTAAACAGCCGCTATACAAGGAAAATAGATAATATGCTATGCACGGGAAAAACCTCTAACTGATTCCTAATAATCAGCCTATATACATGGTAATATATTTGTACAACTAATATTAAAAAGGAGTCCTAAATTGTATAACTTCCTAAATGGTATACGTTAACAAAAACGGCTGGCAGTTTGCTCCTCATGTCGACAATTGCCATGCAAAGAAGGCCGGTAGGGGGTGGCAATTGGTATCTTGGTGGTTAGGGGTGGGCAGCGGGGCCCCGCCCCTGCTGCCTCGCTCCGCCCCTGCATGGCGGAGCGGGCAACCCCGCTCAGCCCATGCAGGGCGGGGCCCCCCGCCCCGCATCTAGGGCACCTAGCGGGGGCGGGTGGCTGGGAGGGCCCAACCCCGCCCCGCATTTCCCCCGCCCCCGCCCCCGCCCCCGCCCCCATTTTTATATATATATATATTTATATTTTACAAATTGTGTATATATAAATATATATTACATTTTGTTAGACTTGTCCACAAAATATTCATTGACAAATTTAAAAACTACATAGTTTAAAAAATAATATACTACAATTTACACAAAATATAGGGGGTTCTGTGGGCTGTTAGAGCTTAGTTGTTGGGGGGTTATGGAGAAGATGAATGGTCTGATGAACCAAGTTGATTTGGGTTTGGGCTTGATTATTGGGTCGTGGGTTGCATGGCCCATGTATTTTAAACCCTCTTGTTGACAGTGCTATTGGACCTAAGGAGAATGCAGATTGTGACGCTGAGCCGGGCTTGAAGAATAATAAGGCTTCGTTAGGATAGTCAGATGAGATGAAAAATCTGTGAATAGCAGTGAGATGGTTTGTAAATAGTAGTGAAATAGTTTAAGTTAAGATTTTTATTAGGTTTTGGGAAAGGAGAAAGAAAAAGTTGAATAAAAATATTATAAAGTTAAAATATTGTTAGAATATAATTTCTTAATATTATTTTTGTTTTGGGATTTGAAAATGTTGAATTGTTTTCTATGTTTTATATGGAAGTTTGGGACAGTTGATTAATAATGATTAGATGAAACAATTTGAAAGAGAAATTGAAAAGTGTTTTTGTTTGAGTAGTGTTTGAATGTTGAGATGAGATGAGATGTGGCTAACTGCGTATCCAAACGGAGCCTAAGTTTGGAGGGCCAAATTCGAGGCTTGGTGGGCCGGGCTTGAAGAATAAATAAATTGGAGGGCCGAATGTTAGGCCAGCTCCTACAGAGTGGCGGGTGAAACCTGTATCTGGATCTACTTCTTCAGGTTTGAGAGCAAATAGTCCTCTGATCTCGCTAGTGGCAAATTTTCAGATGTCATGGCATTTTGCCAATGGTGAGAGGATGCTTCTTTGGTGAACAAAGACGAGGATTCTTCCAGGGTTTTGTGTACTTTGAAGGATGATGTTGAGGACCTTTCGGATGATGAGGAGTTCTTAGATGATTAGTCTATGGAGGTATATGTTGGGGGAATACTTGAGGGCTTGTTCTTTTAAGAATGTGGATGATGGTTTTGGGTGGGGTTTTGCAGGTGTGTATTTTGGCTCATATTGACCATGTAATTATACCACCCGAAAGTAAGTCGAATGTGGTGATGAATTGGTCCAAGGTGACAACACTGAAAGCTTTTACTTATTGATTAACCGCATGAAAATTCATACACAAGAATCAAAAGCTGTGCTTCAAGATCCTGATTAGAGTTCTTGCACCTTGATCTTTAAGTTTGTTTTTTTTCCCAATTAATTTAGGACTTAAAAATGGAAGTGATAGAGATAATTTCAGAACAAATGCTTAAAATTGATCTAGGATTTTTTTCATGGTGCTCGTAATGGTGGAAAGAACTGATTTTATTTTTATATAGGCCCTATTTTATTGCCAACAGTTAATAAGAATGCTTTTTTCCTCCGAAGAAATGCAACTTGTTTGGCAATATAATATGATGTTGTCCGTGTTACAATCACCCAAATGATTTACTTAGAATATCCTTGCTTTTTGTTGGAGATTAGCATAATTTTGATCTTTAAGCCTGGCCTTATTTTCTTCCGTCATCGAGTTAGTATTTAGTTCCATGAATTTATCTGGTTGCTTTTTCATACTTAATTTTTCCTATTCATTATACGGTTTTTTCTATAGGATTAAATTCTATCTATGACTTTTCTATGGCAGGATGGACATATAGAGGTTTCTGGATCTCCTACAGAAAAGGCTGTTCTTTCTTGGGCAATCATGGTATTGTCGTTAACTTGATCTAGTGTCCAAGGTTGTTTCTTCTTATACACTGTAGAGTTCATTTTAGAATTGATTTGTGCTGTAGCTGGGAATGCAATTTGATGTTGTGAGATCAGAGTCAGTTGTTCTCCATGTCTTCCCTTTCAATTCAGAGAAAAAGCGTGGTGGTGTTGCTGTAAAACGGGTAATTGACTTATACCAAGATCTCGTTTTTTTTCATAACTGTGTTCTTCATGTTTGACGAGGAAATTTAACATTAATTTCTTAAACTGCATTCAGTGCAGTTCTTTTTTTCTTTTGGAGAAACTTAGAGCCACACTGTCAGGTCATATCTTTTAATTAGAATAGACTAATCCTGACCAATCCACTGTGTTGGGCTTTGTTGGGTTGCTTAGATTCATAGTTGCCTATGAGCTTAAGCTTCTCAGACATGGTTTTAAGGTAGGTGATCATCAGATCGAACATAGATCCCATTCTGTTATTTGAAGGAGAAATTTCCGTGTTTGGCCTTGCTCATTGAGGGAAAACTTGGGTCTATACTTGAAGAGTATGTGTTATTTTTTCTCTATCGGGTTAAACTTTTGGAACAATTGGTAATTTATCAGTTTTGTCGACCAGTATCAACCCAAGGGTATTTTTGACCCATAATTTGGTACATCTGTGCATGCTATTAATATGTGTGATAAAATGTAACAAATGGTTGTTGAAAAAGGTTTTTTCAAGAAGGATGCCTTCCAAGCTCAAATTGGACATCAAAGAAAAAATCTAATTCAACTTTATAATTGATAACCCCACCAGACCCGTTTAATTATTTAATAAAAACTTTTGAAAACCTTGAAAATAAGATGGTAATCTAAGCGCAAAATGGATAGAGTACAAGATGTTCATGTCAAGTTTAATGTCTCGTCACTTACATTTAGAGGAATTGTTTACTGCTTAAACCAACTGGTGCCTAACGTTCCAAATTATCTACTCTGAAACTTTGGCATCTCCAGAAGTTGGGTTAAAGGTTTACATGGAAATGATAAAAGATTTGTAATATTTTTTTAAACAGTAAATAAGAATTTTATTGACGAGAAGTAGGCATAGCCTAGGTACATGGGACATATACAAGAGCAACACCTAGGCATGATTGACTAGGGATAGATGGAATTCATGGATATTCATGATTGACAATTGAACTAGTATCATTGCATGTTAATTTTATATGTTGAGCATCTCTCTTGTTTAATTCGCCCAATTTAGCAATTGCTCATGAGCTTTCATAAATAACTTTTGTGGCAGAATGAGTCTGAAGTTCATATACACTGGAAGGGAGCAGCTGAGATTGTTCTAGCCTCATGTAAAGAGTATCTTGACTCAAATGGTTGTCTGCAATCTATTGAAGAAGATAAGGTCAGGAACCGTGGTTTCTTGCTTTCAATACCACTGAAGGAAGTTTCTGTGAAAGCATGGCAACAAAAAATGAAAAAATCAAATAAAAACCCAAAGGAATTAAATAGCAGAAGTTATGTAAATTAAGTGAAAATGTAGATTCAAGAAGTTATGGATGAAGAGTGCATACATTATTTTATGTATATGAATCGTGGCTCTTGGTAACGTGAACAGAAGTTGTCCTTTAAAATGGTGGTAAGTCACTGTGTGCAAATAGCTAGCCATTAGTTGCATAATCAAACATCCCATCACAAAGATCATGAACAATTCAAAGTATTTGAACAGCAGTTGTCCTTTAAGATGGTGGTAATGCACAATATATAGAAAACAGACATGATTGTCAAGGTAACGTGATCGAGAAAAGAAATTTAGTTTCAGTTCTAACTAAAACAATGATATTTTAATCTTGCCGGTAAGAAATCTTTTTGGGTTTTGCTACTTATTGGTCTGTTAAGCTATGCGTTTGTTATGTGACCATTGATGCAAACTCTTGTTGACCGTGAGATATGGTTATACTCCAGATATTTTGTGATCATTGAGACAACTCATATAAGACATAACTTTTTCAAGTTTGTCTTGGACTATAAGGGTGTGTTTGGATGTTGAAGTGAGTTGAGTTGAGTTGAGTTGTGATAATAAAATATTGTTAGAATATTATTTTTTAATATTATTATTATTTTGAGATTTGAAAAAGTTGAATTGTTTATTATATTTTGTGTTGGGATTTGAAAAAGTTGTAATGATGAGTTGAGATGAGTTGAGATGAGTTTGGGATCCAAACTCACCCTAAGTCTCAACAAAATCTTGTTGATTAATATATGTTACATGCATGACTTAGCATTAGCGGATTGATATCATTTTGTTTAAGGTGAATGTCGTTTGAAGCATTGAAACTTGTACTTAAATTTTGAAACTATGCCCCAAATGTTTTCCCCAGGACTTCTTTAATGCAGCTATTGACAACATGGCTGCAAGCAGTTTGCGATGTGTTGCCATTGCATATAGATCATATGAATTGGACAAAGTTCCTACTGATGAGGAGTGTTTAGCTAAATGGGTTTTACCCGAAGATGGTCTTGTTTTGCTCGCTATTGTTGGCATAAAGGTAAACATCAAGAAACGAAATTATTAATTTACCATGGATTATTGTTCTTGCTTTCCTTTATGAGAATTGTTAATGTCAAGATAACTCAGAATACTATGTATGAATGGCCGAATCCATTGGCCTTCGAATGATCTGTATATTATATAGAAACTTTACAAGAGAACTATACATGGGAAGAAGTTAATTGTCGAGTGATTCTAGCATTCTTAGCCTTATAAGGAAACCATATATTCTGTACAAGCCTAAGTAACGGAAGTAAAGATAAAATAAGGAAAGAAGAATAGAAGGAAAGAAGGTTGATAATGGAAAGCAAAGCTGTCCATTGACAGCCCCCCTCAAATTGATGCGGGTTGATCAACAAGCATCAATTTGCCACTTAAGAAACAATGTCGATGGCGAGTGAGAGCTTTGGTGAAGATATCAGCAATTTGTAGTTCAGTAGAAACATGTGGAAGTGTGATAACACTAGCTTCAAATGCTTCACGGATAGAGTGACAGTCGACTTCAATATGTTTTGTGCGCTCATGATAGACAGGATTGGCCGTGATTTGAATAGCACTCGTATTATCAGCATGTAGAGGTGTAGGATCAGTCTCAGAAAAATCTAGCTCAGCAAGCAAACCTCGGAGCCAAATAATTTCGGAACAAGCAAGAGACATTGCCCGATACTCAGATTCTGTAGATGACTTAGATACTCTGTCTTGCTTCTTACTCTTCCAGGAGATCAAAGCATTACCTAAGAATACACACCAACCAGTAATGGATCGACGTGTATCAGTACAACCAGCCCAATCAGCGTCACTATAAGCAATAAGGTGAGGAGAATTGCCTGTAGGAAAGAATAAGCCACGAGCAGAAGTGCCCTGAACATAGCGTATGATCCTACGAACAGCAGCAAATGAAGATGACGTGGAGTCTGAAGAAACTGGCTGACTTGTTGTACTGCAAAGGAAATGTCCGGTCTAGTAATGGTGAGATAGACAAGACTTCCCACCAACTTCCGGTATAAACTGGGATCAGCAAGTAAATCACCCTCCTCTTTGCGAAGCTTGACATTCAATTCCATGGGAGTATCAATAGGAGTGGCCTCCTGTAGGCCAGCTGTAGACACCAGGTCAATAGCATACTTATGTTGATTGAGTGAAATACCAGATGAACTATGATGCACCTCGAGACCAAGAAAATATGTGAGAGACCCAAGGTCTTTCATATGAAATGACTCAGAGAGATGAGTTTTGAGCTGGCCAAGTAAAATAGGATCGGAACCAGTAATCACAATATCATCAACATAAACCAACAAAACAACAATACCCACATCTGATCTCCGAAGAAACAAGGAAGTGTCATACTTGCTCTGCTGAAATGAGAATTGTAATAAAGCGGTTCGAAATTTATCAAACCAAGCCCTTGGAGCTTGTTTAAGACCATAAAGAGAGCGACGAAGCTTACACACATGCGAAGTCGAAGAAGAAAACAATCCCGGTGGTGGTTTCATATAAATACACTCTTTAAGATCCCCGTGAAGAAAAGCATTCTTGACATCCATCTGATGTAGTGGCCAATCATTAGAAGCAGCAAGAGCTAGAATCATACGAACAGTAGTCATCTTAGCCACAGGAGCAAAGGTCTCTTCATAATTGACACCATATTCCTGATTATTCCCAAGAGCAACAAGCCGAGCTTTGTAACGATCCAAACTTCCATCAGATCGAACCTTGACTGAGTAAACCCATTTGCAACCCAGAGGAACAATTGTTGGCGGACATGGCTCAATATCCCAGGTATGATTGGCCTCTAGAGCGGCAATTTCTTCCTGCATAGCTTGTTGCCAACAGGCATGCTTGGCAGCTTGTGAGTAGCATGTGGGAATATCAAAATTGGATAATGCAGCAGTAAGAGCTGAAATAGAGGTCCCAGAAGAAAAACCATACCTATCCGGAGGTACAGACACTCGAGGAGAGCGTCGTACCAAGGGCTCTGGAGGTGCTGCAACTGACTGGTTCTGGAGCATGTTAGGATCAGATATCGGGTGAGCCACGGGAAGAGACTGTGGGCGGGAGCGTCGTGTATACACAATACCTGGTTTAAAGCGAGAGCTGACTGAAGGAAGATTTGAGGATTGCTGCTCAAAGGAGGGGAGAACCACAGTGGAAGGAAAGAACACCGAAGACACAGGAAAGAAATGTTGATTTTCAAAGAAAATAACATTCCTAGAAATGCGTGTGCGATGTAAAGTAGGATCATAGCAAACAAATCCCTTTTGACACACATTATAGCCCAAGAATGCACATCTAACAGATTGAGCAGATAATTTATGTCGCTCATGAGGAGGTAAATGAACAAAGCATACACAACCAAATGTACGGAGATTATCATAACTAGGTTGCTTACCAAATAAGCGGAAATAGGGAGACTCCATGTGTAAGACTTGGGAAGGTAAAGGATTAATCAAATGAGTAGCAGTTTTCAGAGCCTCAACCCAGAACATGGATGGAACAGAGGACTCTAACAAGAGAGTACGTACCACGTCAAGAAGAGTGCGATTTTTGCGTTCGGATACTCCATTCTGTTGGGGAGTAGCGGGACATGAACGTTGATGAATAATACCTTTAGAAGCCAAAAAAGCCTGAAACTCATTAGACAAATATTCACCACCAGAATCTGTGCGTAATGTCTTAATAGTCGCAGAAAATTGATTGTCAACATACGCTAAAAACGTAGTGAAAGTACGAAAAACCTCAGATTTAGAACGAAGAAAATAAACCCAAGTAAATCTGCTATGATCATCAATGAAAGTCACATAGTATTTAAATTTCTCATGTGAACTAACGGGGGAAGGTCCCCAAACATCACTATGAATAAGATCAAAGCAGTGGGAAGCTCTACTAGCATGCAAAGGAAAAGAAAGAGTTTTGCTTTTACCAAGTTTACAAGAATCACACTCAAGAGAGAAAGACGAACGTTCTTTATTACCAAGAAAACCAGAATTCAATACATGAGATAATATCTGAGTATTGGGATGGCCTAAACGACGATGCCACACCATACTCAGAGTAGGAACATTATTACAAGCAAAAGACGTAATAGAAGAAACTGGAGAAAATGCGGGAACAGGTAAAAATAGTGGAAACAAACGCCCCACTTTAGGTCCCTTCGCGATCGGCTCCCCCGTTACCTGGTCCTGCACAACACAACCATCACCAGAAAAATTAACAGCGCAATTGTTATCCACTAATTGACCAACAGAAATAAGATTCGTGGAAAGTTGAGGAGCAAGAAAGACATCAGTAAGTGTAGAAGAGACATCTCCGACAGCAGCTATTGGTAAAGAACTACCATTTGCTGTTTGAATAGTAGATTGACCAGCATAGGGCCGAATATGACACAGAGCAGAAGACGTATTTGTCATGTGATTAGAAGCGCCCGAGTCTACGTACCAGAGTTTAGTAGAATGTTTACCTTGAAACCCCATCGCAGATAATGCTGAAATTAGCATATGTTGCACCATTTCAGGAGTACAATAAGTTGCTGTAGGAGATGCAAGATCAGAGGAAACACCTGAGGAAGAGTCATGTGCTGTAGAAGTCGCTGCGGGAGAAACAGACACAGAAGTCTGAAATGCTTGAGCCTGACGATTTTGGGGGCGGATACGACATTCTTTGATAATATGACCCTTTTTCTTACAATAAGAACAATATTTTTTAGGACAATTGGCAGCAATATGCCCATATGTCTTGCAGCAGAAACACTGCAAATTTTTAGAAGGCATAGATGAGCCTTGTCCTTGGGCAGCATAAGCCACAGTTGCCGTCCCCGAACTACCATGAGAGTGCTCCAACATAGCTTGAGTACTAAGACGTTGTTCTTCACGAAGTAACTCACCAAAACAAATATCCAGAGAGGGAACAGGAGATCTGTTCAGCAGAGAAGAACGAACAGATTCATATTCTGGGCGTAGCTTCATCAGAAACTGATCACGCCGGCTAGTCGCATGAAGCTTCTGAATAGTCGAAAGTGCAGCAATAGGAACATCCGCTATAACCAAATCAGTATATTCATGCCAAAGAGTCAAAAATGCCGAGTAGTAGTCTTGAATGGAAAGACTACCATGTTGAAACATGGCAATCGCATGTTCCAATTGAAAGCGACGAGCATCATTATCTTGATGATAAACTTGCCTCAAATAAGTCCACATGGACCGAGCGGAGCGATGAGCCCGCAAGTTGGTGACAATATGTGGCTCCACCGAACCAAGAAGCCAAGACATGATCCGAGCATCAAGCACAGCCCAAGAAGGAGAAGACACAGCATCTTTGGATTTTTCAGTATTAGATGTTTGGGCAACATCCGTGCCATCAATATGGCCCCAAAGGTCTTTTCCCTTGAGGAAAAGTTCAAACTGAAAAGCCCAAGTAGAATAATTGTTGCCTGTAAATTTGACACACACAGGTGCAGAATCCATTGCAAATAAATGGAATCCGAGGCAAAGCAAAATATCCAGAATAAAATTTAAAGAAACCAAGAGAGGACTTGCTGCCGACAGATGTGAAAAGGCAAAAAAAATATGTCGAAAATAATACCCAGACCAGAAATAATACCAAGCTGGAAAATAATAGCCAGACCAGAAATAATACCAAGCTGGAAAATAATACCCAGACCCCTTAAACAGATAACTCGGGAAGAAAGGAAATACCCAGCGTAAAACAGAAACTGCCGAGAAATGAGACACCAGCAGAGGAACGTGTCGATGGAGGAAGGAGATGCCGAAAATGCCCACAACTGATACAGAACCTGCCGACAAGACCAGAAATGGAGTTCCGAAAGAAAAAAATGCGAAGCACTTCCGTCTGTCGTGATACACGAAAAAATCGAAGAAGCCGAGAGATGCTGCCGAGACTCAGACGACGCCGACACACGAAACCGAGACCAAAGAAGATGCACGCATGCAACAACGAAACCGAGATAGGAAAAAAAAATCAACCTGCTCTTGATACCATGTCAAGATAACTCAGAATACTATGTATGAATGGCCGAATCCATTGGCCTTCGAATGATCTGTATATTATATAGAAACTTTACAAGAGAACTATACATGGGAAGAAGTTAATTGTCGAGTGATTCTAGCATTCTTAGCCTTATAAGGAAACCATATATTCTGTACAAGCCTAAGTAACGGAAGTAAAGATAAAATAAGGAAAGAAGAATAGAAGGAAAGAAGGTTGATAATGGACAGCAAAGCTGTCCATTGACAGTTAATGTATAATCAAGTATGTCCAATGAATGTATAACCGTTGGATATAAGAGGGTAGTGTGTGATTTTGCCCCAACCCACCATTTTCCTCTATTCCAATTCTTCTTTTCTCTAAACTCCATCTGTAAAATAAAAAAAAAAAAAAAAAAAACTACTTGGTATTAGATCAAGGTTACTAGGACATTTTTTGAATTTACTTAGTCTCTCTCGTCCGTTTATTTTCTCTCCAACCCACCATTTTCCTCTATTCCAATTCTTCTTTTCTCTAAACCCCATCTCTAAAACAAAAAGAACTACTTGGTATTAGAGCAAGGTTACTGGGACATTTTTTGAATTGACTTAGTTTCTCTCTCCCGTGTATTTTCTCTCAAAAAAGGAGGGATATCCGTGATAGTAAAAATGGGATTGGTGTTCACAGTTTTTGATGGCTATGATGTTTTTTGGTTTTTGTTGGTAGGGGTCTAGAAGTGGAGAAGAATTGGAATAGTATTTCTTATTTTTTAAAATAAGGTACAATATGTATGTCTTATAGACTACAAGGAAAGACTAAAAAAGGAAAGAATAACAATTACTAACAAATGTCCTAGAATATCTCCTAAGAATATTTACATAATTACATAAATTTCTCCTATAATCCAGGGAGAGTTGACTGGATAAATTTGGAAACTTTCCAACACTCCCCCTCAAGCTGGTTTGAAGATGTTTTCCATAGTCAGCTTGCCGATCAAATTTTCAAATTGCTTATTTGGTAGTCCTTTTGTAAGTATATCTGCTACTTGTTCAATAGTAGAGATATCGGGTAAACAAATCAGTCCACCATCCAGCTTCTTCTTTATAAAATGCTTGTCGACCTCAACATGTTTTGTTCTATCATGAAATACTGGATTGTGAGCAATGGCTATGGCAGATTTGTTATCGCGATACAGTTTCATAGGTAGTGGATTAATGACTTTTCCAATAATTTTTTAATCCACAACACTTCACAAATTCCATGAGCAACTGCTCTAAATTTTGCTCTAAATTCCTACCTACCACATTTTGTTTTTTGCTGCGCCATGTAACCAAATTTCCACCAACAAAGGCAAAATAACCAGAAGTTGATCTTCTATCGGTTATACTCCCAGCCCAATCTATATCAGTGTATACCTCAACTTATAGATGTTTATGGTCTTCTAACAATAGACCTTTTCTTGGAGTTCCCTTTAAATATCTCAGGATTCTATAAACTGCATCAAAGTGGTCAAGTCCTGGTGAGTGCATGAATTGGCTTACAATATTGATAGCAAAGGCTATGTCAGGACATGTATGTGAGAGATAAATTAGCCTTCCAACGAATCTTTGGTACTGGTCTCTATTGGTTACTTCTTCAAGCTTGGCAGGTTGTAGTTTACGATTAGGTTTTATAGATGTCTCAGTTGCTTTACACCCTAGTAAACCTGTTTCTCCAAGCAAGTCAAGCACATAATTTCTTCGTGAAACAAAAATACCTTTTCTTGACCTTCCAAATTCCATACCGAGAAAATACTTCCAAGTCACCAAAGGCTTTAATCTCAAATTCATTAGCAAGCATCTGTTTTAATTTCTCAAGTTCTTTGCTGTCATTTCCTATCAAAATAATATCGTCAACATAGACAATTAGAATAGCAACCTTCCCTTCACTTGAGTGCCTATAGAACATGGTGTGATCAGCTTGACCTTGGCAGTAACCATGACCCGTTACAACCTTCCCAAAGAGTTCAAACCAAGCTCTTGGAGATTGCTTGAGCCCATACAATATTTTTTCAATTTACACACCTTATCTCTGCCAAGACATTCTTTACATCCAACTGGTGTAAGGGCCAGTTAGAATGTACAACTAAGGAGAGTAACGCTCGGATTGAGTTTATCTTGGCCACTGGAGCAAAAGTTTCTTGATAGTCAATTCCGCATGTTTGTGTAAACCCTTTTGCAACGAGTCTTGCCTTATATCTCTTTATATTGCCATCAACCTTGCATTTAATTGTAAACACCTATTTGCAGCCTACAATTTTCTTTTCCTTTGGAAAATCAATAATTTTCCGGAGTACTGTTGTTTCGTAGTGCGTTCATCTCTTTAAGAGCTGCTAACTTCCAATCTGGATGATCCATAGCTTCCTGAATGGTCCTTGGAACAAATAGGTGAGAAATATTGGATGTAAAGGCCTTATGATTATGAGAGAGTCTGTGATATGATAAATATTTGGCAATGGGGTGTGGTACAGGCTCTAACTCCTTTTCTAATGGCTATAGGTACATCAAAGTTAGTAGATTGATCAACTGGAAGTGTAGTAGAAGGATTGCCTAGGATTTCCAAATGACCAGTTTTTGGAGGTGATGATTGATTCTGCTCTGGAATTGTGGGATGATCCTTAGTATTAGAACGATACTTGCCTCTACATGAAGCTCAGAAGAGGGATTATTCTGTAGCAATTCTCCCCCTGTTGGTGATTCCCTTATGCTTTGTACAGGCAGATTGGGATTTCAATTTTTTTCACTATTTAAAATTTTAGTTCCTTGAATCTTTTGTAGAGGGATGTCAATGTCGAGAAAAACATTAGGCATTGGTATAGAAGTTTGCCAAAACTGATCTTCACTACTCTCTTTCTCCCCCTAAAGATAAGTTTGGTTAAATTAAGATTGTTTTTCAACAAAAAAGACATCCATACTGATGTATTTTTTTGTTTTTGGATTCAAACATTTGTACCCTCTCTTATTGGGAGCATATTCAAGAAACACATTTTTCAGCCCTAGGATCAAGTTTAGATATAAGATGAACTGGAATATGAACAAAAACAGTGCTTCCAAATACTTTTAGAGGCAGATCAGAAATTATCCTATTATCAGGAAAGCTTTTTTTTAGGCATGCCAAAGGAGTGATATACTACAGCACACGGGTAGGCATTCTATTAATAAGGTAACAAGCAGTTAGAATAGCATCCCCCCACAAATATTTTTGAATAGGCACAGAAAACATTATAGCCCATGCAACCTCAAGTAAATGACGATTTTTTCTTTCAGCGATGCCATTTTGTTATGGGGTGTCATGACACGTGGATTGATGTTGAATCCCTCTTTCTTTAAAAAAATTTCCCAAAACTTGGTTGAAATATTATGTACCATTATCTGTACGAAGTATGCTTATTTTTGTAAGAAATTGATTTTCGATCATTCTATAAAAATTCTTGAATAATATTTCAATTTCGGATTTTCCATTCATCAAATATACCCAACAAATCCGAGTATGATCATCTATAAAAGTCACAAACCATTTTCTTCGGGATAAGGTAGTAACCTTTGAGGGACCCCAAACATCACTATGAATCAAATAAAAAGGTTTTGATGCACGGTAGCCTTTTGAATTATAAGGAACTCGATGACTTTTTGATAAATGAAAAACTTCACAATGAAGAGAAGTACAATCCAAATTTTTAAACAGACTGGGCAACAAATATTTTAAATAAGAAAAACTAGGATGCCCTAATCTAAGATGCCAAAGCATTATTTTTTCACACGGGGATTGAACTAGTACTACCATTCAAGCCCTGAGCTTGTTTATTGCTAAATAGGGTATCATCAAAATAATAAAGGCCATCGATCATCCTAGCACTGCCAATTATCGCCCCCGAGCTTTGGTCCTGAAATTGACAGTGAAAATCGAAGAATGTGATATGACAGTTAGAATCACGGGATAATCTATTAACAGACGGAAGATTGCAAGTAAGTTTAGGAACATGAAGGACAGATTTTAATTCTATTTTACCGGAAATTCTAATTGAACCTGTTCCTGCAATGGATGAAAAACTCCCATCTGCAATCCTAACCTTTTTATTACCTGGACAAGGATAATAAGATTGAAACAATGGAGATATACTGGTCATACGGTCGGATTCACCCGAATCAATAATCCATGGTGCAAAGGCTAAAGAACTAGAATAGGCACTCGGCATATTACCTGTTTGGGCCAAGGAACCAATAGAAGTACCAGATATCGGATTGGATTTCAGCAATTGAAGAAGTTGATCCATCTACTCTGAACTTAGAACATTGGTCTGGGCTTCATTTGCTCTAGGAATCACTTGGTTGTTTCCAGGTTTAGGTTTGCTGCTCTTCCAATTTGCTGGTTTTCCATGTAGTTTCCAGCAGGTTTCTCGGGTATGGCGTGGCTTATTACAATAGTCACACCATACTGGAGATTTTTTATTGGGATATGACCGTTGTACAGAGGCATTAGCAGCAGCCAAACAGTAGGATTAGCAGCAACCAAAGCCGAGTTCTCCACTATTCAATCAGCCCCTTTTTTCTTTAGCATAACATTCCGACGACAATCTTCACGTCTCACTTCTGAAAATTCCTCTCCGATTGGAGGCAGAGGTTGTCTACCAAGAATACTCCCCCTGACTTCATCAAACTCATCATTGAGTCCAGCCAAGAATAAATTCTTGCATGTTCCACCATCTTGTTGTTGTTGTTGCAATTATCAGGGCGCTTCCATTCGTAAGCATTGAATAGATCCAAGTTCTGCCATAGTCCCTTAAGGACATTAAAATACTTAGTCACACTGTCTTCCCCTTGTCGGGTCTTGCTGATTTTTTGCTGCGATTCATAAATCTGAGAATAATTTCCAAGGTCAGAATACATCTGACTAACATTATCCCAGAGTTCTTTTGCAGTAGGATAGCACATGTAATTAGCGCTAATATCTTCATTCATTGCATTCACAAGCCAAGCCATAATCATGGAATTTTCAGCATCCCATATAGCATATGACAAGTCTGCTCTGTCAGGGGACTTGGTTTCACCAGTAAGGTACCCAATCTTACCTATCCCACGGATATACATTCGAACTGACTGAGACATCTCAAGAAGTTGGCTTCATTGAGATGGATATTTGTGATTTGGACTGAATGGGGTTTGGTATGGCCTACTTTGGTTTCAGTTTTGGTGTTGACCACAGGTTCAGGTCTGGCCATGGTGGAAGTTTTGGAAATTTCAGACATGATGGAGGCTGAACAGGGTTACGGCAATAAGGCCTAGGTTTAGAGGCTATGACTGCCAAAAGGAAAAGAAAACCAGGCTCTGATACCATCTAGAAGTGGAGAAGAATTGGAATAGTATTTCTTATTTTTTAAAATAAGGTACAATCCATATGTCTTATAGACTACAAGGATAAGCTAAAAGGGAAGAATAATAAAGGAAAGAATAGCAATTGCTAACAAATCTCCTAGAATATCTCCTAAGAATATTTACATAATTACAGAAATTTCTCCTATAATCCAGGGAAAGTTGATTGGATAAATTTGGAAACTTTCCAACAAGGGGTCACCAACCCTGTCTAATGTTGGTGGTGTAGTAGTGCTGATGAATCTGTTGTTGTCGTGTCTGTGGATCATAGCATTCAACCAAGACCAAACAATTAATTCTGCTGCATATGATGCTAATTTTATTCCCGTGGTGTCTTCTAATTGCATCACATATTACAAATTCACAATGTACTTGTCCTTTGGATTGTGTGTAGGATCCCTGTCGCCCTGGTGTGAAAGACGCAGTCAAAGTGTGTACAGATGCTGGTATAAAGGTAGTCTCTTGCATCTTTTTGAATAATTGGTTCATATTTTTTCTATTTATAGTCATGGTGTGTTGATTTGCATTGTGTTCTGAAACCATTATCATATGGACATGTACCCTTGTAGAGTATCTAGTGCATCTCCAGTTTCAGGTATTGGTGGCAGACTTATATCCTTCTAGGACTAAATTCTAGGTTCTATTTTGCTACCTATTATTTGCCTGTTCTGCAATCCTCCTTGGTCAAGGAATGAGAGTGATGCGATTTTTTACATGAGTGATGCACAAGCTTAGGTTTTTGACCTGAAGCCATATACGAGCGGTAGACTCCACTTCAATGTCTAGGGTGGTAATGGTAACTGTATGTCTATCTCTATATGGTGTTCCACGAATTCTCTTCTTCTACATTTTAAATCATCCAATATTTTAATTTATTCAGAAATAGACATGTTTTGCTTTGTCATCAAACTTTTTATCGGTCTTATGCTAGTAAAATCCTTGATAATTTGATACAATTGCGTTGCTGGTAAGGACAACAGGAGCAGTGCACACTAGTTGTCATAATCATGGCTGATCTTTATCATGCTGTCCTCATTTATTCTTTGTAAAGTATATAGAACTACATCATCTTAAAGTCTTGAAAGACATTTCATGCTTTGGCGCCCATCCTGTGGATAACACGTGGTTCATGCCTTCTGTTACATACAGTTTGAGTATTGTAGGGCTAGGGCTTGCCTTATGTTTGGAGGTGAAGATAATATTTGGTTGATCCCTCCAAGAGCACGAAGTTTGAAGTCAGCTCATACTATCAGGTGTTATCTATTTCATAATATTTCCATTTTCCATGGATGGGTATTTGGAAATTCTACGGACAGCAGCTCTTGGGAAGATTTTGACTTCGGATAATCTAATGAAGAGAAATGTCATAGTTGTGGATTGGTGTTGCATGTGCCAATGGAGTAGAGAATCTGTAGATCACCTTCTTCTCCATTGTGAAGTGATATGAGCATTGTGGAATATGATTTTAAGACTTTCATGGGAGAATTGGTCATTCCTAGATGGTTCATAGGACTACTAGATTTTTTGTTTTTTGATGAGTAAGAAATTTATTAAACCATGTAATTAGGCAAAACCCAAGTACACAGGAAGTATACAAGAGAAAAACACTACAAGCGAAAGCTGGAAAAACACCTAATTACAAGTGCAAGCTGGAAAAGAGCACAAAAGTCATTAACACTAATCCCATCCATTACAATAACCGAAGCCCAAAGCAACAAAGTATGAAAAAAGAAGGCTCTAATCCCTTCCACCGAGCGTACTCTATTGTAGAAACAGTGCCCATTCCTCTCATTTCAAACACACCACATAAGACAAAGAGGTACCATCTTCCAAACGGCCGCTATTTGACGATTTCCTTGAATCCCTTTCCAACAGGCCAAAAGATTCACCACCGCCATGGGCATCACCCAAGCAATGCCAAGCTTAGCAAAAACCTCATCGCACAAGGCCTTTGACACATCACAATGGAGAAGAAGGTGATCCCGCTGATTCTGCACACCTTTTGCACATAAAGCACCAATCCATTGCAATGATACTTCGCTTTCTTAGCTTATCAGTAGTAAGAATTTTCCCATGAGAAGCCAACCACCCGAAGAAAGCCACCTTGAGAGGCACTTTGCATCTCCAAATATTTTTCCAAGGAAAAAAATCAGTAGAAGAATGTGACGCCAATGCCTTGTGCAAAGATCTAACCAAGAATTTCTTATGACGAAGCTGATTCCAGAGTAATCTATCCTCCCCTCCAGATTTTATATTTGAAGCATGGAGCAAGCTAAAAAATCAGTGATGTCCCCACCTTCCAATCCTGGACATCTCTAATAAGCTTACTGACCACTGAATAAAACCAGCAGTGTTGTCCATATAATCAGCCACGGAAGTGCCTTTATCCAAAGCAATTCTAAAGAGGGAAGGGAAAGCATTTTTCTAGGCCTCATCCCCACACCATAAAAGCATTAGCAATGGCTTATTCATCTTTATCTTCATATTCATTTTTTGCATAATATGTCTTTAAATTCATCTACATTGGTTTATGCATCTCTAAATTTTTACATAGCTATGAATAGTGCTTCTTCAAGTTTGAAGAAACACTATTCACTCTCCAAACATTATTTTTAATGTTTTTTCTCTCTCCTACCCATTAAAATCAACTTTGTGGAATTTGTATTAAGATGATTTTGATATATGAAATTTGTATTAAGTTGATGATACAAAGTGTTTTTTAGTACATATTAATATTTATTGATAAAATTGGTCATTTTGATATATGAAATTGGTAATATTTAGATATATGGAATTTGTATTTTTGAGCACATGGTGCTAATTGTAAAATATATAAAAAAATAATAATTTTAAGAAAAAAAATTAAAAATAATAATATTTTATTATTATTTGGTTCAAAGATGCTTAATCCAATATGGGAGTTTTTCTTGATATGCAAAATCAATCTTCAAAAGATGTGATTTTGAAGAAGCATATAGAGAAACCAATGCTAGTGCTCTAAGTCATGCAAAAAATGGATCCGGTTCCCCTACCCACCTCAAATCTGAAATTTCTGGAGAACTCCCCCCATACATTACAAATGAATTTCCACACTCCCACACCATATGCCCATCTTACTTCGTTTGAGCACCAACCTCCCAAAATGCTCCCATATTTGGCATCAATAACAATCCTCCATAGAGCATCCCCTTCTTGATGGTACCGCCATAACCATTTCCTTAAGAGTGCCTTATTGAAAGTTTTCACGTTTCTAATCCCCAAACCTCCCAAAGATAAAGGTGTACAAATCTTGTCCCACTTGAACAAGTGGAATTTCTTCTCATCCTCCAATCCGCCCCACAAGAAAGCACGATATATCCTTTCCATTCTATTAGCCATTCTTGCAGGCAAAGGAAATAGAGATAGGAAATAGGTTGGAATATTAGATAAGGTACTCATGACTAAGATAATTCTACCACCTTTGGACAAATAGATCTTTTTCCAACCAGCCAATCTACATTAACTTTTCTCTGTAACCTTGTCCCAAATTGCCTTGGATTTATAAGGTGCCCCCAAAGAAAGATCAAGATACTTCACATGCAAAGTAGAAACCTTGCAACCCAAAATATCAGCCAAATCCCCTAAATTATTGACCAAACCTACGAGGACCATTTCAGACTTTGACAAGTTCACCTTTAAACCGGATACAGCTTCAAAACATAGCAAAGCTGCCTCTAAAGAACGGTTCTGATCAGAATTTGGCTCACAAAGGATCAAAGTGTTATCTGCAAAGAGTAAATGAGAAACATTAATACTGCCACGAAGAACGGCCCACCGAGAAGCGCAAACGAAACCCCTATCCACCGTTGCCTTCAACATTCAGCTCAACACATCCAGACTTTGACAGGTTCACAGAACTACTAGCTTTTGAAGAGGTCAATTGGGAGAATGCTCAGTTTGATCTGCTTAGAGGATGACCCTATTTTGTTTAATTGGACAATATGGAGAATGCATAAATGCTTTGAAGATCACGAGATGTCAGTGGAAGAGCTGAAGAAATTGGTGGACGAATCACTTTATACATGGGCAGGGGTGTATATTGTCTCTGTTTTCTAATATTTTCTGGATTTATGGATGTTCTTCTTTTAGTCAATGAAGGGTTTATCTCTTGCATGCATCCTGTATAATAGGGTTGGGTCCCTCTGTGCTTTTAATGAAATGAATTGAATTATATATTTATTTTTGAAAGTGAATTGAATCATATATTTATTTATGCATGTATATACAAATGATGTGTTTGAGACATACCGTCCATAGCATAATGAAAAGATATGGCCTTAACATGCTCCTGTAATACTTTTCTGGAACAACACAAAATGCATTGATAGCATTCTTTCTATGGTTTTTTCTTTTTACATCTTGTTCACATATGAGAATCATAGATAGATGTTTGATAGAATAGGAGATGATCATTTGTAGCATATACTTTTAACTGTCCACTCCTTTCTGTGTTAAGAGTGAGACAACAAGAGGTCAATGTAGTCATCGTGACGATGGCCAAAATTTTGGGTTTATTTGTATGAATAGATCTGTTTGATTTTTCTCTAGCATAAACTAATCAATGACTTGTAACATCGATACTGTTTCTGATGCTTGGCTGCGTTAATGGTGTTCTGCATTAACGGAACCATTTTGTAGCAAGAAGGTTCAAATGTCTGAAAGTGACGGGCTTTTTAAAGGTTGGAGGGGAAATCAATGTTTTGTCCTAGGATAAGATGTGCTTTATATGAAGCCTTTGACATCCAGCAATCTGTACATCAAGTCGTGTTTTATTTTACTTATTCTGGAATTGAGCTTATCACTTTGCTTTGGCATTACAAACATGAGAGGGAAGCCTGGTGGAAAGCTGTGGTGGATTCTAAATTTGGATATGCTTGCCGTGAGAGGTGTTCTAAGTGCATGGACCGCAGGTTTTGGGGTTGTAGAAATATATCAGAAGAGTGAGGGTTTTTCTAGTCATTCTAGACTTGAGGTAGTTGGTGGGTTTGGGACTAGATTTTGGCATGATTTATGGTGTAAAGACGGGGCCCTCAAGCAAACCTTTTGTAACACCCTGCTCCCTAATAAAGTCATTTTTTAAATTTTCGGGGAACCGGTATACTACTAAACTTGAACTTAAAAACTTTGTCCTCTTAATGAAGCGCTAGATACGAAAGATTCCTTATAAATAAATAAATTTCATCTTATTTAAATATTTAAAATCCAAAAGAGAGTCTGCGGAAGCACTTATTGAAAATCACTAAAGTCTTATGTGCTTATCAAAAGAAATTATTAAACTAAAATCATAAATTAATCATAGCATAATCTGTCTAGGCCTCTGCCTCGCCTCCTAGGGTTAAGTCCTGTCCTGCAGTTTCATCCTTATAAAGATCATCACCTGGGGTGGTTAAAAACATAAAAATATACAAAAATGAGTAAAATACTTAATAAGCAACACATCATACAGTAAATATAATAAACATAAGGTTTATTGAAAAATATGCATACTCATAAATACATATGTAAATAGTATGAATATGAACTTATTTTTTACTTATCATAGGTCGGTACCCACTGTTGACCCCCATGAGTTAGGGTTAGCGAATTTAAGTAGATTCCGATTCCGCCTGTGCTTACGGGTTGTGGAATCCATACATAAGAAAGACATACTAGGTGCATTACCAGCATGTACGACCTGTCAATGCAATATGCCCATAACATAGGTACCGTCTTCATATCATAACATAGGCCGTTACATATCGTATCATTCATATTTTATCATAATCATACTTGCATACTTGTCATATCATAAATTTCAAAAGAAATCACATTCCTTCATAACATGTCGTGATACATGACTCACATAAATTCATGAATTTTCATAAATATTTTAATGTATAATACTCACATAAAATCATGACTTTTCATAAATAATTTTATGCATAACTCAGATAAAATCATGCATGACTTTCCATAACTATTTTGATGCATAAATTATCACATAAGATCATGAATTTTTATGAACCTTCACATAAAATCATGGCTTTCACTAATACTTTAATGCATAAATCTTTATATAAAATCATGATTTAGGTACGTAAAAAGGGGCTTCCAATGAAGGGTATACATGCATAACATTTTTATAAAAGGAAACATGCCATTTACCGTACAACGTGTAAGGGTATGATTATGTTACTTACCTCGTAGCCCTAATCTTCTATTTTTGGCACGTAATTGATCGTTGTGATCAACAACTAGCGGCGGCTTGTGGCTGGCTGCGGAGGCAACGTATTGTGGGAGACTGTGCAACGTGAGGCCGTGAGAGGCTTGCGACGGACTAGGGGTGCCGAACAGCCCTTGGCGGCTGTTTCTGTGGGGTCTTGACGTGGAGGAGCTCTCGGTGGTGGTGGTTTGCAGTAGCTCACGATGGGGACAACTTCTTGTGTTTCGGCGTGCCAAAACAGAGTCTTCCATGTGCTGTGGTTTTTGGTGGCTGGCCGACGATGGTTCTCTGAGGGAGGAGAAGTGGGCTAGGGGTGTTGCACTGTGAACGTTAGTGCGGACAGGTGGTGCAAGGACAACCTTGCATGGTGCGGTTAGCTGTGGCAGTGGAGAGATCGTGAGGGTTACTGTGTGTGGAGGAAACGACGGAGACCAACTCGACAGTGAGGTTATATCCGGTGGTTTACGGTGGAGGGAGGCTGTGTGCTTGTGGTTGGCTGTTTCCATCGTGCATGAGGGACTCGGCAGCGTTGGGTAGAACTGTTAGGCTGTGAAGAGGAGGAAGGGATGTGGGTTACTGGGTGAAGGAGCGACGTGAGGGGCTTTTTCTGCGAGAGTGAGTTCCAGCTTTCTCCAGATTTGTTTGTGTTTATTTTTGAGAGTCTAGGATGAGTTTTATAGATGAGGGGGAGGGAGATATCGTGAGTGATAAGGAGATTGGATAAAGTTGGAGTTGGGAGTTGGTTTTGATCTAAGAATCTTATTCAAACTAAAAATCCAACATAGGAATACATGCACGAGATAGGGGAAGAAATTAAAGAAAAAACAAACACTATCTAAAAACCTATCTCAAATTAATAAAATAAAAAATTTAATCGTACTTCATCCATAAAAATATTAGCCGAAAAGATAACCTAATTATCAAACCCAATAAAATATCCGTAATTATCCCTAATAATATTGAATCGGGTCGTTACACCTTTCCAAGGGTATATAACCCTGCGGGTGTGTAGGAAGCCTCAATGACTGATCTATTGGAGTTTTCCAATTTGTCCCCTAAAGGGAATAAGAGCTTCTGTAGAGTGGCCCATGCTTGGGAAGTTGATGCCTTTTGCAGAAGTTCTCAGTCTCTTGTATTCTTCTAGAACTTTTCTTGGAGGTCATATTAGATTCTTTTGGACCCCTTCCAAGAAAAGGAAGTTCATTGTTTAATCATTTTATCAAGCCATTGTGCCTCAGGATGCTGCTAACTCTAGATAAACTGAAGTTTACTTTTCTCATTCATATTGAAAATAGATTTACAAGGGTTTATTTATAGATTACAATGCTGAAATAGATAAGAAAAGAAATAACTAATTGATAAGGAAAGAAATAACTCCTAAAAGGAAAATATTTGTTTTCAGCAGTCCCTTGGTAAACATATCAGCTACTTGTTCAGTAGTCGGAATATAAGGCAACCAAGTTGGTCCACTATCTATCTTCTCCTTTATGAAATGTTTGTGAACTTCAACATGTTTTGTTCTCTCATGAAGTACCGGATTGTGAGCAATGGCTATGACAGCTTTATTATCACAATATAATCTCATAGGTAGTGAAGTTTCAACCCTCAATTCTTCAAGTAATCTTTTAATCCATAACACTTCACAGATCCCATGGGCAACAACCCTAAATTCAGCTTTTGCACTACTCCTAGCCTCCACATTCTACTTTTTGTTGTGCCAGATTTCCTCCAACAAAAGCAAATAGCCAGACGTTGATCTTCTATTTGTTATACTCCCAGCCCAATCTGCATCAGTGTATATCTCAACTTATAGATGTCCATGGTCTCCAAACAATAAACCTTTACCTGGAGTTCCCTTTAAGTACCTTAGAATTCTGTATACTGCATCAAAGTGGTCAGGACCAGGTGAGTGCATAAATTGACTTACCATACTAACACCAAAAGCTATGTCAGGGCGTGTATATAAGAGATAAATCAGTCTTTCAACCAGTCTTTGAAATTGATATTTATTTGTGACTTCTTCAGGCATGGCAGGTTGTAACTTTAGATTCGGTTCTATCGGTGTCTCTGCGGCCTTATACCCTAATAAACTTGTTTCCCCAGCAATTCAAGTATATATTTCCTTTGTGAAACAAAAATACCTCTCTTAGACCTTGCAAATTTCCTACCTAGAAAATACTTCAAGCTGTCCAAGTCTTTGATCTCAAAGTCATTAGCAAGCACCTTATTTAATCTTTCAATTTCACTGCTGTCATTTCCTGTCAAAATAATGTCATCAACATAGACAATTAAAACAACTTTCCCTTCACCGGAGTGCCTATAGAATATAGTGTGATCAGTTTGACCTTGAATGTAACCGTGACTCTTTACAGCCCTCCCAAAGCGTTCAAACCAAGCTCTAGGGGATTGCTTGAGTCCATACAATGACTTTTTCAATTTGCACACTTTTTCTCTACCAAGTTTACCTTCAAAACCTGGTGGTAACTCCATAAAGACTTCCTCCTCTAGATCTCCATTTAAGAAGGCATTCTTTACATCTAACTGGTGTAAGGACCAATTAAAATGTACAGCCAAAGACAGTAACACTCAGATTGAGTTTCTCTTTGCATTTCACAGTTAACACCCACTTGGCTATGAGTCTCGCCTTGTACATTTCTACACTGCCATCAGCCTTGCATTTTACAGTGAACACCCACTAACATCCTACACACTTCTTCTCCTTAGGTAAATCAACAACTGCTAATTTCTTCCGGAGTGCATTCATTTCTTCAATAACTGCTAATTTCCAATCTGGATGATCTAGTGCTTCATGAATATTCCTTGGAACAAATAGGTTAGAAATATTGGAAGTAAAGACCTTATGATTATCAGAAAGTCTATGATAGGACAGAAATTTAGCAATAGTACAGATTCTAATTCCTTTCCTAATGGTATCGGTTCATCAAAGTCTTCAGGTTTATCACTAGGAAATATAGTAGAAGAAAGATTACCAGGAATTGTAGGCTGGAATTTCAGATGACCATGCTTTGGAGATGATGATTGACCTTGCTTTGGAATTGTAGGCTGATGATCTTTATTATTGTAATGATACCTTCTTCTAGTATAAACACGAAGCTCGGAAGGAGTAGGATCATCCTGTAGCTTTTCTCCCCCTGTTTGTGAGTCACTTATACTTTGTATAGGAAGATTAGAATTTCCTGTGTTTTTTTATTTAAAATTTCAGCTTCTTGAGTATTTAATGGATGAGATGTGTCAAGAAAATTATTAGGAAGAGGGCTGGAAGTTTGCCAAAAATTATCTTCACTCTCTTTCTCCCCCTAAAGATTAGTTAGGTTAAAATAAGATTGTTTTTCAACAAAAACAACATCCATACTCATATGAATGAATTTTGTATGTTTTTGGATTCAAACATTTGTACCCTTTTTTATTTGGAGTATAACCAAGAAAAACACATTTTTAAGCCCAAGGGTCAAGCTTAGACCGAAGGTGAGATGGTATATGCACAAAAACCGTGCATCCAAAAACTTTTAGGGGTAGATCCGAGACTGCTCTAGTCTCAGGAAAATAATTTTTCAAGCAAGATAAAGATGTAGCAAATTTTAAAACACGGGTAGGCATTCTATCAAGCAAGTTAAAATGGCATCTCCCCACAAATATTTTGGAATATGCATAGAAAACATTATAGCTTGTGCAACCTCAAGTAAATGACGGTTTTTTCTTTCCGCGATACCATTTTGTTGCGGTGTATTCTGACAAGTAGATTGATGTTGAATATCATTTTTTTTCAAAAAATTCCTAAGTATTGGTTGAAGTATTATGTACCATTATCTGTACTAAGAATACTTATTTTGGTTTGAAATTGATTTTCAATCATATTGTAAAAATCCTTGAATAATTTTGCAACATCAGATTTTTCACTCATCAGGTATATCCAGCAAAGGCGAGTGTGGTCATCCATAAAGGTTTCAGACCATTTCTTTCCAGATAAGGTAGTAACCTTCGAAGGACCCCAAATATCACTATGAATTAAATAAAAAGGTTTCGATGCACGATATGTTTTCAAATTATAGGAAACTTGATGACTTTTTGATAAAACACAAGTTTCACAATGAAAGGAATTACAATCCAAATGCTTAAACAAACTAGGAAACAAATATTTTAAATAAGGAAAACTAGGATGCCCTAGACTAAGATGCCAAAGCATTATTTGATCATGTATAGGAATAGAACTAGAGCTACTGCTCAGGCCATGAACTTGTTTATCGTTGAATAGAGTATCATCAAAATAATAAAGGCCATTGATCATCCTAGCACTGCCAATCATCATTCCCGAGCTCTGGTCTTGAAATTCACAATGAGAATAAAAAAAATGACTCGACAGTTAGAATCGCGGGATAATTTACTGATAGACAAAAGATTGCAAGTAAACTTAGGAACATGAAGAACATATTTTAAATCTATTCTTTCAGAAATTCTAATGGAACCTATGCCTGCTATTGGTGAAAAACTTCCATCAACAATGCTGACTTTTTTACTACTCAAACAAGGACAATAAGAATGAAATAATTGAGGGAGACTAGTCATATGGTTCCATGGTACATGAGTTGAACGAATAAGCACTAGGAATATTACCTGTTTGGGCCAAGGAACCAGTAGAAGTACCAGATATTGGATTAGATTTTAGCGGTTGAAGGAGGTGATCCACCTGATCTGAACTGAGAAATTTGGTCTTTGCTTCATTTGCTTTCGGGTGACTGCCTCCAAGTTTGCTGCTCTTCCAGTTTGCTGGTTTTCCATGGAGTTTCTAGCAAGTTTCTCGTGTGTGGCGTGTCTTATTACAATAATCACACCATACTCGAGATTTTTCCTCATACTTCCTTTAAGTAGAGTATGGCCCCTGTGCAGAGGCATTAGTTGAAGCAACCATATTCAAATTATTGGAGTTGGTAGCAGTCAAATCTGAGTTCTCCACTGCTCCATCAGTTCCCTTTCGTTTCAGCATGACATTCCGACGACAATCTTCATGTCGTACTTCAGAAAATACCTCTCCAATTGGAGGCAAAGGCTGTCTATACAGACTTCTCCCTCTGACTTCATCAAACTCGTCATTGAGTCCAGCCAAGAATTTAAATATTCTTGCATTTTCCACCATCTTTTTGTTGTGGTTGCAGTCATCAGGGCTCTTCCATTCATACTCATTGAATAGATCCAAGTCCTGCCACAGCCCCTTAAGGACATTAAGTATTTCATAACACTATCTTCCCTTTGTTGGGTGTTGCCAATTTTTTGCTGCAATTCATAGATCTGTGAATAATTTCCAAGGTCAGAATACATCTGACTAACATTCTCCCAGAGTTCCTTAGCAGTTGAGTAGCACATGTAGTTGGCACTCTCTTCATCCATGGAGTTCACGAGCCATGACATAATCGTGGAATTTTCAGCATCCCATGTAGAATATGACGCATCTGTTTTGGCAAGCGTCTTGATTTCACCAGTATGGTATCCAATTTCCCCCCTCCCTCGAATATACGTTTGCACTGAGTGTGACCCCCGCAAGGAGTTGGCTTCATTGAGACGAATATTTGTAATCTGGACAGAATGAGGCTCGGTATGGGTAGGTTTGTGATCAGTGTTTGTCTTGATCAAGGAAAAGGGTTTGGATGTATCGGACATGATGAAAGACAGGGATTATGGAAGTGAACAAAGTAGAGAAATGGTAATAAGGCCTAGAGTTTAAAGGCTATGGCTGCCGGCAGGTTTAGAGTTTGATAAAAAAACCCTAGAATGAGATACCAGGTTCGGCTGTTGATACCATCTCGATAAACTGAAGTTTACTTTTCTCATTCATACTGAAATAGATTTACAAGGGTTTATTTATAGATTACAATGCTGAAATAGATAAGGAAAGAAATAACTCCTAAAAGGAAAAGATAGATCTCCTAAAAAACTCTCCTAAGATACTCACAAATCTACAACAAACTCCCTAAAATACATTCTGATTGAGTCATCCAACAACCCTTTTGCTTCGAGGGGTATTTGACAAACCAAGGCGCCCATGTGGGAATTTTTTTAATTTTTTTTTTCGCTTGGACGGCCTCCTTGGGCAAGATTCTCATCATGGATAATTTAAGATAACATCGCATCATAGTGATAGATTGGTGTTGTATGTGCAAAAAGAACGGAAATCTGTACACCAACGTTTACTTTATTGGGAGATAGTTAGAGCCTTGTGGGATTGAATTTTTGGTAGAGATGGGCTGGCTTGGGTTATGTCGAAGGATAGTAGACCTCTTTTCAAGTTGGAGAAGTTTATATGGCAGCTTACAAATTGTAACGGTGTGGAAGATGGTTCCCATCTGCCTAGTGTGGTGCGTTTAGTGGGAAGGAATGATAGAATATTTGAGGATCGTGAGCAGACGATGGGAGAGTTAAAAACTTCCCCCTTCAATGCTTTGTTTCTTTGGGCAATTGCTATAAATTTTAATGACCTGAGTTTTCATTGTTTCCTTGTATCTTTTTCTATTTCTAATTAGGTGTTCCTTTTGTATAGATCCTGTGTACTCGAGCTATTTCTTTTATGGTTTTTGATAAAAAAAAAGTTTATTAAGTGTACAAAAAAGGGAATAATAAATACTCAATCCTTCCTCTCTTAAGAAAATCGCACTGCATCCACTGAGGAAAATATAATGTAAATACGAGCAAGTTATAGTCTTTTAAAGGACAGCTTACATGACCCAAAAAAAAGAAGCATCTGATCCATATTTTCCCATAATAATGTTGATTGAAAGGCTTAAGGTGATGCAAAGCTGTTGATTACAAAAAAAAGTGTCCAATGCCTATCCAACTTGGAATTAATCTAAAATCAGGTTTGATTTTATTTAAGATTTCCATTATGTGTCTATGAATGTTGTTTTATGATTATTTTTTGTGTATTTCGTCAGATAACTTATAATGACAAAATTACCTGTGGGAACCATATTTGTCATTTATAGGTGAGAATGGTCACGGGAGACAATCTTCAAACCGCGAAAGCAATCGCTTTGGAGTGTGGGATACTTGCTTCAAGTGAGGAAGCTACAGAGCCTAACATTATTGAGGGAAGAAAATTCCGTGCATTATCCGAGAAAGAAAGGGAAGAACTTGCCAAGAAAATTGCGGTATGGTTTGAGTAGCATGGTTTTTCTATATTAATTTGCAGGATGTTCATCAAGTATAAATTACCAAACCCCCCCCCCCCCCCCCCCAAGGGGCGAGTGTTCCTGATTGCAAACTCAGAAATATTTCTTAATTACTTTTGTGGAATATAATATGTTGTAATAGATCATTTATGGCTGACGTATAGGTGATGGGTAGGTCTTCTCCTAACGACAAGCTCTTGCTTGTGCAAGCACTCCGTAAGGGGGGAGAAGTTGTTGCTGTAACAGGAGATGGCACCAATGATGCTCCTGCACTTCATGAGGTTTGGCTTCTTTATCAAGATATTTATTTAAGTAGCTTTGAACTTTTATATCCTTTTTTTAACCTTAAAGGCGTGCGAATGTGGTTCATAAATAACGGCATGTTATGAAGATATACATGTTGTCAGAATGCAAATTCAAAGTTGTTTTGATCCTCGAGATGTATTTCACTAGGAAACTTCTCATTACATGGATATGAAGATATACATGCCCAGTATCTGATTTGTAAACGCAAACAGTATCCTATCTGTGCATTAATCTCACATTTAATGCTACAAGTATATATTGTTTGGGTGAATGGGAGAAGCCTAGCGTGTATCTTATACCAATTAATATTCCCAGCCATAATAACACGTCTAGTTGCATCAGAAATCGTAGATGTTTATTAAACTTGAGATTTATTCAATTCGAAAGTGTAACCATAAGTGTGCATAAAGCATAGATTCGGATATATTTGAAGTAGTCTTCGACAAAAATGTCCAAGATTCTGAATGTATTGGGCTTGTGTTCATTTGCATTTTGCCATTGTGTAAGCAATTTCTTGCTGTGCCTCTTGTAGTTCGAAAACTTTTATTTACTACACTTTCCATTATCACAAGAATGACTTCCTCGTCATAGTTGATCACATTTATACCATTTGGACTATAGGCAGATATTGGTCTTTCTATGGGCATTCAAGGAACTGAAGTAGCAAAGGAAAGTTCGGATATTATTATCTTGGATGATAATTTTGCTTCTGTTGTAAAGGTCAGTGGGCATCTTATCATTTGTACTTCATACAGGTATCATTAGATAGGGGTTAAATCATCTTTACCATCTTTACAATGAAATACCATTTGTCCTTTTAGCAATAATATACTGAACCATTCTCAATACTTCAATTATCTATTCAATGAATTTGGTGTTGCTTTAAATGCGTGTTGATTTTTGGAGATTAAATTGATATGAATTAATACATGGGATAGTTTTGAAAGGCTTTACATCTAGGAAGCAGGGATAAGTTAGAAGTGCTAGATCTACAAAGGTGTCTTACAAAAGCGAACTTACAAATGGATGTGACTCAATGTGAGACATCAGATCAATAAAAGGAGCTTTACAATCTCACGCAACACATCTAGCCACATCAGTTTGTAAGTTTACTTTTGTGGGATTTCTTTGTAGACCAAGCATTTCTCTACCTCAAAAGGGTCTCAATATCCATGTTGGATGCATACGGAACATATATACAGTTTAGAAAGACAGATTCGTGTATGTGTTTTAATTTTGAAATAGATACCTTTGGGACGTGAAATACATGAGCAGGACGTTTTGGGACACATGTGAGATCTAAAACTACAGGTCTGCTCGTTTTACCTAGATGTTTCTCTCTCTCTCTCTCTCTCTCTCTCTCTCTCTCTCTCTCTCTCTCTCTCTCTCTCTCTCTCTCTCTCTCTCTCTCCCTCCCTGCACCTGTTATCTTCAATTTTAACTGTCATAACTTATGTTGCATAAAAAAAAAAAAAAAAAAAAAAAAAACAAAGGATGAAAAAACTCATTTGACATTTATTCTTTGTGATATACTTGACATTAACTTGAAGTATTGTTCTTTTTACCTGTTTTTTTTATTTTATCAAATTAGCTTCCAGTTAAGGATGGACATGCCTTAGATATTTATGGGCTATTCCCTAACTTACGAAAAATTTATGGCATTGTCATTGCCTCTCATCTAATATATCCACATGTATGACTCATACATTTTTTACATATGAAAAGTGGGTTTTATTTCATAGATAGGAACTATAGAGCCATTACACTTTTAGGAAGGAAGTTTGGCGCAATGTCCGTTGTACTATTTTACATCAACAAGTACCATGCACTTCAAGTAGAAGCCGGTTTGTAAAATGATAGATAATGGTTTTTATGGTTATATTGAATAGGATAGAGTACATAAGAAAATAACAACCAATTGTCATGCTAGTGTTCTCTATCTATAGAAGCCAAAGTAAAACATCAGATAAAATATTCAAAATATATTTCTGAAATTTCCCAAATGCCCCCCTCTACAGTAAAACTTCCAAAGGTCTATCAATTCTATCAATCAGTTTGTTAATCAATTTTCATGCAATTATTCAATTAAAACATCATTAACATAAAATAAATTAATTGCATAACACAAAAATTGGTAACGAAGGGAAACCCTTTAAAAGAACTCTTTAAAGGTAAAACCCTACGGGGCAGACTACCCAAAAAGGTCAATCCACTATTTGAAAATTGTTTATGAGCAAGTTTCAATTACAAAACATTTGTCAATTGACATTCTTACTTGACCAGATAAACGACCTGTTTGTCTCTACCACAGTAGCAGCCAGAACCTTTGACGATTTTCAAATATTGACTTATCTACTAGAACTTCAGTGGCTGAAATGATCACACTCTTTGAGAGTAATAATATGAAAATTCTGAAGGGAATTTTCTCACCAAAATAAGCACTGGGAAGTGCTATGAAAATCTCCAGAATTGAATCTTTAGGGAACTACACAATAAGATTATCATCACAAAATTAACTAATACTTAACAAGTTAGCCTTAAGGCCTTCAACAAATAAAACATCATGAAGAAGAGGTAGTCCTAGTATTTCAGCAATTACTCTTCCCTCAACAAAGGACTTGCTTCCATCACCAATGGTCACGGTGCCTCCTTGACTTGAATCAGTTTTCTTGAACAAGGTCTTGTCATCGGACATGTGTCTCAAACATTCACTATCCAAGTACCAAAGGCAGCCGTCCATTGACTTGAAGGCTATGTGAGCCACTAAGCACCCGGCATCTTCTTTGACCACCCACTTTGCCTTTGCTTTAAGTTTTGAGGCGAGCTTTACATCATCACAACTTTTTGTGGTCTTATCCTTGTTGCCAAGAAAAAATTCAGATAATTCACATAACTTCAAGCTTATGGTGTTTATTTGTTGGCTTAACCCTTGGACTTGGTTTCCAAGAATCTTTAACTTCTTCTTTGATTTCCTTTCACCTCCATCTTTCTGCATCTTTCTCATATTAAAGCAGTTTGGTCTTATATGACCAGAAATGCCACAATGATGACAAATAGGCACAAACTTAACTCTGTTCAGCTTCTTTCGAAGTTGATCTTACATTGGGTTTGTCAGGACGGTTTAACTTTGAAGAAGCTTCAATCGGAGCATCCACAATTTGAGTTCTTTTGACAAAGATATTCTCTTAGAGCTAGTGGTAGCGGATGATGAGGCTTTAGGATCTCTATCTTGGGAAGTTGTATACCCCAACCCTGTACGGTCGCTTGGCTTTTGAATGGTTAGCATTTGTTCTAGCTATTGAGTTACAGATTTTTGTTGGTTCTCTTGAGAGCTCTTCAACTCCTTGTCTATGACATCCTTTTGAGTCTTTAACCTTGAGATCTCAACTTCAGAAATTGAGTGATTCAGAAAGATTATTATTTTCATGTTCCATTGCTCTGAGTTTGTTGTACAGCTTATTGTTGAGCTTTTTCAGGTTGACAACTTCTTCACACGAATCGTTATAGGCATCTTGTATGCTTAGCTCATGATTAGCATCGACAACAACTACCTCCGAGTCATCATCATCAAATCCACTTTCAGATTTAGCTAGTACAACCTCTGGGAATTATTCAACAATAGTGGTGAATGCCACAAGCGAACTTTCATCATCAAACGATGAAAGTTGAATGTTCAGATTCTGAACTGTTACTAAGTGTGATATTCAATGTTTTCCCCTTATTTTTTTTAAAGTTTGGGCACTCCACTCTAATGTGACCATAGCCGGAGCACTAATGACACTTTACTTTGTCTTTCTTATCTGATTTTTCTTTATTCTTCTTTTTAGCTTTGCCTTTCTTTGTTGAAAATTTCTTAACTCGCTTTTGTTTTCCATTAGCTTTCTTAGGAAACAAAAAATTTCTGAACTTCCTAGCAATGAGGGCTAGGTCCTCATCATTCAGATTTTCTTCATCGGAAGAGTCATCTTGATCTTCTTTCACAATTTTCAATGCAATTGACTTCCCTTTCTTTGTTTGAGGAAGTGAGGACTCGTAAGTTTGCAAGGAGCTAACCAGTTCTTCAACTTTGATTGCATCCAAGTCCTTGCTTTCCTTGATTATTGTGATTTTAGGGCGAAATCTTTCATGTAAGGACCTTAAGATCTTTCTCACTACCCTTGAATCTTCCACCTTCTCGCCAAGATTAAACCTAGAATTCACAATATCATTAAGTTCAGCATAAAAGTCATTAAAGGTCTCATCTTTCATCATTTTAATCTCTTCAAATTTCAAGGTTAGCATTTGAAGTTTTGAATTTTTAACAATCTTTGTGCCTTCATGCGTAACCTCCAAAATATCCAAAGCTTCTTTGGCAATCTCACACAGAGATTCTTTTAAATTATTCGGGAGAGACAACCATGAAAATGGCATTAAGCCCTTTGCTATTCCAATTACAGTTGTTGATCTCATCTCTAGACCAAGTGTCCAGGCTTTTCTCGGGCTTAGTCTACCTTTTTTCACTGAATACCACACACGTTCATCTTAGATTTGAGAAAGGCCCTCATTTGAATTTTCCAATAGGCGTAGTTTTCCCCACAAGAAAAATATAATTCTGAACACACAAGTGGTAACATAAAATCAGTGACTGAAATTTTCAAAAATCATCTAGTCATTTAACATCATAGTCCTGTCCAGCAAAAGTACCTAATCTAACCAACAGTAGATCAGAAAGTTAAGATTGTACTTATTGGATATCAATGTGCTAATATTGAGAAACTCTTAAAGGTTTTATTCATTGTATAATGACTCAAGATATGATAACTTGACTCCACATATTATTGTTTAGTCAATAATTTGATCTATTAGGGAGCATTACAGCAGTTCTGCAACGAGTTTATGTAGTATATGAAACAGCTATTTGGAGGGGAGAAAAAAGTAAAACAGCTACATGAAACGAAGCAGATTTTTGCCTTGTTTTGCAACAAATAGGCTCATGGTTTTTATGTGCTTTAGGCACCGGTTGCATGTTCTGGCTGCATGAAATTATGATGAAATATTTAGGGTTTTGAAATGATAAAAACCTGGAAAAGGTTCTCTATAGTTCGAATTTTAAAGTAACAAGTTTGTATAGCTAAATTGTTGTAATGCTCATAATGGCCTTGCAGCTTAGTGATCGAATATTTACTCAACTCAATAAGGTGAATTTAGGATAATTATGACACGCTTTGGGGAGATGTAAAAGCTAATGTTTTAGGGTGTATAAAGACCATTTGATTAACACCGATTGAATAAGGACCTGACATTAATGCACAAGTATAGAGGAAATACTAGTATTAATGAGAATTCCTCTAGTTTATCATGGGAGTGCCTAGAGATGCTTAAAAGGAATAAATTAATTCTTATGTGGCTTGATAAAAAAATGTCGAAAACATAAACTAGTGTAAGGGCACGCCAGATTACAGTCTTTTTGGATAATAGGTTCGGGTTATGGGGCCATGAAACCCTGGTATTATATTTCTTGGAAAATCATGTTTTTCCTGCTATTCACCCATACATGAAAATCCTCTTCTGCAAGTCGTTTTTCTCTCCTTCCAGCATTAAAAACCTCAATAATAACTTTTTAACTTTGAATTATCGAGCCTGAAAACTGGTTTTCACTTACCAAAGGATAACTGGCTGAATAGCTCAAAACTCTCACTTTCTCCTCCTATCCCTCTTGATGTTGGCTGCTAGATGTGGTGTTATTTGCTTCCCTTACATATGTTGAGAATTAATGTTTGGCTTGATGGGGTATGGCTCAGGTTGGATCTCTTGAAGATGTTTTCTGCCTCTTTTCCTCTCAATATTGTGGGATGGCGTATGATAGAATTGGAGGCTTAAGGTCTTATTTATAGGAGAATAGCTTAGGGTTTGGACTTCCTAGGTTAAGTAGGAAAAACTTGCCCACTCCATGCATGGCCTGCTAGGTAACCAGTACTTGGTCAATGGGTTTTTCAATTTGTTGTCCTTTGAAAATAGTCTCACACTAAACCGTTCAAGTTTCTATATAAATCATTTGATATTTATTTAAAATCCATGCAAAACTCATCTTTACAATTAATGTTTCTAGGGTTGACCTAAAACCTTAATTAGTTACAAATTTGATTCTTTTTTTGCTTGATTCATAAAACGACCCTTTTTTTGGAATTGATGTTTAATACAAAGCCTTACCCTGCACTTAGTTTCCTATTCCAGTACTCTCCCCTTTCTAGAAGATCATCCATAATCCAAATGTTTCTTAACAGGTATCTAAACCCTAACCCTTACTTTTGTGGTGTGAATGCATTTATAATGTTAAAACATGCTTAGATTGGGAGTGTTATAGCCAGACCTGTTAATCTGTTATTCGTTCAATCAGCTTGGAAGTAATTGCTATTTTGAAATTCTCCTATCAGTTCATTTGTGTAAGGGATCCATGTTAAGATGGTTTCAAAATTTACTGTCAACCTTTTTATAATTCTTGTCGGGGAGAGGGACTGGTTGTGCCACAATTTAACAGCCTAGGCTTCTGGATGGAGACTTTGTTGAGTTTACTGATTATATATTATCCCGTCAAGGAATAAGTAGCTGCCTCTTTCACGTGGGGTTTACCACTATGGTCTCAGGTAAGCCACTTAAAGTTATATATGACCCGATGAGTCCAGTCCACTTAAAGTTATATATATAGATTTATGGTGACTAATAATAAGTTATGGTGCACATATTTTTCTTTCTAATTTTTCCTCTCCTTTTTGTGGTTGAATATGGTAGAAAAGTTATAGCAATCCCCAATATCTCATATTTGTAATGTGTGTGGATTTTCTTTATTTACTCTGGCTAGGTTGTCCGCTGGGGACGTTCTGTGTATGCAAATATTCAGAAATTTATTCAATTCCAGCTCACAGTTAACGTCGCAGCTCTTGCGATTAATGTTGTGGCAGCAGTATCCTCTGGTGATGTTCCTTTAAATGCAGTGCAGGTTCTTCTCTCTTTCTCTCCCTCCCTCCCTCCCTCCCTCTCTACCCTCAGATAGTGGGTACTGTAATAATTGGCTATGAACTTGCTTTGAGCATTCTCAAATATGACATATGTGGGCAGGACGAAGAATCTGGGAATAGGTCCAAAATATATGCATTTATCACTACTTTTGGCATGAGCATTTTCGGAAAATTTCAGTTTCTGATGAATATACTGACAAAACCTTCTTTTTTTCATATCATTGCTTTATTTATAAAATAGACTGTTGGGCCCCACACTCTATTGCTTCCTTCATATAAATGTGTTTTGTCAATCTTAAGATGATTACATGATCTCAGTGCATAAAAATTTGGTATACACAAAGAGCTAGCAAAGATGGAACGATTGGAATTTAAGTTTATCTTTCTATATATAGTATGTATATGTCTGTTTCCTAATCTTTCTATATCACAATGAACTATAAATGCTTTTATTTGTTCATTTTTCTCTGGTGACGTTTTCAAGTACACAACATCTGGCACTTAATCTTTCACCATAATTTAGTACTCGGTTTAATTGGTTGTCTATGACATCATGAAGTTGGATTGCTTGCAGCTGGCCAATTTTTTATGTTATCACTCAATTATCCCTTCAAGTTACCAAGAATAAAATTACCGTGTCTCTTTGCTGCAGCTTCTATGGGTTAATCTAATAATGGATACTCTTGGAGCACTTGCTTTGGCTACAGAACTACCAACCGACCACCTTATGCATAGATCACCAGTTGGCCGAAGGTTTGTGCTAATGTTCTTTGCTGATTATGCAGTTATATAGTTATAGATTCAGTGCTTTTCAAGTTCTATGTAGTTTGGTTTCATGATATTGTATATGGTATGGCCATTATAACTGTTTTATAAATTGTAGTTCATATTGTTGTCACTATACGGCATGTTTGGACACTTGGAGTATCTCATAATTTTGTGAATAGTAGTAAAATGGTTTGAGTGAAGATGTTTTATTGGGTTTTGGGAAAGGAGAGAGAAAAAGTTGAATAAAAATATTATAAAGTTAAAACGATGTTTAAATATTATTTTTTAATATTATTTTTGTTTTGAAGTTTGTAAAAGTTGTTTTGATTTTTGTGTTTGAATAATGATTAGGTAATGATTAGATGAAAAAGTTGAAAATTTGAAATTGAAAAATTTGAATTTGAAATTTGAAATTGAAAATTTGAATAATGATTAAATGATTTTTGAGTAACGTTTGAGAATGAAATTATGAGAAGTTTTGAGAATGCTCATAATATCCGAACATGCCCTTAATGTAGGTTTTGCCTATGCTTGTTAAATACTCAGGGCGATTACCCTTATAAATATTTTCAGACAAATGGCTTATTACATACTGTTCATTATCACAATGGTTTCTGTTATTTCAGTAGTATCGAATCTGGGTTCCAAGGATATCTTGAGGAAGCAGGATCCATGTTATGGTTAAATTGATTTCCAAATGTGTGATGCCACAATCTGCAGGTCTACTGATTTGGCTTGGCTTTCTGAACCATTATGAATAATGCTGAGTTCTCAGTTTTTGTCATTCTCGGTCTAGTGCATTATTAAGCTGAGTGCTTTTTCTGTTAGGAGAGGATAGAAAGGAGGTGTAGAGTCATGGCCCATTCTGTTTTAATTTCTTTTCCTCTCTTTACCCTCCCTTAATTCATGCTTGTTTTAGAACAATGGGGTTTAGGATCTCTTTAGTAAATTAAAATTAGAGAAGCTTTATGTAGATATTTGAATGCTTTTTCTAGGCCGCATATATTTGTATGATGATATTGTCTACTTGAGCCACTATTTAAATCATATGATTTGGAGTGATGAGATATCTCGTGTCTGTTTTCCTAGGGAACCTCTTATAACTAATGTCATGTGGAGGAACCTACTCATTCAGGTATCTGTTTTCTATGAGCTTTATTTTATTGGAAGATAGCACCACAGAAAATGTGTAATATATTTCTGTTCTGTTCTACTTATATACTTGACATTGCAGGCCTCGTATCAAGTTAGTGTTCTCCTTGTTCTCAACTTCTGGGGCACGAGTATTCTTCATCTTGACAATGTAGAAAATCCAACTCAAGTGAAGAACACTATGATATTCAATGCATTTGTCCTTTGCCAAGTAAGTAATTCATTCCCGCACCCATGGGGGGGATAGAGAGAGTGTGACTGTCGGAGGAAAAGAACCCATAATTGGGTTCTCATTCAAATAACCAGTTATTTGTACGAGTAAGATAAGTACAATATAGTCGTGTGAAAGGCGCTAATAGATTCTTCCTTTTTCAAAGTATATTCTAAGTTGTGACAAAGATATTTTGCTTGCCATCACATTATTGCGCCAGTTGTGTGCAATGTTAATTGCCGCCTTATTTTCATAGACCTTACGGGTATCTTTATAGTCATACCCTTCTTCCTTCAATAATATGTTCAACTATAATAACTCAAACTACATGTGCCATGGCTTTGAACAATGCTTTTGCAACTTGGCCTAGCGACCATTATGTATTTTTGCAATGTCAAGTCACAAAATTTTCTCCCACAAAAGTGCAATATCCTGAAGTAGATTACTAGACTTGCAATCCACAGCTGATCCAACCTAATTTGCATTTCTGTAGTTTCTATTCAGAAGGGATCATGTTCAGAAAACAACAAACCTTTTGCTAGGGAAGGATTTGAGATTATGAAGATTAATTTGCTTCTATAGGAGATTCAGACAGTGAATGCATAAGCAATTTATAGGTAATTGTGAGAAAAATATTTAGTCTACCAAAACTTAAAATCAAAGCAAACTTTATTAATAGACTAAACAACATACCATGTCATGAAAACCTCTTAAAGAGGTTACACCCTCTTAAAGAAACTTAAACATTAAACTCAGTCTTCGATATTTAAATACCATAATAAATATGAAGTTTCTATTTTGCTACAAGCACTTAGTACCTCTTCTTGGTAAAGACTCCAAGTCTAGATTCATGCGACCGTGAAGTCTTCTACCCTGAGATGACAAAGTTTCCTAAGTAGTATAACTAACCCTGGGCTTTCTTCTGGTATCTAGAATAATAAGGATGGCAATGTCCCAATGTGAATCTCAGAACGTCTTAGAACTGACTCACCACACTAACTGCATTATGAGATATCTGGTATTGTGATGGTGAGATACTTGAGTTTCCCAACTAGTTGATTGTTTCTGCTAAGATCCAAGAACAAGTCTCCTCCATCTATCCAAGACTTAGATTAGTTGATGCCTATCTTTGACCTTACAACCTCAATTCCAAGGAAGTATGCAAGTTTACCCAAATCTTTGGTGTGAAAAGCACTGCTGTAAAAAATTGTTTCAGCCTGACAACTCCGCCACTCCCTCTATAATCACAATGTCATCCACATAAAATCATCTTACCTTCCTAAAAAACTGAATTCAATTTCAAGCTGAGCTCGAACTCGCCTTGTTTTACTTTGTTTGATTTGACCTTTTGTTGAGTTCGAGCTTAGTTAGTATTTATATGAACCAAGTTTGAACAAGGATCCCCATGTTTTATTGGAGTTCAAGACATATAAATTAATCGAGTATTCACTATTCAGCTCAAATTGTTGATGATATGAGTTTCTAACATTAAGTGACAACATGGCTTGTAAAACTTTGTTTTCGCCAACTCTTGCTCTGTTTCAAAATTCTAACATGCCACTTCAAAACTATGTTTAAATATCATATATCATAAAACCAAGCAACATTGCCATAATCATGTTGTTTACGGAACTTATTATTGGCAGATTGTGTAGACAGCAGAGCAGCACACTGAATGCGTCTTTCTCCATTTTTATTTTATTCTAAAGTCTCGACTTAACATCAACACAATCAAACAACAAACTGGAGAGGAATGGATTTCTGATAAAGAAAAAAAAAAACACTATGAAAGAACCATGAGTAGCCAAAATGGTTGTCATGACAATCACACTAGTTTTTGTGAAAGATCGATTCTTGCACTGGTGTTGTCAAAACCATTCAAGAAGATAAAAGAATCCATTGGGATGGTCATTCAAGAACTACATGTGAATCTTGAAGGAAAAACTTAAGACAACATAAAGAAAACTCACCTAAATCACCAAAGACGAGTCGGAAACTAGGGTTTGAACACAAATTGACTTCTGAGATCTTGTGGAAATTATATTTTAATTGAATAGCTGTTCTTTGTGTTGTAGAACCTTATGAAACTAATCTAAAGCTTAGAATATCAGGGTAGAAAAGTAGAAACTAATGTTTGGGCCAGTCTAGTCAAATAACTAGTTAACTAATCATTGACAAGAGTGCCTTGTGAATTCAGTCTTGGGTTCAAATTCAACATTTTGAACCAATTAAATCCAATTTGAAAAGGTTTTAAATTAATCGGATATCATAGATGGATTTCAATGAAATAAAGATAACTGACCCTTTACCTAATTGTGTACTTTTAACTTACTTTTACTTTCCTATCTATATATGTTGCAACATTTAGTTTGCCAATGTTTCAAATACAGATATTCAATGAGTTCAATGCTCGGAAACCAGATGAAATAAACGTCTTCAGTGGAGTCACCAAAAACCACCTCTTCATGGGTATAATTGGAATCACTGTAGTACTTCAGGTAACCAGCCACTATAATGTTTTAACAAACTCTCAGTATTTCACATGTGCAATCACTTGCTATTAATAATGCTTGTTTAACAATTTTGTAGATAATTATCATTGAGTTCCTTGGAAAATTTACATCAACAGTAAAACTCAATGGGAAGCAATGGCTGATAACCATTGGTATTGGTGTTGTCAGGTTAGTTCAGTGATTTGTCAGTAGCTACTGATAAGATACTTCAAGTCTGGATATAAAAATAATTGGAGTCTTGTTTCATCGAATTTCTGAAACCTCTGCAATGCATCCTATATTGTGTCACTGTGGTATCACATTTACATTCAACACCACTTAGGTCCCGCACCATTTCATTAGTTTAAACTTTAGGAAACCTTTTTTATGTTGCAGCAAAAAACGGAAAATGGGAAATAACTGCGAATGAGGAATCACATGATCTAAAACTATACGAACATTGTTTTGACAGCCAACTATTTCCTAATTAGACCTCCGAACTAGTTCTCATATTACATTTGTTACTATAGGTGAACAAAATTAAGTATGTATAAATGATTTGAGGCCTTCTACAAATTTCCCGAAAAGTGCATTTGTGTTTTTTATTTATCTTTTCTATTTTTTCACGTATTTTTTTTAATCATCATAAACATTTTTAAAAAAAAATAAAAAATTCACAATATTATTAAAAAACACTTCTTTAATCACCAAGTTATAAAAAAAAAAAAAAAAAGAGTTTCGGGACACTTTGGGGACCCAACTTTGTGTGGGTTTAGCATTTCTAAAATGATTTTACTCCAGTTGCTATGGGCCTGAACTTTTTCCCTTGTAATTCTGACAGCTGGCCTCTGGCTATGGTTGGGAAGCTCATCCCAGTTCCCAGAACTTCTTTCGCCAAGTACTTCCGCTTGCCAATGCAGCGATGCAGAAACGGTCGTAATGCTTGAATTACAAAAAATTATGGCGAGATGTTAAAAGCAATGCCACATGAAGCACTTGAACAGTAAGAAATAATGATGTACTTGTTTACATCTGGAATATGTGAATTATTACTACTGACCACCCAGCTTGTGTCCTCTTTTTCTAAAGATATTGCGTATGCAATAAACAATCCATATGTGACAATAGTACCTTTTGTTGGGTATGAAAATTGTACGTGTGAGTAGAGTTTCTTCATATGATAAAGTATATGTTCAACACTGTTTTCATTGCCAAAATATGAGCCTTGCCTTAAATTACCTTGAAACTTTTTATTTTTATTTTATTTATTTTTTTACCAATTTGAATAGAAACGGGATTTCGAATTTCAGGAAAAGTTTTCATTTTTCTAGTTATGAGAAGTGTGTCATAAAAAAACTCGTCAAAAGAAAAGTTATCTTATTGACTGTGGAAAGCTTGACGAGCAAGGTTTCTAGTGAGATATGAAAAAGGCTACTATCCCGCTCGTAACATACTGCTGGTGAATTTTTTTTATTTTTATTTTTATTTAGTGTTTTATTTTTACTTAGTGATTAAGGAAGTGATTTAAAGTGTATTGATGTATTTTTTTATTTTTAAAAATATTTAAATCTATTAAAAAAATGTGAATAGAAAAAAAAATAAAGATGAAAAACAGTATGCGGTCAAGTAAAGCAAGTTGTTCTGGATAACCCGACTTAATGAGATATATAACCTTTGCATTGATAATTGTATCAGTGAAAGCTGTCAATCACAAAGGGGCCTTCACGCATTTGTTGTCGCTGGAAGTGGCAGCAATGGTGCATTAGCCAATGTGTTTTATTGAGAAAAAGCTCAAATTCTTTCATAAAAGTTCAGTTCTGGAAAATTATTTCCTGAACGACTCAAGGCCGAAGCTGAGGGTATGCAAATTAATGCTACTCGTAATCATAATTTTTTTCCTCTTATTATTACATGATATTAATATTAGAGGATGAGATATTATTTATTATATTTTATTTATAAATTTATAATTTAATGTCATAAGATAATAAAAAGATGATGAAAAAATATATATATATATATTTTTTAATGTCATAAGATAATAAAAAGATGATGAAAAAATATATATATTTTTTCGTGCAGAAAATAGTCTTCGTTTTCACTTGATTTGACATTTGAGAGCGCACTTGAGTTTTTCAAGTTAATGCATCGTGGTCAAATCCAACCAATTACAAGTTTGATTTATGATTTTTTTCATTTTGATCAATAATGGTCCTTTTGATCATCTTCCATGAATAACCCTAATCGTCATGTCGAATCCAATTGAAGTTTGACACATATTTCACACAAACTCTATTCATCAAACGGTTATGAAAATAACATTAATTAAATCAAACAACAATTTAAAAACACAGCACTTGGAATAAAAAAATCAAATTAAAACAAAAATTTTGGAATATAAAATATAATTATTTTCAGGACCAAAGCTAAGAAGTAATTATTTAAAAAAAAAAAAAACTTATAGATTAAATACTAAAAAAGGGTGGTACCGATTTTTTTTTTTTAATGTTTTTATTCCCTTTTGGTTTTTAAATCTTATTTTTTTTTTTTTTAAGTGTCAGCTTGTAAAATATTGCATAAACTTTCAAATGGTACGTTTAAGTAGGCCTAGAGATACTCCGGGTGAGAAATATTTAAGTCGGAAATTGCCTTCCCACGCTTTATATCTTGTTTTATAAAGAGAGGGGTACATGAAGATTATTTAGGGCCAGTTAGGGGTGGATTTGAATCAAAATCAAAATGGATTGAGCGGATAAGACATAATTATTGAACGGATCAATTTGAGGTCAAACCAACAATCAACCACACAAATAAACATTACTTTTTAAATTTTATATCAACCCAGATGTGATGCCTTTGTGAGTTCTGCACTCCTTAATGAGGGTGACATCATTAGTCTATTATACGTACCGTAGAGCCACATACAAGTCACAAAATCTCTTTTCCTTTCTCATATGCCTGTTGCCGGGGGTTGTTTGGAAATAGTGATGATTTCATATAATCTCATTTTGTCTTAACTTATCTTATTTTTTTTTTAAATATTATTTAAATATAAATATTATTTAATTTTTAATTTTTAATTTTTTCATCTAATAATTATCTAATTATTATAATTTTTTAAAATTTTAAACAAAACATAAAAAATAATTCAACTTTAAAAAATCATATATATAAACCTCAAATGCACAAGCCTCGCATAAACTCTTTATAAAAAAATGGACCCCACTACAAAAAAGTATAAAAAACTCAAGTTTTTTTTATGAGACTCACATTTTTATAAAAGGCTTGTACAAAGCTTCTATATTTTAGACTTGTGTTTAGTTTTATTCTTTAACTTTTTCAAATCTAAAAAAAAATTAATATTAAAAATAATATTCTTTTTAACTTTATATATTTTTATTTGACTTTTTCTCTATCATTTTTTAAAACTCAATAAAACATTGTTACTTAAATAATTTTACTATTATTTACAAACTATTCCAATTAGAGTTAAGCTATACACCTGCCTTCAGTTCTCCAACACCACACACGTGGTGACGTGGTTTTTTTTTTTTTTTTTTTTTTCATTGAAGTAAAATGTTCGTTTTACTGTGCTCATTGTCTTCCTACGCAAGCCAATTCGAAAATCCTCTCCCCACGTCGTCCTCTCCCGCGTTGCTTTTGTGTCTCGTTCGTCCCATCACTGTGTTGTGCTGCCGCCCACGCCGACCGGCCAAACAAACTCCGATCGTCTGCCACCAGCTCTCTCTCTCCCCGCGTCAGCATCTCGCTCACATCTCGCTGGAGTTGGATTATTTCACAGGATCTTTCTTCCAAGTGTTTGTGTTTGTTTACATAGAAGTAACGACTGAGATCTTATTGTATTTGTCTGTCCTCTTTGTTTGGGTTTTCCTATACAAGGCAATGTAATTTTTTTGGTAGGTCTATATATATATATAAGGATTGGGTGGGGATTTTGGTAGCTCTGAACTGATTATTGAGATGGTTTTTGTTCAAGTTTGAACCTTTTTGATATCCCCTGCATGTTTTTGAATTGATTTTATATTTTATATATTTTTTTTTGTTTTGAGCTTATGTTATTATACTTGAGCTTTGGTGAGTTTGTTCTAGTCTAACGATATTTATGTTTTATTAGTTGTTGGGTACACGACAACTCTAGTCTACATGAGTTTTTGGTTTAAATGAAGTGATCATGTGGGCTCGTTTCCATAATCTTTTTTCTTAAATCATGGATTTTTATGTCCAAACTTGGAAAAAGCAAATGATAGAGCAGATTTATACATGGTAGTTGCGTTGTTAGTGATGATATTCGAGGCTTAATGGTTCCTATGTCTACTTCATATCAAATGAGATACAAGTATTGTTTTACTATCAACCTTTTTTAAGTGTACATGATTTAAATTTATTAGTGGTGAGATAATCAATTTTAATATTTCTTGTTATCTTGATTTCTAAAACTTCATTATGACTCAGTCAAAATGGCATAATCGATAAAGAGAAAGATGAAAGGGCACCTAGGCCTTCTACATCGATCCCACCGGCACAGGTATGATACACATTGGTCATTTAGAAATGTCCATGTGTTTGATATTTCCAATTAGTTAATGAATTTTTATTTGTGTATTATAGGGATATTGTGGTCCAGGAAATTCGTATTACCCGCCATTTATATATACATACGCATGGGGTAGCCAAGTAAATTTCCTTATAAGTTTTTTAAAAAAAATTGAGGACGTGCATTTGAGTTGTTCTAATCTCGTGCCTAATTATAGCCCCCATCAATGTCACATTTTGGACCAACGATGCTCTATCCTCCGTCGAGTAATGCAGAGGAGTCGGGACGAGTTCAAAATACTATCCTCGTAAATTCTTTTCGAACTTTCAAACTATATTTTTGTTTTCTTTTATGCATTTGGATCGTTCTAACACTAAATCAAATTACAGCCCCCATCAATGCCATCTTTGGACCAACGATGCTCAACCCTTCGTCGAGTAATGCGGAGGAGTCGGGCCGAGTTCAAAATATTAATCTGGTAAATTCCTTTTGAAGTTTCAAAATATATATATATTTTTTCTTTCATGCATTTGGCTCGTTCTAACCTCGTGTCTAATTACAGCCCCTATCAATACCACATTTTGGACCAAGGATGTTCTATCCTCCTCTGTCAAGTAATGCGGAGGAGTCGGGACGAGTTCAAAATATTATGCTGGTAAATTCATGCCATCTTTTGGACCAACGATGCTCAACCCTTCGTCAAGTAATGTAGAGGAGTCGGGCCGAGTTCAAAATATTAATCTGGTAATTTTTTTTCGAACTTTCAAACTATATTTCTATTTTTCTTTCATGCATTTGGCTTGTTATAACACCGTATCAAATTACAACCCCATCAATACCACCTTTTGGACCAACGTTGCTCAACCATTCGTCGAGTAATGCGGAGGAGTCGGACCGAGTTCAAAATATGAGTAACGGTATTACATTTTAACCCGATGAGTAAACATTTAGTGCATATATGTAATATAAATGGTAATCCAAATAATGCATTTTCTTTTTCAGAAAATTCATCGGACGTATGTAAAGAGGGAGAGGTTAAGGGAATTGAGGCCGAGGGGACTAATGAAGTATTGAATGATGAAGGAGTTGAGGAGCCAAAACCTGGTATGGAGTTTGCCACTGATAAAGAGCTTATGACCTATTACAAGCGATATGCTAAGCAAGAAGGTTTTGGCGTTATAACATAAAGGACGAAGAGGGAGGCAGATGGGAGTGCCAAGTATCTAACAATTGGGTGTGCACGGGGTGGCAAGTATCATCCTAGCCACAACAATATCTCGAGGCCAAGACCAACAACTAAAACAGATTGTAAGGCGAGGATAAATGCTCATTTGGTGAAGGGTGTATGGGTGATGACCACTGTTGAGATTGCCCATAATCATAATACCGTCAGCCCACAGAAGTCTAGGTTTTTTAGATCGCACAAATGTTTGGATGAATACAGCCAAAGGATGTTGGACTTGAATGACAGAGCAGGTATTCGAATGAATAAGAATTTCGGAGCACTTGTTGTTGATGCGGGGGGTTTTGAAAATCTTGATTTCCAAGAAAAAGACTGTCGGAATTTCATTGACAAAGCTAGACAGTTAAGGTTGGGTAAAGGAGGTGGTGAGGCACTTACTGACTATTTTAAGAGGATGAGGTTGATCAATGATGGCTTTGTTTCTGTTGTGGATGTGGATGAAGACTTGAGAATCAGAAATGTGTTCTGGGCTGACGCACGAAGTCGAGCAACTTATGAGTATTTCAGAGATGTCATCGCATTCGATACGACATACCTAACAAATAGATATAGTATGCCTTTTGCTCCCTTTGTTGGGGTCAACCATCATGGGCAGTCAATACTGTTAGGGGCTGGCTTGATTTCAAACGAGGACACAGCTACTTTTGTATGGTTGTTTCGCGCATGGTTACAGTGCATGGATGATCGAGCTCCAAAAGCGATAATAACAGACCAAGACCGAGCAATGAAGTCTGCTATTGCATTGGTATTCCCAAACACTCGCCATAGATATTGTTTATGGCATATACTGCGAAAACTTCCCGAGAAATTAGGATCTCACTCCCAATTCAATAATGGGTTGAAGACTTCCATTCTTAGTTCCCTATATGATTCACAGACATATGCAAAATTTGAGGAGAAGTGGGGGCAGCTAATTCAGAAGTATGACCTTGGTGATAATGCATGGTTGCAAGGGTTGTATAATGAGAGGTCGTTTTGGGTACCAGCTTACTTAAAGGGTGTATTTTGGGCTGGCATGAGCACTACACAACGGTCTGAAAGCATGAATGCTTTCTTTGATGGATTTGTGCATTCTGGTACAACACTAAAAGAAGTCGTAGATCAATTTGACAATGCTTTGAGGAAAAAGGTAGAGGTCGAGACTACGGCTGATTTCATGTCCTGCAACCAAACTATCCCATGTGTATCTCCATTCCAGATTGAGAAGCAGTTTCAAGTATTGTATACAAACGCTAAGTATAAAGAGGTCCAGAAAGAGTTGTTGGGGATGATGTGTAGTAATTGTCTATTTCTCAACAAGGAAGGTTGCATTTCCACATTCGATGTTTTGGATGAAATTACTATTGAAGATGACCATGTCAAAACCGTCAAGTACACCGCTTATTATAACGAGGAGGAGTGTGAACTGAAATGCACATGTGCATTATTTGAGATGAGGGGGATCCTTTGTAGACATGTACTGAAAGTTTGTCAGATGAAGAAGATTCACAGTGTACCAGAGAAGTACGTCTTAGACCGATGGCGGAGGGACTTGAGAAGGAGATACACACTGGTCAAAAATAGTTACGATGACATGCGGCAAAATGCAGACGCACGAAGGTATGAGCTTGTTGTAAAACGATGTCTAAAATTAGCAACACGTGTATCCCAACGTGATGACCATGTGAATGCATTCATGTGCCATTTGGATGATTTTGAGAATAACTTTAAGGGATTACCACTTGAATCTGGTTCAACTAAGGTCAGAGAAAACGTGGCAGTGGACAACAATAAGAAAATATTAAGCCCACATGTTGTCAGAGGGAAAGGGAGAAGGCTGCGACCAAACGAAGAAAGAAACAGGTAGTAAATTTTTTTTCATATTAATTATATATTTATTGGACTGCATGCATTATCCATTCTAATAGATGTGTATTTTTTTGTTTGAAATTTAGATTTGCAGGAAAATATTTGATGATGAATCACAACATGGTGAGGTATCGGAAGCTCAAGCTAGTGCTAAAGTGGATCAACTTGGTTCTAATGTTGATGATATTCTTGTTGAAACACAATGTAGTATAGTTACACAACCAACACCATTGGGCAGCGATGAGGTCGCGGTTGTGCCTTAATAATTTGTTGTATCATTTATTGTTGTGATGAAATATTGTGATGAGAGTGTTGTTGCAACGCTGTATTATGTTTATTTTGGGTGTTGTGATGAAATATGGTGGGTTTTGTGGTCATTTGTAAAGAATGTAAATATGGTGGATGGGTTGGTAAAGAATGTATATGGCTTTTGTAAAGAATGTCTATGGATTTTGTAAATAATGCTTTTCGGGCAAATTTGTTCTACTTTATGAAAATCTGGATAGATTTATGATGCCTATTAACATTGGATGGGTGTTTTTTTCCCCTGTTTAGGTTATAAAATTAGACAGATTCTTCTCACTGGACACATTTTTTTCCCTTGCTTAGGTTATGAGACTGGACAGATTCTTATCACTGGACACATTTTTTCCCCTGCTTAGGTTATGAAATTGGACAGATTCTTATCACTAGACACATTTGTTTCACTGCACAGAATTTTTTTCCACTAAAATGTATAGTACCAGTCTCACAAATACAAAAAGTGAACATCCCTTAACATAAGCAAATTGTTCCATAAGTACAAAATATTCATAGAAAATTCTGCAATTACAATAACGGTCGATACATCTATCATCCGAACAAACCAAAAACTATTACAATAGAACAAATCCAATACAGACACAATAATATACGACCACATCTATTCTCTACGACCCGCCTTCGAACTTCCTCCTCTTGGATGTTCAAATCATTCTCTCTTTGTATTAGTTTATCTTCTTTTCTCGACACCTCATACTCGCGCAATAATAAATCATCCTTTCTATGTTGGACTGCATTCTCTCTTGTTATAATAAATTTCTCCTCTATCAGCTGAAGCATATCGACCCATATTAAGAATTGACAACTTGATTCTCCCTGCATACAATGCAAGAATTTCAAACATTAAAATTTGACAATTGTGTTGTAATTTGCAATTATTTACAGAATAATAATAATAAATGTACAACCATTTTATACTTCGAGTAAGCATAAAACTTTCTTCTTGGGTTTTTGTTAGTTTGGGAGGTCTTTAGTAGTGCTGAAGCAAATAAAAATAGCTACTGAAAACAGCCCAAAACAAGATAGCAGCAAAGGTATCGAAACATAGAAGGTCACATGATTGTACTAATTTTTTGCTACATGTTCCAACAAATGAATGACAACAAAAGCAGTCCATTATATGCAAAGGACCCGTTTCTATAAAGCACTATCAAGTTATACAGCCAAGCTCCCATCCAATCCTATCTCAAACTATAATGGCATTTTGGCTTTTTCTTTGATTATGAGAAGCAGGCGGCTTGGTGTCCCTAGCTTTCAGTACATGCCTTGTTAATCTTGTAGTTCAGTGCTTTTTCTAGTTGGTGTGTTGTACTTATAAACAGTTTCTTTTGCATCATTTGGTAGGGTGGTGATGTGATCTGGCTTTTGCAAATTCTTAGGTGATATCAATATTCCTTCGATTGTTGTTATCTTATGGATGGTGTCTACTTTTCTTCACCACTTTTTGAGACTTTGTGAAAAAATCAATTAATTAAAGCTTTAATACTCCAGATCCCCCCCCCCCCCCTCCCCCCCCCCCCCCCCCCCCTCCCCCCCCCCCCCCCCCCCCCCCCCCCCCCCCTTCTCCCATTCTCCCATCAGCTGATACTGCATTGAACAACTTCATAGTGTCCTATTTAATTCTATTGGTCTCCATTAAACTGAGCTTTTTTCAGTTGACAGAAGGCCAATAACATTTCCTCCACAAAACTTAAGCTCATCTAACAAATCTTCAAGTCAATCAAGAAGCGGCAGCTTTTATGGCACACAAGAATCAGAAAACCATCAAATGAATGTCTGTAACATAATTCAGTAAAAACGCAATTGAGAAAAATTAACACTGTTTATATGAACTTATTTTAAGCACTAAGAAACTTGAGTTCAAGTTGCAGCTTCAAGTGCCACGCAAAAAAAAAAAAAACTTTTTATTACTAATAAAAAGAAATAATTCGGTTATTATAAGGGAGAAGCTAAAAAGGTTGGTGACAACCAGTTTACAAGCATAATAGCCCTTAAGATATGCAAAATTCTAGTAAGCTGGAAAAATGGCAGAACTTGCATGAAATTCTATGGGGCAGAGGACCAGGATAAAAGAAGGAATTCACTGACTACAAGAGGAAAAGATAAGCAAGAGAAACATATAAATACAGGAACAACTCCAAGTTATAAGACTTACTGATATGTGCATAACATTATTTTCTGTCAGAAAGATTAAAAAGATTACAAACCTTGGTCAGTGGTGGTGTGGGGCAAGAGAAGCCCATTTTTGTTTCCTGCAAGAGAACACAGCTTTTTATTTATTTATCAGTATATAAGAATTTTATTGATGATGACAGGCAAGAGAACACAACTGAAAGCTAAGTAATACAGGTTTCCAAGTTGATATTCGTCGCTCAACTTTATTTGTTTGGGTTTTCTTCGGCACTGGTGGACGCTTTGGGAATTTGATGGGAGGCCGGAGGAAAATAATTTTCTTTGATAGCAATGAGTTTTCCGCAAAAGAAGATAGCATCGGCTGGACACATCTCGGAACTAAAGTCGCTAAAGAATTTGAAGAAATCCGACGTCTCAGAGCTCGATCGTGGGGAGTGGTTCGAAGAGTCTTCGTGGGCTTTGTTGTCTTCATTTTTGTTGTTGGGCTTGAGTGGAAGGTTGTAAAGAGAAAGTGCCTTCTCTGCTTCTTCTTCTCTTCTTCTTCACATCTTTCTTTTTATTAACAGATTTTTGTTAAAGCTGTGGATTGTGAAAGAGATCAAAGGGAATGTTAAAAAAAAAAAAAAAGCAATGCTACCGTCTTCATTTGGAGACTGCAATATAAGGTTAGACAATTTTATCTTTATATTTTTTAAAATTACAAAACTATCCCTCCTAAAGTGATGATTTTTCTTATTTAATAAAGGGTCTGCACATGCAGTCCCCCAGTAGAGACTGCAAATAGAATTTCTCTAAAAAATAAAAACAAAAACAAAACAAAACTCGAAGAGAGAGAGATGGAGATTGGGGAGGTATATATGTGTGGTTTCTCTCGGAGAGGGATAAACTTATTTTGAAAAATCTTTGTTTGAGAGCTTTTCCTTCCTATATATATTCTCGGTTTCACAGATTTTGGTCTTTTCGAGTACGCTTAAATGTTGAACTGAGTTGAGTTGAGATAATAAAATATTGTTAGAATATTATTATTTATTATTATTATTATTATTTTGAAATTTGAAAAAGTTGAATTGTTTATTATATTTTATATTGAAATTTGAAAAAATTGTAATGATGAGTTGAGATGAGTTTAATTTCCAAACGAAGCCTTTATGTATGCTTTGGATAGAGACCCACGGTCTGGGTTGAGGAGAGTGCTTTAGGAGAGAGAGAGCTTCAGAGTTTACCCAGATATCTTTACTTCATGTGTAACAACCCGATACTTTCTCGTCACGAGACTCATTATGCATGTCGAATCTCGATATTTTGTAATTTTTAAAATAAGTCCAGTATTTTAAAACTTTCTAATATTTTAAATACCTTGTAAATATTTATATGAGGTATTTTCAGTGTAGTTGAACCAACCTTGATCTTAAATAAGACAATTATAATATTTTTGAAGAGCTTCAAAAATATGCTCTTCAAAAGTATTATAATTATAGGAAATCATTTTATTAAAAGGATTTCAATTATTTAAAATATTATAAGATTTGAATTATGTTAAATGGTTTTATTAACGATGAATGAATATTGTTTTATAAACTAAAGTTTAGTTTAAATAATATTCTATCTTAATTCCTCTCAGTGTTTTTAAGTTAAATCGATATTTAATCTCTTACCGTTAGATCGTTTTGAGGATCCCAAGATGAAAGGCTTGGATTAAATACCCAAGCCCTCTCCCTTTCTCCCTCACTTTTCCCTTCCCTCTCTCTCTCTTCGCTCTCCCTTCAGCTTACGCTGCAAGCCCCCTTTCCCTCAGCCGAATCTTCTTCAGCCCACCCTGGCGCTGCCGTGTGCCGCCTAGCCTCACCGCCACCACTTTCTTGCGAAAGTCCTCCCAAGCCCCTCCATGCTCAACCCCTTCTAGACTCGCACCTCTAGCCACCTCCAATGGCCAAAACAACCATTACACGTGGCTGACTGCCACTATACGCAGTGTTACCTGCTACCCATGAACTCCCACCATGTCGTCCACCCTTGGACAACCTAGATCTAGTAGCCAAAATCCTAGATCTGGTCCCCAAGATAGTCTCGTTGTAAGGTCACGGTAATGATTGCTACCACCCAAGCTAGTGGCTTCCGACGCCACTGGCCATGCTGGACAACAAGCAACGCACAAGTTATTCCGTCGATGGTATAACCATCTCTCCCTTGTTATTTGTGTTATATATTAGTTGGTTGGTTAGGTTGTGGACTGTGTTGTAATAATTGTGGAGTTCCTTGTGTAGTGAAGTGTTGGGTATAGTTGGAAAGTGTGTTGTATAGTGTGCTGTGAAGTCTGGTTGTAAAGTATGCGTTGTAATACTGACGTGGCGTTGTGTGGATTGGGAAGAGTACACGTGGAGTCTACTCTATGTGATGGAGTGATGCACCATATGGTGTGTACGCCATAGTGGTGATGTGGCGTAGCGTGTGTGAAGGGAGTACATGTGGAGTGTACTCCATGAGGTGAAGCGATACACCGTGTGACGTGTCGCAGAGATAATGATGGTTGCATAGTTGATGAGCATAGGGCGTGACAAGTAGTGTCGGGAACTGTGAAATGGTTGTGATGTGGCCTGTAGACTGATGTGACAGGTGTCACTGTGTAGTTGACTTATGACTGGGAGTATGTGCGAAGTGACAGAATAAGTGTAAAAGTAGCGCAGCGGAATCATGACGGGACCATGTCACTCGTGACATGGTTAAGCAAGAAGTCGTGCTTGTGATGAGTGAAGAGTTAGCTTAAGAGTGATGTAGCGGGATGTCAGGTGACGTAACAAGATCATGGTGTAGCTTATGAGTAGTCTTGAGGTATGACGTGACGTAAGGTGTAGTTATGAGTGGACTCTTGTCGTGTTAAGTGCTGGGATGAACCATCAAGAGGGGCGGGTAGCATGAAGAATCATGCTAGCCGGGTTAAGAGAATGTTGGTATTGGAGTATGGGCTTGTTTACACAAGCAGGTGATCAACGTGTTATATGTTGATCTTAGGTGATAAATGGGTAAAGTACGTGTGTAATCTGGTTAGACACATGTGCCGGACGGATTCATCATATGTAATGGGTGATCTATCCTAAGCATGGTTACACGGTGCTTAAGCCTCAAAGTCGGCTTAAAGTCGTGTGGCGTGTATGGATGAGAATGAGAATTTAGTATGAGCTAAGATGCATAGGGGTAGTGACGAGTGTATTGTCTAGGATTGGGATGCGTGACTTAGTCAGACTGAATCATGCATCAGAATGTGGTTAATAAGAATAATAAGACGAAAGTCTTAGTGTCTTAATCCTAGGGTGAATCATGGGTTCACCCTAGTGGATAAGCACTCGTAGAAAAATGTTGAGTTTGGAAGAGGTAGTGACCTTAAGTGGATCCCGAAGGTTTTAGCACAGTAAGAAACACGTAAGAGCATGAGATAGAATGAGAGTGTTTCAAGTGAAATGTAGTTCTATTCTAAGTTTAGTTGCTTATGCACTAGATAGAGAATGACGTTAAGGTTACGTGTATGCATGTAGGTTACCGTTTGACATGCACATGAACGGATTGCATAATATGAGTATAGCATGGAGTGGTAAGTATTATGTTCATACTCTTCTAGAGTTTTCTAAAGGATATGAAAATGAAAATGAAATGATTTTCCTCTACAATGCTTTACGAAATGACATGAAAGATGTTTTACGAAAGCATGTTAAGTATTCAAAGGTATACGTATGTAATAACCCTTCTTGGCAGCCCCTTTTTACGCAACCAAAGTATTAATTGTATTGATGTGAATGGATGACTATAAGTAGTATCTATTGTATGTATTTTCTACAAAAATAAATGTTGAGGCTCATGCCTCGTGCTTAAGGCGATGCTTTAAATGACGCGAAGAAAGTGTTTTAAACGTCCCTATGAACTGATGTTTTAAGGATGCCATGAACTGATGTTTTAAATGATACCATGAAAGATGATGTTTAAGCCCATGCTTTTAAATGACGTTTTTCCATGAATGAACTGATAAATGAAAAGGACTAAAAATGAAATGATTGAAATGAAAGGACTGAAGTGAAAGAAAGGACTTAACGTTTAATATATGAAAATACGTAACGACTATATGAATGAATGAAATGGGTACCAAAGGACTGGGCAGATTGCAATGTCGGGTAAGTAGTACTGGTAGTGCACCCAGTGTTGCCCCCTAACTGAAAGGGATTTCCAACCCGTGGTCACGGGTGGAGTCCAGGTCCAAAGGAAGACCGCTAACCCTAACACACAGGGCGTAACAATGTGTACCGACCAAAGAAATTGATAAGAAAGAATGTATGAATGCATCAAATTTTTGAAGAAATAAAAGCACTGACGGGAGATACGTTTTACGAAAAGAAAATCATTTTTAAAGAAAAACCCCGCCTAGTGACGTTTTCAAAAGAATGCATGTTTCATGTACGTATAGTATGTATGGAATGATAAATGCATGAATGAAAACCTATGTTATTATATTTTAACTGTATAAAGTAATGCTAAGTGAGTATTCGACTCATTTTAGTTTTTATGTGTGCCCCTCCCCCCACAGGAACTGAATGAGTAGTACGCATCAGAACGGACACGGCCCAAGGGGAAGAGTACAGAAGTCTAGGCATGAGAGTTTTAATTGTATGAGAGGCTTTTTTATCTTAAGATTAATATTTTTCGCTGTAAACCTATTTTATTCTCAAAGCACATTTTATTTTATAACATAGAGTCTTACACCCTAGGTATGGAAGGAAAAAGTTTTAAATCGAATGATAATTCTTGTCGTCTTTTCTAAAATCATTTTATAAAAAGTCTCATTACAAGGACGGGAGTTACATCATGATTCAAGCCTACCTGATCTAAAATTAAAATCTATATTCTTGCATATACCTAAGGACTAGGGGTGTAAACTCAAACTGGAAAACCGGTCCGGACCGGACCGGTTGATTAAAAAAAATAAAAAATAATATTTTTATATATAAGTTTTATACAAAATATTTTATATATATATACATATTAAATATTAATATATATAAGTTTTATATATAATGTATAATTATAAATTTTTATGTGAAATTTTTATATATAATATATATAATTATATATATATATATTCATATATGAAATAATTTCTTATTATAATTTATAAATTATTACATAAAATGTTAATACTAAATCACTAAAAGTTTATAACTAATACTAATATATAACTTATAACTATATCAATAGTCTAATATTAATACTATTATATAGTCTAATATATTAATAAAAGTATAAAACAGTTTTTTTTAAATCAGTTTTTTTTTTTTAATGACAAATTGTGAAATTTACATTTTAAAAAAAGGGGAAAATCGGACAGGACCGGACCGGAAACCGGTAAAACCGGAAGTACCGGTTTAGGAGGATAACCGGTGCGTAATCGGTTTTGAAAAATACAAAACCGGTACATACCGGTTCGGTCCTAGATTTTATCCAAAACCGGACCGAACCGGACCGGTTACACCCCTACTAAGGACACTTGGGTTACCTAGAGACGTAATTGCTCTGATACCACAATGTGACGCCCCCAACCTCTACTTGGGATGTAATGGAAACTTAGAGCATCAGAACATACAACACAAGGTTACATACCCCTGTGCATGATAGTTAATATGCAATGCATCCTAGAAATGCAGCTAGCAGTATGCAATAATCGCAGCAGAAAGTAAGAGTGAAAATGAATTTATGCCAGAATAACTAAATCATCCCAATAATATTGATTAAACCATAACTTTTAAATCATCAGGTAGCTTAATCTTATTACAAAATATCAAGTTCCAAAAAAAAATCTAAACCAACTACTTCATGCGTTCTATAGCACGAAGGGTTAGGCCTAGAAATATCAAAATAAGATCAAGTCTCCTGTTGATGTATGGTTCCTCCTCAATCCTCTTGATCCACTGGTCCATTAAGTCTATCTGCATCTACAACTTCTATAATTTCGAGTGAAATGATAGTTGGTCCACAAAGGGTGAGATTTACTTGAAATCTTAACAAGTTAAACAACTAACGTGCACAAAGATAAATTATCCATAAAGAATGATAAACATGAAATACATGCAAATGTAGAAAAATTGTATTTGTCTCTCATTCAGATTTCTCAAGAATATAGATTTTTGAAGCACATTTTCTTATAGAGAACTTAATTTCACTTTTGTCGTAAAAACTTAGTCTTTCATCAAGAATAAAATAAAATCATGGAATTAGTGTAACGTATGGTATCATCATAGTTCCCCATATACACCATAAGTACCTGCTAGTGACCGTAGTACAACTCACATTGAAACTACGTTGTCTATAGACTCTTTCTCAATGCATTAATAATATAACATAACATCGTAAAAATCATAACATATACACCCACCAGAATTAAGTGTTGTAACGTATGACTTCGCTCCGGTGTTCTTAAAAAAGAACTTATTTGAATCCTATTGAATGTTCTTCATCAACCCAGGAGTTACCCATTCCATATTTAATCACTTCAAAGTGGACAAAGGAGTTCCACTAGAATACTTCTCCATCCTAACCTTTAGGGTTGTGATAACATAATTTTTATGATATGCATGAATGTGGCACATTTCAAAAATGATAGTTGTATGCAAAATGACAAAAATGGAACACAAGATATGACATTTTATGCTCAAAATGACAGTTATAAAATGAATGCGACATTTATCAATAAATCATAAATAATCATCAAAGTGTAAGTTAGAGGCCAACTTACAGACTGTTGAAGTTGTAAGTGAAGTATTGGTTGTGAAATAAATTATGCTAAGTTAGAATCTAACTAACTCAAGGAAAATAAACATTGACATGGAAGGAAAATTATGAAAATGCCCTTAGACATTTAAATGATGCATGCTATCTAATAATCCATAACTTATCTCATGAAATGCATGGCATGCACTCTAGTTGATGCCTAAATGAACTCACTAATGATCCTTACACTTAGTCATGCCTAATGAAATCCTCAAATGCTAACTAAATCTCAATGATGCATGATATGATCCTATCACTGATGACACACTAATTATCATGCATTCTATCCCAATAATTGGATATCACCTAAAGTAAAGCAACAACTACCATGTACTTAGAAGTTAAAGGAAACAAACCTTCTATTAGAAAGGGGAGTTATTAGAAAAATACGAGTAATGATTTCAACTTCTTCAACCTCCGGTGTATTGATATCCACATCACCTAGGGTAATAACATTCATTCTAGCTCAAGTAGGTGGTTTTTGTTTTGGTTTATTGTTGGTTGTAGTGGCAACTCCTCCTCCTAATGCATTCTTTAGACAATCTTGGATCATATGATTCGGTTGACCACATATGAAGCATGTTCCTAAACCAAAGCTGCATTCTCCACAGTGAGTCCTTCCACACTTTTGACATGTCACAGGTGGAGCCATTATTATGCTCTTTCACTTGTTGGCTCCAAGCATTGTCCTTCTTCTATCATTACTTCTTTCAACAGTGAATGGAGAAGCTCTTTTCCTTTCCAAATTGATTGGAGTTGAGACATTTATTTGCTCAACTTCGGCTATGGAAGCTACATTCACTAATTCTTAAAAATTTTCAATACACAAACAAGCCACATGACTCCTAATTCGAGGTTGCTAGACTCCATGAAATTTATGAGCTTGCATTTGTTTTGTGGTGATAAAAATTTTCGTTCTCGTCTCTCATGTACCTTCTTGTTTCAACTTCTAAGATGTATATCACATCGAGCTCAACTCTAAAATTCAAGCCTATTCAAACTGAATATTCAAGCCTATATTCTAGTACATTATTCGTATGACATGGGTTTTACCTAGAGACATAATTGCTTTGATATCACCCTATGACTCTCACAACCTTTGCTTGTGGTGTAACAGAGACTTGTAGTATTAGGACATGCAACACATGGCTACATATCCCCATTCATGACAAATAACATACAATGCAACCTATAGTTTTACTAGCAGTATGTAATAATTGCAGTAGAAATGTGACGTGTAAAACTTTTGCACTAGAATAATAACTTCATTACCATTCATTCACACCTCATTTAAATGTCCATAAAATGAGGTGTGTACATAGTACTTATAAACAAATAGAGAAATAAATCTCCTTATTAAGTCATGGTTAATGGGGGTTTTTAAAATAGAACATTTTTAGAGCATCTCTCAGATGCGCTAAATGGCATGTAGGACAGTCTCTAAAAATATCATAATTAACTCCAAGTAGCAATCTAGGTCTTACTCCTCCTCAATTATCATCAGCCAAGGGTTGGAATGGTAGTTGAAACTAATATAGAGAGATTCCTTGAAATCTCAGTAAGTTAACAATCAACATTCACAGAGATAATAAAAACATGATAGATAATAAACATGAGATGAATGCATGAGATGCAAAAAAAAAGAGTCATATTTGCTTTTCCACCTAGATTTCTTAACATCTTTCAAAAAACTTAGAGGCACATTTTTTTATAGAGAACATTTCACATATTTCACATATTTTCACGCAATTCTTTTCTTTCTTTATTTTTGATATTTTCTTAACATATAGTATCATGATGGCTCCCCATTTCGCACCGTGAGTACCAATTGGTTATTGTAGCCCAACTTTTTGAGACAACATCATCAGAGCTGCGAAGATTAATTTCAATGCATTTATCATAATTTCATAACATGGGCACCCATCATTGTTACGTGCCAAAATTCAACAATGTCTTGAAATCCTTTAAAGAGGAACCAATCGAAGTTTGTTGATTATTTTTTGTCAACTCAGGGTTATCACTACATTTTTAATTACTCTAGAGTGGACAGAGGAGTTCCACTAAGATATTCCCTCATCCTAGCATTGTGTTGTGAAAATAATAATAATAATAATAATAATAATAATGCTATGCTTATGACAAACATATTCTGTGACACGTGCTATTCCTTGTAACAAGTAACATGCTTCATGTAAAATGACATATTCTCATGCATCGTGCTAAACAATACATATTCATGTAAGGATCAAGTGACCAAATGCTTATTTCATGATCAAAATAATTTTTATACCATGAATGTGGCATTTATACAAAGTCATATAAACATTATTCAAGAGTAGGTTTATAAGCCAATGTACAAACTTCTTGAGTTATGAAGGTGAGGTGGTTGAAACAATAGTTATGTTTAAAGTTAGAACTTTAATAGTCACTAAAAGCCATATATTATCCAATTAGCACTTTGATTTGCAATCTTTGCTAAATTCCATGAAACCATGCAACTTTATAATTTCCATGTTTCGATTCCTATATAACTCCCAAGCATCTCAAATCAAGTGTTCCCTATCTAAATCGTGGCACGCAATTCATGCTAACATCACAAAGAGATTAATTCCAAGGGTCCTGCTATCACCTATATGATGCTTCAACACTTACTCACTAAACTTAGTCATTCATGTGTTGTTTATAATACTTTTATCTAACCTAAACCTTAACATGATGATGATACATTTATATACAATTTAGCCAAAAAATCATAATTCAATCCTTAAATTTACTAGCAAACCGAAGCATGCTTGATGATCAATCCAAGATATCGATTCAATACCTAGCATGGCATGTCATTAAATTTTAAAATACCAACATTCACTTGATCTTTCAAGACTTTAACTAGGCTTACAACTTCATATCATAGCACATCTATCAGCCATAACAAACTTATTCATGCTATCATCTAGACCTAACCCGAGCATGCATTCTTTTACTTTATCATGTCCAAACTTGAGTTTTAGCTTCTCATGACAACAAGAATTCATGCTTAACACCTCAATTCATCAATCAACAAGGTATTAAGATAGACTACTTACAAACTTGAAGCTTTTGGTGGACACACTCAACACTTCCCTTCAAGGTGCTCAACTATAGCCCTCTCTTTCACTCTTTTGAAACTTTTCTTTCTATTACTCAAGTTCTTTTGTATGTGTTGTGGAGTGAAGTAAGGCATAAGAGGTGCTATTTATAGGCTTCATTTGAAGAAGCAAATCATTCAAGAAACAACATATAACATGGTTCATCCAACAACTCACCCCTAGGTTTACCATAGTGTAATCGGTTAGGGGTTTTGATGATGTTTCTCCTTTGTTTTCTTATGTGCATCTATGAAAATCTCTTGTCTACCTAATGATGAAGTCTTTTTGAGTTTATGGGGCATAGGGCGTATGAATTTTTGAGGTTTGAACAAGTTCCTATGAACATAGTTAGATCATGATTGGATTCCCTATCTTCTTCAAAACCATTGCCTAATACCACTTGCTTCTCTTAGCTAGTTTGGTTCCAATGGCTTGGTATGTGCATAACTGATTCTTTTCATGTGTAAGAAATAGATGCAAGTGAGGGACAAATGGCTTCTTGGTGAAAAAGGTGGAAGTGAGTTGAGTATTGTGTTGGTGGTCGAGAAGAGCCATTTGGCTTCTTCCATTTTCTTTTCAATTTTCCTTGAAGTTCTTGTGGTCAAGCCAAGGATTATGTGTCAACTAATGGTTGAATGTCTTGGTACTTCAATCTTTGCTTGGAAACCAGGGGGTGGCCTAGGAATAGAAGATGGTTTGTAAGCTTGTTCATGATGATACTTGGCTAGATGCTAGGTGCAAAAGTTCCTCTTTTGTATGTGTATAATGATACAGCTTAGGTCTTCATGCTGTTTTATTTTCCCATCAATGATTTTCTATTAGCGTTGTTTTAATTTTAGAAGTTTTCATTCAAACTTGACTCAAAGCAATGTCTTCATTTAAGAGGTACTTGATTACACTCAATTGATGCTTTGAGTGAGGTGCATGGGTTTGACATATTGCTAGAGGGCATGACATGATTTGAACTCTTTCTTGCTTAGGAAAATGTCTATGGAGTCTAGTTTGAGAGGGTGGAGCCTTGGTGGCAGATGGAAGGAAGAGAAATTAAATTTGGATGCTCAATGTGTCGGCCGAGAATGTGTCTTTAGTTTCTTTTAACTATCAATCTTTTTGTCCAAGTAAATTATGCGGGGGTCAAGCTGGAGTCTGAATATCTTGGAACTTCACTCTTTTGCTTGAGGACAAAGCCTATGGCCTAAAGATGGGCTGATCTTGCTTGGTGTAAGGTGATAATGGCATCTAGTTTGATGTTTAGTGTACTATTCCCCTTTTGAGTGTGTAAGGGAGTGTCGCCTATTGTTTTTATTCTAGGTCTAAGTTTTCAGAATTGAATCTTGTGATGGGACTATGCTTATTGCATAAATTTTATTCAAATTAAGCTAAGCAACCAATGGTATGCATTGAAGGTATTCGGTTTGCACTTGTTGAGTTGTTTGTGTGAAGTGCATGGCTTTGACATGTCCCCTATGGTTATGACATGTGTTTTTACTTAATTTAGCTTTGGTTAACTAATACATGATCTATTTTAAAGAAAAAAAAGAGACTTGGATACAAAAGAACTCTCAAAGAGAAACGGTTTGAAGTCAAATAGCCAATATCTAGTGTTCATGCCACTTTGTCTTGGTTTTTGTCCCATTATGTCCTACTAAATTCAGAATTTACTTCTTTATTTCATGGTGGAGGGAGAAACTTGGCAGCCAAGGAGTTTTTGGGCGCCACTAAGCTCGGTCAATGTGCACTAGGTGTTGATATTTTAGCGTAAGAGGTGAGGTGCAAGTTTCCTAAGCTTGGTCTCCATGTTGGGCAACTTTGGCCCCAAGTTTTGTATGTTGGGCTAGGCTTTTCAAATTGGGCCTTAGTCCATTTGGTTGGGCCTAGTTTTTGGGCTTCATATTGGGCCTGGTCCATTCATATTTTGGCCTAATCTTGGGCCTCACTTTTGGGCCTTACCTTGAGTCCATTCTAGGCTTTCTTCTCAAGATTTGGATCCTTCAACTTTTTATGTTTAAGCCCATCTCCCTTCTAGCTAGAATTTTTAAGATGTTATGGGCTTTCTCCTTATGCCCATCAAGGTAGTAAGTTCTTTCTTGACATTTTCCTATCGGTTTCTTGGCAAAAGAATGCTCTTTAAGGACTCCTAGCTTATGGCTCTAGATGCTTCATATTCTTCACTTACTAAGTCCTTTAATATGGTCAAACTCAATTATCCTTATGGTCTCTTGGTATGTTTTGGAGGGGTGTTACAAGAAATCCTTCTATCGAATATCTTTCTGATCGTTACAGGAATGTTGCCATGAGTAGAAGGATTCTACCTATTGATTTGGTGGAGCGTTACTCGTGTTGCTTTGGTAGATGTATTTCACATGTTGACTAGGCTGAGAGATTCTCCATGTTGAATGGGTGGAGTGATTTCCTGTATCGTTTGGTGGAAGAATTTCACTTGTTGACTGGGTAGAGAGATTCCCCATATCAAACGGGTGGAGTGATTGCCCATGTTATTTTGGTCAATGTATTTCATGTGCTGGCTAGATAGAATGATTCTCTGCATCAAATGGATAGAGTGATTCTCCGTACTTGGTGATACATATGATAATTCATGATTATGTTATCTTGCTTAGAGGATAATTCCTCACCATGCTTTTGAGATATATATATATATATATATATATGTTTTCATTCAGAGGGTGATTCCCTCGCCTTGCTTATAATATGTGATTTTAGTTTGATTTACTTTAAACTTGTGCATTCATGTTCATATCCATTGTCTTTCATTGTTAGTACTGTTATGGGTTTTAACATACTGAGGTTTCGTTTAAATCTCATCGTAGTAGTCCCATTACGGTTTCACTCCTCGAAACCATAGACTTTGATATAGATATAACTCAGGAGGGTTACCTCGAGGAAGGAGCAGTCCAGCTTGAGGAATTGCCACAGAGGCATGTCCCCAATAAGTTTGGTGTATGTAAATTTGAAGATGTTTATTATACTTAAGCGAAAAATAATTTATTGTGTTTTTTATATTTTATTGTGGGTGATGACTAATGTTGGTATGTAACTATATTTAAGATGAAGGAATAGTGGCTTATAAATATTTTCATTAATGAACGAGTATTGTACAATATCTCTAGTACTACTTGTAACACCCAGGTCCAACACCAAGTTGTTTCCTAAATTTTTTTTTTTTTGGATTTATATGGATGAAAAGCTCACTTAAGATTAGCAAGCATTTTTTTGAAACCCCCTTGAAGCCCAAATTTGATTTGTGACGGATGTCGAATATATTTTCTTTTGGCTTACTAATTAGGCTAGAATCATTAAATATTTTTTTTAGGTGAAATCCTTTTATGGGCGGAAAACGGGTGGGACAAGTTAATTTATTTTAGAGGTTGAATCGGGAGCCCAAAACTCGGAAAAAAACCCAATCTACGCTCAAAACCCAAACCCATGAAGCCAGGAACCAGTTTCCATGTCAGGCACGTTCCATGTTTGATACCATGCACGTCTCTCATGCACGGTTACCCTCCTTTTTGTTCTCATCTAGGGTTTTTTTTCCAATCAACTCTATAAATATATGATTTCCTCTCCAGCAAAAGAAGTTGCCGCAGCCTAAATGTTTTTCAGTGAATCACCTTCTTCACGTAATTGCCATTTTCTACCTACTTCACACCACTTTCCACCATAGAAACAGCCCCAAACCGCATCTGCACCTCCTCAAGTAGTCAGTCCACTCACCGTTGACCCATACTCTGCCGCAGCAACCCACGAATAGCTGCCTCTCCACACCGCCGTCCACAACTACACCGTCCTTCGCCCCACATTGTGCACTTCTGCAGTGCACCACCCACGGCCAGCAGAGGTCGAACTCCACCACGAGCACTCAGATCACACGGCAAGAGACCCACCCACCGAGAGCCCTCCACAAAAGCCCAATCCAGCATTTGTCCACCGCACGGAACCACCCTGCCTAAACCTCACAACCACCACCAAAGGGCAGTTCCATCGCCAAGCTCTTCCACGCCACAACCCACACGACAAGCCCCCTGCACGACGGAAGACGTTGCTTCACTACTACCGAAGCACCTCTGTTTTTGCTTCCCTAAACAGAGCAGTCTTGACTCAACCAACCCACTGCCCTTAAGCCACCGCCCACGCCGTTTGCCTCAGCGGTAAAAGAAGACACTGCCGCCTCTCCCAACCACCTTGTCGTCGTTTCGTCGCTGCCCTCACGGTGAGTCCCTCACACGCTGCTCTCTCTATCTCTCTCGCTCTCTCACTCTCCGTTCGCTCTCCCTCATCACACACACACACTCTCTCTCTCTCTCTCTCTCTCTCTCTCTCTTCGTGTTCTGCAATTCTGGAAAGCAGTCACCAGTTCCTCACTGGAAACCGCAGCGACAAACCACGTCGCATGACGGTCTAGTAAATCCACCTTGCCTCTCCATTGCATGTCTATGATTTTAATCCCATAGATGGCTTGTTACATAAATACCTCTCTAATAAGTATTGACCGTAGGATTAATATTTTTAGGATGTGATTGTAATGAAAACCGGATAATTTAGGTATTTGAAGGTGGAGAATAATTCACACTTGGTGTTAGCTGGAGATTTTTAATAGATTCCAATTATTTTGGAGTGAAAATATTTTTAGGGTTTCAAGAATTTTAGTTTTTTTTGAAAAATATGTTAGTTTAGTATTTTTAGACTTAGATATTAAAATATGTTTTAATTACATATTTAAAAGTAGGTTACATTTTTTATTGAAAATTTACAGAAGTACGTGACTATCTTAAAGGTAATGGTTAATATTCGTTCAGCACTGTTGTGGAAAAATTCTGAACAGCTAAGAAATCCAGGAAAGCGGGGTTCCTATGTTAGACTTTGCATAAAATAAAATGAACTGAGGTCAATTTTAGAAAATATGCATGTTTTGTTATGAAAAGAAATTTGAAACGATCTCAATTATTTGTTCTGCATTACTCATGAAATTTTTTTATAAGAATAAGATATTTTTCTAGCATGACTGGTGTAGACATGAGTTTATCTTTGGCATTCTGTTATTGAACTGAGAAAAATGAACGAATATGAAAATTTAATAAATTTGCATGTGACGTGAAGATGTTCTAAATCTGTTTTTGAAAAATGTGAAATGATTTGAATTTCAGTACTCTGTTTTGATATGATGTGGCATCTAAAAATCATTTGGCATAACTTTCTGATTCTGTTCTGCCCTTTTTTCTTATTTTGATATGGATATTGTAATTCTGTTTTGCTCTGATATGTGGCCCTGTCTTAGGATATAATAGTGACCTCTGGTCCTGTCACGAGATACAATAGTGACCTCTGGCCCTGTCACGGGATACAATAGTGACCTCTACCACGGGATATAATAGTGGTCTCTGCTCTGAGTGCAATCGCTTTGATAACATGGTGATTTATGTTCTCCTTGGCTTTCTGCAGAATGCACAACCCTACCATTTGAGTTAAACATGATCTCTGTTATGATATAATGCTCTGATATGATATGATAAGATGAAGATGTTCAGTCATGTTGTGCCAAAGGAGTCTTTGAATATGAAAAGTTCGTTTCTGAATATGAAATGTTTGAAATATCGCTCTGATTTTTTGATAATATGTATATTTGAGATTTGCATATGAAACTGAAATGTTTTGTTTCTGCATTCTGAATTCTGTGAAAATGCTCATGTTTACATACTAGCATATGTTCTCTGCTTACTGAGTTCTTGATAACTCACCCCTTATCTCCATAATATTTTTCAGATATTTTTATGGTTCAACTGGAGAACAAGAGTAGGAAGTATTGGAAAAGTCTAAGGATCATAGATGAAAGAGTGCTAAGGGTACAAGTATTTTGGAGGATCATATTTAGTAGTTTTATCTATAGCGGTTATTTTGGTATGTCAAGTTATGAATAATTTAAGTCTTTGTGGAGATGTGATTTATTGTATTGGGGTTTTTGTTTATTATTTTTGTGGAGGGACACGGGTTTTGGATCAAACAAATAAGTTAAGTGTTTTGTGGAGTTTTTGTATATTTATTATTGATTATTGGAGATGTTATTGAGTAATAGAAGCTAACTCTCCGGACCTCCGAGAACGGGGCGTTACAGTTGGTATCAGAGACAGGTTAGAGATTCTGCATACTATAATAAGGAGTTTGATGGAATTTGAGATTTTAGATTTGATTGGCTTATACTGTAGGCTGTAGGACACAACTTGGATATGATTTAAGGTTTAGATTTTGAAATTGATATAATTTTGACCGAAAGCCAGGTTTGAGGTTCTGCAGATTATAACATATGAGGTTTTGATATTGTGGGTTGAGGATGTAACTTCTAATTTGTGGTGTAGAAATTTGAGGACTAAGTGATGATGAAATTTGTATTGAAGGTTTTAGAATCTGACAGGCTTTTGGGAATATGTTCTAGGAAATTTGAGGTCTTAAATTTTGTGAATTTTAAGAACTGATCTTCATGACATTTAAGGCTTTAGATCCAGTAGGCTTATTTGATGGAATGTAGAGAATAAGTTTGATAAGATTTAAGGTTTAGATTTTATTGGTATAAATAAGCTTGATTAAAAGCCAGGTTTGAAGTTCAGTAGACTCTGATATATGAGGTCTTGAAATTAAATGGACTTTAGCAAATAATTTTTTTTTGAAATGGGGTTGAGAATTCTGTTAACTTCAGAAAATAGATTACCAATTCGTGATATATAGATTAATTGGTAATTATATTTTACGCGCAATTATTATTTTATTATTTTCTTCCTTTGAAACGTTTAACCAAGGATGAGTCTTCCAAGATGGCTGCTCGACGTCATGTTCAAAATCTTGGTGGCTTGAATGTAGGAAATGAAGAGGATGGATGCACCATAGAGTAGTTCAATCAGATGCACCCTCCCACTTTTGATGGTCGTGGCGAACCAACCTTAGCTAAGGACTAGATCCAGGATATTGAGGAGATACTTTGTGTCTTGAATTGTACTGACGAACATAAAATATTGTACTCCGCCTTCAAGCTGATTGGTGAGGCTAAAAGATGGTGGATATCAGAGAGAACCATCAGAGAACCATCAGGGAAGCTGATGGGAGGGGAGTGGTTAGCTGGCCTCACTTCAAGTAGATTCTCTTTGACCGTTTCTTTCCAAGATCGATTAGGGATGCTAGGGCCAAGGATTTTGCCAACTTAGTGTAGGATACTATGACGGTGCACCAGTATGCAGCCATATTTATTGAACTATCACACTTTGCCTCATATCTGATACTTGATGAGGAGAAGAAGACCCAAAAATTTAAGGAGGGACTAAATAACCATATATATGAGCGAGTGGTGGCCCTCCAAATCTAGAATTTCTCAGAGTTAGTAGATAAGGCCACAATACTTGAGCGAAGCCTCAAGAGAAATGCTGAACTTCAAAATCAGAGGAAGAGGTCGACACCATTAGAGTTTCCTTCTAGTGAGAATCGAGAACCATGGAAGAGGAGGTTTGTAGCAAACAACTCGGACCAGAGACAAGTTCAAGACAGTCAAAGAAATAACCCCTGCAACTCATGCAATATGGTACACTTTGGAAAATGCAGAAGTGAAACCGGACAGTGTTTTCGATGTGGTAAGCATAGCCACCTCGTCAAAGATTGTCCAAGGCAATCAAATGCGAGTGTGAACCCCAACCCACCTCAAAGGATTAATTCAGCGGCATGAGGCAAGAATCAACACAATACAGTGTAGGCCCAAGCTCAACACAATATAGGTACTAGTCTACTCCTTTCTCTTTGAAGGCAATTGCTTTATTTGGCTTGGGGTTAGCCATCCTTGTACTTTAATGGAATTTTGCCAAGTTTTATAGTTTAGAAGAGCGAGGAGTGGATTGCAGACATTGTGCTCATAAAAAAAAAAAAAAAAAAATTTGGAGGTATTATTAGGATTTTAACTCCATTATTGAAGGTTATGTTTTTTTTTACACAATCGAGATCCCAGAATGTATGAAGAAGGAAACTTTGTACATGAATGGGTACAACAAGAGGATTATGAGATTTTTTTTTTAAAAAAAAAAAACACCGAGTGAAGTTGATGGAAAGCTAGAGTGTTGGAATATTAAGTTTGATATAATTATCGAGGATTAAAATGAGTGTGGTTTGGAATATGATGGTTAAGTATGTAGATGTTGCTTGACGTATTATTAAATTTCGTGAACGAAATTTTTTTTAAGGGGGGAGGGTGTAACATCCAAGTCCAACACCAAGTTGTTTTCTAAATTCTTTTTTTCTTTTATTTTTTGGGGGTTTATATGGATGAAAAGCTCAGTTGAGATTAGCAAGCATTTTTTTGAAACCCCCTTGAAGCCCAAATTTTATTTGTGACGGATGTCAAATATATTTTCTTTTGGCTTACTAATTAGGTTAGAATCATTAAATATTTTTTTTTAGGTGAAATCCTTTTATGGGCGGAAAGCTGGTGGGACAAGTTAATTTATTTTAGAGGTTGGGTCGAGAGCCCAAAACTTAGGAAAAAGCCCAATCTACGCTCAAAACCAAAGCCCATGAAGCCAGGCACGTTCCATGTTTGATACCATGCACGGTTACCCTCCTTTTTGTTCTCATCAAGGGTTTTTTTCCAATCAACTCTATAAATACATGTTTTTCTCTCCAGCAAAAGAAGTTGCCACAGCCTAAAGTTTTTTCAGTGAATCACCTCCTTCACGTAACTGCCATTTTCCTCCTACTTCACGCCACTTTCCACTATAGAAACAGCCCCAAACCGCATCTGCACCTCCTCAAGTAGTTAGTCCACTCACCGTTGACCCATACTCTGCCGCAGCAACCCACACATAGCTACCTCTCCACACTGCCGTCCACAACTACACTGTCCTCTGCCCCACACCATGCACTTCTGCAGTGCACCACCCACGGCCAGCAGAGGTCAACTCCACCACGAGCACTCAGATCGCATGGCAAGAGACCCACCCACCGAGAGCCACTCCACGAAAGCCCAATCCAGCATTTGTCCACCGCACGAAACCACCCTGCACAAACCTCACAACCACCACCGAAGGGCAGTTCCACCGCCAAGCTCTTCCACACCGCAACCAACACGACAAGCCCCCTGCACGACGAAAGACGTTGCTTCACTACTACCGAAGGACCTCTGTTTTTGCTCCCCGAAACAAAGCAGTCTTGACTCAACCAACCCACTGCCCTTAAACGACAAGCCCATGCCGTTTGCCTCAGCCGCAAAAGAAGACACTACCGCCGCTCCCAGCTACCTTGTCGTCGTTTCGTCGTTGCCCTCAAGGTGAGTCCCTCACATGCTGCTCTCTTTCTCTCGCTCTCTCGCTCTCCGTTCGCTCTCTCTCTCTCTCACTCTCCGTTCGCTCTCTCTCTCTCTCTCTCTCTCTCTCTCTCTTCGTGTTCTGTTGTTTCAGAAAGCAATCGCCAGTTCCTCACTGGAAACCGCATCGACAAACCACGTCGCATGACGGTCTAGTAAGTCCACCTTGCCTCTCCATTGCATGTCTATGATTTTAATCCAATAGATGGCATGTTACGTAAATACCTCTCTAATAAGAATTGACAGTAGGATTAATATTTTTAGGATGTGATTGTGATGAAAACCGGATAATTTAGGTATTTGAAGGTGGAGAATAATTTAGACTTGGTGTTAGCCAGAGATTTTTAATAGATTCCAATTACTTTGGAGTGAAGATATTTTTAGGGTTTCGAGAATTTTAGTTTGTTTAAAAAATATGTTAGTTTAGTATTTTCAGACTTAGATATTAAAATATGTTTTAATTAGATATTTAATTAGGTTATGTGTTTGATTGAAAATTTAAGGAAGTACGTGACTATCTTATAGGTAACGGTTAATATTCGTTCAGCGCTATTATGGAAAAATTCTGAAAAGCTAAGAAAACCAGGTAAGCGGGGTTCCTATATTAGACTTTGCATAAAATAAAATGAACTAAGGTCAATTTTGGAAAATATGCATGTTTTGTTATGAAAAAAAAATTGGAGCGACCTCAAGTATTTGTTTTGCATTACTCATGAAATTCTTTATAAGAATAAGATATTTTCTGGCATGACTGGTGCATACATGAGCTTATTTTTGGCATTCTGTTATTGACCTGAGAAAAATGAGCGAATATGAAAATTTGATATATTTGCATGTGATGTGAAAATGTTCTAAATCTGTTTTTGGAAAATGTGAAATGATTTGAATTTCAGTACTTTGTTTTGATATGATGTAGCATCTGAAAGACCTTTGGCATAACTTTCTGATTCTGTTTGACTCTGATTCTGATTCTGATATGGTGATTCTAATTCTGTTTTGCTCTATTATGTGGCCCCGTCACTGGATATAATAGTGACCTTTGGCCAGTCACGGGATACAATAGTGACCTCTAGCCCTGTCACGGGATACAATAGTAACCTCTGACCCTGTCACGGGATATAATAGTAACCTCTGGCCCTACCACGGGATATAATAGTGGTCTCTACTCTGAGTGGAATCGCTTTGATAACATGGTGATTTATGTTCTGCTTGGCTTTCCGCATAATGCACAACCCTACCACGAGGTTAAATATGGTCTTTGTTCTGATATGATGCTCTGATATGATATGATAAGATGAAGATGTTCAGTCATGTTGTGCCAACAGAGTCTTTGAATATGAAATGTTTGAAATATTGCTCTGATATTTTGATAATATGTATTTTTGAGATTTACATATGAAACTGAAATGTTTTGTTTCTGCATTCTGAACTCTGTGAAAATGCTTATATTTACATACTAGCATATGTTCTCTACTTACTGAGTTGTTGATAACTCACCCCTTATCTGTATAATATTTTAAAGATATTTTTATGATTCAACTGGAGAACAAGAGTATGAAGTATTGGAAAAGTCTGATGATCATAGATGAATGAGAACTAAGGGTGCAAGTATTTTGGAGAATCATATTTGGTAGTTTTATCTCTAGTGGTTATTTTGGTACGTCAAGTTATGAATAATTTGAGTCTTTGTGGAGATGTGATTTATTTTATTAGGGTTTTTGTTTAGTATTTCTGTGGAGGGACACGGGTTTTGGATCGAACAAATAAGTTAAGTGTTTTGTGGAGTTTTTGTATATTTATTATTGATTATTGGAGATGTTATTAAGTAATAGGAGCTATCTCTCCAGACCTCCGGGAACGGGGCGTTACACTACTAGTTTTAGTCTATGATATTTTCATTAATGAATGACTTATAGATGTTTTCGATATGCACACATGCTTGGCTTATAAGCACACAAGATTCCCATGATCGTAAGGGATCTAGCCGTCCGGCTAACATCCTGCAATCCACGTTCCATCATAATGAAAGAACTAGGGGGCTGGGGGCGCCACATCAATAGGCTGATGCTCAAACTTTTCTCAATATTCTGAATGGTCTTATGAACCTTGGGTTAACTTTTCCTTTACTCCGTATCGCATAACACCTTTCATTGGTGCTATCTTGACAAATACCCATTCTCCGATGTTAGATTCTAGGCTTGAATGTCTTTTATCTGCATAGCTTTTCTGGTGGGTTTGGGCTACCTTTAATCGCTCTTAGATCAGTTGGACCTTCTCACTAATTTTTTCGATGATTTTTTGTCCCAAAATGATTCACTCACCAAAGCCATCCCAATAAAGAGGTGCACACCATCTTTTCCCATTCATAGCCTCGTATGTAGCCATGCCTATACTGAAATGGAAACTATTATTGTAAGCAATTCTAATAATGGTATGTAAGTTAACCAATTCCTTTATAGATCTAAGGTACAAGCTCTAAACATATCTTCCAATATATTTGGATGGTTCATTTTCATTGGCTATCAGTCTGTGGATGAAATGTTGTACTAAAATCTAGTTTGGTCCCCAAGGCCTCCAACAAGCTTCTCCAAAAATTTGACGTGAAATAAGGATCTCTATTGGATACATTGGATATTGAAACTCCATGTGGACGAACAATTTTTGGATATACTATTCCGCCAACTTTTCCATTGAGCTTCCAACTTTAATCGGTAGAAAATGAGCTGATTTGGTTAATCAATTCACCACTACCCAAATGGTGTCTTGTCCTATTGGCGCCCTAGGCAATCCCATACAAAACCCATGGTAATTAGTTCCTATGTCCATTATGGGTTTCTTAATGGTTGCAAAAGTCCTGCTTGTCTTTGGTGTTCTACTTTAATCGTTGGCAAGTCAAGCACATTGCTGCTAATTGTTAATCTCCCTTTTCATGTTATTCCACCAAAAACTCATTTTAAAGTCTCGATACATTTTTCTACTCTCATTCTAGAGTTCGTTATTTTAGGCTTGCCAAATCTCCATGTTGGCTAGAGATGACTTCCAAGTTAAGCCTTTCCATGTCTTTTATTATTTCTTTTGGCACCGTCATTGGTTAAAAACTAGGTTAAAGAATCAATCATGAATGTATAGCGCGAGACTCATTCGAGAAGCCAACGTTCCTAAGGATTTTGACTCAATGCATCGACAACAACATTGACTTTTCCAGGATGGTAATTGATATTGCAGTTGTAATCTTTAATTTATTCCAACCATCTTATTTGTCTCATATTCAACTCCTTTGTGTAAAGAAATATTTAATAGGTAGTGACTCCAAATGTTTAGGGCAAACACCACTACTGCTAGCTCAAGATCATGTGTGGGGACATATTGTCCTTACATTTACTAAATGAAATGAAAGATCTAAGTATTTTATACATTTTCACCTCAAAAAACTAAAATAATTGAATAGAGTCTTGCTAGGTAAAAGCGGTTTGGCACACCAAACCGGGTACCGACTCTGACATGACTTTTTTTATTGAAAAGAAAAACAAAAGAAAAAAATTTTGAGAGACGAAGAAGGTCTTTTGTCTCACGAAAATAATTTTCGTCTTTAATTCGCATCGTTTCATTAAACGAATGCCTTATATGTCAATATTAGTACACGATTTGGTGCGCAAACTCACTTGCAAGAAGACTTTTCCAATTGAATATTATAATTCGTACAACCCTAGCAATGGACACTTTTTACGACTACTAGAGGGAAAAAGATATAGTAATACACGTGCAACTCTGATGAGCAACACCATAACCCATATTATTACCAATATATACTTTTCCAATACGTTAAGGCACGCACACATACTTACAAATCCAAGGAAAGACGAGATTTTCTAATATCTTTTGTTTTTAATAATATAAAATAGGGATCCCATTCTTTATTACTACAATGCATATGATGTTCATTAAATGTACTTTAGTCATTAATTAATATAAATGCAGCTGAGATCGCAAGATTTTGATGTTCACTGCATGTATTACATATTTTTGCATATCCAGATGTATTGATGCTTCTTAAGCATCTATGTATCAATCACAATCATGAGATAGATTTGGATAAGTAGCAAGTGCTGATTTTCTATAACAACCCAGCTTTTTACATTTTTACACACCACAACGTACTTGTAAGCCATAGTAAAAAAGTAAGTTTAAGCTTTTAAACACATACCACAAAACAAGGTCATTCCACAACTTCTAGTAAACCGTAGCAAGAATACAATTTAACATTTAAGATACAAGCTACAAAAACAGATGCATGCATGCAACAACTTCATATAATAAGTTAAGTTTACAATCAAGAGAGAAAAGGCACAAATGTCATCATCATGTTCAAGTTTATCAAAAAGAGAGAGGTCTAAAGTGAGGAAAGCAAAATGCATAATCAAGATACAACCCCAAATGATACATAATTCATTTCTAGTTGAGAATGGAAAAAAAAAAATGCAAACTAAGTAAACACAAAACAAGTTGATTAATTGGTGCTCCTACAAGAGAAAGAGCAACATCCAATCTATACACTTGTCTGATATGAGAACTTCTTAGCTTCCTCAAGAATTTGAACTTCTCAATAATGTGAAGGAACCTATGTGATCTGGGCAAGAGCCAACGTGGTACCTACGCCTCATAGTAAGCATATGAAGGTCCAGTCCCCACATTCTCAGCAAGTCAACAGAAAAGTTTGCAGCCACTTCCTATTATATGTTTGTATCCTCATGAAAAATTTCAAGAAATTTCAACTGAAACCGACACTTGTCTATCTTTGATTGACTAATACGTGGCATTAATATCCACATCATGAATTAATCGAAGGTTAACACATGACATACTGATGTCACGTGTCAAATCATGTCGTGACATTAAGAGTTTCTTGAAGTTCATTTCTCGATTTTGCAGAAATCCAAAACTAAGTTTTGGATTGTAAAAACTTGAAAACCTAGGTAGAGATTTTATAATTAGCCTTTATTTAAAATATGGATGTGAAAATTGTTGTGTTTATCAATTTCCTTTGTACACTGATGAAATTGGATTTTGCCCCACTCGATTTTATAAGATTTTTAGAAAAAAATCTCTATGTTTCCATCTACAATGAATTCCAATTTTATGAAAGATAGTCACATCTATATCAAATGGAGGGTAGCTAAGTAAAATTGGATAATTTTTAATGCAATCAAGTTAGTTTGTAAAGCGAGTTGTAAAAGAGCAGGTGTACATTATCTTATATTAATCTAAAAGAGCAAAGGGGCACTATCATCCATCATAGAAAAATTCTATTTGCAAACAGGTGTAGAAGATCCACCATCCACAATTTTGAATTGGCATGATTTTATTTATAAGAAAAGTTCAAAAATTAAATATTTTGTAAATTAAAACTTGATGTAAGTGGTATGGAAGGTATGCCCACGACACCTTCTTGCAAATATAATAACTTTTCCATTATAAGTTTGACACATGTCTTTAATTTTTTCGACACATGTCATAGATCACCATAGATAATTAAAAAAAGAAGAAGGTAATTTTCTTAAATAAACTTAAAAATTCACAAGAAAAGAGGATACATAGAAACCTAAAGAGGGGTTGCCATATGGGACTAGTAAGAATGTGGATAGCCCTCCACTCTCCTGACAGAGATGGAGATTAGATAGCTTCAAGTTCCATCGTTGTATCTGAAATTACCTAAGTATTCATGTAATGCAGTGGAAATATCTACCAATTCACTCAATAAATTAATTAGTCGTCAAGCATGCAATTAATTCATTAATTAAGCAATAATATAAAATAAACAAAGTGCGTAACATCAAAATTGGTATCGAAGGGAAACCTTTTAAAGAACTCTTTAAAGGTAAAATCCTACTTGACTAGACCTTTGTCAATTACAAGTAAAGTTCAATTACAAAACTTTTGTCAATTGACACTCTTACTTAACTCGACAAATGACCCATTTGTCTTCTACCGCAGTAGCAGCCAGAATCTCTGACGATTTTCAACTAATGGCTTTTCTCCTGGAACTCCAGTAGCTGAAACTCGACCAATCAATTCTTCAACATGAAGTATGCACGCACTCAAAAAGAGAGATAAAACACTAAAAAATTCTCAAGAGAATTTTCTCACATTCAAGTACTACTCTCTGAGAGAAACAGTATGAAAATTCTCTAAGGAATTTTCTCACCAAAATATGCATTGTAAAGTGCTCTAAAAAATATCTAGATCTGAATCCCTACTAATTCTAACCAATAGGGTCCCTTAAATAAACAATCTGAAAATCAATTCCAATTACAATAAGATTATGCTGATAGAACAAATCTGATAGGAGTTTGATCTGCAGTAGGATTACGCTGACAGAATGAGTCTGATAGGAATTTGATCTGCAGTAGGACTCTGCTGATGGTCGCCAAGTTGTCTTCTGATGGAACACTGGCATTTCGCAATAACTCTTCACTGCATTAACAAATTTCAGATCAACCTCTTTTCTGGATAAGTGCAGATTCATTAGGACTCGATTTTCTCACTTATTACTTATCTAAACAACCTCTAATAGCTCCAAGATAAACTTAATATTGTTATAAATAAAGTCAATAAATAATTTACATTCATCCAAAATTACTAACTTAATGATAGGATAAACTCTATCATTTTAATCTTTTAATCCTATACAAACTTATCAACTTAGTCACCTAGTACTAACCAAACTGTTACATCTACAATCTCCTCCTTTGGCGGATTGGTGACAAAGTCAACTTGAGAAATGTCTTACATTTTCAATCTCCCCCTTTGGCGGATTGGTGACAAAACCAACTTGATGAATGTAGTGTGTACCTGAGACAAAAACAACCAGTAGACCAAGATCTCGTGAAGCATCATTAACTAATATTAAAAGTTCAGTTCAAACCATTCACTTGAAAACAATGAAATTAAACTTGGAACTGAATTAAACCATATTTCACAAAATATGAAAATAAATTATTAGCCCTCAATCTTCTACAGTTACTCCCCCAACAACACATTTAAATCTCCTCATTTTGTCACTAATCTGACAAGACTCATGAGATAATAAACACCACTTATATGAGCTGAGATTTTGTCACTAAGAAAGACATGATGAACAACTCCCATGTGTCTCAACTTTTCATGGATTAAATGTATCTGATGTATGAGTATGAATGTAAGTAAAATCATGACAAAATGAATGAAATAGTTTGGTTGAGACATAGAAACAAACACTTGGTGGACATTAGTTTAAAACCGACATGAATAACCCCATAACCCACCAAACATCATCCTCAGTACATGCGTAATATAGATCCATGTAATTATATGTGTACATGTCTACTCAACCCAACCAAAATCAGCAACCCAATATCCAAAAATGCACCGAAATCTAGAACTGGAGAGTGAGAAGAATTTGAATAAAATAGGAACCTTACAGTGATGGAGAAACCTTGAATCGAGGAACTCGAAACATATTCCATCTCACAGGTAAATTGAATGTGATAAGAGAGAAAACAGGCCAGGGCTTGAGATGAAAGTGCCGTGAGTGTGAAAGGGAAATTCGGGTGGAAGGTCTGGACGTGACTTGTGTGGGGATAAAACACTTAAGTCACTTAAGTGACTAGGAGCCGTGCACGTGCTTTGTGCCTTAGAGTCCAACTGAGACTTAGAAACTAAACAGAGACCCACTACTGGGACTTATGCCAATAAAACAGAAACCGAGTCCTTGACTTCAACTTCAGAATCACAAATGCCCAACATTGACTCATACCTCACTATTAAATATATTTAATATTCTCATTTTTATTTTATATAAAACCACATGAAAAAAATAATAATTTAATAATTAAATTTTTTTTATACATATAATAACAATGAGGCAAGTAATATGTCGAGATGCATCTTAGTTCAAACATAGTGTCATTCACAAAACAAACTCAATAGGGTACACTTTCCTTTTTGCAATAATCACTATGGATGTTCACACCTCCTAAGATCATCAATGTCAAAATTCACGTGAGTGTGTGGGTGAGCAAACTTATATAGAGTAGTAACTTTTTATTTCTTTTCTCTTCAATATATTTTTTATAATATTATTCATGAGTATTTTCTTTTTATGGATGCTCCCAAGAGATTGTCACTCACCTCAAAAGTTAAACTTTATGCTAGGGCCTAGATACATGAGTATCTTCTCCAAACACTATTTTGCACAACCCCTTTCATGTCCATTTTTGTTGCTCATCTTTTTTTACAATGATTTGAGCCACGATTCTTTCTATAAGGACTTAAGGGATAGATCTGTGTATGGTGTTTATTTTTTTTCGCAATGATATAACACCGACTTTTTCTATATGGATAAATTATTTGTACTTAGTAAGGGAATATCTCTTTATTATTGTACTGGGTTCAACTATTATTAATCAATTCAAGGCATGACTCCCTCTATGGTGAGAATTTCAATAATAAATATGAAACTTAATTATAATAAACATACATATAAGTTCCTCACAGTGCTTGTAAATGAACTTTGTCAGGATGACCCATAGGGTTAGTATGCACAAAGTAGAGAGATGCATAAGTACACATTTTTTTTGTGAGAATACATGTGCTTAAAACTTTGACATATCAATCATGCACTTCGCAAAAAAAAGATACAAACTAGAAAAATAATGTATTTTACACTGAAAAATAGAAACATAAAATAAAAACTAAACAAAAATGCATGTCCTAGGCTAATGATATACAAAGAATGCAAGAACATGCATGTAGTCCTATCGCTTAATGTCATACACACGTTCATCTAAAGACTTTAGGAAAACCCTCATACGAACTTTCCAATAAAAATAGTTTTCCTCATCAAAGTGTGACGGGACATATAATGATAACGACATGATCTACAGGCACGGATCACACTCGGATGAGTGAACCACACTCTGATGCCAATTGAAATTACCCAAGTACCCCTGTAACGTAGCAGAAATATCTACAAATTCACTCAACAAATTGGTTAGTCGTTAAGCATGCAATTAATTTATTAATTAAGAAATAATATAAAATAAACGAAGAGCGTAACACCAAAATTGGTATCGAAGGGTAACCCTTTAAAGAACTCTTTAAAGGTAAAACCCTACGGGGCAGCCAAACCTAGAAAAATCAATTTTATTATTTGAAAATCAATTACAAGTAAAGTTCAATTACAAAACCTTTGTCAATTGACACTCTTACTTGACCAGACAAATGACCCATTTGTCTTCTACCGCAGTAGCAGCCAGAATTTCTGACGATCTTCAAACATTGTCTTTTCTCCTGGAACTCCAGTGGCTGAAACTCGACCAATCAATTCTCCAACATGAAGTATGCACGCACTCAAAAAGAGAGATAAAACACTAGAAAATGCACTCAAGTACCACTCTCTGAGAGAAACAGTATGAAAATTCTCCAATGAATTTTTTCACCAAAATATGCACTGTAAAGTGCTCTAGAAAATATCTAGATTTGAATCCCTACTGATCCTAACCAATAGGATCCTTTAAATAAACAACCTGAAAATCAATTCCAATTACAGTAGGATTCTGCTGACGGAACAAATCTAATAGGAGTTTGATCTGCAGTAGGACTATGTTGACGGAATGAATCTGGTAGGAATTTGATCTACAGTAGGACTCTGCTGACGGTCACCAAGTTGTCTCCTGACGGAACGTTGGCATTTCGCGATAACTCTTCACTGCAGTAACAGATTTCAGATCAATCTCTTCTCTCGATAAGTGCAGATTCCTTGTGACTCGATTTACTCACTTATGACTTATCTAAACAACCTCTAATACATCCAAGATAAACTTAATATTGTTATAGATAAAGTCAATAAATAATTTACATTCATCCAAAATTACTAACTTAATGATAGAATAAACTCTATCATTTTAGTCACTTAATCCTATACAAACTTATCAACTTAGTAACCTAGTCCTAGCCAAACTTTTACATCTATGGTATTCTTTTTTAAATAAAACTTTTAATTTGACATTTTCTCTTCTTTTTTCCTTGTTTTTTCTCTTTTCTTTTTCTTTTTTCACTTTTATACATAACAATTTTGAACACGTAAAACATGACTTTGTGTGACTAAAAATATGCGTTCAACTTGGAATGAATGTGACATATCATGTTGTTCATGTTTTTTTAATGGAAGGAAATGGAATTATCATTTTTTAATAAAAAAAAAATAGCTAACCCATTTTAGGGATTTACTATGCATCAACCACTATTCACTCTCACACCCCATACCTATAGCTTTTTCATAGGGTGTGGGGTGTTTTTCACAAGCTATGTGAGTGGTTTTCATAGAATGTGGGGTGTGGGGTGGTGAATAGTGGCTGATAAGAAGAATTTTTCCTCATTTTAACCATGACAATAACTATTTGAAATACTAGTTTGAAATAGGCACCATGAGAATAATGAAGGCCCCACTTGGTTTCATAGATGGTTTGGATGTTGAGATGAGATGTGTTGAAACCATTTGTAAAACCAAACGGGGCCTTAGGGCTTGTTTTGATTCTCGGATCTCAACATTCAAATATCTTAACTTAAATCATTTTATTACTATTTACAAATCATTTCACAATTATTTACAAATTTATCATCTCACATCATCTCATCTTATCTCAATATCCAAATAAGACCTTAGAGTATTACCATTGGAATAGGCAAATGCAAAGCTAGAATTTGGCGTGTTAAGGATGGAAATAATTAGAGTGGTGGTTAGTTTGGTGAGGCGGGATAATGTGGATGACATTTTGGAGGCTTTAGCAATTTGCAAGGGGGGTCGGATGTGTTGATTTGGACAAAAAATGAGAATTGATGATTTTCCACAAAATCAGCTTGGGACTGTATTTGCATAAGGGGCTCTAGTCTTAAATGGCATTCATGGTTTTGGCATAAGTTAATTCCTCTGAAAATCTCTATCTCAATGTGGAAGGCATGACATATGACTTTGAGTGTGGATGATCGTCTTCTTTAAATTGGTGTCCCTATTGTTTCTCGTTGTGATTGTTGTGATTAGGGTAATTATGAAGATCAAAACCATGTTCTCTTCGTAGGGAATTTTGCTGCTAAGGTATGGCGATTTTGTGGCGCATAATTTGGTTTTCCCCTTGGTCAAACCTGGAAGGAGACGGTAACTACATGGTTTCACTGTGCATCCAATTGCTCTCAAGTGGGGATACTTGTCGAGATTTTTCCTATGACTTACTTGGCGCCCTAAGAGTAGAAGATGTGTTGCCCGTATAGAGGGTCGTGTTGAATCATTCGATAATTTTTAGAATTCTATTCAGCATTGGATGGGGCGGTTGAGTCATGATATTTATAAGGTTTCAAAATTGTCTAAGTTTGATATGCAGGTTCTTCAGTTGCTGCAGCTTAGGCCCGTGGTCCCTGCAACTCGCTGATTAAAATTTGTAGCTTGCGAAAAACCAGCGAATGGATGGAGTAAATTAAACACAGATGGTAGCAATCTCGAAAATCCAGGTTCCTCCGGTGTTGGTGGTATTATCGGAGATGATAATGGAAAATTGTTACATGCTTTTGCTTCTCCCATAGGCGTTGGATCAAATAACAAAGCAGAATTACTAGCTCTCTTGCAGGGTCTTAAGGCTTGTCAAAGTCTGGGTATTGTTTTTGTGGAGATCGAATTGGACTCATTGGTGGTGGTATCATGGTGGAAGAGTAGGCGTTGTGGGGTGTGGTACTTGGCGGATTTTTGGGAGGAAATCATTTTAATCATGGATACTATGGTTTGTTCTGTGCAGCATATTTTTAGAGAGGAAAATAAGGTGGCAGATTAGCTGGCTAAGAGTGGTGCCACTAGTTTTGATATGGCATGGCATAGATGTGAAGAAGTGCTGAGGGGCTTAATTCGAATGGATAAGTTGGGTATGCCTTCATTGCGTATTAAATAGAGTTTGATCTTGTTGCTTTGTTTTATTTTATTGGGCCCTGCGTTTTATTTGGTTGCTTGTCTTATATTTATAGTCTGTTGTAGTTTCGTTCATTCCAAAGGGTAAAAATAATAGTGAGGGTGGGAATTTTTTGGATGCCTGGGTTTTTTTGTTTATTTGTATCCCCAGATTTCGTTTTGTAATCACGATTTTCTTCCACCACAAGTGAAGACTATTAATAAAATTAAAATACTGTTATCTTCTTTAAAAATAAAATATATATATAATATGAACACAAAAATATGCAGCAAGGTAAAAGACGAGAAAAAACAAAGAAACGAAGCATCAACATGCAATATTAATAACAAAATGACATCTTGAAATAAGGAAAAGTCTTAGTTGACCAAACCAACAACATATCAACAATGACACCTTGAAGACTTCCTATCCTAACATTAAAAATATATAACAGGAAAAAAAAAAAACAAGCATTTTAAGAAACTACAATATTTCATAAACTTCTGTTTAAGAGTATTGCAAACCAAATTACCAATAAATGATATTGACCAGTCAATCAGCCTACTCGAAAAGGTTGATTAATGTAAAAGGTTCTTAGACAGCTTAAATGCATCTGTCCCATCGCTTTCTTCGGGTTTCTTCACAATGAGACTAGCAAAAGCATGAATAGGCCAAGTGATTCTTCTTGGACACATAGGGAGTAATGAATCCAGAAGCAGAAGCAGAGGACTCGCGAATATTGGCTGGAACAAGTATTTGAGTCCTACCGGCAACAATTCTCTTACCAGCCACGTTGGAATAGAACAGACCAGAGATGGCTGGTACAAAAACATCACTCTCTGAACAAACATAGAAGTCAATAACCTTTTCATATTCAGAACCTTCTGAATCTAAGAACTTTGTCCTTTTATCTGCAGGCATTATGCTTTCCTGCAATATTTTCCACCCGTTAAGAGGATTTCAACCACAAGTTAATTAAAAAGTGTCAAGTTTAAACAGTTAGTTACCCACAACTGAACAGCGTAAACAAGCAGTCTTGAATGGAGACAGAAGGGAGAGAAGAGAGATCCCTCACCTTTGTATATGTTTTAGGGAAGAGATCCTTTAGAGCATCAAGGCTGCTTTGCCACCTTGATTCAGTCAAATACACGGGGGTATCCTTGTCAAATCCCATCTTCCTCAAAAAAGCAGCAACCTCTTGTGCATTGTAACAACTTCTTGTCCCAGCATCACCATTTTCATGGCAATTCTTCTTCTCCAACATATCAACTCTCAAGTCGACGGCTATAAATTGACCATCTTTCTTTCGGCTCAAAGTTCTTAGACGCTCAATCATTGAGTCTACAACTTCTTGAATCTCTGGTTGCAACTGCAAAGTTCCAAACATTGCCAAACACGCAACTGAATCACTGGAACCTTTTTTGGGCGACTTCTTCATATTCACTGAGGGGAAGTATGTAGCCAGCCGTATGTTGCCCTTCCGCTTATAAACTGGTTCAACGTGTTCTACAATGAACTCTTCTGTTACCCGATTAGGGACTTTCACAACAGCAAGATTTCGTGTTGATATTTTAGCAGGCAGATCTTTCGCCACTCTGACTACCCCGTCAAGACTTTTTATAAACTTCTCGACATCATATATATCTCCAAAGCTCCTGAAAGAAAAATACCCAGATAACAATTAGCCAAAACCTAATTTTAGAATTCAAAAGAAAAAGGATGGCATTAGTACACAATTTTCAGCCCAAGTAAATAATATAATTTCTGCAAAAATATCAATGATTTTTTCCAGGTTCCCATTGGTAAGGCAACCACATTCACAAAGAACTTGTTTTTGGGTGGAATGTGTTGTTCCCAAAAGGAGAGTAATAATTACTCCTCTCATTTTTGGGAGGGTTGTGATACCCCCATACAGAGTGATAAGGGTAGGCGATCCCACATTGCTTGGGAATGAGAAGTTCTTGCTCTTTATAATGGTTCCAATGGGGCTCAAATTGTATCATTGATTAGTCATTTTAAAGTATAGGCCCAGATGTGGCTTGGGCCTCCCTTGGAGTGTAACAAATAATATCAGAGCCTATCCCAACCAAAATTGTGAGACTTGGGCCGTACGAACTGGCTTGACGAGGATGTCGAGAATTTAAGATGAGGGAGATTGTGATACCTCATACCAGATTGATAAGAGTGGGTAGTATATGAAATCTCACATTGCTTGAGAATGAGAAGTTATTGTTCTTGATAATGGTTCCAATGGAGCTCCAATTGTATCATTAACTAGTCCTTTTAGAGTATAGGCCCAGATGTGGTTTGGGCCTCCCTTGAAGCATTACAAGGGTAGCTATTCCTCATGTGAATTATCTTAGGAATAATAAATCAGCCAGTGAAATAGAATAGCTATTCCACGATCCCATTCCTGGTTCTAATTTGCATACCAAACATGCCCTTACTTTCATTTATTTACACCATATATCTTGAAACCCTGACGCTCCTCCTCTGATCCCCCAAAATAATGGAACAAACGAAGAAGATTGTAGGATTTCAATACTAGAAAGTTTCCCTCAAAGTCCATATTATTTCGAGTAGCTCAATTAAATTAGTGTTTAATAATACACTAATACAAAGAACAATAACGACAATAGAAATCATGGAAAAAATGTTTCACATAACTTGCGGAACTAATAGGAAACAAGTCTTTTAGAGGCATTTGTGAACACTAACCTCTCGTCACCTGGTTTGCTTCCTCTAATGTAAGGAAGCACGAGAGTTGCACCAAGATATCTTGCCACCACAACTGCATCAGTGATCTGGATGAAAATCGGGGAAAGAATAAGAAAAAGATAAAAGGCTTTGAAAAATGTGAAGATTTCTAGGTCAAAACTCATCACAAGATATTAGAGAATGCAATTCAGAGCATCAAAGATATTGATCTAGATAATTTATACACAGAGATAACATTCAAACAAGATGATTCTGCAAATAAGCACAAAACTTCAGAATATAAAAATGGAGTCCTCATCAACTTAAAATACACCAAATCAAGCCATGTTTGATATGTGGATCCAAAATATAGTCACTATCATCAATAAATCCTTGGGTTAATTATCCAGCAATTTGTTCACAAATACTATAGTGAAAGTAACATGAGAGTTTTCAACTAAGTAATTGATCAAGTTGCTAACTACTTTAAGACTCCCTCTTTCCAATCCATCTAATTTTCCACTTTAGACATGGAATCTTTTAACTGACAATAAGAAGAACACTATTCTCCTCATTTAGTTACGTTATTAATATTGAGAATAACTATTGCATGGTAGTCACTCCTTTCCTGTTGGAATATCACACTAATTAATTTAAAAATTGAAGAAATAAGAACAAATTAAGAGTTTTGAAAATAACAAATTTAAATTTAGAAAAAACTAAAATTAAAAGATCAAAACCAAAAACAAAATCAAAATAGGAAAGAGAGGCAAGGCAGCGAGGACCCTTGGGCATGTTTGGTAAATGAAAGTTTCTCTAACTTTTAATAAGCATTGAAGAAAATTTTTAGATGTGTTTTGCATTGGGTTTTGTGAAAGTAGGTAGGTAGAATGAAAAACTATTTAAATAAAAAATTATTTATTTGCACTGAGTTTTGTAAAACAAATAGGCAACTAGAATGAAAAGTTGTTTTGGAAAAAAAAAAAACTATTTAAGATGTGTTTTGTACTGGATTTCCTGAAAGCTTTATTTTCAGCAAAATTGAGGCAAAGGATTAGATGAAATAAAATTTTGAGAAATGGTTCAAAAGATGTTTGGATTGGAATGGAAAAACTTCTAAAACCAAGCATACCCTTCCCTTTAACCCCTAGGCTTTAACCCCTTAGGGTTGGCTCAAGTGGTAAAGGCCTTAGTCTTGGTGGTATGCTTCCTCCAAGTCTTAGGTTCAAATCCTATTAGGTGCAAACAATTTCTAGGGGTCATCGGACTGAGAGAACTTTCCCTTGAGTTACCCTAAGTGCACTTGTGGGAAACTCCTTACCGAGAGCCTATGCATCCCGGGAATTAGTCGGAATTTTGTTCTCGGACACCTGTTGCCAATTAAAAAGAAAAGCATACCCTTCCCTTTGCCTAGCAACACCCTTAGCAAGGTGGTGGCATTGGCCAGGATGGCAATCCAACCTGTATGAAGGTGGAGTGTGATCCACCCTCACAAGATGGATCATGTTGAGGACCTATTGTCTTTGGCCCTTGCAAGTGGACCCCGACCATAGGTAAGGGGAGGCCCCCTACCAGCACTACCATCTCTTAAGGGGTGGTTGTGCTGGGTATAGCTCAAGGCATAAGGGACCTTGTCACTTTTTCATTTTCATTTTTATTTTTGTTTTTAAATTTGTACTTTTTCCTTTTTTTCTCTAAATTAGTTTTTGCTTTAAAGGTTTTTAGAATGTTTGGTTTTACAATTTTAAATTTCTATTGTTTTAATTTATAATGTTTTAACATTGTGAAAATTGCAATATGAGCATTGGAGTCCAATCTCGAATTTGAGTATATTGGGTATTCTCGTGTGACATGAATTGAAGAGAAAATAAGTACATAGCAAGCCCTATTCAAACTACCAAAAAATTGCAATGTATCCTCACCATAAAAAAATTAATAAACCTACAAAAACATTAACAAATGAATATTTGAAAAATTAATAGTAAAAATATGAAATTGAAAAATAATTTTTTTGAAACATAACATTATTTTTTTAAAGGAAAAAAAGGGGGAAATAATTTCTGGCAATATATTTTTAAAAATATTTTTTAAATTTCACACAATTTAATTTTTATTTAAATTTTTATTTTTAAATTTAATAAGGATATTTTGTCATTTTTTAGAAAATTTAGGAATGTTTTTAAGGGGAAAACGTGGTTCATGGCAATTGTTTGGTAGGTTGGGGTGATTGCAAATTGGGTGGTACTTCAAGGGAACTTATGTATTTCCCCCAAAAAAAAAATCTAAGATGATGATTTATTTAAAAATAAAAAATAAAGGAACGAAGTCCATAAAAATGACAATTATAATTTTATCATAAGGGTGTTCTAGGAAATTTGAGTACAATCTGATTCCATTCACTAGCCTATTGGACTTATTAAACAGTGAAATACATAATCAGGGTTCTAATTAGTGCAACAATTAAATAAGAAATACAACTCCATTCCCAATAATAGCTTTCATGTTCCCAAATAGTCATTCCGCATATTACACGTGCCGTAAGAAAATTATCATTTAATTCCTACTATGAATGGAAGGGGATTAATATGAAGCATTTTCAAAGTCATCACAGGGGAAAAGTTAGGCCTTGTTTGTATTAAAAAACACTCTCAACTTATCTTATTTAATCATTACAACTTTCCCAAAACTTTCAAACAAAATATAATAAACAATTCAATTTTTTCAAATCCCAAAACAAAAATAATATTAAAAAATAATATTCTAATAATATTTTATTCAACTTTCAACTCATCTCATCTTAACTCAACTCACTAAAATGTTCAGTGGAATCTCATATTGTTAGAAAAGGTGAAAAGGCAAGAATAATAATCGCATGTTTTCTATATTTGAAGATAGGATGAACCTTGGGATAGATCCCAGGAATAATTTTAGAAGTGTGGGGCAGAATTGGTATACTGTTCAGTAAACATAAAATAGAGAGATTTTTTATAAATAAAATAAAGATAAGGTACTATCAATTTTGGTACAACTACAAGGGATAGTCGACATTGTAACACCTATATAATACTATCCCAAGAAAGTGCAACAAAATAAGGACTGAAAAATCTAACAAGACATCAGACTCAAGAATAATAGCGTAAAACTCTTCGATAGAGCGATCAAGTATGCCATGCAACATACAAAAAATGGGAAAGAAAGAAAAAGAAAATCTCATGGTGGTGATATTCACCAACTAGGAGAAACAGGTCATGAGCTATGTACCCCGTCCAATTGATATTGCAAAAAGTAGTAGTATAGCTTGTCCAATTGAAAGGAAAGTAAAATGTAGCAACAATTAAAGGAAGAAAAATTAATCAGGATAAAAATCAGTCTTGATTTTGTTCCAACTTCAGTTAGGTCTGATTGAGCCTTGCCACTCTAACTCAACATAAAATAATAAGAAAAGATTGAAAAAGGGTTGAACTGGAGAAACTAAGAGACAAATATTTTTAACCATAGATTTTAGAAGATCAAATAAGCAGTAATAAATTTAGTCCACATGCTAAACATAAAAGAAGGTCCAGATCCAGTATCTAATTATGTAAGATAAAGATAGAGTAGGGCATTAAAGATCATCTAATGGTGATGCAACCCCCGTATAGATGTGGATTAGAAGTTCTTTGAGATTAATGCATTAAATAAAATAAAAAAAATCTATGAATGACAGTTATGCAAGGCAGGATAACGGCTTTTGTGGCTGTGCAATCAATGTATGGAATAACCAAACGACTCTAATCATCTAAAAGAACCATTTACAATAGAATTCATAAAACTATCGATCAAAAAAGAATTCATAAATCTAGTTAGAAGTAGTCCTGTGCCGTTCAAAATAACAATATGAACAAAGATATCTTAAACTTTGTGAGTTTTTGTTGGTTACCATCCTAGAATTTTCTCTCCACACATGCATACTTTTTTCTTTTCATTGCTTCCCGTAACGTTTCCTCCTCGTTAATGTTTGTTACGTTAACTGGATTTTAAGTTTTGTGGTGGTTATGATGGGTTGTCCTATAGAAGTGGTGATTGAATCCAAATGTTTTACTCTGTCAAAACTTGGTGGTGGATTGTGAGTCACCGAGAGAAGCTGGAAGACAGAACATATGGTGATGCTGGGGCCATCTTCAACGTAGTGGCTTGGGAAGGTGTTAGAGGAGAGCCTAAGTGGGGGGAAGAAGGAGGTGTATTCGGCAACGCGAGAAGGTTATTGTAGTATTATTGCTCAACGCTGCTCAAATCACAGAGGGAGATATCTTGAAGTTTCTGAGTATAACCAGGGAGAGGAGGAATGTCTTATGTATTCCAGAAGGAGAGAATGGTTGGGGTTGGAGGAAGATGAGGGAGGTGTTGTTAGAGCGAGGGAAGGAGGTCACTAAAGTGGGTGGTTTGCCTGGTGGAGGTCAACCGAGTCATGGTAAAGGGGCGATGAGGCACCGGTCTCGATCGTATAAGGAGGTTCTCTCTTCAACGATGCCGAAAGTTGTAAGGATGCGTGATGGCAGTGCGAGAGTCTCTGACAGGGGGCAGGGGCAGTGGCATCGTGAAGTTACATCAAAGCCGAATGGTGCGTCGAGCCACCCCCATGGCAGGTTTCTGCAGCGTGTCAGGAGACGTGGGAGATCAGAAGGAGGTTACTGGAGATGCAGGGGTAACTACGTTCTCTGCAGAGGGACATGGCTGAGATCGTGGCCTTTGTCGGTTTATTTAAGGAAAGTGAAGATACGGGTGACTTAAAAGGAAAAAATAAGGTTATGGGTAATGGGCCCAGTAAAGCCCAGAGAGAGGCCCAGCAGAAAGATAAAAGGGGTAAGGGGTGGGCTACGTGGCGAAAGGTTGGTGAGCCTTCTTGGCCCAAACCGCAGATGGTTTCGGATCAGTTTGGTGGGGCTAAGCCATCTCAGCCCAGGGCCAAAAGTCAAAGGCAAGGGCCCGGGGAAGTTCAGCCCAAGGTCGTTTTACCCAGCGTCATAGTTGAGAGCCTTAGCCCAATCTTCCCAGCTGAGCTGCACAGTCTCGGCTTCGTGCCGAATAGCCTGTCGATGTGAGTTGTCAGGCGGCGGTTGCACAGACACCGTCGACGAAGGTAGAGGAGGCCGCCGATGAGGTGCCGCTGGTGTACTGTGCGCAACAGGCATTGGTGGAGTTCGAATCTCGGTATTCTCTATCGGAAGAGCTTCAGAACTCACCGATGAATGGTGGTGGGGTTTTTTTGGCTCCGGCAGAATTGTCTGTCAAACCTTTTGGGGAGTTTGAGTTGGCTGAGGAAGAGGATGATTCGGATGACCTTATGCATTCTATGGAGGACAAATTATTCATCCCTAAGGCTTGTGGTTTGGAGGAGTTTTTGGTGGGGAGAGAGTTTCAGAACTTCCAAAACGATAAGATGGGGAATCCTATCTCATTGAACTACTGTTTTCTAGATCAAGCTTCAGATTGGGTAATACATAAAGCAAAAGAGATCCAACATGTTGTGGGGATTGAGTGTGAGGGGTATGAAGAGCAGTTCATAGCTTTGTTAACTGCTATGGAAGCTGGACATCAACAAAATAAGAAGGGGGTCTCGAATAAAAGTCGGGAGCTAAAAAGATTGATGTGGTCGATGAATTCGGAGGGGAGCTCCAGTAGGAATAGGGCAAAAGGGAAGGGGCTGGTTGTTCCCCAATGAAACCCAAGATTGTATCTTGGAATGTCCGGGGTCTTAACGAGGTAGAAAAGCGTCTTCGGATTCGGCATTTACTTCGTGAGTGGAAAGCGAACATTGTATGCTTACATGAGACGAAGCTGAAGATGATCAATAGGAAGATTGTGCGGAGTTTATGGAGCAGTAATTATGTAGATTGGGTATACTTGGCCTCTTCAGGGGCCTCGGGAGGAGTTGTGGTGATGTGGGATAGGCGGGTAGTGGAGAAAGTGGAGGATTATATAGGGAGATATATGGTAGCGTGCTCTTTTAGATGTGTGTCAGATGGTTTCTTGTGGGCTTTTGCAAGAGTGTATGGGCCTAATTTAGACATCGACAGAATATTATTGTGGGATGAGCTTGCAGGGGTACATAGCTGGTGGTAGCTTCCTTGGTGTATTGGGGGTGATTTCAATGTGGTTAGATTCCAAAGTAAAAGCTTTGGAAGTAGAAGATTGAGGACAGCAAGTTTGGAGTTCTCAGAGTGTATCTTTGACTTGAATTTTATAGACCTTCCACTTGTAGGGGGTCCTGCCACATGGTCGAATAATCAGACCTGGTCCCGCTTGGATCGTTTCTTAATTTCATTGGGAAAGCCACTTTCCGGATGTATGGCAAAAACGTTTGGTACGCTTAGCTTCGGATCATTGGCCTATTTTGCTTGATTGTGGAGGTATTCGTAGCGGTAGAAGGTATTTTAAGTTCGAGAACATGTGGTTGAAGTCAAAAGGTTTTGTGGAAAGGGTCAAACAAAGGTAGATTTCGTATCATTTCGAGGGTACACCTAGTTTCATTTTTGCGAACAAACTGAAAGGCTTAAAAAGAGACTTAAAGATGTGGAATAAACAGCCTTTCGGAAATGTAGAAGAGAACAAACATACCAAGTGGATGGAAATGCAGGATTTAGAAAGACTGTAAGAAGGGAGGCCATCAATTGAGGAGGATCAAGCACAAAAAACTTTGTTGGTCGCAAGTCTTGAGAGGATAATCTTACAAGAAGAAATGTCATGGCGCCAGAAATCAAGAGCACTTTGGTTAAAGGAAGGGGATCAGAGCACAAAGTTCTTCCATAGAATTGCAACCTCTCATAGAAGAAATAATAACATTGAGGTGCTGAAAATTGAGGGAGTGGAGTGCAGAGAAAAAGAGGATTTATTCAAGATCATGTGGTCGATTTCTTTGAAAAGCTCCTCACTTAGCAGGTGGGGTGGAGGCCTACTCTCAATGGATTGGTTTTTGATACTATTGAGCCGGGTGATGTAGCTAGGATGGAGAGGGCTTTCGAGGAGGAAGAGGTGTATGATGTAGTAAGGAAAATGGTAAAAGATAAGGCTCCTGGCCCTGATGGTTTCTCTACGGGCTTTTTCCGAGAATGTTGGGAGGTGATTAAAGAAGATCTTTTGAAGGTGTTTCAAGAGTTTTTCTAAGTAGGAAAATTTGAGAAAAGTCTCAAAACCACTTTTCTTGCTTTAATCCCTAAGAAGGTAGGAGCTATTGAGATCACAGATTTTCGGCCTATTAGCTTAGTAAATGGTGCATACAAGATTATTTCAAAAGTGCTTGCTAATCGTTTAAGTGAGGTCTTGGGAAAGATTGTTTCTAAGCCTCAAAATGCTTTTGTTAAGGGTAGACAAATCCTTGATACGGTTCTAATTGCTAATGAATGCTTGGACAGTAGATTAAAGGCTAGCAGCTCAGGGATTATGTGTAAGCTATATATGGAAAAGGCGTATGATCATGTTAATTGGGATTTCCTTCTATATCTACTGGGTAGGTGTGGGTTTGGAGAAAGGTGAAGGTCTAGGATCGGCTGGTGTATATCCACAGTAAGGTTCTCTGTGTTGATCAATGGCAGCCTAGAGGGGATCCGTTATCTCCTTTACTTTTTGTTATTATTATGGAGGCACTAAACAAGATGATCTCGGCTGTGGTGGCTAATGGGTTTGTTAGTGGTTTCCAGATTGGATCGCCGAGTAGGGGTATTACTACTATTTCTCATTTGTTGTTTGCAGACGATACGCTTATTATGTGCGAGGCTGATCAAGACCAGTTGAGGGCTGTGAAGGTGTTGCTGCTTTGTTTTATTGTCTGGTTTAAAAGTGAATTATGATAAATCCGAGCTGGTGCCGATTAGAGAAGTTCAGAATATACGGAAGTTGGCTGACACACTGGGTTGCAAGATAGCGTCTCTTCCTATGACATATCTGGGACTACCGTTGGGTATAGCTACAAGGGCGCGCTCAATCTAGGATACAATGATTGAAAAAATAGAGAGGAGACTGGGAAGGTGGAAGAGAATGTACTTGTTGAAAGGGGGCTGAATTACTTTAATCAAAAGTACACTTCTAATCTACCTACATATTTCTTATGTTTATTCCCTATACCGGCAAGCGTGGCGGGTCGACTTGAGAAGTTTCAAAGAGATTTTTTGTGGGGTGGCTTAGGAGATGAGTTTAAATTCCATCTAGTCAAGTGGGAGATGGTGTGCCGTCCTATCTCGAGTGGTGGTTTGGGTATAAGAAATTTGAGGTTGTTTAATCGGACGTTTCTTGGTAAATGGTTGTGGCGATATATCAAGAAACTAGAAGCCTTATGGAAAACTGTGATTGAGATCAAATATGGTGGTTTAGGGGAGGGATAGTGTACTAGAGAAGTTAGAGGGGCCTATGGAATGGGGCTATGGAAACATATTAGAAGAGGGTGGGAGGTCTTCCATCATCACACTAAGTTTCAATTGGGTACAGGCTCCAGGATCAGATTTTGGAAGGATGCTTGGTGTAGCAACAGTGCTCTACAAGATTTGTTTCCTACGCTCTTCTTGATCGCAAGTGCCAAAGATGCCACAGTGGCGTAGGTTATGGAAGTCTCAAGAAGCATCAATTTCAACCGGGCAGCACAGGATTGGGAGATGGGGAGTTTTGTAGATTTTTATAGTCTCTTGTATTCTTGTCGTCCAAATATCCAGCATGAAGATGATTTGTGGTGGAGTCTTGCAGGGAAAGGGGTGTTCACTGTTCGTTCCTTTTATAAGGTCCTCACACAAGTTCCTGAGATACAGTTTTCCTGGAGAAGGCTTTGGCGTCACAAGGCTCCTCCCAAAACTTCATTCTTTGTGTGGACAGCGTCCTTAGGCAATATTCTCACTACGTATAATATGAGAAAGAAGAGGATAATCATTGCAAACTGGTGTTACATGTGTAAAAGAGGGGGTGAGTCGGTGAATTATTTACTTTTACATTGCGAGGTAGCCAAGACTCTATGGGATGAGGTGTTTAAAAGAATGGACCTAGCGTGGGTTATGCCGGAAACTGTGTTGGATATATTGGCTTGCTGGACCTCTAATCGAGGTGTGCAACAGATCAAAGCAGTTTGGAAGATAACCCCTATCTGTATTATGTGGTGCTTGTGGCAGGAGCGCAATGGGAGGACTTTTGAAGACAGAGAGATCTATGGCGGAGCTAAAAAATTTATTTTTTAGGACTTTGTACTTGACCTTCATAACTTCTTAGTTTCTAATGCACCTACATAAATAGGGCATTTTTTACTTTGTAATTGACAGTTGTTGGATTAAAATATACTTGTTTACTTATAAAAAAAAAAAAAAAGATATCTTAAACTTTGTATTATCAATAGCATTTTACTACTTGGTTTCTTGAAGTAGGCAGCTCATAGAACTAGGAGCTTAGTCATAGCATCTGGTTAAGCTCAGAACACTAAAATAACTACCTTTTTATGAATACAATCACAACTTCAGTTATGTCAACACCAATCACCTAGAACACAAACATTAAAATTAATTCAAGGATTGAGATTTGACATTTTGAACTCATGAAAGCACACTCTAAGATTTCAAATCAGGGGTAGTATCATTAAAAATTGATTTTGGTGATGCAGGGCAGGTTGGCAAATCTTCAAAAGTGGCTATAAAGTTTGGTCTTCGTAGATGCACCACAGACCATTTAGTACCCATTTTACAGATTAACGCAAGCTAATTATCCTTATAATATATGTGTAATACCACGGATTGTGGGAACGTGGTAAATGGGATCCCACATTGCTAGGGAGGGAGAAGTTCAAACCCATTATAATGATTTCAAAATGATCTATTACAACCTTGACTAATCTGTGAACCCAGATGTGCCTTGAGCATTCCTTGGGTTATTACAAATGGCATCAGAGCCATACACAACTAGAAACAAGCAACTTGAGCCATGGGTCTATTGTCTCCCTGTGTTTCCATCAGCGTGCAAGGCGGCATCATTAAGACTCTTTCCTCATTTGTCTTTCACGAACATAGTTTTTTTTTTTTTTTTGTAAGCACTTCACAAACATAGAGTTAATGGGAGTGGGTACAAATAATGAAATTACAGTTATTACAAAATTTTGCAACTAGTAAATATTGTAAGGAAATTAATATGGTTATAATTGATTGTCTAATAGTGATTAAAGATAGCACATGGACAAACAACATTATCAAAAGGCATGTTTTAGGCTATTGGTAAACAAATGTCTCACATAAAAGATCCAGCTAACACTACGATGCAAAACTCAAGCGATTACTCTGAATTGTTAATGGGGATACCTGAGAGACGTGGTACTCAGGGCCATTAGTTAATGAGAAAGTGACAAACCCGTCTGTCAGCTCCACATCGTCTGCAAATTAAAGAAGCAGATGGAAATATTGGTCAAGGATTACAATAATATAACCATCACATTAAGAACAAATCTAACTTTACCCAGAATCGGCTTATTCCAACATTGTTTCAGTTGCTGCCCATCCTCCTTCCAAAGCCCCCCACTCTTTCTAGAAATAGAAACAGCCCCCTCATCCATATCCAAATCAACATCTCTTGCTCCGCCAGGAAATTTTTCCTGTACCAAAACAAATGAGTTATTCCTCACAAGAACAAAGAAAACTTGGTTAAATTTTGATACGAATTCAACTGGAATTTGCAACTCTTTGGCAACAGCAAATATACAGTCGGATAAGCCTAAAACGAAGAAGCGAAATATCAAATACGTTTTTCAACGCTCTTCTTGCTAAGTACATTTCAGAAAACAAAGATAAGCACGGCCTCACAAATATGAGAAATTATTTGAGAAAACTTCTTACCAATTGAGAAAACTTCTTGAACCTTTAGGAAGCAAATTTTTTTTCCTCAAGTGGGCCTACCAATTGTCAAAATGTGCTAGAATTTATATATCTATAAGTATGAAAAGCTCATTTTCCTTCTCTCTTCCTCCTCTTAACTGTTTTTCCCCATTAAAGAAACATAGACAGGCGCAGAGCAAATAATTCTGCCAAACTGCCATAAAAATGAACTGATTTTAAAGAGAAAAAAATGGTCTGCGCCATGATCCCAGTAAATACATCTCATAAATCTGACAGTAAAACAATGTAACAGGAATATACGCTTTAAAGCGAAATGTGAACCAGATCAGATGCAGTGAAAGTAAAACAATAACCTATATAACGGGAACAAGTCATATAGGAGTGGATCGGGTTAGAGAAAGTTGGATGCGGTTGAGCTTACTTCAACAGAATCGAAATGGTCACGCTTAATCATGTTTCCCAGCATCACGAACATGGTCAACGTTAGAACCGCAGCCACCACTTGCCTCAAGTCCACACCCATTCTCTCTCTCTCAGATTTGATTCAGGTTAAGAAAGATTTAGTTTGAGAGAAAGATAGAGAGAGAGTGAGAAATTGAGTTCTGTGCTCTTGGAAGGAAGGATGGAAAGTTTAAAGACACGTTACTTAGGGAGAGACAGAGAAGGCACTGAATCCGCTTGGAATTTCCCACCGACAGTTTCCCGAGAAAATGACGGCCTGCCTAAAATTTTTGTCTACTTCCTCTTTTTTTTATTTTTTCCTTCTATTTTATCAAGTAATTCTCATATACACTTGTCGAAAAATAATTTTATATTTAGGAGCATATCCCTTATTTCGTTCACTCTAATTAAATTAATTTAAAAAATATTTTAATGATATTTTTTTAATACAACTGTAATATCTAAGATTATATTATTTTTAATATTATTTTTATTTTAAAATTTAAAAAAGTTAAATTATTTATTATATTTTATTTAAAAATTTAAAAAAAATATAATGATTAGATTAGATGAATTAATATGCTTTCTAAATTCAAACAAGACCATATCTTAAAGCCAGGATGACTACTCTACTGTAGATCATTCTTTATTGAAATAAAATATTTGTTTAATTTTACATACATTTGATTAATTCATTACCAGTGCTCTAAGCCTGTGGAAGAGCTAAAATGTCCATTGTCTAGTAGCATATCTCAAAGACGTTTATTTTTTAGTTTAATAAAATGCTATCCGACAAATCAGATCAATATTTTAGCTAATTTGACTAGCCCTATAATAAAAGAATGAGTTCTTTTTTTTTTTAATTAGGTCTCTTTAATTGGGATCAAGATTTTCTTTAAATTTTCTTTTTCTAAATATGCTTTAGTCAAATATAATCTGTGAATTTCTTAACATTAAAACACTACTTGTGATATACTTCAATATTAAATATAGTAAGTTCACATGTTAAGTCAATATCTCTTCAACTTATAGAAACTATTTGGGTTAAGAATAGTAAGAAAAAAAATCTTTATCACTTTAATTTTCATGTATTATTTGAATATGTAAAAGAGGAAGAGATTTTGTTTTAATAGAGTCTCTTTAAATATCTAAACTCATCCCTCATCATCTAACACCCCGTTAAAGTTTTTAAAAATTACATTAAAAATAATTTGGTTTGTAAATTTAGTACCTTATCCCACTTTATATGTTGAGAAATGATATCTACAGTCATAAAATATACAAGAATCGCGTACTTCTTAAAAAACATGAGTAAAGATAAAACTCACATGAAAAAATTATTTTTTAATAATGGATTCTACTAATTTTTTAAAGAAGTACATGGTGCTTGCACAATTCGTGATTGTATATAACATTTTTCATTCTACAAAATAAATATACAAACTGACATGGATGAAGCGTTTCTCGTATTTTAGGCTACGTTTGGATGTTGAGCTGAACTTAACTGAGTTCAGTTCTTTATAAATAGTAGTGAGTTGAGTAGTGAATGAAGTTATGTGGGACCTATCTAAACTGAATTTAAAGTGTATTTGAATGTTAAGATGAATTTAATACTTTTTATGATAAGTTGAAAAAGGTTGTGGGTCCCACGTATAAAAATGTGTTAAGTTGAAAAATGTTGTGGGTCCCACGTGTAAGAAGGTTTTGAGTTTAGTAATTTGAAAGTTGAACGTTTAGATATTAGACTCAATTTAAAATTAGACTAAGTTCAACTGAATCTTACAACCAAATGAGTCATCTTTTATTTATAACTTTGCACTCATGTTAACCAAAAAAAATCCCACCAAAACATGTCATTGATTAGGACTCTCAAGTGTTTCATCCACTTTTATAATAATAATAATATACTAATAATAATAATGATGAATACATAAATCATACCACAAATTTATTTCACTCTTATTTTTATGTGTTGACGCGACTTTTAGAAAAGAAAAACTTATCTAAAATAGTTAATAAGCAATATCACATAGCATAAATATGATTAAAGTGAGATAAATGTATAATATATTGCGTAATTCTAGTAGGAAATATAATAAAGTTTGAAGCTGAACAGGGAGACCTTAATTTATTTATGAGTAAAACTTTTTTCTCTGGAGATTTTGGATCTTTCAATAAGTGAAAAAAAAAATCTAATATAAATTGTGCACTAAGATGCATCTATCACAAACTAATTTTTGGATTAATTTGGGAAAAAGTGGGTAAAAAATAAATTAATTAGATTATTTATTGGCCTTTAAAAATCAGAAAAAATTATTATAGAAAATGCATTTTTTTTAAGTGGGGGTGGGGCAATGATTAGCTCAGTACTTTCTTTGATGTATCAATAAGTTATTTCCTAATCTAATATTGATCTCTACTTACTCATGATAACATCGATCCAACTTTATTTCTTAAAATCAGCTGATCATAAACCAGCATACTCTCTCTTTCAACAACCAAAGAATAAAGGAAAGGTCATTTCCTCTCTCACACACACTCCCAACCTGTATGCAGTCTCTCTCTTAAACCCCAACCACAAAAGAAAATATAAGACATTTGAGTAAAGGAGCTGATAATGATAGTTGATGAAATAGTTAACACAGTTGCCTGGAGACGCTTTCCAACATCTTGGCCAGGTGACCCATTTTTCAATAGGGTAGCTCTTAGAGATGTAATCCAGCCGAACCGAGTCAGTTTTTAGCTTGTCGAGCTCGACTCGATTCAAAATACTCGAGTTCGAGTTTAAGATTTTTATTTGTTCTTTGTTCGACCTCGACTCGATAAACAAAATTCTCAACTTGAGCTCAAGTTCGAATTGTTTATTTATTTATTTATTTTAAATAAGATTTAATAATTAATAAATTAGATAAGTAAAAAAAATAAAAAAATCTAATATTGAATTTGTACAACTAACAAGTAGAACCTCTATTGAATTATAAGATTTTAAAGATCTATAAATAATTAATATCTAACTAGTTGATATTTATCTATAATAACAATATATTATATGCATACATATATTATTATACATACATATAATATGATAGCATATATCTCTATTTCATATATGGTTCCCACGTACTAGTATAAGAAATTATTAAATATTATCGACTAATTATTGTACAAATTATAAAATATAGATATGAAGTATATTCAATATATATATACATAAATAATTAGGTTACATATTATATATTTAATTATAAAAGTATTATGCTTATATTATTAGCTAATATATATATATATGTATACATAGGTATATGTACATATTTATCAATATATGAATTAACTTTAATCGAGTCGAGCAAACGAGTCGACTCGAGCATAAACGAGCGGGCCTTAACGAGCCTTAGCCGAGTCGAGTTGAGTTTTGTTGGGTATGTATCATTTACTAATCAAGAGGATATCTGCTTTCATGGTCGAGCTTTTTTTTCACGAGTCGAGTTTGATTCGAGTTTAACTGGGATAGTATCGAGTGGGCTATCGAACAAACTAGTTCATTTACCGCCCTAATAGCTCTTATATGGACAAGACTCCAATTACTTGAAAGAGCGCCCCCACCACCCTTATAACAAATTGTTTAAGTCCAACGGCACCTCAATTCCAATAAATATAAAGGCAAACTAAAAAAAAAAATGTCCGGGGTACAAAAAAAAAGACAAAAAGCCAAAACCAAAGGGGGCTTGTGCCATATCCTTCATTTTCATCATAGAAAGCATGCAACTGTCGCAGGACTACTTCCGGAATGAAAAACCAGGTAGGGTATGACAAGTTATATACATCAAGACTTGCAACATGAACTCAGCTACACTTGATTTGGACCTGATTGGATCAATAAATCAGAAAGTACTCTCCAACAAGTATGTTCAAATCCCATATAGCAGTATTAATATCAAAACCACACCAACCAAAATAGGAGAACTCGAAGAGTTTCATAATTTAGTTTACGATTTCTTTTTCCTTTACATTTTTTTTTACTTGGGGGTTTTTGAGGAGTGAGCAAGTTTAGAGGCAGGGTGTAATGGACCCTTAGAATGACTTACTTCGAGATAGTCAAAGTCTCCAAGAATTAGAGAGAGAGAGAAATAAGAAGAGAGAGAGAGAGAGAGAGAGACAGCATATCAGGAAGTAAAAGCCTCCCATTTCTTTATTACCTTTGACCCTTTTAGCAGCTATTCCATTACAAGGAAAGAAACGCACCTTTTATTTTATTACAAGAATCCAAATGACTCCGTTACTCTCTTACAAAGAATCAGGGATCTATCATTCACCCTTTCCCAACTACTTCAATCTCAACTTCCCGTGTATTCAAGCTTCACTTCCCCCAATACATGGCATACTACCCCCTTCAAAGCACCTTATCCTCTTTTCGTGGAGCTACCAATACAGTTTCCAGGTAGTATCCTCAACACCAACACCCTACCACTGAACTAAAACCTCAACCAATGCCCGATTGTTTACTTCTCGACTGACACTGAAGGATCTGTTTTGGTTCAAGTAAGAGCTCACCTTGAGGATCCCCTGGTGGAAGTGTAGAAAGAGGAAATATATGCTGACCCAAGTTCTTCTTCTTGTAAGAAACATGAAAAACAGGGTGAAGCTAGGTAGATGGAGGTAAATCAAGCTTGTTGGCCACCTTACCAATCTTGTAAGTGATCTGAAATGGGCCAAAAAATCATGGAGACAACTTCAGGTTCCATCAAACTGCCAAATAATGTTGTCGATAGAGTTGGAGTCTGAGGTAAACCTAGTCACCAATTGAAAACTCCCTCTAAATTCTATGTCGATCATACTGGAACTTCATCATTTCTTGTGCAGCTACCAAGTTAGTCTTTAATACTGCAATTATCAGCTCTCTAATTGGTAATAGCTCATCCACTGCTTAGTTAGCACCTCAATCCTGATATATAATGTAACAGTCCGCTAGAAATTCATTAGTGGAATTTCTATTGACTTTAGGAATCTCGTGAAAACCTCATAAGTTTTTACGAATCGACCAATCGCATAGGTTTTAGTCTGTCAACAAAGTCAGTGTTATCACTCACTATGGTGCTAGAAATATGAGTTTTATTTATTTGAGATAGTTAGAAGTGTCAAAATGTGTTATGGTCTATGTCATTTGACTCAGTTGATTATTTGGGATTTTATGGCACAACAAGTTTATTTTCATATTTTCGAACGAAACACCCGTTTGAAACTATGAAATTATTTTTAGGGGCACTTCGAGGTTGAATTTCGGTAAAATATTTTCACTATAGGTTAATATGAATATTTAGTGCTAATTTTATGATTCACTTTTTCGGAGTTAATAGTAATCTCGGTAAGCGCACCAATTGCAGTGTTTCAAAATCATAGTGTGAAATATCCAAATTAGATTAGAGAAGTTTTATTTGGACACTTGGCAAGATCTTAGCCACACTTAGTGAATAATATTAGACACTTGGCACCATGAGGAGCGTTTGATGGATTTGAAGGAATCAAGGTGTGAAATCATGCCACTTAAGCAAAACTTTGTTTCATCTGCTCAACCAAATTGTGCCAGACCAAATAGGGTCTCAATCCTAGTGAACCCCTAAATGGTGGGAATCCAATTAAAAGCCCAAAAGCATGGTTGAAATCGGAATCCTAAACGGTTTCCCCAAAATCCTAAAGTTGGCCTCTAAACCCTTTCTAATCCGATTTCTAGCATTGTGTTTAATCACTTGATTAAATCACTTCCACATGCTATTAATCCTTCAAATTTGTGTTAGAACATCATTATCCAACCTTGTTAACCTTGAAAAATTGATTGGGCCAAGTGATATTGGATTTAGGCTTCATAGCAACCCAAACCCTATTTAAACCCCAAAATTTAGGCCCATTCGGTTTAGGCCCATTAAGGCCCACGAATTTGGTCACCATAGGATTGCTTCATGGCTAAGTTTTGTACCTCCACTTGGCTGGCTAGATCTTTACAAGAAGGACCTAGAAGGTTCTTGAAGTACAAAGCTAAAGGGCCACCTCACTCTGACACTCTTACACTCCACCTTGAGAAAAGATCTTGGACTGATTTTTATGAGAAGAAGAGGCCAACACTCAACCTTTCCTTCATTCCTATCACTTTCCATAACTTGTGTAAGAGGCTCTCCAGTCCACTTCTCACGAAAAGCAACTCTCCTTTACACTTTTCCTTCATAGAACACAAAAGACACTCTCGGGCAATTTTTCTTACCTCTTTTGAATGCCTGTTTCGAAGTTTTTGTAAGTGTTTTCTCGCCAATTTTCCTTCATGAAAATTGTTTCTTTTGGAGTCAATTTTCGTGGATACCTTATTCATTCCATTTGGAGATAATTTGATTGGTGAAAAGTTGTTTAGACCCTAGAAAGGTCATTCTGGGCGATAAACTGGAGAGTGTGTTCTTTTTTGGAGTTTTTCACCAAGCTAATGATTAGATATTGGTCCGAAATTTTTATAGAGTACTGTTAACATGTGTATATGATTATTGGTTGAGGATTTGTTGCATGATTAAAAGTTTTGGTGAAATATTTTGTTAGGTCTAGAAACTTAGAAACTGGAAGAGGTAAAATAGTTTCTGTTTTGAGAAAGTTTAAATCTTTTATGGTCTAATCTTATTCTAATGGCTTTGATATTTTTATTGGAACATCCTAAGCCTCTTATATACATGTTAGAATGTTATTTTGAAGATATTTGATGTTAGTTTCGAAGATATGAAATTTTATGCAAGGAGATATTCGGTTAGGCCAAAGTGATGATGTTCTTGGCTAAATTTATGTTTTGGTTGATGTTTAACCATGTGATCTTGAGTATGATGCTTGGATCTGTTTTAGAACATCTTTTTAACCATGTGATGTTTGGGTTTGAAGATCACATCTTTATAAATCATGGATCAAGAGGTTGATCAAAACAAGTTAGAAACAAAAATCTGTTTTGAACTTAGAAGAAAAACCAAAAAGTTCAAGTATGGTTTTAGTGATTTTGATGACTTTTGTTCATTATTCAAAACATGATTATTCTTAGGAATATGTTATGAGTATAGTAGAAGAAAAATTTTGGTTTAATCATGAGTTTTGAAATTTGAAAGAATTACAACAAAAATCAAAGGAAATAGCCTTTGTAAATTTCGGCCCTATAGAGTTTTAATGGTTGTGTTTAGTTTCAAATTTTTCTGAATTGATATTTGAGCTTAGGACAAAATTTACATAAGGTATGTAGATTTTGATGATTTTTGGAGTTAAGATGCAACATCCTTAAGTTATGGGTAAAATGGTCATTTTCCCACATATAGAGGGTAAAATGGTAATTTTACTCTAAGTTAATATTTTTTCTTATTCCTAATTGTTAGTGATTAAGTTCTAATTTTTAGAAATCACTACTTTCAGTTTCTCGTGATCGCACTTGAGTTTTGTCTTGAAACGCGAAAATCGAGGTAAGTTAGCTTTTAACTTACTATCAGTTTAATGTGTATGAGTGATAAGTAAGGGAACTAAAGTCTATGTAAGCATGTTATCATATGTACCATGCCAAGTCATTACATATTTATCTGTTACACATAATTTATTCTGTCATGAATTATTCATCTGATTCACAAGATATTCTGTCACGTATTGCTATACATTGCAAGTATGTCATGTTAAGTTAAGTATGCCATATGTTACATGTATTTCATGTCACGTAATATTCACTTTCACATGTTACGCCATGTTAAAAAATGTTGCCTGTTACATGTATGCCATGTTATGAAATGTTGTATGTTACATTTATGTCTCAAAGTATGTCATGTCTGTCGTCTTATGTTCATGTCACGTTTTGCTACGTCAGGACTTCTGTCTTTTATGTTACGTTCATGTTACGTCACGTTACGAAATGTCATGTATGCCAGTTAAGTTATTCATGTCAATCACGACCCTAAGCGCTAGGATGGGGTAATATCCTAGTGGAACTCCTTTGTTCACGCTGGAGTGTCTAAATAGGTGTGAAATTCCCTGAGTTGACGAAGTACAGTCAACAGGTTGCGAATGTGGCTTAATTAGCTGGTCACCAAAGTGCGCCAGGCACTAACGTCGATGGTGCCACACATTATGTTATGTGTGTCCACAACAAGTGTGGCACAAACAGATAAGTCATGGGGCCACAACAACTGTGGAGCATGAAGTATGGGGCCACATCAACTGTGGAGCATACACTACGTGAGACACAGCAATTGTGACACGTAGAATACATGGGGCCACAACAACTGTGGAGTACGTATTAACGCACTCACAGCTGGTATAGACACCTGTGTTGTGATGCGGTAATCGACAGGGACACACGGCTCAAGGGGACCCGTGTAGCACCCATATGGTCACTTTATTAATTGAGTTTATTGAATAAGATTCCAAATTCATGTATTTCACGTTCAAGTCATGTTTCATGTTATGTTATGTTCAAGTTTACGTTCACGCAATCATGATAATCCCATGAGACAAGAATATGTTTCAAGTTCATGTTATATTATGTTCACGTTCAAGTTATGTTCCAAGTTCACATTTAATTTATGTCATGCTCAGGTTCATGTTATGTTCAAGTTCATATTCAAATTATGCATGTTCATGTTCATGTTATGTTTTAAGTCCATGTTATGTTTTAAGTTCACGTTCATGTCATGTCACGTCAAGTTAAGTTTAAGTTCCAATTCAAGTTATGTCAGCTCATGTCATGTTATGTCAAGTTACGTTATGCTTATTATTTCATGGCATGTTATGCCAGGATATGTTATATTTTCTATTGATTTGATTATGCATTCATACTTTTACTGCCATGCATGCATCATTAACCTGTATGGAAGTTTCCTGTTAACTTGCTGAGATTTGTAATCAAATCTCACTGTGGTAGTCCCAACTACCATTCCCCCCGAATGGTAGATTTTGTTACAGGATCTGAAGGAGGACCGGGAATCGACCAACTGGAAATGGTCGACTAAGCGATGGTGCGACGTAGATGGTAGTACAGTACCATCACTCTTTTGATCACAACCATATGGACTATTGTTGTGATCTTAGTTGTTTAGTATGTCGTTAAGTATGAAGTATGTTTTAAGTATTTGGGATATTTTAGTTTGGTGCATAGTATTGCTAAAGAAAAAAAAATTATCCGCTGCGAATATTGCATAATGCTAGATGCATGTTAGAAACATTGCATCTTATATGTCATGAACGGGGGCATGTAATCTTGTATTGCATGTCTCGACGCTTCCAATGTCCGTCCGATCCTAAGCGAAATTTGGGGGCGTCACATATAAGATTGTAATTTGGTAGGAGGTACCCCCCATAAATAGCTTCATAAGGGATAATTTTAGTGGAAGAATGAAAAGTGATGTTATCCCACCATTCCAAGCCAATCCAACTATAGTCAAGGTTTGTCTCCCGAAAAACACCTTAAGAAATGCTCCAAACATTTGTTTACGACTTTAGTTTGCCCATCACTTTGAGGATGATAAGCATAACTATGAGACAAATTAAACCCTTGTAATTTAATTTGATCTCACCCCATTGTAATTTAATTTGATCCACCAAAAAGAGTTAGTGAAGGTGGAACCTCTATCCGATACAATACTCTTAGGTATGTTATAGAGTTTGAAAACATTAGACAAAAATAGGAAGCCACTTCAAATGTTGTAAAAGGATGTTTGAGAGCCATGAAATGTGCATATTTTGATAACCTGTCCACAACCACCATAATGATTGAATAACCTCTAGACATGGGCAATTCCTCCAAAAAATCTATAGAGACATCAGTCCAAATTTGTTGGAGAATCAGAGAGGTTGTAAAAATCCAGCTGGATGAATATTTTTCACTTTGTTCTTCCGACACACCTCACACTCACGATGAATTTCTTCACACAAACCTTCAGTCCAAGCCAATAAAAGTCAATCCTAGCATGCTGCAATGACTTGTGGAATAAAACATGCCCTGCAAGAGGACTAGCATGGAAAAAATGTAAAAAGTTTGCCTTCAAGTCAGCACAATTAGGGATATAAAACATACCCATTTTAAACAAAATACCATGTTTGAGAGTAAAAAGGTGTTGAAGGAAGAACCCTCTTAGGCTGAGCTATTGTTGTACTACCGGATCTCCCAATTAAGCAACTTTCAACTCCTCAAGCCAAGTAGGTATTGGAAATGTGATAGCTGCCAAAGAGACAGATTCCTCATTATTCTCCTTTCTAGATAAAACATCAGCAACCTTATTCTTGACCCCCCTTTTGTACTTAATACAAAAATTATATATAAGAAATTTGGATATCCATTTTTGTTGAACAAGTGTTCCAACCTTCTGTTCAAGCAAAATGTTAAGTTGTGATGTATGCACTATAAAGGGAATTACCAAGCAAATAGGACCTCCATTTTTTCACTACTATCACCAGTACAAGCAACTCTTTCTCATATGTAGAAGAGAACTATAAGGTTCTACCTTTTAAGGCCTTGCTGAGGAAGGCTAAAGGTTGCTGCTCTTGCATCAAAACTACCCCCACTCCATTCCCACAAGCATCACATTCAATAACAAAAACTTTGTTAAAATCTGGTAGAGCCAATACTGGTGGAGTTGTGATTGTAAGCTAGAGTTGATGGAAGGCCTCAGTGGCTATAGTGGTCCATGAAAAAATATTTTTCAACAACGAAGTTAAAGGAGTAGCTATCTATCCAAACCCTTTTATAAACTTTCGATAATAGCCTTTCAAGTATATGAATCCTCTCAACGACTTTTCATTCTTAAGAAGAGGCCAATTTATCATTAAATCAACTTTTTTAGGGCCAACTCTAATCCCCTTGTTGCCCAGATGACTAACCCAAGAGGGGGGTGAATTGGGTTTGTTTTTAAGAAATTAACAATTATAAATCAAATACACAATATATGTGAATAAAGTACTAAGCAACAGTAAATATAAAGAGTAAAGGTAAGAGAGATGCAAACTCAGTATTTTAATGAGATTCAGTCCTACTGCCTATGTCCTCACTTCAAGCTATCCCTTGTAGATTCCCAAATTCACTATTCAACCTCCTTTAGATGGAGATAGAAACCTATTACACTTTTGAGCAACACTGCTTCAAAGAACTCGTGTAGAACACTTTCTACACTTACAAGCACCTTGTAACACCCCACTTTCTTACCCCGTTAGGTTAACTTTTAGGTTAACCCTATATTTTAAAAGGATAGCTCGCTTACTTTAGAATAATGCTGACTTCCATTAAGCAATCATAGTTCGAATTATTTCTTCAAGCTTTGATTCAAATTTTCCTTCTTTGATCATCCATTTCTAGTATTCGTTAGCCATACTAGCATTTTCATGGAGCCTTGGTACATGTCATTTTGTGTGGTGACATGTCAAACCCTCAAACCGTTTCATTTGGCAACCATGTGTACTTTGTGTGCAATGGACCAAAATACCCTTAGTCCATATTATTTTCAAGGATAATTCTGTCTTTAGTCTCATGACTTTTCTGTGAAAAATTCCTTACGGTTGATTTTGGAAAACCCTAAATATTTTCAAAAATCGATTTTACCCTTAGGAATTTCAGCCAACCCTTATTTATTTTTATTTTCTATTTATTTTATTTTCTTCTATTTTAGGCCACCTCTTAACCTCCCAATCACCACCTTTTGAGCTACCATAGATGGCACTTGATTACATTTTGCCTAGCCACTAGAAACCAAGAGAAAGAGACAAGAGAATAAGAAAAAATTTACTAACCCTTGCCCTAACCCTAATCGCCGATCATTAAGGGTTTAAACCCTAGTATTAATTACATAACCTTTTCTCTCTCATCACCCTACATGGCAACTCTCTCTCTCTCTCTCTCTTCCCCATTTCGTTGATTCTCTTACAACCTAGACACCATCATGCTAACCTACATGGAGGAGCTAAGCTTGAGAGGCATCATAAGCCACCACCCAAACCGCCCAATGAGGAAGCACCCATGCCCAACGCCACCTTCACTTCTTGGGCTATATAAACCCCTCTTCACCTCACTTCTTCCTCACCTCACTTCACTTCCTCTCTACTTCTTTAAGTGATCTTAGTGTTCTCGAGTGTTCTTGAGAGTTCTTAGAGTTTGAGTGGGAAGCTTCAAGGGCTCCAATCTTTGTGAGTATTCCCTCTTTTGATCTTAGTTTCCTTATTATTTTTATGTTTAAGGTGTTAGTAGTTATTTTAGCATGAGAGTCCTTAGTAGCCGAATTGCATATTTAGGATAGGGTTAAGATTAAATGCATTTTTTAAGGAAATTAGCTATGGCATGATTAAGTATGGTATAGTTGATCATAGGATTAGTTATGGAGGTTTCGATTAAGATGAAAAACATGCCATGACTAGTAGGAATTAGGAAGGTTTGCTCCCCACTTGATTGCTACGAAAAAGATGCAGGCCCAGAAGTTTCAAGGAGGACTACAACCCCGGATTCGTAGTTACGTGGCTGAATTTCGTATCAATGATTTTCAGGAATTAGTTAACGTGGCCTCCATAACCGAAGTAGAGCAGCAAAACGTGGTAGCTCAGATTAGCTTAGAACGAAAAAGGGATTCTTCCTTTATAGGAGGAAATAACGTTAAGAGAAGGATTATTCAAAACCCCAGCAAGGGCAAAGGGGTTATGATTGCTCCACCTACCACTTGTAAAAGAAGTGTGGAAGGAATCACAGTGGAGAGTGTAGAATAGGATTAGGAGTCTGTTACTGATGCGGTCAACCTAGGCATATGATACATGAATGGTCTCAGAACACGCAAGGTGGAAACACTCCCGACAACCGGCCAACCCAAAGGCCACCCTACCCAAAATCGTGTGTACGCTATCACCCCTAGAGAGATTAGTGAGGAAATCTCCGGTGATGAAGAGGCGAGAGTCATTATTGGTATTTTTCCTTAAGTGCCCCTCTTTAGTAGGTAGTTACTTGTTTTAACTACTAAGTAGTTAGTGATTACGCGTTAGGTAAAGTCACATTATACGAGTATACGATCTAAGCTTTGTTTGACTCCGGTGCTATGAGGTCTTTTGTGTCTGCAACATTTACATGTATGTGTAACTTGCCAACCTAGACGTTACCTCAAGTTGTAGGTGTCGCTTCCCGATGGACGCTTGATCGCTTGTAATCGTGTGATGAGAAGTTGCTCACTAAAATTAGGAGGAGTACTGATGGAAGCCAACTTGATCGTCTTCGACGTATTAGGGTTCGACGTTATATTAGGAATGGACTGGTTGTCCAAGCATCTCAATAGGATAGATTGTAGAAGTAAGGAGATTACCTTTAAGTCACTAGTGGATGGGCAAATCAGTTATACAGGAGGGTCAGTGAAAACTACCCCTTGTTAATTTCAGCTTTGCATGGTAGGAAGTACATCGTCGATGAAGCCACTGCCTATTTAGCCTTCATACTCGACGAAAGTAGTAGTAGTAGCAGTAAGGAGATTTTGGGGATACCTATAGTTGAAGAGTATTTGGAGGTCTTCACAGATGATTTACCTAGGTTACCCCTGATAGAGAGATAGAATTCGTCATTGAATTAGAACCTGTTACTACCCCTATCCATAAGGCACCCTATTGCATGGCCCCTTTAGAGTTAAAGGAGTTGAAGGAGCAAATAGAAGAACTGCTGGTGAATGGATTCATTCAACTTAGTTCATCACCCTTGGGTGAGCTAGTGTTATTTGTAAAGAAAAATGATGGATCTTTAAGGATGTGCATTGATTATAGGGAATTGAACAAAGTAACGGTGAAAAATAAGTACATGTTACCACATATTGATGACTTATTAGATCAATTGAAAGGAGTATCGGTGTTTTCGAAGATAGACTTAAGGTCGGGGTATCATTAGCTGAAGATTAGGGATTAGGATGTTCCTAAAACGGTGTTTTGGACTAGGTATGGTCACTACGAATTTTTAGTTATGCCATTTAGATTGACAAATGCCCCAGCTGCATTTATGTATATGACGAATCATGTGTTCAGACCTTATCTGGATAGTTTTGTAGTCGTGTTTATTGACAACATACTAATCTATTCTAGAAGCAAGGAAAACGCAGGAAGCATCTTCGTTTGGCTTTGGAAAGGCTAAGAGAACACAGGCTGTACACCAAATTCAGTAAGTGTGAATTTTGGCTTAAGAAAGTGAAAGTTTTAGGGCATGTGATCTCTAGTGAAGAAGTGTCAGTAGATCCTAGTAAGGTGGAAGTTGTGGTAGATTGGAAACGTCCGACTAGTGTGCAGGAGATTAGGAGCTTTCTAGGTTTAGGTAGATATTATCGGCGTTTCATTCAAGGGTTTTCTAAGTTATCAAGACCCCATATTGCCCTGACTAGGAATAATTTTAAGTATGTTTGGTCAGAGGAATGTGAGCGTAGTTTTGTGGCTCACAACCTCACCAGTACTAACTTTACCTGAACCCCATAGGCCTTACGTTGTGTTTAGCGATGCATCTAAGTTAGGACTCGGATGCGTACTTATGCAAGATGAGTGCCTACGCCTCACGTCAACTGAAGAATCATGAGTAGAATTACCCCACTCATGACTTGAAGCTAGCTGCTGTAATCTTCGCTCTGAAGACTTGGAGGCATTATTTGTATAGAGCAACGTGTGAGGTATACACGGATCATAAAAGCCTTAAGTATTATTTAGTCAGCAAAACTTGATTATGAGGCAGAGGAGGTGGTTAGAGACTATTAGCGATTATCAGTGTGAAATCAAGTATTACCCTGGTAAGGCTAACACAGTAGCTGATGCGTTAAGTCGGAAGTCTCGTAGTGATTTGGAAGAAGGATCACTTTTGCACAGCATGAGGAACTTCCTGATTAAGGATCTTCCTTAGGACGTATCTATAACACCCTGCCTAAAAAGCTCCTTAGATCTTGACCTTAGTAGCCTTAATCCTAGTTAATTAGGAGTTGGGTTATTTGAGAATAAAAGCAATTTTGGATATATTGAGTTGGCAAGGGGACCGTATACTTTGAATTTAGTATAATTATTAGAAGATTCTAGTGCAATATTGATTTTGAGGAAAATGAAATTTTTAGAGGTTGATTTGGTTTAGTAATATTATTTTGGAGAATTTTTAATGCCTTATTAATTTTAAGGATAAGAAGCTAAGAGGTCCATAAGGGAATGACACATGGCAGATTGGAGGGTTGTTACATTAATGGGCTAAGTAATTTGGGTTAAATATTGGATGGATTTGGAGAAGGCCGAAAGAGTGGTTTACTAAGGGTCCAAGCTTTTTGGGTATAAATGCTTAGGAGAGGCAATAAGACTTTAAGCCTTACTTGATGGACATCAGACTTTAGGACCATAATGCACTAAGGATGTGATGAGCTAAGGATAAGATGTTAAAAAGCTTTAGTCCCAACTTGGAAGATATAAAGTTTTAAGCCTTTCTTAGAGGACACTAGAAAATAGGCCCAATGTAAAGGACATAAAGCCATTGGGCCTAACTTAGTATGAATGAAGGCCTTAGGCCCAACTTGGAAGACATAAGAATTTAGGCCTCACTTATTGGACACAAGACTATGGGCCTAACTTATTAGACCCAAGATATTAGGCCCAACTTAGTAAGCATAAGGCCATTGGGCCCAACTTAGTAAGATTCAAGACTTTGGCCCAATTGAGGAAAGACCCAAAGATTAGAACCCAACCTAGTATGCCTTTGAGGCCATAGATTGGCCCCACAAACTTGGACATAAGGTCCATATAGTAACCCACTCCAAAGCCCACATCCATGGCTTGCACAAATGGCCCAACAAGCCCAACCCACATGGCCAAAAGCCTTGTCTTTCATTTTTATCCTTCTAATGGAAGCCCACATACACCATACCATTGGTTTCCCTCAAGCCCAAGAAGTGTCACATGCGCCTAAAGTTCCCGCTTGACCATAATTAAGCTTCTAACTTGAGTTAAGAATATTAATCAATTTACACATGATTAGTGATATCTAAACCATGTTTTAAGCTTAATGTTTCTTCAGATTATTTCCCACATTCTTTGATATGAAATTTATTGATTTTATTATTGATTTTCATTATTCTTAGACTAATTTAGAAGTTTAATCTTGACCCAACATATGTGAATAGAAGCAAAGCCATGTCAATGCCCAAATCACCACCAAACTGCACCTAGGTATACCCTCATGTGTATTGCACCAAATCAACCCCTAGCCCACACCTTTTACACCATTTTCTCAAGGAAAATTTCATCATTTAAACCCCGCCTTAACCCTCCTAGCTCAGTTCTAGCATTGGAAGAATTGGCTCCAAGAAACCCAACCAATTCCATTACAAGCTTAGTTGAAACCAAACCGAGTGGCCTTGGGTTTCAATTGAATTTTCTGACCCTATTTTGGTCACTAGCCTACGCCACCTCCCTTGTCCTTTTGTCCCTTGCAAGTGTTTCAAAGCACTCAAGAGAAAACTTACCCAATTACCTCCTCAAGGCAGCCCAACCGATTGGCTCAAAGAGAGGCACTCACTTGAAATCACTTGGTTGAACCATCACCTATTTCACCCCTTTCTTTTTCTGCCCAAGCATGATCACTTGGCAGCCACTCATGACTCGCTTCCTTACCTGAAAAAGCCTTCAAATGATGGTCATAATGCCCCCCCAATTCAGACCAAGGAGAAGAGACAAGAAGGGAATCAAAATCTGGACAATTTTTATTCAAAATTGTTGGCCTCCTTTGTGTTTTTCTCTTTTGATTTTTTTGGTTTTATTTTCTGCACCAATGTAACCTCCTGCACCAATAGACTCTGTAACACCCCGTATTTTAGTATATTTTTAATGAAGGAATTATTTTTTATTGATTCAGAATTTATTCTCTTGTTTTAAAATTATTGGATTTTTAATTGGGTTATTTTTTATGATTTTTAGTTTATGAAAATTATTTTTGAAGTACTTTCTTTAAATTAATTATTGTTATGTGTTTAAATTTCTTCTTGAATTAAATTAACTTGTTTTTGGGTTTAATTATTTATTTTCATTTTAATCACTGCGTTTGAATTATTTTATTTCACTTGCAGTTTTAAAACCGTTTCCGTTGGATCTTTTTTGTGACCCAAGATGTGAGATTTGGACATCATTTCTTTTCCTACATTTTATCTTTCCTATTTCTTTTTCCTTCATTTTTCTTTTCTTCCTTTATTTTCTTTCTTTTCTTTTTCTCCTTCTGGTTTTATCCCGCGCGACCCAGCCTCTCCCTCTCTCTCCGTCCGTTTCATCGTCCGCCCAACCCCGCCACGTCGCGCCGCTGTGCGCGACACCGCCCGGCTCCCCAGCCTCCCCAGCCACCGGCGACACCACCACTCCGTTTCCAGCCCCAACCGCGCCGCCGTTAGCCACCACTAGCCCATTGAAGCAGTGGCACCTCTTGTGCTCGCGCGCCGCCGTCGCACCACCATTGGCCGCCATTTCTTCACCACATCATCCTCGACCTCCTAGCAACCCATTGGACCAACCCCACCTCTGATCCGTCACCGGTGAAGCACATCCAACTCCATTTCCGTTTTGGGTATTTTTGCACTTCAACCACCATTTGCGCCGCCACCCACGACCAACGTTCACCACCACTAGCTTCACCAACATCCCTTAGCCCTTACCTATTAATCTCGGATCTTGGTTTGTCCCCGTTCAAAAGTGGGTTTTTGAGACCCACAGCCACAGTGCATTTTGCACTATTCCGTTGCTGTGCCGCCAATTCTAGCACCTCCGTGATCTTTCAAAAATTATATTATAGCATTGTAAGTATTTTTTCAAAAAAATTTTGAAATTTAAATGTATTTTTGCACTAACTCATAATTACTATGAATTGGTTGGTTGTGCCGGACTAAGTCCGATGAGTAAGGGGGTCGGTTGGATTGGATTATGGAGTTGTTTGGGTGATTGGTTTATGATGTGAGATTTATTGACAGTTTCGGGTTTAAATATTGGTGTTTTGAGTTTGACTTTGGTTATGGTGGATATTGATGATTTTAGAAAGTGATGACATATTTTTAGAATTATGAGGGTTTAAAGTTTTGAGGAATTAAAATAGGTTATTTTTGAAGTTTAGGCTTAAATATCGAAATACGTGATTGATTGGAAACTTACGAAAATTACGTCATTATTTTTATAGGTGACAATCTATAGTCGGCTTGACATTTTTTAGGAAAATTTTGGAAAAGTTATGTCGTCTAGGGAAGTGGGGTTCCTATGCTAGATTTGCATAAAAAGAAATGAACTAAGGTTGGTTTGTAAAAATGTGCATGTTGTTTTAAAAAGAAAAAGTGAAAAACAACATCAGTATATGTTTTCGCATTCCCTCATGAGATACGTATGAAAGAGAAAAGAAATATTTTTGACATGAAATGTGTAGACGAGCAATATTTGACATGTTTCTGAAATATGCAAAAGAGCGAATATGATATCATTGAGATTTTATGCATATGATATGAAATGATTTAGATCTATTTTTGATTAAATAGAAATGATATGAATATGTTTCGCACGTGTTTTGACTCGATATGGATATGATAAAACTTTGGCATACTTATATGTTCTGAATATGGTTCTGATATGATGATACTGTTCATGTGATATGGTTGGTACCACCATGATATGATATGATATGAGTGCACCCACTTTGGAAACAAAGTGGTTTTTTACGTGTTCTTTCCTGTGTGCACACTCGGGGCCCGAGATTGAAAAAGAGGAAGTTCACTACATGATACTGCCTGGTTTGGCCACCGAGGATAGCACAACCCTACCACGGGGGTTAAACATGGTATATGATAAGATGAAGATGTTCAGTTATGTTATGCCAAAACGTTTTTGAATATGAAATGGATCCTTAAATACGAATTGTTGATTTTGAGTATGAAAAGATTGAAAAGTCGCTCTGATTTTCTGATGACACGTTTTTATGAGATCTGCATATAAAAATAAAATGTTTTTGTTTCTGTATACTGAACTTTCTGAAAAGGCTCATGTTTACATACTAGTATATGTTCTCTGCTTATTGAGTTGTTGATAATTCACCCCTTATCTCCACAATATTTTTCAGATGATTTGAATGTTTCAGTTGAGGATCAAAGATATGGAGCATGGGTGAGAAGAGTTAAGAATGATGGTTTATGTAACACCCGGACCCAAATTTGGTGTAGTTGGACTTTAGATTTTATTTTTTTATTTATTTTTTTGGAGCTTGATTTTATGTAAGTTCTTAATTTACGAATTTGAGTAGCGTTTTTTTTTTCTTTTAATTTGGAGATCTTGACAGTTTATTTTTATTTTTTCCGGATGTTTCATTTTTAATTCCTTATCTTTCGGTCTTTATCTCTTATTTCCCGTAAGTTTATTTTTTTCTCTTTTCATTCACGTCGTGCATGCTCACACACGTTCTTCTCCATCCGCTCACACGTCTACTTCTCTAGGGTTTTATTTTTTCTTGTTCCTCCACTTATATATTTATATACGTACGTATTCGAAGATGCTTCCGTCGCTGCCCTCCTACGCGAAACCTTAGCCCAGTATTTTTTTTTTCTTCTTCTTCCTCCTCAGCCTCCACTCCCTCGGTTGCATGCACTCCCATACCGAGAGTCACCCCACGTAAGCCAGCCCTCCGTCTTCCCTTTTACCGCCACCAGTGCACCCCTCGTAAGCCTCTGATCAGCTAACCCATCTCCATCGTGCATCGACCAGATTTCACGCTGCCCTCCCAAACGAAATCGACGCAACCGTGCATGCTTTGCATCTCCACGGATCACAACTCCACCTCGCCGTGCATCACTTCCTCTTGGACATCATTGGAGCCCAGCTTCTCCGCCGTACTCGACCTGCACCACCACCAGAGTGCTGAGAAACAACCATCTACAGAGGGAGTCAAAACTCCTCTGTTTTGAGTCCGAAAAACAGAGCATTGGTTGCTCCCCCAAGCACGGCAGTTTCGGGCATCTCCTCCGCGGCACAAAGGGAACCCGTAATCCAGCACCTCAGCCACGCCTCACCATGCCACCGACGATAGCCACCCCAGGCCGTCGCCGCGTGTAACTCTCTCGATAAGGAGTCCTATCTCTCCGTCTACTTCTCGATGCTCTCGTATCTCTCTCTCTCTCTCTCTCTCACTTATCTCTCTCTCTCTCAGAGTGCCTCACTACCGTGACCTTCTTCGTCATGTCGCGCGCAGCTCCTCCCTTGGCGGTGAGTACCTCGCCCCTGTTCTCACGGTTGTGCACCGAGGCTGCGTGAATGCAATTCCAGTATACGTAAACTTATTTTTGCATGGTATTTGAAAATGAATTACAGATTTACCCTTAGTTTTAGAATGTGTTCAAGTTGATATATTTTGGTCTGTTTTTACGTGGTTTATACGGATGGTATAAGAAAAGTTTACATACAATAATAGGATTTTCAAAGTGTATTTTGGTAGCAAATTATTTTAGTAATTGTGAAATTTTATTTTAAACTTTTAGATTACGATTAAAGCTATTTGTTTAGTATTATTTAACGAAATTTTTACTTGTACTTACCTTAAATCGCTTAAGTATTTTAACATGTTATTAAGTAAAGGTTTATTTTAAGAGTAAATAATATTGTTGTACTGTTATTTCTACATTTTAGATATATTTTAGTCTTTTTAATAATAGTTATGGTTTATTTTAAAATATTTTGGGAGAATTATATCACCTAGTATTAAACTTCATAAGTTGTTTTCATTAATAAATAGGTCTGACTTTTAAATGTGTTAGTCATAGTATTAAATTGGCATTGACGATCTTAGAAAGTGATGATTGGTAATTTTAGGTTTTGAGGAATTAAATAGGTTATTTTATAAGCTTAGGATTAAATATCGAAATACGTGATTAATTGGAATTTATGAAAATTACGTGATTATTTTATAGGTGACGAATAATTATTGTCCGACATTTTTGAGGAATTTTGGAAAAGCTAAGAAGTCCAGGTAAGCGGGATTCCTATGCTAGACTTTGCATTTAAAATAAAATGAGCTGAAGTTATTTTTGTAAAATATACATATTTGATGTTGAAAAGAAATTTGAACTGCCTCAGTTATTTGTTCTGCATTACTTATGAGATTCTGTTTAGGAAGAAATTATTTTCTGTCATGACTGGGGTAGACGTGAGCTTATTTCTGACATTCTGTTTCTGAACTTTGAAAAATAGAGCGAATATGAAATTTGTGCATGAATTATGTTGTGATATAATTTTTGTTCTGTTCTGAAGATTTTCTGTACTCTGATATGATCTGATGTGATTTCTGAAAACCTCTAGCATAACATTCTGTTTCTATTTCTGTTCCGTTCTGACCTCACCACGGGTGTAAAACTGTGGCCTCTATTCGGGTTGGATCAACTTTTCTGTTTCTGGTACACCCACTTTGGAAACAGAGTGATTTTCTGCATGGTCTTTCCTATGTGCACACTCGGGGCTCCGAGAATGAATAAGGGGAAGATTTACATTCTGTTTCTGCTCGGTTAGCTACCGGGGTTTGCACAACCCTACCACGGGGGTTAAACATGGTATTTGTTCTGATATGACAAGATAAGATGTGATGTTTCAGTTTATGCTATGCCAAAGGGATTTTGATTATGAATATTTTCGAACTATCGCTCTGACATTTTTGATAACATGTTTTGACGCTGCATTTGGAAAACATTATTCTGATTCTGCATTTTGAAAAAGAAAATATTTTGTTCTGCATTCTGATTTCTGTAAATGCTCATGTTTACACACTAGTATATGTCCTCTGCTTACTGAGTTGTTGATAACTCACCCTTTATCTCCATATATTTTTCAGATAATTTTGATGATTCAACTGGAGAACAAGAGTAGAAAGTTTAGCAAGGTGTGATTATCGTAGTGGAATAAGTGCCTGAGGGTACAAATGCTTATTTAAGGGTCGTAGTTAGTAAACTAATTTATTTTTCGGGTATTTGTTTTGATGAGTTGAGGATGTTTTCGAGTTTTTAGAGAATTTCTAATTTATGTTATTGGAGATTTCTTTATTGTCGCAATAGAGGAACTTAGATTTTTTGTTTGTTTAAGTGGATTAATATTTTATGGAATTTCTGGATTTTATAGTTGTATTATTTAAGTAAATTTTAAGTATTAAGAGTTAACTCTCCGGACCTACGGGAACGGGGCGTTACAGTTTAAGCATAGAAGGTTTATATGGGTATTGAGGATTTTCATTTTTGTAAGCTTGTTGTGCTCTGATGATGTGATTTGTTCGGAGATTGATGTTTATATTAAGATTTTGTATTATCTTAGAATAGTTATTCTGGAGTAATTGATGTAAATATATGAGTATTTTGTGCGATAAAGAAAAATTAGAGTATGTACTATGTGGAAGGAAAATGATTTTTAAGTGACATGAGTTAACTCTCCGGACTCTCAGGGACGGGGCGTTTCAGACTCACTCTTACACCTGACCATGAAGGAATCATAAAAATATAGGGCATTATTCAGCTAACCAAGCATGACACAAAGCTGAAAACTTCACTCATCACTCCACCTCCCACCTCCACCAATCCAAAGCCTCATCTTCATCCAAGCCCTCATTGTAATGCCCCGTCCCCGAGGGTCCGGAGAGTTAACTCATGTCACTTAAAAATCATTTTTCTTCCACATAGTACATACTCTAATTTTTCTCTATCGCACAAAATACTCATATATTTACATCACCTACTCTAGAATAAATATTTTAAGACAATACAAAGTCTTAGTATAAACATCAATCTCCCAACAAATCACAACATCAAAACACAACAAGCTAACTGAATGAAAATTCTCAATACCCATATAAACCTTCTATGCTTAAACTATCATTCTTAACTTTTCTCACCCATGCTCCATATCCTTGATCCTCAACTGAAACATTCAAATCATCTGAAAAAGATGGTGGAGATAAGGGGTGAGTTATCAACAACTCAGTAAGCAGAGTACATATACAAGTATGTAAACATAAGCCTTTTCAGAAAGTTCAATATGCAGAAACAAAAACATTTTATTTTTATATGCAGATCTCATAAAAACATGTTATCAGAAAATCAGAGCGACTTTTCAATCTTTTCATACTCAAAATCAACAATTCATATTTAAGAATCCATTTCATATTCAAAATCGCTTTGGCATAACATAACTGAACATCTTCATCTTATCAATATCATATCATATACCATGTTTAACCCCCGTGGTAGGGTTGTGCTATCCCCGGTGGCCAAACCAGGCAGTATCATGTGGTGAATTTCCCCTTTTTCAATCTCGGAGCCCCGAGTGTGCACACAAGAAAGAACACGTAAAAAGACCACTTTGTTTCCAAAGTGGGTGCACTCATATCATATCATGGTGGTACCAACCATATCACGTGAACAGTATCATCATATCAGAACCATATTCAGAATAGATAAGTATGCCAAAGTTTTATCATATCCATATCATATCAAAACACGTGCGAAATATATTCATATCATTTCTATTTGATCAAAAACAGATCCAAATCATTTCATATCACATGCATAAAAATTTCAATGATATCATATTCGCTCTTTTGCATATTTCAGAAACATGTCAAATATTGCTCAGGTCTACACATTTCATGTCAAAAACATTTCTTTTCTCTTTCATATGTATCTCATGAGGGAATGCAAAACATATACTGATGTTGTTTTTCACTTTTTATTTTTTTTTAAAACAACATGCACATTTTTACAAACCAACCTCAGTTCATTTCTTTTTATGCAAATCTAGCATAGGAACCCCGCTTACCTGGACGACTTAACCTTTCCAAAATTTTCCTCAAAAATGTCGAGCCGACTATAGATCGTCACCTATAAAAATAATGACGTAATTCCATAAGTTTCCAATCAATCACGTATTTCGATATTTAAGCCTAAACTTCAGAATTAACCTATTTTAATTCCTCAAAACTTAAAACCCTCGTAATTCTAAAAATATGTCATCACTTTCTAAAATCATCAATATCCGCCACAACCCATGTCATACACGAAACACCAATATTTAAACCCGAATAGCCAACAAAACTCATAGTCTAAACCAATCATACTAACAACTCCATCACCCAATCCAATCAACCCCGTTACTCCTCGGATTCAGTCCGGCAAAACCAATCAGCAATTAAATACAGTGTAATGTGCTAGTACAAAAATACATTAAATTCACGAGAATTCTTAGGAAAATACTTACAGTACTATATAATAATTTCTGGAGGATCACAGAGGCGCAAGAAGTGGAAAAACAACTGCAAAACAGTGCAAAATACACTGTGGCCGTGGGTCACAGATACCCACTTTTCAACGGGTGCAAACGAAGACCAAAAATTGATAGGGTAGGGCCTAGGAATGTAGGTGAAACTAGTGGTGGTGGTGGTTGGCCGTGGGTGGCGGCGCAAAGGGTGGTTGAAGTGCGAAAATACCCAAAACGAAAATGGAGTTGGATGTGCTTCACCGGTGATGGATCGGAGGTGGGGTTGAGTCCAATGGGTTGCTAGGAGGTTGAGGATGAAGTGGTGTGAAGATGGTGACCGGAGGTGGCGCGACGGCGGCGCTGGAGCGAAAGTGGCGCCGCGGCTTTGAAGCGATGCTCGTGGTTAACGGCGGCGCAAGGGAGGCTGAGATCGAAGGGTGGCTTCGTCGGCAGCTGGGGAAGACGGTTGGCCGGGCGGTGTCGACCACCGCCGGCTCACGGCGGCGCTGGGAGCACCAAAAGCCGTGCGGCTTGAAGCCACGCGTGGGGGACTTTCGTGGCGCGGAAGGGGCTGAAAACACATGGCTGGGATCGCCGGCCGGAGGGGAAGAGGTTGGGAGGGGCGGTGTCACCGGACAGAGGCGCACGGCGGCGGGCTAGAGGACGATGCACGTACTCGAGGGAGAGAAGGAGAAGTTGTCGCGCGCGGGAGAGAAGCAGGGGAGAGAAGAGAAAAAGAAGAAAATGAAGGAGGAAAAAAAAAGAGAAGAGGAAAAAAAAAAAAGAAAAAGAGGAAAAAGAAAATGTAGGGAAAGAAATGAGGTTTAATCCTCACATCTTGGGTCATAAAAATTATCCAACGGAAACGATTTTAAAACTGCAAGTGAAATAAAATAATTCAAACACAGTGATTAAATTGAAAATAAATAATTTAAACCCAACAATAAGTTAATTTAATTCGAGAAGAAATTTAAACACATAACAATAATTAATTTAAAGAAAGCACTTTAAAAAAATAATTTTCGTAAACAAAAAATCATAAAAATAGTCTAATTAAAAATCCAATAATTTTAAAACAAGAGAATAAATTTTGAATCAATAAAAATAATTCATTCATTAGAATACACTAAAATACAGGGTGTTACACTCATCTTCATCCAAGGCCAACGTCCCCCTCCCCTATTGAATTGAAGCCTATAAATACCTCCCTCACTTCTCTAGACCTCTCCTCCAAGCCTTCTCTTGAGTCTTGAGAGCATTTCTTCCCCTTTGTGAGTAATAGAGTGAAACCGAGTGAAGTTGTTTTGGAATCTTTAAGGGCCATGATTTCTATAAGTAATCTTGCCCTATCTTTTTTTAAGTGTTAGAATGACATGTTAGGCTTTAATTTATTACTTTGGATCAAGTTTTTAGTCGTGACATGACTTGATATGATTTTATATGATTCACTAATGTCTTAGAATGAATTTTGAAGGTTTAATTTCGAAGCTGGAAGCATGCCATAATAGGCTTTAATTCTATATTGTGTTGATAATCTAGAATGTATCGATTTTGATTAGTTTATACTTAACTTATGGAACTTTTGATTACTAGGCTTGAATAATGTGCATTTAAAAAATCCTTGTGATTGGGATAAGAATGTAAATTCATGATTTAACTAAGTTTGGAAACATCTTTGGGTAAGGAAAGCTAGAAAACATCATGCATATGCTTAATAGATGCTTAAGTGTTGGGATGAACTTTTATGACCTGATGCCTAAGTTTTAATTATCCCTTAGGTTATAATTACTATTGACACTTGATGAATTCGAGTACACATACATCCTTAAAGGTTGAATAGTTGAAACCACATCTAGGCCTTAATTATATGAGGTTTATGAAATTTGGTAAATTTTGGGATCAAAATGCAAATAGTAAACATTTAAGACCTCAGTGGAATTTTGCTAAGTTTAGGGGCAGTTTTGTAAATATTGAAATTTTGAACCATTTGATTATGCACATCTTCCTTAGAGTTTCAAATCCTAACTTAGTATAACTTTGATTACAGACGCTTCGGTTCTCTAAACTTGGAAGTTTGTAAATTGGCCTCTAAGTTACACTTTGATAAGTTATTTATGATTTATTGATAAATGCCACATTCATGTTATATTATCATTTTGAGTATAAAATATCATGTTATATGATACATTGAGTGCATACTTACATGACATATGATATTTTTACCATTTTAGCATATTGCATCTATAAATGACATTTTTACATGAAAGCTTACTACATATGCACATGTCATGAAATACACTTTTCAAGCATAGCATGAAAATAATTTTTGTCATGGTCCCAAAGGATAGGATGAGGAATTATCTTAGTGGAACTCCTCTGTCCACTCTAGAGTGAGTAAAAATGGAGTGGTAAACCCTAGGTTAACGGAGAGCAGTCAATGGGCTTCGAATGGGTTCTTTTTAAAGAACGCCGGAGCAAAGTCAAATGTTATGACACTTAATGTTGATGGGTGTATATGTTATGATGATGTTATGTTATATTACTAATGCATTGAGAACGAGTCTGTAGACAACTTAGTCTCAACATTAGTTGTACTACGGTCACCAGCAGGTACTCACAGTGCACATAGGGAACTGTGACGATACCATACGTTATGTTGTTAATGTTATGATTAATTATGAACTGTTAAAAATGACGAAATGTTATGTTAATTTTTTTTTTTCCGGTTGAAGTAAAAATGTTCTCTGAAAGAAAATGTGCATAAAAGTTTTTCTAAAAATGTTGAAGAATCTGGATGGGAGACAAAATATGGATTTTTTTTTTTTGCATAACATTGCATGCATCTCATGTTTATCATTAATCATGCATATCTTATCTTTGTGTAAGTTAGTTGTTTAACTTACTGAGATTTCAAAAAATCTCACCGTAGTAGTCTCACTCCGGAATGGTAGATGTTGTGTCAGGATCGGCACATGACGAGCATAATGAACCGCTAGTTTCAGATGGTTTAGGAGGAGCCCGATCTGGAAAGGAGGTTGGACTTGATTTGAACTTTCGTTGCAACAGCTCTATATACTATAGAGCAAATTCGAGAGTTAGTCTGGCTATGTAGATTTAGTTTTATGGAGATTCTATATCCCACGTTATGTTGAACTCAAGTGGACCTTTTAAGTGAGGAATTACATATTTATGGTTTATAAATCATTAGGATGTTTAGTTCATTCTAGCATCAATTATTTTTATCACCCTTATTTCCGCTGCGATTATTGCTTATTGCTAGTTGCATATTAGAATGTATTACATATTAACTGTAATGAACGGGGATATGTAATCTTGTGTTGCATGTCCCGAAGCTCCAAGTTTCCGTTCCATCCCAATCGGAGGTTGGGGGCGTCACAGTATCTCTCGCTGTAGTACAAGAGGTTGTACCTACTATGTGGGATGAAGTAAAGAAGCTACATATAGAAGATCCCAAGTGGGCAGAAGTTAGGAGGAAGGTAGAAAGGAAGGAAGGGCCAGAAGGATTTGCCCTTAGGGATGATGGGTTGTTGTATTACCGTGATAGGAAGGTAATTCAAGCATATTAAGAGGTTAAGGATTGGATTTTAAGAGAAGCTCATCAGACCCTGTATACAGCTCATCCCATAAGTACAAGGATGTATCAAGATTTGAAGCAACACTTCTGGTGGGAAGGTTTAAAAAGGGATGTAGCCGATTTTGTTAATAAATGCTCTGTTTGTAGAACAATCAAGGTTGAGCATCAGAGACCTGCTGGTCAATTGCAACCACTTCCGATTCTAAAATGGAAATGAGAGGATATATCTGTGGACTTCATTGTTGGATTTCCAAGGACCTCGGTAGGAAATAATTCCATTTGGGTTATAGTCGATCGCCTGACTAAGAGTGCTCATTTTCTACCGATAAGAGTATCGACACATTACAACGACTAACACGGCTGTTTATATCGGAAATAGTGTGTTTGCATGGAGTACCAAAACAATAGTATCAGATAGAGATCCTTGATTTACCTCTCATTTTTGGCAGAGTCTTCAGGACACACTGGGCACTAAGTTGAATTTGAGGACAAATGCATCCATAGAGGCGGAATAGTTGAAAACACATCTAGACCCCAAGGAATTACATGCCATGGGTTGAATGGGTTTAGCATAGTTGTACTTTGAATTTTACAATTCTAAGGGCATAAATGGTTTTAGGAAATGGAAAATATGTGCTTTGTGAAGTTTGGTTAAATTTGAAGCTTATTTGCAAATAGTGAAAATTCAAGAGGAAGGAGGCATTTGGTGGGACACTAAGAGGCAATTACTGATAAGAGAATTGGATCATATTATTACTTTGACTTGGGAAATGTTTAAGATGAAGTTTGATAGTCAATTCTTTCCCGAATCGATGAAGACCCAGAAGGCCCAGGATTTTGCCACTTTGATACAAGACAATCTCACTATTGAACAGTATGTCGCAAAATTTATGGAATTAGGATGGTTCACTCCCCATTCATTGCTACGGAAAAGATGCAGGCCCAGAAGTTTCATGGAGGACTACAACCCCGAATTTAGTTACGTGGCCAGATTTCGTATCAATAATTTTTAGGAATTAGTTAATGGCCTTGATAATAGAAGTAGGGCAGCGAAACATGGTAGCTTAGATTAATTAAGAATGAAAAATGGCTTCTTCCTTTGTAGGAGGAAATAACGCTAAGAGAAGGATTATTCAAAGTCCCAGCAAGGGCAAAAGCGTTAAGATGGCCCCACCTACCACTTGTAAGAAGTGTGGAAGGAATCATGGTGGAGAGTGCCAAGTAGGATTAGGAGTATGCTACCGAAGTGGTCAACTCGGGCATATGATATGTGAATGCCCTCAAAACACGCAAGGTGGAGATGCTCCCAACAATCGGCCCAACCAAAAGCCCCCTGCCCAAGCTTGTGTGTACGCTATCACCCCTAGAGAGATTAGTGAGGAAATCTCCGTTGATGAAGAAGCGGGAGTCATCACTGATATTTTTCCTTAAGTGTCCCCATTTAGTAGGTAGTTACTTGTTATAATTGATAAGTAGTTAGTGATTATGCGTTAGGTAAAGTCACGCAATACGAGTATATAATCTACGCTTTGTTTGACTCCAGCGCTATGAGGTCTCTTGTGTCTGCATCATTTACACGTATGTGTAACCTGCCGACCCAGACATTACCTCAAGCTGTAGTAGTGTCGTTTCCTAATGGAGGCTTGATCGCTTGTAATCGCGTGATGAGAAGCTACCCACTGAAACTAGAAGGAATACTGATGGAAGCTGACTTGATCGTCTTCGACATATTAGGTTCGACGTTATATTAGGAATGGGCTGGTTGTCCAAGCATCTAGTTAGATAGATTGTAGGAATAAGGAGATTACCTTTGAATCACCCATAGATGGGCAGATCCGTTATACATGAGGGTCAGTGAAAGCTACCCCTTGTTAATTTCGACCTTGGAAGCTAAGAGATCGCCGATGGAGCCACTGCCTATTTAGCCTTTATACTAGACGAAAGTAGTAATAGTAGGGAGATTCAGGGGATACCTGTAGTTGAAGATTCATGGGCTTACTGCCCTGATTAGGAAGAACATTAAGTACGTTTGGTCTGAGGAATTTGAGTGTAGCTTTGTGGAGCTGAAGGAAAGGCTCATAACCGCACCAGTACTAGCTTTACCTGAACCCCATAGGCCTTACATTGTGTTTAGTGATGCATCTAAGTTAGGACTCGGATGCGTAGTTATGCAAGATGAGCGAGTGGTCGCCTACGCCTCACGGCAACTGAAGAATCACGAGTAAAATTAACCCACTCATGACTTGAAGCTAGCTGTTATAATCTTCGCCCTGAATATTTGGAGGCATTATTTGTATGGAGCAACGTGTGAAGTCTACACGGATCATAAGAGCCTCAAGTATTTGTTTAGTTAGCAAAACTTGAATATGAGGCAGAGGAGATAGTTAGATACTATTAGCGATTATCAGTGTGAAATCAAGTATCACCCTGGTAATGCTAATGTAGTGGCAGATGCGTTAAGTCGAAAGTCTCATAGTGATGATTCCAATTTGGAAGAAGGATCACTTCCGCACAACATGAGGAACTTGCTGATTAAGGATCTTTCTCAGGACGTATCTCTCGCTGCCGTACAAGAGGTTGTACCTACTATGTGGGATGAAGTAAAGAAGCTGCAGGTAGAAGATCCCAAGTGGGCAAAAGTTAGGAAGAAGGTAGAAAGGAAGGAACGGCTAGAAGGTTTTGCCCTTAGGGATGATGGGTCGCTGTATTACCATAATAGAAAGGTAATTCCAGCAAATCAAGAGGTTAAGGATCGGATTTTAAGAGAAGCTCATCAAATCTCGTATACGGCTCATCCTGGAAGTATAGGATGTATCAAGATTTGAAGCAACACTTCTGATGGTAAGGTTTAAAAAGGGACGTAGCTGATTTTGTTAATAAATGCTCTATTTGTAGAACAATCAAGGCTGAGCATCAGAGACCTGCCAGTCAATTGCAGCCACTTCCGACCTAGAATGGAAATAGGAGGATGTATCTATGGACTTCCATGTCGGATTTCCAATGATCTCGGCATGAAATAATTCTATTTGGGTTGTAGTCGATTGCCTGACTAAGAGTGCTCATTTTCTGCCAATAAAGAATATCGACACATTAGAATGAATAACTCGACTATTTGTATCGAAAATAGTGTGTTTATGGAGTACCAAAAACAATAGTATCTGATAGAGATCCTTGATTTACCTCTCGTTTTTGGCTAAGTCTTCAGGACGCACTGGGCACTAAGTTGAAGTTCAGTTGTGCCTATCACCCTTAGACAGATAGACAATTTGAGCAGACTATACAAACTCTGGAAGACATGTTGAGGGCATGTGTTCTGTAGGAGAAGGGCAATTGGGAAAATCTCTTGTCGTTGATTGAGTTTACGTACAATAATAGCTTTCAAGCCACCATTCAGATGGCGCCTTAAGAAGCTTTGCATGGAAGGAAGTGTATGTCTCCCTTGTATTGGGATGAGGTAGGAGAATGAAAGATTCTTGGTTTTTAGATTCTCTAGGAAATGAAGGATTAGGTGCAAGTAATAAGGGAGAGGATGAAAGCTGCCCAGGAAATGCAGAACGTAGACGTAGGAGCCTTGAGTTTGAAGTTGGCGATTGGGTGTATCTTAAGTATCGCCCATGAGAGGAATTGTTTGGTATGGTAAGAAAGGGAAGCTGAACCCTAGGTATGTAGGTCCCCACGTAATATTAGAAAGGGTAGGAGTCGTAGCTTATAGGCTAGATCTTCCTGCAGGAGGAATTCATAACGTATTTCATGTATCTTCTCTTAAGAAGAGTTTTGAGAAATCGACGACAACAATTGTGGATACAATGGAGATTTCACTACAACCCAACCTGACCTAAGAAGAAATTCCTATTTAGATCATCAATTGGAAGGACAAAGAACTTCAGAATCGAAAAATTCCATTAGTTAAGGTTCTTTGGAGGAATCACGATATCAAGGTAGCTATGTGGAAAAATGAGGAGGACATGAGAAACAAATACCCTTACTTGTTTGGCATGTGAATTGCATTGCATCATTCACATCATTATGATATTCGCATCTCATGCACGCATGACATCCATATCACTTTCACCCTATGATCCACAATTTCTCTCATCATTTGCAGTTATGCCATGGTCGGATGAGACAAAGTTGCACGACAGGCATATATGACCCCCAGTCGGTGTAAACGACTAGAGCAAATGAGAGAGACACTAGAGAGGTTGGAGTATCATAGAACTCATGTTCTTGATCATGATGAGAGAGGCAACATCTGTACTAGGAGAGCCCTAACCCACGAGGAGCGTTAGCCCCTCGATCCCATTAGATATATGGATGTGTCGCCGTAGCCTGGTTTAGGAGACACCTTAGAGTTTCCCCTTTGGCTGTGCTAGATCAGCCAGAGTGGAGTCATGCTACTGAGCAGCAGCCACCTGTCACTAAGCCTCTAGTTGATGACTCTTATGATCTTTCTAACTCTTCGGTGGACCGTATACAATTCTGCAAAGAGGGTGAGCCCGAGTTAGAGAGTGACAAGGTTCGCAAGTGGAGGTTTCATGAAGAGCATGCCAATGCTTTTTACGATTCGGAAGATGACGAGTACTATTATCATTCCCAGGACGAGGCGTCTAATGAGGAACCTGATGACCCCCATCGAGCCCCACGTCTTAGTGCAGTTGGTGAGTCTTGTTTGACTTTTTGTTTTATGCTTGTTTGTTTGTTTTACTAAGACTCCGATTTCGAGGGAGAAATCTGGTTTTAAGGGGGGGAGGATGTAACACCCCACTTCCTTACCCCATATGGTTAACTCTTAGGTTAACCTTAGATTTTTGAAGGATAGCTCGCTTACGTAGAAGGATGTTGACTTTCGTTAGGCAAGCATAGTTCGATTTCTTTCTTTGAGCTTTGATTCAAATTTTCCTTCTTTGATCATCCATTTCTAGCATTCATTAGTCATACTTGCATTTTTATTGAGCCTTAGTACATGTCATTTTGTGTGGTGACATGTCAAACCCTAAAACTGTTTCATTTAACAACCATGTGTACCTTGTGTGCAATGGACCAAAATACTCTTGGCCCAGATTATTTCCAAGGATAATTCTATCTTTAGTTCCATGGATTTTTCTGTGAAAAATCCTTATGGTTGATTGTGGAAAAACCCTAGTCGAAATCCTAAATATTTTCAAAATGTCAATTTTACCCTTGTGAATTTCGGCCAACCCTTATTTATTTTATTTTATTTTATTTTCTTCTAGTTAGGCCACGTCTCAACTGCCCAATCACCACCATTTGAGCCACCATAGATGGCACTTGATTACACTTTGCCTAGCCACTAGAAACCGAGAGAGTAAGATAAGAGAATAGGACAAAATTGCTAACTCTTGCCCAAACCCTAACCGCCGGTCATTAAGCACTTAAACCCTAGTATTAATTACACCACATTTTCTATCTCCACCACCCACACATCAACTCTCTCTCTCTCTTCCCCTTTGGTTGATTATCTTACAACCTAGACACCATCATGCTAATCTACATGGAAGAGCTAAGCTTGAGAGGCATCATGAGCCATCACCCAAACCGCCCAATGAGGAAGCACCCATGCCCAATGCCACCTTCACTTCTGGGCTATATAAACCCCTAGTCACCTCCATTCACTTCCTCTCTTCTCTCTAAGTGTTCTTGAGTGTTCTTAGAGTTTGAGTGGGAAGCTTCAAGGGCTCCAATCTTTGTGAGTATTCCCTCTCTTGATCTTAGTTTGCTTATTATTTTATGTTTAAGGTGTTAGTAGTTATATTTAAGCATGAGGATCTTTAGTAGCTGAGTTGCATATTTAGGCTAGGGTTAAGATTAAACACATTTGTTTTATGAAATTAGCTATGGCATGATTAATTATGGTATAGTTTGATCATAGGATTATTTATGGAGGTTTAGATTAAGATGAAAAACATGTCATGACTAGTTTTAAGTTCTATCTTGTTTTGATCATCAAAGCATGAATGGTTCGACTTTTATCATGCTTCATTTGAGGAAATTAGTTTATTTTACTTAGACGTGAAATGTGAGCATTTAGAAAGCCTTCTGATTGGGATAAGAGGAATGCATGATTTAGCATGTCATTGGAGATAGGGTCATATCATGCATCATTGAGGTTCAGTTAGCATTTGAGGATTTCATTTAGGCATGACTAAGTATTGGGATGAACTTGCTCAAAGTTAGGTTTTAAGCATGTCATGGGGGATTTTAGCGAGCATGTTCCTTTGAGGATTTTTGCTTCGCATGCATTCATTAGGATCATTAGTGAGTTTATTTAGGCATCGACTAGAGTGCATGCCATGCATTTCACAAGATAGGTTATCAAAGTTTCAAAGGTTTAGATAGCATGCATCATTTAGACATCAAAGGTTAATTTTCCCTTAAGTTAGTTAGATTCTAACTTAGCATAATTTATTTCATAGCCAATACTTCGCTTACAACTCCAGTAGTCTGTAAGTTGGCCTCTAACTTACACATTGATCAATTATTTATGAATTATTGATAAATATCTTTTTTTTATAACTGTCATATCATTGTTTGCATTCAAACATAATTTTCGTGCCACTCATATGCATTTCATGAAAATCATTTTTTTTTAAAGCCTTTGCATGAAAAATTATTTTATCACGACCCCCCAAAGGCTAGGATGGAAAGTATCCTAGTGGAACGCAACTGTTTACTCTGGAGTGATTAAGTATGGAGTGGTAATCTCTAGGTTGAAGAAGAACAGTCAATAGATTTTGAATGAGTTCTTTTGAAGAACGCCGGAGCGAAGTTATACGTTACGACACATAATATTGGTGGGTGTACATATTATGATTTATATGATGTTAAGTTATGTTATATTACCAATGCATTGAGAACGAGTCTATAAACAACGTAGTTTCAACGTGCGTTGTACTACAGTCACCAACAGGTACTCAGAGTGCATAAGGGGGACTCTGACGATACCATATGTTACGTTAATTCCACAATTTTATAATGAAATATTAAGTTTTTATGACGAAAATGAAATTATGCTCTTTGTAAGAAAATGTACACCAAAAATCTATTTTTTTTTTAGAAATCTAAATAGGAGACAAATTAAAATTTTCTGCATTTGCATACATTTCATGTTTATCATACTTCATGCAGAGTCTATCTTTGTGCAAGTTAGTTGTCTAATTTACTAAAATTTCAAATAAATCTCACCTCGTGTAAACCCACTATCATTTCATTCATTTCATTCGAAATGGTAGAAGTTGTAGATACAGATGGACCCAATGGACCAGTGGATCAAGAGGATTGAGGAGGAACCAGACGTCGACACGAGACTTGATCTTATTATGATATTTCTAGTCCTAACCCTTCGTGCTATAGAACACATGAAGCAACTGGTTTAGACCCTTTTGGAGAATTGGATATTTTTTACTAAGATTAAGCTACCTGATGTTTTGAAACTTATGATTTAATCTATATTATTGGATGATTTCGTTATTCAGGCATCGGTTCACTTTCACCTTTATTTTTCTGTTACGATTATTGCACACTACTAGTTGCATTTCTATGATGCATTGCATATTAGCTATTAGGTATGGGGGTATGTAACCTTGTGCTGCATGTCCTGATACTCTAAGTCTCCGTTATATCCCAAGTGGAGGTTTGGGGGCGTCACACCTCTCATCAACCTACACCGAAAGCCCATAAACCATGCAACTCCCACTCATGGCCTTTTTATGCCCAACAAGGCCCAAAGCCTTGTCTTGCATTTTCACACTTCTTTTTGAAACCCACATGCACTATACTATTGGTTTCCTCAAGCCCATATTGTACCCCCACACCCCTAAGGGTTTCCTTGGACTCAAATTAAGTTTTGAACTTGGGTTAAGAGCATTAATCAACTTCCACATGATTAGAGATCTCTAAACCATGTTTTAAGCTTAATTTGCTTTTTAATTATTTCTCACCTTTTTGATCTGGACTTTATTATTTTGATTTTTGTTTTTCATCATTCTTAGGCTAAATTAGAATATGAGTCTTGATCCAACACATGTCATTAGAGGCAAACACATGTCATAGCCCAAAACATCACAATCGGCACCTTAATGTATTATCACTTGGTGCATTATACCAATTCAGCCCCTAGCCACACCAATTACACCTTTTTCTCAAGGGCATTTTTGTCTTTTAACCCCTCACATTAGCCCTCTTATTTTAGTGGAATGTGGTCATTTTGGCTCCAAGGAACCAAACCACAAAAAGCCAATTGATTCCATTGGAGGCCTAGTTGAAGCCAAACCGAATGGCTTGTGTTTGGTTGTACTTCTGCACATGGCTGAGCCGCCACCACATGCCACCTCCCTCCTCCTCCAATACCCAAGAGCCCCTCCAATTATCATGGTGAACCTTGACTCAAAGCCACCCCAAATAGAGCCAAAACCGATTGGCTTTTTTGCAAGATACCACTCGACAACCACCCCCATTTCACCATTTTCTTTGAACTGCACACACATTATCACTTGGCAGCCAATCCCTCCATCTTCCACCAACTAAAAAGGGCATAAAAAAGTGTCATTATACCTATGAATTTCAGCCATGGAGATAAAACAAAGGGATGCAGAACCTTACCTGGCGACATCATGGCATGACTCCATGCCTTAATTTTACTTTTTTTCTTTCCTTTCTACACCACGGCAGCCCTGAACCCTTAGCCTCCTTGCAGCACCTGACCATGATGAGATTATGGTAGCATAGGGCACTATTCACGTCTGCACAAGGATGACACAAAGCTAGAAGTTGCACTCATCACTGCCGCCTCCCACTTCACCAATCACAAAGCTCTCCTCCAGCCAAGGCCGGCGTCCCTCCCCTCTTGAAGCCTATAAAAATCCCCTCAACTCCCTCATTTCTCCACACCACTTCTCAAACCCTCTCTAGATTTCTTGAGAGCTCTTTTCCTCCTAGTGTGCAGGAGAGTTGAAGTGGAGTAGGTTGTGAGAGTGATCTTGAAGTGAGTGAGTTTGAGAGCTTTTGAGGCCACGATTTTTGTAAGTATTCTTTATCTCTTGCTAAGTATTAAAAAAACATGTTACGTTTTAATTTATGCCATGAGAATGAATTTTTATTGAGTTTAAATAAAGTTTAGCATGCTAAGTCCAAACCCGGGTCAGATTTGAAGTTTTGTTGGAATTAATTATGTGGGGTGGAATCTCTAGCCATGACATGAGTTGGTGTGATTTTATATGATTCATAAATTTCTTAGAATGAGTTTTGAAGGTTTAAATGTGAGGTTGAAAGCATGCCATGATAGGTTTTAATTCTATCTTGTGTTGATCATCCAAGCATGCACGGTTTTGATTAATTTATGCTTAACTTATGAAGTTTTGATTTAGTTTACATAGGCTTGAATAATGAACACTTAGAAAACCTTGTGATTGGGATAAGAAGAAAGATGTATGATTTAATTCCAGATTTTGAAACTTTTCCTGATGAAAAAGACTAAGAGATATCATGCATGCTTAAGGGTTAGTTTATCAGTGATTAAAGATTTGAGCCACGTTTAAGTGTTAGGATGAACTTGTATGACCAAAGCCTAAGTTTTAATTTATCCCTAAGGTTATAATTTCTAATGGCACTTACTGAATTTGAGTACACATGCATCCATAGAGGTGAAATAGTTGAAAACACATCTAGACCTCAAGAAATTTCATGCCACGAGTTGAATGGGTTTAGCATAGTTGCACTTTTAATTTTAAAATTCTAAGGGCATAGATGGTTTTAGAATATGAAAAATATGAGATTTATGAAGTTGGTTAAATTTGGAGCTTATTTGCAAATAGTGAAAAATTAGGGCCCTGAAAGTTTAGGGGTATTTTTGTAAATACCAGTTCTTGAACCCTTTTGATTAGGAACATCTTCCTTAGTAGTTCAAATTCTAACTTAGTACAACTCTAATTACAGCCGCTACGATTTTTCCAAACTCAGGTAGTTTGTAAATTGGCCTCTAACTTAAAAACCTCGATAAGTTATTTATAATTTATTGATAAATGCCACATTCATGTTATAATTGTCATTTTGAGCATGAAATATCATGTTATATGATACATATGTTATGATGTTAATGTTATGATTAAATGTGAATTTCTAATAATGATGAAACGTTAAGATGAAATATATGTTTTTGATAATTAAAATGAAAAATGTTCTCTGTAAGTGTGTCTCAGTTTTTCTGAAAATTTCAAGGAATCTGGATGGGAGACATACTAATTTTTTTGCATCACACGCATTTCATATTTATTATTCATCATGCATAATTTATCTTTGTGCACGTTGGTTGTCTAACTTACTGAGATTTCAAGTAAATCTCACCCCTTGTGGACCCACTATCATTTCACTCGGAATGATAAAAGTTGTGTCAGGACCTAACGAAGACAGACCAGATGGACCAGTGGATCCAATTGATTGAAGAGGAGCTGGATCTCAACAAAAGATTAGACCTCATTTTGATGTTTATAGCCCTAACCCTTCGTGCATTAGAATGCATGAAACAATTGATTTAGCCATGGAGACTTATTATCAAGAATAATTGTACTAAGATCATGCTACCTTATGATTTGAACTTATGATGGTTATGAATAACATTTGGATGTTTTAGTTTATTCTGGCATAAGTTTTATTTAGTCACATTTATTCCGTTGCGGTTATTGCATACTACTAAATGCATTTATAGGATGCATTACATATTAACTGTTAGAACGAGAGTATGTAATCTTGGGTTACATGTCCCAATGTTCTAAGTCTTTGTTCCATCCCAAGCAGAGGTTGGGGGGCATCACATAGATTGAGCCACAAGCATCCATCTTATGACATTCTCTCGTCCTAGCATTTGGGGTCATGACAAAATATGTAACAAACTTTTCTTTTGAAAACTATGCACAACCTGAAATGCATGTGACATGTACTTGAGACTCTTTTTCTTTCATGTGTAACTTGAACATGTAGATGCTATGTACTATGTAATCATGTCATGTTATCAAACAATACGTCAAAGCATCTCCTGTTACGGCTTGAAAACATTAGAACATGCAATTTACTTATCACAAAACATGGGCAATAAAATCGGTGCTTATCATGGCAAGAGACAATTTCCTAATCATGGCAACTATACATGATCGAAACATTACAAGCATGTAGACATGGCAAGAATCACGTGAAACCAAATACAAAGCGTTCTATACTAAAGATCTCTTTATTTACTTGATTTAACAAGCAATGAAAAGTTCACACGATACTAACAAACAATGCAAAGTTCATTTGTATTATCCGAGAATAGGTTAAGAGTCAACTTACAAATATCCGAAGCAAAATATAAGTATCATGATCAAGCAAGCTGAAAATGTAATTTAAACTATTAGGCTTAGTGACAACACAAGACCCAAATCCGAGTGTGTGTGTGTGGCGTGTTTAGGGTTTACTCCCTCACGGTTGTAAAGCTTTTTCGTGGCTAGAATGGCTCTCTATGTACTCGACCTAGAAGACGTTGCCCTAGGCCGAATGATGTTCATGCCTGATGAGTGTACGAAAGTGCACTCTAAATACCCTAATATTGGACTAAAATGCTAAAATGTGAATAGAAATAATAGGAGTTAATGTGTATTCTTGAATTGAGTTTCTATTTACTTTGGAATATTCCTGAACAGATTTTTATATTTAATTTCAGAGTCTATAAAAGAGCAAGTCCAAACCCAGTCAAATTTAAAGGACTTTCAAGTGGGCAAGACGTTGGAATAACCAAATAACTTTCAACGAGTATAGGACCCTTCAAATAAGGATAATGATGGGGTTTGAGAGTAATACGGATCAAGAGAAAAAGTCAGTACAAAATTCGCTAGAAGGCAACTTGTATATATTTTAGTATTTTGATCATAACTTTCTGCTCAAATATCAGATTGATGTGATTCTTGATGCATTGGAAAGCTAGCTTAAGGGGCTACAAAGTTGTCTGTAATAAGGATTTCCACATTCGAAATCTTGAAGTGCGTACGTGGCTGCCAAGTTGAGTCCTAAAATTTAGGCGATTTTTTTATGCTGGAATATGAAGACATTAGGGTTTCTTTCCTACCCTATATAAGCATTTCATTAGCACGAAATTGGAAGTTCAAAAAGGGGAGACGGCTCAGTTCTGAAGAGGGGGATACGAAATTAATTTACATGGCCGTCGTTTGTTTTAGTTTTCTCTTGAGATTTTTGTTGTCCATTATATTTATGGGTAACTAAATTCTCAAGTAGGATTAGGGATGAACTTGCACATTAGATGGTATTTTTAATTTATGTATTTGATTTTAAATTACTAAAACTCTTTTGTTTTATCATTCTCAATTCATTGTTGATGTTTTCTTCTCCAAATAATCATTGAATTTATTCTGTTTATAGATTCAGACATGCTTTTTCTATTGAGTGGATTGACTCTTTGATTATATTTGAATCAATTATTTTTCTATATTGATTTAATTCTTTAATGCAATATCGATTCCTGAGTATATTGTTGTCGTTGAATTTTTTTAATAGTGATAAAAATTTACGTATTTTAAAAGTGGTGAATGATTTTTCAAAGGGTTACATTTGGTTTAATCTTGGTTTATAAACCTATACCTTCCGATTAGGAATATTAGGAATTGAGTTCCCAATTGAGTTATTCAATGAATTAAGAATAATTAAAATACCATATTTGTGCAAGGGATTCCCAACGCTTTACTGTTTGTCAAATTTGAGAACTTTTTCCGTTAGTCACTTTGCTTCACTTAAATTTGCATTTAAAACTAATCTTTGTTCTCCATTAATCATTTAATATATTTCTTTAGTTTTTTTGTTCCTTCTACAATTCTTTTAATTTGTCTCTCTGTGGAATCGACACCCCAAAACTGTGCTACAACTACCGTATTATTCTTTGAGCGTAATCAAATTTTGGCGCCGTTGCAGGGGAGACGGTAGAAAAATTGCTAGATTGTTTTTCTTTTCAACAGTTTGTAAAGGCGGTAATTTCGTTCCTTCTTTTAGCTTGCATTATTATTATTATTATTTTCTTCTTTCTTTTTATTGTATTTTTATTCTTTTAGTATTTTGTTACCTTGCATGCACATATATAGAGACACCTTGGGTAGATTTGCTTGTAGGCCTGTGATAGAGTCAAAATCAAACTTTTTAAATCCTTTATTTGACAATTCATCTAGTCCCGAAGAAATGAGTGAACACGAGGATCAACCCATTAGAACTCTTCATGATTATCTCCACCCTACACGCACAGCCACACCATCATGCATTATGTTTCTAGCTAATACTCACCAACTGAATTTTAAAACAGGGATGATACAGTTACTCCCTACATTTCATGGCTTGGAAAATGAAAATCCATATGTGCACATTAGGAAGTTTGAAGAAGTAGTTGCCACTTTTCATAGTCAAAATGCAACTGATGACGTTGTGAGACTTAAGTTATTTCCTTTCTCTTTGAAGGATTGAGCTACGAGTTGGCTATACTCGCTGAAACCATGATCTATTGGGTCATGGAGTGAGATGACTCAGGTCTTCTTTAATAAATATTTTTCCCAACATAAGACCAACGCATTAAAAAGGCAAATATTGACCTTTGCACAAAAGGACAGTGAGACTTTGTATCAGTCTTGGGAGAGATTTAACTAGTTGTTGAGTATGTGTCCTTACCATGGATATGAGAATTGGCCCTTAGTGAGCTATTTTTATGAGGGACTTACACCTAGAGAGTGCCAATTTGTGGAGATGATGTGTAATGGTGAGTTCTTATAGAAAGATCTTGATGAGGCCATAGAATACCTCAATGAGCTTGCTAAAAAAGCTCACACTTGGACTAGACATAATGCTACTGAAAGCACAAATAGGTTACGACCTGCAGGAAACCCAAATGGTAGTGGAATTTACCATCTCAGGGAAGATTATAGCCTAAAGGCTAACGTTGAGATGCACATAGAGAGCTAGATGTGTTAAAGACAAAGGACTTAAAGCCAACACACGTGGCTAATCATGCATAATCTTTTGGACCATGTTTTGTGTGTGGCGGGGTAGATCACCTCGCCCAAGAGTGTCCCACATTTGCTGAGATGATAGGGATGTATGAGGAAAAATGTAATGCCTTAGGTATGTACAAAAAGCCTTTTACACATTACTCTGATACCTATAATCCGGAGTGGCGCAATCACTCTAATTTTAGCTGGAAGTCTGAAAACCAGTAGTCTGCACAACCCCCTAGATCATATCTTGCACCATATCATGCACCTTCATCTTTTAGAAGTCCTATAGAAGACACTTTGCATGATTTTATTGAGGCACATGGTAAGACTAACCAAAAGTTTGAATCTTTGTTTACGTAGGTGGTTGAAGGAAATAAGGAGATAAAGAGCCAAGTGTCCAAATTGATGAGCTCCTTGAATGTGAATGAGCGTGGCAAGTTCCTTTCTCAAGCTCAATCCATACCCCAAGGTCAACATATGGCTAAAGGAAATTTGAAGGAGGTCAATGCTATTGTGACACGGAGTGGTAAGTCCTCACACATCCCAACAACTGATAAGCCAGAGAATGTTGAAGAGGAACAAAGCAAGGATAGTGCTGAGTTGCCCAAAGAAGCTAAGGTAATCAAGAGACCAGTTAAGGTACCATTTCCTCAAGCTTTAAAATCTGGTATGCGAACTTTGGATTCTAGCAATAAAATCTTGGAGAACCTCATGCAGGTAAAGATCAATCTTCCTCTTTTACATGTTATTAAACAAGTTCCTACTTATGCAAAAGTTCTCAAAGATTTATGTACAGTTAAGAGGAAGCACCATGTTAAGAAGACAGCATTTCTAACAGAGCAAGTTAGTGCTTTAATTGAGCAGCGAATTCCTCCTAAGTACAAGGATCCTGGTTGTCCAACCATTGCATGTAACATTGGGAATCATGAGTTTGGGCAAGCGTTGCTAAATTTAGGAGCTAGTGTAAATTTGATGTCTTATTCCATTTATTTGCAGCTTGGTTTGGGTGAAATTAAGCCTACTTCTGTTGTGCTTCAATTAGCTGACCATTCAATTAAGAAACCAAGAGGGATAGTTGAGGATGTTTTGATCAAAATTGACAAGTTTTACTACCCTGTTGATTTTTTAATTTTGGATACTCAGTCGGTTGTTGACTCTGACTCTAAGATTCCTCTCATATTAGGTAGACATTTCCTTACTACGGCTAATGCACTTATAAACTGCAGGAATGGGCTGATGAAACTATTTTTTGGAAACATGACCATGGATGTCAACATTTTCCACATCAATAATCAGCCCAGGGAGGATGATGAGTGCCACCAAACATACATGATTGATACACTCATAGACAAGGGAGTTCACACAACTCATGATTCTGATTCCCCTGAATATTTTCTTGTTAATATTTGTGCTATTTTTTATGAACCTCAGAATTATGGCCCACATATTTGGCAATTGAAATTTGAGGAGCTATCTAAGAAAGTGAAAAGTAAATTCCTTCAAGCATGGATAGTCCCAAATTGGAGTTGAAGCCATTGCCCCTAGGTCCTAAGCATGCATTTCTCGACCGAGGTGACACTTCCCCTGTTAGTATTTCTTCTAAATTGAATGAGGGTAAGCTTAGAAAATTTTAGTCAATCGAGTTAGAGGAGTTGAGAAATGATATTTATGAGAACTGTAAAATCTATAAGGCTAAAACGAAAGCATCTCATGATAAAAATATTAGTAGGAAGACGTTTAAGCCTAATAATCGAGTGTTCTTATATGATTCTAGACTCCATAAGCACCCAAGAAAACTTAGGTCTAGGTGGACTGGACCTTTTATCTGAAGAATGTTTTTACAAATAAGGCGGTAGAAATATAGGATCCTAAAGATGGTCGGATCTTTAAAGTAAATGATCAACGCCTTAAAGTATTAATTGATAGGCAAGTTTCGGAAGTGGAAGACATTCCACTTTTGGATCCGGTCTATCAACCTTGACCACACCACGCAGGTATGTTTTTCTTTATTTGTTTTGTTTTATTTTTGTTTTTTCTTATTATTATTTTTTTGTTTGCTATTGTTTTCTTTGTTTTTGTTTGCATGTTAGTTTCATTTTGTTATTTCAGGTCACCATCTTTGATGCTTAGCGAGTTACCCACGTCACTCATCAGATGTATTCTATCATTTTTAGTTACTCCCCATTCAAATTTGATTCTTAAACATTGAGGACAATGTTCATTTAAGTTGGGGGTGGTGGTGCAAATTCAGTATTTAAAATGCTTGTTGGAACTCTGTGGCATATTTTCAGGGGAACCATGGTGATGCAAATTCAGTATTTAAAATGCTTGTTGGAACTCTGTGGCATATTTTCATGTGTCAAATTGTTTTTTTAATTTGCATCACACGTGCATCCTTTTCACATGTGTACTCATTCTCATTCGTAGCCATCTTCATGAATTCACCAAACCCATCATAATCATTTTTTGCTGAAGCATTCACAGAACCTCTAATGCACTCATCCAAGTTTTGTGGTAAGATGGTGGTTTGACACATGTAACTAGAGAACTCTTTTGCTTAAGTATTCATGTGAATTTTGGAGAGGATTGAGAGCCTACAAATGCAGTAAATTGTGATAAGCGTTCATTGATATGTTGAATTGGACACTTCTTTTGAGAATATCATTACATCGTTTGTGGTAAGATGATGGATATACTTGGGATCTGATGAAGGTCAATTTAGGATCAATGTTTGAGCCCTTCAAGCTAACCCTTTCCATCATAGACCCCTAGTAGCCAACTTTGAGCCAATAAACACATGTAGCTTTTTCTTTTCATATGCCCACATTATCCATAACTCTCCTCATTAGAGTATAATCTATACACTGATTTTCCCTACCTTTGTTGCTTCCTAGTGTGTACTAGTTGTGGAATTATTTTGCTTGGAAGGAATAAAAAAAAAAGAGAGAAAAAAAAGGAAGAACATGCATTACAAGGTGTTCAAGTGAGTGACCTTCAAAGGCAAAAATACCAAGGCTAGGTAGAAATAACAGAATATCAGGGTGACATATACTTGGTAACCAAATTGTTGAGCTGAAAATAAAAAAAGATCAAATGAAAAAGGGCGTTATTTGGTGATTTGAAAGGTTGAAGAGTACATCAAGTGATAGATGTGATTTATTGAGATCTTCAATAAGATTCCTTAGGTATGTACTTGGAAGTTTTTGAATCCTTTTCCTTTTCTTGTCATATAGCCTAACTTAAGCCACATTACAACCTTTTGTTTTGACCGTTCTGATCTCAAGTAAGCCTATGGAAAGAATAGTTGAATTCTCATTTGTTAGTGTTCCTATCATAAGATCAATGCTTACTTGTTGCTTGTTCATAATTACTTAAATCTCCATGTGATTGTGTGTACACCACTTGTCAACTCCATAGAGAGAGCCCTTACATGAAATACTATTATACCCGTGAGTTATGGAGTTGAACCATTTGTTTGAAACGTTCTTGATGTTGCATGTGTCAAGGTTAGTGGTAAGATGGTTATGGCTTGGAGAACACACACACACTCTGTGAATTGCTATAAGTGGATTGCTTGTGGTAGGGTTATTGAATTCCTAAGATTGCTTTGATATGCGAATCTGGAAAGTGTGACTTGGTGGCCTTTGTGTGTGATTTTCTTTGGTCTCTTTCGTTGTTTTGGCATGAAAATTGCTAGGGACTAGCAATAAGTAAGTTGGGGAGTGTGATGAGTGTACGAAAGTGCACTCTAAATACCCTATTATTGGACTAAAATGTGAATAGAAATAATAGGAATTAATGTGTATTCTTGAATTGAGTTTCTATTTACTTTTGAATACTCCTGAGCAGATTTTTATATTTAATTTCAGAGTCAATAAAAGAGCAAGTTCAAACCCAGTCAAATTCAAAGGACTTTCAAGTGGGCAAGACGTTGGAATAACCAAAGAACTTTCAACGAGTATAGGACTCTTCAAATAAGGATAATGATGGGTTTGAGAGTAATATGGATCAAGAGAAAAAATCAGTCCGAAATTCGCTAGAAGACAACCTGTATATACTTTAATATTTTGATCATAACGTTCCGCTCAAATATCGGATTGATGCGATTCTTATGCGTTGGAAAGCTATATTAAGGGGCTACAAAGTTATCTCTAATAAAGATTTCCAAATTCAAACTCTTGAAGTGCGTACGTGGCTACCAAGTTGAGTCCTAAAATTTAGGCAATTTTGTTATGCGGGAATATGAAGACATTAAAGTTTCTTTCCTACCCTATATAAGCATTTTATTAGCATGAAATTGGGAGTTCAAAAAGGGGAGATGGCTCAGTTCTGAAGAGAGGGACACAAAATTAATTTCCATGGCTGCCGTTTGTTTTAGTTTTCTCTTGAGATTTTTGTTGTCCATTATATATATGGGTAACTAAATTCTCAAGTAGCGCTAGGGACGAACTTGCACATTAGATGGTATTTTTAATTTATGTATTTGATTCTCAATTACTAAAACTCTTTTGTTTTATCATTCTCAATTCATTGTTGATGTTTTCTTCTCCAAATAATTATAGAATTTATTTTGTTTATAGATTCAGTCATGCTTTTTCTATTGAATGGATTGGCTCTTTGATTATGTTTGGATCAATTATTTTTCTATACTGATTTAATTCTTTGCTACAATATCGCTTCCTAAGTATATTGTTGTCGTTGGATTTTCTCAATAATGATAACAATTTACATATTTTAAAAGTGGTGAATGATTTTTCAAAGGGTTACATTTGGTTTAATTTTGGTTTATAAATCTATACCTTCCGATTGGGAATATTAGGAATTGAGTTCCCAATTGAGTTATTCAATGAATTAAGAATAATTAAAATACCATATTTGTGCAAGGGATTCCCGACGCTTTACTGTTTGTCAAATTTGATAATTTTTTCCGTTAGTCACTTTGCTTCACTTAAATTTACATTTAAAACTAATATTTGTTCTCCATTAATCATTTAATATCTTTATTTAGTTTTTTTGTTCCTTCTACAATTCTTTTAATTTGTCTCTATGTGGAATCGGTACCCCAAAGTTGTGCTACAACTACTGCGTTATTCTTTGAGCGTAATCAATGCATTTCTCTAACAAGACTTGGTCATGGCGTTTCGCTAATTGTGCATGGCGTGTGTGTGTGACATCATGCATGGTGTTTCTTCTCTTAGCCAAAGTTCTTTCAAAAGAAAACCCTAACTCAACCCTAACAGTGGCCGGTTCTCTCATCCTCCTAAGGTATCTTTTTGCTCGTCTTTGGCTAGTGAAGGTTCAACTCTCCTTCTTATGGAAAGCCCTAGTTTCCCGATCATCTCTTGTGCAAGCTAACACATGGATTTAACGATGCGCCCCTTTCAAAGTCATGGAAAGACATTCAAAATCCTAGCCTCTCTTCACCCTCCATTCCATGCGGTCGTGTGTGTGAAGGTGAAATGGTTGAAGTAAAGGTTCGAGTGGTTCTCATCGTCCGAGCTCCTCCTCCTTGGATGAACTTTTGGCTTCCTCCCTTCACTCATGGGGTTGCTTGGATGGAGATGAGTGAGACGTACATGGTGTTTGGTTGGTGAGAAAAGGTGAGAAAACGAGGAGGTTGGCTTCCTCCTAGGGTGGTCGTGTGAGAGAGAGAGAGAGAGAGAGAGAGAGAGAAGTGATCTAAAAAATGAAAATGGTATAATGAATCCTAGCCCTTAGGCTCCCCTTTATATAGTTCCTCAATTTCCCATTTGGGAAGTTCAAATGACCCTCACGCATGAGTGACATGTAGCTTTGTTGTATTGCTAAAAATCTGAAACCCTAAATGCCTTTTAGGCGTACTTCACCTTATGGTCCAAGTTCATTGAACCTTTGGGGCATATATGTCTTTTGATAAATCCTAAACCTAGTCTTGGACCTCTTAGACGTGTGCATGCTTGCCATGTGGCAAGTGGCATGTGACTGAGTCTTAACCCTAGCCGACCCTTCCTTTCTCTTCCTTGTCTTTGTTTTCCCACTTGGATTCTTCTAAAATCCTCAAAAGTTGTGTGCATCAATTCCCTAGGCCTTCTTTTCTTCTTCCTAATGATTGCACCGTTCTTGAAACTCTCATATACATTGCATGCGTGACAGGTGGCAGAGGAGGTGGTGGTTGCTTGTGGTAGGGCATTGGCCGAGACCCTAGAGACTAGAGTTTGTTTTGTTCTAGGCGCCCCTTCCCATCCCTCATGATTAAAATCTTCTAGAGACTCCCATATCCTACACATGCAAGACACATGGCATCCATGTGGTTTGAAAGTCCCTTAATTGGGTGTGCACTCCTTTGGCTGAAACCCTAGAGCCCCTTCGAATCTCGTGCTCCTAATTTGGCACCTTCCCTATGAGCCCCTTCATCTTTGCATTGTGTTCTAGGAGCTTGCACACTTATAATTACATGGTGTGGCGTGTAGCCCCTTTAGGGTTTCCAAAATTTTATTTTCTCTCTCCCCTTTCTTCCATTTTCACGTTCAGGTGCAATTGATATTAATGGTAGGATTACATGTAAGCCATGTGACATGTAGGTGGGTGAAATGGCATGTGCCCTAAGTGGCTGAGCCTTGTCTCTTTTCTTCCCATCCTTTGGCTTCTTCTAGAAGCTTATGTAAATGTTAGTCAAGTGTCAATCATGTGCTAAACAAGGATGCTAATACCCTAGGTTTCAAATGATGAGATTCTAGGGAATGTAAAAGGTCTCTCCCATCATGTGGCGCCTCTCTTTTCAAACCAAAACCCTAACTAGGGTTTCAAATCCTAATCCTTTCTAGTGGTCGAAAGCCTTGTGGATCTTTGGGCCTCCTTGTGGGCTTGGACGCCCCATGCTCTAAGAACAAAAATAAGGCCCATGCATTTTACTAAGTGTTCTCCTCCTCTCTACTTGGCCCAAAGATTAAACTTAGCGGTGACTAAATGATAAGCGAGGACTTGGCTAAGTCTGGGTCATCACAGTTTTCTGGATCATTATATATCACTTAAAAATTGTACTTTCAGGAGCTTATTAATGTTCATGGAGATTTGAATGCATTTTGTCAGAGTAGTGATTTGCGCTCAAGTACAATGGCTTATAGAATGAACTCAAAGTATGATAAATATTGGGAGGATCTTCACAAAATCAATAGGTTGTTGTTTATTGTTGATATTCTTGATCCCCCTTACAAATTGGTTACTCAAGCATATTGGTTTAATCAGGCATTGGGCACTAAGATGGGTGAAGAATTTCTTGAAATCCTTAAGAAGGACTTGGAGCTATTGATTGACTAATATTGCAAGTTTAGTGGTGGGCACTCTAGAGGCCAGTTGTCTCTCACACCACACTAGTAGTGAGAGTAATACATCGATGGAGAGTAATTGTTTAGTTGACCCTTTGGCTTTTCTGAGAGATTTTGATAAAGGAAAAATCAGCATCTTTGATGGACTGTAAGTCAAAGCTTGAGCAGTATTTATTGGAGGATGTTGAGCCTCACATGGACACATTTGATATATTAATTTGGTGGAGGATTAACTCTAGCAAATACCCAGTCATTGCTAAAATGTCAAGAGATATCTTAATTATTCCCATCACCATTGTAGCTTTTGAGTCAACATTTAGTACAAAAGGCTACGTGTTGTATCCGTTTTGAAGTTCATTGGCTCCTAAAACGGTGGATGCTCTTGTATGCACTCAAAATTGGTTGAAGTCTACACTCATATGTCTGAGTCAAAATTATTGGAACTAACTTGATGACTGGACAAATACAAGTTAGACTTTGTTAAAATTACTAAAATCATTATCACCTCTTGTATATTTTTGTTTTTTCATTTTTTTATACCAACAAGTATATTTGAACATTTTCAATTGTAGAATTAATCACCAATATGACAAGTATACTATGTGACGAGGATTAAGGTGCATTAGTCAAGTTTTTCACCTTTGTTATTTTTATATATTGTTATGGTTTTTTAGTGGCATTTTATCTTATCTTGTCATTATTTTTGTTCTCTTCTCACTTCTAATAGCTACAACTTAGAAGGAACAAGTGGAGAGAAGCAAATTGGAGGCGGCAGTATTTAGTCATCTTTGATTATTTCTTTAGTACTTCTTATCTTGGAAACAATATTTTTCAATGTGGTTTGTTACTCTGGAGTTGGGAACATGTTGCATTTGTGTCATTATGGATGGTTGGTTGCTAGGTAATTGGGAACAATATTAGAGTTGTGTGGTCTGTAAGTGAATTGGAGTTGTGTGGCAATGTGTCTGGAGTTGTGTTGCTTTAGTCCTTTAGTTCTTGCTGGCAATTATGTGTTTTTCTTAAACTTTTACCTTGTTATGTATTGAATGCCTAGATGATGTAGTTTGGGGATGAACTGTTTTGTTTTGTTCATGTAATGGTTTTTTCTTTTTCTCTTTTGTTATTTATTGAATGCCTAGGAGGTGGTCTTTTTGTTTGTTCGCGTACTTTTGTTTAGCATTTTAGTATTTTCTTTTATAATTGAAGCCTTTAGTTTATTTTCAATTTTTACGTTAAAATTTGATAGGTGATTTGTATTTTTAATCCTACTTATTTAGTTTATATTTTAGTAAAGATGGTAAAAGTAATTATTTTCAAATTGTTATGTTTAATTGCTCCCAAAAACTGTTCTAAATCATGTTTTTGCAAAATTTATCATTATTCATTATCTTGCTAAGACTTATTCCCAAAAGATGGTTTTATACAGAGCCCATTGCATGAGCCAAATGCAGGAGCTTTTGGAAAGGTTTGGACGGTCAGTTAAGATAAGATGAGTTAAAATGAAAGTTGAATAAATATAGTTAAAATATTATTTTTTAACATTATTATTTTTGAATTTGAAAAAGTTGAATTACTTATTATATTTTGTGTGAAGACTTGAGAACATTATAATGATTAGATGATATGAGTTGGACGGACTTTTATATCCAAACCAGACCTTAATATATGTAAGTTATAAATATTTAAGACATTTTCAATACTTCGGCCCAAAATGTGGACTTTGTACAAAGTCAATCCTTCCAACCCAAAAATTAGGATTAAAAAATGATTGGATAATAGTTTAAAGCATAGCCCAAAACATGTTTGACCCAATTTAGCGACCCAAATCTGACATCCAATCCGACTCCGCTTTGTTTTAACAGAATCAGATTGAATTTTTCACTTGATCAAATGCGGAGTCAGAAATCAGTATCAGACTCTGACTAAATCAAAGTTAAGAGTTGGAAAAAGCTAAATCCAACTCCAACTAGGTCAGTGCTCTGCCCTAGTCATGAGAGATCGGACGACAATTAACAACGGCTGACAGCTGACTCCCAAGATGGGTTGTTCTTTCACCATTTTTAGAATGTATAAAGTCTGCAATGGCAGCAAGGGACTAGAATCAGCCGATGATACATGAAGGGAAAAACCCATAAAAGGGAGGAAAAAGAGGAAACATTTCGCTTATACTAATTTTAGCCAACTAGCCAAAAGTGTAGCTGCCCAATTGGCAAAGTTTCTTGGGGAAAAAAAAAAAGAAAAAAAAAACTGATATTGAGGCCCTCATCATAATCGGAAGAAAGCTCATTTTTTGGTCGGCTAACCCATCCACGTAACTTGCAAGATAACAAATGCCAGCAAATATTCTTATTCTCTGCGCGCAGAGAGAGAGAGAGAGAGAGATTGAGGGCAAGAAGGCCGTTGTTATCCTTCTCTATAATATCTGCTTCAAATGTTTCACCTTCTGAAAATTGGGGACATGAAAATTCTTTTCAACCTCCCAAGCTAATTGGGACATACAATTAAATGTTGACTTCACACCCTTCACATCTGTCACTTCTCTTGGAAAAGGAATGCGGACCTCAAATATACCTTTCTGAGAAAAGACACGCATATCAAATCCCAACCGATCAACCCATATAAGCTTTGCCTCGGACACCTGCCAGATTGAATGAAATACCTTTTGAGTAAGAAGGATAATTGAAGGCGACTTGTAGCTTGGGCATATACTCTCAGATTGTCATTTAAGTAATTTGGTTGTCACACCTAGAAAAAGAGCTCATTATTGTATTAAGGATAACAATACACCTGCAACTCTCTTACAGCTCTTTTACAATTCATTTCACAATCAACAAATGCAAGCATGCCACTTCATTGAAATTAAATCTCAATTTTAAAAAAACTACCTTTCATTTAATATAGAGTTGTAAAAATTTTGTAGGTTAAATATTTCCTTGTGTAAATGGGTAAATTGTTAGTTCGGATAAATTCCCATTCGTTTAAGGCTCACAGATTTAGCAATTCTGTTGAAAGTTTGTTAGGCCCATCTCAGGTATAAATACTGTAAGAAGTCTTGCATTGAAGGTATTCTGAGTTTTGAATGTGAATTCCCATTTCTTGTATCCATTTTCTTGGAGGTGTGATCACCGTCAAAGGTGATCAATCTTTTCATTTTCTTTTACTTTCTTTGCATCCAAATACTTAATTCTCAAGTATGTAACAACTTAATCAACTTCGAGGGTGATCACACCTCCAAGAAAATAGATACAAGAAATGGAAATTCACATTCAAAACTCAGCATACCCTCACTACAAGTCTTTTGTGAAATAGGCCTAACAAACTCGCAACAGAATTTCTAAATCTGTGGGCCTTATTAAACACATTTGAATGTAGCCGAACTAACAATTAACCCATTTATACAATAATGAGCCCTTTTGCTAGGAGTGTGACAGCTTGATGGACAACATATCCCAAGATGCCAACAGCAATTTCTATGTTCTTGCAACATTATTAGTCAGTATACAAGTACAAATCAAACAAATCCAGATAGGCATGAAAGCACATGAATCCCAGAAAAGTACATACAAGGATATGGAATCCCAAGAGACACATGCACATACTACTAACGAGGTCAGTAGTATGAGATAGAGCTGTATCAGGAGATAGAGCTGTAAAAAGTTACTGAGAACAACAGATATAACTGTATAACTGTATACATTCAATGGCTTCCAATCACTTGATACGGACGACTTCTGTTTTTTAACCGGACCACACTCTTGACCTCCGATCAAGCTACGAACACGAGTAGATAGGTGGCTAGGGGGGGAGGGGCGGCTGGGCTGGTGATGGTGCTGCCAAGGCTATGACCACAGCCTCAGAAGGGTTGGAGGAAACCATTCTTGAGTTGACTGAGTCTGCTGCCACCATGAATGCAGTACATGTGAAGGGGACGGTTTGCTGGGTTTTGATGCTTAGCTTATTATTAGAGAATGGGGAAGGTTTGAGAAAGGAGCTTCTAAGCCCTTTTGCTGAATTGTTAGTCCACAGCCCCCACCCTATGGAATGAATAAGGAGAGGCCTTTTTTATTATTGATAACCCTCACTGAGGTGGAGGAAAACCAATCACATAACTTTCCTGTACAATAAATCAAAACCGTAAATAAGGACAAGACAATTTATCTAGTCACACAATGCCCCGAAGTCGTCCATGCACAAACTCCTCACCAATAAAATCTGAAACTCTGCCTTTTGAACCTTCTTTTGCCAAAAAATCCGCTGCCATGTTAGCCTCTCTAAAATTATGTCTAAACCGAATATTAAGCAAACTAATAATCTCTTTAATCTCCTTCCAAAAATCCCAAAGAAACCAATATTTGCATATCCCAGAAGCTAACCAACCCATCACAACACTTGAATTAGATTCTACCAATAAATTTCTCAAACCAAGCGATTGACACAAGCGTAGCCCATCCAGTAAAGCACGGCATTCAGCTATAGTATTCGTCGCATGCCCATAGAATAAGGAGAGGCCTACCCTTCTGGCTGCTCCATGTAAATATGCTCCTCCAAATCACTGTGAAGGAAAGCTGCCACGAAACAAGAAGTGGCTGAAGAGCGAGAAAGAAGGGACTGAAGAGCAAAACAAGGTTTCGGTCTTTTTTTCGGGCAGGCTCAACACCAATCTCGATGAAAAAAATAGAACCTAGTTGCGATCAGAGCCCTGGTTCCCCAGCTGTTTTGGGAACCATATTTCTTAAATTGGAAAAAAAATGTGCAGAAGGATGAAATCAACTGTGCCTGATGGCCAATTAAGCCTTCCAATCAAATAATGAAAGTGTTGGCGATGGCTCAATAGAGTTCATTTTGTGAATGGCATTAACGAGAGTCCAAGCAAAAATAAAATGGTCCAGGTGGTGGAAGTCATATTCAGTAGGATTCCAGCTTCTTTCCAGGCACCATATGTAAAGAGTCAAGTTTAGGAGGCTTTAAAGTTGTTGCTTTTGCTTTTGGTAGTGGCTGCCCACGTAGAAGTCTGAAGTTTGGTTTCAACAAAGAGCTACAGCCTTAATATGTTAGGAGTGCTATTCACACTAGGAGTCTAATAGTTTTGAAGTGTTTTGATCCTAGTGGGATTTTGTTTTTATCTTAGTATGTCGAGTCCAAGTACTATTATAATTTGGCTGAGTCCAGATATCTTTTAACTGTAAGATCTGTTTAAACAGCCTTAGCCCATTAACAAAAGGAACGTAGAAGAATTATTTTCAAAACTGTCATTCTATGCACTTTCAAGGTTTCTTCAGTAAGACAGGTTATCACAATTAAACACCCCCGCCAATAGATCCCTTACTTGGACTCATAACAACAGATGTCAAAGCTGACATCGTCAGCCTCAAGTGTGGATCATCTGGAACAATAGATGGCTCCAATCTATTTCATTCCAGAGTTAATGGTGGAGAAATTGGACATAAATTGTCAAACTTGATAGCTTCATTGCTAAGGAAACAATGGGCAAAGAAAGCCAGCCATGGCTAAGGCGTTGTTGATGTTGATCTGAGCAAAAAGCCCTTTATTTTGGAAGACAATTGTCACACCTGAGCACATAAAATCCTAAATCTGGAGTGGGTTTTTGAATTAACACACACAGGCCAACTGTTTTTCTGCTTTTATTTTGTATTATTGTTATTAAGTTTAGGTGGGAAATAGGTTAACTTTGGGGCTGGCAGATTTGGCTTTTTGACTAAATCTGTTAAAAAAGGGAAGAAAAGTTGCAAAAAATTGCCACTAAACTCCTAATCCGTCACAACTAGCTTTCACAGACAAACTTTATGAGGCTGCCCACACCCTAGGATTATCTAGAAGTGTTGCTTTTATTTAATGATATCAAGTTACGTAGAAAACTCTAGGAACTGGCAGTCACAGCCAGCTTTAGAGAGAAAACCCTGGAGATTACAACATTATGAGCTGACCAAATTCTTAGAATAATTTAGGAAACTTTTAAGTCAATGAGAAATAGGAAATTGCCTATAAAACTCCAGGAAGAAGCTGCCCATCCCCAAAAAGAAGCCTAGTGTGGCCCCTTTCAGGTTCTAAAGCCGTGTCTTATTTTGTATGAAACCTAGAAAGGGGTGCCAAAGGAAAACAGCAGCAGCCCCCTTGGCCCTGTGTTGCCCCCTGCCTTAAGAAAATTCAAGAATTTCTATTAATCTTTATGAACTACCCACACTGGCAGATAAACGAGACCAACTACCCGCTGAGCCCCCTCCATAGCACTCTTGAGTTTTTCTTAAGCAACCCACTCTTTTCCCTTGTGCGTCAGTATGCACTCCAAGTTATCCTTGGATACTTGCTGTCCAGATTGAACGAATTAATGCTTGTATCCCTTCCCCTAACTCTCTTCCTTTGCTGCTGCAGCCTTAGGTAAGAACATCATCAAGTTGTTCACGGCTCCATTTATACAATTCAAGTTACAACTGTTACAACTCCCAACAGCATGAACCATCAAGATCAAAAGTTACTATTTTCTGGCTAGAGCTACCAAAGGATTTTGGGTAAAAGCATCTTTCTAAACTCAAGAATTCACTGTCATTAGGCCTAAGGCAGTCCTCTCTTAATAATTTTTCTGAATCCGCACCCTAATAATCACTAATTTTGAAATTTTTGCAAGAAAGTACCTGCTGTTTGGAAGGAAGAAATCAATATTCATTTTTTATGATAGAGTTTGGTTAATTATAGCTCCTCTTCTCTAATCATAATGAGGAGTTTGTGGAGTCGTCTTCAAGTGGAGATGTCTTACTTGCCTTCTAATATCAAGAGGTATCTTGGCAAAGTGGGACAAAAGAGTGGTGGAAAAATTGGAAGTTTGTGTGGGCGATTTTATGGCGGTCATTTCATTTAAGAATGTAGAAGATGATTATCAATGGGCCCTTGCCGGTGTATATTGTCCTAAGTCAGATCTAGTGAGAAGGCTATTGTGGGATGAATAGTCGTCTACCTTGATTGGGAAGCACATTATCTGGACCTAATCCAAAAACAACTTTCAAGGTTGTGTTTGGATCACTTTCTTATTATTATTGATTGTGGAGATATTCATGGGGGTCGAAGATACTTTAAGTTCGAAAATATGTGGTTGAAATCGGAAGGCATCATTGACATGGTTAGACAATGGTGGTCTTCCTACCTATTCCATGGAAATCCTAGCTATGTTTTGGCATGCAAGTTGAAGGCTACAAAGAAAGACCTAAATACTTGGAATGAGCAAATGATTTGCAATGTGAAATGCCGAAAGAATTCACTCTTGGAGGAACTATAGGGTTTGGAGGAGAGGGATCTTTTAAAAGAAGAAAAGGCTCGTATAATTCACTAGATTGCGGACCTTAAAAGGGTGTCTACAAGGGAAAAGATTTCTTGGAGACAAATTTCAAGGGCCTTCTGGTTAAAGGAGGGGGACAAGGGCACCAAGTTCTTTCATCGTCTGGCTTACTCACACAGGAGACACAATGTCACTGAGGCGTTGATGGTGGATGAGAGGGCCACTTCGAATCACCCTAAGATCATAGACCACATCATTAACTACTACGAGCAACTACTTTCAGAATAGTTCACTTGGAGACCGAGTCTTGATGGACTTGTGATTGAGTAGCTAGATCATCAAGAAGCGAATTGGCTAGAGAGACCTTTTGAAGAGTTGGAGAACCAGAAGGTAATAAAAGTACAGCGGATGACAAAGCTCCAACTCCAAATGGGTTCACTATGGTTTTCTTTCAGACTTGCTAGGAAGTGGTTAAAAACGACATCATGAGATTCTTTGACGAGTCTCATGAAATGGGAAGCTTCGAAAACCAAGGAGTCATGAAAGTTAAAGATTATCATCCCATTAGTTTGGTGAATGGGATGTACAAAATCCTTTTGAATGTATTGTAATATAGATTGAACACGGTGATGGAGAAGATAATTTTGAAGCCCCAAAATGGCTTCATAAGAGGCAGACAAATCCTTGTTTCAGTACTCATCGCCAATGAATGCTTGGATAGTAGTTAAAGATAGGTGAGCCAGCACTACTATGCAAACTTGATATGAAAAAGACCTAGTCAATTGGAAACTCTTGCTACACATGCACAAGAGATGTGGTCTCTGTGAGAAATGGTGCTCTTGGATTGAACTTTGTATCTCCATTGTACACTTCTCCATTTTGGTGAATGGCACTCCAATGGGCTTCTCCGAAAGCTCAGTGGCTTGAGACAAATTGATCTCAGGTGAATGGCACTCCATTTAATAACTCCATTATCTCCATTATTTATACTTTTCATAATAGAAGCTTTCTACAAAATGATCTCAAGTATGTGGAGGGTCAATTTCCAAGTCCTACCTTAAATGAACTGATGATTCTATCTGAAATTCTCCTGTTTCTTAAACTCTTAGCCAGATTAGGAAATTTTACATGTTTATTTCATATAAAAAATAATCAATTTCGTACACAATTATCATTTTGCCCAGTTTCAGACCCTCACAATAAACCCCTTGTCCGTCACCCTTGTTCTTTTCTTGGTGATGATGACCGACCTTCACTCCGCGGTAGTCACAAACCAAGTTCCATTCAAACATGTCAACACCCTTCTTCCATCTTTATATCTCCTCTCCCTCTACGATCTCAACACAACAATTTCTCACGTAGCAAACCTTCAAGATCAGCCATTGTGACCCAAGCCACCGTTCGTTCCGTCCAGCCCTTCATGTAAGCCCAGCAAGAGACGCAGCCGTGTCACATTCCGTACCCGCCATTTCACTACGTCGAGCCACCACTTGTTTCATGCACTGTCTGGCAAGCACCATGACCTGTTTCTCTCTCTCTGCTAGTGACCACCGCATGTGGCAGTCCTGGTAGAGACCCATGTTTTGTGGCCCATGGCCAAGCCACTAGCCATGTGGGGACAAGGCTAGAGAACCCCAAAACAGCCTTAGGGGCATGCCATGGGGCCTACCTTGACATGCCCGGGGTGCCCAAGGGGGCTGGTGGCCAAACCAGCCCATTCAGCATGCAGCCCGCACGCCCAGCGCGCAGCCCAGCACGCACAGCGCGCACAGCACGCCCAGCGCGCGCGCCCCGCGCGCATGCCTCGCGCGCGCCTCGCGCGCACGCCTCGCGCGCAAGCTTCGACCGCTCCCCGCGCGCACGCCTCGCGCGCGCCCCGCGCGCGCAGCACGCAACAGTCCCGCGCGCGCACGCCCAGCGCCCACGCCCAGCGCACGCCCAGCGCACGCACGCCCGCGCGCGCGCGCGCGCCCCAGCGCCCAGCGCCCAGGCCAGCCTGCCTGGGCCATGCCATCCTGCACACGCCCAGACCAGCCCAGGGCCCTGCCAGCCACACTCCATCAGCCATCCTAGCCCATCCATGGGCTCATCCATGCCATGGGTCAACTTGACCCATGCCAACTATGTTATTTTTATTTATTAATTTTTATTTAATTATTTATTTTCCAAGGGACCTATTGGGGGTTTCCAACTTGTAATTCTTATAAATAGGACCCTTAGGCTTTGCATTACTATCTTTTGAACCTTTGGCAAATTCCCTAAGTGGGTAGACTTGTTCTTGAGATCATCCATCGGTGCTAAGCACTTGGGCTCTTTGGGGTGCAATTCGTGAATCCCCTAAGAGAGAATCACACCTTGCAATTCGTGAATAGGTGTGGTTCAATCTATCTATCTTGTTCTTTCAACTTGGTGCAATTCGTGAATCCAAGTTGTGTTTATCATTTTATGAGTTATATTCAATTTTTGTTCAATTCATGAATCAAGTGTTGAATTTATCTTATTTGTTCTTTTGATCATTTAAGTTCATGAGTATTATTGTTGCTTTTGTTCTTAAGTGTTCTTCATCTTGTTCTTGGTGTTCTTCATAAGTTTGCTCTTCCAATCCATCCAAGCCACTAAAGTCGACCAACCAAGTGTTAGTCCACTTTCCATAGTGTTTGTCTTCATTTCCATAAGTTTGTCAACATACCATAAATTGTTCCCTCCATACACTTGCCCTAGCCGAAACCTACATAGCCACACCACCACTTACCATATTCGGCCACCCCATCACTTCCCAAAACCCTAGGCGCCAACTCCATCATCTTACCCATTGACCTAGCCGCCCATCACCTTTTCCCAACACCAAACCCTAAACACAAGTGGCGCCAACCCTAGTGTTCATCTTACCATCTTTGTCACTTACCAAAAATAGCCTCATCATCCTCCATCAAACCCTAGCCGCCCACCTCAAGGCTCCATAAGGAAACCCATTCCTTTTAGGAGTCTTGCCTCCATCTTCCACATAAGCCCTAGTCAAGTCCTATAAGGAAACTCATTCCTTTTAGGAGTCTTGACTTCCTCCAATTCAAATTCAAATTCAAATCCCTTAATTTAAGGAATTACAAATCATCTTCAATTCCTTAAATCACTCTTCCTACAATCTCTCCAAGTCAACCATTGACTTGTCATCCCAATTCAAAATTCAAACTTCCCTCTCACTCAAAGATTCCTTCCATCTTACAAACTTTCCATAACCATTACCAAACCCTAGCCTCACTCTTCCAACTCATTCCCAAACCCTAGCATCATCCTAAACTCCAACCCTAAGCCATCTCATTCCAATCTCGAAATTCCCCATAGCCACCTCATAAAACCCTAGCTACACTTCACCATTCCTACCCTAATCACCACCCAAGTGGCCCAAACATTAAGGGTAACCCTTAAGCCATTCCCATTGCATCAAACACCCATAATCCTAAGCCATTCTACCCTAGCCCACGACAACCCTAAGTGCTTCCATCCCAAACCCTAACCTCATCTCAGCCATTCAACCATTGCCTCCATCATCTTTGCACTTCACTCAAGAACAAGACCATCCTCCCACATTGATTTGCCCTAGCCTAAACACTTAGCCTACCCAAAATACACCATCATCCCATCACTCAAACACCATCCTTTGGTGGAAAGCCAAGCAAGTGGCAAGAACACTCGGTCACCATCATCACTAAGACTAGCCGCGGACCCTTAGTGTTAGGGACAAGACCGGGGTCCCTAACAAGTCCCTCTCCCACGTCCTCCACCCTCACAAAAGAAAACTTTCGTAATTCCTCTGTTTCGGCAACCAGAAACAGAGCGAGCCTTCCACGCCTCGGTTTTAACCACAAATGGATGTTCAACCACACCCAGCTGTGAACCACCCTCCACCACCATACCAGACAACGTGAATCCCTCCAAGCATTGCGGTGCCACCCTAGACCGAACTGTGAAAATATCTCTCCCACCACCTTTCAGTTTCTCTCTCTCTCTCTTCTCTCTCTCTTCTCCCTCCCTCTCTCTCACGTTTGTTCTCTCTAACTCACCGTGACTCTCTCAAGCTCTCGATTGATCTCCTTCGCTCTCCCTTGGTAAGCCTCTCTCTCTCTCTCTATCTTTGTCAGGTATGGGCTGGTAGGTTATGTTGCATTATGGGCTATGCAATATTAGATGGGCCATGGGTTTAAACTGAAGCATTATGGGTTTAATGGAGAATATCAATTTGTGAGAATTCGGGCCCACAAAAGGTTAGATTAATTTTAGGATTTAGAGAAATATGGATTCTTTTATTATTTTAGGTTTTTCTTTCAAAGTATGTAATTAATTAGAAATTTACGCAAGTTACGTGCCTATTTTATAGGTAATCAGCTAAGCTCCAGAAATATTGAATTAGTGCTACAAGTAGGGCTGGGCTCCTACTTCGACGGAGTCGGAAAGCCCAACTCCAACTTCCGACTTCGACGGAGTCGGAAAGCCCAACTCCAACTTCCGACTCCGACCAAAGTCGGAGGCCAAGTTGAGCTCCAATTCCGACTCCAATCAGAGCTCTAGTCGGAGTTGGGACGAGACAGCAATGGTGTGTAGTGGAAGAGATGCACTGTTCTGGTGGCACGTGCTCATTTTCTTTTCGTAGTCTTCTCTTTCTTTGAAAATATAAAAAATAAAAAAATAAAAAAAAAAAAAAAAAAAAAAGAAGAAAGAAAAATCAACAGAACTAAAGGAAGAAGAAAAATATAAAGCCCAACAGTAAGTGAAGAAGGTCGATGAGTCCAAAGAGAGAGTGAGAAAGGGAGGAATGAGGGAAAAAAAAGAATTGAAAGAGAGAAAAACTACAAAGGGAAATAGAGAAGAATAAGAAATAAGACAGAGATAGGAAGAGAGAGTGAGATCTAAGAGGAAGAAGTGTATTTATTTCTTTGTTGATGGAGATCAATGGAAGGATAGTGGAGGCCACGCCAATTTTGAACTATGTCCACAACAGTTAAAGTGTACTCTTGCTGTATTTATTTGTCTATTTGTTAAAGTGTATTTACTAATTATGGTGTCCACATCAAGTTTGAGTGCAAAAATGCAAAATCAACCTGTAGTACTAACTTCTCTATTGACTTGTCAATATCAAAATAAATTAATACTATTTAACTTGGGTCTGAGAGAAGCTCTTCCCCATTGCATGCACAGAGCACAAAGTTTCATCAAAAGCCGTGTAGAGCACAATATGAATGATCATGATTTTAAATTCTCGGCATGAAATATTTTATGAAAAACCATATGTTAAGTATGTTTACGTTATGATGTGTTTCTTACTAATTCATCAACTCATTTTAGTTTGTTTTATGTTTTTAAACCACCCCAAGTCAGAATAATTATGAAGATAAAGTTGCAGGACGAGACTTGGTCTAGGGATGCATGACAGAAGCCTAGATCATGCACAAAACTTTTAAGTTATTTTTATGGTACAAAGTTGAGAGATTTTAATAAATGTTTCCACGTACTCTCTTTTATGATTTCAATATTAATAAAATAAAATTTTTAAGTTAAGGTCAATAGTAGCACACTAGCTCCTGAGATTTTCTAAAAATGACATCAATCTTAACACTAGGGGAGCGGGGTGTTAATTATTGGCCCATTAAAAATTTTCATATGCCCAATGTATTTTTGGATGAGTTGGATCTATTTTAGACTCGAGAACAGGCCCATTGGAATTTATCAGGTACTTGGCCCATAAAAATATGGGCAAGTGAACAAGTGACCCAATACTGTTATTAAGCCCCTAAGAGACCTTAATAGTCCACAAAATAGACTGAGAGAAGAGAATCCTAGACTCATGAGATGTCACCCAAGACCCAGCTACTTTTGTCTATATATATATATATATATATAGAGAGAGAGAGAGAGAGAGAGAGACCGTAAGCCCCATGCTCATATATCCCCTTCTCTTTCCCCTAGGTTTAGGGTTGCTGCAAGTTGTTTTCTTCCCCAACTAGCCCCTCCATGCACGTTCATTGCCCCTCCATTACAACATCACGTAGGACCTCCCCATGAGAGTCGCAGGTCAGTTCCTTTCAAACAGCATGGCCAGAACCTAACACGGCAAGCCCCTCTCCCTGGTGCAGAGAAGCCAAGCCAACCATGGAAAGAAACCCAACAACAGACGCCACAACACCAAGGACCACCAACCTTTCCTCATGCAACACCTCCACGCCAACAACCTCTCTTTCCACCATTGTCCAACCATCATAAGCCCAAAGTCCCCGGTTTTATACATCGAAAACAGAGGAACCAACCCAACCACTTCTGCCACCCAACACCAAATGGAAAACCAACCTCATGCACCATCGGTAGCAACAGAAGATGCTGGAAAGCAAGTCTCCACCGTCGAACTGCAACACCCACCACTCGGTCTTCATGCTTCTCCTCTCTTTTGCGGACGTGAAACTGAAGTAGACCAGCCCACGCATGCACTGCCCACGTTTCGGTTGAAGACCAAGCTGCGACATCATGGGCCTCCCCTTGCTCCACCAAGCAAACGTAAGCCGGCCACCAGTGCGACACCGAGTCGTTGCACCACAACAACCCAAGCACGATGGTCCACGTTGGGATCCTTGAAGCCATAGTTGGTTCATCAACTACCTTGGACCACCGTCATTCCTCCACCGCACCATAAGCTCCCCCTCACGTTAGCTCTCTCTCTCCGCCTCTCGGTTTCTCTCACGTTATTCTCTCCCCACGTAAATTCAATCCCTCTCCACGTCTGAAGGTGCCCACGTGAGGTATAAGTGTTTTATAATAAAAGTTGCATAAATACCCTTGCACTGATTTGTAGTGTTTATCATTTATGATAATAAAAACAAAGAGAAAATAGACTATAGATATGTAAATATTTAGGGTTATGAAGATTTTAAATTTTTTTGGAAATATAAGTTAATATAGTATTTTAGGCTTAAATTTCAAAATATGTGTTTAATTAGAAATTTACGTAAGTTACATGCCTATTTTATAGGTACTCAGTCGCACCCCAAAAATATTGGATCAGCGCCACGAGGTAAGTATATTAATCATAAATTAGGATTAGCATACGTTAGCTAGTTATATATATTATTATTAAAGTAAGTTCTTTGGAAGCCAATGTTTATGTACCACGCATGTCATGATATCTTGAAGCACGCCATTCATCATAATTCATGATCAAGTTTCATTCTACATATAATAGTTATGTATATATTATGCATCTCTCGTTGCATAAGACATAAGTTTTTATAACATGAAGTGTAAGATAAGCTCAAAACAGTTAATAATATGGTCATTTAGATACATGGTACCAATGCGATTTATGGTGGATGTGCAAACCACGAACCTAGGCGTGGTCCACCATAGTATGCTAGAATAATATTAGCGGTTCCCCTTATGGTCACATGAAGTGGGGCCAGTGCACAACCTTGCACACAGGGTTAATTGTGTTCGCCAGTAAAATAAGTCAGATAAGTCAAGATAAGTCATGCATGTCAAAAGCATACATAGGAATGATCATAATTTTAAGTTCTCAGCATAAAATATGTTATAAAATACCTTATGTTTAGTATGTTTACGTTATGATGGGTTTCATTTTAGTTTGTTTTATATTTTTAAACCACCCCAGGTCAGAATATTTATGAAGGTAGAGCTGCAGGATGAGACTTGGCCCAGGGAGGCAAGGCAAAGGCCTAGATCATGAGAGAGATTTTAAGTTATGATTTTGATAGTAATAAAGTTTTAGAAATTTTAATAAGTGCTTCCGCATAGTCTCTTTTATATTTTCAATATTTTTAATAAAGAATGATTTTATTGATTATATGGAATCATTGTACCTGGTGTTAAGTATAAGAAAATTTTTAAGTCAAGGTTAGTAGTAGCACTTCGGTACCCCGAGATTTATAAAAGTGACTAAATTCTTAACCACGGGCGAACGGGGTGTTACAATATGCAAGATTAAGGCTCCCCTAAAAGCTTCCTTTTTTGTATGGACAACCTGTAGGAAGATCCCCACCTCAAACAATCTATGGAAATGCTAAATCATTCAGATGTATTGGTATTGTATATGCAAATAGAGTGGGGAGTTCGTTGACGACTTATTACTTCATTGTGACATTTCCATGAGCTTATAGAATAATTTCTTTGCTAGAGTGGGGTTAGGTTGGGTGATGCCAAGAAGGATGGTTGATTTACTATGAAGTTTGAGAGGCCTCCAAGGTAATTCTCACATTGCGGCAATCTAGAAGATGGTCTTGATTTGACTATAGTGGTGTATATGGAGGGAGATAAAAAGAGCTTCAAGGATCGCAAATGGACAATGGACAAGCTTAGAATGTTTTTTCTTAAAACTTCATTCCATTGGTCAATTGAAATAAAATTTAACGGCATGAATATTAACGACCTTCATCTATCTCTAGACAACCATGCATGTGTTGCTCTTGTATATGTCCCGTGTACTTGGGTTATGCATATTTCTCTCATCAATTGTAACACCCCCTTCCCGTAGGCTAGGAGTGCCACGTATTTCCCATAAAAAAATCATCCGGTAATAGATCCCATAATTTCTTAATTGAAAAACTGAACTTTTATTATGCGGAAAAAAGGTCTAATAAAACTGTCTCCCAAACATTAAATGAAATAACTGAAATAAATTCATGTCATAAAGACATGTTTTATTTTAGTTCGAGAAACTCACCGAGGTAAGTAATTTGATCATAAATTAGGATCATCACAGTCAGCCTATATGTATGTATTATTCAAGTCAGTTCTTTGATAGCCATTATTTATGAACCGCTCATGTCATATGCAAGCATGTCATCCAGCATAGCATACGAATATGTCATTCTGCATCATGTTTCAAATTCAGAAGTTATAATTATGTATGTATTATGTCATGCATCTCATGTGTATAAGACACGTAAGTCATCTTAAGTTCCAAGTGTAAGATAATATCAGATCAGTTAATAAGATGGCCATTCAGATGCATGGTACCAATGCAGTTCAGTTCAGGTCAGGGTGGTGTGCAAGCCATGAACCTAGTCGTGGTCCACCATAGTATGCTAGAATACTATCAGCGGTTCCCCTTGCTGCAGCGGGATGTGGGGCTGGTGCACAACCTTGCACACAGGGTTAAGTGTGTTGGCCAGTCAGATAAATCAGTCAGTTAATTCAGTTAAATCAGTCATACATAGCATAAGCATCAGTATTAACAGTCATGATTTTAAGTTCAGCATGAGAGTTGTTATGAAAATCTTATGTTTATTATGTTTACGTTGTGATAGATTTCTTACTGAGTCATCGACTCATTTTAATTTGTTTTCATGTTTTAACCACCCAGGTGATGATGAGGATTACGAGCAGGCAGGCCAGGAGTAGAAGGAGCATTTTATTTTAGTTCAGACTTTCTAAAATAAAACATGTCTTTATGACATGAATTTATTTCAGTTATTTCATTTAATGTTTGGGAGACAGTTTTATTAGACCTTTTTCCGCATAATAAAAGTTCAGTTTTTCAATTATGAAATTATGGGATCTATTACCGGATTATTTTTTTATGGAAAATACGTGGCACTCCTGGCCTACGGGAAGGGGGTGTTACATCAATAAAATTCCTCTTTGCCAATCAAAAATAAAATAAAATCCTATATGGCCATAATTTTCTGAAATAATATGTACAGTAATGAAATGACTAACACATCAAGCAAAATGTAATCTGCAAAATGCAAAACAACATATGGTAGTTAGAACATCTAGTCAAGTAATTATTTAGGCATCAAAGAATTGGAATGGCCCATTTGGTTGCAATAGGCTGATTCATATTATCAAAACAGTAAGAGCTCTCCGTACATGGGTAGTTTAAATCTTATATTATTCTTTTCAGTCCACAAAGTCAAAGTTTCCAAATGCAACTAAAACTATTGTTTTCCATCTAGAAAGTTAGGTAACACAGTTTTGAGTTTCAGACAAACATAAGGTTATAGTAAAGGTTGCAAATATCATGTTGGACGCAAACCTGGTCAAAATCAACATATATGTTGCAAAAGCGAATGACATCTTCAATGTTATTGGTGTTTATCTCATTCACTAGCTTTTCTGCAAAGTCCCGAAGAGGATCAGGATGTGCATCTCTATAATCTGATGAAGTGACCCATACACCAGCCTGGAATGGTTTCAGACACCAAATTTACTTTCATAACAATCTTTTTTTTGTTTCAAAACGAAGTACAAACTTTAAGATAATTATACAGGTTAGCAGGCTACAGAAAAAAGATAAGTGCAATAGATATTTAGAGTCAAAACATGAGCACTCACAATAAAAAGTTACCTCTTTCAAGTCATCTATCTGAAGTACCCTTTCCACACGAACAACATACATAAGGTCATCATCAACTTCTTCTCCAAACCTATCTTTCCATAATGAATGCAGTTTCTGTAAAATAGACAGCAACCTCTCAATAAAAGTTTGATTAAAGCATTACATGTATTTAAAAAATATTGTTACAGAAAAAAAACATGTATTTATTTATCCTTATTCAACTTTTGTATGAATCCATATGACAAGCCAATTAAGATGATAATGAGAGCTCACCCAAAACTTCTTATTGCTGGTATTTTTCATTCAAAGGAAGCACCGTGAGAACTCAACTTAGACCCTATAACTGCTACAATAAAAAAAATCTTAAATGTTTTTGCCAATTAACTGCTTTGACAAATTGAAGAGTACATTGAAAACCCTATATAACTAGGAACAAGACACTCTACCTATCATCCAATTACTTTTTTTTATAAGTAAGAAAATTTATTAATCCACATAATTAGGCATAGCCCAAGTACACAGGGAGTATACAAGAGAAAACACCTAATTACAAGCTTGGAGCTGGAAAAAAATCATAGAAATCATGAAAACTAGTCCCATCCAATACAATAGCCGATGCCCAAAGTAACAACATATGGGAAAAAAAAAAAAAATCTCCAATCCCTCCCAATGAATGTCCTCTCTCATTCCATGTACACCACATATGACATAATGGCACCATCTTCCAAAAAAAACGCAATTTGACAATTACCCTGGATTCTTCTCCAACAAGCCAATAGATCCACCACCCTTCTAGGCATCACCCAGGCAATACCAAGGCTATCAAAAATCTAATCCCACAGAACCTTTACCACTTCACAATGGAGAAGAAGGTGGTCCACTGATTCACCATTCCTTTTGCACATAAAGCACCCCAAACCTTTAAGTTCTAGTTTAGGAAAGTTAGGGTTTCTATTTTTAGAAAGCAAAATCTGGACTGTCCAACAACTAGGCCCAAGCCCACTAAGACCAAGAGAGGGCGAGCAAGCCCAGGCACTTTGCTTGCCCAAGCCCATTAAGAGCCCACGGGAGTAAGCCATCTAGGCTAGGACGATACCTACTTCAAGCATAACTCCTAGTTCAAACACAACTCCTAGTTCAAGCATAGCTCCTAATTCAATCATAACACCTAATCCAATCACAACTCCTTAGGCAATCACATCTCCTAGTCTAAGCCGAAAACCCTAGATGACCTAGCACTAGTTGAAAACCCTAGGATGACTAAGACCCCAAGCCTATTTCGGATTCCCCTATGGCAAAACACTAGAAGTCTTATCCCACTTGGACTTGCACCCCACAAAATCCTATTTATAGAACCCTATAACTCGGCGTGCACACATTTTGCTCCTCAAGAATTGCGCCGCACCCCTTGCATCCCACAAGTCACTCATTCAGCCACCACAACCTATCCTGCTCACACTGTGCGCCACCCCACTCCGTTGGTAGGTATTCTTGCTTTCCCTCACACACACACAAGTCATGGGTTAAACCACCATATAACTGAGCACTCACACACACAAGTCACGGGTTAAACCACCACATGCCTAAGCATATCACCACCCACCATCAACACCACCATCACAGCACCATGACCCTCAAACACATCCATTGTATGACCCAACCACCAAAGCATGTTGGAGTACCTCCTAAGCTGCCCACATGCCAGGTGGAATTAGGGTTACAAACTCTAACTCTGTCACCTTCCCCATCCTTTGTATGCCTCAGTTTGTCCTACGTAAACACCCTCTCCATTAGATGCATTAAAACCCTAAGCATATTATGATATATTAGTGTACATGGGAAAGAGAGAGATAGTCACATGAAACCTAAACCAAGCAAGCATTGCTCGGCTAAGCCCTAATACGAGCATGTCATAAGCCCTAATCCGAGATTGTCACATAAGTCCTAATCCGAGTATGTCATAAGCCTTAAACCGAGCATGTCACAAGCACCAAAACTGAGTATGATATAAGCACTAAACCGAGCATACCATAAGCATTGCACCGAGTAAACCTAGAGATAGGCGAGCAAGGTAGGTGAGGAATAATGATAGCCAAGAGAGTTAGACAACCCGAGAGATCCATACATGAATAATGATTAACGATTTAAAAAGTTTACATGATTACCAAAACTATTAAAGGTTTGGAGAAAACACACGATTAGCTTAAATTGTATGGTAAACTATAAAGTCTTTTTCAAATGTATGTATGTAGTAAATGTTTTCAAAAGTATATATGTATGAGACCTTCATTGATAGCCCCCTTTTATGAACCCAATGTATGATGATAGATGCTTTTTGATGTTAGAATTGCATGACTTTTGAGTGACTGAATACTATATTGCATGATTGTTTATTTTAAAAGAACGAAAGGTAAGGCAAGGTTAATGTAAAGAAACAGAGAAAGAATGTTTGCATGTGCCTGTTGAGGTTAATGAATGGCCATAAGAGGATGATGATGGTACGATGAGGTTGGGAATGGAGGGCAATGTCGGAATGACCCATTCCTGAGGTTCGGTTCTATTCCGCTAGCTAAGGCTAGAACCATTGATTACTTATCAAAAAAGGCTAGAACCATTGATCGCAAGGGTTGCCAACCCTAACACACAGGGGTTAACTGTGTGTAAACGGCCACAAAAGATGAGGTTAAGGTAACGAATGATTAATGATAGAGGTTAAGGAAATAAATGCTTATACTTTGAGGTTTAGGTAAAAGAATGTTTCTTAATGATTTAAGATTAATGCTTTATGTATGCTTAAAGGTAAGTTTTCTTAAGAATGTTGATGTTAAATGAAAACCTTATGTTTATATTATATTTACAGCATGATGTGGTTCTTACTGGGTATTCGACTCATTTTAATTGTTTTTAAATGTTTTCCCACCTCAGGTGAAGAAGGTTTTGAGGATGTTGCAGGTGAGGATGAACCTGTCAATAAGGATAAACCCACATTTTCTTAGTTTGTCAATGGTCAGGATCTTTCCTAAGGATGCAGTCCAAACAAAAAAAGTAGCCTTAGGTGCTTTACTCCTCCAAATGCTCTTATGAGGAAAGTGGCTACTAACCTGAGTAGTACGGACCTCATAGAAAGAGTGTACAGAGAAGTTTCCTTTACTAGGAGTCCAAACAATCTGGTATCTCATTAACAGATAGTCGCCAGAAAGGTTTTATAAAACCCTTGAAACAAACCAAGATTTGATCATTTTAAACTCGTGCAAGTTAAATATTAAGTATCACAGCTTGACGGAGAATAAGTTCACAGCTTTAAAATACCAAGCGAACAACTCAGCCCAAAATAATCATAGTGCAATAACTATTAAAACTTAAGTCGGTTTCAGAAACTTAACCAAATGGCGCAAAATCATACCTTCAAGACCATCTTGTCCTCTGGTTTTCCAAGGCTGCCTTGAATTGTGCACTGAGGAGTCTTCAATCCACACTGCTCTAACTGCCTCAAAGAAATGCACAATATAATCATATTAGTTAAATTTAAGTGCATATGCGTAAACAGACCTCCCAGTCAACCATTGACAGAGAGAGAGAGAGAGAGAGAGGGAGAGAAAGAGAGAGAACTAAAGAAACACCTGAACATGGAGACTAGACCTCCTGTCCATAGAGAATTGCCTAATAGAGGTATTCAAGCATAAAACCGGAGTCCCTTCTGGGTCAACAGCGTAGCGAACGCCAATACCCAAAGGCCAACCCTCTTGGTTTAACGTTGAAAGGGTGCCCACAGATGCCAACTCCATAATTGTCCTTGAAACCTCAGCCGGGAACGGCTTATCGCTCCTGAATTCCCTATGTGACGGCTCCGATATAACTGAAAGAGCGCATTTTACATTCCGAAACGGAGATTGAAATGACTTTGGCTTCGGAGGAGTGAACTGGATGTTGATTATGGGTTTTGAGGGAGTGAGTGATAGAGCAAAGTGGGTTGCCAGAGATTGAGTTTGGAGAAGCATTTCAGAGAAAGTGCAAGATTGCCAAGCCAATTTCAAGGTTTTCCCGGAAAGTAACAGAAGATTCGGAATGGTTACAGAGACAGAGACAGAGACAGTTTGGACAAGGTCTAGAGATTAGAGATGGGGATGAGCCTCACAACAGCAGGACAGGAAAGGCCTGCAAGTGGTCTGAACACATGTTTTGTACGCTTTTTTTTTTTTCTTTTTTTTATTTATGTTTTGTACGTTTTGATTGAAACCAGATGGCAGATATTATCCAATGTATTTTTACACTATTTTCTACGCTTTGATTGAAGCCAGATATTATCCAATGTAGTCTTTTTGCCAGGTGTGGAAATCAAAACCCTCATTCCCACTAAAAAAAAAATATTATCCAATGTATTTGTACACTCGTTTTATACGACTCTTGAGTCTTGAAATTATGTCGGTTTTGTTCTAAATTTATAATTAATTTGGTAGAGACAATAGTCCTCATAAAATATTAATTTTTAGAATTTTTAAATTCATTAACTTATATATCACTATTTTATATGTTTTATCCTCTCAAACCTATAAAAAGATATCTTACGGATCATTTATAACACAAGACATTAAGCTGGAAAATATTGAGTTCCGGAAAAGCTAATTTTATATATTGCAACCTCTCAGTTCTCTTGCTATAGGATCTATATGATATTGTATATTGTATAATATTAGTACATCATTGCGATGAATATTCTTATCTTATATATCTTAGTTTGATTTTAAATATTTCTTATTCATTCAATACTTAATATATTTATATTAAATCATGTCAAATATTACAAAAGCTTGAATTTATTGCCCTTGATGTTTTGTTTATTTTTTCTTTTTTTTCTTTTTTGCGACAATTATTTGTCTTCAGTTCTTGATGTTAAGATTTTTTTTTTTTCATAAAGTGAATCTTTTAAATACTATTAAGGAATTAAATGAACCATCCCTGCAAGACTATTCTAAAGTAATGCTTGTTTTAACCATTATTTAAATAAAGAATAGAAAACTCAGTACCTCAAATTAAAAGATTGTCAGAATCTATAAAATAATTTAAGGGAAAGATACAGGTACCATGTGACGACTCGGGTTAGCCAAGTCCTCACCTATTACTTGTATTACTTTTAGCCTTAGCCCAATTAGAAATGGGCCGAATAGGATTGGTGAGGTGAGCATTCAGTGAAGGACACGAGCCCCATCCTATTGCCAGCACATTAAGTGCCCAAGCCCATAGAAGAGGCCCAAATGGCTAAGTGGCATTCAGCCACTAGATGGTTTAGGGTCTTGAAACCTTTAATTAGGGTTTTGATGATGGAGGGAGGCGCCAAGAAGGAGACAATGGCCTTTAGGTTCCCTAAGCTCAATCATTTATGACCTAGGAAAGGGGCATCTTGGTTTGACACATAGCTTGCCACTTCGCAAGCATGCTAGAAGGCTTCTAGAAGAAGCCAAAGTGATGGAGGAAGGGAAAAGGCTCGGCACACTTAGGGCACACGCCCACCTTACCCACCAACATGCCACATGACTAACATGCAAGCTCACCTATAATGTTCAATGAATCTAGACTTGAAGTTGGAAGAAGGGAGAGAGAGAGAAGATGGTTCGGTTTCCTAAGAGCCATATGCCACCCACTAAGTATTTATGCATGAATACCTAGAAGAATTTATACAAACCCGCGGGAATGAAATCTCTTGAACCTACAATCAATTTAAACATTCACCCAAGAAAGCCAAAAATGAGTTAATGGATGGAGAATCTAGACCCGTTGAGAACTCATTTTCAAGAACCTAGATTATATTAAAATCTAGACCCGTTGAAGAACCTGTCTCAAGAACCCAGATTATAAGGATGAACGCCACAAAGGTTGTGATTCACCTTTGATAAGTTCAAAAGTTCAACCAAGAATAAGAGGAATAAACTCAACTCACAATGAAAATTCAATATTGTTTACCCTTAAAATAAGGCTACAAAGAGTATTTAAACCAAAACCTAATTACAACCCTAGCCAAAATAAAGCCCTTTCTCCCAAAAATACCCATGCATGAATAGTGTCGCACTACAGTAATTCGGCTACAGTAATTTTGCTACAGTAACTTCTTGAAACCCTAGTTCCTAAAAAGTAACTTTCCAAATAAATTGGCCACAATACAAGCCTTTCCCAAAACCCTAGTTCATAAGAAATAAGACATATGTGGGTCAAGCATCCTCAAGCCCACTTATTCTAAACTAATAAAATAAATCATTTTACAAATTGAAAGCCTTCAATAACAATAGGCCCAAACGATAACTCTAAGTCATGTCTTCCACAGCCTATATCAAGTGGATCAAAACTGGTTCTCCTTCTTTCAAACTCATCTTGAGTGTTAGGCTCTTGCTAGTTTCATCCCAAGTTGATTGTACCAATTCTTGCATTGCTTCCTTGATCTTCTTGGCTCTTGATCTTGTAATTGGCCCATCTGGAACTTGCAAATGATCTTTAAGACTAGGCCCACTTTGGTTTCCATCAAGAATCTTGTAATAATGAGGGAGGTCAAGAGGCGTATGGGGTACACCAAAAATCTGAAAAACAAGCCTCTTGGAGATTTTAGGGTTTCAGTTAAGGGTTTCACGCCTAATCATGAGATCCAACCATCATCTTGCCATTTGTCACACATGCATTAGGTATTGAAGTTTCTAGAAGAAGGAAATCATGAAGAAGATGAAGGGAGACTTAGGGATGAGGACAAGATAGAGGATTGGCTAGAGCAAACAAACACACACACACACACACACACACACATGCATATGTCAAATGGCAACCACGCACATGCCTAGGAATAAGAAGGCTCTAGTATTGAGGAGACACACTTAGGGTTTTAGCCATAATAGACTTACATGCTCCTTTTTCCTTAGAATGGGTTCATTGAACCTATACCACAAGGGGGAATGGTAAGGGCCATTTAGAGTTTCGGACATGCCACTTGTAACTCATGCTAGAGAGTCTTTTGGATTTCCCAAAGAAATGCAATGATGGAGAGGGAAAGAGGGAGATTTCGGCTAAGGCAAGAAGCTTTGTGCCACATAGCGTCTATGGACTAAGACTCTTGGGTTTCCAATGTCAGAAACAATGATGAGAGAGAAAGAGAGAGTTGGTGTGGGAAATGAGGGAGTATTTAAAGCCTTGAAGTACTTATTAGAACAAAGAATTGGGACCCTTACCCAGCACAAATGAGTCCCTAAGCTATTAGGCTACGATTTTACATTGGAGTATAAGAAGAGGAAAACCAATACTGTTGCAGATGCCCTCTCACGACTACACTTAGCAGAATATACCAAACCCATAGAAGACACCACACTGCCAATCCAAACAATAACCACCATAGAAAACCAACCTAATCAACCAACCCTACACTTCCAGGCAATTAGTATAATGCAAACACAATGGATGGAGGAATTAAAGAAAGTTTATCCCCAAGATCCATAGTTACAGCAACTAATTAGCCACTATCATTAGGGAATCTTGGATCCAAATCTCTACCAAGTTTGAAATAAGCTACTCTTCTATAAAGGCAGACTTCATCTCAGATTTTTGGTGCCCTTCCAACAATAGATTCTGTAGCAGCTCCACAACGGTCCATTGGGAGGCCACACAGGGGTACATAAAACACATGCAAGAATAAAAAGGGAATTTTTGTGGCCTGGATTGAGGAGTTACCACTCATAGGTGGAAGAACTGTAAGCATGGATATAAGTATGTATTTTATTGAAGGGTTACCTCTCATAGGTGGAAGAACTATAATAATGGTGGTGGACAGATTGAACAAATATGCTCATTTCATGTCTCTCACTCATCCATATATAGCTTTGAGTGTGGCGAGGGTTTTCATGGAGAATGTCTTTAAGCTACACGGCCTTCCACAAACCAATGTTAGTTATCGGGATTCCCATCTTTACAAGTAATTTTTGGAAACAATTATTCAGGATTTGTGGCACAGAGATCTTACTCAGCTCGACATACCATCCCCAGATGGATGGTAAGATAGAAGCAATAAATAAGGTGCTCGAGTGTTTCCTGAGATGTTTTTCTAGCGACAGACCAAAGGATTAGAGGCGTTGGTTGCCCTTAGCAAAGTATGCATATAACACTTCTATGCATTCCTCTACTAAGGTCTCACCTTTTGAGGCACTATACGACCAACCCCTGCTACGAATGTTGCCATACGAACCAGGATCCACCAAGGTGCAGGTAGTAGATGAGGAGCTTAGGAGTCGTGACTTCATAGCCACCCTGGTTTGAGAAAATCTACAAGAAGCACAAGCAAAGATGAAATTTTTTGCAGATCTGAAGCGTACACATCGAGAATACAAAGAGGGCGAGTGGGTTTACCTCAAGGTTTGTCCCTACCAACAGATGTTAGTCTCCATGCATTGGAATCTCAAAATTGCACCACGATATTACGGGCCTTTCCATATCCTTCACAGAATTGGGAAGGTAGCATACGAACTTACTTTGCCCCTGACTTTCTAATCTATCCTACTTTCCATGTTTCATGCCTCAAGAGGAAGTTAGGAAACAAAGTACAACCCATGCCGAAGCTTCCAGTTGTAACCCACGATTGAACCCTAGCCCCTGAACCGGAGAAGACACTACGAAGGCAGCTGGTACGAAAGGGGAACAAAGTTGGAGTCGAGGTGCTAGTACACTGGAAGGGGGCGTCAGATAGGGCTGAGCACCGACACTTTCGAAGTCGGAGGGCCCAACCTCCTACTCCGACTCTGACTTTGTCGGAGGTCGAATCCGACCTCTGACTCCGACTCCGAGACATACAAAATCCACTCCGACTCCAACTCCGACTTGTCGGAGCGGAGTCGGATTTTTTTATTATTTTTTTTATCTTTTTTAACTTCATATTTGACCCACTTTTTTAAAAAAAAAAATTTGAGCTTTCAAATTTCAATTTTCTCAACATTACAATCTAAATTAATTAAACTTTTGATTATAACAAAAAATACAACTAAATAAAACAAGTAACATACTAACATGCATTCAAAAATTAAAAATAAAGTCCTATTGCAATAGAAACGGCGCCGTATTGTATAGTAGTATACTAACTAATATAAATCTATTTTATATATTATATATATATATATGAAAATTTATAAAAAATATATGATATATATTATTATATATGAATATTAAAAAAAAAGCACCGTATACGAAATATTAATAATAAACTAATATACTTGATATATATATATTAAATCTCTAATCTCTTATACTTGATATATATATTAATATATATAAATATTAGTTATACTAATACTTATATTAGTATTAGTTATTATTAATACTACATATTATAGTATTATACTAATAGTGATATTAATACTATATATTATAGTATTTTACTAATAGTGATATTAATACTATATATTATAGTATTATACTAATAGTGATATTAATACTATATATAATTATAGTGATTAGTATAACTATATTAGTATTAGTTATAGTGATTTAGTATAACTATATAATATATTAGTATAAGTTATAATACTATAAGTTATAACTATAGTCTATATTAGTATTAGTATTAGTTATAGTGATTAGCATAACTATATATTAATATTTGCTATAGTGATTTTAATTTAGTATAACTATATAATAGTATTAGTATAAATATTATCATATTACACTAACTATATCATTGATAGTATTAGTATACTAATGTCTAATACTAATATATCACTATAGTTAATAGTATCACATAATAATATAGTATTAGTAATTAATACTATAGTGCTTTATATAATAATTTATATATAGGCTTAAAATGGTTTACTAATAGTATTAGTATTAGGCCATAAATCTAATTATTATACTAATGTATATTAGCATTACTAATATATTTATCAAAATGAATATGTTGAGAATTTATTAGGTAAAAAAATATAATTAATACAAGATATTGTTATATAAAATTTATATGAATAATACTTTAGTTATTATACATTAGTATTATATGTTATTATAAATTTATAGATTAGTATTTATCCATTAGTATATGTATTACAATATTACATGTTGATGTTATTATGCATCTTAGTGTTTATAGTATATTATATATACATTAGTATTACATGCTATTATATTTATACATTAGTAATTTAGAACAACATGGTAGTAATATTGTAAATTTTTAATAGTATGATATTTACATATAGTCATATACTAAACTATTATTAGTAAATTTAGTCTATATATTATAGTATAAATATATTATTTAACTAGTATATTATTGAGTTTAACTAACTATATAAGATATAGTTGTATAAAATTTAAATAATTAATATATAGAAAAACACATATTTTTATAAAATATGTAAAAAATCAGAGGCGGAGTCGGAGGGTCACGTCGGAGGCGGAGGCGGAGGGTCGGAGTCGGATTGGAGCGGAGCCGGAGTCGGTTCATCAATGACTCCGACTCCGACAGTCGGAGCGGAGTTGGATTCAGAGTCGGATTGTCGGATTTTTGCTCAGCCCTAGCGTCGGAGGAAGATGCATTGTGGGAAGAGTTTACTCAATTGAAATGGCGCTACCCAGACCTTGTGGGCAAGATCTTCTAAGGAATGGGGTGTTGTTATGGGTGTAAACCCTAATCTAAAGGGTTCCTTGTTAACCGATGGGTTTCCAAGGACAACCTAGTGTTTGTCTTTTATTTTATGTCAGGGTTATTTAAGTCCTTTGTTTGTTATGTGTTATTAGGGTTTTGACCGAGTCTTAGTCAGTGGGCTGGGCTGGTTATTGTCAAGTGGTGGGTCAGTTATTGTAGCGAGTGGGTAGTGCTCTTGGGCCTTGGTGAAAGTGCAAGAGTGGTCTATTATGAACTTGTCTATTTAATTCCTGCAAGTATGATAATGAAGTATGACTTTGCATCCCAAGTATTTGTGAGTACCGGAGGCCACTGGTACCTTGAATAGGTGATGGATGCAAGAAGGGCTATCCGCAATGCCAATAGGAGGGCTAGGTGTGCCGAGGCGAGGAGGGTGGCTCTGGGGTGCTTGCATAGTGCAGAGGGTGAGGCTTTCGGCGTGGAGGGTGAGACCTTGGGCGCACAAGGCAAGGCCACTGATATGAACCCGCGGGAAAGAAATTCCCTTGAACCCACAGTCAATTTGAAAACTCCCCAAGAAAGCCAATAATCAAGTCAAGGATGGAGAATCTAGACCCGTTGAAGAACCCGTCTCAAGAACCCAGATTATAAAGGAGGAACATCACAAAGGTTGTGATTTACCTTTGATAAGTTCAAAAGTTCAATTAAGAACAAGAGGAGTAAAACTCAACTCACAATGAATAAATTCATTAAATTTCATAAACTTCATAAACTCATTAGAATGAGGCTACATAGAGTATTTAAAGCAAAACCCCCATCTTCCAAAAGTGCACCTGGATGAACAATGTCGCGGCTACAGTGCCGCGCTACAGTAACTCGGCTACAGTAACCCTAACCCTAGTTCAGTAAAATAATAATTTTCCCAACATGCCCTTGCATAGGCCCCCTTAAGTGCTTCCCATAATAAACTCAATTATTATAAACTAATAACATAAGTTCTTTAAATGAATTAAATAAGTTGAAACCCTTCAAGAGCTCAAAGCCTTTAAGTCTTGTCGTTGCCCTCTTACGTAGCTAATCAAATGAATTAAAACTGGATCTTCATCCTTCAAGCCCCCCATCTTGAATGTTGGGCTCTTGCTAAACTTGTCCCAAGTGGATTGCAACAATCCTTGCATTGTCTCCTTGATCTTCTTGGCCCATCTGAAAGTTGCAAATGATCTTTAAAACTAAGCCCATCTTGGTTCCCATCATTCCCCCTCTACTCAAAAGGATTCGACCTCGAATCTCCACTTGGATCAAAGGGAAAATGGTTAGTAACATTGAAAATAGTAGAAACAGGATACTTACCTGGAAGATCCATTAGATATGCATTTTCATTAATTTGTTCAAGAATTTGGAATAGTCCATCCAAGCTATCCATATTATCAACTGGTGAAGACTTTAAATCTAAAGGAGGAAATTGATTAAGTCTATAAACAATTTCAATTGGTAAAAATTTAGTAGTGGCATGAACACCCCAATTATATGTAAACTCAATGAATGGCAAACAATACTCCCACAAATGTTCATGAAGCACATCTAAAGTCTTCCTCGAACCAACATGACCACTCCAATATGCAAACTCAATGAATGGCAAAGGATACTCCCGCAAACGTTCATGCAACATGTCAATGAATGGCAAATGATACTCCCATAAACGTTCATGCAACATGTCTGAAATCTTATTTTCACCAGAATGACCACTCCAATTATATGCAAACTCAATGAAATACAAATGATACTCCCGCAAACGTTCATGCAACACATCGATGTATGGCAAATGATACTCCCACAAACGTTCGTGCAATACATGAATGAATGACAAATGATACTTCCACAAACGTTCGTGTAACACGTCTTTGAATGGCAAATGATATTCCCACAAACATTCATGCAACATAACAAAAGTCTTCCTTACACCAAGGTTACCCAACAAACCACCATGTTCATCACACACAAGCAACATAAGCATAAAACTAGTAGGCACACAAACTCTATTTTTTCTAAACAAGTTCCAATCTACTTTGTAGAACTTACCAAAAGATGCTTTCTCACATATTCCATACATACTAGCAAAGTCATCATCATTAGCATGCAATTCCTTATCACATTCAAGTCTCAACAATTTTGCATCTAAAATGAAGACAATGACATACCTTCTTGCTAAAGCATCAACCACAAAATTTTTCATACATTGTGTGTATTTGAATACATGAGGAAAAGTCTCAATACAATCCTCCCGCTTAGCATGCATTCTAGTCAACAACTTACCTTGTCCTTTTAAGTGTGTCAATGACTCATGTTTTTCCAAAAAAGGTCGGTTAGGAATTGTCGCACCTGGCACAAAATCAATGTAGTGCTCTATTTCCCTAATAGGTGGTAATCCACTAAACACACCGCTAGGAATCATGACCTCATATGCTTTTGTCTTTCTGTTTTTCTCTGCAACCTCTCTTTCCTTTTCCTCTTGTCGCTCCACTCTTTTTTCTTGACTCTTAACCACCTCTATATTTTCTTTTTCTCTCTTTCTTTTGATGTTTTGGCCTCATTCTCTTTTTTCCTCTCACTCTCTTTGTTCTTTTCACTCTCTGTTTTTCTTTCACTCTCCTCTTTTTTTGAACTCCCGGCCTCACATTTATTTTTCAACTCATTCTCTCTTTTTCTTGATGTTTCAGCCCCACCCAAATCATTTCCCTTAGGTGGTTCGGTCTTCCTCTTTGTTACAACTTGATCATTTTTGTCCCACTTTGGTTTCCAAGGAGTACTAGAAACCAAAGTATACTTTGATATACCCTTTCCTTTTAGCCGCATTTCCACCTTCATAGCCATGTGCACCATATCCTCTACCTCCTTATAATGTTGCAACTCAACTACATTGGCTATCTCCCTATTCAACCCACTCAAAAATCTTGTCATCGTGGCCTCCTGATCCTCCACTACATTAGCCCGAATCATAGCCACCTCCATCTCCTTATAATAATCCTCTACACTCCTAGACTCCTGTGTAAGATTTTGTAGTTTTTGGTAGAGGTCTCTATAGTAGTGGCTAGGTACAAATCTCCGCCTCATGATTGTTTTCAACTCTCTCCATGTTTCTACAGGCCTCTCAAAATTCCTCCTCCTATTGGATACTAATTGATCCCGCCAAATAATCGCATAATCAGTGAACTCAATTACAGCCAACTTCACCTTCTTCTCCTCAGAATAATTATGACAATCAAACACCAACTCTATTCTTTTCTCTCACTCTAAATAAACTTCAGGGTCAGTTCTACCTTGGAATGATGGTATTTTCATTTTGATGCTCCCAAGGTTCCTATCTACTCTATCTCGACCCCCTGAGTTTGCCCTAAGGCCTCCTCCATGCCTTCTATCTCTCTCACCTTGCAAATTTCTAATCACTGCTTCTTGATTATTCATACTTTCCCTCACTTCACCTAACACCAAGTTCAATCGCTCAAACTGTTGTTGCATGGCTTGCAACACAAAGGATGAGTTATCTGCCATCCCCTTTGGTGAAAAGTCACTTCTATGAGACATCATAATATGCTGTACAAAAACAATGTTAGTGGAAAATCTTACACACTCCCTTACGTGTTTACACTCGAATAATGACACTCCACTCGTGTTTCACTCTTAATTGGCTTTTTCCCGATAATAGTCTCACACTCTCTTGCCTTTTACCTCAAAAGTTTTCTCACTCAAGTTCTTTAGAACTAGTTAAACTAAATCAAGATAATACAACCTTGTATTATTCCAACCAGTAATATAGATGAAAGAAACAAGGAATGAATAAAATGACACGAGACTCAAGAAATTTATATGAGGGAAAGAGTAATTATAAAACAAGACACCAACTAGCAAGTTGCATTCAGCTCCTATGATGATAATAACTCAATCAACAAATACTTTCTTTCTCTTTGTTGTAACTATGTAGCAACTTTGAATATCCTACCTTCTCTTTTCTTCTTCTTCTTCTTTCTGTTTTTTTTTTTCGAATTTTTTTTTCTTTTCTTTTCTTTTCTTTTCTTTTCTTTTCCTTTCCTTTCCTTTCCTTTCTTTTTCTTTTCCCTAATTCAACCACAAACAACAACATTCAATTGTGAAAACCAAACAATTGAATTCAAACACACAAGCATGGACAATGAAGTAGAAGAGAATCAATGGAACCACACTCCAAGCAATTGACAATGTTAGAGATGCAGGAAACCCTAGAATTTTGAAACTCTAGGTGATGCAAATTTCAGCCAAACCCAAAATCCTAAGAATTTCGGCAGCCTACTTTTTGTTTCTATTTTTTTTTTTTGGCAACCCTAGAACAATGAAGCCCTAGAATTAAATTAAATGATGCTAAAATTAAAAGATAGAATCAGACCTGATTGGAAACCTGGCTCTGATACCAAATGATATGAACCCGCGGAAAAGAAATTCCCTTGAACCCACAATCAATTTGAAAACTCCCCAAGAAAGCCAATAATCAAGTCAAGGATGGAGAATCTAGACCCGATGAGAACTCGTTTCAAGAACCTAGATTATATTAAAATCTAGACTCGTTGAAGAACCCGTATTAAGAACCCAGATTATAAAGGAGGAACGCCACAAAGGTTGTGATTTACCTTTGATAAGTTCAAAAGTTCAATTAAGAACAAGAGGAGTAAAACTCAACTCACAATGAATAAATTCATTAAATCTCATAAACTTCATAAACTCATTAGAATGAGGCTACATAGAGTATTTAAAGCAAAACCCCCATCTTCCAAAAGTGCACCTGGATGAACAATGTCGCGGCTACAGTGCCGCGCTACAGTAACTCGGCTACAATAACCCTAACCCTAGTTCAGTAAAATAATAACTTTCCCAACATGCCCTTGCATAGGCCCCCTTAAGTGCTTCCCATAATAAACTCAATTATTATAAACTAATAACATAAGTTCTTTAAATGAATTAAATAAGTTGAAACCCTTCAAGAGCTCAAAGCCTTTAAGTCTTGTCGTTGCCCTCTTACGTAGCTAATCAAATGAATTAAAACTGGATCTTCATCCTTCAAGCCCCCCATCTTGAATGTTGGGCTCTTGCTAAACTTGTCCCAAGTGGATTGCAACAATCCTTGCATTGTCTCCTTGATCTTCTTGGCCCATCTGAAAGTTGCAAATGATCTTTAAAACTAAGCCCATCTTGGTTCCCATCAGCCACGCAGGACCGACCGATTGCCACTTGGAGGTTGACCGAGTTGTTTTCAAATCCCTTGAATTTAGGGGATGACGCAAATCCATTGATTATAGGGGATTGGGCGATTTGGAGGATGATGACTGAATTGAGCTTCTTCAAATTAGGAAGTTTATCCATTTGTTATTTAGTTAATTTGTTTCCTTTATTTTAGGAGTTGTTGGGATTGTTTCCATAATTTTAGAAGTTTGATTTGTTTTGGAATTGTGATTTCAAAAGAAGTTGTTAAAGGAAATAATTGGGGGAGGGCTAGCTGAACCCTAGTACTATTTATTTCGGTTTTGCATTGTAATTGATTATTATGCTATTTTCAATAAAAGTGAAGCTTATGCTTTCTCACCCTAATTTTCGAGAATTGAGTGCTAGCCCGAGTTAGTCTTGATTTTCATCTTCAACCATTTGGATCTTGGTATGGCCTCGAGGTAGCCCTTGATTCATCCATCCAACACGACCGTAAATACTTGAGCACGAGTGAGGCTTCCCTCATTGGTGCTTTCATTGAGAGACGTTCAACCCGTGGAGAGGAAGCCAAGGAGGAAGATCATGGTCGATTGACAACCAATTAATAGGGAGCGGATTGAGAACCTCGAAGCCACTTTGGAGGCACAACACACCACCACCAATGAACGGCTTGGAAGGTTAGAGGATGTGCTCCACCAATTGGTGGATCAAATGAGGAATGGAGATGGAAGGCGCTATAGAAGAAAAGCCGAGAGGCATCATAGTCTCAAGGGCTCTGTTGGGTCTAGAAGAAGCCAACACCATGAGAGGGTCGAGGATTTGGATTTATCTAATCAAGATTCCTCAAGCACCAATGAGGAATCAACCGAGGAAAGTGAAAGGGAAGAAGGGAACCGAGGTGAGAGAAGAGGCGCACGTAGGGGGAAGTTCTTAAACCAAAAATGGACTTTCCCAAGTTCAATGGTGATGACCCAAGCACTTGGGTTAGTAGAGCTGAGCAATACTTTGAGCACAATCACATGGAGGACCATGCTAAAGTGTCCTATGCCGCCTACTTCCTTGAGGGGGAGGCTAACCAATGGTGGCAATGGATGAGGAAGACCTATAGAGCTCAAATGAGGGAGTTGAAATGCCAGAAATTTGTCAAGGAGCTCTTAGGGAGGTTCAGGCCAACTGAGTATATGGACTACCATGAGACTCTCTCAAAAATCAAGCAAACCGTATCTTTAAGGGATTATCAAAAAGAGTTCAAATACTTGTCTACAAGGGTACACGGGTGGTCGGAGAAGGCTCTCATTGGGACTTTCGTGGGAGGCTTGAAGAGTTGGCGGTGGAGGTAGAGCTTAAGAAGCCGAAGACCTTGATGCAAGCCTTGGAGGTTGCATGGATCAAGGAAGATCAACTCCAAGATTGGATCAAGGAAGATCAACTCCAAGATTTGAGGAAGAATAGCCGCTTAGGGGTAAGAAAACCATCCCCAATGGTTTCCAAGTTTGGTGCAAACAAAACTTATAGCAAGGACTTTTGATCGGGAGGTCCTAGTGGAGGTGTATCAAGTGGAACCAAACCATTACCTGCAGCGTGAAGAGGTTATCTTGGGAAGAGATGTAATGACGAAGAGAGAACGAGCTTTGTTTCAATTGCAATGAGAGGTTCACAATGGGCCACAAATGCAAAGCCAAGCAAATTTTTCTCATAGAGATGGAGTCAGAGGAAGAGGAAGACATAGGGGAGGAAGAGTGAGGGTAAGAAGAGCAAGAACAAGATGAGGTCGTGAGGGGAGATCCTCATATTTCTATCCATGCATTGGTGGGTGTTGCGGGACCTAGAATGATGAGAACACAAGCTCACATTGGCAAGATAGAGGTAACGGTTCTTGTTGATAATGGTTCATCCCTAAACTTCATAAACTCTAAAGTGGCCAAGAGCTTGGGGCTGCCTATGACTTCTACCACTCCATTTGAGGTCAAGGTAGCTAGCGGGGAGAAGTTGATGTGTAGAGAAGTGTATAGAAAGGTATTTTTGAAAACACAAGGCCTTAAGATTGTAGTAGATTTTTATTCTTTGCCTATTGTGGAGTTGGACGTTGTGTTGGGTGTGTAATGGCTAGAGGAGCTAGGAAAGATAGTCTCGAACTATAGAAAAATGACTATGGAGTTTATGATGGGGGCAAATGGGTGACCATGAGGATGAATGGAAGAAGGGGATGTAAGGCCGTGGGGGCCTAATGAGATGGAGAAGATCTTGAGACAAGGGGGCAATGTTTTACTATCACATTGGCCTCCCAACCGAGGGGTTTGAGTGAGGGGCATGAAGTGGAAGATGGGGGCATGAAGAGGGAGTTAGGGGCTGAGGTTCCTAATGCCTTGAGGGGTTTGCTGGGGAGGTTTACTAGGGTGATGGAGGATCCAAAGACAATTCCACCCTCAAGGGAATTTGACCATCGCATTCCATTGAAGAAGGAAGCAAGCCGGTTAATGTGGCCCCCTACTGGTATGCCTATTACCAAAAGATCGAGATCGAAAAGCAAGTCAATGAAATGTTGGCTAATGGGCTCATATGGCCAAGCACTAGCCCATTCTCAAGTCCGATTCTCTTGGTGAAGAAGAAGGATGGCACATGGAGGTTTCGCACCAACCACCGAGCCTTGAATGAGGCTATTATTAAGGATAGATTTCCAATTCTGACCATTGATGACATGTTAGATGAGCTTGGAGGTTCAATGTTCTTCTCCAAACTTGATCAAAGGGCCGGATACCATCAAATAAGGATGCATGAAGGGGACATTCACAAGACAGCTTTTCGGACTCACAATGGCCACTTCGAGTACTTGGTGATGCCGTTTGATCTATGCAATGCTCCTTCAACTTTTCAAGCATGCATGAACTAAATCTTTAAGCCGTATTTGAGGAGATATGTGTTGGTATTTTTCGATGATATTCTTGTTTATTCTAAGACATGGGAGGATCATTTAGAGCACTTGGAGGTTATTTTGGGGGTGCTACTTGACAACTCTTTCTATATTAAATTGTCCAAGTGTGCATTCGGCCAAGGGGAGATTATGCATTTGAGGCATTTGATCTCACTTGAGGGAGTCAAGGTGGATTCAAGAAAGGTTGAAGCTATGGTGGCTTGGCCCAAACCGAAGACCATCACCGAATTGAGGGGCTTTCTAGGGCTCACGGGTTACTATAGAAAGTTTGTCAATGATTATGCTTCCATTGCAAGACCACTCACCAACATGCTCAAGAAGAATAATTTCGTTTGGAGTGAAGAGGGGGAGAAGGCATTTGAAGCTTTGAAAAAGGTCATGACAACTACACTCGTCCTTGCTATGCCTAATTTTGAGAAGGCATTTGAGTTACACACGGATGCAAGCATTGTGGGGTAGGTGCAGTATTGACACAAGAAGGGAGGTCACTAGCCTTCATTAGCAAGGCCCTTGGTGTTCAAAAGAAAGGGTGGAGTGTGTATGCACAGGAGATGCTTGCCATCATGGAGGCCGTGAGGGTATGGAGGCCTTATTTGTTGGGGCAGAAATTCTTGATAGTCACGGATAAACAACCTTTGAAGCATCTTTTGGAGCAAAGAATCACCACTCCAGATCAACAAAGGTGGGTATCTAAGTTACTTGGGTCTGAATTTCAATTGGTGTATAAGCCGGGTAGGGAGAATCGTGTAGCTGATGCCTTATCTAGGAGGGAAGATGGTGAGGTGTTGGAGGCCCTTCGGGTCCTTCATGGGGAGTGTGGTATGAGATTAGAGAGGGAATACAAAATGATCTAAGGTGTAAGGAGGTGATGGAGAAGTTAGATGTGGAGGCTAAGGGAGTAGAAAACTATGAGATGCGTGATGGGCTTCTAAACTATAAGGGGAGAGTAGTGGTGCCGAGTATGGGAGATCTTCGGAAGGAATATTTTAGGCCACTTTCATGATACAAAGGAAGGGGGATGATTACGTCCAAAGAATAACGCGATAGTTGTAGCACAGCTTTAGGGTGTCGATTCCACAAAGAGACAAATTAAAAGAATAACAGAAGGAATAAATAAACTAAAGAAAAATATGAAATAATTAATGGAGAACAAAGATTAATTTTAAAGGCAAATTAAGAGAAGCAAAGTAACTAACGAAAAAAGTACACAAATTTGACAAACAGTAAAGCATCGAAAATCCCTTGCACAAATCCAATATTTTAATTATTTTTAATTCATTGAATAATTCAATTGGAAACTCAATTCCCAAAATTCAAGGTATAGATTTATAAACTAAAATTAAACCAAATGTAATTATTTGAAAAACCATTCATCACTTTTAAAATACATAAATTATTATCCCTATTGAGAAAATCCAACGATGACAATATACTCAGAGAGCGATATTGCAGCAAAGAATGAAATCAATATAGATAAATAATTGATCCAAACATAATCAAAGAACCAATCCATTCAATAGAAAAAGTATGAATGAATCCATAAACAGAATAAATTCTATGATTATTCAGAGAAGAAAACATCAACAATGAATTGAGAATGATAAAACAAAAGAGTTTTAGTAATTGAAAATCAAATACATAAATAAAAAATAAATTAAAAATACCATCTAATGTGCAAGTTCATCCCTAGCCGTACTTGAGAATTTAGTTACTCATAAATATAATGGACAACAAAAATCACAAGAGAAAAATAAAGCAAACGACGGCTATGGAAATTAATTTCGTCTCCCCCTCTTCAGAACTGAGTCGTCTCCCCTTATTAACTATGAATTTCATGCTAATGAAAAGCTTATATAGAATAGGAAAAAAAACCCTAATGTCTTCATATTCCTGCATACAAAATCGCCTAAATTTTAGGACTCATCTTGGCTGCCACGTATGGGTTTCAGGTTTTCGGACTTAGAAATCCTTATTAGAGACAACTTTGTAGCCCTTTAAGATAGCTTTCCAACACATCAGGAATCGCATCAATCTAATATTTGAGAGCACAGTTATGATCAAAATACTAAAGTATGTATAGGCTGTCTTCTAGCGAATTTCGGACTAACTTTTTCTCTTGATCCGAATTACTCTCAAACCCCATCATTATCCTTATTTGAAAAGTCCTACACTCGTTGAAAGTTCTTAGATTATTTCAAAGTCTTACTCACTTGAAAGTCATTTGAATTTGACTAGGTTTAAACTTGCACTTTTATATACTTTGAAATTAAACATATAAATCTGCTCAGGAGTATCCCAAAGTAAATAAAAACTCAATTCAAGAATACACATTAATTTCTATGATTTTTATTCACATTTTACCATTTTAGTTCAATAATAGGGTATTTAGAGTGCACTTTCGTACACTCATCACACCCTCAACTTGCTTATTGCTAGTCCCTAGTAATTTTCATGCCAAAACGACGAAGGAAACCAAAGAAAATCACACACAAAGGCCACCAAGTCACACTTTCTAGATTCACATATCAAAACAATCTTAGGAATTCAATAACTCTATCACAAGCAATTCACCTATAGCAATCTAGAGAGTGTGTGTGTGTTCCAAACTATTTTCCATCTAACCTGAAGCCCTAACACATACAACATAAAGAACATCTCAAGCGAAAAACTCAACTCCATAACTTACGGGTATAAAAGTGTTTCGTGTGAGGATTCTCTCTATGGAGTTGACAATGAGTGTACACACACTCTCATGGGAAATTAGGCAATTATGTACAAGCAACAAACAATTCCACCACTCTTTCTAAAAACTTACTTAGGATCAGAACGGTCAACACAAAAGGTTGTAACATGGCTTATGTTTGGGGCTATATGAAAAAAATGGATGAAAATGATTCAAAAACTTCCAAGTACATACAAAGGGAATCTTATTAAACCTCTCAATAAACCACATTTCTCATTTGATGTACTCTTCAACCTTTCAAATCATCGAATAATGCCTCTTTTTCTTTTTCTTTTTTTCATTTTTTTATAATTTGGTGAACAATTATACGTCACCCTAGTATTTTGCTATTTCTACCCAGCCTTGATATTTTTGCCTTTGAAACTCACTCACTTGAACACATTGTAACGCATGTTCTTCCCTTTTTTCTCTCTCTTTTTTTTTTATTCCTTGCAAAAAAAAAAAAGGAATTTCACATCTAGTACACACTTGGAAGTAACAAGGGTAGGGAAAATCAGTGTATAAGTTATACTCCAATATGGAGAGGTATGGATAATATATGTATATGAAGAAAAAGTTACATATGTTTATTGGCTCAAAGTTGGCTGCTAGGAGTCTATGATGGAAAGGTTAGCTTAAAAGGCTCAAATATTCATCCTAAGTTGACCTTCGTCATATCTCAAGTGTATCCACCATCTTACCATAAGTCATGTAATGATATTCTCAAAAGAAATGTCCAATTCAACAGATCAATGAATGCTTATAACAATTTACTGCATTTGTAGGCTCTCAATCCTCTCCAAAACTCACATGAATACTTAAGTAAAAGAGTTCTCTAACTACATGTGTCAAACCACCATCTTACCACAAAACTTGGATGAGTGCATTAGGGGTTATGTGAATGCTTCAGCAAAAAATGATTATGGTGGGTTTAGTGAATTCACGAAGATGGCTATGAATGAGAGTGAGTACACATGTGAAAATGATGCACGTGTGATGCAAAATTAAAAAAAAATTACACATGAAAATATGCCACAGTTTCAACAAGCATTTTAAATACTGAATTTGCACCACCACCCCCCAACTTCAATAAAACATGACTGAATGAGAGTGAGTACATATGTGAAAATGATGCACGTGTGATGCAAAATTAAAAAAATTTTACACATGAAAATATGCCACAGAGTTTCAACAGTATTTTAAATACTGAATTTGCACCACCACCCCCCAACTTCAATAAAACATTGTCCTCAATGTTTAAGAATCAAATTTGAATGGAGAGTAACTAAAAATGGTAGAATACACCTGATGAGTGACGTGGGTAGCTCGCTAAGCACCAAATATGGTAACCTGACATGACAAAATGAAACTAACTGCAAACAAAAACAAAGAAAACAATAGCAAACAAAAAGGAAAAGAAAGAAAATAAGAGAAAATAAAAATAAAACAAAACAAATAAAGAAAAACATACATGCGTGGTGTGATCAAGGTTGATAGACTGGATCTACAAGTGGAATGTCTTCCACTTCTGGAACTTGCCTATCAATTAATACTTTAAGACATTGACCATTTACTTTAAAGATCCGACTATCCTTAGGATCCTCTATTTCTATCATCCCATCTGTAAAAATATTCTTCACTACAAAAGGGTCGGTCCACCTAGACCGAAGTTTTCCTAGGTGTTTATGGAGTCCAGAATCATATCAGAACACTTGATCATTACGCTTAAACATTTTTCTCAAAATATTTTTATCATGAAACACTTTTGTTTTAGCCTTATAGATTTTAGACTTCTCATAGGTATCATTTCTCAATTCCTCTTACTCGGTCAACTAAAATTTCCTAAACTTATCAGCATTCAATTTCGAAGCAATACTAACAGAAAAAGTGTCATATCAGCCGAGAAATGTATGCTTAAGACCTGAGGGCAGTGGCTTCAATTCCAATTTGGGACTATTCATGCTTGAAGGAATCTGCTTTTCACTTTTCTTAGACAGCTCCTCAAATTTCGGTTGCAAAATATGTGGGCCATAATCCTGAGGTTCATAAAAAACAACACAAACATCAACAACATCAGATGAATCATTCATAGTATCAAACTCAGAATTAACAAGAAACTATTCAAGGGAATCAGAATCATGAGTTGTGCGAACTCCCTTATCTATGAGTGTGTCAATCATATATGTTTGGTGGCACTCATCATCCTTACTGTACATGGCCGCGCACAGGGCCACACGGCCCATCAATGTGCGCATGGGCGTGCGGCACGCTGCTGCGCGCATTGTTGCGAGCGGGCCTGCGCGCCTTTCCGCACACATGGGCGTGCGGCGCTTGGCTGTGCGCCTGGGCAGTTGCCCACTAAAATCGCTAGCCCGCATGCTAGGCGCCCCGTGAGTGCCAACGCACGAGCCAAGGCATGCATGCATGCTGGGCGCCCCATGCGTGACCCCCCACGAGCCAAGGCATGATTGTGGGCTAGCCAAGGTGTCTTCTCCCACCATGACTAAGGCATGTGCGGCTTCCTTAGAGGCAACTCGATGTGGGGGTCTAACAATCCCCCTCTCTTCAAGTATATCCTTGTCCTCAAGGATAAATTTAGGAAATCTTGTTCTTATATCATCATAATCTTCCCAAGTAGCCTCTTCTCTTGGAGCTTTACTCCACTTGATCAACACTTGCCACACACTTTGCCTCTTTCTTCCTCTTGGAATGACCCTATAATTAAGGGCCTCTTGGGTTGTAAGAGCATACGCCCTTCTTCATCAAACTTGGGTAGCTCTTCCACAATGAGGCTAGGGTCCCCAATTCTTTTCTTGAGCACGGTCACATGGAAAACCGGATGTAGTTTGGAAGTTGGGGGAAGTTCCAATTTATAAGCCACTTCACCCAACCTCTCAAGTACCTTGAAAGGACCATAATATTTCTTGGCCAACTTCAAGTTAAGTTTCTTTCTCAAAGTCTTTTGGCCAAAAGGTTGCAATTTTAAATACACATAATCTCCAACTTCAAAGGCAACCATTCTTCTTCCTTCATCATAGTACTTCTTCATTCTTTGTTGGGCCTTAGCAAGCTCCTTTTTTACCTTTGCTAAGATCTCATCTCTAGTGATCAACTCTTGTTCAACTTCATCATTCTTAGCCGTGCCCCTCTCATAGTTCACCAATATTGGTGGTGCCCTCCCATAAACCACTTCAAATGGACTTCTTTTTATGGAAGCATAGAATGAAGTGTTATACCAATATTTCGCCCAAGACAAGTAACCCCCCCCCCCCACCTCCTTTGCTCTTCATGACAAAAACACCTCAAGTATTGCTCAAGTGTCCTATTAACCACTTCGGTTTGCCCATCGGTTTGTGGGTGGTAAGATGAACTTGCCTTCAACTTGCTTCCTTGAAGCTCAAACAACTCCTTCCAAAAGGAACTTATGAACACTCTATCCCGATCCGTGATAATGCTCTTTGGAATCCATGAAACTTCACCACATGATCAATAAAAGCTTTGGCCACACTCTTGGCCGTGTAGGGATGAGTAAGTGGGATGAAATGCCCATATTTGCTCAATCGATCAACCACAACAAATATCACCTCAAATCCCCCACTAATAGGTAGTCCCTCAACAAAGTCCATGCTCAAATCTTCCCAAATCAACTTGGGAATAGGTAATGGTTGCAACAACCCGGATGGAGGTCTTGTCTCATACTTGGGTTTTTAGCACACATCACATTCGGCTACAAATTTCTTCACGGCCTTCTTTATGCCTTCCCAATAGAAAAAATGCTTCACACGTATGTATGTTCTCAACCATCCCGAATGTCCACCTTCTTTGCTATGATGAAAGTGTTCAAGGATCTCTTTTCTCAAATTAGGCACATTAGGAACATAAACATACTCCTTGTAGTAGATAAGGCCATCTTTTACCTTGAAGCCGATGACTCCATCACCTTGAGCTTCTAAAAGCTCCATGATTTCTATTGCTCTTGCATCTAGCTTTGTTGCTTCCCTTATCTTGTCCCATATCCTCCATTCGGCCCCACTCAAGGCCAACATAGATGAGTCCTCTTCTTCATGCACTAACCACAAAATAGAACTTCCCTCTTTCCTACTCAAGGCATCTGCCACTTTGTTCTCCTTACCCGGTTGGTAAATGATGTCATATTCAAATCCAAGCAACTTCACTAGGAACTTTTGTTGCTCGGGTGTCACTATTTTTTGTTAAAGCAAATGCCTCAAGGCTTGTTGATCCGTGACAATGGTGAACTTTCTTCCCAACAAGTAGGGCCTCCACACCTTGACGGCATGTACCACGGCAAGCATCTCTCTAGCATACGTACTCCATGCCTTCTTCGTTGGTCCAAGTGCCTTAGAAATAAAAGCTATTGGTTTTTTTTCTTAGACCAAAACAGCCCCTATTCCCTCACCACTTGCATCGGTGTATACCTCAAATGGCTTCTCAAAGTTCGGCAAGGCTAACACGGGAGTGGTAGTCATAGCCCTTTTCAATTCCTCATAAGCTTCTCTTGTTTCTTGGGTCCATGTGAAATTGTCCTTCTTCAACAAGGATATAAGTGGCTTAGCAATAAGCCCATAGTTGTTCACAAACCGCCTATAGTAGCCGATTAGCCCCAAGAAACCCCTCAATGCCGAGATGTCACTAGGCAATGGCCAATCAACCATGGCCTCAATCTTTCTTTGGTCCACCTTCACTCCTCCTTCCGAAATGAAATGACCAAGGTACTCAAGCTCCTTCTCCATAAAGACACATTTGGAAGCCTTGATGAAGAAGTGGTGTTCCTCCAAAATTCTCATCACAATCCTCAAATGATTCTTGTGCTCTTCTATAGTCTTGGAGTAGACCAAAATGTCATCAAAGAACACCAAAACATATTTCCTAAAAAATGGTTTGAAAATGGTGTTCATGGCGGCTTGGAAGGTGGATGGGGCATTACACAATCCAAAGGGCATCACAAGCTACTCAAAATGCCCGGAATGTGTTCTAAAAGCCATCTTGTGGATGTCCTCATTCTTCATCCTTATTTGATGGTAGCCCGCCCTCAAGTCTAGCTTGGAAAACACTCTTGCCCCATGTAGCTCATCAAGCATCTCATCCACGGTTGGGATAGGAAATCTATCCTTCACCGTGGCCTCATTTAAGGCCCTATAATCAGTACAAAATCTCCATGTTCCATCTTTCTTTCTCACTAGAAGGACGGGAGAAGAAAATGGACTAGTGCTTGGCCTTATCAAGCTATTCTTCAACATGTCATCCACTTGCCTTTCAATCTCCCCTTTTTGAAAATGGGCATAACGATAAGGTGGAACATTCACCGGTTTCTTTTCATCCACTAGCACAATTCGGTAATCAATGAGTCTAGATGGTGGCAATGTGGAAGGCACCTCTAGAACTCCCCGATGGTCTTCCAATGCCTCTCTTACTTCCACGGGCAGCCCCTCTAATTCATCTTTGTTGTCTTTATTTCCACTCTTTTCCACATTACACAAAGAGTCATCCTTGGCCATCACAATGGCAAAACAATAAGCTCCACCTTTACACAACTTTTCAAACATGAGAGTCTCACAAGCTTTCACCTCCTTCGATGTCAAGGCCTTCCAAACTCTTTTCTTGGAGCCAAGTTTGAACTCCATGGTCATATTGTGGTAATCATGAATGACCCTTCCAAGGGCCTTAAGCCATGCATTGCCGATCACTACATCAAGGCCAACAAGTGCCAATGCATGAAGGTCGGCTTCCATCCTCACACCTTGCACGTTCATCTTTACTTCCTTAACAAGTGCTTCACACCTAAGCTTGTTCCCATTGGCATCATTCACTTCAAAAGGTTCAATGGCACACGACTTCAACCCAATCTTGGTCACAATATTAGAATTGATAAAATTGTGGGTGGATCCACTATCCACCAAAAGAGTTACTTCAAATTTTCCCACCCATGCCATTACTTTCATGGAGGTAGGTCTAGGTACACTCGAAATTGCATTCAAAGATAATTCGGCCTCCTCTAGTGGTTCACTAGATTTGGCCTCTTCAAGCTCCGATTCCTCACTAGTAGTCTCTCCATGGTTATCATCTTCCTCATCTTCATTTGTTTCATCCTCAAGCAACACGTATGCTTGACCGGCCCGACACTTGTGTTCTTTGCTCCACTTGTCACCACATTGAAGCAAAGCCCCTTTTTGGTCCTCTCTTGGACCTCATCTCTTGATAACTTCTTGACTTCATAAGGCTTTGGTTTCGATCCATTCCCTTCTACTTCTTTGCCTTTCCAAGGGGTTTTGGTTTGCAAAGGCTTAGAAAATTTGCTCCTCATCTCCTTGGAATGGCGTTTCTCCATGTGAGTGCTTTCTTTCAAATCTCGGCCATTCTCATCACTTCTTGCAATCGTGTGGGCTGTTTCAACTTTATCCCCTTGGCAAGCCAATGTTTCAATCCATCTACAAAGGTGCCAATCAAAACTTCTTTAGACCAACCCCTCACCAAGGTTTGGAGTTGCCGAAATTCATCAATATATTGGTGTACTTTTCCTTCTTGTTTCAACTTGGCCAATTGTCCATGGTGGTTGACAATTGGTGAAGGGCCAAATTGCATCAAGAATTCATTTTCAAAAGCCGTCCATCCTAGGCGCTTCCTTTCTTTATCATATAGGTCACGTAGACAACGCCACCATTTACTTGCTCTTCCTTCAAGATAGAAACATGCCTTAGAAACTCTCTCCTCTCTTGGAACTTCATACACACGGAAATAAATGGTCCACTTTGTCTAACCACTCATATGGATCCCCCCCATTGAACTTAGGGAAATCCACCTTTGGCCTCCTTGGTCCCCAATCATATGCTCGGTTTCCAACTCGATTATCATAGGGGTCTTCCTCATGCCTTCCGTTTCTATTGCCCCTTCCCCTTTCACGGTTGTTGTGTCTCCTATGGTCATGCTCATCATAATCATTCGGTCTTCCATGGTCCAAGTCATACTTGGCCTCATATTGTCCTTCATACCTTGGGGCTTCAAACCTCACATCTTGAGGTTCCTTCAATATATTCGAACTTCTAGAATGGTGGACATCGTCACGGATCCACCTTTCCACGGCTATGTGGTCATTCTCAACCCTTCCACCTCTTCTATACTCGGCTCTTGGAGGTTCATGCATGGATTCAGACACACTAGTTTCCACTCCATCCACAAAAGCATCATGCCTTTGTCCATTTGCCTTTTGTCATGGAGCTTGGCCTTCCACAATTCTTCTATCAATTCTTTCAATATTCTCATGAGTCTCTCTCCTCAAGGCTTCCATGGTCCTTCTATGCTCTTCACTATCACGGGTGGTGACATTCAAGGCCATTCTAAGTTCGGCCATAGTGGTATTGACCTCACTTAAAATGTCCAAGACTCTTGTATTGTGTTCCTCGAGCTTCTCAATACGTTCCCGGTTGGAACTCCCCATCATCTCGGTTTCTTGATGGCTTGTGGTCATGGTGCTTGCAAACTATTCTCTTGGAAGTGCTTGCAAACTGAAAAATTCTGGTTGGTGTAGCTTGGACAGTACGTGCACTTCTCTTGGTCGGTAGGATGGTTCACCAAATCCAACCTTAAGTTGTCCACCTTCAAGGGTGGGCAACCCCTCTTGCACACACACGGTCCAACCTCGGATCCTCCACCTTCAAGGGTGGTCGATCCCTTCAAGAACACTACTCCGTCCTCTACCTTAACCCCCAAATTCCAATTTCACAAACAACAAAATATATGGGATCCAATGAGGGTCTCCCCCAACCAATTCACAAAGTTTGAGTTAACACATTGTTTACCTCGTGGAGAAGTGAGAACTTCTCAAAATTCACCAAACAAGAATCCTCTCAATGAAAGCACCAATTAATGTTAGGGACATCGGTCAAGTCCCTAAACACTAGGTTCGCCACGCCAATGGTAGTCTTGAAATGACCGAAACCTTGTTCCTCTCTTGCTTGGTTCACGATCAATAATGGTCAATATGGGATGGTGAGGTTAAGTGTTTAGGCTAGAATGGATGATGGAATGATGGGAATTGGTCAAGGAAGTGTATGGCTAGAAAGGTGGTAGGGGCGCACGACACTAGTGTGGGGCTAGGGTTGGCGCCACTTGGAACTTGAGTTTAGGGTTTGGGAAAGTATGATGGGCGGCTAGGGTTTGGAATTTGGTTGATGTGTTGGGCGATTAGGGTTGGCCGAATAGGATAGTTGAGTGAATTTAGGAAAGTTTCCTAAATTCTTGGAAACTCAAATGGTAATGTAGGTGGCCAGTTATGGTAAGGATGGGGTCAATTAGGGTTCCTAAATTGTAGGAACTCTAATTTAGGAAAGTATAGTGGGCGGCTAAGGCAAGTCCCAATAAGGCAAGTAGTTGCCGAATTGGACTTGTTTGGCTAGATGGTGATGTCGGCTAGGGCAACACAAAGGGATCAATCAACTTATGGAAAGTTGACTAACACTTATGTTGGTCGAAACCTAGGGTAAAAGAGATTGGAAGAGCCAAAATGATGAAGAACCTCAAGAACAATGTTGAATACTCAAGAACAAAGTGAAGAACACTAATGCACTTGAATAAACAAATGATCAAACAAACACACTTCAATTCTTGATTCACGAATTGCACAAGAAATGAATAAACCTCATATATTGATAAATCAATTTGGGATTCACGAATTTCACCCAAATTGCCCAAGTGCAAAGGCACCGAAAATTGATCTCTCAAACAAATAATCTCTCACTAAGAGTTTTGCCAAAAGATTCTAAGGTAATTGCATAAGGTTCTATTTATAAGAAAAACAATTTGGAAACCCCCAATAGATCCATTTGATTTAAATAAATAAATAAAATTAAATAAATAAAATGGATAACATGATAGTGGTCATGGACCAAGTTTAGTCGTGGCATGCATGGCCCATGGTGGGCTAAGTGGTGCATGGTGGTCTTCGGGCTGGTCCATGGTCAAATGGTGCGGTCATGACTTGCTGATGGTGAGCCATGGTGGTGCGCTGCATGGCCTAGGCTGATGGCCTAGGCGTTGGCTGCATGGCATGGGCTGGAGCCATGCGCTGGATGGCATGCCTGGTGGGCATGCCACTGGCCTGCTCTGTAAGGTATGGGCTGGAGCCGTGCGCTGGATGGCATGCCTGGGGCATGCCACTAACCTCGCTGGCATGCGGCAGGATGAGAGTCATGGGCGTGCGCTGGTGTGCGGCAGGCTAATAGTCATGGGCGTGCGCGCCTGCGCTGGCTGGGCTGGCCATGCGGCGCATGCGCGCGCGCAAGGCCTTGCGGTACATGGCCGCGCGCAGGGCCATGCGGCCCATCAATGTGTGCATGGGCGTGTGGCACGCTGCTACGTGCATTGCTGCACGCCTTGCCGCACGCATGGGTGCACGGCGCTTGGCTGTGCGCCTGGGCAGTCGCCCACTAACCTCGCTAGCCCGCATGTTGGGCGCCCCGTGAGTGCCAATGCGCGAGCCAAGGCATGCATGCATGCTGGGCGCCCCGTGCGTGACCCCCCACGAGCTAAGACATGGTTGTGGGCTAGCCAATGTGTCTTCTCCCACCATGGCTAAGGCATGTGCGGCTTCCTTAGAGGCAACTCGACGTGGGGGTCTAATAGAGGCTTTGGGTGCGGAGGGTGAGACTTTGGGAGCACAAGGCAAGGCCACGCAGGATTGACTGATTGCCACCTAGAGGTTGATTAAGTTGTTGGCAAATCCCTTAAATTTAGGGGATGAGGCAAATCCCTTGATTATTGGGAATTGATCGATTTGGAGGATGATGAACGAGTTGAGCTTCTTCAAATTAGGAAGTTTATCCCTTTTTTATTTAGTTAATTTGTTTCTTTTATTTTAAAAGTTTGATTTGTTTTGAGATTGTGATTTTAAAAGAAGTTGTTAGAGGGAATAAGTGGGGGAGGGCTAGCCGAACCCTAGTACTATTTATTTCGGTTTTACATTGTAATTGATTATTATGTTATTTTCAATAAAAGTAAAACTTTGTCATCCTAATTTTTGAAAATTGAGTGCTAATCCGAATTAGTCTTAATTTCATCTTCTAACCATTTAGATTTTGATGTTACCTCGAGATAGCCCTTGATTTATCTATCTAACACGACGGTAAACACTTGCCTTGTTTGTTTTCCAAAAACATCTCATCTCATCTCACCTCATCATTACAACTTTTTCAAATCCCCACATAAAATAAAATAAATAATTCAACTTTTTTAAATCCCAAAACAACAATAATATTAAAAAATATATTCTAACAATATTTTATTCAACTTTTTAACTTTAATCTCAACTCATCTCATCTCATCTCATCTCATCCTGAAAATAAACGACCTCCTCATGTGAGTGCGGCTAGTCGGTAGCCATATCAGTTTATATTTTATTATTATTTAATTACAACATTCCTAACACAAAAGGCCAATAACGATTGGCGTTCTTGGAATACTGCAGTTAGTCGAGACTCGAGATGGTAAATTCTCCTCCTGGAAATAGACAGGTGGGCCTGCCCATCTCGTCTTGTGCGTGTCTTGTTCGTTAAATCATTGCGACTTTCATGGCCATCTGTAATGTGTCCTGTCGTTTGCCATGTCTTGTTACGTTACCGGTCCAAACGCAAAACCGATTTACCCTTTCGTTTAACTTCAAACAACATAATCCAACTTCTGTAGTTGTTTCTGCCCAATACAAGTTGATTTAGCTCAGTCATCGCCGAGAACCAGATCCATATATCCCAGACATCCACAGTGAATAATGGAAGCAGGTTATTCCATGGAAGAAACCGGTACCAGCGGCGGCGGCGTCGGCAACAACAATAGTAACCGAGCACCCATAACCAGCATAGCCCAGGACCACCTCTTAACAATTCTGCTTCTACTGCCTTCAGATTCGATTCTCTCCTTTTCCATGACATGCAAGAGATTCAGGGCACTTATATTCTCGGACACTCTTTGGGAATCCATATGCAGGAGGGACTGGGGTTCCAAGTCTGTTGATGCTCTCAAGTCTTCCAATCTTCATTTCCAGCAGCAGCAGCAGCTACCATGGATGAGGCTCTACAAGCAAGTCTTTCGGCTTGAGTCTGTTTCTTGCCATAACCTGACCTACCCAGATAGTGAATTGTTGGTCCCACGCCCCAGAGCTTCTCACTCTCTCAACTTTGTGTCCGACTGTCTGGTCCTGTTTGGTGGTGGTTGTGACGGAGGTCAGTGTCTTTCATGAATCGTGATGTCCAACCCTCGTCTTAATAGCATTTCTTCTAGTGATTGTTTGCTATATGCTTCTAAATATTTTTATTAGGATAATCATTTACTATTATTTTACTACTTAGTTATTTTTTTTTTCTTTTATTCTTTGACTCTGGATTGAAAATATGAAGAAATTATCTTTTTGTATAATTTAGAAGAAAATAAATTCAATCAACCTGAGTCAATTTTATAAAATTAAATGTATTTTTAATTAAATTACACGATTATGTTAATTAATTAAATTTATTTTCTTTTAGATTATACAAGAAGTTTATGTTCTAGAATTTTTAATCCAGATTCAAATAACAAAAAGAGAGAAAAATAATTTAATAATAAAACAATAGTAAAAGAGATATAAGATTATTATTACCTTTTTATTAAGTTTTCATCGATGAATTTACTATGAATTATGTGGTCAAAATTTCAGGTTATAGTGATTTTAATCTTACACTACACATTGATAATAGTGTATTATCAGCTTTCTTGGTAGTAGTAGCACCTTTAATGCTTCTGATAGAGGACATGGTTGTAATTAGTATAGTTCATGAGTATACAATGGTCATTTGTATGTAGTATGTATAGGATGTTGAATGTAAATGAAAATACGTATTCATTCTCTCTCTATGTTTTACTACATGGTATCAGAGCAAAGTGTAGTCAGTTAGTGCTTGTGGTTGTGCGACGGAGTTAGTGGTGGTTGTGCGACGGCGCAGTGTTATCATCGTCGTTGTCTGTGGTGGTTATCGCCGGCGACGTCGTTGTCGTTGGTGGCCGGTATCTGTTTCAAGGTTTTCCGGTGATCTCAGGTGTCGTCTCCGGTACTGGACACCAGAATCAAGATCGCCGGCGTTTTCTGTGCACACCGGTGTGTCTCCCGTCTTCATCTGTTGCCGGAATCCCTGTTTATCGCCGGCGACGTCGACGTCTCGGAGTGGTTGGTGGCAGGTCTCTACTATCCTGTCCTCGACTACGTATGCCCCTAATCCGGAGTAAGGTCTTATTTCTATCCAGTATAACGTATGTTTGGTAACATGTATACGGTAAACTTATTCCTGTTTAGGATAAGTTATCCTCATTCGGGATAAGCTATTCCAGTTTAGGGTTAGTTTTTGAAGCCGGTACTGGAGATACCCGAAACGCACCCGATACAGGCCGATACAACCCGGTATATACCGGTTCAGACTCGAAACAGAGCGGTTCAGACCCGATACAGGCCGGTTCAGACCCGATACTTGCTTGTTTCGGCCGGTACATGCTTGTTTTGACCAATACAGATCCGAAATTTGGGTTTTTAATCCCAATTTTTTATCCATATTTCATATTTTGTGTGTATTCTTGACTCCAAGTTGAATTGTTGTGATACTTTTTTCCATGACAACTAAATTGAGTCAATGTCTCTTGCACCAAACATTAGTATGCCTATGACTTCGGTGAAGTTAAATGGAAAAAACTATATGTTGTGGTCAAAATCGGTTGAAGTGTTTTTGAAAGGCAAGGGTCTTTGTCGTACTCACTTGATTGATCCAATGCCTAACTCAGCTAGTTCTACATTTGGTCAATGGGAGCAAGAAGATGCTCAAATACTGTCCCTAATGTTGACCAGTATTGAGCCTAATATTTGCACCAGCTTAATACATTTTGACACCGCTCAAGAGGTGTGGAAGCATCTCAAACAGATGTATTCGGGTGCTGGGAACATAACCCGTATTTATGAGTTGTGTCAGCAATTCTTTGGGTTGGAACAGGGTGCTTTGGGCCTAGAAGAATATTATTCTCAAGTGATAAGCATATGTGAAGAACTCAGAATATATCAACCTATCACTTCTGATGTTTCAAGTATGCTAAAACAACGGGAAGATTTTAATGTTGTTTGGTTCCTTGTTGGCTTAAAACCTGAGTATGAGTCAGTGCGTTCTCAAATTCTGGCAAGTCCACAACTTCCTTCATTTCCTGATGTGTTCTCCCGACTTCAGCGAGCCACATTATCTAGACAAGGATCTCAGTTTTCTTCAGATCAGAGTAATGAGAGATCCGCTTTAGCTGCCTCCTATGTTGCTCCCGGTGGGCGTGGAGGCCGGAGTGGTAGAGGTGCACGTGGAGGGCGTGATGCCAGAGGTAATCGCACTCGAGGTCGTGAATCTCGTAAGTGCACTCATTGTGGTCGCACTAACCACTCAGTGGACTATTGTTGGGATCTCCATGGTAGACCATCTGGATCCGTTAATCAAGCTATTTGCCAAAATGCTACATCACCGTCAACGAGTTCCGACCCGACTCCAGAGATGATTAGCATATCGAAGGATGAGTATGATCAGTTTTTGGCTCGCACACGAGCGACTTCATCTTCCATAGCTACTCATGCCCATTCAGGTACAGCGTCCGCCTGTCTTGTCTCATCTACTCAAGATCCACGGATCATTGATTCAGGAGCTAATGAACATTTGACCGGTTTGTCTTATTCCTTATCTAAGTTAGATACTTTGACATCTCCAAAGAGTGTTACTCTTGTCAATGGTTCTCTTGCTAAAGTTACAGGCATTGGATCCACTAAGCTCACCAATTCTATATCCTTGTCATCTGTTCTATATGCTCCTAGTTTTCCCTTTAGTTTATTGTCCATTAGTCAAATTACTCAAACTCTTCAATGTTCTGTGACATTTTATCCCTCTGTATGTATCTTTCAGGATCTCAAGACGGGGAAGAAGATTGGTACGAGGCATGAAGCTGGTGGTCTGTATTACCTTGATGTCAAACAGTCACCCACTCGAGCCCTCACATCCTCATCATCTGCTTTTGAATGGCATTGTCGCCTTGGACACCCATCTCTTACTCTTTTGAAACGTCAAGTTAGGAATCTTGAAAATGCATCTTCCTTTCCTTGTGAAGCATGTCAGCTTAGCAAACACCATTGTGTGTCTTTTGTACCTCGAGTTGATAATCGAGCATCTAGTTCTTTTGAATTGGTTCACTCTGATATATGGGGACCAATCAACATTGTATCAAACAAGTTTCAGTATTTTGTTACATTTGTTGATGACTATTTTTGTATGACATGGTTGTTTCTAATGAAGGCACAATCTGAACTTCTTTTCATATTCAAAGTCTTTCGGAAAAAAATTAAAACTCAATTTAGACAAAAAGTTCAAGTTTTGCGTTCTGACAATGCTAAAGAATACAAATCTAGTGCCTTTGATACTTACTTAAGTAATAAAGGAATTGTTCATCAAACTTCATGCTCTTATACACCCCAACAGAATGGGGTGGCTGAACGCAAAAATCGGCATTTGTTAGATGTAACCAGAGCACTTTTATTGCACATGCATGTTCCTAAACATTTTTGGAGTGATGGTGTTCTTACTGCGTGTCACCTTATTAACCGTATGCCTTCGTCAGTCCTCGATGGTTCCTCCCCATTCTCCATCTTATTCCCTTTGTCTCTACCTTTTTCTCTCCCTCCCAAAATCTTTGGGTGTGTTTGCTATGTTCATAACCTTGGCCCAGGCTTTGATAAGCTTGATCCACGTGCTACCAAGTGTTTCTTTGTTGGTTATTCTCGGACTCAAAAAGGGTATCGCTGCTATAGTCCTACTCTTAGACGTTACTTTACTAGTGCTGATGTCACATTTTTTGAGTCCATACCCTATTTCTCGACAACATCTTCAGTTGTTGAGTGTGATCCTCTACCATTACATACTCTTAGGGGTCGTTTGCATTCAAAACCCACCTCAACCCACCTCAACTCATCTCAACTCATTTCATCTTATCATTACAACTTTTCCAAATTTCTATACAAAATATAATAAACAATTCAACTTTTTCAAATCTCAAAATAACTTTCCCAAATTCCCACACAAAATATAATAAATAATTCAACTTCTATTCTACTATTCATAAACTATCTCAACTCATCTCTGAATCCAAACCACTCCTTACTCTTTCTCCTGCACACTCACCCACTTTTACCCAATCCTCCTCAATTCCTTCCCTTGTTCCTTTACAGGTGTACTCGCGTCGTGTGCGGCCCCCGACTCTCATGCCTTCACCAATCTTGTCTCTATCTTCAGATCCTGAGTTACCTAGTGCTTCAGACTCTCCACCTATTGCTCTCCGAAAAGGTACTCGTTCTTGTGTTACTCAACATCCGATTGCCCAATATGTCTCTTGTCATGCCTTATCTCCATCTTTTTCATGCTTTACTTCTCAACTTTCAAAACTTTCTGTTCCTAAGACAGTTCATGATACTTTATCTGATTCGGAATGGAGGACAGCTATGAAAAATGAAATGGATGCTCTTCACCATAATGGGACATGGGATCTTGTTCCTCTACCACCTGGTAAACACCTTGTTGGTTGTAGATGGGTATATACAATCAAATTTCATCCTGATGGGTCTGTTGAACGTCTGAAAGCCCGCTTGGTTGCTAAGGGTTACACTCAAACTTATGGCATTGATTATGATGAGACTTTTCCCCAATTGCCAAAATTTCTTCTATTCGGGTATTGATCTCTCTTGCTGCTAACTTGGATTGGCCCTTATTTCAGTTGGATGTAAAAATGCATTCCTCCATGGCGACTTAAATGAGGAAGTGTATATGGAGCAACCACCTGGGTTTGTTGCTCAGGGGGAGTATCGAGGAACTGTGTGCAAATTAAAAAAAACATTATATGGTTTGAAACAATCTCCTCGAGCATGGTTTGGGAGGTTCTCTGATGCTGTATTAGCATTTGGTCTTCATAGATGCCAAACAGACCACTCGGTCTTTCACCTACACAGTGATGCAGGTCATATCTTGTTGGTTGTATATGTTGATGACATTGTAATTACTGGGAGTGACTCAGCTGGAATTGCTAGGTTGAAATAATTTTTACATGATCAGTTTCAGACAAAAGACTTGGGCAAACTTAGGTGCTTTCTTGGAATTGAAGTCGGTAGATCTAAAAAAGGTATTAACCTATCTCAGAGAAAATATGTACTTGATCTTCTGGAAGAAACTGGCATGTTAGGTGCACGACCTATTGACACTCCTATGGACCTAAATCGTAAACTCTTGAAAGATGAAGGTGAGTTGTTTGGAGATCTGGGTCGGTATCAAAGACTTGTTGGAAAATTGAATTATCTTACTATCACTAGACCTGATATCTCTTATGCAGTGAGTGTAGTGAGCCAATTTCTACAAACGCCCAGGGTCTCACATTGGGATGCTGTAATCCATATTCTTCGTTATCTTAAGCGAGCTCCTGGCCTTGGACTATTGTATAGACCAAATGGACACCTTAGAATTGAAGCTTTTTCAGATGCTAATTGGGCTGGATCTCCTTCAGATAGAAGATCGACTACTGGATATTGTACCTTTGTAGGAGGTAACTTGGTTACATGGAAGAGTAAGAAGTAAACAGTAGTAGCTCGGTCTAGTGCAGAAGCCGAATACAGAGCAATGGCTCACACTACTAGTGACCTGACATGGTTGCAACACTTTCTTCAAGAGATTGGGTTTCCAGCTCCTGTCTCTCTTCAGTTATTTTGTGATAACCAAGCTGCAGTGCATATTGCATCTAATCTTGTATTCCATGAGAGGACTAAACACATTGAGATTGATTATCACTTCATTCGGGATAAGATACTAAGTGGTGACATTTCTACACCCTTTGTGAAGTCTACTGATCAACTTGCAGATATATTTACCAAACCATTGTGTTGTAGTCGGTTAAAGTTTATTTGTTCCAAACTAGGTTTATATGATATATATGCCCCAGCTTGAGGGGGAGTGTTAGAGGACATGGTTGTAATTAGTATAGTTCATGAGTATACAATGGTCATTTGTATGTAGTATGTATAGAATGTTGAATGTAAATGAAAATACGTATTCATTCTCTCTCTCTCTATGTTTTACTACAGCTTCCAATGAGACTGTCCTACTTTTGACTGGAATCTATCCACATATTAGGCAGTAGCATCTCCGGCAAAGGCCACCAAGAACGGTATTAATATCAAATGGTTAGTTTGTTTTTAAAATCATCCTCATCTCATCTTATCTCATATCATATCAGTATATTCCAGCTCTGAGGGGGTGAGATAACACTAAACAAAATAGCCGTTGGTTAATGGTTATGAGAAACTCGAGCAAATGATAGAGTTTTCACACCCTTTTTATTAACTTGTAGTACGGTACAAGAAAAAGAAAATTACAGTACAACCAAAAGCAGAAGCTTAAAAGCAAACCAGAATTCCAGTCGTCCATATATATATATCAAATCTTCAATATAGCAGCTAAAGGGTATGAAATTTTTTTCTAATTGGCCATTATTCACCATCTTACATTCCATATCTTATAAAAATACTCTATATCTTATGAAAACACTCCATACCTTATGAAAAAGTTGTAGATATAGAGTATGAGAGTGGATAGTGATTGATGCATAGCAAATAACATATCTTTCCCACGATCTCACAAATACCTGGGACTTATTTTCCAATGACCTAACAAGCCATTAGCACATAGTGATCTCTCTGATGTGGCTAACGATGCGTCCTTGACCATGACCGTAAGCACCATGATGTCGTCCACCATGGGCAGGCCTCCATGATGCACCCCCCATAAGGATGACGACCATGCCTCCCATGATGTTCACTATCATGGCAATATCCTTCTCAACCGTGTCCATGACAATTGCTGCCGTTGTGTCCCTCAATGAGAAATGGAGGATGTTGATTTCTGCGGTGAAACATTTTCCAAAGTGTTCCTCGGCCATGACCACCATAATGTTCTCCACCATAGTTATACCCTCTGTGATGCCCCCTTCCATGATGACCATGAGCATGACATGACTACCATGATTTCCACCGTATTGAAAATGCCTTCCTCTGTCGTGACCATGTTCTAGTGATGCCTTCCGTGATAACCATGTCCTCCTTGGTGCCCTTCGGCATGACAATGCGGTACTGTCCCTTGCCATGATGATTTTCGAGGTGATACATTTTTCCAAGTGTTTCTTAAAGGGTAGAATACTGGAAGGTAGTCAGATGAGAAATTTGGCTGAGAGCCATAGCATTGTGATGACAGAGATGGTTGGAGAGCCATAGTATAGCAATGGATAGACAGAGGTCGAGATTGAAATCATCAAAGACTAGTGGTTACCAACTGATATTTCTTGGCTTGACAATAATGGCAGTTGAGTAAAGTTGCTGAAATGTGAAAAAAGTAACAAGAAGACAAAAACAAAAGGAAAAAAATAAAATAAAATAAGGGCTGCTAACTACCTACTCATTACTGCGATCGAGGCAAGCCGCACACTTGAATCCAAATCAAGCTTCAAGAAAAGCACGGAGTTACAACGTCTTTTTTCGGCAATCAACTACAACGCTAAGGGTGGTAGTTCAACTAGAGGGAGGTTTAAAGGGAGGGCATTGTGAAGGGAATCAAGGTGTTGGGGTTGGTGTTCGGGTAGAGTTTTAGTTCTACGGGGAACAAGGGATTGGGGTTGGGTCTGAGGTACTTTGGGTTGGTTTTTTTATGGGCTTTTTGGCTCATTAGGGGCTTGTTGGGTCATTTTGGGCAATGTGTTTTCTTGTATACATGCAGTGTACTTGGTTTCTTCTTTTGATATATACAATATTTTTACTTATAAAAAAAAACTTCCTACTCATATTAAGAGATATTATATTTGCAATGTTCATCTTATAAATCATCATTTATCATGTTTCATCCAACATCATCATCTATGGTACTTGCATGTGCTTGTGCCTTCACAACAGTGCTTCAAGTCAGCTATCTTTTATCAATGGAGTGGAAAGTGTCTATGTTCCTAGGTAGTATACATGTGAATAAGGTGATTGTATAATTCGTATTGCGTAGGGAGGGAAACATCTATGTGAACACATTGTCAATACATAGATACTTTTTCCCCTATCCAAGGAAGATGTACGTACCCATTTTCAGTGTAATGTGGCTGGATGCTTTTAAAAAGGGGAAAAACAAACCTCCTTGCCAAATGTTGTCAAATGATATCATATATGTCATCAAATGGTTGTTACTCAGTCACATGTGATGCATCTATTGTTAAGTAACTGTTAAGATTAAGGAGATGAAAGTATAGGTTGCTTAATTATGTGTAAGAATGAGAAAAAGGGACTTGCTAAGTACAAGTGGTTTGGCGCACCAAACCGCGTACCAACACTCACCTTTTTTATGGAAAAAAAAAGAATAGAAGAAAATTTTTTTTTGAGAGAAGAATAAGGTCATCTGTCTCACAAAAATCATTTTCGTCTTCAATTTGCATTGTTTCATTAAACGAATGCCTTATATTTAACATTGGTGTGCGGTTTGGTGCGCCGCTTGCAAGAAAACTTTTCTTGAGAAAAATAGCCTGCCTGTATGCATGGCTCGTATTCCATTTATATAGCATTTACAAGATACAAAAGCAAATGACAAAACAAAGGTTTACAGTTGTACAAGAAAAAAAGAAGGAAACTATACAGCTGTGAAAGAATCCTATGGCAATGCTATTTACAGTAGTGCAAGACTAAGATTACGCTTAAATAAGAGAGAAATCATATAAGCTGTTATGAGGAGAGATCTGAGGAGAAAATCATGGAGAACCGAGAATCATGGAGTTATGGCTGATATGTCTCTTCATTCCCCCTCAAGCTCAAGGAGGGATTGGACCTATGCAAAGCTTGCAACGGTTTGGTAGGAACTTGGGACTGCACAAGGACTTTGTGAAAATGTCGGCAACCTGGTCCTCACTGAGACATGTGCAAGCTTGATCACGCCACAAGCCACTTGTTCACGGACAAAGTGAACATCAATTTTGATTTGCTTTGTCCGATGGTGGAAGATGGGATTCTTGGCAATATTAAGAGCACTCTTATTATCACAATGCAGAGTAGGAATTGGAATGGAGTGGCCAAGACTTTTGAACAAATTTATATACCACATGAGTTAAGCTGTGGTGGAAGCAAGGGCTCTGTATTCGGCTTCAGCAGTTGATCTCGATACTGTTGCTTGCTTCTTTGCCCCCCAAGACATTAGGACCAATAAAAATTGCGAAACCAGTAGTCAATCTACGATCATCACAAGAGCCTACACAATCCTCATCGCAAAATCCTGAAATAGTTGTGAGGGGACTTTTAACATAGTGAAGACCAAGATTGAGAGTTCCTTTCAAGTAGCAAAAAATCCGTTTGGCCGCTATAAGATGAGGTTCACAAGGAGCTTGCATAAACTGGCATACATAATGTACAACAAAGGTGATGTTTGGCTGAGTGAGGGTGAAATATTGGAGAGAGCCAACCATTTGATGATAAATAGTTGGATCTTTGAGAGAAAGGCCATCATTTGCAGAGAGTTGCACGCCAGATGCAAGAGGTGTTGAAACTGGTTTAGCGCCATCAAGTCCGAATTTTTGCAATAAGGAGAGTAGATACTGTGTCTGACTGAGAGTAATGTTGGAGCTATCCCGTGTGACCTAAAGTCTAAGAAAATAGTGCAAGTCTCCAAGATCCTTCATGTGAAACACTTGAGACATATGAGATAAAAATGTATTGATAGAAGAAATGGAAGAACCAGTGATAACAATATCATCGATGTAAATTAAGAGAATAATAATATCCGTAGCTTGACGACAAAAAAAGAGTGAATTATCATACGGACATTGTTGAAAGCCCATTTGCTAGATATAGGAGCTCAATTTCATGTACCACGCTCAGGGAGCTTGCTTGAGACCGTAGAGTGCCTTGTGTAGATGACAAACATAGTCGGGATATGTAGGATCCTCAAAGCTAGGTGGTTGAGTAAGATAAACTCTCTCTTGCAACTCACCGTGCAAAAATGCATTACTCACATGAAGTTGCTTCAAAGGCCAATCTTGAGAAAGTGCAATGTGCAAAATCAAGCGAATGGTTGCAGGCTTCACAATAGGGCTGAAGGTCTCTTCCTAATCGAGGCTCGGTTGGTGGTTGTTGAGTAAAGCCTCGTGCAACAGGATGAGCTTTATACCGTTCGATAGATCCATCAGCCTTAGTCTTGATTTTAAATACCCACTTACTGCTGACCAAGTTCATGTCGTCGGTCTTGGGAACTAAAGTCAATGTATGATTGGCATGGAGGGCATCAAATTCGGATTGCATTGCCTGCTTCCAAAGAGGATTTGTGAGGGCCTGTTTGGGTGCGGGGCTCCTTCGGTTGAGTGACCAGATCCGTCATAAAACAAGTGGGAATAGGATGCCTCATAGGTAGAAATACTCAGGGTCTTTGTGTACGATCTTGGTTCCATGTAACCATGGGATGAGTACAACTTGGCACTGCAAGCATATGGACTTGAGGTGAAGCAGGGGAGGAGTTTGAAGAAGGTTTTGGTGGAAGGGCAAGTGGCACATCTTCTGAGCTTGGATTGACACGTGAAGAGTGATCGGGTGTAGTTTGAAGAATGTTGGGTAGATGCCGAAGTTTAAAGAGTTGGACAGGAGGATCATACGAATTTTGTTCTGTGGAGAAAATGTTGTCTCATAAAAAAGAACATGTCTGGAGGTGAACACACGGCCCGTGATAAGATTTAGACAACAATTCCCTTTGTGGTGTGATGAGTAGCCGAGAAAAACACATCTAATGGTTTTGAAATCGAGTTTAGAACGGCCAAAAGGAGTTAAATATGGGTAATATGCACAACCAAAAATTCGCAAAGAGGTGTAACATGGTGGAGAATTAAAAACGAGCTCATAGGAAGACTTGCCCTAGAGAATAGGGGTGGGTAACCTATTGATGAGAAATATTGTTGTGGTAAAGGCTGCAGTCCAAAATTTGGATGGAATAGAAGCATGAGCCATTAAAGTGAGACCAGTCTCGACAATATGGCGATGTCGGCGTTCAGCTAAGCCATTTTGTTCCGGAGTGCTGGGACAAGATAACCGATGAAGGATCCCATTTGAAGCAATGTTTTAATGAGGTATTTACAAACTCACCACCCCCCTTCACTTTGAATAATTTTCAGGGTTTCTAGCATTTTAAAAAATGCGGGAAATATGAATGACATCCGATTTATGAGCCATGGGAAAATGCCATATGTAACGAGAAAATTTGTCTACAACAACCAAATAAAACCGAAAACCATCATAAGAAGGTATTGGAGCCAATCCTTGGACATCCATATGAAGGCAATTTCTTTGATTTTCCAAGGTTCAACTTTCACAAAAACCAACATGTTTATTTAACGTAGGCAAACAAGAGAGCAAAAGTGTTCTTGAATTGGGATGGCCCCAACGTGCATGCCAAATGGTGCTGGAAACCTTGGTAGCTTGAAATGCAATTGGAATGGAAGAGGTTAGGGTGGCACGTAACGGGTACAAACCAGTGTCAACGAGACCTTTAAACATCACTGGTCTTCAGGTCCTTTATCAGAAAGCCCCATGGATAGAACACAAAGCAACAATTGTGGTCAGCAGTAAATTGAGAAACAGATAGAAGTCTCTTTTTAAGAGTTGGAACAATAAGAGCATTTTTAATGGTGAGAGAAGTATGAGGAACTTCAAAGTTACTAACAGCCAAAATGGGAAGACCGAGACTATTCCCAACCATCACAGAATCGGTACCTGAGTATGGCAGTATACCTTTAGCATCAGTAGAAGTAGGAGCCATGTGTTGGTTTGCCTCCACATCCGGATGCCAGACATCATCCGAAGTATCACCAGTTTGAACGGCAAGAAAAAGTTGATAGCTTTTGGCTTCTTCATCAGTAGCACAACAGTTGTCGGCTTTGTGGTTAGGTCCACCACAGCGGAAGCACGTTGTACGCCCAGTACGTACAGGAGGCTTGCCATCACCATGGGAGGAATTTTGTTGAGAAGGGCCAGAATTGGTGCGACCTTGGGACCTGCCACCCCCACGATTTGACTTATATTTGTTCTGATTATTCTGATAACACCCACGAGAAGATGAGTTTCCAGCATTACGATTTGGAGAAGGGGCAGTTCTATTGGTGTAGAAAGCCACGGCTGAGTTTCTTCCTGCTTGAATCCGAAGATCAAAGTCTCTTCGCTTGCTGATTACAGTTTCAAGTGAGGGAAAACTATCTCTTGCATTAATAGCAGCCACTATCGGATCAAATTCAGATCCTAATCCTCTGAATAAAAACAGATGATAAAATCCTCATCTTCCATCGGTTTGTTGGCACCACGGAGTGCAAGGGCCAAAGATTTTGCTGTATGAAGGTAATGTTCCATTGAAGCAGTACCTTTGGTGAGGGATTGGAGCTCACCTTTCATTTGTTGGGCACAATCCCGAGTATGTTGACCATAAAGCATTTCCAACAAGTCCCAAGCTTCATGGGAGGCCTCATTGTTGATCACCTGAGAGAGAGGAGCATCGGACAACGAGCTGTTGATCCAGCCGAGGATCAGTTTATCAATGCCGAGCCATTTGACAGCAGCGGGGTTCTCAGTTATAGTACCATCAGCAACAGCAACAGTTGTAGGTGGGCAAGAAATTTGTTACATAGCCGAGGAGCCCATGGCCACGTAAAATGGGAACAACCTGGGCTTTCCATAGGAGGTAATTTGTAGAGGCTAATTTAATTGAAATGTCTGGGAGATGAGTTTTGGAAGAAACAAATCAAAGGGGGCCAGCTAATCCACAGTAGGAATCTGAGAGGAAGTAGAGGAGGAAGATATTTTTGACAAAGATCCTCTCGTATGGCTCTAGATACCATTTAAGCATGAGAAAAATAGCCTGCCCGTATGCATGGCTCGTATTCCATTTATATAGCATTTACAAGATACAAAAGCAGAGGACAAAACAAAGGTTTACAATTGTACAAGAAATAAAGAAGGAAACTATACAGCTGTGAAAGAATCCTATGGCAATGCTATTTACAGTAGTGCAAGACTAATTTTATGCTTAAAATAAGAGAGAAATCACATCAGCTGTTCTGAGGAGAGATCTGAGGAGAAAATCATGGAGAACGGAGAATCATGGAGTTATGGCTGATATGTCTCTTCATTATGGATTACTGAAGTTAAGGAGTACATGATATTTTAAAATTATCTGATCTTCTCTTATTATCGGAGTATTATTCTTCAGTTATAACTATGTTTAAGTAAAATAACAATCCACCTATTGTAATTTATTCTTAAATGAAATATTGGCTTGCCTGTAGAAACACAAAAACCTACTTGTACATGTAAGCATCTTGTTCATAGTGGTCTAAGTCTCTAAGATACAGCTTCATCTCCTGTGAAAAAGAACCTTCTCAACTGTCATTTTTGCAGGACTCTAATATATTCCAACATTGTACTATTACACAAATACTGCCTGACACAAAAAATCTCTAGGTAGTAGTATTTTTTGTTCATTTAACATCCTACATTTCTTCCCATAGTTCTTTTATGGTTTTCTTTTATGAAAGAGTAAAAGAAAATAACTTTTCTACTTTTGGCAATGAATTCACCCAACGACATAGCACCTACCGGATGCTGTATGTTGACTTTTTCAGGCAAGTATCAAGGCTTAAAAATGGAAAGATAACTCAAGGACACAAGCTTCTGGAATAACTCTATTACAGATTATGATTATTCATTTGCTCTCTTCAAACAATTTGATTTTCAGCATGTTTAACAATCTAAATTCAATGAGATGCATTAACTTTCTTTACGTCATTTTACGGAGCTTGAAGGCCTGATAAATGGTTGAGGGCTGTTGCTGTTGGTCACCAATATCTTTGAAGATGACCCAAGCAATTGCTAGTTTTATTTATGTCTTTGAAGCCCAAAGTACATAGATTTTAAGCTCAAAGAGACTGCATGAATTGAGCCAGTTGAGCTTTAAGACTTCAAGCCCGAATTCATTATCTCATTTATGCTCCCCATGCCTCCACATCTTACCTCAACACCCCCACCCCCACCCCCGAAGTAGGTGCCTCTCATTCCCTGCCCCCTACCATCGCCCCAAAATTTTAGAAAGGAAAATGAAGATACTGCCCCAACTCAATCCGAAAAAAAAGACGGAGATGGAAGAGGATCTCCTTTGCACAATTCATGTGTACTTGTTTTGAGCTTATTAATAAAGAATTATCGCTTGCCAAAAAAGAAATGGTTGAAGGGGCGATACTTTGAACGGAAACTGTTATTGGTAACATCAGAAAACTTCAGTTCTCAAGGATATTGAAATGCTTTTTCTTGGACTTTAATCATGTAAAATATTAAGATGTTTTTCTTGAGAAGCACTCTGTAGCATATTTTTTGGAAGAGTGCAAGCCTCTTTCATCAATGCTTTCTTCATACCTACGTGCATAAAATGTTATCCATTCTGGTATAAAAAAATAGATGTCTTTGTTATCATTTCCCCCCTATTGTGATCTCTCTAATTCTAAATGGTCAATTCGTTTTGTCTTGCTTTCATATTTTCATGCTTAGTTGTATCTTATGTGCTGTGCTAACACAGCTTACTTTTCAGTTGATGTGTCCAATGAAATCGATTCATAAGTTTTTAATTTAAACATATTTTTGTGATTGCTTTATCAAAATTTATCATTCTGGAATTAGTCACTGTGCAAGGTGTCTATGTCATCATCCTTTAACCTATGTTCTGAGTCCTGACAAATTTGCATATCAGGCTATCCCAATCTGGAAGCTTTGGTTCATAAAATTTGTAGTTCAGCTAATTGAATTGACATAATTATAATAACTTCTCTCTTTTAGGCTAATGGAAGAGTTACACTTTAGCTACTATATCCATTACTGTATAGTCATGATGAAACCATTCAGAATATCAGCAATTAGTTCTCTTTGCACCATGTTTGTGAATATCCATCTGTTCCTTTCAAAACCTGTTGATCGCGATTTATAGGCTGGAATTACAAATTGAGCCTCTTCATTTGGGATGCAAATGGAGAGGATCCCAATTTATCAAGAAACATGGACGACATTGAAATGAAATTTGAAAGTCATAGTAGTTGAATTCTTTCCTCCCTACTTTTTCTGTTTGCTCTTAAATTAATCATATTTGTTTATTTTTCTCTTTGTCAAGCTTATCTTCAACAGCATAATTGATATAAGATTTTTCCCTCTATTCTGGGTGTTATAGTTTCTTTGTCCAGCTATGAAAGCAATAGGTATTAGACACGATGCGAGGGATTACCTGGAATCCTCAGTATGATTTGTCATTTGGCTTATCCTCATGCTGGAGATTATGGAGCTGATAAAAGCAGAAAAATGATAGGGATGCCCAATTTGAACCAAGGTCTTAGCATTTAGGATGTTGCTTGTGTTTTTTTAGAAATTCTAATCTTGTGCACACAGCTTTCATGACAACCCTCATTCTTGCTTGCAAGTGTTGGCTGATAGAGATGTTCAAAAGTTATTTGACGTGATTTATAAGAACTCTTACACTGAGCTTTTGTCTTTATTTACCTTTTATTTTGGTAGGGAAAGAAAAAAGATAAAGCTTAATCTCATTTAGACTATAAAGCAACTATTGCAGATTCTGGCAGTCTCAGTGGAGTTTCGGCAAAAGTGAAGAATAATTTTGTATGCTGTATTTGTCACTAGGAGCGGCAGAGAAACATGCCTGCATTTATTAGCAAGTGCAGCTATAAGCAAAAGTTTATACAGCAACAGTTGATTGACTGATTAAACTTAACATCCTCCTGATTTTTCTTATTGTCATTTTTCTTTCTGATACTTACTGATGTTCCTTTTAGGGAGACATCTTGATGACACATGGGTGTCTTTTATTGGCAAAGGTTTTCAGAAGATGCTAAAGTGGCAGAAGGTTAATTCAGGCATTCCAAGTGGGAGATTTGGGCATACTTGTGTTGTAATGGGTAATCTCCTGGTTCTGTTTGGAGGAATTAATGACCATGGGAGTCGTCAAAATGATACATGGGTGGGACAAGTGGCATGCCATGAGACCTCAGTTATTACATTATCATGGAAGTTGCTTGATTTGCAGTCTGTTGCACCCCCCTCACGCGGTGCCCATGCTGCATGTTCCGTTGATGATAGGTTGATGCTCATTCATGGAGGGATAGGGCTGAATGGCCTCAGATTGGGTGACACATGGGTTCTAGAAGTCTCTGAAAGTCTCTGCTATGGAGCATGGCGTGAGATCTTGACTTATCCGTCACCTCCAGCTCGTTCCGGACACTCATTGACCTGCATTGGGGGTACAAGGATAGTTTTATTTGGCGGAAGAGGATTAGGTTATGAGGTGCTTAATGATGTTTGGGTCTTGGATATGCCTGAGGGTTACCATAAATGGGTACAAATACCATACGAATTACCAAAAATACCTGAAGGAGTTTCCCTTCCACGAGTTGGTCACTCAGCTACACCAATTGTGGGAGGTCGATTGCTAATACATGGGGGGGAAGATTCATACAGACACAAGAAAGATGACTTTTGGGTGTTAGATGTTAGTGCAATCCCATCCATCAGTGTGCAACAGCCAACCACACTGAACTCCAGTGGATTATTGGCAAAAATGTGGAAAAAGTTAAAGGCAAATGGTCATAAACCCAACCGTCGGTCATTCCATCAGGCATGTGCCGATCCTTCGGGGCGTTATTTGTATGTGTTTGGTGGAATGATAGATGGGTTAGTTCAGGCTGTTGAACCACCTGAGCTGAGGTTTGATGCGGAACTCTTTCTTGTGGAGCTTGTGCTTAAGCTATAGAAGGGAATGGCTGTTTATATATATTAGTAGACGTACGAGGTGGTGTGCTTTCCCAGATGCCTACCATGCCGAGTCTTGTGTATATATATAGTACATCTCTTGTTTATTTGCTGGTGTCTACATCTTTATTAAGTTGGTCCTCCAAATTAATGGCTATTTTTCTATGTAGCAATGTTGTGTTTTCGTTTGACATGATGCAACTCTCCATGTCACCTCCAACTGATGTTCTTGAGAAAGTTCCCTTTTTTTTTTTTTTTATTATTTTATTTCGCTTGGCTGTACCAGGATTGCAATCTAAGTTTTTTTTTTTTTTTTTTAAAATTGGGAAAAACATTATTCATTATCATAATCTGTACAACTCAGCTGCTAATTTGACTCTAGAAAGCAATTACAACTGAAATCTGGTACCACCAGCGAGCTACAGGGTCAACTTGTTGAGCAAATCTAGCCAATGCATGAGCTGCTTCATTCCCTTGTTTAGCTAGATGAAATTCTTCAACAGCTTCAAAGTGTCTTACCAGATCTTGAGTTAATAGTTCTATGTTGATCAATGAGTCCCCTTCGAGAATCAGCTCCTTGAATCCAATCTTACTCATCATCTGCAACCCTTTCAGAGCAGCTTGGGCCTCAATGTCGTCCATTTCAGTCCCCGACTCTGCCCGTATGACATTCTCATTAACTCAAGGGAGAAAGTGAAGAAAAGCAATCGGTCTTACTTCTGGGCAGCGATAAATAGCATGATTGCTTTCTTCACTCTCTCCCTCGCATGATTGCTTTATGATCTTTTTGTGTGGGCACCTCACTTATTTTTGGAGCACTAGTGAATTCCTTCCATCGCCCTACTTACTGCATCTTAGCCCAGATCTTGGGGTGAGGAACACATCCCGGTACCTTAAATTCTATTCTCTCTCGCTCGTGGTTCTCATTTACGAACTTAAGCTCTCGTACCCTTTGTCCGCCCAATTGTCTTTGATTGCCTTACATATAGCATATCTAACCTTTGCTCGCCTGGTATTAGGCTCCGTTTAAATTCATAAAGTCTTTCATCTCATCTCATCTCATCTTATTATTATAATTTTTTTAAATTCTCACACAAAATATAATAAACAATTCAACTTTTTCAAATCTTAAAACAATAATAACATTAAAAAATAATATTCTAATAATAATTTTTTCAACTTTCATCTTTCATATAAAATCATCTCATCTCATCTCTGAATCCAAACCAACTCTTAGTTTCACATACCTCTTGCTCGCCCAAGGTGACATTTACTTCATTCGCTCATTGTCACGGGTGTAGTGGGCGAGGCCTTGAAGAGGAAAGGAAATAATGGAAGTGCAGTCTGTGTAAAAGGGGGTATAACAGAAATAACGGATTGCGAGTAACAGAAATAACGAAATGAAGTACGTTAGTGAAACAATGCGTTTTGGTCTGTTGTAAAGAATAAGTAAAACGGCACGTTTCATCTTCGTTGCATTCTTGTTTTGCGTTTAGCTTTTTGTAGTTTGCGTTTTGGGTTAGAACATTACATTGTTTCTGCTTCACGACTGCTGCTATAAAAGCAGGTGAGTTCATGTAATTGACATCAAGAAGAATTAAGTGAGATCCTTTTCTGGAGGTTGAGAATCCCTCGAAGATTCTCTGCAAGATTCACTATTGAATCTTGATCATTCAATCTGAGTTCTTGTGTGTGTATGTTGTTCCTTCCTGTGTGAATCTGTGTGATTAGCAGTAAGGATCTAAAAGAATCCTTACACTCATCATTCTTTTCTTGATCCTTTATTCGCCCAAGGTTGTGCGTGCCTAAGTTTGGTTTGCCTGCGACTTTTGCTCGCCTTGTTCACTTGATAGGGCTCATTTTGCCCATACATGGAGAGTTCCTAGCTTCGAAAGGCGTTGTTCTCACACACAAAGTGCATATATGCAACTGATTGCTTATATGCATATATTTTGAACACCAATCGCACATATGCACATTCCATTATACAAAATAACTCAAAAACTGTATGGCTATATAAAACATCCAAGATCATTGGCCATATGAAAATGGCTTCAATCAGGATGTGGTGTGAATCCCACGTTTACGCTCTCCAATAAAAACATGACCAATCAAACTTTTCAATTAACACTAAAATAAGCACACTTACACTACCTCAAAAGTACAAAAGAAATTTAAAAGTTAGAGCTGGTGCTCGGACAACCAATATCGACACCTCGGTTGGTGATGGTTGCCACTTGAAGTGGTGGCTATGAGGACTATGCTAAAACGAGGGAAAGAATCCCCTCACACGGGCAAGATGCTGGCGTCAAGGAGGTAGCCGGGCAGGCAACATGTTGCTTGGATGGAAGTAAGGCAAGCAACACGTTGTAGAGAGCCTGACATATGCGGGACAACATAGAGCGGCGAAATAAGGTTCACCCTAACTAGAGCAAATGATGTGATGGCCATACGAAAGGCGAGCAACGGTCGAGGATAAGCCTGGTGCAAAGCTAGGAGCACTCTAAGATAACATGGAGGAGCTCAGAGGGCAACAGGTCTCGTACCAAGGCCCATGCTCCATCAAGAAGGTCACAGTAGGAGTACGCCTGGGAAGATGGAATACGAACCTGCAGGCCATATCGTCTAACCTCAGAAGTATGACCTAATGCCACGTGGGAAACTCTCACAAGGAAAAGGACTGCGTGTTTGTTCCCAAGGCAAGCTACAGGGACTTGCGTACCTTATCCCATTAGTCACTCGGTCTGTACCATTCTTCAAGTCCAAAGGACAATGGAGGACCAAGATCAAAGGTCTCTCTCACTCAAGCAAGACAAAGGTTAGAGGAAACATCAAGATCCACCAGGACTATAACTAGTAGTCTTGCTATATAAAAGACAATGGACGATAGTGAACATCCCACTTTAGAGATCATAAAGGACTTTGACACTTTTCTTCTTTTTCTACTCGAAAGCTTCAAGGACACCAAGAGCTCAGAGTCTCAACCTAAGGATCGTCACTCCAGCATGACCATTAGTACTTAGAATACTATCTAGGTGGGTTCACTCCTACGACCATACTAGAAATATGGGATAAATGCTTATAGGTATGTTCAAGATTTGCATATTCTACTTCTTATCTCTTTCTCTAATGAAAGTTGTGATGCCCCCAATCCCCGCTTGAGATGAAACGGAGACTTAGAGCGTCGGGACATGCAACACAATGTTACATATCCCCGTTCATGACAGTTAATATGCAATGCATCCTAGTATGCAACTAGAAGTATGCAATAATCGCAGCGGAAATAAAAGGTTAAGGTGAAAATATGCCAGAATAACTAAAACATCCCAACTTCATTAGATAATCATAATGTTCGAAATACTAAAGTAGCATAGACTTATATACAAAGTCATATCATTCTCTTAATGCGATCTATAGCATAAAAGGACTTGAGTTATGAACATTAAAATTAAGTCCAGCTTCCTCTCCAGATCCGGCTCCTCCTCAATCATGCGAACCCAGTGCTCCATCAATCTCGTCCTGGTCGATTCCTTACACAACTTCTATCATTCCGAGTTGAATGATAATGATCCCATAAAAGGGTGAGATTTACTTGAAATCTCAGTAAGTTAAACAACTAATTGACACAAAGATAAATCAATATGAAAAATGATAAATATGCAATGCATGTGATGTGGAAAATCAGTATGCATGTCTCCCATCCAGATTCCTCAACATTTTTTTTAAAAATATGGAGACATGGGTTCTTACTCAGAGTAATTTCGTCATCATTTTTTTAAAAGATATAACTTCTTCATAAAAATTTCATCATAAATTTTCTTAATCATAGACATACATCATTATCTTAATTAATAACATAACGTGTGGTAGTGTCACAGTTCCCCATATGCACTGTGAGTACCTGCCGGTGACCGTAGTATAACTTACGTTGAAACTACATTGTCTATAGACTCGTTCTCAATGTATTGGTAAATAACATAACATCATAAAAATTATAATGTGTACACCCACCAACGTTAGGTGTCATAACATGTTGACTTCGCTCTGGCGTTTTTTAAAAAGAACCCATTCAAAGCTTGTTGATTGTTCTTTGTCAACCCAGGAGTTACCACTCCATTATTAAACACTCCAGAGTGGACAGATGAGTTCCACCAGGATAATTCCCCATCCCGGCCTTTGGGGTCGTGACAAAAATGATTTCCATGTTATGCTTTAAAAAAAATATTTTTCATGACATGTGCATATGTAGTAAATTTCATACAAAAATGACATTTATAAATGTAATATGCAAAAATGGTGAAAATGTCATATGTTATGTAAGTATGCACTCAATATTTCATATAACATGATAATTTATGCTCAAAATGATAATTGAATAATATAAATGAAGTATTTATCTATAATTCATAAGAAATTTATCAAGGTGTAAGTTAGAGGCCAACTTATAAACTTCCGGAGAAATTCGAAATTAGTGACGTAGCTGCGTAAATCGTGTGTATACTAAGTTAGGGTTAATAATCTTATGGATAAGTTCAAAATCAAAGGTTTCAAAAATTGGATATTTACAAAAATACCCTAGACTTTCAAAAATTGCCATTTAGGCCCTAAATTCTCACTAATTGCAAACGAATTCCAAATTTAACCAAATTTCATGGACTTCATACTTTTGGCATTATAAAACCATCTATGCCCTTAGAGTTTCAAAATTCAAAGTGGAACTTGTCCAATTAGTCCGAACCGGTGGCATGCATCCTAGTTGATGCCTATGTGTATTTTCAACTATTGATCTCTATGAATGCATGCATATGAGATTTTCTTTAATCATTAATGATCACTAACATCTTTAGGGACATTATGAAGTCTAATCCTTGAGTAATCATATTCATTCCAACACTTAATCAAAGCTAAGAAATCCTTAATCATCAATATGCTTAAAACCGATTCATGCTTGATGATCAAAACAAGATAGATTTAAAACCAATCATGACATGCTTCTAATCACAAATTTAACCTTCCATAATCATGTTAGGATAATGATAGATCATATAAAATCATGCTTAGGACATGCCATAGCTAAACATTCAATCACTCAAACCTTCCTTTAATTGACCCGGTTTTGCATTAAGCATCATAACCTTCTCAAAACTCAAACAAATTTCGTACCAACACTTGGAAACAAAGCTTGACTGCTAGCTAAGATCAAAAGGAAGAAAAATTACAAATTTCGTGGCCTTCCAAGCTCTCTATACTGCCTTACACAAGAACACTAAAAAACTCACCAAAACTCACTCGGTTTGCACTCTTTTGAGCTCTAAGAGGGGGAAATACTCTCAAGGCTTAAGATGATACTTGGAGCTGTGGTGTGGGTGAAATGAGAAGGGGAAGGAAGTATTTATAGGTGGCCAAGGGGTGAGGGAAGTTGGCTTGGATGCTTGGTGATTGGGTGAAGTGGGAGGTGCTCAAATATGAAAACTTTCCAGATTTGCTTGCATGAGCTTAGGTTACTTATGTAGAGTCAAATAGTGCTCTAAACCACCATCATTTCCTCTCCACAGTAGCTGTATGGGACCTGTAGATGACTCCAGGTCGTGGGGCATCATTTGGATGGCAGAAAATCCTTCAAACCACCCTTGAAAACAGGTGGATGAAGGTGGTTTTGTGGTGGTAGAAATCAGTTCGGTTTTGGATCTTTTTGGGCAGCAAAAATGAGTCAAAACCCTTCATGATGGTCATGGGACTTCTTAGTGATTGGGTGGAGAAGGAGGTTGCATGGGATGGTGGTGCAAACCATGGTAGGAGGCTGGTTCAAACTCAATCCAATTGGTTCCTACACAAACTAGACCAAGGTGCACCCGGTTTAGTTTTTTGAGTTGGTTAATGTAACCAATTTCGTCCAAGGCTCAAACTGAGTTTGGGAGAGTCTCATAAGGTGTTTAAGGACCATATTACCCTTGAGGATAAACTACAAAAATGTTGGACCCAAGGGAAAAACAGTCGAAGCATTACAAAGGGCAATGCACAAAACCGATTGAAGCATTGTTTGGGCTTGTTATGTCATTTTTCTTAATGACATGTGGAATGGTTTAGCTAGGGTATTAAAATGGTCTAATCATGGTTTAAGGTAGTATTAATTCAAGAAAATTTGAATTAAAAATTTTAAGAAAAGATTAAGCATGATTAAGCTTCAAAGCATGGCTTAAAGTGCATTAATCTCAAGTATGATGGTTACTGGCCTTAGCCAATTTTCAAAACTTAATTTGGGTACTTTGAGTGTGATTTGGGCTTAAGGAAACCAATGGTATGGTGTATTGGGTCTTTGGTCTTTGAATGGTAAAATGAGTCCAAACATAGCTTTGGGCCGTATGAGCTTAAAAAGGGCCTAGGGTCCAATCTACACCAAAAGCCTTATGCCTTCCTATACTTGGGCCAAGACTAGTCTTGATTTTCTAAGGGCTTGGTTCAAGATTTTCTTGGGCTAGGCCCATGAATGTACTTGGGTCCTAAAAAGCCTCACCAAAATTACTAATGGACTTGCCTCTCTAATCCTTAGCTCATTAACACTAAGTACCAACATTAATGCTAATCCCACTATCAACCTTAATGAAAGTGATTAACCCAAAAATAAAAGCCTAATCTAAAGTACTTAAGGGTTAATCAAGAGTTAATTAAGCGAGGTGTTACAAAAGTGCATACTTTCACACTAAATTTATCGATTAACTTAATTAATGTGATTTTAAGATGTAGTGCTTTGAAGTGATGTTCTTTCAATGTGCTCTATACTCATGGGATCAGGTTGAGGATTTCCTGTATTGTTCTTGAGTGGTACGTTACCACAAGTTTCATACGGGCAGAGGGATTCCTTGTAACGCCCTGAACCCAAAGGGTCAGAGAGTTAGTTCTGTTACCTGAAAATCATCTCCCAATAATACACATATATATACTCTAGAGATCACAATGTAAACAACTCCACAACTTGTAAAACTCCCTTAATAAAAATATACACACTTCCATAAAAATAACATCACTGAAATCCACCAACACGTTTAATAATAATAAAGACTCCACAAGGTCTAATAAAATCTGCATGTTTCCAACAATACCAAACCAAAAAAAATGACATAGTTTTCAAATTAAGACTTTTCAATACTCCTATAATATTTATCCCATTGCACTCAAGTAGTCCCGCCCACGCATTATAATCTTGATCCCCAACTGAACCATCAAGATCATCTGAAAAAATGAAGGTATTTTAGTGAGTTATCAATAACTTAGTAAGCAGTGAATATCTACCAGTGTGTAAACATGAGCTAGTAACATAATGCAAAACAAAACATGTAATCAAAATATCAGAGCGACAATTTAGAAATAGTTATATACAAAGTCCTTTGGTATAGCATAACTGAGCATCATAAAATCATAACAAATTTTATGTTTAAACCATGTGGTAGGGTTGTGCAAATCTCGACAGCCAACCAAGTAGAAACATAATATGAAATCTTCCTCTTATTATTCTCGAAGCACCGAGTATGTACACATGAAAGACTGCAGAAAATCAATTTGATTCCAAAGTGGGTGCACTAGAAACAAAGATGTTGTTACTGTGGCACTCCCAGCCCCCGCTTGGGATTGGACAGTGACTGAGACGCCGGGACATGTAACACAAGACTACACACTCCCGTACATGACAGGTAATATGCTATGTACCTAAGTACACTAGCAGTATGCAATAACGTAGCAGCGAAAAAATTAATAAAAGTCGAATAAACTAAGCAACGCAATATGCAATTGCAAAGCACATGGCACCATAAACTAATATCATAACCCAAAACATTATCCAAAACGTAAACATAAGCCATAAAGGCATAATATCCCAAAAAAGCATGAAGCATAATTTTAAAATTTCCAAAATACGGGATTCCCACAAAAGCAACATAAATCCACAAAAGTTAGCCATAAATGTTGTTGCCTTCCTTCTTCTTCTTCTTTTTTTTTCCACAAAATACTTAAACTCCCGTGCTCTTCATAACCATTGTCCCATCAGGAGATAGACACCACAAGACCCCATGGGATTGCTGAGACTCGGGCGGTATCAAACCTAAATCCTTTGCTACTGTCTTCGCATCAGCCGAAGCCTTAGAGGCTCTCTCTAAATATGTAGACAACTGGACCATATTCCACCAAAACTTTAAGTTCTTAGAGGGTTGATAGATCGTAGCATCAATTTTTGTCTCACTAATACTATGTAAGATCTCCCTGAGAAGCTTAGCCGTATGAATTAGTACATCAACAGTGTAGTCTTGACGAGCTTGAACAGTGAACTCGTCTTCTACCAGGGAACCGTCCTGGTTCATGTTTCCTGGATATCTAAGGTACCTGTTACAACTTCTACCATTCCGGTTGGGGAATGGTAGTGGAAACTACCACAATGAGATTTCAAGAAATCTCAGCAAGTAATTACACAACACACCACAGTTAATACAAACATACAAAAGATATATCATGATATGCGTGCATGGACATGTATTTGACTTATGCCTTAACTAGAACTTGACTTATGCACTTGACCATTTTCAAAAGACTTGTAACAGAGACTTAGACTTTTTATGAAAACTTCTTAACTTTTCTTATTCACGTGATCTTATTTAGAACTTGCCTTATCAAAATATATCACAAGATTTACATCGAGTGATCCTTATCATATCACGAGATTTTCATCAAGTGATCCTTATCTTATGAGTTCTTATTCTTGTTCAGAGGGTGGACACAACACAGCTCCCCTCCTTGCACCGCGTGTTCTTGCTAGTTATCGCACCATCAACAGTCCGTACACCGTGATGAAGACGTCATAAATAGATAATCATATTAACTTGACCTTACTTCGTTGGGTTACATGCCTTATGCACCCACTAGCGTTAGGTGTTTCCTCGCTCTGGCATCCTTTAAAAAGAATCTATTTGATTCTCGTCGACTATTCTTCATCGACCCAAAGGTTACCACTCCATTCTTAAGCACTCCAGAGTAGACATAGGAGTTCTACTAGGGCATTCCCCCACCCTTTTTCTTTGGAAACATTTTCTTTGAAAACACTATTTTGAAAACACTTCTTTGAAAACACTTATTTGAAAGCACATCTTCCCCCAAATGTATGTGACATGAGACTTAAACATGCTTACTTATACTTAACATATGACATATGAAATGCCGTGCATGAAATAACCAAGCATAACATATTTAATTCATAGCATGATCACATAAACCATGATAGATATCCAAACATGTACATAGAACCATAAAAACTTGCTTAGGCCGAAACTCATAGGCACAAAAACATGAAGATTCATCACATAAACATGTTCCAAACTTCAAGCATATAATATAGAAGTCAAGACATAGTGTAATAAAACATGAAATCATAGATTTGTGACTAAGTCTGAAACTTTCAAGCATATTCAAACCGAAACTTCATATTACCTAAACCATCAATCTCAAACAAGTGAAAACCGAAACTCATGGGCATGTTTCATGGCATTTTCATCACAAATCTGAGGCGCATATAGTTCTTTTCTTAAAGTTACTTAAGATCATATTATCATATCCAAACAACCAACCAAGAGATATCAAACAAAGCTATCAAAAATCATGGAAGGAGTTACACAATCATATATGAATATTAACCAAGAGTAAGTTGAGTATATATACTTACAAAATCCTCGCAAAGGAATACTAGCAAGCTTGCTAATCCTTGGGTAGTGCCGAAATCTTTCTCTTGCAAGGATCTTCCTTGTTTGGTTGGAGAGAAAACACAAGAAAATGAGAGAGCTTTCAAATGAACATGGGAGAATTATGTGGAGAGAGTAGAAACTCATGCAAAATCCGAAAAATGGCAAGGGAAAAGCCTCCTAGGCGTGAACCATTCTCTTTATATATGAGAGACCCTTCACTTCCCTCCTTGTTTGTATCAAAACCCTTGCATGAAAGACAAGTTGTAAGGTTTCTTCTTCTCCCTTTCTCAAAAACAGAAAAGCCTCTTGGAGTTCCCCACTTGGATTGTATTGGGAAGGGGCATTCTTGGGAGGTGGTGTGTTGGACTCTCTCCTTGGCCGAAAACCCCTTTTTCCCTCTTATGCCATTCCTTTCCTTAAACAAGTAAATATCTTTTCAAGGGGTAACTTGGTAAAACCATGCATGTCTTCTCCTATTCCCAACAAGAAACTCTTGGCATGGAAGACATGTGGCATTGGGCGTGTGCCATAGCCCTAGCCGTCCTCTCCACTTTTCCATTCCCAAAGTGTTGCTTCATCTTCCTAATATTCATTCCCTAGGTGACCTTTCACATACCATTGGTTCAAAATGCACTAAGTGACAAGTGGCAAGTGAATGGAATGCTTGGGATTATGCTAGCCGAAACCCTAAGGGCAAACTTGTCCTTGATACAAAAGTCTCATAACATAAAATCTTCTAGAAACTTGGTGCATGCTTGAAACATGGCAAAAGCTAGCAAAACTTGAAATCCCAAAGGCCTCCCTTCAATTGCCTATGCAAAAAAAATCCCATATCACTTCCCTAGACTCCCCTTTCCAAGAAACCTACCTTGGAACTTGAATTATGGGCAAAAGAACAATGGGCTTGGCGTGTAAGCCCATCTTGGTGCTTTCCTGCACCTCTCTCTCCCCCTTAACCCACTTTCAAGGTTAGGTTCAAGGTATAACATTCTCAGGACACATAACACTAGTAACTTATAATTGGATCATGGGCCTAAACCATTGGACCTAAGTTTCCCAATAAGGCCGAAATTCCAAAGTAAACTAGGGCCATTCTCCTCTTGGGCTTAAGTTACTACATCAAAGGTTTCTAAGGCCTTCCAATAACTAAGGCTCCTAAAATGTCATGGCAACCTAGAACAAATTCTAAGGGCCAAGCCTAGACAAAAACTCGGGCCATCACAGGTACCAACACAATAATAGAGTCCACAATTTTACATCCATGGTAAGGTCGGGATGGAAACAGAAACAAAATGTCATGCCAGAGGTTCAACATTTCGTATCAGAAACAGTGTTGAACATATATAGGTCGCAGGTTTAGTTTTTGAGGTCACATGCCCACATGCAAAGGCCAACCCCCCTGGTTGACACTTGTCATGAAAGGGAAGGACTCTTGAGTTCCAAGAGGGATCTTTGCTTAGGAATAGGAAGAGTCATGATTCTAGAAGATTTTGGTGAAGGAAGAAGAAGGGGGTGACGACTTCGACAAGGAATCTCAAGGGGCAGACACCACCTACCACCTAGGGAAGGCAAAAGATCATTCTTGGGAATATATAGGGTTTTCGACAACCGCAAGGCACACACACTCCACTTGCCACATATCAACCTTGCACTAGTGAGAAATCCAAGTAGGATATAAGGTTTTTGTATTGACTCTTATGCCCCTCAGTGCTTTACATCTAGACAAAAGAGGAAGGATTTTTTGGGAAGAGATAATTTCAGATGAGGAGAGGGGGAAGTGCATGCCACCCACCAAGTGTCCTTTAGCATTCCCTATGTAACACCATCATGGGGAAGAGTAAGGGTCATTTTCGGCCAAGGAGCCAAGCCATCAATGCTTTGTCCTTTGGTTTTCCAAGGAAGGGAGAGGCATCTATAAAAGAGGGGAGCTGAATGTGAAAGGTCCTTTTTGGACAAATTTCTAGATTTGCTTTTTGCACCCATTGGGCCACACCATAGCTCTCTCTCTCGTTTTCATTTTCTCAAGTTTTCTCACAAACCAAACACCACCATTACTCTTCAAGCTCTACTTCGAAAATCACCAAGAATTTCTCTTACACCATTCGAGAAGAAAGGAAGCACAAGGAGGTAAGAACCATCCCACTATTTCTTGCACATGCATGCACGACCGAGAGGAAAAACAACACCAAAAAATTTTGGGTTCTAGGGTTTCCCACACAAACACAGACGTTCGCTTGGGAAACTAGGGTTTTTCTTCAAGGGGAAGAAGGGACCCGAAGCATTTTCTTGCCTTGAGCAAGTGAGCATGAAGCTTTAGAGAGGAAGAGAGTCACGACCATCACATGTAGAAAAGCTAGGGTTTTATCCTTGAGAGGTTTCGGTTTTTGAAGTTTTCTTGCCATATAAGATGATTTCGCAAAACCTTAAACACAACACTCACACTCACCTTTGAGATTAGGGTTTTTCTCTTAATCTTGTCTAATGATTCTTAACATACTTTTTCAGATTGTTACTATTGTATTCGTTGGATTTTTGTAAGTAGACCTTCAACCTACTCTTGATAACACTTGTATATATATTGTGAACTCGTGTTTGATTACTCTTGTTTTGAATCTAGTTTCTCGTGTTGTATGTACTCGATTTTCATTGGGAAGATATGATGCCATGTTGTGGGGATTATTGGTGAAATCTTATCTTCTAATATGCTATGTTTTGGTTTTGGTTTCTACATGTAAAGGTGCTTTGTTTGCTAATAAGATCAACCGAATGTGTAGAAGAATGAAAGCATGTGTTGTGATGATGAAAAGTTATGTTTTGAGGACCTATATGAATTGACCAAGGCTAGAGTTAGGGTCTTCAAATATGTTTTATGCTTCGTTGATCATGAATCGGCTATGTTTATGCGTATTCATCATGTGATTGCATGTTCTGATGATTTCAAGCCTTATCACGAGTTGCATGTTGCTACTTAGTGTTAAATGTCTCAATTTTTGCATGTTTCATGATTATGAGACAGTGTAGCATCATAAGTGCATGTCTCATGCATTTGGGTATGTATTTTCAAAATAAGAGTCAAGGCATGTTTTGTCATGACCTCAAATGCTAGAACGGAGAAATGCCATAGTGGAACTCCCTGTCCACTCTGGAGTGCTTAAAGTCGAGTGGAGACCCCTGAGTCGATGAAGTACAGTTGACGGGTCTCGAATGGCTCCTTATGGAAATGATGTTGGATCGAGATTTCACCTAAAACTAGTGGGTGCAATACGGTGAAGGCAAAATAAGCGAACTGCCGTAATGAATATGTTTAAGAATATGACGTAGTCACTTCGATCAAAGTGGATCGTTGGATGATGCGGTAACTAGTGGGGAACACACGATACTTAGGGAGTCGTGGGGTGTCCAACCATGTGTTGTAAAAAATGATTAAGGCATTTGATCTCTATGACATGATATGATACTATATGTTATGATATTTCATGATATGTTATGATATGATATGAAATGATATGATACAATCATGATATGGCATGCTACGTTATGATAAGAATGGCATGATATGTTATGATAAGAACAAGAACCTGAGCTCAAAGGATATGAACATGTGTTAAGAGATTAAAAGATGAAAAGATGTTTTAAGGTCTATGTTGCATATGTCAAGCTTTATGTCAAAGTACATGTTCACGCATTCATTTGTAGTTTGCTCTTATATGCTTGTGATATATGTCGTATGTTGCTTGTTTACTTACTGAGATTTCTTTAAATCTCACTATGGTAATTTCCACTACCATTCCCCACCCGGAATGGTAGAAGCTGTTACAAGTACCCCATATACTATAGAACCATGAACCTAGAGGGCACAATGATAGAGGATGAGTTCACTGTGAAGGCTCGTCATGACTTTACTACCGATGTTTTGAAGTACACGGCCCCACTTCTCTGGGAAATATTAGCTAGTCTTAGTGAGGCCGAGTTCGATACTATGCTTACTGACCCCGTAAAGAACTCAAAATTTTGGTGGAATATGAACCAAGTATCAAGTTTCATTAAGCGAGCTAGTGAGACCACTGTTGAGGCAAAAGAGATTGCAAGGGACTTAGGACTTCTGGTACCTGAGCCCCAGAAGTCACACGGAATATTTTTGTGTTTAACTCAAGATGGAGCGGTAGTAGTGGGGAGATTGAGAACCTAAGAATGTTTTGTGGTAAAAGATATGTCTTAAAATGGTCCCGTGTTTTGGGGGACTTTTGAAAACAATATCTATTTTGGGAGTACTTTAATGAAGTTCAAACTTTTGGGATGCTTACACTTTGGTACCATGATTATTACATTACCACTGGTCCTATGTAGTTAAAAGAATTTTTTCCCTGCGAATTACTGCATACTGCTAGATTTATAGGTGCATTGCTTCTTATTTGTCATGTATGAGGGGTACGTAGCCATGAGTTACATGTCTCTACACTTCAGTCACCTTCCAATCCCAAGCAGGGGCTGGGGCTTCACATGACATGATAGGAACCAAGGTGGGCCTACACTTAAAGATCCTTTGCAACTTCCAGATGGGCCAATTACAAGATCAAGGGCCAAGAAGATCAAGGAAGCAATGCAAGGATTGGTGCAATCCACTTGGGATGAAGCCAGCAAGAGCCCAACACTCAAGATGGGTCTGAAAGAAGAAGAACCGGTTTTGATCCACTTGATTCAAGCTGTGGAATACATGACTTAGAGATACGGCCTATTGTTATTGGAGGCTTCTAGTTTGGTTAAATGATTTATTTTATTAGTTTAGAATAAGTGGGCTTGAAGATGCTTGCCTCACATGTCTTATTTCTTATAAACTATGTTTTTGGGAAGGCCTTGTATTTTGGCCAATGGCTTATTGGGAAAGTTACTTTTTAAGAATTAGGGTTTCATCAATTTATTGTAGGGGTTACTGTAGCCGCGCGTACTGTAGCCGGCACTGTTCATCAAGGGTAATTTTGGGTAAAAGGGGCTTTATTTTGGCTAGGGTTTTGATTAGGTTTGGGTTTAAAAACTCTTTGTAGCCTCATTTGACACACTAGACAATATTGAATTTTATTTGTGAGTTGAGTTTTCTCCTCTTGTTCTTGATTGAACTCTTGAACTTATCAAAGGTAAATCACAACATTTGTGGCGTTCCTCCTTTGTAATCTGGGTTCTTGAGACGGGTCTAGATTTTAATATAATCTTGGTTCTTGAAACGGGTTCTCATTGGGTCTAGATTCTCCATCCTTGACTTGATTTTTGGCTTTCTTGGGGAGTTTTCAAATTGATTGTGGGTTCAAGGGAATTCATTCCCACGGGTTCATATCATTTGGTATTCAAAGCAAGGTTTCCAATCAGGTCTGATTCTATCTTTTAATTCTTGCATCCTTAAATTAATTCTAGGGCTTCATTGTTCTAGGGTTTCCAAAAAAAAAAAAAAAATAGAAACAAAAAGTAGGCTGCCGAAATTGTTAGGGTTTTGGGTTTGGCTGAAATTTGCATCACCTAGGGTTTCAAAATTCTAGGGTTTCCTGCATCTCTAAGTTTATTTGTTGCTTGGAGTGCTGTTCCATTGATTCTCTTCTACTTCATTGTCGTGCTTGAATTCAATTGCTTGATTTTCACAATTGAATATTGCTATTTGTGATTGAAAAGAAAAGAAAAGAAAAGAAAGGAAAAGAAAAAAAAAATCGTGAAAAAAAAAAAAAAAAAATCCCAAGATCTTTTCTTCAGCCTTATCATCAAAAGGGGTGATTCTAGTTGGTATCTTGTCTTATAGTTACCGTTTCATTCATATAATTTCCTTGGTTCACGTGCCATTTTCTTTCTTTCATTGCTTCTGTGTTTCTCTTGTTCTTGTTTCTTGGACCTAATTACTAGTTGGGATAAAATAAGGTTGTTTTGTCTTGATTGAGTCAATTAGTTCTTAAAGAACTTGAGTGGGAAAACTCTTGAGGTAAAAGGCAAGAGAGTGTGAGACTATTATCGAAAAAAAGAGCCAATTAGGAGTGAAACACGAGTGGAGTGTCATTATTCGAGTGTAAACACGTAAGGAAGTGTGTGAGGTTTACATTTCTTTCTTTTTTTTTGCCACTAACATTCTTTTGTGTAGCACTTGATAATGTCTCATCGGAGTAGCGCATCACCAAGGGGGAGGGCAGATAACACATCCTTTGTGTTGCAAGCCATGCAACAACAGTTTGAGCGGTTGAACTTGGTGTTGGGTGAAGTGAGGGATAGGATGGATCATCAAGAAGCAGCAATTAGAAATCTACAAGGTGGGAGGGACAGGAGGCGACGTGAGCATAGAGTTGAAAATCAGTATGAGAATGAAGGAGATGGTGAGGATGAGGAGGACTTTGCATCTGACGTTGGGTCGGGTAGAAATAGAAGACTTAGGCATGAAAGAGGACTTGAGGAGAATCTAAGGGGTCGGGATGGTGTAGATAGAGACCTTGGTAGCATCAAAATGAAAATACCATCTTTCCAAGGTAGAACTGACCCTGAGGTTTATCTAGAGTGGGAGAAAAAAATAGAGTTGGTGTTTGATTGCCATAATTACTCCGAGGAGAAGAAAGTGAAGTTGGCTGTAATTGAGTTCACTGATTATGCTATTATTTGGTGGGATCAATTAGTGACCAATAGGAGGAGGAATTATGAGAGGCCTATAGAGACATGGGGAGAGTTGAAATCTCTCATGAGGCGGAGATTTGTTCCAAGCCATTACTATAGAGACCTTTACCAGAAATTACAAAATCTTACACAGGGGTCTAAGAGTGTGGAGGATTACCATAAGGAGATGGAGGTGGCGATGATTCGGGCTAATGTAGAGGAGGATCGAGAGGCCACCATGGCTAGATTTTTGAGTGGGTTGAATAGGGACATAGCCAATGTAATTGAATTGCAGCATTATGTGGAGATAGAGGACATGGTGCACATGGCTATGAAGGTGGAGAGGCAATTAAAGAGAAAAGGGACAGTAAGGTACACTTCGGTTTCTAGCACTACTTGGAAATATTTTGGATAGGAATGATCCAGCTGAAGCAAAGAGAAAGACCGAACCACCTAAGGGAAAAGATGAGGGAACTAGCAACAAACCCAAGGTAGAATCCCAACCTTCACGGAATAGAGATATCAAATGTTTTAAGTGTTTGGGTTCAGGGCACATTGCTTCTCAATGTCCAAATAGGAGGGTGATGATTATGCGTGACAATGGGGAGGTGATGACTGAGAGTGAGGATGATAGTGATGAGGTGCCCGAGTTGGAGGATGCTAGTGATGATGATGGAGTGGTATACCCTGTGACAGGTGAGTCTCTTGTTGCCAGGCGTGCTCTTAATGCACACATTAAGGTGGATGATGCAGAGCAACAGAGAGAGAACATTTTTCATACTAGATGCCATGTCAACAATAAGGTATGTAGTATGATCATTGATGGAGGGAGTTGTACTAATGTGGCTAGCACTACTTTGGTTGAAAAATTGAATTTACCAACCTTAAAACACTCTAGACCATACAAATTGCAGTGGTTGAATGATTGTGGAGAGGTTAGGGTGGATAAACAAGTGTTAGTTACTTTTTCTGTTGGGAAGTATCAGGATGAGGTGCTTTGTGATGTTGTGTCTATGCATGCGGGCCTTATTTTGTTGGGGAGGCCGTGGCAGTATGATAGGAGAGTGACACATGATGGGTTCAAGAACATGTACAGCTTTGAAAAGGAGGGCAAAACAATTAAGCTTGCTCCTTTAACTCCAAGCCAGGTCTATGAGGACCAACTGAAATTGAAAAGTGAGGTTGCTCAAAAAAGAAAGAGTGAAAATGAGAGTGATCAAAAGAGAGATTGAAAATGAGAGTGATCAAAAAAGAAAGAGTGAAAAAGAGATTGAGCAAAAAAGAAAGAGTGAGAGTGAAAATGAGCATAAAAGAAAGAGTGAAAAAGAAAGTAGAGAGGTGGCTAAGAGTAAAGAAAAAAGAGTGGAGCCACGAGAGAAAAAAGAAAGAGAGTCTGCCGAGAGAAAAGGAAAGGCAAAAGTGAGTTTCTATGCAAGAGAGAGTGAGGTTAAGAGGGCTTTCTTCGCAGATCGCCCTATGATTTTTCTTGTCCATAAAGAGTCTTATCTTAGTCTTGATGAAACTAACCAGTCTCTTCCTAGTTTGGCTGTTTCTTTGTTGCAGGAGTTTGAGGATGTATTCCCGGAGGAGATGCCAAATGAGTTGCCACCCATTAGAGGCATTGAGCACCAGATTGATTTTGTGCCCGGGGCTGCTATTCCAAACCGACCAGCCTATAGGAGTAATCCAGAGGAGACAAAGGAGCTTCAGAGGCAAGTTGAGGATTTGATGAGCAAGGGGTACGTGAGAGAGAGCATGAGCCCTTGTGTAGTACCAGTGCTACTAGTGCCAAAGAAGGATGGGACGTGGAGGATGTGCATTGATTGCAGGGCGGTCAACAATATCACGGTAAAATATCGCCATCCCATTCCTAGATTAGATGATATGCTTGATGAATTGCATGTCTCATGTATTTTCAGTAAAATTGATCTTAAAAGTGGGTACCATCAAATTAGAATGAAAGAGGGTGATGAATGGAAAACTGCTTTTAAGACTAAGTATGGGCTTTATGAATGGTTGGTTATGCCATTTGGACTTACAAATGCGCCCAGTACTTTCATGAGATTAATGAACCATGTCCTACGTGCATTCATAGGCAAGTTTGTGGTTGTGTACTTTGATGATATCTTAGTGTACAGCAAGAACTTAAGTGAACATATTGAACATTTGAGATATGTGTTTGATGTGTTGAGATGTGAAAAGTTGTATGCTAATTTTAAGAAATGTGCCTTTTGCATGGAAAAAGTTGTTTTTCTTGGTTATGTTGTTAGTACAAAGGGTATTGAGGTGGATGAAGAGAAAGTCAAGGCAATCAAGGAGTGGCCAACGCCAAAAAGCATCACTGAGGTAAGAAGCTTTCATGGCTTAGCTAGTTTTTATCGGCGTTTTGTTAAAGACTTCAGCACCATTGCTGCACCACTCACTGAGGTAATTAAAAATAATGTTGGGTTTCATTGGGGGGCTAATCAAGAGAATGCTTTTACCACTATTAAAGAAAGGTTGTGTTCTGCACCTGTGTGTGATGCCTCAGGAATAGGGATTGGAGCCGTTTTGATGCAAGATAGGCGGCCCATAGCCTTCTTCAGTGAAAAGTTAAGTGGGGCATCCCTTAAGTACCCTACTTATGACAAAGAGCTTTATGCTCTTGTTCGTACATTAGAGACTTGGCAGCACTACCTATGGCCAAGGGAATTTGTGATCCACACCGATCATGAATCATTGAAGCATCTCAAGGGTCAAGGTAAGTTGAATAAAAGGCATGCTAGATGGATGGAATACATTGAGACCTTTCCCTATGTCATCCGTTACAAGCAAGGTAAGGAGAACATTGTTGCTGATGCTCTATCCCGGAGTTTGGATGGACAAAAGAAAGCGGAGTTGGTGAAGTCACTTCATGAGAGGGTACGACTTCAAATTGCCCAAAAGAATGAAAGGGTTGCATCCCAAACCAATAAAGGACGAAGGCATGTCATATTTGAACCAGGAGATTGGGTTTGGGTTCACATGCGCAAAGAAAGATTCCCAGCCCATAGAAGGACTAAGTTGCATCCTCGAGGAGATGGACCTTTCCAAATTCTTGAGAAAATTAATGACAACGCATATAAAGTGGATCTTCCAGGTGAGTATAAAGTTTCTACAACTTTTAATGTTTCTGATCTTTCTCCTTTTGATGTAGGTGAAGATTCGAGGTCGAATCCTTTTGAGGAGAGGGGGAATGATAGGAACCAAGGTGGGCCTACACTTAAAGATCCTTTGCAAGTTCCAGATGGGCCAATTACAAGATCAAGGGCCAAGAAGATCAAGGAAGCAATGCAAGGATTGGTGCAATCCACTTGGGATGAAGCCAGCAAGAGCCCAACACTCAAGATGGGTCTGAAAGAAGAAGAACCGGTTTTGATCCACTTGATTCAAGCTGTGGAATACATGACTTAGAGATACGGCCTATTGTTATTGGAGGCTTCTAGTTTGGTTAAATGATTTATTTTATTAGTTTAGAATAAGTGGGCTTGAAGATGCTTGCCTCACATGTCTTATTTCTTATAAACTATGTTTTTGGGAAGGCCTTGTATTTTGGCCAATGGCTTATTGGGAAAGTTACTTTTTAAGAATTAGGGTTTCATCAATTTATTGTAGGGGTTACTGTAGCCGCGCGTACTGTAGCCGGCACTGTTCATCAAGGGTAATTTTGGGTAAAAGGGGCTTTATTTTGGCTAGGGTTTTGATTAGGTTTGGGTTTAAAAACTCTTTGTAGCCTCATTTGACACACTAGACAATATTGAATTTTATTTGTGAGTTGAGTTTTCTCCTCTTGTTCTTGATTGAACTCTTGAACTTATCAAAGGTAAATCACAACCTTTGTGGCGTTCCTCCTTTGTAATCTGGGTTCTTGAGACGGGTTCTTCAACGGGTCTAGATTTTAATATAATCTAGGTTCTTGAAACGGGTTCTCATTGGGTCTAGATTCTCCATCCTTGACTTGATTTTTGGCTTTCTTGGGGAGTTTTCAAATTGATTGTGGGTTCAAGGGAATTCATTCCCACAGGTTCATATCATGACATGTACAGGAAATAAATCATAGCATGACATAACATAACATAACATAACATACAACAAATAAATATGTATGTGGAAATAAATCATGGCATGTAACGCCCCAATGGAAAGGCCCAAACCACATGGTCTATGCTCTAAAAGGACTAGTCAATGATACAATTAGAGCCTCATTGGAACCTTATAAAGAGCAAGAACTTCTTCTTCCCAAGCAATGTGGGATCTCATACACCACCTACCCTTATCCATATCATATGGGGGTATCTCAATCTACCCCTTTAAACTCCCGACGTCCTCGTCGGGCCTGTCCATTGTAGGTGGCACGGCTCAAGTCCCACATTTCTGGTTGAGATAGTCTCTGATACCATTTGTAACACCCCAATGGAAAGGCCCAAACCACATGGCCTATACTCTAAAATGACTAGTCAATGATACAATTAGAGCCCCATTGGAACCTTATAAAGAGCAAGAACTTCTCATTCCCAAGCAATGTGGGATCCCATACACCAACTACCCTTATCCATATCATATGGGGGGGTATCACAATGGAATTAAGTAACTAGCGAAACGAGAAAGCTCCATGAATGTCGTAGCATACTGTGCTACCGTCATTGATCCTTGAGTAAGGTCCATAAATTGGCGAGCTCACGACTCCCAAAGAGTTCGTGAGAAAAAGTGATCCAGAAAGATTCTCTTGAAATGCTCCCAAGAAATGGGGACTGCTTCCCCTAATTCCAACTGAACCAAAGCCCGAGTCGAATTCCACCACTTGTTTGCCATGTCAGTCAAATGGTAAGTGGCATATTTTACCTTCTGATCATCCGTGTAGTAAAGCGCTTCGAAAATATGCTCCATACGTTCAATCCAGCTTTCCGCATCTAAGGAATTCAATCTGCCATCGAAACTAGGGGGATGCTGGCGGGAAAATTGCTGCAAGGTACACCCAGCCTGTGTGATGGGAACCAAGATGGGCCTAGTCTTAAAGATATATTGCAAGTTCCAGATGGGCCAAATACAAGTTCAAGGGCTTAAACGATGAAGATTATGCTTTGATTCATTTCATAAGCTATGGAAAGGGCAACAACTTGACTTATAGGCTTTGGACACTTGAAGGCTTTCAACTTATTTAATTAATTTCAATGACCTATTTTATTTGCTTAGAATAATTGCGTTTATGCCTATGTAAGGGCATATTGGGAAAGTTATTATTTTATTAAACTAGGATTAGGGTTACTGTAGCCGAGTTACTGTAGCACCGTACTGTAGCCGCAGCACTGTTCACTCAGGGGTATTTTTGGAAGATGGGGGTTTATTTTATCTAGGGTTTTCATTAGGTTTTTGCTTTAATTACTCTATGTAGTCTCATTCTAATCAGTTTATGAAGTTTATGAAATTTGATGAATTTATTCATTGTGAGTTGAGTTTATCTCCTCTTGTTCTTAATTGAACTTTTGAACTTATCAAAGGTAAATCACAACCTTTGTGGCGTTCCTCCTTTGTAATCTGGGTTCTTGAGACGGGTTCTTCAACGGGTCTAGATTTTAATATAATCTAGGTTCTTGAAACGAGTTCTCATCGGGTCTAGGTTCTCCATCCATTGACTTGATTTTGGCTTTCTTGGGGAGTTTTCAAATTGACTGTGGGTTCAAGGGAATCTCGTTCCCGCGGGTTCATATCATTTGATATTCAGAGCAAGGTTTCCAATCAGGTCTGATTCTATCTTTTATTTCTTGCATATTTAATTTTAGGGCATCATTGTTCTAGGGTTGCCAAACAAAAAAAAAATAGAAACAAAAAGTAGGCTGCCGAAATTCTTAGGGTTTTGGGTTTGGCTGAAATTTGCGTCACCTAGGGTTTCAAAATTCTAGGGTTTCCTGCATCTCTAAGTTTGTCAATTGCTTGGAGTGTGGTTCCATTGATTCTCTTCTACTTCATTGTCCATGCTTGTGTGTTTGAATTCAATTGTTTGGTTTTCACAATTGAATATTGCTGTTTGTGGTTGAATTAGAGAAAAGAAAAAGAAAGGAAAGCAAAGGAAAGGAAAGGAAAGAAAAAGAAAAGAAAATTCGAAAAAAAAAAAAAAAACATAAAGAAGAAGAAGAAGAAAAGAAAAGGTATGATATTCAAAGTTGCTACATAGTTACAACAAAGAGAAAGAAAGTATCTGTTGATTGAGTTATTATCATCATAGGAGCTGAATACAACTTGCTAGTTGGTGTCTTGTTTTATAATTACTCTTTCCCTCGTATAAATTTCTTGAGTCTCGTGTCATTTTATTCATTCCTTGTTTCTTTCATCTATATTACTGGTTGGAATAATACAAGGTTGTATTATCTTGATTTAGTTCAACTAGTTCTGAAAGAACTTGAGTGAGAAAACTTTTGAGGTAAAAGGCAAGAGAGTGTGAGACTATTATCGGGAAAAAGCCAATTCAAAGTGAAACACGAGTGGAGTGCCATTATTCGAGTGTATACACGTAAGGGAGTGTGTAAGGTTTTCCACTAACATTGTTTTTGTGCAGTATATTATGATGTCTCATAGAAGTGACTCATCAGCAAACGGTGTGGCAGATAACTCATCTTTTGTGTTGCAAGCCATGCAACAACAGTTTGAGCGGTTGAACTTGGTGTTGGGTGAAGTGAGGGATAGGATGGATAATCAAGAAGAAGTGATTAGAAATCTGCAAGGTGAGAGAGGTAGGAGGTGACATGAGCCTAGTATTGAGATTGGGTATGAGAAAGAAGAGTATGGAGAGTCTCTTGTTGCTAGGCGTGCACTCAATACACAAATTAAGATGAATGATACAGAGCAGCAGAGCGAGAATGTTTTTCATACTAGATGCCATATGAACAACAAGGTATGTAATATGGTCATTGATTTGAGGAGTTGTATTAATTTGGCTAGCACTACTTTAGTTGAGAAATTTAATTTACGTACCTTGAAACACCCTAGACCATACATGTTGCAGTGGTTGAGTGATTGTGGAGAGGTTAGGGTAAATAAGCAAGTGCTAGTTTCTTTTTCTGTAGGAAAATATCAGGATATGGTCCTTTGTGATGTTGTGCCTATGCATGCTGGTCATATTTTGTTAGGGAAGCCATGGCAGTATGATAGGAATGTGATCCATGATGGGTTAAGGAACATGTACAGTTTTGAAAAGGATGGAAAAACAATCAAACTTGCTCCTTTAACTCCAACACATGTCCATGGGGACCAATTGAAATTGAAAAGTGAGGTTGCTCAAAAAAGAAAGAGTGAAAATGAGAGTGATCAAAAAAGAAAAAGTGAAAAGGAGATTGAGCAAACAAGCAAGAGTGAAAGTGAGAATGAGCTGAAAAGTAAGAGTGAAGGTGAGAGTGAAAGTGAGAGTGAGCTAAAAAGCAAGAGTGAAGGTGAGAGTGAAAGTGAGATTGAGCTGAAAAGCAAGAGTGAAGATGAGATTGAGAAGAAAAGAAATAGTGAGACCGAAAAGGAGAAAGAGAAAAAAATGAGAGAGAAAAAAGAAGAGGGTGAGAATAAGACCTCAAGCACAAGGGAGAATGAGTTGAAAAAAAATTGTGAGGTCGAGAGTACAAAAAAAGAGAGTGACAGAAAAAAAAAGAGTGAAAAGAAAAAAGAGTGTGAAAGGAAAAAAGAGAGTGAAAAAGAAAAAGAGAGTGGAAAGAAAAGAGAGTGTGAAGAAAGTGAGAGAAAAACAAAGAGAAAAGTGAGTTTTTATGCTAAGGCAAGTCTTAATCCTAACGAACTTGACGTATGTTTGCCTAGTATTGTTGTCTCTTTGTTGCAGGGATATGAGGTCGTATTTCCAAGTGGTGTATTGAGTGGATTGCCACCCATTAGGGAGATAGAGCACTACATTGATTTTGTGCCAGGTGCAACAATTCCTAACCGACCTTTCTTGGAAGAACATGAGTCATTGACACACTTAAAGGGAAAATATAAGTTGTTGACTATAATGTGTGCTAAGCGGGAGGATTGTATTGAGACTTTTCCTCATGTATTTAAATACACACAAGGTATGGAAACTTTTGTGGTTGATGCTTTAGCAAGAAGGTATGTACTTATCTTCATTTTAGATGCAAAATTGTTGAAAGTTGAATATGATAAGGAATTGCATGCTAATGATTATGATTTTGCTAGTGTGTATGGAACATGTGAGAAATCATCGTTTGGTAAGTTCTATAAACTAGAATGGTACTTGTATAGAAAGAATAGATTTTGTGTACCTACTAGTTTTATGCGTAAGTTGCTTGTGTGTGATAGACATGGTGGTTTGTTGGGTAACCATGGTGTAAGGAAGACTTTTGTTGTGTTGCATGAACGTTTGTGGGAATATCATTTGCCTTTCAATGACGTGTTGCATGAACGTTTGTGGAAGTATCAATTGTCATTCATTGATGTGCTGCATGAATGTTTGTGGAAGTATCATTTACCATACATTGACCTGTTGGATGAACGTTTTTGGGACTATCATTTGCCCTTCATTGAGTTTGCATATATTTGGAGTAGTCATTCTGGTGTCAAAACAATATTAGACATTTGTGGTAGGTGCATTACATGCAGAAAGGCCAAATTTATACTTCTGCCACATGGGTTGCATACGCCCTTACCTATTCCTAGTGAGTCATGTGTAGACATATCTATGGACTTTGTTTTGGGGCTGCCTAGGAAAGAAAGGAGTAGAAATTCTATTTTTGTGGTTATGGATGGATTTATTGAGTTTACATATAACAGGACCATGCATACTACCACTTTATATTCTCCTTTTGAAATTGTTTATAGACTTAATCTATTTACTCCTTTAGATTTAATGTCTTTATCTGTTGACAACAGGAGTAGCTTGGATGGATGTTATCAAATTCTTGAACAAATTAATGACAATGCATATGAAATCAATGATAATGTTACTAATATTTTTCCCTTTAATCCAGGTGGAGATTCGAGGTCGAATCCTTTTGAGGAGAGGGGGAATGATGGGAACCAAGATGGGCCTAGTCTTAAAGATATATTGCAAGTTCCAGATGGGCCAAATACAAGTTCAAGGGCTTAAACGATGAAGATTATGCTTTGATTCATTTCATAAGCTATGGAAAGGGCAACAACTTGACTTATAGGCTTTGGACACTTGAAGGCTTTCAACTTATTTAATTAATTTCAATGACCTATTTTATTTGCGTAGAATAATTGGGTTTATGCCTATGTAAGGGCATATTGGGAAAGTTATTATTTTATTAAACTAGGATTAGGGTTACTGTAGCCGAGTCACTGTAGCACCGTACTGTAGCCGTGGCACTGTTCACTCAGGGGTATTTTTGGAAGATGGGGTTTTATTTTATCTAGGGTTTTCATTAGGTTTTTGCTTTAATTACTCTATGTAGTCTCATTCTAATCAGTTTATGAAATTTGATGAATTTATTCATTGTGAGTTGAGTTTATCTCCTCTTGTTCTTAATTGAACTTTTGAACTTATCAAAGGTAAATCACAACCTTTGTGGCGTTCCTCCTTTGTAATCTGGGTTCTTCAACGGGTCTAGATTTTAATATAATCTAGGTTCTTGAAACGAGTTCTCATCGGGTCTAGGTTCTCCATCCATTGACTTGATTTTGGCTTTCTTGGGGAGTTTTCAAATTGACTGTGGGTTCAAGGGAATCTCGTTCCCGCGGGTTCATATCACTGTGGAGCTCTAGGCACCATAAATTGGCTACTAACCATTGATTGGAAGAATTGGGTAGCAGCTGCGACAAGAGGGTCCGGGTTATCATTCTGATTAGATCCAGAAGATTCCTCTCGATTTGGGTGATTTCTAGTGCCAGGAGCCATGATCTACGTCAAGATGTCATAGTAACAATTATCTAGTATTTGATAAGAATGTAAAAAAATAATGACAATGAAACAAACCACACTGATGGTTCTAACTAGTAAAAAAAACTATAAAGTATTCAACCCTAAATAAAACAAACCTGATTACTCACGAGCAAGCTAGGAGCATTCTAAGTAACTTAACATTTGATGGGAACCAAGATGGGCCTAGTCTTAAAGATCATTTGCAACTTCCAGATGGGCCAAGAAGATCAAGTAGACAATGCAAGGATTGATGCAATCCACTTGAGACATGTTTTGCAAGAGCCCAACATTCAAGATGGGGTTTGAAGGATGAAGATCCGGTTTTAATTCATTTGATTAGATATGGAAGAGGGCAACGACAAGACTTAAAGGCTTTGAGCTCTTGAAGGGTTTCAACTTATTTAATTCATTTAAAAAAACTTATGTTATTAGTTTAGAATAATTAAGTTTATTATGGGAAGTATTGAAGGGGGCCTATGCAAGGGCATGTTGGGAAAGTTATTATTGAACTAGGGTTAGGGTTACTGTAGCCGAGAGTTACTGTAGCGCTGCACTGTAGCCGCGACACTGTTCATCCAGGGGCACTTTTGGAAGGTGGGGGTTTATTTTGGCTAAGGTTTCATTAGGTTTTGCTTTAAATACTCTATGTAGCCTCATTCTAATGAGTTTAATGAAGTTTATGAATTTTGATGAATTTATTCATTTTGAGTTGAGTTTTACTCATCTTGTTCTTAATTGAACTTTTGAACTTATCAAAGGTAAATCACAACCTTTGTGGCGTTCCTCCTTTGTAATCTGGGTTCTTGAGACGGGTTCTTCAACGGGTCTAGATTTTAATATAATCTAGGTTCTTGAAACGAGTTCTCATCGGGTCTAGGTTCTCCATCCATTGACTTGATTTTGGCTTTCTTGGGGAGTTTTCGAATTGATTGTGGGTTCAAGGGAATTCATTCCCGCGGGTTCATATCATTTGGTATTCAGAGCAAGGTTTCCAATCAGGTCTGATTCTATCTTTTATTTCTTGCATATTTAATTCTAGGGCATCATTGTTCTAGGGTTGCCAAAAAAAAAAAAAAAAAAATAGAAACAAAAAGTAGGCTGCCGAAATTCTTAGGGTTTTGGGTTTGGCTGAAATTTGCGTCACCTAGGGTTTCAAAATTCTAGGGTTTCCTGCATCTCTAAGTTTGTCAATTGCTTGGAGTGTGGTTCCATTGATTCTCTTTTACTTCATTGTCCATGCTTGTGTGTTTGAATTCAATTGTTTAGTTTTCACAATTGAATATTGATGTTTGTGGTTGAATTAGAGAAAAGAAAAAGAAAGGAAAGGAAAGGAAAGGAAAAGAAAAGAAAAGAAAAGAAAAGAAAAGAAAATTCGAAAAAAAAAAAAAAACATAAAGAAGAAGAAGAAGAAAAGAGAAGGTAGGATATTCAAAGTTGCTACATAGTTACAACAAAGAGAAAGAACCTGTTGATTGAGTTATTATCATCATAGGAGCTGAATACAACTTGCTAGTTGGTGTCTTGTTTTATAATTACTCTTTCCTTCGTATAAATTTCTTGAGTCTCGTGTCAATTTATTCATTCCTTGTTTCTTTCATCTATATTACTGGTTGGAATAATACAAGGTTGTATTATCTTGATTTAGTTCAACTAGTTCTGAAAGAACTTGAGTGAGAAAACTTTTGAGGTAAAAGGCAAGAGAGTGTGAGACTATTATCGGGAAAAAGCCAATTCAAAGTGAAACACGAGTGGAGTGCCATTATTCGAGTGTAAACACGTAAGGGAGTGTGTAAGGTTTTCCACTAACATTGTTTTTGTGTAGCATATTATGATGTCTCATAGAAGTAACTCATCACCAAACGGTGTGGCAGATAACTCATCTTTTGTGTTGCAAGCCATGCAACAACAGTTTGAGCGGTTGAACTTGGTGTTGGGTGAAGTGAGGGATAGGATGGATAATCAAGAAGAAGTGATTAGAAATCTGCAAGGTGAGAGAGGTAGGAGGCGACATGAGCCTAGTATTGAGAATGGGTATGAGAAACAAGACTATGGTGAGTCTCTTGTTGCTAGGCGTGCACTCAATACACAAATTAAGATGAATGATACAGAGCAGCAGAGTGAGAACGTTTTTCATACTAGATGTCACATCAACAACAAGGTATGTAGTATGGTCATTGATTTGAGGAGTTCTATTAATTTGGCTAGCACTACTTTAGTTGAGAAATTGAATTTACGTACCTTGAAACACCCTAGACCATACATGTTGCAGTGGTTGAGTGATTGTGGGGAGGTTAGGGTAAATAAGCAAGTGCTAGTTTCTTTTTCAATTGGGAAATATCAGGATATGGTCCTTTGTGATGTTGTGCCTATGCATGCTGGTCATATTTTGTTAGGGAAGACATGGGAGTTTGATAGGAAGGTGATTCGTGATGGGTTAAGGAACATGTACAGTTTTGAAAAGGATGGAAAAACAATCAAACTTGCTCCTTTAACTCCAACACATGTCCATGGGGACCAATTGAAATTGAAAAGTGAGGTTGCTCAAAAAAGAAAGAGTGAAAATGAGAGTGATCAAAAAAGAAAAAGTGAAAAGGAGATTGAGCAAACAAGCAAGAGTGAAAGTGAGAATGAGCTGAAAAGGAAGAGTGAAGGTGAGAGTGAAAGTGAGATTGAGCTGAAAAGCAAGAGTGAAGATGAGATTGAGAAGAAAAGAAATAGTGAGACCGAAATGGAGAAAAAGAGAAAAATGAGAGAGAAAAAAGAAGAGGGTGAGAATAAGACCTCAAGCACAAGAGAGAATGAGTTGAAAAATAATTGTGAGGTCGGGAGTACAAAAAAAGATGAAGAAAAAGAGAGTGGCAGAAAAAAAGAGAGTGAAAAGAAAAAAGAGTGTGAAAGGGAAAAAGAGAGTAAAAAAGAAAAAGAGAGTAGAAAGAAAAGAGAGTGTGAAGAAAGTGAGAGAAAAACAAAGAGAAAAGTGAGTTTTTATGCTCAGGAAAGTCTTAATCCTAACGAACTTGACGTATGTTTGCCTAGTATTATTGTCTCTTTGTTGCAGGGATATGAGGTCGTGTTTCCTAGCGGTGTGTTTAGTGGATTACCACCTATTAGGGAGATAGAGCACTACATGGATTTTGTGCTAGGTGCGACAATCCCTACCCAACTTTTCTTTGAAGAACATGAGTCCTTGACACACTTGAAAGGACAAGGTAAGTTGTTAACTATAATGCGTGCTAAGCGGGAGGATTGTATTGAGACTTTTCCTCATGTATTAAATACACACAAGGTATGGAAACTTTTGTGGTTGATGCTTTAGCAAGAAGGTATGTACTTATCTTCATTTTAGATGCAAAATTGTTGAAACTTGAATATGATAAGGAATTGCATGCTAATGATTATAACTTTGCTAGTGTGTATGGAACATGTGAGAAAATATCGTTTGGTAAGTTCTATAAACTAGATTGGTACTTGTATAGAAAGAATAGATTTTGTATACCTACTAGTTTTATGCGTAACTTGCTTGTGTGTGATGGACATGGTGGTTCGTTGGGTAACCATGGTGTAAGGAAGACTTTTGTTGTGTTGCATGAACGTTTGTGGGAATATCATTTGCCTTTCAATGACGTGTTGCATGAACGTTTGTGGAAGTATCAATTGTCATTCATTGATGTGTTGCATGAATGTTTGTGGGAGTATCTTTTGCCTTTCATTGAAGTGTTACATGAACGTTTGTGGAAGTATCATTTGTCATTCATTGATATATTGCACGAACGCTTGTGGGAGTATCATTTGCCATACATTGACGTGTTGCACGATCGTTTGCAGGAGTATCATTTGTATTTCATTGAGTTTGCATATAATTGGAGTGGTCATTCCGGTGAAAATAAGATTTCAGACATGTTGCATGAACGTTTATGGGTGTATCATTTGCCATTCATTGACTTGATTTTGGCTTTCTTGGGGAGTTCTCAAATTGATTGGAGTGGTCATTTTGGTATAAGGAAAGATTTAGGTTTGTTTCAGGAACGTTTGTGGGAGTATCATTTGCCATACATTGACCTGTTGCATGAACGTTTGTGGGACTATCATTTGCCCTTCATTGAGTTTGCATATATTTGGAGTAGTCATTTTGGTGTCAAGAAAATATTAAACATTTTGCATGAACATTTATGTTGGTCTAAGATGAAGAGAGATGTCAATTGTATTTATGGCAGGTGCATTACATGCAGAAAGGCCAAATTTATACTTTTGCCACATGGGTTGCATATGCCCTTACCTATTCCTAGTGAGTCATGTGTAGACATATATATGGACTTTGTTTTGGGGCTGCCTAGGAAAGAAAGGAGTAGAAATTCTATTTTTGTGGTTATGGATGGATTTATAAAGTTTGTATATAACAGGACTATGCATACTACCACTTTATATTCTCCTTTTGAAATTATTTATAGACTTAATCTATTTACTCCTTTAGATTTAATGTCTTTATCTGTTGACAACAGAAGTAGCTTGGATGGATGTTCTCAAATTCTTGAACAAATTAATGAAAATGCATATCTAATGGATCTTCAACATAAGTATCATGTTTCTACTATTTTCAATGTTACTAACCATTTTCCCTTTGATCTAGGTGGAGATTCGAGGTCGAATCATTTTGAGGAGAGGGAGAATGATGGGAACCAAGATGAGACTAGTCTTAAAGATCATTTGCAACTTCCAGATGGGCCAAGATGATCAAGGAGACAATTCAAGGATTGATGCAATCTACTTGGGACAAGTTTAGCAAGAGCCCAACATTCAAGATGGGGCTTGAAGGATGAAGATCCAGTTTTAATTCATTTGAGCTCTTGAAGGGTTTCAACTTATTTAATTCATTTAAAAAAACTTCGTTATTAGTTTAGAATAATTGAGTTTATTATGGGAAGTATTGAAGGGGGCCTATGCAAGGGCATGTTGGGAAAGTTATTATTTTATTGAACTAGGGTTAGGGTTACTGTAGCCGAGAGTTACTGTAACGCTGCACTGTAGCCGTGACACTGTTCATCCAGGGGCACTTTTGGAAGGTGGGGGTTTATTTTGGCTAGGGTTTCATTAGGTTTTGCTTTAAATACTCTATGTAGCCTCATTCTAATGAGTTTAATGAAGTTTATGAATTTTGATGAATTTATTCATTTTGAGTTGAGTTTTACTCCTCTTGTTCTTAATTGAACTTTTGAACTTTTCAAAGGTAAATCACAACCTTTGTGGCGTTCTTCCTTTGTAATCTGGGTTCTTGAGACGGGTTCTTCAACGGGTCTAGATTTTAATATAATCTAGGTTCTTGAAACGAGTTCTCATCGGGTCTAGGTTCTCCATCCATTGACTTGATTTTGGCTTTCTTGGGGAGTTTTCGAATTGATTGTGGGTTCAAGGGAATTCATTCCCGCGGGTTCATATCATTAGCTAAACTGTGATGATCCTAATTTATGATCAAATTACTTACCTTGCTGCGCTTCTTCCTGAATATCACCTCATAACTCGTCACCTATATACAATAATAACTATCACTAAATTTGTTCTGAAACAAATAAGTACTAATATCTTACTTAATTAAAATTCACAATCTAAAAGATAGTCAAACAAACCTTTTATTTAACCCTATAATCAATAAATCATAGTATTTAAATTACTTAAATATTAAGCTATAATTTAGTAGAATACTCGAGCTATTTTAAAATAATTCATAAAACTTAAATTCTTAAACTAAATTTCATTTCTTAACATAATTCTTAAATCTCATAGGAAACCTGATAAATTCTATTAAATTCTTAACATAGTAAATTTTATTAAATTCTACTAAATAGACAAAAGAACATTAACAAAATATTAGTCTAAAAAAATATACTTTGAAATATAATTCAGTTCTTTAACACTTCATTAAAATGGTCTTTGACTAATATATATATTTAATTAAAAACTAACCTTTAAAACATTAAGCCCAATAAAATCACTAAAACAGTTATTGAAATAAAATAAGATCAAGCCCAATTTAAAATACAAGTCCATTTAAACATCATTATAATTTTGTAAGAGTCAAATTCTGGCCCATAATAATAATATTACTACATGAGCCCAAATAAAAAAGAATAAGCCCATCCCACGCACATAGGCCTAGGGCCCAAGGCCCATCAAGAAACTTAAGATTTCTTTTCTGGAATACAAGGCACACAGCCAACAAAACAGAGAGCTTGAGAGAGAGAGATGTTCTGCAATGAACTCACCGAGAGAGGAAGAAGGCCACTGCGACGGCTCAGGGTGGCTGGCAAGGGCCACAGTGGCGCGATTGGGTGGTCCTCTGGGCAAGGAGGTGCGACGCCGAGAGAGAGAGAGAAACTGCTAGACTGAAAACAAAAGAGAGAGAGAAGGCTAGCGGCGGTCAGCTTATCGGAAAGGAGTGGGCTCGACCGGGGCTGCGGGTCGGCAATTTCTGTGTCTTCGGAGAGGGGGTTCGGCGCCTCTCGAGGTGGTGACCGCGGAGAAGGGGCGACGACTCTGTTTCGGACAACAGGGGGTTCACCAAAAATGGTTTTTGTGAAGGGGGTGGGTCGACTACTGTGTTTGGGGAAAACTTAGCCTTGCACGGTGGTTGAGAGTGGGGGAAAGCTCACGGTATGGAGAAGTTCCAGTGGGACGGCTTACGACTTCGAGTTTCTCCTCTCGTATACGAGGTAAGCAAGATTTATAAGTGTAGAAAATGGAGAAAAATAAAAGAAACCCTAGAAGAGTAGAGACGTGCATGTGCAAGAGTGCGGAGTGGAGAAAAATTATTCCACAACAGAGTCGGTTTCCACTACTATTTGAATTTATTAAACTAGGGATGAGGATGGATATGAGGTTAGGATTTCAAATTTGAAAGAAAATGGGATGAGGGTTACGGGTGAGGATAGGAAGAACAAAAATTTAAATTCAACCAAAACTCTAAAATCTGATAAAATCTAGTAATCATTATTAAAAACAAAACTCTAGCAACTTTAAAGAAAATTACAATAGCAATTATTAAAAAAAATAAAGTAATTATAAATTCTGATAAAACTATAGTCATAATAATAATAGAAAAACAAAAATTTTACTAGCAAATTTACTTATATACCTTAAATCCAAGACTGGTATGTTACATGGCATGACGTAACATGACAGCTATAATAAGCATAATAAACATGAATGGTAGTTTTTTACTACCACACATACATAAATATCCTATAAGTTAGAGGCTAACTTACAATGATTGTAGTGTAAAATAAGTAAAAAGTAGCGAGCAAATAGTGTGCACTGAAATGATATAGTATATTCTAGGGGTTAGAAAATCCTACTAAACAGAAGCATAAAAAATACTGAATTATGGCAAAATACCATTTTATCCCTCTACAGGTGGGAAATGACAATTTTGCCCCTAAATTATGGGTTTTGCATACTAACTCTAAATTTTACCAAACTTTACATTGGTCTTAATTCCAAATATGCAATCAGAAAAATTTAAAACAAAGCACAACTACATGAAACATGCCTTGGCCACTCTACCCTAGCCACTATTTTAGAGGGATCTGCTTGCACCTCTTTCCCTAATATAATGTGGCCTAAGTATTCAATCTCAGTAACACCAAACTTACACTTCGGCATTTTAGCATACAAGGTATGCGGCTTCACTACTTCCAAGATAGACTTCAAATGAAAAGCATGATCAGCAACATTTTTACCATACACCAATATATCATTGAAGAAAACTGACACAATTTTCCTAAAAAAGGGTTTGGTTATGTCATTCATTCACGCTTGTAAAGTGGTTGGTGCATTTGTAAGACCAAAATGCATGACCAAGAACCCATAGTGGCCCTAATGAGTTCTAAAGGCTGTCTTTGGTATGTCTTCTTCTTTAACTTGAATTTGATGGTAACCTGCCCTTAGATCCAGCTTAGAAAACACTTGTGCTCCAAAACGTTCATCAAGCAGCTCATTAATGACATGTATAGGAAACTTGTTTTTGATGGTCTCTTGATTAAGGACATGATAGTCAATGCACATTTTCCAAGTGCCATAAACTTTCTTGACTAACACAACAGGTGATGAGAAAGGACTTTGGCTGGTTCTCACACCCCAGATGCCAACAAGTCCTGAACAATCTTCTCTTTTTGCGACTTCTAATAATGAGGATACCTCTATGGTCTCACTAATATAAGAGTTGCCCATCGTTCAGATTAATAGGTTCTGCAAACATTTCCTTATGAGAAATGATACTTGCAGTCGTGAGCGTGCAGTTGCCGTACAGTCGCTTTGAAAAAAAGTGAATAAATATGGGACCCATATGAAAAGAAATTAATTTTTTAATAGTGGACCCCACTCTTTTTCAAAGCGACTGCACGGCGTTTGTGCATTCCACTACTGTATGTAGCATTACTCTTTCCTTATACTATTCCAGTAGTTGAGAAATAACCCCCTGAGGAGTTTCAACTTTCTACTCTTGATCCACAACCATCAACTACAAGAGCCAACCTTGTCTTCTAACAAAGTAAGATTTCAACCCCTTATTTCCAACAAGAACATCAATAGTGCCAGGCTTAATTCCTTCCAAGACAACAATATCCTTTCCCAACATGAAACTTATAGACATTCTTGTGAAATCCCACTAAATTGAACCCAAAGTCAGGAGCCACTGCTCTCCAAGGACAATGTCACATCTTCAAAAGGTAAGCACAAGGAAGGTTAATGAAAACTTGGACGCTTGTGTGACGCCTCCAGCCCTCACTTGGGATTAGACGATGACTAAAGCGTTGGGACATGTAACTCAAGGCTACATATCCCCGTACATGACAGTTAAGATGCAATGCACCTATTGTATTCTAGTAGTATGAAATAAATCGCATTGGAAAAAATCGTATAAATCTAAGTAAGATTTATCGCAATTGTAAAATAGCATGATACCATAAGCTATTTATTCCAAAATGATTTCACTTGTTCAAAATATTTCCAAAATAGATACTGTTTGAATTTTCCCAAAACAAAGGGGTCTCCGAAAGAAACCATAAATCCTCTTGTCACTATGTGACTACAAGTTCTGAGATCCCCCTAAAAAACAAAACCCTACAATGCCATCCATATTCTGCCTTGTCCTTGTTCAGTGTCTTCCTTAGATCTTCAAAGAGTTCAGTGATAAACTGGTCAGCGGTCAAGCCTTTTCACAATGGATGGCTCCTGAGCTCTCATGGCTCTTCGGGGCCTCCTTGACTATTCGGGGTGCTGGCCTCTTGTGCTTCCCCATAGTCAATCTCTTCTCGTCCTATACCAACTTCTACCATTCATAGTTGAGAATGGTAGTGGATTGCATCAATAATCCACTACCATTCGTTGCCCTCTTCCGTAGCTAATCAAATGAATTAAAACTGGATCTTCATCCTTCAAGCCCCATCTTGAATGTTGGGCTCTTGCTAAACTTGTCCCAAGTGGATTGCATCAATCCTTACATTGTCTCCTTGATCTTCTTGGTCCATCTGGAAGTTGCAAATGATCTTTAAGACTAGGTCCATCTTGGTTCCCATCAATAATCATATAGATCCGAATACAAAGCATGGCATCATAAGAGGATTCATTCAACCAATGACCAACATGAAAACATGTATTTATATAGAGCTGAACACATAGCATGGCATAGTAAGAGATTTCATTTATTCAACTTGATCATAAAATAACACGAGTGCAAATTCATGCATCATATACAAATATTATCCAGAATAGGTTGAGAGTCCACTTACAAAAGTCCAAAGCAAATCAATATAATCAAGCAAGCTATAAAAGTGTTTGCTTAATTAGAAACAATAAAACTTAACCCAAATCCGTGTGTGTGTGTCGTGCTAGAGCTTCTTTTGTTTATGGTGATACTCCAAGCACTCAACCTAGAGGCCTTTGGTTAAAGATGGTCGTGTTCTTCCCTTGACCTTGGCAAGGTCTTAGGCATGTGCATGTGTGTATGGTGCTTGTCATGCATAGTGGCCGAGATTCCTTAGAAACAAGGTGGGAATCTCTTCATCTAGAGTTTTGCCTCCCTTTATTGGAAAATCCTAGTTTTCCTTTCAAGGAATTTTCTCAAGAGAAAGGTTGAACATTCGGGTTGGTGGTGGTCTTTCTTGGATCCAAAACCCTAGTGACCCCCTTCACCCTTGTGTGTGTGCGTGAGTGACTTGTGAGTAGTGAGAGTAGAATGGTACCGTTCAACGTGTTCCTTGAGAACATGGTTGTCACCTTATTCCTTGCAAGTGATTAGGAAGAGAGTGGGAAATGGTGTTTGTTTGGAGAGAAAATAGAGAGAAAGTAGGTTTGGGCGTTTGGGAGGTGAAAGAGTTTGCAAATCATGAACAATGGCATCCCAAAGGCCTTCTAACCATCGGCCTCTGTGCTTTTATATGTCCCTTCGGTTTCCTTTCACACTTCACCTTGGAAAGGCACGAAATCGTTTCGTGGGCGCCATGTGGCATATCCCTCATCATTGGGCCGAATCCCTCTTCATTTTCCCATATCTTTGTTTTTCTTGGGAACTCAAAGGTCTCTTGAAAAGTGGTGTGTTGCTCCAAAAATGAAACCCTAATGCCTCTTTGAGTCCCTCTTCTATGTCCAGGTGCAATGAACGTCTGGGACTTAAAGGACCTTTCACTAAAACCCTAATCATTCTTGGAGAATGGGCGAGTGCATGCTTGCCACTTGGCAACGCCGTGTGTGTGTGTGTTTCCGTCTACCTCTTTTCCCCATAAAGATTATTCATCTTCTTTTAGAATCTTGGGATAACGTGTGATGAATCTTCCTAGGCGCCCTTTCCCTTCTCCCATGCCCTTATTGAAATCCTGAAGAGTGACAAGTGGCTTGAGAGGGTGAGTGAGTGTAGTGGCCAAGATTCTAGGGACTAGGGTTTGCATCTTCCTAGGCATCCCTTCCCATTCCAATCATTGCATCCTTTAGAAAAGAATTATATTCAACGCATGCCTGACACTTGGCAAAAAGTGGGTTGGTCTCTCTTAGATGGGCGTGAAGCACACCTTGGTCGAACCCTAGGATCCTCTAGGGAACTTGTGCCTAAACCCTTTGGCACCCCCCATACGCCACTTTCCTAGACCAACTTTCATATGAACTCGCGGGAATAGAATCCCTTGAACCCACTACCAATTTGAAAACTCCCCAACAAAGCCAAAAATCAAGTCAAGGATGGAGAATCTAGACCCGATGAGAACTCGTTTCAAGAACCCAGATTACAAAGGAGGAACGCCACAAAGGTTGTGATTTACCTTTGATAAGTTCAAAAGTTCAATTAAGAACAAGAGGAGGAAAACTCAACTCACAATGAATAAATTCATCAAATTTCATAAATTTCATAAACTGATTAGAATGAAGCCACATAGAGTATTTAAAGCAAAAACCTAATGAAAACCCTAGATAAAATAAAACCCCATCTTCCAAAAATACACCTGAGTGAACAGTGCCACGGCTACAGTACGGCGCTACAGTAACTCGGCTACAGTAACCCTAACCCTAGCTCAATAAAATAATAATTTTCCCAACATGCCCTTACATAGGCATAAACCCAATTATTCTAAGCAAATAAAATAGGTCATTGAAATTAATTAATTAAGTTCAAAGCCTTCAAGTGTCCAAAGCCTATAAGACAAGTTGTTGCCCTTTCCATAGCTTATGAAATGAATCAAAGCATAATCTTCATCGTTTAAGCCCTTGAACTTGTATTTGGCCCATCTGGAACTTGCAACATATCTTTAAGACTAGGCCCACCTTGGTTCCTATCAAACTTCTTGAAATCCTCTCTTCCCTCTACATGTGTGAACGTGTCAAATGGTAGGTGAAGTTGTCATAGGTGCGTGTAATCCTCGTGGCCAAAACCCTAAGGGTTTTCTTAGGGTTCCATGCCTCTAGTTGGTAGTGGCTCTAGGTATCTCCTCCTATTCCAAGTCATTGCTCAAAGCTTTGGGAATTACCAAAACTCATGGGAGGCGTGTGGGGCTTTTGGGTTACCGAAACTCTAGAGCTTCTCACCCCCTTTCCTCCAAAATACGTCTAGGTTCATTGTGCATTGTTTGTGACATGCGGCCAAACCTTTAGTGTGTTGGGCGTGTGACCCTAGTTCCACTAGGGCTCCAAACCCTAGTTTGAAGTGATGGCCGAATTCTAAAGGCCTTGTTAGGCCTCTCTTTTGGGCTTAGATGCCAAATACACTAAGATAAATAATTAACTAATAAAGGCCCAAGGTTCTTTAAGGACTCTAAACCTTATGCACGACCCAACATGGGAACATAAGACTGGCGAAGACTTGGCTAAATTCGGGTTATCACACCTTGTATTCAGGCCACTTCTTCACCTCTACCTTGACTCAAAACTTTAGCCCCATTTGCCACTCTGACCTGTAAGCTTGAGTCCTTCTAGATCTTAAGTCTAGCTTCCTAACCCACTTGTGGATCCAGGAAGTTATGAGTAATTTCTGATTCCACTAAGATTTCCATAGCACAAGCTCCAGTTCTACCATGTAATCTGATGGGAACCAAGATGGGCCTAGTCTTAAAGATCATTTGCAACTTCCAGATGGACCAAGAAGATCAAGGAGACAATGCAAGAATTGATGCAATCCACTTGGGACAAGTTTAGCAAGAGCCCAACATTCAAGATGGGGCTTGAAGGATGAAGATCCAGTTTTAATTCATTTGATTAGCTACGGAAGAGGGCAACGACAAGACTTAAAGGCTTTGAGCTCTTGAAGGGTTTCAACTTATTTAATTCATTTAAAGAACTTATGTTATTAGTTTAGAATAATTGAGTTTATTATGGAAAGCACTTAAGGGGGCCTATGCAAGGGCATGTTGGGAAAGTTATTATTTTATTGAACTAGGGTTAGGGTTACTGTAGCCAAGCTACTGTAGCGCGGCACTGTAGCCGCGATACTGCTCATCCAGGGGCACTTTTGGAAGATGGGGGTTTATTTTAAGCTAGGGTTTCATTAGGTTTTTCTTTAAATACTCTATGTAGCCTCATTCTAATCAGATTATGAAATTTATGAAATTTGATGAATTTATTCATTGTGAGTTGAGTTTTACTCCTCTTGTTCTTAATTGAACTTTTGAACTTATCAAAGGTAAATCACAACCTTTGTGGCGTTCCTCCTTTGTAATCTGGGTTCTTGAGACGGGTTCTTCAACGGGTCTAGATTTTAATATAATCTAGGTTCTTGAAACGAGTTCTCATCGGGTCTAGGTTCTCCATCCATTGACTTGATTTTGGCTTTCTTGGGGAGTTTTCAAATTGACTGTGGGTTCAAGGGATTTCATTCCCGCGGGTTCATATCATAATCTCATTGCATTGTTGGTAGAACACCCTCGGATAGCATGAATAGAAACCTCTAAACTTTCCTCTTCCACTCCCTACACTTCCTCCACCACTAGAAACAGTTCATTGTCATCCAACATTGGTTGATCTAAAACATCCTGCTCTACTTGTAACAAATACACCTTGGCATTCTTACAAACATGGGTTAGATTCCACTTCTCATCACAATGATAACAACGATCCATTTCTCCTTTTTTTCTCATCCATTTAAGATGAAAAAACCTTCTTAACTGGAATAGTACTTTTCTGCCACATCTGCCACTCTACTCCTCCAAGATTTTCTAGAAGCCCACAGATACTCTTCTTGTATCTTTTGCAAGACCAAAGGTTGCATTTAAATTGATAGGATTGAGCATTCGAAAAAGAAATCGAATCTCATCCTTCAATCCACTCATAAAACAACTTAACTTGTGCCTTTCAGATAAACCTTCAGCCTATTTAATAATGCTTCAAATTGTGTTTTGTAAACAACCTGTCACAACCCTGCCCCAATCTTACGACCGAGACGTGGTCGCGGCAATTGGCCTTTTTCTCTTTTACTGATGGGAACCAAGATGGGCCTAGTCTTAAAGATAATTTGTAACTTCCAGATGGGCCAAGAAGATCAAGGAGACAATGCAAGGATTGATGCAATCTACTTGGGACAAGTTTAGCAAGAGCCCAACATTCAAGATGGGGCTTGAAGGATGAAGATCCAGTTTTAATTCATTTGATTAGCTACGGAAGAGGGCAACGACAAGGCTTAAAGGCTTTGAGTTCTTGAAGGGTTTCAACTTATTTAATTCATTTAAAGAACTTATGTTATTAGTTTAGAATAATTGAGTTTATTATGGGAAGTATTGAAGGGGGCCTATGCAAGGGCATGTTGGGAAAGTTATTATTTTATTGAACTAGGGTTAGGGTTACTGTAGCCGAGAGTTACTGTAGCGCGGCACTGTAGCCGCGACACTGTTCATCCAGGGGCACTTTTGGAAGATGGGGGTTTATTTTAAGCTAGGGTTTCATTAGGTTTTTCTTTAAATACTCTATGTAGCCTCATTCTAATCAGTTTAATAAAGTTTATGAAATTTGATGAATTTATTCATTGTGAGTTGAGTTTTACTCCTCTTGTTCTTAATTGAACTTTTGAACTTATCAAAGGTAAATCACAACCTTTGTGGCGTTCCTCCTTTGTAATCTGGGTTCTTGAGACGGGTTCTTCAACGGGTCTAGATTTTAATATAATCTAGGTTCTTGAAACGAGTTCTCATCGGGTCTAGGTTCTCCATCCATTGACTTGATTTTGGCTTTCTTGGGGAGTTTTCAAATTGACTGTGGGTTCAAGGGAATTCATTCCTGCGGGTTCATATCATTTGGTATCAGAGCAAGGTTTCCAATCAGGTCTGATTCTATCTTTTAATTTTAGCATCCTTTAATTTCATTCTAGGGCTTCATTGTTCTAGGGTTGCCAAAAAACAAAAAAAATAGAAACAAAAAGTAGGCTTCGAAAATTCTTAGGATTTTGGGTTTAGCTGAAATTTGCATCACCTTGGGTTTCAAAATTCTAGTGTTTTCTGCATCTCTATGTTTATCTATTGCTTGGAATGCCGTTCTATTGATTCTCTTCTACTTCATTGTCGTGCTTGAATTCAATTGCTTGATCTTCACAAATGAATATTGCTATTTGTGATTGAATTAGAGAAAAGAAAAGAACGGAAAAAAAAAAAGAAAAAAAAGGAAAGGAAAAGAAAAGAAAAGAAAAGAAAATTCGAAAAAAAAAAAGAAGAAGAGGAAGAAGAAGAAGAAAAGAGAAGGTAATTCAAAGTTGCTACCTAGTTTCAACAAAGAGAAAGAAAATATTTGTTGATTGAGCTTTTATCATCATAGGAGCATATTACATCTTTCTAGTTGGTATCTTGTTTTATAATTACTCTTTCCCTCGTATAAATTCCTTGAGTCTCGTGTCATTTTATTCATTCCTTGTTTCTTTGATCTATATTACTGGTTGGAATAATACAAGGTTGTATTGTCTTGATTTAGTTCAACTAGTTCTTAAAGAACTTGAGTGGGAAAACTCTTGAGGTAAAAGGCAAGAGAGTGTGAGACTATTATCGGAAAAAAGCCATTAAGAGTGAAACACGAGTGGAGTGTCATTATTTGAGTGTAAACACGTAAGGGAGTGTGTGAGCTTTTTCACTAACATTCTTTTTGTGCAGCATATTATGATGTCTCATAGAAGTGACTCATCACCAAACGGTGTGGCAGATAACTCATCTTTTGTGTTGCAAGCCATGCAACAACAGTTTGAGCGGTTGAACTTAGTGTTGGGTGAAGTGGGGGATATGATGGATAATCAAGAATAAGGGATTAGAAATCTGCAAGGTGAGAGAGGTAGGAGGCGACATGAGCCTAGTATTAAGAATGGGTATGAGAAAGAAGAGTATGGTGAGTCTCTTGTTGCTAGGCGTGCACTCAATACACAAATTAAGATGAATGATACAGAGCAGCAGAGCGAGAATGTTTTTCATACTAGATGCCACATCAACAACAAGGTATGTAATATGGTCATTGATTTGAGGAGTTGTATTAATTTGGCTAGCACTACTTTAATTGAGAAATTGAATTTACGTACCTTGAAACACCCTAGACCATACATGTTGCAGTGGTTGAGTGATTGTTGAGAGGTTTGGGTAAATAAGCAAGTGCTAGTTTCTTTTTCATTTGGGAAATATCAGGATATGATCCTTTGTGATGTTGTGCCTATGCATGTTGGTCATATTTTGTTAGGGAAGCCATGGCAGTATGATAGGAATGTGATCCATGATGGGTTAAGGAACATGTACAGTTTTGAAAAGGATGGAAAAACAATCAAACTTGCTCCTTTAACTCCAACACATGTCCATGGGGACCAATTGAAATTGAAAAGTGAGGTTGCTCAAAAAAGAAAGAGTGAAAATGAGAGTGATCAAAAAAGAAAAAGTGAAAAGGAGATTGAGCAAACAAGTAAGAGTGAAAGTGAGAATGAGCTGAAAAGTAAGAGTGAAAGTGAGATTGAGCTGAAAAGTAAGAGTGAAGATGATGAGATTGAGAAGAAAAGAAATAGTGAGACCGAAATGGAGAAAGAAAGAAAAATGAGAGAGAAAAAAAAAGAGGGTGAGAATAAGACCTCAAGCACAAGAGAGAATGAGTTGAAAAATAATTGTGAGGTCGAGAGTACAAAAAAAGATGAAGAAAAAGAGAGTGACAGAAAAAAAGAGGGTGAAAAGAAAAAAGAGTGTGAAAGGGAAAAAGAGAGTGAAAAAGAAAAAGAGAGTAGAAAGAAAAGAGAATGTGAAGAAAGTGAGAGAAAAATAAAGAGAAAAGTGAGTTTTTATGCTAAGGCAAGTCTTAATCCTAACGAACTTGACGTATGTTTGCCTAGTATTATTGTCTCTTTGTTGCAGGGATATGAGGTCGTGTTTCCTAGCGGTGTGTTTAGTGGATTACCACCTATTAGGGAGATAGAGCACTACATCGATTTTGTGCTAGGTGCGACAATCCCTACCCAACCTTTCTTTGAAGAACATGAGTCCTTGACACACTTGAAGGGACAAGGTAAGTTGTTAACTATAATGCGTGCTAAGCGGGAGGATTGTATTGAGACTTTTCCTCATGTATTCAAATACACGCAAGGTATGGAAACTTTTGTAGTTGATGCTTTAGCAAGAAGGTATGTACTTATCTTAATTTTAGATGCAAAATTGTTGAAACTTGAATATGATAAGGAATTGCATGCGAATGATTATGACTTTGCTAGTGTGTATGGAACATGTGAGAAAGTATCGTTTGGTAAGTTCTATAAACTAGATTGGTACTTGTATAGAAAGAATAGATTTTGTATACCTACTAGTTTTATGCGTAACTTGCTTGTGTGTGATGGACATGGTGGTTTGTTGGGTAACCATGGTGTAAGGAAGACTTTTGTTGTGTTGCATGGACGTTTATGGGAATATCATTTGCCTTTCAATGACGTGTTGCATGAACGTTTGTGGAAGTATCAATTGTCATTCATTGAAGTGTTACATGAACGTTTGTGGAAGTATAATTTGTCATTCATTGATGTATTGCACGAACGCTTGTGGGAGTATCATTTGTCATACATTGACGTGTTGCACGATCGTTTGCGGGAGTATCATTTGTATTTCATTGAGTTTGCATATAATTGGAGTGGTCATTCTGGTGAAAATAAGATTTCAGACATGTTGCATGAACGTTTATGGGAGTATCATTTGCCATTCATTGACTTGTTGCATGAACGTTTATGGGAGTATCATTTGTCATTCATTGAGTTTGCATATTGGAGTGGTCATTTTGGTTCGAGGAAGACTTTAGATGTGCTTCATGAACATTTGTGGGAGTATTGTTTGTCATTCATTGAGTTTACGTATGATTGGAGTGTTCATGCCACTACTAAATTTTCACCAATTGAAATTGTTTATAGACTTAATTAATTTCCTCCTTTAGATTTAAAGTCTTCACCAGTTGATGATATGGGTAGCTTGGATGGACTATTCCAAATTCTTGAACAAATTAATGAAAATGCATATCTAATGGATCTTCAAGGTAAGTATCATGTTTCTACTATTTTCAATGTTACTAACCACTTTCCCTTTGATCCAGGTGGAGATTCGAGGTCGAATCCTTTTGAGGAGAGGGGGAATGATGGGAACCAAGATGGGCCTAGTCTTAAAGATAATTTGTAACTTCCAGATGGGCCAAGAAGATCAAGGAGACAATGCAAGGATTGATGCAATCTACTTGGGACAAGTTTAGCAAGAGCCTAACATTCAAGATGGGGCTTGAAGGATGAAGATCCAGTTTTAATTCATTTGATTAGCTATGGAAGAGGGCAACGACAAGGCTTACAGGCTTTGAGTTCTTGAAGGGTTTCAACTTATTTAATTCATTTAAAGAACTTATGTTATTAGTTTAGAATAATTGAGTTTATTATGGGAAGTATTGAAGGGGGCCTATGCAAGGGCATGTTGGGAAAGTTATTATTTTATTGAACTAGGGTTAGGGTTACTGTAGCCGAGAGTTACTGTAGCGCGGCACTGTAGCCGCGACACTGTTCATCCAGGGGCACTTTTGGAAGATGGGGGTTTATTTTAAGCTAGGGTTTCATTAGGTTTTTCTTTAAATACTCTATGTAGCCTCATTCTAATCAGTTTAATAAAGTTTATGAAATTTGATGAATTTATTCATTGTGAGTTGAGTTTTACTCCTCTTGTTCTTAATTGAACTTTTGAACTTATCAAAGGTAAATCACAACCTTTGTGGCGTTCCTCCTTTGTAATCTGGGTTCTTGAGACGGGTTCTTCAACGGGTCTAGATTTTAATATAATCTAGGTTCTTGAAACGAGTTCTCATCGGGTCTAGGTTCTCCATCCATTGACTTGATTTTGGCTTTCTTGGGGAGTTTTCAAATTGACTGTGGGTTCAAGGGAATTCATTCCTGCGGGTTCATATCATTTACCTTGTTATTAATAGTACTATTTTCACTATGCATTTTTTTTTAAATGGACATGAACATGTCGTGCATGTACACTGTGTTTCTAGTTTAAAAGTAAGTACCTGATAAACGGTTCATCCAAGATTCTAAATAAAGGACTCTCAGAGTCCATCCATTCAACAAAATATATTAGTTCTAATTAAGAGGACTCAGTCCTCATAACACATATAAAAAGGCATTTAACCTTCCTATGTGGGGTTACCATCACCCCACTATAGAAAATATACCGTTACCATCACCCCACCATAGCATTTACACCGTTACCCAAAGGCATAATGTATCAAAGTCAAATCAACAAAATGTCCCGACATGGGACCCATTATAAAAACATAAAGAAAACATAACAATAGTCCTCAAAAGTCCAACCAACTGGGAACCCTAAACATCAGCCCCTACCTCCTCAGCAGTACCCGGCTCCACAGCCTCGTCTTTCATACCCAGACGTTTAAAACATAAACACAAAGTGAGTCTAATACTCAGTAAGCAGTACACCATGCCGTTAACTTAATAATCACATAATCTTTTCCTCTTGAAAACATGCATACATAAACGTTTGCTAATTCATGACAATGCTTTCATGCATAAACAATTAAAGAATAACTGCACTTTCATGCATCATTGTACTTCATTCTTAACCGTACCTTTCCTGTCTAACAATACTTTTCATGCATACTCTTACTTTCATGCATAACTACATCTTCATGCGTAAACTGTGCTTTCATGCTTACATATACTTTTCATGCATAAATAACAAATGAAATGACTTTACTTTATATTCCACTTTCTTGGGCCAATACACACTAGTACGCCCCGTGTGTTGGGGTTAGCGGTCTTTTGGACCCGGATTCCACCCGCGGCCACAGGTTGGAACTCCTTTTTGTGGGAGTAGCACTGGGTGCACTACTAGTACCACTTACATGGTATTGTCATCTGCCCATTCTTTGGTACCCTTTCATTCATGAGGCCATTATGTGTACGTTCATGCTTTTAGTTCTTCTATTTTATTTCCTTTTTTAGTTAAACATTTTCATTATCTTCCCTTAGTCTAATGCAAATGCTTTTTACTAAAAAAAAAGTGTTTCATGTCAGGTTACATATAAGTAAGGCATAGATATTTAAAGAGAGCATGCATAAAGTTTCATGATGCATTACCTTACATACACACAATTGTAATCAATAGGATACTTAACAGGGGCTACCAAGGAAGGCTTGTACATAATATATACATTTATCATTTTGTAAGAGAATATGTGCAAAGAGAGAGAGATATTCTTTCATAAAAGAGATTTGTGTGTAAGGAGCATAGTCATAGCTACTTACCTCGAGGTTTTATAAGAAGAGTCTTTAGATCTTGCAATTACACTCCTATTCAATAAAAGGAAATAACATATTAAAATTCATTTTACTAAGGACTTTACTACCCATTACCCATACGTGCTCCCTTATATTCCAAAAATGGAATTAAGGCGCCTTTCTCACTCGTTAAACTATTTTACATAGCATAATTCAACCCTTAGTATCCTCCTCCAAATATCTAGGAAACCTCACATATTATTTCTAAAACCAATACTAACAAAAGGTACAACTCTTGGCAACTTAAAAGTTTATAAACAAGCTTACTAACTTAGGTTTAAAACTCTTAATGGCTCACTAGGCCATATCTTGAGGAGAACATGTTTGAAAATCATAAACTTTATGATATGAACCCGTGGGAATGAATTCCCTTCAACCCACAATTAATTTGAAAACTCCCCAAGAAAGCCAAAAATCAAGTCAAGGATGGAGAATCTAGACCCAATGAGAACCCGTTTCAAGAACCTAAATTATATTAAAATCTAGACCTTCTTGGCCCTTGATCTTGTAATTGGCCCATCTTGGAACTTGCAAAGGATCTTTAAGTGTAGGTCCACCTTGGTTCCTATCACTTTAACTCTATTAATTAACAATTAAAAACATGAGTTTAACAAAAGTAAAACATGACTTAGACTCAAGAAAACATAAGAACAGGGACTATAACATTCTGCCTTGGTTATTACTCACACCAAGACAGGACATACACACACGGCTTAGAACCAAAAACAGAGCATACACACAGATCCAAGAGACAAGCACGCACGCACACTGCTAAGCTTCTAAAACAGAGCACTCACACAGCTGGATCCATACAATAGAGTATAGACATACACACACACAGTTCGAGTTCAACAAGAACAGAGCATGACTCACGGCAAGACAATTGCAAGGTGCTCGGTTCTAACCCAGAAAATCAGGGGTTTTGATTGCTACCCGCTAGATCAACTAGTAGAGGAAATAGATGAGAAACTAGTCTAAGATATACCACACAAAGTCGGCTCACACAAAGATTTCGAAACCCAAAACACAATAAAATCCTGTGGGAGGTGTAATACCTGTTTGGGTCCCTCTTGAAGTCACGGAAATGCACAACCACGGAAAAGGAAGAAGAATCCGAAAAGTTTAGGGCTGGAACGACAGAAAAATTCTTAAAACAAACCCTAAATTAAACCATGGATCTAAGATTTCGAAACCAGTAATTGGGGCCATAGAAATCCACTTACATGGTGAGTTTTCCCTTGAAGACTTTCGGTGAAAACCTTAGGTGTTGGAAGTGAAAGGAGCGGCTTGAGGAGAGAAAGGGATCGTACGGCTTGGGGAAAACCGAAGGGTTTCTCGTGTGAAGAAAGCTCGAGGAGTTTCTCTCTTCGGGTGCCTTGGAGTCGATGGATGAAGAAAGGTGAAGAAGAATTTACTGCTTTTGTCTTGGAGGCCGTCGGTGGGGTAAGGGAAAATGAGAGGATTTTGATTCTCTTGTCTCTTGAAGCCAACGTATAGGAGAAGAATGAGGAAATCCACTTAGCTTCTTGAGGAAGCCGACGGTGAAGAGAGGGATGAGAAAGTCAATTGGCTTCTCTCATAAGCCAAGGACTGGACGGTGAAGATTAAACCTAGGGAGATATTTTCTTCCACCAACCCATCCTAAGGTTGAAAGGGTTTGGGTCACTTCTCAATTAAATAAAAGTAGAAGACTTAAAGAAAAATATTATAAGATCTTAAAGCATACCCTTAAACTATTTTTTAATGACCTTCATAAAAATAAATAATGAGATAATAAAATAATAAAAAAACCTTATTTCAAAATATTGACTTAAAAATATTAATAGATGACATAAAGACCTACGTAGCAGGATTCGGGTATTACACAACCACAGTAGAATTCTGCTTTAAACGAGTTAAAGCCTCCATAGGATCATCGTATGTAGTGGGGCATAACCTCACTTGATGGGCTTTCACAAATGAGTCCTAGCTTGAAAAAATTCCACAATCAACAACATCTTGATGCCACACGAGAGCCTCACCCTCCATGTGATACGAGGCCATCAAAAGCCTCTGATTAAGTGAGATTTGATGAAACTCAAAGTACTGAGTGGCCTTGAAAATCCACCCAGTTGGATTAGTTCCATCAAAGTGGGGAAATTCTAGTCTAACCCTGTAACGCCCGTTCTTATAGTGGGACATTTTATAAATATTTTTAGAAAGGACGACGGGAATTACCGTCCGATTTAAAACTTTTCACTTGCATACCCAGGGTGCAAGACTCCTCGTTTATAAATTAAGATGTGCTTTGACAAAAAAAGATATTTACAGCAGAAAACATAAATCTTGAAATAAAAAAGGCCTCTCGTACATTTAAAATTCATGCCTAAACTTCCGTGCTCTTCCCCATGGGCCGTTTCCGTCCTGATCATGCAATTCCTGTGAGGGAGGGACATGCATAAAAACTAAAATGAGTTGAAGACTCGTAAGCATTACTTCATATGGTTAAAATATAACAATATAGGTTTTCATTCATGCATTCATCATTCGTACATACTATTACGTGCGTGCATACGTGTCATACGTGCGTTCGTTTGAAAACGTCACTGGATGGGGTTTCTCTCTTTTTAAACATGGGCTTCCTTTTCGTAAAACGTTTCTCCCGTCAGTGCCTTCATTTCTTCATGAGTTCGTGCATGTTTACGTGTGTTCTTTTGAAAACGTCACTGGACAGAGTTTTTTCTCTTTTTAAACATGGGCTTCCTTTTCGTAAAACGTTTCTCCCGTCAGTGCCTTCATTTCTTCAAGAGTTCGTGCATGTTTACGTGCGTTCTTTTGAAAACGTCACTGGACGGGGCTTTTCTTTCAAAAGGCTTTCCTTTCTTTAAAACGTGTCCCTCGTCAGTGCCTTCATTTCTTAAAGATTCGTGCATTCATACATATATGCATACATCCATTCGTTCTTATCACTTTCATAGGCCAGTACACACTATTACGCCCCATACGTTTGGGGTTAGCGGTCTTCCTTTGGACCCGGATTTCGCCCGTGGCCACGGGTTGAGAATCCCTTTCATAGGGGGCAGCACTTGGTGCACTTCCAGTACTACTTACCCAGCATTGCAATCTGCCCATTCATTGGTACCCTTTTCATTCATTCATGTGGCCGTTACGTATCTTCATACATTCATACTTTCATTTCTTTCTTTGCTTTTCATTCATTCGTTCGTTCATGTCAGCTCGAAAGAGCTGGAGCTTTCATTCATTTCTTTCTTTCATTTAACAGTCCTTTCTTTTCATGAGAAAACATTTCTTTTCATGAGAAAATATCGTTTGGGGCCTAAGCCCGAAAATGATCTTTTCGTTTTTTAGTTCATTTCAGTTCTATCTTTTTCTTTAACAGTTCGTTCGTGGAAAACTTCATTTAACAACATACATGGGCTTAAACGTTAGCTTTCGTGACATCCCATAAGCGTCACCTTGAACGTCGTCAATCATGGCATCTACGAGGGTGACCTCGTGGCGCACATGAGAGCGTCGGTTCGTAGGATCCATAAAAGCATCCGTTGTCATGCCCTTCATGCATCTTCATCAGTTTATGGATTTTCTTAGAAAATACATACAATAGATACAGCGTATAGTCATCCATTCACATGCGTACAATTAATACTTTAGGGTGCGTAAACAGGGGCTGCCAAGGAGGGGCCGTACATACTTATACCTTTTAACAATTAGCATTTTCTTTCTTAAAACGTCTTTCGTTTCTTTTCGTGAGCATCTTAAAGGAAAAATATTTCTTGTATCTTGGAAAACTCTAGAAGAGTATGAACTTAGCACTTACCTAGACTCCATGCTACTTGCATGTCATGCAGTCCATTCATGCTTGTCAGATGGCAACCTACATGATACACATAACCTTAATGTCATTTTCTTTCTAATGCATAAGCAACTTAAACTAATGCAGTCCATTCACTTAGAACACTCTCATTCTATCCCGTATTCTTACGTGTTCCTTACTAAATTAAAACCTTCAGGGACCCATTACGGTTACCCCATCTTCCAACTCATGTCTTACCTCGAGTGCTCATCCACTAAAGTGAACTCATGATTCACCTTAAGGATTAAGACACTAAGGTTTCTGTCTCATTCTTCTCATTAATCTCATTCCGACGGATGACTCAGATAAACTAAGTCATGCATCCCTTCCTTGGACAGTACACTCGTCACTTTCTGCATGCATCTTAGCCCATACTAATCCTCATTCCCATCCAGACAAGCCACACGGCTCTAAGCCAACTCTGAGGCTTAAGCACCGTGTAACTATGCTAATGACAAATTACCCATTACATATGGTGAATCCGTCTGGCACATGTGTCTAACCAGATTACACACGTACTCTACCCCTTATCACCTAAGATCAACATATATAACACGTTGATCACCAGCTTCGAGGGACAAGGGCCATACTCCGATACCAACCTTCTCTTAACCAGGCTAGCATGACTCCTCATGCTACCCATCCCTTTGACAGTTCATCCCAACACTTAACACGACAAGACTCTAATCATAACCATGTCTCATGTCATGTCATATAACTTGAGACTATTCTCAAGCTACGCCATGACCTTGTCACGTTACCCAACATTCTGCTACGCCAACTCTTAACTCATCACGAGTACGGTTCCTCACGTACTCTCGTCACATCATGACATCTCATCACGTTCCCGATACGCCATTCATACACTATCGCTTCACCACATGGCAAGCACGACTGTCAGAAACCACGTCACGAGGTGACGTTGCGTAGTCATGCTTTCGCTGCGTACTCTTATACTTATACTGCTGCTACACCTATACTTCCAGCCATAAGTCAAGTACGGTGACACTTGTCACCTCAGACTACAGGCCACATCACAACTACTTCGGGATACTATTCCACAGTTCCCGACACTATTCACCAAGCTCTACACCTATCAACTGCATAACCATCCTTATCACTGCGACACGTCATACGGTGTGTCGCTGCACTTCGTGGAGTACACTCCGCACATACTCCCTTCATATACACTACAACTTATCACCATTACGGCATACGCGCCACATGGTGCATTGCTCCTCTACATGGAGTACACTCCTCATGTACTATCTTCACATACGCTATGCCACATCACCATCATGGCATATCCGCCACATGGTGCATCATTCCACCATATGGAGTACACTTCTCGTGTACTCCCTTCATACACGTTACGCCACATCACCATTATGGCATAGAATCATATGATGCATCAATCCACCATACGGAGTACATTCCACATGTACTCCCTTCATACACATCATGCCACATCATCATTATGGCATATCTGCCATATGGTGCATCCCACCATCATACGAAGTACATTACACATGTACTCCCTTCATACTCATCACGCCACATCACCATTATGGCATATCCGCCATATGGTGTATCACTCCGCCACATGAAGTACATTCCATATGTACTCCTTCAACACGCACTACACCACAGAGTACACTCTCCGTGTACTCATCCCGTTCCACCATATGCCAGGAGGGTATATTTTACATATACTCTTCTTATCTCACACTACGCCACACACAAAGTACACCCAGCGTACTTTCCCATTCCACACAACGCCACACCATCCATACAGCACATGCCCCACAACTACACTGCACAGCACAACCACGCCATAATTACAGCACAAACCCCACAACTACATTACACAGCACAACCACGCCATAATTACGACACAAACTCCACAACCACATTACACAGCACAGTCCACAACACTTCACAATACGCCCAACACTTCACAGCACATTACACGGCACAATACACCTCCATACAACACAGACAATCCCAACACTTCGTTACACAGCACCACATCACAATACTACAGCTCCACAAGACCAACAGCACAGTCCACAACCTAGTCAACTAATCAATATCTAACATAATTACGAGGGATAGAGGGTTATACCATCGACGAGATAACCTGTGCGTTGCTCATTGATCGTCACAGCCGATGATGTCGGAAGTGTCGTACGTGGCGGCTGACCCACGTACGTTAACTGTTTAGGCATTTGGATAGCTAGGTGTGGTCTTGGAATGGCTCGTGAAGGCCTTGTGATGACGGTGAAAGGCGGTACACAACGTATCTAGCCGTGTACAGTGGCGGTCAGTCACGCGCAGTGACTGTCCATCACGTGCAGTGACTACCCACCACTCAAAGTGGTGGTTTGGACCTAAGGTTGGGCTGAGGGGTTGCTAGTGGAGCTCGTGGTGGTACTGGGGTGGCGCCACAGTGGCTCACTGATATGAACCCGCGGGAATGAATTCCCTTGAACCCACAACCAATTTGAAAACTCCCCAAGAAAGCCAAAATCAAGTCAATGGATGGAGAACCTAGACCCGATGAGAACTCGTTTCAAGAACCTAGATTATATTAAAATCTAGACCCGTTGAAGAACCCGTCTCAAGAACCCAGATTATAAAGGAGGAACGCCACAAAGGTTGTGATTTACCTTTGATAAGTTTAAAAGTTCAATCAAGAACAAGAGGAGTAAAACTCAACTCACAATGAATAAATTCATCAAATTTCATAAACTTCATAAACTTATTAGAATGGGGCTACATAGAGTATTTAAAGAAAAACCTAATGAAACCCTAGCTTAAAATAAACCCCCATCTTCCAAAAGTGCCCCTGGATGAACAGTGTTGTGGCTACAGTGCCGCGCTACAGTAACCCTAACCCTAGTTCAATAAAATAATAACTTTCCCAACATGCCCTTGCATAGGCCCCCTTAAGTGCTTCCCATAATAAACTCAATTATTCTAAACTAATAACATAAGTTCTTTAAATGAATTAAATAAGTTGAAACCCTTCACTAGCTCAAAGCCTTTAAGTCTTGTCGTTGCCCTCTTCCGTAGCTAATCAAATGAATTAAAATTGGATCTTCATCCTTCAAGCCTCATCTTGAATGTTGGGCTCTTGCTAAACTTGTCCCAAGTGGATTGCATCAATCCTTGCATTGTCTCCTTGATCTTCTTGGCCCATCTGGAAGTTGCAAATGATCTTTAAGACTAAGTCCATCTTAGTTCCCATCATTCCCCCTCTCCTCAAAAGGATTCGACCTCGAATCTTCACCTGGATCAAAGGGAAAGTGGTTAGTAACATTGAAAATAGTAGAAACCGGATACTTACCTGGAAGATCCATTAGATATGCCTTTTCATTAATTTGTTCAAGAATTTGGAATAGTCCATCTAAGCTACCCATATCATCAACTGGTGAAGACTTTAAATCTAAAGGAAGAAATTGATTAAGTCTATAAATAATTTCAATTGGTGAAAATTTAGTAGTGGCATGAACACTCCAATCATATGTAAACTCAATGAATGGCAACCAATACTCCCACAAATGTTCATGAAGCACATCTAAAGTCTTCCTCAAACCAAAATGACCACTCCAATATGCAAACTCAATGAACGGCAAATGATACTCCTGCAAACGTTCATGCAACAAGTCGAAGAATGGCAAATGATACTCCCATAAACGTTCATGCAACAAGTCGAAGAATGGCAAATGATACTCCCATAAACGTTCATGCAACATGTCTGAAATCTTATTTTCACCAGAATGACCACTCCAATTATATGCAAACTCAATGAAATACAAATGATACTCCCGCAAACGTTCATGCAACACGTCAATGTATGGCAAATGATACTCTCACAAACGTTCGTGCAATACATCAATGAATGTCAAATGATACTTCCACAAACGTTCATGTAACACATCTTTGAATGGCAAATGATATTCCCACAAACATTCATGCAACACAACAAAAGTCTTCCTTACACCAAGGTTACCCAACAAACCACCATGTCCATCACACACAAGCAACTTAAGCATAAAACTAGTAGTCACACAAAATCTATTCTTTCTAAACAAGTACCAATCTAATTTATAGAACTTACCAAAGGATGATTTCTCACATGTTCCATACATACTAGCAAAGTCATCATCATTAGCATGCAATTCCTTATCATATTCAAGTCTCAACAATTTTGCATCTAAAATGAAGACAAGGACATACCTTCTTGCTAAAGCATCAGCCACAAAATTTTTCCTACCTTGGGTGTATTTGAATACATGAGGAAAAGTCTCAATACAATCCTCCCGCTTAGCATGCATTCTAGTCAACAACTTACCTTGTCCCTTTAAGTGTGTCAATGACTCATGTTTTTCCAAGAAATGTCGGTTAGGAATTGTCGCACCTGGCACAAAATCAATGTAGTGCTCTATTTCCCTAATAGGTGGCAATCCACTAAACACACCGCTAGGAAACATGACCTCATATCCCTGCAACAAAGTGACAACAACACTAGGCAAAGAGTCATTAAATTCGTTAACATAAAAGCTTGCCTTAGCATAAAAACTCACTTGTCTTTTTATTTCTCTCTACAATCTCTCTTTCTTTGTCCTCTTGTGGCTCCACTATTTTTTCTTGACTCTCAACCACCTCTCTATTTTCTTTTTCTCTCTCTCTTTCTTTTGATGTTTCGGCCTCATTCTCTTTTTTCCTCTCACTCTCTTTGTTCTTTTCACTCTCTATTTTTCTTTCAGTCTCCTCCTTTTTTGAACTTTTGGCCTCACAATTGTTTTTCAACTCATTCTCTATTTTTCTTGAGATTTCAGCCTCACCCAAATCTTTTCCCTTTAGTGGTTCGGTCTTCCCCTTTGCTACAGTTTGATTATTTTTGTCCCACTTTGGTTTCCAATGAGTACTAGAAAGCGAAGTATACCTTGATGTACCCCTTCCTTTTAGCCGTCTCTCCACCTTCATAGCCATGTGCACCATATCTTCTACCTCCTTATAATGTTGCAACTCAACTACATTGGCTATCTCCCTATTCAACCCACTCAAAAATCTTGTCATCGTGGCCTCCCGATCCTCCACTACATTGGCCCGAATCATAGCCACCTCCATCTCCTTATAGTAATCCTCAACACTCCTAGACCCTTGTATAAGATTTTGTAGTTTTTGGTAGAGGTCTCTATAGTAGTGGCTAGGTACAAATCTCCGCCTCATGATTGTTTTCAACTCTCTCCATGTTTCTACAGGCCTCTCAAAATTCCTCCTCCTATTGGATACTAATTGATCCCACCAAATAATCGCATAATTAGTAAACTCAATTACAGCCAACTTCACCTTCTTCTCCTCAGAGTAATTATGACAATCAAACACCAACTCTATTCTTTTTTCTCCCACTCTAAATAAACTTTAGGGTCAGTTCTACCTTGGAATGATGGTATTTTCATTTTGATGCTTCCAAGGTTCTTATCTACTCTATCTCGACCCCCTGAGTTTGCCCTAAGGCCTCTTCCATGCCTAACTCCTCTATGTCCACCCAATCCAACTTCAAATGTTTAGCCTTCCTCATCCTCACCAAACTCTCCATTCTTATTATACCCATTCTCAATTCTAGGCTCATGTCGCCTCCTATCTCTCACCTTGCAAATTTCTAATCATTGCTTCTTGATTATCCATACTATCCCTCACTTCACCCAACACCAAGTTCAACCACTCAAACTGTTGTTGCATGGCTTGCAACACAAAGGATGAGTTATCTGCCACACATTTTGGTAATGAGAGTCACTTCTATGAGACATCATAATATGCTGCACAAAAATAATGTTAGTGGAAAACCTCACACACTCCCTTACGTATTTACACTCGAATAATGACACTCCACTCGTGTTTCACTCTTAATTGGCTTTTTCCATATAATAGTCTCACACTCTCTTGCCTTTTACCTCAAGAGTTTTCCCACTCAAGTTCTTTAAGATCTAGTTGAACTAAATCAAAACAATACAACCTTGTATTATTCCAACCAGTAATATAGATCAAAGAAACAAGGAATGAATAAAATGACATGAGACTCAAAGAATTTATACGAGAGAAAGAGTAATTATAAAACAAGATACCAACTAGAAAGATATAATCTGCTCCTATGATGATAAAAGCTCAATCAACAAATACTTTCTTTCTCTTTGTTGAAACTGTGTAGCAACTTTGAATTACCTTCTCTTTTCTTCTTCTTCTTCCTCTTCTTCTTCTTCTTTTTTTTTTTTTTTTTGTCGAATTTTCTTTTCTTTTCTTTCTTTTCCTTTCTTTTCTTTTCTTTTCCTTTCCTTTCCTTTCTTTTCTTTTCTCTAATTCAATCACAAATAGCAATATTCAATTGTGAAAATCAAGCAATTGAATTCAAGCACGACAATGAAGTAGAAGAGAATCAATGGAACGGCACTCCAAGCAACAGATAAACTTAGAGATGCAGGAAACCCTAGAATTTTGAAACCCTAGGAGATGCAAATTTCAACCAAATCCAAAATCCTAAGAATTTTGGAAGCCTACTTTTTGTTTCTATATATTTTTTTTTTTTTGGCAACCCTAGAACAATGAAGCCCCATAATTAAATTAAAGGATGCTTTAATTAGAAGATAGAATCAGACCTGATTGGAAACCTTGCTCTGAATACCAAATGATATGAACCCGCGGGAATAGAATCCCTTGAACCCACTATCAATTTGAAAACTCCCCAAGAAAGCCAAAAATCAAGTCAAGGATGGAGAATCTAGACCCGTTGAAGAACCCGTCTCAAGAACCCAGATTACAAAGGAGGAACGCCACAAAGGTTGTGATTTACCTTTGATAAGTTCAAAAGTTCAATTAAGAACAAGAGGAGTAAAACTCAACTCACAATGAATAAATTCATCAAATTTCATAAACTTTGATAAACTGATTAGAATGAGGCTATATAGAGTATTTAAAGAAAAATCTAATGAAACCCTAGCTTAAAATAAACTCCCATCTTCCAAAAGTGCCCCTGGATGAACAGTGTCGTGGCTATAGTGCCACGCTACAGTAACCCTAACCTTAGTTCAATAAAATAATAACTTTCCCAACATGCCCTTGCATAGGCCCCCTTAATTGCTTCCCATAATAAACTCAATTATTCTAAACTAATAACATAAGTTCTTTAAATGAATTAAATAAGTTGAAACCCTTCAAGAGCTCAAAGCCTTTAAGTCTTGTCGTTGCCCTCTTTCATAGCTAATCAAATGAATTAAAACTGGATCTTCATCCTTCAAAGCCCCCCATCTTGAATGTTGGGCTCTTGCTAAACTTGCCCCAAGTGGATTGCATCAATCCTTGCATTGTCTCCTTGATCTTCTTGGCCCATCTGGAAGTTGCAAATGATCTTTAAGACTAGGCTCATCTTGGTTCCCATCACTCACGGCGGAGGAGGGAGGAGTTGCCGTGTAAAGGGGAAGGGAAACCCGTGAGAGAGTGAGGGAGAGTGTGCTTTCGTGGGTGGCAAATCGGGACCATGGGAGGTTGGGTTGGCTTGGTGGTGGCCTAAGGAGGCTGGAGGTGGTGGTTACCAGCCGTGGGTGGCGGTGCACAGCGGTGCGAGGTGTAAAACTCGTGCGTGCATGAGGGGGAAACCCGTGTGGTGGAGAGAGGCTATGGGCCTCGGGTCACGTGGAGGAGGAAGGGAGAGGAAGAGGGAAGTCCATGGTGGCGCTTGGTGGCCGTGGCTGGCCACGTACGGCAGCACACGGTGGGAAATGGGTCAAAGACCCATTTCGGCTACTTGCCGTGAGGGGAGAGGGAGGACAGCACGATGGAGGCCGAGCTTGCTGGAGGGGGTTGGTCGGTGGTAGAGGAAGCTGTCGTGGCAGTGGTGGCGCCAGAGGACGGCGCACGGGGGTGCTACGCGCACCAAGCCCAATCAGGCTGTGAGAGAGAGGGGCTGGGTTGGTTGAGCTCGCCGACGTGAGGTGGAGCTAGTGGTGCCGGCGGTGTGGTCTGGCGACGCGCGGCGGCACTGGGCTATGCCTTGGAGCCGTTCGGCGTGGGGTGGAAGCTGCGTACGCCAAATGAGAGAGGGAGGAGAGAGAGAGGGCTACGGGGAAAATGAGGGGAAAGAGAGGGGGTCTGGGTTTATAATCCAGTCCCTTCGTCTTGGGGTCTACGCAACGATCTAACGATAAGGAATTAAAATACTTATTTGAAAATGGTTAAACGTTAACTTAATTAAAAGCACTTAGAGGAACTAAGGTAAATATTATTTTAAACTAATTTTAGTTTATAAAATAATATTCTTCATCATTAATAAAATGATGAAGTCTTATTTAATATATTTAAGAGAATAAAACCATTTAATTTAATTAAAGCTTTCAACATAATTTAAATCCCTTAATATTTTAAATAACTGGAATCATTTTAATAATTAATATTAAAATGATCTCCGACAATTATAATATTTTGGAGCTCCTCAAAATATTATAATTGTCTCATTTAAAAATAAGTTTAACTCAACGGTACTAGAAATATCTCATATAATTATTTCCAGCACATTTAAAACAGTGGACGTACTTTAGAAGTCACCTAATATCTTAAGAGACGCCATCGTGGTATGCATGACGAGGCTCGCAGTCGCTAGAAGGAAGGGCAGACGATCACATAATCTCTGCCTTCAGGATTTGCTTACGTTATAAAGACGGAACGTACGTCAGAAAGAGAGCAGCGTACGTAAGAAGGAAGAAGCGTACGTAAGAAGAAGGAGCATGGTATTACAAACCCTCTAGGAACAGAACCCCTTTCATCAAAATCCATTCCATGTCCATATGGCCCTTCCTCATGATGTTAACATATCAGTTAATTTATCTAATGCCTGTAATTCCATTGATTGCATGGTTGTGCTCCTCCAATTGCTTCAAAGTTCATTCCTGCTGCCTCAAAGAACCTTCCTGTTGTGCCTTCAAGGCTAGTGCTACTTGAGTATTCTCTGCCATGAGAGAATCGGCCTCTCTGATACCAATTGTAACGATACTGTTGCTTCCCAATTCACCTTGTACGATTAATAGAAAAATGAATGAAACAAAGAATAAATCTCAAGAACAGTAAAAAATGCAAGAATGAGAACCAAGAAACCACTCTTATTTATTGGAAGAGATTTTCGAGTAATCTCCAAATTCCACGGAATCAACAAACTTCCAGAATATCCAATCCTTCCTTCACAATCAATTTATATCTACGGCTACTTACAATAAAACGCAACGTTTAACACATGTGTTTACAATTAAAATGCTATCGTTCTTTGCCTCTATTGTGAAAACCTCACTACCTGAAACGCACCGTTCCACTTACTTGCACGCACCGTTTTACTCAGCTAAAACACCCTTCTCCCATTCCTCCAAATGCACTGTATGACTAATCATAATACACCATTTAACTATGACAGTTAATCTAGTTAAGCTTCCATTCTCAATCCTGCCAATTCCCTCCCTTCATCACAAAACCATTACACGGTGTTTTTCGATTAGCGTATTCATGGGGTTTCCCAATTTGGGAGTATTAATTTGTGTGAAAAGTGGAAGCAAGTGTGGGTCTATGAGGGAAGCTCACCAACGATTTATCTACAGCTTTCACGACTCGCCAATTTGCAGGTTCTCCAATTTTGGGTAAGCCGATTTTCTAATCTAGGGTTTTGTTTTATCTGTATTTAGTGATTTCTTCTCTCTTTTTTTCAAGGCTGACAAGTCATGATCTAACCAAGTGCTGAGTCTATCATAAAAAATTTGATTGCATGGATTCCATGTAAGCAAATATGGCATGTATCAACTGACGTATGATTGGATCCTACGTGTTTTAATTAACGAATTGCAACCACGTCGTTAGTAGATTTAACGGCAGTTAATCCACAAATCTTATATCTTTGTATTAAATAACTAATTTGAAAACCCAACCAACTCTTGTAGGCACGTAAAAAACACAGATTGTTTTGCTTTTAACCCAACAAATAAATAAAATTGATCTTTACATCATTTTTCCAAGTATTTAATGATATCTGGGAAATTCACTCAAACAATTATAAATACAAAACTGCTACGTACAACCGGGATGCACAAACAGAGTGCAACCGGCTGTATGTAGCAAAAAGCTCACGAGGAAGAGAAAAAGAAAGCAAAAAAGCATAAACAAAAAAACAAAGAGAATGCCAAAGTAAAGCCTTCTTTCGTCGAGTTCCAGATAGAAAAAGGAAAGTTTGGTTGAAGACGCTGGGAAAGTAAAGTCTCTCCAAGCATTTCTCCACTAAGAAATAGAAAAAGGAAACCATCTGCAGCCTTCACAATTGATATATTAAAAGAAATGGAAACGGACGTGCTTGGAATTTCAAGAAGAGAAGTCTGCAAACTGGGCCTCTCAAAGATGCTTGGAAGTTGACAGTTGCATGATTTTGAGGTTGAAAACTGAGGGAGATTCGAGTCTTGTGCATGACCAAATAACAGAGCCACTTTTACTTATAAATGAAAGAAGATCATGGATGAAGAAGACAAAACAATGAAGGCTTAAACCAAAAATATACAACGCATGTGACTCTGAACTTTGAATCTAACAAAATTTTTGCCTTTTACTTATGTGCAGCAATGGAATCCAACAAAATAGTTGATAAAGTGTTAAAAATTACATGATTAAGTTGCTAAAATGAATGACTTGTTTAACCAAAAAATGAATTAAGCACTTAATTATATAGTAAAGTTTAATGCTTGACTCAATGTTAAATTCTGATTAATATCCAAAATCTTATTCTGATATTTTACTAATGTTGCAGGGCATTGTGGGAAAGATGTTAAAAATATATGAGTATTATTGGAAGTACCCAATTAGCATGGCAGCAACAAAAGAAATGCACAGCAGTTAGGGATTGGAAACAAAACAAAGAAAATAAATGAAGGGATATACTACGTACAGTCCCCTTAAGCAGTCCCCGCGTACGCCACTGTTTGTCGTTTGTCCATATCAGATTGGTCGAAAGACGAAATTAACCTCATCTGCTTTGAGCCTTTGACGAAGACAATGGAATTCAAAATCAGAATTCTCTTTGCCGCTACTATTCATCCCGCGCGACCCAGAAACGCGACGACCACCTCTGGCATTGTTTTCACTGACCTCGGCATTGTGTTCATCTCCTCCCCTCCACCACCATCAGCCGGTAACGTCCTCCACCACCCACTGCTTAACGAAAATCATCTTGCCGCTAGGAGCCCCACGCGACCCAATTTCTTTGTCTCCTGCACAACCAGCGTTGTGCTAATCTCCTCCACCACCGCCGTCGTGTTCAACTCCTCCACCAACATCAGCCGGTAGCAAGGATCGAGGCTACCGAGCAAATCTGTTTGCAGCTAGGATCCCCCCGCACGACCCAGAATTTTTTTTCTCCTCCACCACCGCCGTTGTGCTAATCTCCCCCACCACCGCCGTCGTGCTCAACTCCTCCACCACCGGTGCTGTGCTAATCGGTTTGCCTCTACCTAGTTTCAGTTCCGGCTTTAATAATCCATATGCACGTACTAGCTTTGGGTTCCTGTATTATTAACTTCATCAATTAATCTTTGTTGCCTGATGCTAAATGTTGCCTTAATTTAGATTTCAAGGTCATTATTTGGCAAAGCAAAAAAAAAAAAAAAACAGTTAGCAAAAAAAATTTAGATTTCAATGTAAATTTTATTTTTCCTTAGGCAGTGTTTGATATTGTTGATTTATCCACAAAAAAAAATTAGAGGAGCAGCATGTGTAGATGCCAGAGGTGGAGGAGCAGCATGTGTTTGATAGTTTGTTTGTGTTTTCTTGGGGCTGTGTAGATGAAGAATAAGTTTTAGTTGTGATTGGTGGATTGCTTTTTGTGACTCTGAGTGTTCCTACCCATTGTTATTACCGGACTATTAAACATGTTCAGCACTATATATTCAGGAATAGGCTATGAAGATTCTCTTTACTGTTAATTTTTTATCTTGAATTGGCTGAATGTTTACATAGATAGTAGGTCCATTTTGGTAGACAATTCGATGGAGAAAGGGGAAGAAAGCACAAGGCCTACCAGCAGTGCTACAAGGCCTGCCAGCACTACTGCAATGACACAGGTATTCTTTTCCCATCCAAAAGCCATGTTATCGGTGTCATTTATAATTTGGTGATAAGTCATTATTCGATATTGTTTTAGGAAATACCAAGACCATTTTATCCAGATTGGTCAGCATATAACAACTATATGCATGGTTATCATGGGATGATGCCACCTACATTTTTCCCACCGTTTGCTCCTCGTCCAAATGCCGACCCTTATTCATGGAGAAACGAGGTGATAAACTTTATGAGTTGGAAGTTTCTATATTTAAATCCACTTTGTGAAGGATATTTATGTTTATTTATTGAAAAATACAGCTTCCAACGGGAGTACCGTTTAGACCACCAATTGCCTATCCTTATGCTCCTCCAATTCCCTATCCGGGATGTTCAAGTAATGCTAAGGACATGACAGAACCCTCCTCGTCTACTAGGCCAGAACCCTCCTCGTCTACTAGGCGATCGTTGTTTTCTTCTGAAAGCAATACTTATCAGGATAGTTCAAATGTGGGAGACGAGTTCATTGAACAAGAGCAGGTATACACTTTATATATTGAAATTGGATTTATACATTCCTTATCCTGATATGTGTTGTGGGTTAATGCAGGAGTTTGATAATTCAGTGGTTGAGGAAGTACCATCGATGGTTGAGGAAGTACCATCGAGCAGCCATGGAAATGACGATGATGGTGTTATAGAGCCGAGGCCGGGGATGTCATTTAAAACTGAGCATGAGCTTTTAGACTTCTATAAGAAATATGGAAAACAGATTGGGTTTGGTGTAATGACCCAAAGAAGTAAAAGGGAAGACGATGGGAGTGTTAGGTATTTAACACTTGGTTGTGCTCGTGGTGGTAAGGCAAGGAACCGTACCTCGAATGTTTCTAAACCACGGCCGACAACGAAGACGGATTGTAAGGCTAAGATTAATGCAATCGTGCTTGATGGGGTGTTGCGTATAACTACCGTTGATAATGCATACAACCATGGGTTAAGTCCAAGAAAGGCAAGGTTTTTTAGATGTAATCGTGCTATCGACGCTTCCGTAAAAAGACAACTAGATATCAACGACAAGGCAGGAATAAGTATGGCTAAAAGTTTCAACTCGTTGGTTGTCGAGGCAGGTGGATATGATAATCTTCCATTTGTTGAGAAGGATGCACGAAATTATATTGATAAGGCCCGACACCTTAGGCTTGGTAAAGGAGGTGCTGATGCACTCCGTGGCTACTTTGAGAGAATGCAGTATAAGAATGATGGGTTCTATTCCTTGATGGATTTAGACGACGAGGGAAGATTAAAAAATGTTTTTTGGGCCGATGCACGTAGTAGATCAGCATATGGTTATTTTGGGGATGTTGTGACATTTGACACAACATACCTAACAAATAGATATGGCATGCCATTCGCCCCTTTCGTAGGTGTTAACCATCGTGTATATAAATTTGTTTACTATGGTATGACAATTTTTAAGTGATTTCTAAATCTATTTTCATTAATCCGATTGCAGGTGGATCTTCAACATGGTTAATTTTAATCAGTGTATCAGAAGTTGACAAGAATTTTATGCCTGTGGAGCTGTTGGCATTTTGTGGAGCTGTTGGCATTTGTGGAGCTGGTTGCTTATGGCATTGTTCATTTCGAATGTAGCTGTTATTGGTCGCTATTGGAATTTTTGTACTCGATTGTTTGTGGTCACACTTTGTATTTGTGGTCCTTTTTTGTATTTGGCATTAGCCATGGCCACATTTGTTGACAACGTTTTGTATTTGTGGTTATTGAAGTACCTGTTGTGACATTTATTTTCAAACACAATGTTCTCTGCTTATAATGAAGAATGTCATATATTTAAGTTCAAAACAACCTGCTTATTAGGTGCTGGACGTTTCACAATTTATTAATGCACTAGTATGTAAAGAAGAGCAGTTCTCGCATAGATCAAATCTCAGCTTACTATTACAGCAACAAATTTGATGGAAAATACGTAATATTGATTGCAACAATAGTCTGGTACATTATGGACATAGAAACTGCATATTACAATTTCGCACAAAAGACTGCATATTAATGCAGAAGGTTTACAAGTAACCAGTCTGGCTACACTAGAACACAACAAGTTGACAACATCCAAGAAGTCTCTAACACAAACTTAATCTTCAATTGAAGTTGATCGTAGCAAACAACATGAGATTAGAATTGTCAATGCCCAATACACGGAAAGTAGAATGCGTGCATGTTGGAGTTCATTCTCTCTCCTTTGGACTTCAACCTCTCTCTTTTCGACTTCTTCCTCTCTCTTTTCGACTTCTTCCTCTCTTTGCTGGAGTTCTCTTTCCCTAGCAAAGGGACTTTCATTTCGTTGTTCAAAATCTGCCCATATAAAGTAGTTGCAGTATGGCTTTCCCTGCAGCAAATAACTTGTAAAAGTCAATGTAGAAAAAAGAAAGATCACTTCAACAGTGTAGGAGATTAAGTGATGACCTCTTTATTGTACTTTGGACAAGTGAAAAAAGGTCTTCTTGGATTTCTTGAAGTGTTCGAGATTTTGAGACGTGCAATCGACCCACATAAACATATTGGAGCATTTCTCAAATAACGATCACCCAAGGAAGATGATGACTGAGATGACGACATTGTACTTTATTAAACACAAACACCCATGAAACAAGTAAAATATTAGTATAGTGGTAAACACCCTTGAAACTGAAAAATGGATTCCTGGCTTCTCTTTCAAAAATGTAGAGTGCAGGAAATTAAAATGAGTTGGGTTTGAGCAAGACAATCAGTCTTTATGATTTTCAGTTTAATTTTTTTTTTCTTTCTGCCAAAATAAGAAAAAAATATGATTGGATGAAGTTAACAAGCTTGAAACTTGTACTTGGGTTCCTATCATGTGACTCTGCCTTGCTGTTTCGCCTAAACTTAGTGCATGCAGGAGTTTTTTCATTCGTGTTACTTAGTGCATGCAGGAGTGTTTTTAGTCATTTTCCTATCATGTGGTATTACTTAGTGCATGCAGGAGTGTTTTTAGTCATTTTCCTATCATGTGGTATTACTTAGTGCATGCATGAGTCAGGCTGTGTTTTTATTCGTTTTACAATATATATGTATGTATGTATATATGTCTATGGCTGGTGTTGGAAAAGTGGGGGGCCTGAGGTTCTTGGCTTCTGTCGGAAAAGGAGGGCAGAGGGAATACCAAAACTAATGCCAAATCAGCTCCAATTGAAAGAGTAGATTGCAGTAATACCACTAGCAGCAAGAAACTGAGATCATTACATTTCATTTAATTATAATTCCATTACGTGCTTTTTCAAATGTAGAGTTCAAGATATTAAAACAATTTCAAAAACCAGAGATCATTACATTGCATGAAACTGAGTCACTGAGTCCCTCTCACACATTTTCTCAAACAATTGGACTGCAGCAGAAAATAACACCGTGACATTGCAATAAGAACTCAACACAGAATTTCCAACAACAACGTGTATAAAGATGTACTTCGAAGATGCCTTAATTTCCACAATTACCAACAACAACGTGTATGAAGACATACTTTGAAGATGCCTTAATTTCCAGAATTACCAACTACCTTAATTTCCAATACGAACTCAAACAGAGAAATATTGCCTACCAAATGCCTTAATTTCTAACAAAAACAGATAAACATTACCACCAATTACCAAATGCCTACCTACCAAATGCCTTAATTTCTAACAAAAAAAAAAAAAAACAGAATCATTGCCATAAAAAAATTGGGATAAATCAACCTATTAGGGCCCAGACGGAGTGAAGCTAGGGCTGCCAAACACCTCCACCACCTCGCACAACGACGTTAGGGCTGGGACTTCGAATTTATTACAGTTCTCGGCAACGCGACGCGAATCTCCACCACCGACGGAGTGAAGTTAGGGCTACTCTTCTGGGCAACGCGAATCTCCAATACTGACGGAGTGAAGTTAGGGCTACTCTTCTGGGCAAACCTTCGGTCTCGAGGAGGAAGGAATCAACTCCTCCAGCCAAATCTCGGAAGGAACTCTTCTGGGCAGAGGTTAGGTCTCGGATCGAAGAAGGATAGGAAGTGTTCATCTCGACCAGCCAAACAAACAACGAAGGCGTCCGTCCATCAAGCAAGACGACGTCGTAAGCCCAAGTTAATAAAACGGGGCGTTTTTGCCACGTTGGGCGTGCGCGCCCAGTCCTCTGACTTGGGACTGCATAAAGACTTTCTCATAAATGAAAGAGGGATCGAGCGGCTCAAGGTGCACTGCAGAGGCTGGATCGTGGCCTCACTGCGGGCAGACCCACTCACGTGAGTAGCAATTGGAGATGCGAACTGCAGACGCAAAACGAGCGCACTACAGAGGTGAAACGCAGAACGTGTGCTGGGCTGAGACGAGCGCACTGCAGAGACGAAACGCGCAGTAGAAGGGAGAGGTGAAACGCAAAGGGATGCACGCTGAAACGCAGGAACTGGAACGCGAACTTGGGCTGACTCAAAACGCACGAAGTCAAAACACTGGGCTGAAGTGGAAGGTAAAACGCGGCTGGGGACGCAAGGCTTAGACGCGAAACGCACGAAAATGGAGCAAAACGCACGAAGCAGATATGAAGCCACGCACGGGGCTGAGGCAAAACGCAGAGTATAAAAAGAAAAGAATTTTTCGTGCGCCGACGGGTTCTTTTTTGGGGGCTATTTCATTATTTTCGTCTGCTTTTTTTTCTCTTCTTAGTTTCAGATTTCAGCACATTTTAGAGATTGTATATTTTTCATTTAGCAATTTTCCTTTGAAACAGTAATTAGTTGGATTTTAATCTTCTTGAGCATTTTGTTAATCTAGAGATGATAGGCTAGATTTTTAGCTTGGGATTCAATGAGTAACTCATGACTATTTGGGGTTGGATTTTCTTCCATATTTAGTGCTTTTGATGATCAACTTAATGGATTATATTTCAATGTGCATCTAGAAAATATTAGAGTTCGTTGTTCTTGGTTTAGATCAATTGTAGACGTAAAGGCACAATTGATACTTGAACAAGTAACATGACTTTGATGTTTTTCTTTCACTTTTCTATAATTGTCATATAATTTATCAAGTAGTTTTATTAGAACAAAAATTGTGGTTCATTGCTATATTATCCGACCATGATTTCTAGAAATGAGAGAATGGTTGAGAGAAAGTGAAAAGAGAAATAAATCCACCACCAACTTAGTGGGCGAAAATTGCATCCCAAGTATTTGTTTAATTGCTACTTGCTTCTTACAAGTTTAAGTCAACTTCCGCACATTTTCTTTTAATCTCTTGATTCTTAGCAATTTTAGAAAAATAGATTCACTGTTATTTTCAGCTTTACTTATGCTTGAACGTCCCGACAATTTCACTCATAATTCATTCCACACTCCCTTAGTAAATAGCTCCATTTAGGTGTCAATATTGTTAGCAGTTAAGTTTTGAAATTTATTTCTCATTTCATATTATTTTTGTTCATTGCTAGCTCATTTAGTCTACTATTCTCTTATCATTTTAAATTTTCGTGTCACTACAAACGGTGATATGTGGTCTTGGAAATATGAAATACTTGCTAAATTCTCATTGTCCCTGTGAATTCGATCTTGGGATTTACCCTTGTATTACTTTGACAACTTCTACGCTTGGAAGTCGAAATTAAAAGCTGATCAAGTTTTTGGCGCCGTTGCCGGGGACAACTGGTGTTTAGCAAAGCATTCTCATATTGTTAAGAAGACGTTTGTGGCGCTGTGAAGCTCTTCACAGCTTGGGTGACATTTTTCTTAACTTTATTTTACTTTTTTTTTGTTTTGTTTGCCTTGCATATTCTTTTATTTTCTGTTCTTGTTTGTATGACTGGTTGGACTAGGGACCAAACTTCTCAGTTGGTTAGGACAGAATCACAAGCATCTTTTACCTCAGCATCGCTTTCTCTTGAGTCATCTTCTGACACTAATAGTACCATGGCTGAAAATGAGAATCATGATCAGGAAGTAGTGAATCAGAATAGGACACTTTGAGATTATTTACAACCTGTCAGAACTAGCACACCTTCATGCATAAACCTTTGAATGCAAATGTCTTTAATTTCAAATCTGGAATGATTCCATTAATTCCACATTTTCATGGCATGGATTCCGAGAATCCGTACCTTCATATCAAAGAATTTGAAGAGGTTTGTTCTACATTCATGGACCGGACATGCACTGAGGAGGTTATTAGACTAAAATTGTTTCCATTTTCCTTGAAAGATAAGGCTAAAACGTGGCTAAATGCATTGAGACCTAGATCTATAGGCACATGGCAGGAAATGCAAACTAAATTTTTGAAGAAATTTTTTCCAATACATAGGACAAATGCACGTAAAAGACAAATCATGAACTTTACCCAAAAAGATTTTGAAACTTTTTATCAAAGTTGGGAAAGGTTCAAGGATCTTTTAAATACTTTTCCTCATCATGGTTATGAAAATTGGCGTTTGATAAGTTTTTTTTATGAAAGTTTGACACCTAAAATACGCCAATTTGTACAAACCATGTGTAATGGAGAATTTTTTGACAAAGAGCCTGAGGAAGCATTTGAATATTTTGATTACCTTTCTAAAAATGCTCAATCTTGGGACACAACTGATGTGCATGATAGGTCTAGGCAAGTTGAGTCTGGTCATGGAAAATATACTTTAAAAGAAGATGATGATTTGCATGCTAAATTAACCTTGTTGTCTAGAAAAATGGAAGCTATGGAATTGAAAAAGGTAAATGAAGTGCATGCTGTTCATAAAAATTCAGAGAAGTGTAGCATATGTGAGGATCATGGGCATTCAACTAATGAGTGTCCCATGATTCCCGCATTCAAAGGTATTGTTGGACCAATCTAATGTTGTAAATATGATACAAAAACCATATTCTGGTCCTTACTCTAATTCTTATAATCCAGGATAGAGAAACCACCCAAATTTTGGGTGACCAGCAAGTAGCTCCAGCAGCCTTGGCTCCGGGACCCTCTCAACTCGCAATTCAAGCACCTCCAATGCAAAATAAGGGATTTGAAGAGACGGTACAACAATTGTCAAACACCTTGCAGCAGTTTATGCAAGGTCAAGCAACAATCAATAATCAAAACTCTCAAGCGATAAATGACATTCGGAGCACACTTACAAAGATGACTACAGCACGGAGCTCTCAAGAGAAAGGAAAACTTCCTGCACAACCTCAACCCAATCCACAAAGTCAGCCACCACAAGGAGCGGTTGAGAGTTCAAATGTAAGGCAAGTGAAGGCAGTCACTACTTTGAGAAATGGTAGGGTGGTGAACATTCCAGCTCAAGGTTCAGACAAGGCTGGTAAGGTCTCTAAACCTGTACAAAATGAGGTTGAAAATGGTGAGTTTGAACAAAATGAAACTGAGACTGAAAAGATTCCATGTCCTGTGCCTGCTCCTTTTCCTCAAAAATTGGTTCCTCTGCACAAAGACAAACACCAATCTGAAATTTTAGAAATATTCAAGCAAGTTAGGATTAATATCCCTTTGTTGAATGCTATTCAACAAATTCCTACATATGCTAAGTTTCTAAAAGATTTGTGTACAGTTAAAAGGAAGTTAAATGTGCAAAAAAAAACTTTTCTTACTGAGCAGGTCAGTGCCATAATTCAGAGCAATACCCCACCAAAATATAAAGACTCCGGTTCACCAACAATTGCTTGTGTTATAGGAAGTTCAAAAATTGGTCAAGCATTGTTAGATCTAGGTTCTAGTGTGAATTTACTGCCTTATAATGTTTATGAGCAACTTGGTTTGGGAGAATTAAAACCAACTCCTATCATTTTACAACTAGCGGATAGGTCTATTAAAATGCCAAGAGGAGTTGTTGAGGATGTCTTGGTTCAAGTGGATAAATTCTTTTATCCCGTTGATTTTGTTGTGTTGGATGTTCACTTGACACCAAAATCTTCTTTCCAAGCACCTGTGATTCTTGAGAGACATTTTCTTGCTACTTCAAATGCATGAATAAATTGTAGGAGTGGTGTTTTAAAACTGAGTTTTGGGAACATGACCCTTGAACTAAACATTTTCAATATTTGTAGGCAACCTCAAGACTTGGAAGATGTACAAGAAGTGAATTTGTTGGAAGGCATCCTTGAGGAAGAGACTTATTTGGCATACCAGCCCACTAACCTGCTGTTTGAGTTGTAAAATATTTGTGAACCCCTCACTGATGACACCCCCATTGATGTTTCTCATGTTTTTAATGCAGAAAATAAATTTGAGACTAAATGGAGGCCAAAGATTGAGCAACTCCCACTGTTGACAGAAAGTTTGAAGTCTTCCGCAAATGAAATCCCAACACTAGAGCTGAAGCCATTGCCAAATGACCTGAAATATGCATTTCTAGGACCGGACAGCACCTTCCCAATGGTGATTTCAGCCCAACTCTCTCATGATCAAGAAAGGAAATTGATGGAAGTCTTAAAGCAATACAAAGGTGCCATTGGGTGGACAATCGCAGATATAAAATGTATAAATCCTCTTGTGTGCACTCATAGGATTTATTTAGAAGAAAATGCTAAAGTCTCTAGGGAGATGCAAAGGAGATTAAATCCTACCATGAAAGAGGTGGTAAAAACAGAGGTTTTGAAATTACTTGACGTGGGAATCATCTACCCTATTGCAGACAGCAAGTGGGTAAGTCCCATTCATGTAATTCCAAAAAAATCTAGGCTTACCATTGTTAAAAATGAGAAAGATGAACTGATTCCTACTAGGATTTCTACTAGTTGGCGAATGTGTATAGTTATAGGAAGTGGAATGCCGCCACTAGGAAAGATCATTTCCCTTTGCCATTTCTTGATCAAGTGTTAGAAAAAGTTGCGGGCCATGATTTCTATTACTTTCTTGATGGATATTCTGGTTTTTACCAAACAGAAATAGCGCCAGAAGATCAAGAGAAAACAACTTTTACTTGCTCGTTTGGCACTTTTGCATTTAGAAGAATGCCTTTTGGACTATGTAATGCACCAGCTACTTTCCAAAGATGTATGCTTAGTATTTTCAGCGACATGATTAAAAACTGTTTGGAAGTATTCATGGATGATTTTTCTGTGTTTGGTAGTTCTTTTGATGCATGTCTGACTAACTTACAAGCTGTTTTAGCCAGGTGCGAAGAAAAGCATTTGCTTCTCAATTGGGAAAAGTGTCATTTCATGGTTCAACAAGGCATATTTCTTGGTCACATAGTCTCATCACGAGGTATTGAGGTTGATAAAGTTAAGATCGAGCTTATCTCCAAGCTTCCTATACCCAAAACAGTAAAAGAAATCAGATCATTTCTTGGGCATGCTGGGTTTTATAGGAGATTCATTCAAAATTTTAGTTCTATCTCTAAGCCTTTGTGTGAGTTACTTATGCATGATGTTGCTTTTGAATGGACCTCTTCTTGTCAAGATGCTTTTGATAAGCTAAAAATTTTGCTCACCATAGCCCCTATCATGCAGCCCCCTGTTTGGTCTATTCCTTTTGAGATAATGTGTGATGCTAGTGATGTAGCCATAGGAGCTGTTCTTGGACAACGTAGAAATAAGTTCCTACATATCATTTCTTATGCAAGTAGAACTCTAAATGGAGCCCAAAGAAATTATTCTACCACAGAAAATGAATTGTTTGCTGTAGTTTTTGCATTAGACAAGTTTCGAACTGATATTCTTGGTTCTCCTTTGGTTGTTTTCACTGACCATGCAGCGTTAAAGTACTTATTGTCGAAGAAGGATGCTAAACCACGTTTAATCTGATGAATTCTTCTTCTCCAAGAATTCGACCTTATCATCAAAGACAAGAAGGGTGCTGAAAATGTAGTTGCCGACCACTTGTCTCGGGTTACATTTGCTGAAAATGAGCACACTATCCCTATCCTTGACTCTTTTCCTAATGAACAATTAATGTCAGTTGAAAATTTGCCTTGGTTTGCTGACATAGTTAATTTTTTGGTGACAAGACAAACTCCACCCCATTGGAGTGCTCAAGACATACGAAAATTCAAGCATGAGGTAAAGTCATTCTTCTATGATGATCTTTACTTGTTTAAATATTGTTCTGACCAAATAATAAGAAAATGTGTGCCTGATCATGAGATACAAGCTGTTCTTTCTTTTTGTCATAATGAGGCTTGTGGGGGGCATTTTTTTGCAAATAAAACCGTTGCAAAAATTTTACAAAGTGGGTTTTATTGGCTGCGTATGTTTAAGGATGCGTATGATTTTTGCAAAACTTGTGAGCCATGTCAAAAACTAGGCACGATCACTAAGAGAAACATGATGCATTTACAACCCATTTTGGTCATTGAGATTTTTGATTGTTGGGGGATTGATTTTATGGGACCATTTCCATCTTCTTTTGGTTATTTGTATATCCTCGTGGCTGTTGATTATGTTTCTAAGTGGGTTGAAGCCATTCCATGTAAAACATATGACCATAAGATTGTGCTTAAGTTTTTGAAAGAAAACATTTTTGCTAGATTTGGCATGCCTAGAGCTATCATTAGTGATAATGGAACTCATTTTTGCAACAAACCATTTGCTGCCCTCATGAAAAAATGTGGTATACACCATAAGGTTTCCACGCCATATCACCCGCAAATGAATGGGCAAGCTGAATTAGCTAATAGGGAACTTAAGCACATCTTGGAAAAAACAGTCAACCCCAACAGAAAAGATTGGTCTTTAAGGCTTACTGATGCACTTTGGGCTTATAGGACAGCCTTTAAAACCTCTCTTAACATGTCCCCTTATCACTTGGTATATGGAAATGCATGTCATCTTCCCGTTGAGCTTGAACATAAGGCATATTGGGCTGTTAAACAATTTAATTTTTCTATTGACCATGCTGGTTCTATGAGAAAATTTCATATTTCAGATTTTAGAATTGGATGAGCTTAGGCGAGATGCATATGACAATTCTAAATTGTCAAAGGAACGCATTACGGTATTACATGACAAGCACGTCCAAAGAAAGAATTTTGAGCCCAATGAGCAAGTCTTACTTTACAATTCCCGCCTCCATCTATTTCCAGGCAAATTAAGATCGAGGTGGAGTGGGCCTTATGTAGTTAAGGCTGTGTTTCCATATGGAGCTGTTCAGATTACTAATCCTCAAAATGGAAATACTTTCAAAGTTAATGGCCAACGACTTAAACATTTTTGGGCAAAACTTTCACATGAGGATACTTCCATTCCTTTGGAAGATCCCACTTATTCTCATGGTCCTTAGCTCATTTTTGTTTTGCTTTAATTTTTTTTTCTCTTTCTTTTCCTTTTATTTTTCTGCTTTTATTTGTTTCAGTTCTATGTTTTGTTCTTTCTTTCTTTTTCTTTTTCTTTAGTATATCTTTTCAGGTTCAGCACTGTTTATTCTTTTATGGTTTTGATTTTTACGTTCACAATCCTTTCAGTCATCTCAGATATTTTCCTTCGGTCTTATTTTCTTTCATGCCTTGTTTTATTCATGATTTGCATTGAGGACACTGCCCATTTTTAGTTGAGGGGTAAGGAGAGTCTTCTACCACTAGTCTCTCAGGATTAATGATTGTGGGGTCTGAATTTTTTTCTTGCTACCAAGCTACTATTTTCACACTTCTCTACTTAAGATCAGATAGCTGCAGTTTTGGGCTACACTAATTCCCATTAGTTTAGATTTAAGTTCAACACTTGACCTTATGATAAGTCTTAGCAACTCAAACTTGAGAAATTTACTTCAAAGCTATTGGTTGATGACCTTAATTGACACAAGCAGATACTTTTTGTGGTTTGTTTGATGACAACCAGTGATTTTACTCAAGAACTACAATGAACCATATCTTAATGGCTTAGGAAAAGTGTGATATAAAAAAAAAATAAAAAAATAAAAGGAAAAAAGAAAAAGGTTGTAAAAGTACATGAGAAAAGGGACAAGGTAGAGATCATGCACAAAAAAAAAATGGTGCAAGTACATTGGAAAAGGCTGCCTATCACCGGGATCTGTTAAAAAAAAAATGGGTCTTTCAAAGTGTGAAAGCCTCCAACGTAATGGTTTTGAATTGGAGTGAAGACCTTTTGGTTTTTCTTGAAAAAGTTGCTAGGCTGAAACTATTGTGAGAAATCTTGAAACTAACAAATGGAAATTTGTTCACACACTTGGTGCACTCAAAGATCTTCAGCTTAAGTACATTTCCCTTGTTTGAGCTCTTGAGAATTTTATAAGCTTTTGGTGTTGAGCTAAAACCTGACTTGACTACATTCTTATGCCCAAGATTTCAATATGATTGATCTTTTGTAGAGATTTTTTTGAGTTTAGTAGCTCACTCTTGGATCCTACAATATTGTTATCGCATTATTTGCTAGAGACTAGCAAAAAGCTAGTTGGGGGGGTCTGATAAAGTGTTAAAAATTACATGATTAAGTTGCTAAAATGAATGATTTGTTTAACCAAAAAATGAATTAAGCACTTAATTATATAGTAAAGTTTAATGCTTGACTCAATGTTAAATTCTGATTAATATCCCAAATTTTATTATGATATTTTATTAATGTTGCAGGGCATTGTGGGAAAGATGTTAAAAATATATGGGTATTATTGGAAGTACCCAATTAGGATGGCAGCAACAAAAGAAATGCACAACAGTTAGGGATTGGAAACAAAACAAAGAAAAGAAATGAAAGAGGGATCGAGCGACTCAAGATGCGCTGCTGAGGCTGGATCGTGGCCTCACTGCGGGCAGACCCACTCACGCGAGCTGCAACTGGAGATGCGAACTGCAGACTCAAAACGAGCGCACTGCAGAGGTGAAACGCAGAACGTGTGCTGGGCTGAGACGAGCGCACTGCAAAGACGAAATGCGAAGCAAAAGGGAGAGGTGAAACGCAAAGGGATGCACGCTGAAACGCAAGAACTGGAACGCGAACCTGGGCTGACTCAAAACGCACGAAGTCAAAACGCTGGGCTGAAGTGGAATGTAAAACGTGGCTGGGGACGCAAGGCTTAGACACGAAACGCACGAAAATGGAGCAAAACGCACGAAGCAGAGATGAAGGCACGCACGGGGCTGAGGCAAAACGCAGAGTATAAAAAGAAAAGAATTTTTCGTGCACCGACGGGTTCTTTTTTGGGGGCTATTTCATTATTTCCGTCTGTTTTTTTTTTCTCTTCTTAGTTTCAGATTTCAGCACATTTTAGAGATAGTATATTTTTCATTCAGCAATTTTCCTTTGAAATAGTTTTTAGTGATGTTGGATTTTAATCTTCTTGAGCATTTTGTTAATCTGTAGATGATAGGCTAGATTTTTAGTTTGGGATTCAATGAGTAACTCATGACTATTTGGGGTTTAATTTTCTTCAATATTTAGTGCTTTTGATGATCAACTTGATGGATTATATTTCAATGTGCATCTAGAAAAGATTAGAGTTCTTTGTTCTTGGTTTAGATCAATTGGTACTTGAACAAGTAACATGACTTTGATGTTTTTCTTTCACTTTTCTATGATTGTCATTTAATTTGTCAAGTAGTTTTATTAGAATAAAAATTGTGGTTCATTGCTATATTATCCGATCATGATTTATAGGAATGAGAGAATGGTTGAGAGAAAGTGAAAAGAGAAGTAAATCCACCACCAAATTAGTGGGCGAAAATTGCATCCCAAGTGTTTGTTTAATTGCTTCTTACATCAACTTCCGCACATTTTCTTTAAATCTCTTGATTCTTAGCAATTTTAGAAAAATAGATTCACTTTTATTTTCAGCTTTACTTATGCTTGAACGTCCCGACAATTTCACTCATAATTCATTCCACACTCCCTTAGTAAATAGCCCCATTTAGGTGTCAATATTGTTAGCGGTTAAGTTTTGAAATTTATTTCTCATTTCATATTATTTTTGTTCATTGCTAGCTCATTTAGGGCAGGTTTGGGGGGTGAGATGAGAATTTTGTGTTTTGTTTTGAAGTTTAAAATATTATGTTTTAATATTATTATTGTTTTGGGATTTGAAAAAGTGTATTGGGATTTGAAAAAGTTGAATTGTTTATTATATTTTGTATGAGAATTTGAAAAAAGTGTAATGATGAGATGTGATGAGATGAGAATTTTATGTTTTGTCTTGTGCTCCAAACTTGCCCTTAGTCTACTCTTCTCTTATCATTTTAAACTTTCGTATCACTACAAACGGTGATATGTGGTATTGGAAATATGAAATACTTGCTAAATCCTCATTGTCCCTATGAATTCGATCTTGGGATTTACCCTTGTATTACTTTGACAGCTTCTACACTTGGAAGTCGAAATTAAAAGCTGATCAATAGTCTTTCCAGAGTTCTTTGGCCATTTGTGTTTGAATTCGACCTCCTAACAAAGTGTCCCTGCAAAGTCCCAAACAACATAGATCAGAGAAAGGGAGAGAGCAACATTATTCAACAGCTCATTCCTTTCCATTTTATGTATTATCGTTCTAAATAATAGCTGGTACGAACTGGGTTTGTTCGGGATGGTGACTGGGCAGTTAAAAATCGAAGAAACTGGCTATCTATGAGTTCCCAGGTGTTGATTACAGAGTCTGGGGATAACAAATGCTCTAGGTCTGCAAGATGGAAATGGGAAATGGGTCTGAGGAAGATGATACAGGAACCAGAGCAGGTTAAGGGAGTTTAGGGCATGCGAAGAAGAAGATGAGAAGAAGAACCTGTAAACGAGGAAGCTGCGTCGTCGTTGTCGTCTGTTCTTCGGGAGGAACTTTCGTCTTCTTTCGGGTTGAAGACGCTGGGAGCAGCTCTTTGGGAGACAATGAGTTCAATTCTTCAGGGAGGGAATGCTGCGTTTTGTTTCCACGTGGATGCCGATTACGTGAGGGTTCCCCCAGATAGTTGCAATAAGAGTTTCTCTTATCAATATTATACAATCTACTTTATCTGTTTATCTTTCTTCAACCAGGCTCTAATATCCAGAAAAATCTTTTAGGAATGTATATTCATTTGAAAGTTTTTTTCCCAAGATCTTTATTTTGGTGTTAACTATTGAAATAATCCTTGTGGTTTGGATTTCCAAGAAATTGTTTCCTATAAACTAAGTTTGAAACTTTACTCCCTCTACAACTTTGATTATTTTAGTTATTTTATCACCCTTTCATTAATCCCACCAATACAAACGCCAAATAAACACCAATAGAATGACATCATGTGTCAACTAAAATAAGAATTGAAAAAGATATTCAAATTAGCACACAAAAATTTAAAAAAAAAACTCAAAATATTTCGTAAAAAAAAAAAAAAAAAAGGTAAGGACAACCACGCGCCACTCCCACCCACCACTACCCTTTAATTTATTTCATATGTTTATTTCTGTTCAAATTTAGTCTAGTGTTTAGGTAAGAATCCTAAGGAATATTAATCCACTTTTCTCATGATATTTATATTCTATTTATGGGTTGAATAAAAAAAAATAAAAAAGTAAAAAATTCTTTAGTTTGGCTTTTGGAAACATTGTTTTCCATACTCCAATTTCAAACTCTCTGCTCCATCTACGTCCCCCCTCGATCACTTCTATCACTTTTTCGTTATTCCCAACAACGAAGCTCATGTCAGTGATGTCACATTAGCATAAACACCACATAAGCACCAATGGAATGATGGTCCGTGTAAAGTAAAATGAAAAATAAGAAACACATAAAAGTTCAAAGAATAATGCTGGAGCTCCCTCTAGAATATTTTATCATGTGTATTTTTTAATTTTTTTTTATATAGATATTTTTAATGATTTTAAATATTTTTAAAAAATAAAAAAATTTATAATATTATTAAATAATACTTGCTTAATCACGAAGTAAAATATAAAATATTTTTTTTATGATTTTTTATTTTACTTCGTGATTAAGGAAGTATTTTTTAATAACTTTTTTTTTACTTCTTGATTAAGAAAGTGTTTTTAATGATGTTCTAAATTTATTTTAATTTTTAAAAAATATTAAAAAATATTATATAAAAAACAACTTAAAAAAAACCACATACAATATATGCCTACAGCCCCAGCGGGAGCTCCCAGCGGGGGCTGTAGCACGATCCAAGTTCAAAATAATCTTTTTTTTGGAAAGCAAATGCCACATACTCATTCATCACTAGCAAAGATACAAAGTTTCTCCAGTTGGATACAATTTTTAACCAATCTGGACTATCCTCTAACCATACAATCTCCTCTTCACATTGAAGTGCAAACTTAGCAAGCTTATGTGCAACCATATTGCACTCTCTAGGGGTGAATTGCAGTAGCCATCTGTGTCTATTTCTACATTTCATCTTTATATCTTCAATGACTTGATGATACCAAGCACAATTCTCATCTCTGGATTGCACTTCCTTGATAATCTTCATTGCATCCCCTTCCAAAACAACTGCCTCAATACCAATTTCCTTACAGAATACAATAGCTCTCCAAAGAGCAGTAGCTTCAGCCATCACTGCATCTTTGACAGCTTTCCTTGGCATACACATAGCAGCAATTACTTCCCCTTCACAGTCCCGTATTGCGATACCAGCTCCCCCCATCTTCAGTGTAGACTCCTGAAACCCAGCATCTCAATTTACCTTCTATGAGAACTGAGGTGGAGGTTGCCATTTGACATTTCTGTTTACAGGTGCAGGACCAGAAAAATAGTTTCTATCAACACCCATAGCCAGTATATATTCATCTCGATCTGTCATTGCAGCTGTTAGCACCTCACCAGGACTTTGAAAGGAATTCTCAAAAATCCGGTTTTTTCTTCTCTGCCACAACTTTCTAAAGATAAAAGCCACGCCTTCTAATTCCTTCCTCTATAATTTTTGAAAGAAATCAGTCCATGTGTCAATAAAGTCTTCCTCTAGATCTGCAGCTCAATTTCTGTGTGTTAGAATACACAGCGGAAAAATACCTCAAGCTCAGGTTAAAGAATTATTTCACAAGTTTTTCCAGATTGATAAACTTTAAGCGTTTCCTCTTAGTGGCGAAAGTGTACTACGTAGTATGGAACTAGAGTAACACTTAACAAATCCACAACCTAAGTATTTTATCAAGAGAGAACAAAAAGAGAGAGAGTCTTTTTCTATTTTTCAGATGGTGCCAAAAACACAATTGAGGAGGACTATATATAGTCCTCCTATGCACGGCTGGCCTTAAAGGCCAGCCTTCAATACTCGTGTGTAACGGCAGTAATGCATGGCTTAAAGCCATGCGTTACAAGCAAATAACGCATGGCTTTTAAGCCATGCGTTATACTGCAGGAGGGGGTCAGCCCCATGTGGGCGCCCCTCCATTTAATATCTCCCACTCGTACACAGTGGGCATGACCCCAGGTCAGCATCTCTCTAATGTTCTCAATCTTGTTCATACAAATAAATAGACCGTGCGACCACCAAGCACATTTGTAGAAAAGGAGGGAGTACTTACACCAAATCTCTCCCAGAGAAGACCAGCATAGTAACATCCCTAAAGTGTCTGGTAATATCCTAGACTTATTCGATCGCATCAAGATCAAGCATTTTCGAACTCTCTTGAGTTTAAAAACTCAGAACAATGCTTGACTACCTCCAAATATTTCAATGTGTTCACAACCTTTAGCCGCTACCAAGATGTAGCGTCATTTGTATGACGTCAGCAAACACTATCGAAGATACGATATTGAACAGTCTTCCCTTTACACTCATATCACTCAACTTTGGTTGAACTGCTTTCCCAACAATGCCTCTTTAGACCGTATCAATCATGGCCATAGACAGCATGTCAAAGTAGCAAACATCACAACCTCCATCTCGTGACATAGTTAAAAGTAAAGGACATTTTTTAAGAAATGAGACTCACACAGTGAGAAAGAGGGAAACATTTTACTCACTTACTCATATGGTCGTATAAGCACATATAGTATGAAACACATGTTACGGTGGATTTCTCTTTCTCAAAGAGCATATGTCTATATCAACACCGTACAGATCTCAGTCTAGCCGCTCCTTAAGCGTCTAACCCGAATTCCTCAATTTGCACGTCTCCAAGGCGTCAAAGAGGAACTCGCATCTGGCTTACTACAGGCTACATGGATGGTGGGGTAACCCATGCATAGTCCTATCAATGGACCTCATCTTAGCTCCCACTAAGGTGACATAACTTTGTGTCAACCAACTTATCCCTTTGGACAAGTACTTAGGGACACAATGTCTCATCTCTACTCGCTACTTAAGCGCTAGAGGTGATCGCTCGTGTGAGTGAGCCGATCTAAGCCTGTTGACATATCTTTTGTGTGTGTATTAAAAACAATACGATAAAGACAAGAACTGAATCATATTGTATTAATATCCCAAAGGAAATGTTACATCTTTATGTCAATTGAAACACAAATTACATTTATAGTCTACGCAGTCCTAGATTCCTAACATGAGCCTCAAATACATCTCTTGCTATAGGCTTCGTTAAGGGATCAGCAACCATGCGACTCGTAGAAATATGTTTCAGAACCACTTCCTTTTGCGTTATCATGTCTCTGATGTAGTGATATCTGATATCTATGTGTTTGGTTCTTCCATGATACTTTGAGTCCTTAGCATATGCGAGAGCTGCCATGCTATCGCAGAATATTGTCACCGGATCTAATGTATCCGTGCCAATATCTAAATGCTTGAGGAACCTCCGTAACCAAACAGCTTCTTAAACTGCTGCAGAACATGCTATGTATTCTGCCTCCATGGTGGATAAAGCTATACAGGGTTGTTTCTTGCTGCTCCATGTAATGGCACCTTGGTTGAGCAGAAAGACATACCCAGTAGTTGATTTGCACTCATCTAGGTCGCTGCCCCAATCGGCATCACTGTAACCTCTTAGCTGCAAATCTGAACCCTGATAGCACAGCACATAGTCTGCAGTTCCCTTGAGATATCGCATAATCCTTTTGACCGCTTTCCAGTGAGCTAGTCCGGCGTTTGATTGGAATCTACTCACTAAGCCAACTGCATAGCATATGTCAGGCCGAGTACACATCATTGCATGCATCAGACTACCCACAACATTAGCATAAGGGACACGGGCCATCTTTTCTTTTTCTTTTTGAGTCTTAGGACACATCATTTTAGACAAGTTCTCGCTCCTTGCAACAGGGGTGTCAATGGGTTTACATCCATTCATTAGGAAGCGCTTGAGGACTTTCTTTATGTAAGTCTGTTGAGACAAACACAAAAGTCTCTTTGAGCGATCTCTGTAGATCTTAACTCCCAGAATGTATTCTGCCTCACCCATATCCTTCATCTCAAAATTGAAGGATAACCACTCTTTTGTGGCGACTATCAACCCTTTATTATTTCCAGCTAGTAGTATATCGTCAACATATAATGACAACATAATGAAACTCTTCTTAGACCTTTTGACATAAACACAATGATCCTCTGTGATCATCGTAAACCCATTCGAGAGAATGGCTCGATGGAATCTGAGGTACCATTGTCTAGATGATTGTTTTAGGCCATATATAGATCGTTTGAGTTTGCACACTTTGCGCTCTTGACCTTTTACCACAAAACCCGTTGGTTGATCCATATAGATCTCCTCATCTAGTTCTCCATTGAGAAATGTTGTCTTAACGTCCATCTGGTAGAGTTCCAAATCCATGTTTGCTACTATAGCTAGAATCAGGTGAATTGAGACAAACCTCACCACTGGTGAAAAAGTCTCCTCATAGTCTATACCTTCCTGTTGGGTATATCCTTTCGCCACTAAGCGAGCTCTGTACTTATCTATTGATCCATCCGACTTGCGTTTGACCTTAAGAACCCATTTGATCCCAATAGTCTTACGCCCTATTGGTAGATCAACCAGATCCCAGACCTGATTAGTCTTCATAGACTCAATCTCATCATTAAGAGCTTTCATCCACTCATCTTTAGTAGAAGATGAGAGAGCCTCATAAATTGTCCTAAGCTCGTCATCATCATGCGAAGCTACCATAAAAGCTTCCCCTTCAATCTCAAAACAACAACGGGGAATACTTTCACGTGTGCTTCTACGCGGCTGAGGTTGTTGTGATTGATTAACAAGTGATGTGCTCCCACTCGGATTCAAATAATTTGTAGGAGCTTGAAGAATTTCTTCTTCATTCTCAACTAAATTCCTTGGAGCACTTTCCTCTTGTTCCACAATCTCATGAAGTTCTAAACTCCTATCAACCTCACCTCTACTTGGAAACTCATCTTCAATGAAATCCACATCTCGTGACTCAATCTCAGTCACACTTCCATCAGATTGTTCACCTATTAATACATACCCTTTAGAGTGTTCTGAGTATCTGATAAAGATAGACTTCTTCCCTCTAGGGCCTAACTTCCCATACTTATGAGAAAGATTGTGAACAAAACCCGTTGAACCCCATGGCCGCAAGTTACTCAAATTGGGTTTCTCGCCGGTCCATAGTTCATATGGGGTGGAAGTTACTGATTTGGAGGGCACTCGGTTAAGAATGTAGGCAGCAGTCAAAAGTGCATCCCCCCAAAAAGAAATCGGTAGATTTGCTTGCGCCATCATTAACCTAACCATCTCAAGAAGTGTTCGATTTCTCCTTTCCGCCACGCCATTTTGCTGTGGCGTATTCGGCATCGTCAACTGTCTTTTGATTCCTTTTTCATCACAGAGCCTTTTAAATTGCTCAGAGAGATATTCTCGTCCTCGGTCAGTTCTTAGAGCTTTTAAACTCTTGTCTAACTGATTCTCAACCATTCTTAGATATCGCCTAAAGTATTCCAATGCTTCAGACTTATGGGAGATTAGGTAGACATGACCGTAACGTGAAAAATCATCTATAAATGTGATGAAGTAGACACCTCCGTGTCTTGCCCTCACACTCATTGGACCACAGATGTCTGAGTGGACTAATTGCAGTGGAAAAGATGCCCTTGTGGCTTTTCCAAACGGTTTTCTCTTAGCTTTTCCCATTAGACAATGTTCACATGTGGGCAGAATGACCTTAGCGAGATTGCCTATTAGGCCTTCTCTAGCTAACCTAGTCATTCTATCTTGCCCTATATGGCCAAGCCTAGCATGCCATTTATATGAATTCAAATTATCAGATGTAGAAAGAAAAGCAATAGACTCATTTATATTTGAATATTCCAAATTCAAAATCATAAAACCGTCTTGAAGAAAAGCATTGCCATAAAACACATGACCCAAATGAAAAGAAACATAATTGTTTTCAAATACAATTTGAAAACCAAGTCTTAATAAAGTGACTACAGAAAGTAAGTTTCGTCGGATCTCGGGAGCGTATACCACATTGTGAAGGAAAAGAGTGCGACCACCCCGCAAGTCTAGCTTGTAGGTACCAAGTCCCAGTACCTCCATGCTAGCTCCATTCCCCACCTTGATATCATGACTCCCAGCTGGAATCCGGCGATACTCAACAAATCTGACTCTGTCTCGCGCTATGTGTTCGGTCGCTCCTGAATCAACAGTCCACACAAGATATGAGTGAGCAACCATCACATGGCTAGTTACAAAAACAATGCGAGAAAAGTCAGAGTGTACCTTCTTCGGCTCAGTGCAGTCACGAGCGAAGTGGCCATTCTTTCCACAGTTGAAGCACTCTAATTTCGACATGTTCTTCCCGCGCTTGCCCCTCTTGCTGCGCTGAGAAGTTCCTGACACCTTCTTAATTTGTCCAGCAGCTACCCCATTCTTAGACTTCTTGCGCTTAGGCCTTGATGCCTTACGCGAACCAGAATCAGCCACATAGGCCGTGTGATTGGACTTGGCAGCCTCTAGGCGCTCAGCCTCCAATTCCAAGTGACGCGAGACATCATCAAAGTCTTTGATATTCTCGTTATGCGTCAGGTTCTGGCTCATATTCTCCCAAGAATTCAGCAGTGATCTTATCACTGCCTGGACTTGCTGTTCATCAGTCAGGTTGTTTCCTGCCGACTTAAGTTCGCGGATCATGGTTGACATAGCCCTAAGATGCTGCTTCATCGTGTGGTCAGAGCGCATCTTATAGGAGTCAAACCTCATGGTTAACCCACGCAACCTAGTAGCTGAAGTTCCACCAAACTTCAACTTCAAAGCCTCCCACATGCTTTGGGCAGTGTCGTAGATCTTATCACTCCCACATGCGCGCGCACCGACTTTTCTTAGCCCATTGAGTATAGGCTAGTTGATCTATTTTGTGTTGTTCCGAGGTCCCTTCCCCGGGCTAAGTAAGGGAGTGAGATAAGGCCTCCAAGACCTCTTGCTCATCTAAAACATATTGGATCTTGCGATGCCAAATGTCGTAGTTCTCCCCATCCAATTTCTCCCCTTTGTTTAAATCGGCAACTATACTCTTGGATGTCATTTCACTACAATACGCAAAGAAGGGATATTACACACACACCTAAGAAATCTGCCGCGTCCATCCAAGTTAGAAAAAAAATAATTTAGACATGTCGCAAGATCGAAAAATTGCTAGGCTTCAGAATCATCTCTTGCGCCACAATATCCAATTATTAAATTTCTAACCTAATTCCCGCGCAAATTCAAAAAAAAAAATATGGGAGAATTAATCATAAATCTCAACCATACTCCCACTATCTTAAGTAGTCATCTAGTCCTAGTCACATGTAAAGACATAACCTACTAAAATCGCAGTAACCTTTTGGGCCAGTCTACAAGGACAGCTACTCCAACCACAGTAACCTGTTGGGCCAGTCTACAAAGATGGTTCATATAAGACCATTACAGTCCATTTTTCTTGTTCCATCAGTGCATTTACAGTTCTTACTGGGGTCACTGTGGTCTTTTGGCTATACAGTGCATTTACAGTTCTTACTGGGGTCACTGCAATTTTTTTTTTCAGTCTATCATTTACACTGACAATTCTAACTAAGACTACTTAGTGGGAATTTTTATATTTTATCAATAAAGACTAATGTATAAACATTCAAGCCTAACATTCATAGATGATAAAATAATCACATATACACACATATTCAATTCACATATACATGTAATCACATTTAATATAACAAATTAAATAAAAAATCACATGTAATATAACATAATGGAAAAAAAAAAATAGCATGAATATAACTATATATTCACATGTGATCACATTTAATCTAAAACATTAAATAAAAAATCACATGTAATATAACAATATATCGTAGCATATATTAAGTCATGCAATTTTTTTTTTTTTTTTAAACACGGAAGGGCCGAATGGCCCAAAAAAAATGGGCCAAGCCCAGCCCGAGTCATCAGGAAAACAAAAAAAAAAAACATTTGGGCTGGGCCGTGAGGCCCAAGCCCATGGAAGGCAGATGACCTAATGGTCATCTCCTTCCTCCCTTCGGCTACTGTTCACGTGAACAGTAGCCGTTCGAAGTAGCACCCCCTGGAGCCTCCCACGCAGCACCGCAGGCGGCGAAAATGATCGGTCCAAGCAGCAGGGTGCTGCCGACCACCTTGCCGGTGCGCGCTGCACCTCCGTGGTGAGCGCAGCACCTCTCTGGTGCGCGCGGCACAGCAGGGGTGCGCGCTGCACTGCGGTGGTGCACGCAGCACCTCTCTGGTGCGCGCAGCACCGCGCTGGTGCGCTCTGCACCGCGCTGGTGCGCTCTGCACCGCGCTGGTGCGCGCAGCACCTCTGTGGTGCAGCGCAGCACCTCGCGGTGGTGCGCCTTCTTTTTTTTTTTCAAAAACAGATAATAAAAAAAGAGGATGAAAAAAGAACACCATATAAATCTCAAGCATATGCGAGAAAAAAAATATAAACTGGAAGCAATTTCAAAAAAAAGCTCTGATACCAATGTTAGAATACACAGCGGAAAAATACCTCAAGCTCAAGTTAAAGAATTGCTCCACAAGTTTTTCCAGATTGATAAACTTCAAGGGTTTCCTCTTAGTGGCGAAAGTGTACTACGTAGTATGGAACTAGAGTAACACTTAACAAATCCACAGCCTAAGTATTTTATCAAGAGAGAACAAAAACAGAGAGAGTCTTTTTCTATTTTTCAGATGGTGCCAAAAACACAATTGAGGAGGACTATATATAGTCCTCCTATGCACGGCTGGCCTTAAAGGCCAGCCTTCAATACTCATGTGTAACGGCAGTAACGCATGGCTTAATAACGCTTGGCTTAAAGCCATGCGTTATACTGCAGGAGGGGGTCAGCCCCATGTGGGCGCCCCTCCATTTAATACTATGCTTTACTCAGTCTCACCCCAAACATCAGAACTTGCAACATAGCTTCATAACACATGCCCACTGGTTTCCTCCAACTGCTCACATATTGGACAGACCCTAGTTTCTGTGATCTTCCTTCTTTGCGAATTACCTTTTGTTGGCAAGCAAAGCCACATAATATGCACTCTTTACAGTAAAAAGTCCATTTTTAGTAGGTCCCCAATAAAGCTTATCATCTAGGCCCATTTTGCTAACTAGTATGGCATAAACAATATCAGCTTATTCTTTACTGAATGTTTCCCTAACCAAAGCATGATTCCAACCACCAGTTTCCTCATCAATTAACTCAGCCACAGTAGCTTCCCTTCCCAGTGCAGAAATAGGAGATTGAACAGTATATGAAGATGGAGTTGGCTTCCATTTATCCCCCCCATATTTTTATCTTCTTCCCATCACCTACTCTCCATCTCATGCCTTCTCTAACCTCCCATAAACTCCTTCAGATATATGAAGGACCACAACAAAGTTTAGCATCCATAATTGAGCAATGTCTGAAGTATTTTTCCTTCATAACTGTAGCTGCTAAAGAGTCAGATTTGGTTGATAACCTCCAAACCTGTTTAGCAAGCATTGCCCTATTAAAACACTCAATATCCCTAAACCCCAGCCCCCCCTTCACTTTTAGATCTGCTCAACCCACTCCATTTCCTCCATTGGATTTTATTATCATTCTCCAAGTGTCCCCACTTGAACTTTGCAATTAGTGATGAAATTTCTTTGCACAATACTTTAGGCAGCTTGAAAACACCCATAGCATAGGTTGGGAGAGCTTGTAAAACATATTTTATACGAACCTCTTTCCCTACTTGTGTCAAGAAGTTATTTTTCCAATTGCTTATTCTTGCCCATACTCTTTCTCTAATATCTCGAAAGGATTTATACTTAATCTACCTACAACACTAGGTAGGCCCAAGTAGTTTTCAAAATCACCACTACTCCTTGCACCAATCACCCTTACCAAGCTGTTTCTTATTTGCTGAGGAGTATTTGTACTGAAAAACACAGAAGTCTTTTGTTTGTTCAATTTCTGTCCTGAGGCAGCTTCCTAATAAGCCAGGATAGTCTCTAATTGTCTCCATTCTTCTATTTTTGACTTACAAAGGAGGATGCAATTGTTAGCAAACATTCGGTGGCTAACAGAAGTTCCACCCCTGGCTACTTTAATTCCCTTCACCAAACCATCTAACTCAGCATTTTTAATCAAAGCACTCAACCCCTCAGCACACAAAAGAAATAGGTAAGGAGACAATGGATCTCCTTGCCTAAGTCCTCTTGTTGGTATGATGTTGTTCCCAGGTTGACCATTTACAAGCACTGCATATTTTACTGAACATACACACTACATAATCAACTTGACCCATCTCTCATGGAATCCTAGTTTTAGCATAACAGCCTTTAAATACCCCCACTCCACCCTATCATATGTCTTAGACATATCCAATTTGATTGCCATACTTCCATTCTTACCTTTCTGTCTATACTTCATAGAGTGAAGGGCCTCATAAGCAATAATTATATTATATGTTATTAGTCTTCCAGCAATGAAAGCACTTTGGTTTTGAGAAATGACTTCAGGTAAGACCAGCTTTAGTCTATTAGCAAGTATTTTTGCAATAAGCTTGTAAAACACATTACAAAGACTTATTGGTCTAAACTCTCCTATTGAAACCGGATTTTTAACTTTTGGAATCAATACTAAATAAGTAAAGTTACTAAGCTGGTCCAGTTCTCCCCCATTTAAGAAATGCAATGCATCAGCACATACCTTATCACCTACTATATTCCAATACTCTTGATAAAAGAATGCCCCAAACCCATCTGGACCTGGGGATCTAAAAGGGGCCATCTGTTTCAAAGCTTGCTCCACTTCCTCTCTAGTGAATTCCTGCAAAAGAATATTATTCATCTCACTAGTAACCTTCTGTTCCAGAGTCTCCACCCCATTGTTAATGACCTCATCAGTTGGCTGAGTAGAATTACAAACCTCCTGAAAATACAGCTGAAATGCCTCTTGAATACCACACTGATCTGATCTTAGCACAGATTGATTGTCCTTGATCTCAACAATCCTATTCTTCTTATATCTTTGTGTTGCACAGGCATGAAAAAAACGTGTTTCTATCCCCATAGGCATACCAGGTCCTTTTAGCTCGTTGCCTCCATTTGATATCCTCTTCCTCCAATAATATTCCCACCTCCTTCTGTAAACTTCTAATCCTATCACTGTTGGCACCACAACCATCATCTTGAAGCCTCTTTAGTAAAGCAGATTTCTCCTTAATCACCTTATCCATCTGCCTGTTATGATTTTTACTCCACTGCTGCAGTGACTTGCAACACTGATTCAAAGATGCTTGTATTGAGTTGGAGCTTGCTATATCACATCTCCAGTTATCAACTTCAATTTCTATACACTTTTCCTCCTTACTCCACCATGCCTCAAATCAAGACAACTTATTCCTTAACTGATACCCAGCCATATCTTTCCTGACAGACAATATTAAAGGTTTATGATCAGAACATCTGGCCACTAGTCCTTCCACTATAACAGAATTATAAATCTCTCTCCATCTTCTATTTGCAAAGGCCCTATCCAGTCTTTCCTTAGTATAGCTTCCTTCACCCTGATTATTACTCCATGTAAATCCATCTCCCTTGAAACCCAAATCACATAACTCATTATCTTCCACTGCTTTTCTGAAAGAAGCCATCTTATTTTCAGGTCTAGATCTTCCACCCCACTTTTTCATTCTGAAATAGAATCTCATTAAAGTCTCCAATAATACACCAAGGATTAGGTCCATCATTAATTCCAGTCAATAGATCCCATGAAAGTTGCCTCAGTCCCACTTCTGAATAACCATAAAAACCTGTCAGCTTCCACTTACACTTTGCCTGTTCATCATATAGCCACCCACCAATATGCCTGTGTGAGTAGTTAATAAGTTCAAAATCAATTGAATCCTTTCACAAAACAGCTATGCCACCACTCCTCCCCATAGGATCCAAGCCAAAACACCCATCAAAACCAGTTTTTCTTCTAATAGCATCTAATTTCTTTACTTTCAAGTAAGTTTCCATAAGGAAAATTACTTTTGGGCTCTTCTCCTTTACAAGCATGTAAAGGAAATGAACTGTTCGAGGGTTCCCAAGCCCTCAGCAGTTCCAATTTAAAATATTCATGGCTCTCGGCAAGGCTGCTTCACAGCCTCTGCCGATATATCATGATGAACATCTGAATTAACCTTCCCAACCCCTTTCAATTTCTTGCTAAGAACCTGATTTTCCCTCTTATCAATAAGAGATAAACCAGTCCTTTTACCTGTCCCTAAACCACTGCTTGGGTTTGGTTTTGAACCTGCCTTGACTCTAGCTTGTCTTTTCCATCTCCCTTAATTTCACCAGTTTTACTCGTGCTAACTTCCTTCTCCTTATTTTTTAACACGTGCAGTGACTCCTCTTGCATAATATTATCCTCAGAAAGACTAATAGAGTCAAGAATACCCTCAATGCCCTCCTCACTATTTGAAAAGACTTGCTTCTCTTTTTCAGGCTGCAGTTGGTCCACTGTAGTTCTCAAAGTGGTAATATAACTGTCCCCTTTTTTAGCATCATTTTCCTCAGCCTCAATAAGCATGTTAGCGGTTTGGAATAAACCCTCCTTGTCCACCTCATTCAAACTTGCCTTAACTGCACCCTTATCCATATCAATAGGCATAACTGAACCTATCATCTTGGGATCTTCAGTAACCAACTTCTCCATCCCACGATGCTGCTCACCACCATGCTCCAATGACCCTATAGGGAAAACTTGTTGCCTGAAAAACCTTCCACCCTCCTCAGCAGACCCCTGCACTCTATCATTCAAGGTCTCACCAGAATCAATTGTGTATCTGAAACCTCTTCTCCTCATACCCGACTCTGCTCTGAGCCATGAACCGTACTGATTTTCTCCCTTACTGAATTTCAAGTTTCCATTGGTGTGAGAGCAACCTTGGTTACCATGATAAAACATACCACAGTTAAGACAAATTTTGGGTAGTTTCTCATATCGAATTGGCACCCACATACTTTTAGAGCCAACCTTAATAGTTTTGCCTCGAGCCACTACCCTCTGCAAGGCCAGGTTCACTCTAACCCATAGGTATTCATCCCATCCTACATCATCCTCCGACACATCCACATCTACAACTTTCTCAAGTGTACTACCAATTAGTTTCCCATACTTATGATTCATACAGCAGAAAGGTAAGTCATGAAGTTGAATCCAAAATAATTCAGAATTGAACTCCATGGCATGGGGTTGTATCAGGCTGTTAAAATTCTTCAAAACAAAAAGGTTTGCATCAAATAACCATGACCTTCCAGCCATCACTCTAGAACAGTCCCCCGTGTTGGCAAAAGAAATAACAAAAGTATTTGCCCTTAATTCCACAAACTCAACAGCCTTATTAACTTTCCAGATTTTGAGCATGGTCGATTTCACAACTTCCTTACTAAAGAATCTATCAATTAAAACCTTTCCAACCACACTTCTGCTCTCCCTCTCTTTCAAACCTTCCCACTTGTCCTCCTATATAGTAATCTCTTGTTGTTCCTCTTCATTCAGTTTCAACTTATTCCAAACCACTTCAAGTTCCTCCATCACTCATTACACCTCACAAAATCACTATCTTGTTTGAAAGAAAGAAAGAAACAAAATAATCTTAAAAACATCAAAGAAGCTTGATATTTAGATTATCCATGTTTTCAACTTGTTAAAACATCATACCTATTGAGAAATAATATTTGCAATCATAGAGTGTGGAAGCACCGTGCATTCATTCTGAAAAAAGTGAATAAATATGAAATCCATATAAAAAAATTAATTTTTGAGAAAAGATATTTGCAGTCATAGAGTTCGTAAGCGCTGTACACTCATTTTGAAAAAAGTGAATAAATATGGAACCCACCTGAAAAAATTAATTTTTTAATGATGGACCCCTCTTTTTCAAAAGAAATGCGTGACGCACAACCTATAACTGTATCTAGCATTATTCTTAATTTTTTTAATGATGGACCTCACTATTTCTCAATAGAAGTGGATGACGTTTACACAACTCACGACTGCATATTACTCTTATCCATTTCTTTGAATTATAAAACATAATATAGGCCGATAATATTAGTTTTTAACTGCTTTTGGTCATACATGATTGTCCTTGGTTTTTCTCCCATTAGAGGATATATTTATACCGAACATGTTAAGGCACTAGGGACCATTGACGCAAACTAAGAATAGGAGAAATTGAAAGTACAAAAAAGGGGAGAGAACGATCCCATGCATAAATAAAGAGGTATGTTCACCAAAAACAAAGTGGTCCTTTTGCCCCATGACCCTGAAACTTGCTTTATTCATTCAGTTTTTATTTTTTTAATAGTTACACGATACAATAGTCAATAGGGTGGGAGGCTCCAACATTTATCCAAAACCAGCAAATACAATACAAGAAATAAAAAATAAAATAAAAAAAGATCTAGGGCCAATGACTTGACCAACACCCATTTCCCACAAAGGGAAGCCATTTGAAACGATTTTGATACAGTTCGAAAAACATACTGTAATACTATGACTAGAAGTCGTAGTGAAGTGTTTTGTGCTGCATTTCATTGGTCTGGACTGGTTGTAGGAGACTTCCACTATCTCTTTCCCATGGTCTATGGTTAGGAGAAATGAAAACATAGGAAGATAGCAAACAAGAGATGCGCCGAAATGCTGGCAGACGACCGTCAAAGACTATGGCGACGCGTGGAGGCCACGTGTCACTCTAGGAGAGTGGAGGTTGGTCAGATCTGAAGGATTTGAGGTCATTGGCAATGAAAGTGCCGCGTGTGGCGACAACAAACACTCCTCAGTGCGACGGCACGTGGATCTCATGCGCAATTTGTGCCGCGTGTGTGATTTGTGCCGCGCCACTCCTTTCGACATTCTGATTTGGCCGTCTAAAAGATTGGCAGCTGGGGAGTCCTACGGTGGGGCGTGTAGGGGTCATGGGGAGTTGGAAAACAATAGATCGGCACTTCTCCTTGCTATGGACGGAAAACAAAATTATAAAAAAAAAAAAAAAGAAAGACTGGACAGTTTCTGCACTTTCCAACTTGCAACCTGCTCGAGGTCTCTCTTGGTAACTCTCCCTCTTATGCATGGAGAGGAATATGGGAGGCTAATAATCTGCTCTTAAAAGAAGGGAGATGGAATGTAGGGAATGAGAGAAATATACACATCCTAGATAATGTATGGCTGCCTGGTTTTAGAGAGTTGAGAAAGGAAATCAGGTATCACAATCCTCAACAGAATTGGATGACTGAGGAACTGGAAGGACAGGTTGCTTCTCTAATAGATTGCAATACTCATTGGTGAAACCTTTCTAAGGTTAGATCTCTCTTCAATCCAAATATTACAACAGCAATATTGAGGTTGCATCCAAGTTATTCAGATGAGACTGACATGTAGATATGGGAGCATGAGAAAAGTGGCTGTTTTAGTGTAAAAAGTGCCAACAGGTTTTTTAAGTCACTTGTTTCTGAAAATGTGGGGGAAACATCTTACAGGGTCTCCACAAAGAAATTTTGGAATGGTTTATGGAAGTTAAAAATCCCTCACAAAGTTAAAACTTTTACTTGGAGAGCATGCAAAGAGATACTTCCCACTAAGGCTAATCTTATTAGTAAAAGGGTGGATGTGGATGGGGTTTGCTGTTTTTGTGCACACAGTAGAGAAGACTTAGCTCATGCTTTATTTTTCTGTCCTTCCATTCATGAATACTGGTCGAGAAAGTTTTCTAACCTTCAACAGATGAATCAGTTTACTTCTTTCATGGGCACTGCAATGCATGTTTTCTCAGAAGGATCATCAGAGGACTTATTTGATTTTATTCTGATGGTTTGGGGTTTCTGGCATAGGAGAAACAAGATGATCCATGAGCAAATTAATTTACCACCTCTTGCAAGTTATGGATTTTGTTTTTTCAAAGAAGAGCATGCAGGTTACTGGGTTGCAGCACACTGTAACTCAAGAGAAGATTAACCACGGCATCTGTGTTGGCTTTGCCTGAGCCGCATAAGCCGTATGTGGTTTATAGTGACGCCTCTAAGATGGGATTAGGGTGCGTTTTGATGCAAGAAGAGCTAGTCGGCGCTTATGCTTCACGACAACTTAAGGACCTTGAGCGGAATTATCCTACTCATGATTTGGAACTTGCTGCAGTAGTTTTTGCGTTGAATATCTGGAGACATTATTTTATGGAGAAAAGTGTGAGGTATACATTGACCATAAAAGTTTCAAGTATCTGTTTAGTCGGAAGAACTTGAACATGAGATAGAGGAGATGGGTAGAAATGATCAACGTTTACCAGTGTGAGATCAAGTATCACCCTGGGAAGGCCAATTTAGTAGATGATGCCCTTAGTCGTAAGACCTAGGCCGACATGCAATCACTTTTGGCTGAAATGAGGGAACTACTACTAGGAAAGCCGCCAAGAGATGTCAGGTTAACAGCAGTGCATGAGATTGTGCCATTGACTGACAAAGAAATCATCGAAGGACAGAGTAAGGATGATAAACTAAAGAATCTTCGACAGAAAATTCTGAAATTTGAAGGACCGCAACACTTCTCGATTGGCAAGGATGGGATGTTACGTTATCAGAGGAGAGGAAAGTGATTCCTAATGTTCCTGAATTAAAGGAAAGGATTCTGAAGGAAGCCCATTGTACACCATATACTGCTCATCCTAGTAGCACTAAAATGTATCGGGACTTGAAAGGACAATTTGGTTGGGATGGAATAAAAAGGGATGTGGCCAATTTTTTGGCAAAATGTTCAATTTGCCAGTTAGTAAAGGCTGAGCATCAGAGGCCGGCAGGAGAGTTACAACCGTTACCGATCCCAGAATGGAAGTGGGAGGATGTGTCTATGGATTTTGTGATAGGATTACCAAGGACATCATCAGGAAAGAATTCAATTTGGGTCATAGTTGATCAATTGACCAAAAATGCACATTTCCTACCAATTGCTAACACAGATTCGTTGGACAAGCTCTCGTGAGTCTATGTTAAGGAAATAGTCAGACTTCATGGAGTGCCTAAGTCTATAGTATCTGATAGAGACACGCGGTTCACTTTGCATTTTTGTCAAAGTTTACAGAAAATGTTGGGCACAAATCTAAAGTTTAGTAGTGCTTATCATCTGCAGACAGATGGACAGACGGAGCAATCTATTTTGACATTGATGCTACGTGCTTGCCTAATGGAGTTAAGTGGCGACTGGGAAAGTCATTTGCCATTGATAGAATTTGCTTACAATAATAGCTTTTAGGCTACAATACAGACGACACCTTACGAGGCATTGTATGGAAGAAAGTGCAGATCTTCATATTGGGATGAAGTAGGTGGAGGAAGCTGCTAGGACTAGAATACTTGCAGGATATGCAAAAGCAAGTATAATTGATCCAAGAAAGAATGAAAGCAGCTCAAAGCCGTCAAAAGAGTAATGCCGACAAGCGACAAAGAAATTTAGAGCTTGATGTGGGAGACTGGGTGTACGTCAAGGTATCACCTATGAAAGGAGTCATACGGTTCGAAAAGAAAGGGAAATTGAGTCCCTGGTATGTAGGACCATTCGAAGTTATGGAAAGAGTTGGTGCAATCGCATATCGTTTGGATATCTACTAGCTAAGATGCAAGGAGTGCATAATGTCTTTCATGTATCGTCCATAAAGAAAATATTTGGTGAAAGGCAACCTGTAGTGATGGCAGCCCGTAGTATATGACTTCAGTTGAATTTGTCTTATGAAGAATGGCCCGTATAGATCGTGGATAGCAGGGAACAAGAACTAAGAAACCGAAAAGTATCGTTAGTAAAGGTTCTTTGGAATAATCCAACTTTTTAGGAAGCAACATGGGAAATAGAGGATTCGATGAGGACTAAATATCCTCATTTGTTTGTAACTTAGAGCTTATGTATTCATGAATCTTATTTATGAATGATTGATTGATTGATTGTATCTTGTTTCTTTGTGTGTGACTGTCTTTGTGTTATCTGTGAATTTTTGTAATGATATGTGTACCTACCATTCCCGTGCACAGGGCATGGCTCGTAATAGGAATACCCCTCACATGTCTATATCTTCGGTAGCACAAATTAGAGCGAGACATGAATGTAGTCATCGGAATCGACAAATAAGGAGAGATCGAACGATGAGAGCTCATTGGCAGCAAATGGAAAGATTCAAACAACATCGCACTCACGTGTTAGACACAGACTTTCGGAACAATATCATTCTAAGGAGAGCTCTACCACATGAATAACGTCAACCCCCACATGACCGTTGGTATGGAGAGATGCTAATAGGTTACGTCTTCTCGGACTTAACCTTGAAGCGAAATCTAGTCATGCCGCAAAAGCTCACGCTTCAAGATATGAGCCTTTTGAAACCTCAGATACATTAGTTGACCGTATCCATTATCATGAAGAGGGACAACCAATTGAAGATACTGAGTTTGAGGTTGAGCATAGGCTAAATGAAATGCGAGTAAACATGTATTATGATTATGACTTAGATGTGATATTTTATTTTTCAGAAGATTTGGTGACAAAGGAAAAAGGCAAAGTGCCACAACCATCATCATCTGAAGAATCTATAGCCGCCAGTGCAAGAGGTAATAAGGAGGATCATTTAATTTCCCTTAGAAAAATTTTAGTAAGACTATGGTACTAATTTCGAGGACGAAATCTTTTTCTAAGGGGGGGAGGATGTGACGACTAAGACTATCTAGACTTTTTGTGTAAATATTTTTTTCCCTTTTTAACATAAGCCCATGAGAGTTTCGGCCTTCATAAGAAATTAGGGTTTTGAAGCCCAATGGAACTAGGGCTCACGCCCAACTCAAGTTCTAGCATGCCACTTGTCACCCAATAGAGCTTATGTTTAGGACTTGATGAATCTAGATGGAAATAAGGAAGAGATGTAAGAAGAATCTAGGGTTTGGCTTACATGCCTACCATGAGGGGGATCAACTATTTTCTTGCCATGTGTCATGCATGCATGGAGGTTTTGCTTGTAGGAAAAAGCTTTGTGACACTTGTCACTATGGGAAACAGATTCTAAAAGGGAATGATTAGGTTATGGAAAAGTGGAGCATAGGGAAGGCCAAGAGGCCATGCATGACAACCATGGAGAAAGAAGGTTTACTTTTTTTTTTTTTTTCCATGTGTGTCATACATGCAAAAAGGTAGGTAAAAAGTTTGTCTTGGGAAAGGGCAAAATCAAGATTGGGAAGAAAGGCTTTACATGCCTAGGGTTTTTGGAAGGAAAAGCTTGTGTAAGAACACCTTGAGGTGGACAGCTAGGGCAAGGATTTTTGTGCAAAATTGGACCAATCACATGATTGTCCAAAGGTGTGGTGAAAGAAGATCTTCTTGGAAGAACAAAGAGGGTTCGGCAGCCCAATGCACACACACTCCTCACATGCCACTTGGCACTCATGCACACATGAAAGAGATTGAGGAAGATTTGAGCTTAATAAAAGACCATATAGCCACAAGATTCATTAAACCAAAAATGAAATGGAGGGCAAAAGAGGAAGGAGGCTTCGGTTTTGAGGATGGAGGCGCCACATGTCCAAAAGGTGCATTGATATGAACCCGCGGGAATGAAATCCCTTGAACCCACAATCAATTTGAAAACTCCCCAAGAAAGCCAAAATCAAGTCAATGGATGGAGAACCTAGACCCGATGAGAACTCGTTTCAAGAACCTAGATTATATTAAAATCTAGACCCGTTGAAGAATCCGTCTCAAGAACCCAGATTAAAAAGGAGGAACGCCACAAAGGTTGTGATTTACCTTTGATAAGTTCAAAAGTTCAATTAAGAATAAGAGGAGTAAAAATCAACTCACAATGAATAAATTCATCAAATTTCATAAATTTCTTAACATGTATTTAAACTAAAACCTAATTAAAACCCTAGCTAAAATAAAGCCCCTTTTACCCAAAATGCCCCTGGATGAACAGTGCCACGGCTACAGTGTTGCAACCACAGTAACGCTACAGTAACATCTTGAAACCCTAGTTCCTAAAAAGTAACTTTCCAAATATGCCCTTTGCCAAAATACAAGACCTTCCCAAAAATCCTAGTTCAAATAATAACTTTCCTAACATGCCCTTGCATAAGCCCCCTTAAGTGCTTCCCATAATAAACCCAATTATTCTAAACTAATAAAATAAGTCTTTTAAATGAATTAAACAAGTTAAAAGCCTTCAAGTGCCCAAAGCCTTTAAGTCATGTTGTTGCCCTTTCGATAGCTTATCAAATGAATCAAAACTGAATCTTCATCCATTAAGTCCTTGAACTTGTAATTGATCCATCTGGAACTTGCAACATATCTTTAAGACTAGGCTCACTTTGGTTCCCATCATTCCCCCTCTCCTCAAAAGGATTCGACCTCGAATCTCCACCTGGATCAAAGGGAAAAATATGAGTAACATTATCATTAATTTGTTCAATAATTTGAAAAAATTCATCCGAGCTACTCCTGTCGTCAACAGGTAAAGGCATTAAATCTAAAGGACTAAATTGATTAAGTCTATAAAAAATTTCAAAAGGAGAAAGTGGTAGTATGCATGGTCCTATTATATGTAAACTCTATAAATCTATACACAACCACAAAAATAGAATCTCTACTCCTTTCTTTCCTAGGCAGCCCCAAAACAAAGTCCATAGATATGTCTACCCATGACTCACTAGGAACAGGTAAGGGTGTCTACAACCCACGTGGCAAAAGCTTAATTTGGCCTTTCTGTATGTAATGCACCTGCCACAAATGCGATTGACATATCTCTTCATCTTAGACCAACATAAATGTTCTTGCAAAATGTCTGAAGTTTTCTAGACACCAGAATGACTATTCCAATTATATGAAAACTCAATGAAACGCAAATGATACTCCCGCAAACGTTCATGCAACAAGTCAATGTATGGCAAATGATACTCCCACAAACGTTCATGAAACAGGCCTAAAGCTTTTCTTACACCAAAATAACCACTCTAATTGTAACAGCCAGCTAGAAATTCATTGGTGGAATTTCTATTGACTTTAGTAATCTCGAGAAAACCCCATAAGTTTTTACGAATCGACTAATCGCATAGGTTTTAGTCTGTCAATATAGTCAGTATTATCACTCACTATGGTGCTAGAAATATAAGTTTTTTTTTATTTGAGGTGGTTAGAAGTGTCAGAATGCATTATGGTCCACGCCATTAGACTCAGTGGATTATTTAGAATTTTATGGCGCAATATCCTATTTTCATAATTCCGGACGAAACGTCTGTTGGAAATTGTGAAATTATTTTTTGGGACACTTCGAGGTTGAATTTCGGTATAATATTTTCACTGTAGGTTAATATGAATATTTATGAATTTTTAGTGTTAAGTTTATGATTCACTTTTTCGGAGTGAATAGTAACTTCGATAAGCGCACCAACTGCAGTATTTCAAAATCATAGTGTGGAATGTCCAAATTAGATTAGAGAAGTTTTATTTGGAGACTTGGCAAGATCTTAGCCACACTTAGTGAATAATATTAGACACTTGGCACCACGAGAAATGTTTGTTGGATTTGAAGGAATCGAGGTGTGAGATCATGCCACTTAAGCAAAACCTTGTTTCATCTGCTCAACCAAATTGTGCCAGACCAAAGAGGTTTTCAATCCTAGTGAAACCCTAAATGGTGGGAATCTAATTGAAAGTCCAAAAGCTTTGTTGAAATCGAAATCCTAAACGGTTTCCCAAAACCCTAAAGTTGGCCTCTAAACATTTTCTAATCCGATTTATAGCATTGTGTTTAATCACTTGATTAAATGACTTCCACATGCAATTAATCCTTCAAATTTGTGTTAGAACATCATTATCCAACCTTGTTAACCTTGAGAAATTGATTGGACCAAGTGATATTGGATTTGGGCTTGATAGCAACCCAAACCCTCTTTAAACCCCAAAATTTAGGCCCATTCGGTTTAGGCCCATTAAGGCCCACGAATTTGCTCACCATAGGATTGCTTCATGGCTAAGTTTTGTACCCCCACTTGGCTGGCCAGATCTTTACAAGAAGGGCCTAGAAGGTTCTTGAAAGACAAAGCTAAAGGGCCACCTCACTCTTTCACTCTCACACTCCACCTTGAGAAAAGATCTTGGTCTGATTTTTATGAGAAGAAAAGGCCAACACTCAACCATTCCTTCAGTCCTATCACTTTACATAGCTTGTGTAAGAAGCTCTCCAGTCCACTTCCCACGAAAAGCAACTCTCCTTTACACTTTTCCTTCATAAAACACAAAAGACACTCTCGGACAGTTGTTCTTACCTCTTTTGAACGCCCGTTTCGAAGCTTTTGTAGGTGTTTTCTCGTAAAGTTTTATTCATGAAAGTTGTTTCTTTTGGAGTCTAGTTTACGTGGATATCTTATGCGTTCCATTTGGAAATCATTTGATTAGTAAAAAATTGTTTAGACCCCAGAAAGGTCATTCTGGGCGATAAACTAGAGAGTGTTATATTTTGGAGTTTTTGACCAAGCTGATGAATAGATCTTGGTACGAAATTTTTATGGAGTACTGTTAACATGTGTATATAATTATTGGTTGAGGATTTTTTGCATGATTAAAAGTTTTGGTGAAATATTTTCTTAGGTCGAGAAACGTAGAAACTGGAAGAGCCAAAACAATTTCTGTTTTGAGAAAGTTTAAATCTTTTATGGTTTAATCTTATTCCAATGGATTTGATATTTTTATTGGAAGATCCGAAGCCTCTTATATACATGTTAAAATTTTATTTTGAAGATATTTTATGTTAGTTTCGAAGATATGAAATTTTATGCAATAAGGTATTCAGTAAGGCCAAAGTGATGATGTTCTTGGCTAAATTTATGTTTTGGTTGATGTTTAACCATGTGATCTTGAGTTTGATGCTTGGATCTATTTTAGAACATTTTTTTAAACCATATGATATTTTGGTTTGAAGATCACATCTTTATAAGTCATGGATCAAGAGGTTGATCAAAACAAGTTAGAAACAAAATTCTGTTTTGAACTTAGAAGAAAAACCAAAAAGTTCAAGTATGGTTTTAGTGATTTTGATGACTTTTGTTCATGATTCAAAACATGATTATTCTTAGAAATATGTTATGAGTATAGTAGAAGAAAAATTTTGGTTTAATCATGAGTTTTGAAATTTGAAAGAATTACAACAAAATCAAAGGAATAGCCTTGTAAGTGTCGGACCTATAGAGTTTTAATGGTTGTGTTTAGTTTTAAATTTTTTTGAATTGATATTTGAGCTGAGGACAAAATTTACATAAGGTATGTAAATTTTGGTGATTTTTGGACTTTGGATGCAAAATGCTTAAGTTAGGGGTAAAATGGTCATTTTCCCACATGTAGAGGGTAAAATGGTAATTTTACTCGAAGTTGATATTTCTCCATATTCCTAATTGTTAGTGATTAAGTTCTAATTTTTTGAAATCACTTCTTTCAGTTTCTCGTGATCGCACTTGAGTTTTGTCTCGAAGCGCGAAGATCGAGGTAAGTTAACTTTTAACTTACTATCAATTTAATGTGTATGTGTGATAAGTAAGGGAACTAAATTGTATGTATGCATGTTATCATATGTGCCGTGCCCAGTCATTACATATATATATCTGTTACACAGAATTTATTCTGTCATGAATTATTCATCTGTACACAAGATATTCTATCACATATTGCTATACCTTGCAAGTATGTCATGTTAAGTTAAGTATGCCATATGTTACATGTATTTCATGTCACGTAATATTCACTGTCACATGTCATGCCATGTTACGAAATATTGTCTGTTACATGTCATGCCAAGTGATAGAATATTGTCTGTTACATGTAAGTCATGTTACGTAATATTTTCTGTTATATTTATGTTTCAAAGTATGTCATGTCTGTCGTCTTACGTTTATGTCACGTTATGCTACGTCAGGATTTCCGTCTTTTATGTCACGTTTATGTCATGTTCATGTTATGTCACGTTACGAAATGTCATGTATGCCAATTAAGTTATTCATGTCAATCACGACCCAAAGCGCTAGGATGGGGTAATATCCTAGTGGAACTCCTTTGTTCACGCTGGAGTGTCTAAATATGTGTGAAATTCCCTAGGTTGACGAAGTACAGTCAACAGGTTGCGAATGGGGCCTAATTAGCTGGTCACCTGAGCGCGCCAGGCACTAACGCCGATGGTGCCACAAATTATGTTATGTGTGTCTACAGCAAGTGTGGCACAAACAAATAAGTCATGGGGCCACAACAACTATGGAGCATGAAGTATGGGGCCACAACAACTGTGGAGCATACACTACGTGAGACACAGCAATTGTGACACGTAGAATACGTGGGGCCCCAACAACTGTGGAGTACGTATTAACGCACTCACAGCTGGTATAGAAACCTGTGATGTGATGCGGTAATCGGTAGGGACACACGGCTCAGGGGACCTGTGTAGCACCCATATGGTCACTTTAATGATTAAGTCTATTGAATAAGATTCCAAGTTCAAGTCATGTTTCACGTTATGTTATGTTCAAGTTTACGTTCACGCAATCATGGTAATCCCATGAGACAAGAATATGTTTCAAGTTCATGTTATGTTCATGTTTACGTTTACGTTATGTTCCAAGTTCACATTTATGTTATGTCATGCTCAGGTTCATGTTATGTTTCAAGTCCATGTTATGTTTCAAGTTCACGTTCATGCTATGTTTCAAGTCCATGTTATGTTTTAAGTCACGTTCATGCTAAACTTCAGTTTCAGTTTAAGTTATGCCAGTTATGTTATGTTGTATGTCAAGTTATGCTATGATTACTTATGATTTGATTATGCATTCATGCTTTTACTGCCATGCATGCATCATTAACCTGTGTGGAAGTTTCCTGTTAACTTGCTGAGGTTTGTAATCAAATCTCATTGTGGTAGTCCCAACTACCATTCCCCCCGAATGGTAGATCTTATTACAGGATCTGAAGGAGAATTGAGAATCGACCAACTGGAAACAGTCGACTAAGCGATGATGCGACGTAGGTGTTAGTACAATAGTTACCTCAAATTACTACTTGTATTTGTGGAGTTCAATCTTAAGCACTCTTTTGATCACAATCATTTTGGACTAGTGTTGTGATATCAGTTTTTAAGTATGTCATTATGTGTGAAGTATGTTTTAAGTATTTGGGATATTTCAGTTTGGTGCATAGTATTGCTAAAGAAAAAAATTATCCGCTGCGAATATTGCATAATGCTAGATGCATGTTAGGAATATTGCATCTTATATGTCATGAACGGGGGTAGGTAACCTTGTGTTGCATGTCTCGACGCTTCAAATGTCCGTCCAATCCTAAGCGGAATTTGGGGGCGTCACACTAATTATATGCAAACTCAATGAATGGCAAGCAATACTCCCATAAACGTTCATGCAACACGTTAATGAATAACAAATGATACTTCCACAAATGTTCATGCAACACGTCAATGAATGGCAAATGATACTCCAAAAAACATTCATGCAAAACATCAAAAGTCTTTCTTACACCAAAGTTACCCAACAAACCACCATGTCTATCACACACAAGCAACTTACGCATAAAACTAGTAGGCACATAAAATCTATTCTCTTTAAACAAGTACCAATCTAGTTTTATAGAACTTACCAAACGATGCTTTCTCACATGTTTCATACACACTAGCAAAATCATCATCATTAGCATGCAATTCCTTATCATATTCAAGTCTCAACAATTTTGCATCTAAAATGAAGACAATGACATACCTTCTTGCTAAAGCATCAACCACAAAAATTTCCATACCTTGTGTGTATTTGAATACATGAGGAAAAGTCTCAATACAGTCCTCCCACTTAGCATGTATTCTAGTCAACAACTTACCTTGTCCCTTCAAGTATGTCAAGGACTCATGTTCTTCAAGTAAAGGTCGGGTAGGAATTGTCGCACCTGGCACAAAATCAATGTAGTGCTCTATCTCCCTAATAGGTGGCAATCCACTAAACACACCGCTAGGAAACACGACCTCATATCCCTGCAACAAAGAGACAACAATACTAGGCAAAGATACGTCAAATTCATTAGTATTAAAACTCGCCTTAGCAAAAAATTCACTTTTCTCTTTGTTTTTCTCACTTTCTTCACTCTCTTTTTTCTTTTCACTCTCTTTTTCTTTTTCACTCTCTTTTTCCCTTTCACACTCTTTTTTCTTTTCACTCTTTTTTTTTTGTCACTCTCTTTTTCTTCATCTATTTTTGTACTCTCGACCTCATAATTATTTTTTAACTCATTCTCTCTTTTACTTGAGGTCTCAGTCTCACCCTCTTCCTTTTTCTCTCTCATTTTTCTCTCTTTCTCCATTTCGGCCTCACTATTTCTTTTTCTCTCAATCTCACTTTCACACTTGCTTTTTAGCTCAATCTCTTTTTCAGTTTTTCTTTTTTGATCACTCTCACTTTTACTCTTTCTTTTTTTATCACTCTCATTTTCACTCTTTCTTTTTTTATCACTCTCAGTCTCACTCTTTCTTTTTTGATCACTCTCATTTTCACTCTTTCTTTTTTGAGCAACCTCGCTTTTGAGTTTCAATTGGTCCCCATGGACCTGTGTTGGAGTTAAAGGAGCAAGTTTGATTGTTTTTCCATCCTTTTCAAAACTGTACATGTTCCTTAACCCATCATGGATCACATTCCTATCATACTGCCACGGTTTTCCCAACAAAATATGGCCAACATGCATAGGTACTACATCACAAAGGACCATATCCTGGTACTTTTCAATTGAAAAAGAAACTAACACTTGCTTATTTACCCTAACCTCCCCACAATCACTCAACCACTGCAACTTGTATGGTCTAGCGTGTTTCAAGGTCGGTAAATTCAATTTCTCAACTAAAGTAGTGCTAGCCAAATTAATACAACTCCTCAAATCAATGATCATACTACATACCTTGTTGTTGATGTGGCATCTAGTATGAAAAATGTTCTCACTCTGCTGCTCTGTATCATCTATCTTAATTTGTGTTTTGAGTGCATGCCTAGCAACAAAAGAATCACCATGCTCTTCTTTCTCATACCCATTTTCAACACTAGACTCACATCGCCTCCTATCTCTCCTACCCTGTATTTTTCTAATTACCGCATCTTGATGATCAATCCTATCCCTCACTTCACCCAACACCAAGTTCAACCGCTCAAACTGTTGTTTCATGGCTTCCAATACAAAGGATGAGTTATCTGCCATCATCCCCTTTGGTGATGAGTCGCTCCTTTGAGACATCATAATGTGTTGCACAAAAAGTATGTTTGTGGAAAACCTCACACACTCCCTTACGTGTTTCACTCTTAATTGGCTTTTTCCCGATAATAGTCTCACACTCTTTTGGCTTTTACCTCAAGAGTTTTCCCACTCAAGTTCATTAAAAACTAATTGAACTCAATCAAGACAATGCAACCTTGATTTGTCCCAACTAGTAATTAGGTCCAAGAAAACAAGTACAAGAGAAACACAGAAGGAATAAAAAAAAGAATAAAAAAAATGAAACGAGAATCAAGGAAGTTATATGAATGAAAGAACTATAAGACAAGATACCAAATTTAATGATGTATGCAGCCCCCTTTGATGATAAGGTTCAATCAACAAATTTCTTTCTTTCTCTTCTTTGTAATTTTGTAACAACCTTTGAATATGCTATATTTTCTCTTCCTCTTCTTTTTTTTCGAATTTTTTTTTTCTTTTCCTTTCTTTTTTTTTTCTTTTCCTTTCCTTTCTTTTTCTTTTCTTTTCTCTTCTTCTCTCTAATTAAACCATAAACAATAATACTCAATTGTGAAAATCAAGCAATTGAATTCAAGCACACAACAATTGACAATAAAATAGAAGAGAATCAATGGAACGACACTTCAAGCAATCGACAAACTTAGAGAGATGCAGGAAACCCTAGAATTTTGAAACCCTAGGAGATGAAAATTTCAGCCAAACCAAAAAACCCTAAGAGTTTCGGCAGCCTACTTTTTGTTTCAATTTTTTTTTTTTTTTTTTGCAACCCTAGAACAATGAAGCCCTAGAATCAAAATTAAAAATACAATAATTAAAAGATAGAATCAGACCTGATTGGAAACCTTGCTTTGAATACCAAATGATATGAACCCGTGGGAATGAAATCCCTTGAACCCACAATCAATTTGAAAACTCCCCAAGAAAGCCAAAATCAAGTCAATGGATGGAGAACCTAGACCCGATGAGAACTCGTTTCAGGAACATAGAATATATTAAAATCTAGACCCGTTGAAGAACCCGTCTCAAGAATCCATATTACAAAGGAGGAACGCCACAAAGGTTGTGATTTACCTTTGATAAGTTCAAAAGTTCAATTAAGAACAAGAGGAGTAAAACTCAAATCACAATGAATAAATTCATTAAATTTTATAAACTTCCATGAGGCAACAAAGAGTATTTAAACTAAAACCTAATTAAAACCCTAACTAAAATAAAGCCTCTTTTACCCAAAATGCCCCTGGATAAACAGTGTTGCAACCACAGTAACGCTACAGTAACATCTTGAAATCCTAGTTCCTAAAAAGTAACTTTCCAAATATGCCCTTGGCCAAAATACAAGGCGTTCCCAAAAATCCTAGTTCAATAAAATAATAACTTTCCCAACATGCCCTTGCATAAGCCCCCTTAAGTGCTTCCCATAATAAACCCAATTATTCTAAACTATTAAAATAAGTTTTTTAAATGAATTAAACAAGTGAAAAGCCTTCAAGTGCTCAAAGCCTTTAAGTCATGTTGTTGCCCTTTCCATAGCTTATCAAATGAATCAAAACTGAATCTTCATCCGTTAAGCCCTTGAACTTGTAATTGATCCATCTGGAACTTGCAACATATCTTTAAAACTAGGCCTACCTTGGTTCCCATTATGCATTGTGTTTCCAACACAATCAAATGTTGAGCTAGAGGAAGAGGTCATAGGGTGACACACCACTTGGCATCCATGCATGAGCTTGGCTCATGCAAGAAGCTTTTTGTGTCTATAAAAGGGAGAGGAGCCGAAAATCCTAGGACTTTTAGTCACCTTGTGAATTGCTCTTGAAGTATTCGATCATCACTTTCTCTCCAACTTTCTTTCACTTTTCCACCATCCAAACACTCTCCACAATACTTTCTTCTCACCCAAACATTCTTTCAAGGATAAGCAAAGTGAGAAGTTACTTCCAAGAGGAGAATCATAGAAGGTATGAAGCCAACCTCACCCTTCCAACACACACACACACACACACACACACACACACGGCTTCAAGGGAGTGGAGTTTCGATTTCTAGCAAGTTCATCTAGAACTTATGCTTACACACGCACACATTTGAGCTAGAAAGAGTTATCTCATGTTTTGAAGGGTTTTTCCTTATGAACCTACGATTTCATGCACATGGTTAGATTAGGGGTTTTCTTCAAGGAAGATAGAAGCAACAAGCTTGGTGTTTTTGTGGTTAAAGGCCACGACTCTAGTGTTTCTATGAGCTAGGGCTTTTGTTGAAGTTAAGTCTCGAATTCAAGGAAGAATGGTCATATTGTTTGGAGTCTTTTTCATGGAAAAAGATGTCTAGAGCACAACAATTAAACACGTGGGTTTTGATTTTCTTGAATGATGAACCTAACAAGTATAATTTGTAATTTTCAACTTGCTTGCTATATATATATATATTACAGATTTTTGTAAGTACATTTCTAACTTGTACTTGGATATTTTATGTATATGTCATGAGAACTTTTTTTTTTATTTAGTTTTTGTGATTATTTGTCATATTGATGTTTCTTCCATGTGATATAATCTCTTCTAACATGATTATCTAATGTATGAATAGAATCGTCTATGGAAGGTATGCATGTTATAAAAATGGAATAAGAAACCATATTAGGGTTCGAGTTGCACTATCCTTGTTTTGTATGTGAATGTTTGTTACTTGACCGAATTCTTGTATTGGACTAAGTTCATGAAAATGTTGTCTATGACCACTAGAATGTTTCGGCCACCCATGAGTATTCATTATCAAAAGTTTTGCTCAATACATTAGAAGATTCTAAGTTCATGAAAATTGATTGAAATGCATGTTTTCCAAAATACGAGGTTCTGGCCAACACTATGGATGAAGTATGATCGTTGGTGTTTTAAGTTTAATGAGCTAAGAATGATTCTTGGAATATGCTAGGGTTTGTATGTTTTGGCCCTTACATGGAAAGTATTGAATGTTTGTCTTTTTGGTTGATGTTGAATGCCCTAGAATTGTTATAAAAGAACATGTTTGCATGTTCTAATATTTTCAAGCCGTAACACGACATGTATTGGGATTGCATGTTTGAATGTTATATGATCATGATGAAGCATTAGGCATTTGCATTTGTCTCATGAAGGTTCTAAGTTTCATTGTCATGTTACATGCATTGGGATTGTGAAAATCTTTTAAAAAAGCAAAAGAGTCATTTTGTTAAAAAGTTTTTATCACGACCCCAAAAGCTAGGATGAGGGAATGTTCTAGTGGAACTCCTCTATCCTCTCAGAAGGGTTTAAAATGGAGAGAGCTCCTGGGTTGGTGCTGTACTATTGGCGGATCTCGAATGGTTCCTAAAAGAAAATAACACCAGAGCGGGATCACACCTAAAGATAGTGGGTGCACCTACAGTGAAGGTGAAAAGTGAACTGCCGTAATATGAAAGATAAGACGTAGTCACCTTGGTCAAAGTTCCAATGGTTGATGCGGTAACTAGCGGGGAACACATGGTGCATAGGGGAGCCGTGAGGTATCCAATTATATGCTATAAGACAAGAAAGACCTTGACCTCAAAGCTATGTTATGAGAAGTATGTTTAATGAACAAGTATGAAATATAGAAAGAATGTTTATGAAAGAAAATTTTATGAAAGTCATGTTTTATACAATGTATTTTGTAAGGTCAATGCATAAGTAAAGTCTCATGTCCATGCATTCATTGTTAAGTTTGCTTTCATATGCTTACGATATCTATTACATGTTATATGTTTACTTACGATATCTAGATGGATGGAATACATTGAGACCTTTCCCTATGTCATCCGTTACAAGCAAGGTAAGGAGAACATTGTTGCTGATGCTCTATCCCGGAGGTATGTACTTCTTACTTCTATGAGTGCTAAAATGCTTGGGTTTGAATATGTGAAAGACATGTATGCCGATGACGCTGATTTTTCAAATGTGTATGTGGCATGTGATAAGGCGGCATTTGGTAAGTTTTACAAGCATGATGGTTATTTGTTTAAAAAAAGCAAACTTTGTCTGCCAAATTGTTCTATGCGTGAGTTATTGGTGCGTGAGGCACATGGTGGGGGATTAATGGGACACTTTGGTGTCAAGAAAACTTTAGACATTTTGCATGAACATTTCTTTTGGCCTAAGATGAAGAGAGATGTTAACCGTATTTGTGGAAGGTGCATTACATGTAGAAATGCCAAATCTAAGGTTTTGCCACATGGGTTGTATACACCCTTACCCGTTCCTAGTGAGCTATGGGTAGACATATCTATGGACTTTGTTTTGGGGCTGCCTAGGACCAAAAGGGGTAGAGATTCTATTTTTGAGGTTATGGTTAGATTTAGTAAGATGCACATTTCATTCCATGCCATAAAACAGATGATGCCACAAACATAGCTGACTTGTTTTTCCGGGAGATAGTGCGACTCCATGGTGTACCTAGGAGTATTGTTTCTGATAGGGATGTTAAATTCCTTAGCTACTTTTGGAAGGTGTTGTGGGGGAATTGGGTACTAAGCTCTTATTTTCCACTACTTGTCATCCACAGACTGATGGACAGACTGAAGTAGTTAATAGGACTTTAACTCAGCTTTTACGCACTGTTGTTCATAATAATTTAAAAACTTGGGAGGATTGTTTGCGATTTATAGAGTTTGCATATAATAGGACGATGCATACTACTACTTCATACTCTCATTTTGAAATTGTTTATGGATTTAATCCACTTACTCCTTTGGATTTGATGCCTTTACCTGTTGAAGGCAGGAGTAGTTTGGATGGACAAAAGAAAGCGGAGTTGGTGAAGTCACTACATGAGAGGGTACGACTTCAAATTGCCCAAAAGAATGAAAGGGTTGCTTCTCAAGCCAATAAAGGATGAAGGCGTGTCATCTTTGAACCAGGAGATTGGGTTTGGGTTCACATGCGCAAAGAAAGATTCCCAGCCCATAGAAGGACTAAGTTGCATCCTCGAGGAGATGGACCTTTCCAAATTCTTGAGAAAATTAATGACAACGCATATAAAGTGGATCTTCCAGGTGAGTATAAAGTTTCTGCAACTTTTAATGTTTCTGATCTTTCTCCTTTTTATGTAGGTGAAGATTCGAGGTCGAATCCTTTTGAGGAGAGGGGGAATGTGATATGAACCCGCGGGAATGAAATCCCTTGAACCCACAATCAATTTGAAAACTCCCCAAGAAAGCCAAAATCAAGTCAATGGATGGAGAACCTAGACCCGATGAGAACTCGTTTCAAGAACCTAGATTATATTAAAATCTAGACCCGTTGAAGAACTCGTCTCAAGAACCCAGATTACAAAGGAGGAACGCCACAAAGGTTGTGATTTACTTTTGATAAGTTCAAAAGTTCAATTAAGAACAAGTGGAGTAAAACTCAACTCACAATGAATAAATTCATCAAATTTCATAAACTTTATTGATTGATTAGAATGAGGCTACATAGAGTATTTAAAGCAAAACCTAATGAAACCCTAGCCAAAATAAACCCCCACCTTCCAAAAGTGCCCCTGGATGAACAGTGTCGCGACTACAGTGCCGTGCTACAGTAACTCTCGGCTACAGTAACCCTAACCCTAGTTCAATAAAATAATAACTTTTCCAACATGCCCTTGCATAGGCCCCCTTCAATACTTCCCATAATAAACTCAATTATTCTAAACTAATAACATAAGTTCTTTAAATGAATTAAATAAGTTGAAACCCTTCAAGAGCTCAAAGCTTTTAAGTCTTATCGTTGCCCTCTTCCGTAGCTAATCAAATGAATTAAAACTGGATCTTCATCCTTCATGCCCCATCTTGAATGTTGGGCTCTTGCTAAACTTGCCCCAAGTAGATTGCATCAATCCTTGCATTGTCTCCTTGATCTTCTTGGCCCATCTGGAAGTTGCAAATGATCTTTAAGACTAGGCCCATCTTGGTTCCCATTAGAATGATAGGAGCCAAGGTGGGCCTACACTTAAAGATCTTTTGCAAGTTCCAGATGGGCCAATTACAAGATCAAGGGCCAAGAAGATCAAGGAAGCAATGCAAGGATTGGTGCAATCCACTTGGGATGAAGCCAGCAAGAGCCCAACACTCAAGATGGGTCTGAAAGAAGAAGAACCAGTTTTGATCCACTTGATTCAAGCTGTGGAAGACATGACTTAGAGATACGACCTATTGTTATTGGAGGCCTTCAGTTTGGTTAAATGATTTATTTTAATTTATTAGTTTAGAATAAGTGAGCTTGAAGATGCTTGGCTCACATGTCTTATTTCTTATGAACTATGTTTTTGGGAAGGCCTTATATTTTGGCCAAGGGCTTATTTGGAAAATTACTTTTTAACAATTAGGGTTTCATCAATTTATTGTAGGGGTTACTGTAGCCGCGCGTACTGTAGCCGGCACTGTTCATCAAGGGTAATTTTGGGTAAAAGGGGCTTTATTTTGGCTAGGGTTTTGATTAGGTTTGGGTTTAAAATCTCTTTGTAGCCTCATTTGAGAGATTAGACAATATTGAATTTTATTTGTGAGTTGAGTTTTCTCCTCTTGTTCTTGATTGAACTCTTGAACTTATCAAAGGTAAATCACAACCTTTGTGGCGTTCCTCCTTTGTAATCTGGGTTCTTAAGACAGGTTCTTCAACGAATCTACATTTTAATATAATCTAGGTTCTTGAAACGGGTTCTCATTGGGTCTAGATTCTCCATCCTTGACTTTATTTTTGGCTTTTTTGGGGAGTTTTCAAATTGATTGTGGGTTCAAGGGAATTCATTCCCACGGGTTCATATCATAACTACTTTTGATGACCCTTATGGAATATGAAGTATTTTGGGATTTTATGTTCTTCGGTATCTTGACTATTGTTCCATTATTTGACATAAGTTGACTTTCTGCTGCGATATATTGCATACTGCTAGTTATCATTAGGTGCGTTGCATCTTATCTGTCATGTACGAGGGGCAGGTAACCCTGGTGTTGCATGTCTCGGCGTTTCAATTTCCACCAAATCCCAAGCGGGGGCTGGGGGCGCCACAAATAGCAAATTTGAAAATACATATAAGACACATTAGAAGATGACTAGAGAAACCCTAGTCTTGAAATAAGGGTGAGTGTGAGTGTCTAAGGTTTTCGAAACCCTTAAAGATAAAAACCCTAGCCTTTCTTCCAAGTGGTGGCCGTGGCCTTCTTTCATCCTATGCTTCGTGTTCATGTGCTTAAAACAAGAAGAATATTTCAGGTTCTTCCTTGTCTTGAAGAAAAATCCTAGTTTCTAAAGTGAAAGTGTGGGTTCATGTGGAAAAATCCTAGAACCGAAACTTGTTGGTGTTGTTTTCCCTCTTGGCTGTGGGTGTATGTGCAAGAAATAGTGGAATGGTTCTTACCTCCTTGTGCTCTTCCTCTAGTCGAAAGGTTGAAGAAGTATTCCTGATGATTTTCGAAATGGTGAAGAGAATGGTGGCGTTTGGTTGGTGAGAAAGTGTGAGAACTAGAGAGAAAGTAGTAGTGGCCGAAACTCCTTAGGAGAGAAGTTCTGAACTTGAGCAAAAGACCGCCAAATTTTTGGCTACACCCTTATATAGGAGTCTCCATCCATTCTTGAAATACCAAAGGCCTTGTGCATGGATACCACTTGGCTTCTTGACAAAGAGTCTCTTCCTCTTCCTTATGATGGAATGGCATTGGAAAACCAAAAGTCCCTTCTTACAAGTGGTGTGTGGCCTCCTAAAACCAAAACCCTCTCTTCCCTCTTTGTCCTTCTTCTTTTGTCTAGGTTCAATGTATTTGGTGGCAAAAAGGTCAAAACACAAAGCCCAATCTTCCTTGGAATTCTACTTCATGTGCATGGTTGCCATGTGGCAAGTGGAGTGTGTGTTCCTTGTGTTATTGGCCAAAATCCCTAGCTCTTCCCAAGGTGATCTTTGACCTTCCAAAGGTGATGCCTTCCCAAGGTGATCCTTAGCCTTCTCCATGCTTGTGTCGTTGCCCCCTCTCTCTCTTTCTTACTCTTCCAACATTCTTCCAGAACATGCCTTTCTCTCTTCCCAAGTAAGATCTTCTTGGAATTCCAAAGGTCTCTCTCCATGTTTGACAAGTGTCATCTACAGAAATGGGGCCTTGCATGTGGGCGTGTAAGCCCTAATCTGATGACCTCATCTTCCACCCACTCCTTCTAGAACCCCATGCATGCTGGACAAGTGTCACACTTGCTATTTTCCTAGATTCCATTCTAGAAAAGAACAAATTGCTCCTCTTGTGCCATGTGGCGCCTCTACCAATCCTTAGAAATCACATTGGGCTTCTAAACCCTAATTCCATCCTAGTTGGCCGAAATCCACATGGGCCTTTATGGACTTTTTCCTCTCCTTTCTCTTACGGGCTCTCTAAGTCTAGAACTCTAAGGTCCAAAATAGAACATACCTTAAGGCTTTCCTCTAACACTTAGCATTTATCCAGTAACTAAAATATTATCAAATAAAATATGAACAAGGACTTGGCAAAGTCCGGGTTGTCAAATCTTCCCCCCTTAAAAATAGATTATGTCCTCGAAATCTACATCGTAATTACTAATGACATAATGGACGTCAAAACAATCTTGACCCTTACCTCGAGCACTAGCTGCCGTAGAATCTTCAGACGATGATGGGGGGTGGTACTTCGTTTTCCTCTTCTGTCACCAAATCTTGCAAAAAATAAAAATATCACATCCAGATCATAGTCAAAATACATGTTCACACGCATCTCAGTCAACTTATGCTCTATCTCGAGTTCGGTGTCCTCGATAGGTTGACGTTCTTTGCAAAAATGAATACGATCCATAAATGTATTCGAGATCTCAAAGGATGTATATCTATTCGCGACTAGACTATGCTTCTTGATCATGTCCGAGCAAGCTTATTCTACTGGCGTCCTTCCATACTAACGGGTCGTGTGGGGGTTGTCGCTCTTCATGAGAAAATGCTCGTCGTTGGAAAATATTTCCTCGGGAATCTGCATCCATCACATGAGTGTGATGATGCTCAAACTTTTCCATCTGTCGCCAGTCAGCAGCCATCATTCAATCTCTCCTTTCACGCCGGTTCCTGCGACTACGTTCTCGTTTTTCCCTAATTTGTGCCACTGAGGACACAGACATACGTGGGGTTTTTTATGTATACCCAATCTCCTACTGCAAACTCCAGACTCATTCGTCGGTTGTCGGCATAACTCTTCTACCGATTCTAGGCCGCTTTGATTCTTTCTTGGATCAAGGCTACTTGTTTTTCGGACCTCTTGTAAGTATTCAGGTCCTAATATCTTCTTTTCTCCGACTTCTCCCAATACAATGGGGATCTACACTTTCTTCCATACAATGCCTCGTAAGGTGCCATCTGTATTGCGGCCTGAAAGCTATTGTTGTAAGTAGATTCCACTAACGGTAGGTGACTTTCCCAATCACCACTTAGTTCCAACACGCATGCTTGCAGCATATCCTCCAAGGTTTGGATCGTACGCTCAATATGTTCATCAGTCTGCAAATGATATGCATTGCTACTAAACCTCAAACGAGTGCCCAACATCTTTTGCAAACTTTGCCAAAAGCGTGAAGTAAAAAGTGTGTCTCGGTCCGACACTATGGTTTTAGGTACTCTGTGCAATTGGGCTATTTCTTTAACATAAATCTGAAAGAGCTTATCCATAGAGTCTGCATTAGCTATGGGTAGAAAATGCGCACTCTTTGTTAGTCTATCGACTATGACCCATATAGAATTCTTACCTGACGACATCCTGATATGAACCCGCGGGAACGAGATTCCCTTGAACCCACAGTCAATTTGAAAACTCCCCAAGAAAGCCAAAATCAAGTCAATGGATGGAGAACCTAGACTCGATGAGAACCTCGTTTCAAGAACCTAGATTATATTAAAATCTAGACCTGTTGAAGAACCCGTCTCAAGAACCCAGATTACAAAGGAGGAACGCCACAAAGGTTGTGATTTACCTTTGATAAGTTCAAAAGTTCAATTAAGAACAAGAGGAGATAAACTCAACTCACAATGAATAAATTCATCAAATTTCATAAACTGAATAGAATGAGGCTATATAGAGTATTTAAAGCAAAACCTAATGAAACCCTAGCCAAAATAAACCCCCACCTTCCAAAAGTGCCCCTGGATGAACAGTGTCGCGGCTACAGTGCCGCGCTACAGTAACTCTTGGCTACAGTAACCCTAACCCTAGTTCAATAAAATAATAACTTTCCCAACATGCCCTTGCATAGGCCCCCTTCAATACTTCCCATAATAAACTCAATTATTCTAAACTAATAACATAAGTTCTTTAAATGAATTAAATAAGTTGAAACCCTTCAAGAGCTCAAAGCCTTTAAGTCTTGTCGTTGCCCTCTTCCGTAGCTAATCAAATGAATTAAAACTGGATCTTCATCCTTCAAGCCCCATCTTGAATGTTGGGCTCTTGCAAAACATGTCTCAAGTGGATTGCATCAATCCTTGCATTGTCTCCTTGATCTTCTTGGCCCATCTGGAAGTTGCAAATGATCTTTAAGACTAGGCCCATCTTGGTTCCCATCATTCCCCCTCTCCTCAAAAGGATTCGACCTCGAATCTCCACCTGGATCAAAGGGAAAGTGGTTAGTAACATTGAAAATAGTAGAAACATGATACTTACATTGAAGATCCATTAGATATGCATTTTCATTAATTTGTTCAAGAATTTGGAATAGTCCATCCGAGTTACCCTTATCATCATCTGGTGAAGACTTTAAATCTAAAGGAGGAAATTGATTAAGTCTATAAACAATTTCAATTGGTGAAAATTTAGTAGTGGCATGAACACTCCAATCATATGTAAACTCAATGAATGGCAAACAATACTCCCACAAATGTTCATGAAGTACATCTAAAGTCTTCCTCAAACCAAAATGACCACTCCAATATGCAAACTCAATGAATGACAAATGATACTCCCATAAACGTTCATGCAACAAGTCAATGAATGGCAAATGATACTCCCTTAAATGTTTATGCAACATGTCTGAAATCTTATTTTCACCAGAATGACCACTCCAATTATATGCAAACTCAATGAAATACAAATTATACTCCCGCAAACGATCGTGCAACACGTCAATGTATGGCAAATGATACTCTCACAAGCGTTCGTGCAATACATCAATGAATGACAAATTATACTTCCACAAACGTTCATGTAACACTTCAATGCATGACAATTGATACTTCCACAAACGTTCATGCAACACGTCATTGAAAGGCAAATGATATTCCCACAAACGTTCATGCAACACAACAAAAGTCTTCCTTACACCATGGTTACCCAACAAACCACCATGTCCATCACACACAAGCAAGTTACGCATAAAACTAGTAGGTATACAAAATCTATTCTTTCTATACAAGTACCAATCTAGTTTATAGAACTTACCAAACGATACTTTCTCACATGTTCCATACACACTAGCAAAGTCATAATCATTAGCATGCAATTCCTTATCATATTCAAGTTTCAACAATTTTGCATCTAAAATGAAGATAAGTACATACCTTCTTGCTAAAGCATCAACCACAAAAGTTTCCATACCTTGCGTGTATTTGAATACATGAGGAAAAGTCTCAATACAATCCTCCCGCTTAGCACGCATTATAGTTAACAACTTACCTTGTCCCTTCAAGTGTGTCAATGACTCATGTTCTTCAAAGAAAGGTTGGGTAGGGATTGTCGCACCTAGCACAAAATCCATGTAGTGCTCTATCTCCCTAATAGGTGGTAATCCACTAAACACACCGCTAGGAAACACGACCTCATATCCCTGCAACAAAGAGACAATAATACTAGGCAAACATATGTCAAGTTCGTTAGGATTAAGACTTGCCTTAGCATAAAAACTCACTTTTCTCTTTGTTCTTCTCTCACTTTCTTCACACTCTCTTTTCTTTCTACTCTCTTTTTCTTTTTCACTCTCTTTTTCCCTTTCACACTCTTTTTTCTTTTCACCCTCTTTTTTTCTGTCACTCTCTTTTTCTTCATCTTTTTTTGTACTCTCGACCTCACAATTATTTTTCAACTCATTCTCTCTTGTGCTTGAGGTCTTATTCTCACCCTCTTCTTTTTTCTCTCTCATTTTTCTTTCTTTCTCCATTTCGGTCTCACTATTTCTTTTCTTCTCAATCTCATCTTCACTCTTACTTTTCAGCTCAATCTCACTTTCACTCTTGCTTTTCAGCTCATTCTCACTTTCACTCTTGCTTGTTTACTCAATCTCCTTTTCACTTTTTCTTTTTTGATCACTCTCATTTTCACTCTTTCTTTTTTGAGCAACCTCACTTTTCAATTTCAATTGGTCCCCATGGACATGTGTTGGAGTTAAAGGAGCAAGTTTGATTGTTTTTCCATCCTTTTCAAAACTGTACATGTTCCTTAACCCATCACGAATCACCTTCCTATCAAACTCCCATGGCTTCCCTAACAAAATATGACCAGCATGCATAGGCACAACATCACAAAGGACCATATCCTGATATTTCCCAATTGAAAAAGAAACTAGCACTTGCTTATTTACCCTAACCTCCCCACAATCACTCAACCACTGCAACATGTATGGTCTAGGGTGTTTCAAGGTACGTAAATTCAATTTCTCAACTAAAGTAGTGCTAGCCAAATTAATAGAACTCCTCAAATCAATGACCATACTACATACCTTGTTGTTGATGTGACATCTAGTATGAAAAACGTTCTCACTCTGCTGCTCTGTATCATTCATCTTAATTTGTGTATTGAGTGCACGCCTAGCAACAAGAGACTCACCATAGTCTTGTTTCTCATACCCATTCTCAATACTAGGCTCATGTCGCCTCCTACCTCTCTCACCTTGCAGATTTCTAATCACTTCTTCTTGATTATCCATCCTATCTCTCACTTCACCCAACACCAAGTTCAACCGCTCAAACTGTTGTTGCATGGCTTGCAACACAAAAGATGAGTTATCTGCCACACCGTTTGGTGATGAGTCACTTCTATGAGACATCATATACTGCACAAAAACAATGTTAGTGGAAAACCTTACACACTCCCTTACGTGTTTACACTCGAATAATGGCACTCCACTCGTGTTTCACTTTGAATTGGCTTTTTCCCGATAATAGTCTCACACTCTCTTGCCTTTTACCTCAAAAGTTTTCTCACTCAAGTTCTTTCAGAACTAGTTGAACTAAATCAAGATAATACAACCTTGTATTATTCCAACCAGTAATATAGATGAAAGAAACAAGGAATGAATAAAATGACACGAGACTCAAGAAATTTATACGAGGGAAAGAGTAATTATAAAACAAGACACCAACTAGCAAGTTGTATTCAGCTCCAATGATGATAATAACTCAATCAACAGATACTTTCTTTCTCTTTGTTGTAACTATGTAGCAACTTTGAATATCATACCTTTTCTTTTCTTCTTCTTCTTCTTTATGTTTTTTTTTTTTTTTTCGAATTTTCTTTTCTTTTCTTTTCCTTTCTTTTATTTTCTTTTCTTTTCTTTTTCTTTCCTTTCCTTTCCTTTCCTTTCCTTTCTTTTTCTTTTCTCTAATTCAACCACAAACAGCAATATTCAATTGTGAAAACCAAACAATTGAATTCAAACACACAAGCATGGACAATGAAGTAGAAGAGAATCAATGGAACCACACTCCAAGCAATTGACAAACTTAGAGATGCAGGAAACCCTAGAATTTTGAAACCCTAGGTGACGCAAATTTCAGCCAAACCCAAAACCCTAAGAATTTCGGCAGCCTACTTTTTGTTTCTATTTTTTTTTGGTTTGGCAACCCTAGAACAATGATGCCCTAAAATTAAATATGCAAGAAATAAAAGATAGAATCAGACCTGATTGGAAACCTGGCTCTGAATACCAAATGATATGAACCCGCGGGAACGAGATTCCCTTGAACCCACAGTCAATTTGAAAACTCCCCAAGAAAGCCAAAATCAAGTCAATGGATGGAGAACCTAGACCCGATGAGAACTCGTTTCAAGAACCTAGATTATATTAAAATCTAGACCCGTTGAAAAACCCGTCTCAAGAACCCAGATTACAAAGGAGGAACGCCACAAAGGTTGTGATTTACCTATGATAAGTTCAAAAGTTCAATTAAGAACAAGAGGAGATAAACTCAACTCACAATGAATAAATTCATCAAATTTCATAAACTTCATAAACTGAATAGATTGAGGCTACATAGAGTATTTAAAGCAAAACCTAATGAAACCCTAGCCAAAATAAACCCCCACCTTCCAAAAGTGCCCCTGGATGAACAGTGTCGCGGCTACAGTGCCGCGCTACAGTAACTCTCGGCTACAGTAACCCTAACCCTAGTTCAATAAAATAATAACTTTCCCAACATGCCCTTGCATAGGCCCCCTTCAATACTTCCCATAATAAACTCAATTATTCTAAACTAATAACATAAGTTCTTTAAATGAATTAAATAAGTTGAAACCCTTCAAGAGCTCAAAGCCTTTAAGTCTTGTCGTTGCCCTCTTCCGTAGCTAATCAAATGAATTAAAACTGGATCTTCATCCTTCAAGCCCCATCTTGAATGTTGGGCTCTTGCAAAACATGTCTCAAGTGGATTGCATCAATCCTTGCATTGTCTCCTTGATCTTCTTGGCCCATCTGGAAGTTGCAAATGATCTTTAAGACTAGGCCCATCTTGGTTCCCATCACATCCTTGGTAGACCTATTACGAAATCCATTGATACATCTTCCCACTTCCATTCTGGATTGGCAATGGTTGCAATTCTCCTAATGGCCTCTGGTGTTCAGCTTTCACCAATTGGTAAGCAGAGCATTTTTCCAAGAATTCAGCCACTTCTTTCTTAATTCCATCCCGACAAAACTGACCCTTCAAATCCCGATACATTTTAGTACTGCCGGATGAGCCGTGTAAGGGGTACAATGTGCTTCCCTTAGAATCTTTTCCTTCAGTTTAGGATATTAGGAATAACTTTTATCTCCTTATAATACAACATCTCATTTCTCTCGATGGTGAAATGTTGCGATACTTTAGAATTCAAAATCTTCTGTCAGAGCTTTTCTAGTTTATCGTCCTTACGTTGACCTTCTAAGATTTCTTCTTCAGTTACAGGTATAATCTCCTTATCGCGTATTGGTAATCACTAATGGTCTCAACCCATCTTCTCTGCCTCATATTTAGATTCTTCTGACTAAACAAGTACTTGAGGCTCTTGTGATCCATGTATACTTCACATTTTTCCCTTGATAGATAATGCCTCCAAATCTTCAGTGCAAAAACCACAGCAGGGTAATTCTGTTCATGGTCCTTGAATTGTCATGAAGCATAAGTGACGATTCTTCCTCCTTGCATTACCGTACATCCTAATTCCATCTAAGAGGCATCTGATATGAACCCACGGTAATGGAATCCTTTGAACCCACAATCAATTTGAAAACTCCCCATGAAAGCCAAAATCAAGTCAAGAATGGAAAATCTAGACACGATGAGAACTCGTTTCAAGAACCTAGATTATATTAAAATCTAGACCCATTGAAGAACCTGTCTCAAGAACCTAAATTATAAGGAGAAACGCTAGAAAGGTTGTGATTTACCTTTGATAAATTCAATAATTCAATCAAGAACAAGAGGAGTAAACTAAACTCACAAATAGAATTCAATATTGTCTTCCCTTTTCTCTCGATAGACTCTCTTTCTTTTTTCTCTCGTGGCTCTACTCTTTTTTCTTTACTCTCAGCCACCTCTCTACTTTCTTTTTCACTCTTTCTTTTTTGCTCAATCACTTTTTCACTCTTTCTTTTTTGATCACTCTCATTTTCACTCTTTCTCTTTTGATCACTCTCATTTTCACTCTTTCTTTTTTGAACAACCTCACTTTTCAATTTCAGTTGGTCCTCATAGACCTGGCTTGGAGTTAAAGGAGCAAGCTTAATTGTTTTGTCCTCCTTTACAAAGCTGTACATGTTCTTGAACCCATCATGTGTCACTCTCCTATCATACTGCCATGGCCTCCCCAACAAAATATGGCCCGCATGCATAGGCACAACATCACAAACCACCTCATCCTGATACTACTCAATAGAAAAAGTAACTAACACTTGTTTATCCACCCCAACCTCCCCACAATCATTCAATCACTGCAATTTGTATGGTCTAGTGTGTTTTAAGGTTGGTAAATTCAATTTCTCAACCAAAGTAGTGCTAGCCACATTAGTACAACTCCCCCCATCAATGATCATACTACATACCTTATTGCTAACATGGCATCTAGTATGGAAAATGTTCTCTCTCTGTTGCTCTGCATCATCCACCTTAATGTGTGCATTGAGAGCACGTCTGGCAACGAGAGACTCACCTGTCACGGGGTATACCACTCCATCATCAATACTAGCAACAACCAACTCAGGCACCTCATCACTATCATCCTCACTCTCAGTCATCACCTCCCCATTGTCACGCATAATCATCACTCTCCTTTTTGGACACTGAGAAGCGATGTGCCCTGAACCCAAGCACTTAAAACATTTAATATCTCTATTCCGTGAAGGTTGGGATTCTACCTTGGGTTTGTTGCTAGTTCCCTCATCTTTTCCTTGAGGTGGTTCAGTCTTTCTCTTTACTTCAACTGGATCATTCCTATCCCACTTTGATTTCCAGGTAGTGCTAGAAACCGAAGTGTACCTTGCTGTCCCTTTTCTTTTTAACTGCCTCTCCACCTTCATAGCCATGTGCACCATGTCCTCTATCTCTACATAATGCTGCAATTCAATTACATTGGCTATGTCCCTATTCAAACCACTCAAAAATCTAGCCATGGTGGCCTCCCGGTCCTCCTCTACATTAGCCCGAATCATCGCCATCTCCATCTCCTTATGGTAATCCTCCACACACCTAGACCCCTGTGTAAGATTTTGTAATTTCTGATAAAGGTCTCTATAGTAATGGCTAGGTACAAACCTCCGCCTCGTGAGAGCTTTCAACTCTCCCCATGTCTCTATAGGCCTATCATAATTCCTCCTCCTATTGGTCACTAATTGATCCCAGCAAATAATAGCATAATCAGTGAACTCAATTACTGCCAACTTCACTTTCTTCTCCTCAGAGTAATTATGACAATCAAACACCAACTCTATTTTTTTCTCCCACTCTAGATAAATCTCAGGGTCAGTTCTACCTTGGAAAGATGGATGGTATTTTCATTTTGATGCTCTCAAGGTCTCTATCTACACCATCCCGACCCGTTAGGTTCCCTTCAAGTCTTCTTTCACGCCTAACTCTACTATGTCTACCCGACCCAACTTCAGAAGCCAAGTCTTCCTCATCCTCACCATCTCCTTCATTCTCATACTCATTTTCAACTCTATGCTTACGTTGCCTCCTATCTCTCCCACCTTGTAGATTTATAATCGCTACTTCTTGATGATCCATCCTATCCCTCACTTCACACAACACAAAATTCAACCGCTCAAACTGTTGTTGTACAAGCAGCACAAATGATGAGTTATCAGCTCTCCCCCTTGATGATGAGCTACTCCGATGAGACATTATAAGGTGCTGCACAAAAGAATGTTAGTGGTAAAAAAAAAAAAAAACCTCACACACTCCTTTATGTGTTTACACTCGGATAATGACACTCCACTCGTGTTTCACTCTTAATTGGCTTTTTTCCGAAAATAATCTCACACTCTCTTCCCTTTTACCTCAAGAGTTTTCCCACTCAAGTTCTTTAAGAACTCATTGAACTCAATTAAGACAAAGCAACCTTGTTTTATCCCAACTAGTAATTAGGTCCTAGAAACAAGAACAAGAGAAACACAGAAGGAATGAAAAACAAAACGACACGTGAATCAATGAAATTATACGAATGAAAGAATAACTATAAGACAAGATACCAACTTTAATGATGTATGCAACTCCTTTGATGATAAGATCCAATCAACAAATTTCTTTCTTTCTCTTCTTTGTAACTATGTAGCAACCTTTGATTATGCTACCTTTTCTTTGTAGCTATTTAGCAACAAATTTTTTTTTTTCTTTTCTTTTTTTTTTCGTTTCTTTTTTTTTTTCTTTTTTTTTTTCTTTTTTTTTTTTTCCTTTCCTTTATTTTCTCTTCTTTTCTCCAATTCAATCACAAATAACAATATTCAATTGTGAAAATTAAGTAATTGAATTCAAGCACACAAGAATTGACAATGAAATAGAAGAAATGGAACGGCACTCGCAATTGACAAACTTAGAGATGCAGAAAACCCTAGAATTTCGAAACCCTAGATGAGGCAAATTTCAGCCGAACCCAAAACCCTTAGAATTTCGGCAGTCTACTTTTTGGTTCTATTTTTTTTTTTTTTTGTAACCCTAGAACAATGAAGCATTAGAATCAAAATTAAAGATACAATAATTAAAAGATAGAATCAAACCTATTTGGAAACCTGGCTCTGATACCAAATGATATGAACCCACGGGAATGGAATCCTTTGAACCCACAATCAATTTGAAAACTCCCCAAGAAAGCCAAAATCAAATCAAGAATGGAAAATTTAGACCCGATGAGAACTCATTTCAAGAATCTAGATTATATTAAAATCTAGACCCATTGAAGAACATGTCTCGAGAACCCAGATTACAAGGAGGAACGCCACAAATCCGAGTTCAAGAGTTCAATCAAGAACAAGAGGAGTAAACTCAACTCACAATGCATCATGGGGTATATCGCTCCATTGAGTTTACTCCTCTTGTTCTTGATTGAACTCTTGAACTTATCAAAGGTAAATCACAACATTTGTGGCATTCCTCCTTATAATCTGGGTTCTTGAGACAGGTTCTTCAACGGGTCTAGATTTTAATATAATCTAGGTTCTTGAAATGAGTTCTCATCGGGTCTAGATTTTCCATTCTTGACTTATTTTAGCTTTCTTCGGAAGTTTTTAAATTGATTGTGGGTTCAAAAGATTCCATTCCCGCGGGTTCATATCAGCATCACTTTAAACTACATAAGGCTTATTGGGTTCAAGTAAAGCCAACACAGGTATGAGGTTAATCTTTTCTTCAGCTCCTAAAAAATTTTCTCACATGCTCACTCCAAACATACTTGGCATTCTAACTCGTAAGCGCTGTCAAAGGGCTAGAGAGTTTAGAAAACCCTTCTATGAACCTCTATTAGTATCCTACTAATTTGAGGAAACTACGTATCTCATGGGCATTAGTTGGTCTTTGCCACTCTGTTACAACGTCAATCTTAGCAGGGTCTACTGTCACCCCCTTACTTGAAATGACATGTTTCAAAAATTTCACTTCTCAAAGTCAGAACTCGCACTTCCTAAGCTTGGCATAAAGCTGATGTTCTTGCAGTGTCTCCAACACAATTCTTAGATGCCTCTTATGTTCTTCATCACTTCTGGAATATATCAGTATGTCATCTATGAATACCACTACAAAACTGTCTAAGTACTGCCTGAAGATTTGATGCATCAAATCCATAAATGCTGCTGGAGCATTTGTCATATTGAAAGGCATAACGACATAACGAAGAACTTGAAATGTCCATAACGAGTTCAAAAGGCAGTCTTCGGTACGTCCTGATCCCTGATCCTGAGTTGGTGATATCTGGATTGTAGATCAATCTTCGAGAATACCGAAGCTCCTTGTAATTGATCTAACAGATCGTCTATCCTTGGTAAGGGGTATTTGTTCTTGATAGTCACCTTGTTCAAATCCCTATAGTCAATACACATCCTCAAAGTTCCATCATTCTTCTTGACAAACAAGACCTATGCCCCCCAAGGCGATGAACTAGGGCAGATAAAACCCTTTTCTAGAAGTTCTTCGATTTGGACCTTGAGCTCCTTAATTCTGCTTGGGCCATTGGGTATGGTGCCTTACGCACTAGGGTCATGGCTAGTTCAAGCTCAATCACAAATTTTGTTTCTCAGTCCGGGGGTAATCTAGGCAAATCATAAAAAAAAACACTAGGAAAGTCTTCTATCACTGGGATTCCTTGGACTCCCTTAGGTTCCTTCATTGCGCTTGTCATCATTCCAAGATAGGTGGCAGCTCTATTTGTCAAGCTCTTCTTCACTTGTCCAGTTGTTACTATTGATGGAACTAACCTAACAACTTCTCCCATATAACAGATCATATCCTTCGCAGGCAAGTCGACTACCACTTCTCTCCTTTGACAGTCTATCCTTGCGTAGTGCCTTGACAACCAATCAATTCCTAAGATCAGATCGAATTCCATTAATTGGGAAACAATCAAGTCAGCGGTCAAGGTTAGAACCACAACTTCCAATGGACAACTCTTAACTACACGTGTGCATCCAATTATTTTTCCTTTCGGAATGGCTACTAGAACCCTATGAGGTAAAGGTTCCACATCTAGCTCACATCGTTGCACACAACCAATAGAGACAAAAAATCCTGATGCTCCATAATCAAACAGAGCACAAACCGTATGTTGTTTCAATTTAAACTTACCTAAGGGTAACTAGGGTTACTCAAAGATTCTCAAAATCATACTAGCTATCAGCTAAGGCAAAGTTGGAAATGTTGCCAGTAATCCCCCCCCCCCGGCATCTGCCATCTTGTCGGCTTCCAGGTCTACTTCTCCCAGTGTACTGGCATAGACCTTAGCCTTCATAGGCGTCTTTGCTCTGCCACCTGGCATTACAGCTCCTCCAGGTGTGTTCTGTGGACAAACTCGGATCATATGGTCGGCCTGACCACATCTAAAACAAGCTCCCGAAGCTAGTCAATACTCACCATTATGCCTATTTTTGCATTTTCAACATGGTGGTGGAGTGACGGGTGCTGGGTTCCTAACTACTACGCCCTACCCTTTGTTCAAGGTAGTGGGGACCTTTCTTTTCTCCATACTTCCTCTAGGAGAATAAGGCAACCCTCTTTTCCGATCCGCTTGGGCCTGAGTGATCAGTCTTCATTGCTCCGCTTATGCTATCAAAGCGACATTGACCAGTTCTTGGAAATTCTCTATTCATAGGCAGGCTACTTGGTTTCGGATATGGGGTTGCAAACAATCCTGAAACTCCTTCCCTTGCATTTTCTCCGTACAAATCAAATGAGGTGCAAAGCTTCCCAATTCTATAAAATGAGCAGCATATCTTGGGTGAAGTTCGCAAAACCTAGGGCCTTCCACTACTTGGCCGTCTCCAGAAAGAAACGATTATCGAACTCGGTCTTAAATCAATCCCATGTGAGTGCAGCTAGATCTCCTAACTCTCGAGTCAGCAACTGTCGTTTTGTGTCCCACCTGTAACAACCGGGCTTTAAGCCTAGCCCGTTGGAGAAGCCCAGCCCACGAGCGGTTAGGGTGAGACCGAACGGCGTCGTTTGGGTGAACCTTGCACTGTTTTTCTTCTTCGCGTTGCCTCCCCCCCTCTGCTCTGCAATTCCGATTCTCACTCACCCATGCGCACCAACCCATGACTCCAGCAGTTGTTTTTCATCTCCTTTCACACTCAAGGTTCGGTTATTACTCACTTTTATAAATTTCTCAATCGGGTTCTCACTGTTTCTCTTCTTCTTCATCACTTCACCATGCGCTCAACTCAAAGTTTCGGGAACCTCAAATTGTATTTCCACTACAATTTTGTTCGGCTTCTGATCAATTTTGTGGGTAATTTCTTCCTTCAATCCGAATCTTTTCCTCTTTTTCTTCTTGGTTTCTTCTTTCTTTTCCTAGTTCATCTGATTTTGCACACACGGCCTCTCTTTATTTTGTGCTGCTCGATTTTTTCTGCTCACATACAAACCACTCCACCTTGGCTTGCCGTTGCCCACACTCAACATCTCAAGCCTTCCTTGTGCAGGTCGCATTCTCTTTCACTAGAGTTTACTGTGAATTTCGTTTGGGGCGTGGATTGCAGTGAATTACAACGGCACATTCGAAGTGGATTGAAGTTTGTGATTTTTTTTGGGTAAGTTTCCCGAAGCTTTTGGTGGTTTTGAATCATAGGTTTGGACTGTGTAGTTGTAATAGAGTTACTGATTTCATGATGGTTGAGTATGATGGAATTCTTGATGTTGAGTATGGTTTGGATGGGATTGTGAGATTGTTTTGGGACTATTATTTGAGACTATTTTAAATTGATGGGTGTTTTGAGTTAGTTGTTTTGAATTTTTATGCAAGTCCTAAATTGTTGAATGAAAAATATTGATGCGGACACTGAAATTGTTTTATTCGAAGGTTGGAAGTGAAGTTTGGGTTGAGTTATGTTTTTAATTATTGAAGTTGCAGTTGTTGGTTTTGGAAATAATTATAATTGGTTTGGTGTTATAGAAGGTGGTTGTTTTGGGTTTTAAATGCGAATGGGTGAAGAGAGTTGTTCGGGTTTAATTGTTTGGATTTATTACTTAATAAATAGCAGCCTACTAGATTGGTTATTAAATGTTGGATATATGTTCTTTTGTTTAGGTGGTGTTACTATTAGAGTTCCAGCTCAAGGTGTTGATAATACGAAGAAGTCAGGCAAGTGGGATTCATATACTAGTTTTGCATAAAATAAATAAAATGAGGTTGACTTTGAGAATAAATGTGTTATATTTTCTTTTTGAAAGAGATGATCTGAAAACAACCTCAAATGTTTATTCTGCATATGCATAAATTCTATATAAGAGAAAGTGTTTTTCTGTCATAACTGGTGTAGACATGAGCTAGTTTTGTGCATTTTGTTTTTGAACTATATAAAAGAGCGAATAAGGAATTCTAAAAGTTTTGCTATGAACAAATGAGAATATTTTGTTTATGTTTATCTCGAACATGTGAAATGATCTGAAGCTTTTCAGTGTTTTGTTTTGATATGATGTGTCATCTAAAAAATATTGGCATGAGGTTCTGATTTTGTATATGTTTGTAACCAGATTTTCGATGAAATCCGTTCTATTTCTGTTAAGGCCCAGCCACGGGTATAATGGTGGTTTATAACCCTACCACGGGGGTGAAACATGGAATATGGCCCAGCCACGGGTATAATGGTGGTTTATAACCCTACCACGGGTGTGAGACATGGAATATGGCTCAGCCACGGGTATAATTGTGGTTTATAACCCTACCACGGGGGTTAAACATGGAATATGCCCCAGCCACAGGTATAATGGTTGTTTATAACCCTACCACGGGGGTGAAACATGGAATATGGCCCAGCCACGGGTATAATGGTGGTTTATAACCCTGCCACGCGGGTTAAACATAGTATTGTCCCGATGTGATGCTAAGAAATGATTTTAATTATAATGTTTCAGTTTGAAAAAGCCAACGGATCTTCTTTTTGGAATAAGTTTATTTTCTGGAAACTTCACTCTAATGTTTTTGTACAAAGTTTCGGTTCTGCATTCTGAAAGTAAATATTTTGTTCTACTTATCAAATGTTATAAATGCTCATGTTTACATGCTAGTATATATGCTCTCTGCTTGCTGAGTTGTTGATAACTCACCCCTTTAATCTTCATAATATAGCAGTGAATGCTTGTTGAGTATCTCGTGGTATTAGTGTTGACGTTGGAAGTTGTTTATGTTTCTTAATGATATGAACCCGCGGGAATGAAATCCCTTTAACCCACAGTCAATTTGAAAACTCCCCAAGAAAGCCAAAATCAAGTCAATGGATGGAGAATTTAGACCCGATGAGAACTCGTTTCAAGAACCTAGATTATATTAAAATCTAGACCCGTTGAAGAACCCGTCTCAAGACCCCAGATTACAAAGGAGGAACGCCACAAAGGTTGTGATTTACCTTTGATAAGTTCAAAAGTTCAATTAAGAACAAGAGGAGTAAAACTCAACTCATAATGAATAAATTCATCATATTTCATAAACTTCATAAAACTGATTAGAATGAGGCTACATAGAGTATTTAAAGCAAAACCTAATGAAACCCTAGCCAAAATAAACCCCCATCTTTCAAAAGTCCCCCTGGATGAACAGTGGCGCGGCTACAGTGCCACGTAACTCGGCTACAGTAACCCTAACCCTAGTTCAATAAAATAATAACTTTCCCAACAAGCCCTTGCATAGGCCCCCTAAAGTGCTTCCCATAATAAACTCAATTATTCTAAACTAATAACATAAGTTCTTTAAATGAATTAAATAAGGTGAAACCCTTCAAGAGCTCAAAGCCTTTAGTCTTGTCGTTGCCCTCTTCCGTAGTTAATCAAATGAATTAAAACTGGATCTTCACCATCTTGAATGTTGGGCTCTTGCTAAACTTGTCCCAAGTGGATTGCATCAATCCTTGCATTGTCTCCTTGATCTTCTTGGCTCATTTGGAAGTTGCAAATGATCTTTAAGACTTGGTTCCCATCACTTAAGTTTGCTTCAAAGGATTTAGACGGTTTAAGAAAACTATTGTTAATATTGCATTATTTCTAGTTTGTTATGTGAGACATGGAGAAGAGTTGATTTTATTTGAATTGTTGGATTGAAAATTTGATAGATGAGTTTATATGGTTTATTTAATTGAAGTATTTACGTTCGATTTGAGGTTTGGAAAAATAGATATATTTTTGAATTTGGAAGTACTTTATCCTTGTTAGAGTTGATTATCAAGTTTTATGAGTTAACTCTCCGGACCCTAGGGGACGGGGCGTTACAGTTTGTATCAGAGCCAGGTTTGAATTCTGCATACTCTAGACCTTGGAGGTTTAGATATCTGTAGGTTCATAAGATGTGGAAATTTCAAAATAGGAATTGGAGGATTATGAGGATGGTCATGGGGGTATTTAAGTTTGAGTTCCAAGAACATTAAGATTGATTTTGATGGGATTTGAGGTTTAGATTTGACTGATGTTAGGAGTTGAATTTGGAACTTTGAGAATTCTAGTGATATACGTGTGTAATAAGTGATGTCAGATTTGCATAGTTATCTGATATATATATATGCATATTTTATTTATCCTCTTATTTTATTCTATTTACCTGGTATTTTCGTTTTCTTTTATTTTAGAACGTTTCACCGAGTTTAGACTTTCAGGATGGATGCTCGTCGTAGAGTTTGAACTCTTGAAGATTTGAATGAAGACGACAATGGTGGGGGTTGCACGTTCGAACAATTTAATCGAGCGCATCCTCCCATCTTTGATGGAAGAGGCGATGCGAATGTTGCGGAAGATTGGATACAAGACATTGAAGAAATATTTGGTGTTTTGGAGTGTACCGATCAGCAAAAAGTCAAATTCACAGCCTTCAAACTATCTAGAGAAGCAAAGAGATGGTGGAATTCTGAGAAAGTTATCAGGGAAGTTGTGAGGGGATTGGAGTGATTGTTTGGGCTCAATTCAAGCAAAATTTCTTTGATCGATTTTTCCCTAAGTCGGATAGGGATGCTAGAGCCTGAGAGTTCACCAACTTGGTGCAAGGGACCATGACTGTGCGCCAGTATGCTACAAGGTTTGCGGAATTATCACGTTTCGCCGCATACTTGATTCCCGATGAGGAGAAAAAGACTAGGAAGTTTGAAGAAGGTTTGAACTACAGGATTTATGAACGGGTGATGGTCTTACAGATTCAGAATTTTTCAGAATTAGTGCACAAGGCGATGCTAGTTGAACAGAATCTTAAAAGGGGTGCTGAATTGCAAGAACAAAGGAAGAGAGCTGCTCCACAAGGGTTCCCTAGTTCGGATCAAGGGCAATGGGGAATCATACACCAAATCCCTGTAAGTTCTGTAACCGCATACACCATGGGGAGTGCAGGAAGGAAGTGGGATCATGTTTCAAATGCGGTAAGGATGGGCATTTCATTAGAGAATGTCCATTGCTTGCGGAGAACAACAGAAGGCCCAACCCACCCCAAAACTTTAGGCCGAATAATCAAGGCAACAATCAGCGGAGGACTGTACCTGCACGGGTGTTTGCTTTGACACCGGGAGAAGCTGAGGACAAGGATGATGTCATCACAGGTATAATTTTCTGACCGTTCCTTAACATTTTTTTTATGTTGAGAATTAGGGATTATTTATCTTATTATCTCTTTGGGTTATATGACGTAACCAGGAATTATTCCATTATTTCTCAATAAGGCTACTGTTTTATTTGACTCGGGGGCTACCCACGCCTTTATTTCAATGGATTATGTTAAGTTGTGCCCCATTGATGTTGATGAGATGGACTACAATTTGAGGGTCTCAACCCCAACAGGCAATTTAGTGACTTGTAATAAGATTATACTCTAGTGTCTAATAACTATTAGCGGGAAGGAAATGCCGGCTAACTTGATAGTCTTTCCTATGTTTGGGTTTGATGTAATTTTGGGAATGGATTGGTTAGCTTCCAGTTATGCTAGTATTGACTGTTTTAGAAGAGAAGTAATGTTCAAGTTCCTGGAAGAAGAGGAACTTCGATTTATGGGTTCCAGGGAGAGTATCCCTCCATCAGTTATTTCTGCTTTTCAGGTTGATAAGTTACTATGTGACGGGTGTCAAGGGTATTTGGCTTTTGTGGTGGATAAACCAAAAGAAGAATTGAAACTAAAAGAGATTCTTATTGTGAGGAAATATCCAGAAGTTTTTCCTGAAGATTTGTCTAGATTACCGCCTGAGCGGATGGTAGAGTTTGCTATTGAATTAGCCCCAGGCACAACGCCTCTTTCCAAAGCCCCTTATCGAATGGCACCATCAGACTTAGCCGAGCTCAAAGAACAATTGCAAGACTTATTAGACAAAGGTTTCATTAGACCTAGTGTGTCACCTTGGGAAGCTCCAGTCTTGTTTGTGAAGAAGAATGATGGAACAATGAGGATGTGTATTGATATGAACCCGCGGGAATGAAATCCCTTGAACCCACAGTCAATTTGAAAACTCCCCGAGAAAGTCAAAATCAAGTCAATGGATGGAGAACCTAGACCCGATGAGAACTCGTTTCAAGAACCTAGATTATATTAAAATCTAGACCTGTTGAAGAACTCGTCTCAAGAACCCAAATTACAAATGAGGAACGCCACAAAAGTTGTGATTTACCTGTGATAAGTTCAAAAGTTCAATTAAGAACAAGAGGAGTAAAACTCAACTCATAATGAATAAATTCATCAAATTTCATAAACTTCATAATCTGATTAGAATGAGGCTACATAGAGTATTTAAAACAAAACCTAATGAAACCCTAGCCAAATTAAACCCCCATCTTCCAAAAGTACCTCTGGATGAATAGTGCCGCGGCTACAGTGCCGCGCTACAGTAACTCGGCTACAGTAACCCTAACCCTAGTTCAATAAAATAATAACTTTCCCAACATGCCCTTGCATACGCCCCCTTAAGTGCTTCCCATAATAAACTCAATTATTCTAAACTAATAACATAAGTTCTTTAAATGAATTAAATAAGTTCAAATCCTTCAAGAGCTCAAAGCCTTTAAGTCTTGTCGTTGCCCTCTTCCGTAGCTAATCAAATGAATTAAAACTGGATCTTCATCCTTCAAGCCCCATCTTGAATATTGGGCTCTTGCTAAACTTGTCCCAAGTGGATTGCATTGTCTCCTTGATCTTCTTGGCCCATCTGGAAGTTGCAAATGATCTTTAAGACTAGGTCCATCTTGGTTCTTATCATTCCCCCTCTCCTCAAAAGGATTCGACCTCGAATCTCCACCTGGATCAAAGGGAAAGTGGTTAGTAACATTGAAAATAGTAGAAACAGGATACTTACCTCGAAGATCCATTAGATATGCATTTTCATTAATTTGTTCAAGAATTTGGATTAGTCCATCCAAGCTATCCATATCCTCAACTGATGAAGACTTTAAATCTAAAGGAAGAAATTGATTAAGTCTATAAACAATTTCAATTGGTGAAAATTTAGTAGTAGCATGAACACTCCAATAATATGTAAACTGAATGAATGGTAAACAATACTCCCACAAATGTTCATGAAACACATCTAAAGTCTTCCTCGAACCAAAATGACCACTCCAATATGCAAACTCAATGAATGGCAAATGATACTCCCGGAAACGTCCATGTAACAATTCAATGAATGACAAATGATACTCCCACAAACGTTCATGAAACAAACCTAAATCTTTCCTTATAGCAAAATGACTACTCCAATTATATGCAAACTCAATGAACGGCACGTAATACTTCCACAAATGTTTATGCAACACGTTAATAAATGACAAATGATGCTTCCACAAACATTCAAGTAATACGTCAGTGAATGACAAATGGTACTTCCACAAACGTTCATGCAACACATCAATGAATGAAAAATGATACTTCCAGAAACGTCCATGTAACACGTCATTGAATGGCAAATGATAGTCCCAAAAATGTTCATGCAACACAACAAAAGTCTTCCTTATACCAAGGCCACCCAACAAACAACCATGTCCATCACACACAAGCAACTTACGCATAAAACTAGTAGGCACACAAAATCTATTCTCTCTAAACAAGTACCAATCTAGTTTATAGAACTTACCAAATATTGCTTTCTCACATGTTCCATACACACTAGCAAAGTCATCATCATTAGCATGCAATTTCTTATCATATTCAAGTCTCAACAATTCTGCATCTAAAGTGAAGACAAGGACATACCTTCTTGCTAAAGCGTCAACAACAAAATTTTTCATACCTTGTGTATATTTGAATACATGAGAAAAAGTCTCAATACAGTCCTCGCACTTAGCATGCATTCTAGTTAACAAATTACCTTGTCCCTTCAAGTTTATTAAGGACTCATGTTCTTCAAATAAAGGTTGGTTAGGAATTGTCGCACCTGGCACAAAATCAATGTAGTGCTCTATATCCCTAATTGGTGGCAATCCACTAAACACACCCCTAGGAATCATGACCTTAAATTCCTGCAACAAAGAAACAAAAACACTCGACAAAGAGTCGTTAAATTCATTAGTATAAAAGCTTGCCTTAGCATAAAAACTCACTTTTGTCTTTCTGTTTTTCTCTGCAACCTCTCTTTATTTTTCCTCTTGTGGCTCCACTATTTTCTTGACTCTTAACCACCTCTATATTTTCTTTTTCTCTCTTTCTTTCTTTTGATGTTTCGGTCTCATTCTCTTTTTTCCTCTCAATCTCTTTGTTCTTTTCACTCTCTGTTTTTCTTTCACTCTCCTCTTTTTTTGAACTCTTAGCCTCACAATTATTTTTCAACTCATTCTCTCTTTTTCTTGAGGTTTCAGCCTCACCCAAATCATTTCCCTTAGGTGGTTCGGTCTTCCCCTTTGTTACAACTTGATCATTTTTGTCCCACTTTGGTTTCCAAGGAGTACTATAAACCGAAGTATACCTTGATGTACCCTTTCCTTTTAGCCGCCTCTCCACCTTCATAGCCATGTGCACCATATCCTCTACCTCTACATAATGTTGCAACTCAACTACATTGGCTATCTCCCCATTCAACCCACTCAAAAATCTTCTCATCGTGGCCTCCTGATCCTCCACTACATTAGCCCGAATCATAGCCACCTCCATCTCCTTATTATGGTAATCCTCTACACTCCTAGACCCCTGTGTAAGATTTTGTAATTTTTGGTAGAGGTCTCTATAGTAGTGGCTAGGTACAAATCTCCGCCTCATGATAGCTTTCAACTCTCTCCATGTTTCTACAGGCCTCTCAAGATTCCTCCTCCTATTGGTCACTAATTGATCCCACCAAATAGTAGCATAATCAGTGAACTCAATTACAGCCAACTTCATCTATCTCGACCCCCTAGGTTTGCCCTAAGTCTTCTTCCACACCTAACTCCTCTATGTCTATCGAATCCAACTTCAGATGTTAGGCCTTCCTCATCCTCACCGTACTCTCCATTTTCAAACCCATTCTTGATACTAGGCTCACGTCGCCTCCTATCTCTCTCACCTTGCAGATTTCTAATCACTGCTTCTTGATTATCCATACTATCCATCACTTCACCCAACACCAAGTTCAACCGCTCAAACTGTTGTTGCATGGCTTGCAACACAATGGATGAGTTATCTGCCACACCTTTTAGTGATGAGTCTCTTATATGAGACATCATAATATGCAGCACAAAAAGAATGTTAGTGGAAAACCTCACACACTCCCTTACGTGTTTACACTCGAATAATGGCACTCCACTCGTGTTTCACTCTTAATTGGCTTTTACCCGATAATAGTCTCACACTCTCTTGCCTTTTACCTCAAAAGTTTTCTCACTCAAGATCTTTTAGAACTAGTTGAACTAAATCAAGATAATACAACCTTGTATTATTCCAACCAGTAATATAGATCAAAGAAAAAAGGAATGAATAAAATGACACGAGACTCAAGAAATTTATACGAGGGAAAGAGTAATTATAAAACAAGACACCAACTAGCAAGTTGTATTCAGCTCCTATGATGATAATAACTCAATCAATAAATACTCTCTTTCTCTTTGTTGTAACTATGTAGCAACTTTGAATATCCTACCTTCTCTTTTCTTCTTCTGTTTTCTCTTTTTTTTCGAATATCCTACAACTAGCAATGTAAGGATTGATGCAATCCACTTGGGACAAGTTTAGCAAGAGCCCAACATTCAAGATGGGGCTTGAAGGATGAATATCCAGTTTTAATTCATTTGATTAGCTACGGAAGAGGGCAACGACAAGACTTAATGGCTTTGAGCTCTTGAAGGGTTTCAACTTATTTAATTCATTTAAAGAACTTATGTTATTAGTTTAGAATAATTGAGTTTATTATGGAAAGTATTGAAGGGGGCCTATGCAAGGGCATGTTGGGAAAGTTATTATTTTATTGAACTAGGGTTAGGGTTACTGTAGCCGAGAGTTACTGTAGCGAGGCACTGTAGCCGCGACACTGTTCATCCAGGGGCACTTTTGGAAGGTGGGGGTTTATTTGGCTAGGGTTTCATTAGGTTTTGCTTTAAATACTCTATGTAGCCTCATTCTAATCAATTATGAAGTTTATGAAATTTGATGAATTTATTCATTGTGAGTTGAGTTTTACTCCTCTTGTTCTTAATTGAACTTTTGAACTTATCAAAGGTAAATCACAACCTTTTTGGCGTTCCTCCTTTGTAATCTGGGTTCTTCAACGGGTCTAGATTTTAATATAATCTAGGTTCTTGAAACGAGATCTCATCGGGTCTAGGTTCTCCAACCATTAACTTGATTTTGGCTTTCTTGGGGAGTTTTCAAATTGACTGTGGGTTCAAGGGATTTATGTTCCCTCGGGTTCATATCATTTGGTATTCAGAGCCAGGTTTCCAATCAGGTCTGATTCTATCTTTTAATTCTTGCATATCCTTAAATTAATTCTAGGGCTTCATTGTTCTGGGGTTTCCAAAAAAAAAAAAATAGAAACAAAAAGTAGGCTGCCGAAATTGTTAGGGTTTTGGGTTTGGCTGAAATTTGCATCACCTAGGGTTTCAAAATTCTAGGGTTTCCTGCATCTCTAAGTTTATCTGTTGCTTGGAGTGTTGTTCCATTGATTCTCTTCTACATCATTGTCGTACTTGAATTCAATTGCTTGATTTTCACAATTGAATATTGCTATTTGTGATTGAATTAGAGAAAAGAAAAGAAAAGAAAGGAAAGGAAAAGAAAAGAAAAGAAAAGAAAAGAAAAGAAAGGAAAAGAAAGGAAAAGAAAAGAAAAGAAAAGAAAATTCGAAAAAAAAAAAAAAAACAGAAGAAGAAAAGAGAAGGTAGGATATTCAAAGTTGCTACATAGTTACAACAAAGAGAAAGAGAGTATTTATTGATTGAGTTATTATCATCATAGGAGCTGAATACAACTTGCTAGTTGGTGTCTTGTTTTATAATTACTCTTTCCCTCGTATAAATTCCTTGAGTCTCGTGTCATTTTATTCATTCCTTGTTTCTTTCATCTATACTACTGGTTGGAATAATACAAGGTTGTATTATCTTGATTTAGTTCAACTAGTTCTGAAAGAACTTGAGTGAGAAAACTTTTGAGGTAAAAGGCAAGAGAGTGTGAGACTATTATCGGGAAAAAGCCAATTAAGAGTGAAACACGAGTGGAGTGCCATTATTCGAGTGTAAACACGTAAGGGAGTGTGTAAGGTTTTCCACTAACATTGTTTTTATGCAGCATATTATGATGTCTCATAGAAGTGACTTTTCACCAAAGGGGATGGCAGATAACTCATCCTTTGTGTTGCAAGCCATGCAACAACAGTTTGAGCGATTGAACTTGGTGTTAGGTGAAGTGAGGGAAAGTATGGATAATTAAGAAGCAGTGATTAGAAATTTGCAAGGTGAGAGAGATAGAAGGCATGGAGGAGGCCTTAGGGCAAACTCAGGGGGTCGAGATAGAGTAGATAGGAACCTTGGGAGCATCAAAATGAAAATACCATCATTCCAAGGTGGAACTGACCCTGAAGTTTATTTAGAGTGGGAGAAAAGAATAGAGTTGGTGTTTGATTGTCATAATTATTCTGAGGAGAAGAAGGTGAAGTTGGCTGTAATTGAGTTTACTGATTATGCGATTATTTGGTGGGATCAATTAGTATCCAATAGGAGGAAGAATCTTGAGAGGCCTGTAGAAACATGGAGAGAGTTGAAAGCTATCATAAGGCGGAGATTTGTACCTAGCCACTACTATAGAGACCTCTACCAAAAACTACAAAATCTTATACAGGGGTCTAGGAGTGTAGAGGATTACCATAAGGAGATGAAGGTGGCTATGATTCGGGCCAATGTAGTGGAGGATCGGGAGGCCACGATGACAAGATTTTTGAGTGGGTTGAATAGGGAGATAGCCAATGTAGTTGAGTTGCAACATTATAAGGAGGTAGAAGATATGGTACACATGGCTATGAAGGTGGAGAGACGGCTAAAAGAAAGGGGTACATCAAGGTATACTTCGGTTTCTAGTACTCATTGGAAACCAAAGTGGGACAAAAATGATCAAGCTGTAGCAAAGGGGAAGACCGAACCACCAAAGGGAAAAGATTTGGGTGAGGTTGAAATCTCAAGAAAAATAGAGAATGAGTTGAAAAATAATTGTGAGGCCGAAAGTTCAAAAAAAGAGGAGACTGAAAGAAAAACAGAGAGTGAAAAGAACAAAGAGAGTGAGAGGAAAAAAGAGAATGAAGCCGAAACATCAAAAGAAAGAGAGAGAAAAAGAAAATAGAGAGGTGGTTGAGAGTCAAGAAAAAAGAGTGGAGCCACAAGAGGAAAAAGAAAGAGAGATTGTAGAGAGAAATAAAAAGACAAAAGTGAGTTTTTATGCTAAGGCAAGTCTTAATCCTAACGAACTTGACGTATGTTTGCATAGTATTATTGTCTCTTTGTTGCAGGGATATGAGGTCGTGTTTCCTAGCGGTGTGTTTAGTGGATTACCACCTATTAGGGAGATAGAGCACTACATGGATTTTGTGCTAGGTGCGACAATCTTTACCCAACCTTTCTTTGAAGAACATGAGTCCTTGACACACTTGAAGGGACAAGGTAAGTTGTTAACTATAATGCGTGCTAAGCGGGAGGATTGTATTGAGACTTTTCCTCATGTATTCAAATACACGCAAGGTATGGAAACTTTTGTGGTTGATGCTTTAGCAAGAAGGTATGTACTTATCTTCATTTTAGATGCAAAATTGTTGAAACTTGAATATGATAAGGAATTGCATGCTAATGATTATGACTTTGCTAGTGTGTATGGAACATGTGAGAAAGTATCGTTTGGTAAGTTCTATAAACTAGATTGGTACTTGTATAGAAAGAATAGATTTTGTATACCTACTAGTTTTATGCGTAACTTGCTTGTGTGTGAAGGACATGGTGGTTTGTTGGGTAACCATGGTGTAAGGAAGACTTTTGTTGTGTTGCATGAACATTTGTGGGAATATCATTTGCCTTTCAATGACGTGTTGCATGAACGTTTGTGGAAGTATCAATTGTCATTCATTGAAGTGTTACATGAACGTTTGTGGAAGTATAATTTGTCATTCATTGATGTATTGCACGAACGCTTGTGGGAGTATCATTTGCTATACATTGACGTGTTGCACGATCGTTTGCGGGAGTATCATTTGTATTTCATTGAGTTTGCATATAATTAGAGTGGTCATTCTGGTGAAAATAAGATTTCAGACATGTTGCATAAACGTTTATGGGAGTATCATTTGCTATTCATTGACTTGTTGCATGAACGTTTATGGGAGTATCATTTGTCATTCATTGAGTTTGCATATTGGAGTGGTCATTTTTGTTCGAGGAAGACTTTAGATGTGCTTCATGAACATTTGTGGGAGTATTGTTTGCCATTCATTGAGTTTACATATGATTGGAGTGTTCATGCCACTACTAAATTTTCACCAATTGAAATTGTTTATAGACTTAATCACTTTCCTCCTTTAGATTTAAAGTCTTCACCAGATGATGATAAGGGTAGCTTGGATGGACTATTCCAAATTCTTGAACAAATTAATGAAAATGCATATCTAATGGATCTTCAATGTAAGTATCATGTTTCTACTATTTTCAATGTTACTAACCACTTTCCCTTTGATCCAGGTGGAGATTCGAGGTTGAATCCTTTTGAGGAGGGGCAATGATGGGAACCAAGATGGACCTAGTCTTAAAGATCATTTGCAACTTCCAGATGGGCCAAGAAGATCAAGGAGACAATGCAAGGATTGATGCAATCCACTTGAGACATGTTTTGCAAGAGCCCAACATTCAAGATGGGGCTTGAAGGATGAAGATCCAGTTTTAATTCATTTGATTAGCTACGGAAGAGGGCAACGACAAGACTTCAAGGCTTTGAGCTCTTGAAGGGTTTCAACTAATTTAATTCATTTAAAGAACTTATGTTATTAGTTTAGAATAATTGAGTTTATTATGGGAAGTATTGAAGGGAGCCTATGCAAGGGCATGTTGGGAATGTTATTATTTTATTGAACTAGGGTTAGGGTTACTGTAGCCGAGAGTTACTGTAGCGCGGCACTGTAGCCGCGACACTGTTTATCCAGGGGGACTTTTGGAAGGTGGGGGTTTATTTTGGCTAGGGTTTCATTAGGTTTTGCATTAAATACTCTATGTAGCCTCATTCTAATCAGATTATGAAGTTTACGAAATTTGATGAATTTATTCATTGTGAGTTGAGTTTATCTCCTCTTGTTCTTAATTGAACTTTTGAACTTATCAAAGGTAAATCACAACCTTTGTGGCGTTCCTCCTTTGTAATCTGGGTTCTTGAGACGGGTTCTTCAACGGGTCTAGATTTTGATATAATCTAGGTTCTTGAAACGAGTTCTCATCGGGTCTAGGTTCTCCATCCATTGACTTGATTTTGGCTTTCTTGGTGAGTCTCTTGTTGCTAGGCGTGCACTCAATACACAAATTAAGATGAATGATACAGAGCAGCAGAGTGAGAACGTTTTTCATACTAGATGTCACATCAACAACAAGGTATGTAGTATGGTCATTGATTTGAGGAGTTCTATTAATTTGGCTAGCACTAATTTAGTTGGGAAATTGAATTTACGTACCTTGAAACACCCTAGACCATACATGTTGCAGTGGTTGAGTGATTGTGGGGAGGTTAGGGTAAATAAGCAAGTGCTAGTTTCTTTTTCAATTGGGAAATATCAGGATATGGTCCTTTGTGATGTTGTGCCTATGCATGCTGGTCATATTTTGTTAGGGAAGCCATGGGAGTTTGATAGGAAGGTGATTCGTGATGGGTTAAGGAACATGTACAGTTTTGAAAAGGATGGAAAAACAATCAAACTTTCTCCTTTAACTCCAACACATGTCCATGGGGACCAATTGAAATTGAAAAGTGAGGTTGCTCAAAAAAGAAAGAGTGAAAATGAGAGTGATCAAAAAAGAAAAAGTGAAAAAGAGATTGAGCAAACAAGCAAGAGTGAAAGTGAGAATGAGCTGAAAAGCAAGAGTGAAAGTGAGATTGAGCTGAAAAGTAAGAGTGAAGATGAGATTGAGAAGAAAAGAAATAGTGAGACCGAAATGGAGAAAGAAAGAAAAATGAGAGTGAAAAAGAAAAAGAGAGTAGAAAGAAAAGAGAGTGTGAAGAAAGTGAGAGAAGAACAAAGAGAAAAGTGAGTTTTTATGCTAAGGCAAGTCTTAATCCTAACGAACTTGACGTATGTTTGCCTAGTATTATTGTCTCTTTGTTGCAGGGATATGAGGTCGTGTTTCCTAGCGGTGTGTTTAGTGGATTACCACCTATTAGGGAGATAGAGCACTACATGGATTTTGTGCTAGGTGCGACAATACCTACCCAACATTTCTTCGAAGAACATGAGTCCTTGACACACTTGAAGGGACAAGGTAAGTTGTTAACTATAATGCGTGCTAAGCGGGAGGATTGTATTGAGACTTTTCCTCATGTATTCAAATACACGCAAGGTATGGAAACTTTTGTGGTTGATGCTTTAGCAAGAAGGTATGTACTTATCTTCATTTTAGATGCAAAATTGTTGAAACTTGAATATGATAAGGAATTGCATGCTAATGATTATGACTTTGCTAGTGTGTATGGAACATGTGAGAAAGTATCATTTGGTAAGTTCTATAAACTAGATTGGTACTTGTATAGAAATAATAGATTTTGTATACCTACTAGTTTTATGCGTAACTTGCTTGTGTGTGATGGACATGGTGATTTGTTGGGTAACCTTGGTGTAAGGAAGACTTTTGTTGTGTTGCATGAATGTTTGTGGGAATATCATTTGCCATTCAAAGACGTGTTACACGAACGTTTGTGGAAGTATCATTTGTCATTCATTCATGTATTGCACGAACGTTTGTGGGAGTGTCATTTGCCATACATTGATGTGTTGCATGAACGTTTGCGGGAGTATCATTTGTATTTCATTGAGTTTGCATATAATTGGAGTGGTCATTCTGGTAAAAATAATATTTCAGACATGTTGCATGAACGTTTATGGGAGTATCATTTGCCATTCATTGACAAGTTGCATGAACGTTTGCGGGAATATCATTTGCCATTCATTGAGTTTGCATATTGGAGTGGTCATTTTGGTTCGAGGAAGACTTTAGATGTGCTTCATGAACATTTGTGGGAGTATTGTTTGCCATTCATTGAGTTTACATATGATTGGAGTGTTCATGCCACTACTAAATTTTCACCAATTGAAATTGTTTATAGACTTAATCAATTTCCTCCTTTAGATTTAAAGTCTTCATCAGTTGATGATATGGGTAACTTGGATGGACTATTCCAAATTCTTGAACAAATTAATGAAAATGCATATCTAATGGATCTTCCAGGTAAGTATCCTGTTTCTACTATTTTCAATGTTACTAACCACTTTCCCTTTGATCCAGGTGGAGATTCGAGGTCGAATCCTTTTGAGGAGAGGGGGAATGATGGGAACCAAGATGGGCCTAGTCTTAAAGATCATTTGCAACTTCCAGATGGACCAAGAAGATCAAGGAGACAATGTAAGGATTGATGCAATCCACTTGGGACAAGTTTAGCAAGAGCCCAACATTCAAGATGGGGCTTGAAGGATGAATATCCAGTTTTAATTCATTTGATTAGCTACGGAAGAGGGCAACGACAAGACTTAATGGCTTTGAGCTCTTGAAGGGTTTCAACTTATTTAATTCATTTAAAGAACTTATGTTATTAGTTTAGAATAATTGAGTTTATTATGGAAAGTATTGAAGGGGGCCTATGCAAGGGCATGTTGGGAAAGTTATTATTTTATTGAACTAGGGTTAGGGTTACTGTAGCCGAGAGTTACTGTAGCGAGGCACTGTAGCCGCGACACTGTTCATCCAGGGGCACTTTTGGAAGGTGGGGGTTTATTTGGCTAGGGTTTCATTAGGTTTTGCTTTAAATACTCTATGTAGCCTCATTCTAATCAATTATGAAGTTTATGAAATTTGATGAATTTATTCATTGTGAGTTGAGTTTTACTCCTCTTGTTCTTAATTGAACTTTTGAACTTATCAAAGGTAAATCACAACCTTTGTGGCGTTCCTCCTTTGTAATCTGGGTTTTTGAGATGGGTTCTTCAACGGGTCTAGATTTTAATATAATCTAGGTTCTTGAAACGAGATCTCATCGGGTCTAGGTTCTCCAACCATTAACTTGATTTTGGCTTTCTTGGGGAGTTTTCAAATTGACTGTGGGTTCAAGGGATTTATGTTCCCGCGGGTTCATATCACTCCACTTTGGTGATGCGCTACTCCGATGAGACATTATCAAGTGCTACACAAAAGAATGTTAGTGGCAAAAAAAAAAAAAAAAATGTAAACCTCACACACTCCCTTACGTGTTTACACTCGAATAATGACACTCCACTCATGTTTCACTCCTAATTGGCTTATTTTTTCGATAATAGTCTCACACTCTCTCGCCTTTTACCTCAAGAGTTTTCCCACTCAAGTTCTTTAAGAACTAATTGACTCAATCAAGACAAAACAACCTTATTTTATCCCAACTAGTAATTAGGTCCAAGAAACAAGAACAAGAGAAACACAGAAGCAATGAAGGAAAGAAAATGGCACGTGAATCAAGAAAATTATATGAATGAAACAGTAACTATAAGACAAGATACCAACTAGAATCACCCCTTTTGATGATAAGGCTGAAGAAAAGATCTTGGGATTTTTTTTTTTTTTTTTTTCACGATTTTTTTTTCTTTTCTTTTCCTTTCTTTTCTTTTCTTTTCAATCACAAATAGCAATATTCAATTGTGAAAATCAAGCAATTGAATTCAAGCACGACAATGAAGTAGAAGAGACTCAATGGAACAACACTCCAAGCAACAGATAAACTTAGAGATGCAGGAAACCCTAGAATTTTGAAACCCTAGGTGATGCAAATTTCAGCCAAACCCAAAACCCTAACAATTTCGGCAGCCTACTTTTTGTTTCTATTTTTTTTTTTTGGAAACCCTAGAACAATGTGAAGCCCTAGAATTAATTTAAGGATGCAAGAATTAAAAGATAGAATCAGACCTGATTGGAAACCTTGCTTTGAATACCAAATGATATGAACCCGTGGGAATGAATTCCCTTGAACCCACAATCAATTTGAAAACTCTCCAAGAAAGCCAAAAATCAAGTCAAGGATGGAGAATCTAGACCCAATGAGAACCCATTTCAAGAACCTAGATTATATTAAAATCTAGACCCGTTGAAGAACCCGTCTCAAGAACCCAGATTACAAAGGAGGAACGCCACAAAGGTTGTGATTTACCTTTGATAAGTTCAAGAGTTCAATCAAGAACAAGAGGAGAAAGCTCAACTAACAAATAAAATTCAATATTGTCTAATCTGTCAAATGAGGCTACAAAGAGTTTTTAAACCCAAACCTAATCAAAACTCTAGCCAAAATAAAGCCCCTTTTACCCAAAATTACCCTTGATGAACAGTGCCGGCTACAGTACCCGCGGCTACAGTAACCCCTACGATAAATTGATGAAACCCTAATTCTTAAAAAGTAACTTTCCCAATAAGCCCTTGGCCAAAATACAAGGCCTTCCCAAAAACATAGTTCATAAGAAATAAGACATGTGAGCCAAGCATCTTCAAGTCCACTTATTCTAAACTAATAAAATAAATCATTTAACCAAACTGGAAGCCTCCAATAACAATAGGCCGTATCTCTAAGTCATGTCTTCCACAGCTTGAATCAAGTGGATCAAAACTGGTTCTTCTTCTTTCAGACCCATCTTGAGTGTTGGGCTCTTGCTGGCTTCATCCCAAGTGGATTGCACCAATCCTTGCATTGCTTCCTTGATCTTCTTGGCCCTTGATCTTGTAATTGGCCCATCTGGAACTTGCAAAGGATCTTTAAGTGTAGGCCCACCTTGGTTCCTATCAGAATCCAAGTCCCCTTAAAATCCAGCATACAAGCTCTCAACAAGTCTTCCAAAATTTGAATGGTCCTTTCCGACTGACCATCTGTCTGTGGGTGAAAAGCCGTGCTGAAATTTAACTTAGTGCCCATGGCCTCTTGTAAGCTTCGCCAACATTTTGAAGTGAAACGTGGATCTCTATCCGACACAATGGACACAGGTACACCATGCAACCTCACTATTTCCTGTATATATAGCTCGGCTAGTTTCTCTAACTTATAAGAAACTTTGATAGGTACAAAATGAGCCGTCTTCGTCAAACGATCAACCATCACCCAAATTGCATCTTGTCATGTCGGTTTGCAATAACCCTGCTGGTCGTTGGTGTTCTACTTTCACCTGTTGGCATGTTAAGCACTGTGCCACAAATTGAGCAATCTCTCTCTTCATGCCCTCCCACCAAAAAGACTCTTTCAAATCTCGATACATTTTCGTACTACCCGGGTGACCTGTGTAAGGGGAGCGGTGCGCTTCTTCAATGATAAGTCTTTTTATTACAATACTGTCCGGCACACAACATCTGTTTCCAAACCTTAATACTCCATCTTCAGAAAAATTAAACTCAGGTTTATCCCCTTTTTCTACTTCTTCAATTAATCTCGCCAACTTAGAATCTTCTTTTTGGGCGAGCTTGATTCTGTCTATCAAAGCTGGTTGAACTATTAAACAGGCTATTAATGCCTGCTGGTTACCTGCAACTACTTCAATATTGGCTCTTTCCAAGTCCATTAATAACTGGGGCTGAGTGGTAAGAGTTGCAATTACTGGTCCCATTGGCTTCCTGCTAAGTGCATCAGCTACAACATTAGCTTTGCCTGGATGGTAGTTAATGTTGCAGTCATAGTCCTTGACTAGTTCGAGCAATCTCCTATGTCTCATATTCAGTTCTTTCTGAGTGAAGAAATACTTCAAACTCTTGTGATCCGTGTAGATTTCGCACCTTTCACCATATAAATAATGTCTCCAGATTTTAAGTGCAAAGACAACGGCGGCCAACTCCAAATCATGTGTTGGGTAATTTTGTTCATATGTCTTCAATTGCCGAGAAGCGTATGCTATTACTTTCCCATGCTGCATCAATACACATCCCAAACCCAAATGTGAAGCATCACTGTAAACCACAAATCCTCCTCTTTCGCTAGGGACTGTCAGAACTGGAGCTGTCACCAATCTCTTCTTCAATTCCAGGAAGCTTTCCTCACATTTTTCAGTCCAAACATACTTATTGTTCTTCCTAGTAAGGGCGGTAAGGGGAACCGCTATTTTTGAAAAATTGTCTATAAATCGACAGTAATAACCAGCCAAACCCAAGAAACTCCTAACTTCATGCACATTGGTTGGTTGAGTCTAGTTAACTATTGCTTCAATATTTCCGGGGTCTACAGAAATGCCATCCCTTGAGACTACATGTCCCAAAAATGCAATAGACTCAAGCCAAAATTCACACTTTTTCAACTTGGCAAATAATTTCTTATCCCTGAGTGTCCCTAGTACTTGTCTCAGATGGTCTTCATGTTCAGCTTTGCTCTTGGAGTAGATTAATATATCATCAATAAACACCACAACAAATTTATCCAGAAACTTATGAAATACTCGATTCATCAAGTCCATAAATACTGCTGGGGCGTTGGTTAAACCAAAAGGCATGACTAAAAATTCATAGTGGCCATACCTGGTCCTGAAAGCTGTCTTAGGCACATCCTCCGCCTTGATTTTTAATTGATGATAACCCGATCTGAGATCAATTTTAGAGAACACCTGCGCACATTGCAACTGATCAAATAAATCATCGATGCGGGGCAACGAACATTTATTCTTTATGGTCACTCGATTCAGTTCCCTGTAGTCTATACATGATAAGAACCAAGATGGACCTAGTCTTAAAGATCATTTGCAACTTCCAGATGGGCCAAGAAGATCAAGGAGACAATGCAAGGATTGATGCAATCCACTTGGGACAAGTTTAGCAAGAGCCCAATATTCAAGATGGGGTTTGAAGGATGAAGATCCAGTTTTAAATTCATTTGATTAGCTACGGAAGAGGGCAACGACAAAACTTAAAGGCTTTGAGCTCTTGAAGGGTTTCAACTTATTTAATTCATTTAAAAAACTTATGTTATTAGGTTAGAATAATTTAGTTTATTATGGGAAGCACTTAAGGGGGCCTATGCAAGGGCATGTTGGGAAAGTTATTATTTTGTTGAACTAGGGTTAGGGTTACTGTAGCCAAGTTACTGTAGCGCGGCACTGTAGCCGCGGCACTATTCATCCAGGGGTACTTTTGGAAGATGGGGGTTTAATTTGGCTAGGGTTTCATTAGGTTTTGTTTTAAATACTCTATGTAGCCTCATTCTAATTGGTTCTTGAAACGAGTTCTCATCGGATCTAGGTTCTCCATTCATTGACTTGATTTTGGCTTTCTTGGGGAGTTTTCAAATTGACTGTGGGTTCAAGGGATTCTCATTCCCGCGGGTTCATATCAACTCTGCTCTGCAATTCCAATTCTCACTCTCCCGTGCGCACCAACCCACGACTCCAGCAGTTGTTTTTCATCTCCTTTCACACTCAAGGTTCGGTTATTACTCACTTTTACAAATTTCTCAATCGGGTTCTCACTGTTTCTCTTCTTCTTCATCTCTTCACCGTGCACTCAACTCAAAGTTTCGGGAACCTCAAATTGTATTTCCACTACAATTTCGTTCGGCTTCTGATCAATTTTGTGGGTAATTTCTTCCATCAATCCGAATCTTTTCCTCTCTTTCCATCAATCCGAATCTTAAGGGGGCCTATGCAAGGGCATGTTGGGAAAGTTATTATTTTATTGAACTAGGGTTAGGGTTACTGTAGCCGAGTTACTGTAGCGCGGCACTGTAGCCGAGGCACTATTCATCCAGGGGTACTTTTGGAAGATGGGGGTTTAATTTGGGTAGGGTTTCATTAGGTTTTGTTTTAAATACTCTATGTAGACTCATTCTAATCGGATTATGAAGTTTATGAAATTTGATGAATTTATTCATTGTGAGTTGAGTTTTACTCCTCTTGTTCTTAATTGAACTTTTGAACTTATCAAAGGTAAATCACAACCTTTGTGGCGTTCCTCCTTTGTAATCTGGGTTCTTGAGACAAGTTCTTCAACGGGTCTAGATTTTAATATAATCTAGGTTCTTGAAACGAGTTTTCATCGGGTCTAAGTTCTCCATCCATTGACTTGATTTTGGCTTTCTTGGGGAGTTTTCAAATTGACTGTGGGTTCAAGGGATTTCATTCCCGCGGGTTCATATCATTTGGTATCAGAGCAAGGTTTCCAATCAGGTCTGATTCTGTCTTTTAATTTTAGCATCCTTTAATTTAATTCTAGGGCTTCATTGTTCTAGGGTTGACAAAAAATATATATATATATAAACAAAAAGTAGACTGCCGGAATTCTTAGGATTTTGGGTTTGGCTGAAATTTGCATCACCTAGGGTTTCAAAATTCTAGGGTTTCCCTACATCTCTAAGTTTATCTGTTGCTTGGAGTGCCGTTCCATTGATTATCTTCTACTTCGTTGTCGTGCTTGAATGCAATTGCTTGATTTTCACAATTGAATATTGCTGTTTGTGGTTGAATTAGAGAAAAGAAAAAGAAAGGAAAGGAAAGGAAAGGAAAAGAAAAGAAAAGAAAGGAAAAGAAAAAAAAAATTCGAAAAAAAAAACAGAGAGAAGTAGTTCTAAAAGAACTTGAGTGAGAAAACTTTTGAAGTAAAAGGCAAGAGAGTGTGAGACTATTATCGGGTAAAAGCCAATTAAGAGTGAAACACGAGTGGAGTGCCATTATTCGAGTGTAAACACGTAAGGGAGTGTGTGAGGTTTTCCACTAACAATTTTTTTTGTGCAGCATATTATGATGTCTCATATAAGGGACTCATCACCAAAAGGTGTGGCAGATAACTCATCCATTGTGTTGCAAGCCATGCAACAACAGTTTGAGCGGTTGAACTTGGTGTTGGGTGAAGTGATGGATAGTATGGATAATCAAGAAGCAGTGATTAGAAATCTGCAAGGTGAGAGAGATAGGAGGCGACGTGAGCCTAGTATTGATAATGGGTTTGAAAATGGAGAGTACGGTGAGGATGAGGAAGGCCTAACATCTGAAGTTGGATTCGATAGACATAGAGGAGTTCGGCGTGGAAGAAGACTTAGGGCAAACCCAGGGGGTCGAGATAGAGTAGATAAGAACCTTGAGAGCATCAAAATGAAAATACCATCATTCCAAGGTAGAACTGATCCTGAATTTTATTTAGAGTGGGAGAAAAGAATAGAGTTGGTGTTTGATTGGCATAATTACTCTGAGGAGAAGATGATGAAGTTGGCTGTAATTGAGTTCACTGATTATGCTACTATTTGGTGAGATCAATTAGTGACCAATAGGAGGAGGAATCTTGAGAGGCCTGTAGAAACATGGAGAGTGTTGAAAGCTATCATGAGGCGGAGATTTGTACCTAGCCACTACTATAGAGACCTCTGCCAAAAATTACAAAATCTTACACAGGGGTCTAGGAGTGTAGAGGATTACCATAAGGAGATGGAGGTGGCTATGATTCGGGCTAATGTAGTGGAGGATCAGGAGGCCACGATGAGAAGATTTTTGAGTGGGTTGAATGGGGAGATAGCCAATGTAGTTGAGTTGCAACATTATGTAGAGGTAGAGGATATGGTGCACATGGCTATGAAGGTGGAGAGGCGGCTAAAAGGAAAGGGTACATCAAGGTATACTTCGGTTTATAGTACTCCTTGGAAACCAAAGTGGGACAAAAATGATCAAGTTGTAACAAAGGGGAAGACCGAACCACCTAAGGGAAATGATTTGGGTGAGGCTGAAACCTCAAGAAAAAGAGAGAATGAGTTGAAAAATAATTGTGAGGCTAACAGTTCAAAAAAAGAGGAGAGTGAAAAGAACAAAGAGATTGAGAGGAAAAAAGAGAATGAGACCGAAACATCAAAAGAAAGAAAGAGAGAAAAAGAAAATATAGAGGTGGTTAAGAGTCAAGAAAAAATAGTGGAGCCACAAGAGGAAAAAGAAAGAGAGGTTGCAGAGAAAAACAGAAAGACAAAAGTGAGTTTTTATGCTAAGGCAAGCTTTTATACTAATGAATTTAACGACTCTTTGTCGAGTGTTTTTGTTTCTTTGTTGCAGGAATTTAAGGTCATGATTCCTAGCGGTGTGTTTAGTGGATTGCTACCTATTAGGGATATAGAGCACTACATTGATTTTGTGCCAGGTGCGACAATTCCTAACCAACCTTTATTTGAAGAACATGAGTCCTTGATATACTTGAAGGGACAAGGTAATTTGTTAACTAGAATGCATGCTAAGTGCGAGAACTGTATTGAGACTTTTTCTCATGTATTCAAATATACACAAGGTATGAAAAATTTTGTTGTTGATGCTTTAGCAAGAAGGTATGTCCTTGTCTTCATTTTAGATGCAGAAATGTTGAGACTTGAATATGATAAGAAATTGCATGCTAATGATGATGACTTTGCTAGTGTGTATGGAACATGTGAGAAAGCAACATTTGGTAAGTTCTATAAACTAGATTGGTACTTGTTTAGAGAGAATAGATTTTGTGTGCCTACTAGTTTTATGCGTAAGTTGCTTGTGTGTGATGGACATGGTTGTTTGTTGGGTGGCCTTGGTGTAAGGAAGACTTTTGTTGTGTTGCATGAACATTTTTGGGACTATCATTTGCCATTCAATGACGTGTTACATGGACGTTTCTGGAAGTATCATTTTTCATTCATTGATGTGTTGCATGAACGTTTGTGGGAGTACCATTTGCCATTCACTGACGTATTACTTGAATGTTTGTGGAAGCATCATTTGCATTTATTAACGTGTTGCATAAACATTTGTGGAAGTATTACGTGCCGTTCATTGAGTTTGCATATAATTGGAGTGGTCATTTTGGTATAAGGAAAGATTTAGGTTTGTTTCATGAACGTTTGTGGGAGTATCATTTGTCATTCATTGAATTGTTACATGGACGTTTCCGGGAGTATCATTTGCCATTCATTGAGTTTGCATATTGGAGTGGTCATTTTGGTTCGAGGAAGACTTTAGATGTGTTTCATGAATATTTGTGGGAGTATTGTTTACCATTCATTGAGTTTACATATTATTGGAGTGTTCATGCTACTACTAAATTTTCACCAATTGAAATTGTTTATAGACTTAATCAATTTCCTCCTTTAGATTTAAATTCTTCACCAGTTGATGATATGGATAGCTTGGATGGACTAATCCAAATTCTTGAACAAATTAATGAAACTGCATATCTAATGGATCTTCGAGGTAAGTATCCCGTTTCTACTATTTTCAATGTTACTAACCACTTTCCCTTTGATCCAGGTGGAGATTCGAGGTCGAATCCTTTTGAGGAGAGGGGGAATGATAAGAACCAATATGAACCTAGTCTTAAAGATCATTTGCAACTTCCAGATGGGCCAAGAAGATCAAGGAAACAATGCAAGGATTGATGCAATCCACTTGGGACAAGTTTAGCAAGAGCCCAATATTCAAGATGGGGCTTGAAGGATGAAGATCCAGTTTTAATTCATTTGATTAGCTACGGAAGAGGGCAACGACAAGACTTAAAGGCTTTGAGCTCTTGAAGGGTTTCAACTTATTTAATTCATTTAAAGAACTTATGTTATTAGGTTAGAATAATTGAGTTTATTATGGGAAGCACTTAAGGGGGCCTATGCAAGGGCATGTTGGGAAAGTTATTATTTTATTGAACTAGGGTTAGGGTTACTGTAGCTGAGTTACTGTAGTGCGGCACTGTAGCCGCGGCACTATTCATCCAGGGGTACTTTTGGAAGATGGGGGTTTAATTTGGCTAGGGTTTCATTAGGTTTTGTTTTAAATACTCTATGTAGCCTCATTCTAATCGGTTCTTGAAACGAGTTCTCATCGGGTCTAGGTTCTCCATTCATTGACTTGATTTTGGCTTTCTTGGGGAGTTTTCAAATTGACTGTGGGTTCAAGGGATTCTCATTCCCGCGGGTTCATATCACCTCTGCTCTGCAATTCCAATTCTCACTCTCTCGTGCGCACCAACCCACGACTCCAGCAGTTGTTTTTCATCTCCTTTCACACTCAAGGTTCGGTTATTACTCACTTTTACAAATTTCTCAATCGGGTTCTCACTGTTTCTCTTCTTCTTCATCTCTTCACCGTGCACTCAACTCAAAGTTTCGGGAACCTCAAATTGTATTTCCACTACAATTTCGTTCGGCTTCTGATCAATTTTGTGGGTAATTTCTTCCATCAATCCGAATCTTTTCCTCTCTTTCTTTTTGGTTTTCTTCTTTCTTTTCCTAGTTCTTCAATCCGATTTTTTCTGCTCACCCACAAACCACTCCACCTTGGCTTGCCATTGCCCACACTCAACATCTCAAGCCTTCCTTGTGCAGGTCGCATTCTCTTTCACTAGAGTTTACTGTGAATTTCGTTTGGGGCGTGGATTGCAGTGAATTACAACGGCACATTCGAAGTGGATTGAAGTTTGTGATTTTTTTTGGATAAGTTTCCCAAAGCTTTTGGTGGTTTTGAATGGTAGGTTTGGACTGTGTAGTTGTAATAGAGTTACTGATTTCATGATGGTTGAGTATGATGGAATTCTTGATGTTGAGGAGTATGGTTTGGATGGGATTGTGAGATTGTTTTGGGACTATTATTTGAGACTACTTAGTGTAAATTGATGGGTGTTTTGAGTTAATTGTTTTGAATTTTTATGCAAGTCTTAAATTGTTGAATGAAAAATATTGATGCGGACACTGAAATTGTTTTATTCGAAGGTTGGAAGTGAAGTTTGGGTTGAGTTATGTTTTTAATTATTGAAGTTGCAGTTGTTGGTTTTGGAAATAATTATAATTGGTTTGGTGTTATAGAAGTTGGTTGTTTTCGGTTTTAAATGGGAATGGGTGAAGCGAGTTGTTCGGGTTTAATTGTTAGGATAGTTATTGAGTTGTGAAGGGATTGTTTGGATTTATTACTTAATAAATAGCAGCCTACTAGATTGGTTATTAAATGTTGGATATATGTTCTTTTGTTTACGTGGTGTTACTATTAGAGTTCCGGCTCAAGGTGTTGATAATACGAAGAAGTCAGGTAAGCGGGGTTCATATACTAGTTTTGCATAAAATAAATAAAAGGAGGTTGACTTTGAGAATAAATGTGTTTATTTTCTTTTTGAAAGAGATGATCTGAAAACAACTTCAGATGTTTATTCTGTATATGCATAAATTCTATATAAGAGAAAGTATTTTTCTGTCATGACTGGTGTAGACATGAGCTAGTTTTGTACACTTTGTTTCTGCACAATGTAAAAGAGCGAATAAGGAATTCAGAATATTTTCTTTATGTTTATCTCGAACATGTGAAAATATCTAAAGCTTTTCAGTGTTTTGTTTTGATATGATGTGTCATCTGAAAAATCTTGCCATGAGGTTCTGATTCTGTATATGTTTGTAACCGGATTTTCGATGAAATCCGTTCTGTTTCTGTTATGGCCCAGCCACGGGTATAATGGTGGTTTATAACCCTACCACGGGGGTGAAACAGGGAATATGGTCCATCCATGGGTATAATGGTGGTTTATAACCCTACCACGGGGGTGAAACATGGATATGGCCCAGCCACGGGTGTAATGTGGTTTATAACCCTACCACGGGGGTGAAACATGGAATATGACCCAACCACGGGTATAATGGTGGTTTACAACCCTACCACGGGGGTTAAACATGGTATTGTCCCGATGTGATGCTAAGAGATGATTTTAATTATAATGTTTCAGTTTGGAAAAGCCAACGGATCTTCTTTTTGGAATAAGTTTATTTTCTGGAAACTTCGCTCTAATGTTTTTGTACAAAGTTTCGTTTCTGCATTCTGAAAGTAAATGTTTTGTTCTGCTTATCAAATGTTATAAATGCTCATGTTTACATTCTAGTATATGCTCTCTGCTTGCTGAGTTGTTGATAACTCACCCATTTAATCTTCATAATATTTCAGATGACATTGACGGTTCAGCTGAGGATCGGTATTAGAGTTTGTGGAGATGATTAGCAGTGAATGCTTGTTGAGTATCTCGTGGTATTAGTGTTGACGTTGGAAGCTGTTTATGTTTCTTAAGTTTGCTTCAAAGGATTTAGACGGTTTAAGAAGACTATTGTTAATATTGCATTATTTCTAGTTTGTTGTTATATGAGACATGGAGAAGAGTTGATTTTATTTGAATTGTTGGATTGAAAATTTGATAGATGAGTTTATATGGTTTATTTAATTGAAGTATTTATGTTCGATTTGAGGTTTGGGAAAATAGATATATTTTTGAATTTGAAAGTACTCTAGCCTTGTTAGAGTTGATTATCAAGTTTTATGAGTTAACTCTTCGGACCCTCGGGGACGGGGCGTTACACCACCATATACCGGCTTCTCCCTGAAGCATGTGTCCGGCATATTGGACCTTTTGTTCCTCCGTACATCCACTGATATCAAAGGTTCTTTCCAAGTCCATATGCCACTTGTTGTGATATGAACCCGCGGGAACATAAATCCCTTGAACCCACAGTCAATTTGAAAACTCCCCAAGAAAGCCAAAATCAAGTCAATGGATGGAGAACCTAGACCCGATGAAAACTCATTTCAAGAACCTAGATTATATTAAAATCTAGACACGTTGAAGAACCCGTCTCAAGAACCCAGATTATAAAGGAGGAACGCCACAAAGGTTGTGATTTACCTTTGATAAGTTCAAAAGTTCAATTAAGAACAAGAGGAGTAAAACTCAACTCACAATGAATAAATTCATCAAATTTCATAAACTTCATTAATTTATTAGAATGAGGCTACATAGAGTATTTAAAGAAAAACCTAATGAAACCCTAGCTTAAAATAAACCCCCATCTTCCAAAAGTGCCCCTGGATGAACAGTGTCGCGGCTACAGTGCCGCGCTACAGTAACTCTCGGCTACAGTAACCCTAACCCTAGTTCAATAAAATAATAACTTTCCCAACGTGCCCTTGCATAGGCCCCCTTCAATACTTCCCATAATAAACTCAATTATTCTAAACTAATAACATAAGTTCTTTAAATGAATTAAATAAGTTGAAACCCTTCAAGAGCTCAAAGCCTTTAAGTCTTGTCGTTGCCCTCTTCCGTAGCTAATCAAATGAATTAAAATTGGATCTTCATCCTTCAAGCCCCATCTTGAATGTTGGGCTCTTGCTAAACTTGTCCCAAGTAGATTGCATCAATCCTTGCATTGTCTCCTTGATCTTCTTGGCCCATCTGGAAGTTGCAAATGATCTTTAAGACTAGGCCCATCTTGGTTCCCATCATTCCCCCTCTCCTCAAAAGGATTCGACCTCGAATCTCCACCCGGATCAAAGAGAAAGTGGTTAGTAACATTGAAAATAGTAGAAACATGATACTTACCTTGAAGATCCATTAGATATGCATTTTCATTAATTTGTTCAAGAATTTGGAAGAGTCCATCCAAGCTACCCATATCATCAACTGGTGAAGACTTTAAATCTAAAGGAGGAAATTGATTAAGTCTATAAACAATTTCAATTGGTGAAAATTTAGTAGTGGCATGAACACTCCAATCATATGTAAACTCAATAAATGACAAACAATACTCCCACAAATGTTCATGAAGCACATCTAAAGTCTTCCTCGAACCAAAATGACCACTCCAATATGCAAACTCAATGAATGGCAAATGATACTCCCATAAACGTTCATGCAACAAGTCAAAGAATGGCAAATGATACTCCCATAAACATTCATGCAACATGTCTGAAATCTTATTTTCACCAGAATGACCACTCCAATTATATTCAAACTCAACGAAATACAAATAATACTCCCGCAAACGTTCATGCAACAAGTCAATGAATGGCAAATGATACTCCCATAAACGTTCATGCAACATGTCTGAAATCTTATTTTCACCAGAATGACCACTCCAATTATATGCAAACTCAATGAAATACAAATGATACTCCCGCAAACGATCGTGCAACACGTCAATGTATGACAAATGATGCTTCCACAAACGTTCAAGTAATACGTCAATGAATGACAATTGATACTTCCACAAACGTTCATGCAACACGTCATTGAAAGGCAAATGATATTTCCACAAACGTTCATGCAACACAACAAAAGTCTTCCTTACACCATAGTTACCCAACAAACCACCATGTCCATCACACACAAGCAAGTTACGCATAAAACTAGTAGGTATACAAAATCTATTCTTTCTATATGAGTACCAATCTAGTTTATAGAACTTACCGAACGATACTTTCTCACATGTTCCATACACACTAGCAAAGTCATAATCATTAGCATGCAATTCCTTATCATATTCAAGTTTCAACAATTTTGCATCTAAAATGAAGATAAGTACATACTTTCTTGCTAAAGCATCAACCACAAAAGTTTCCATACCTCGTATGTATTTGAATACATGAGGAAAAGTCTCAATACAATCCTCCTGCTTAGCACGCATTATAGTTAACAACTTACCTTGTCCCTTCAAGTGTGTCAAGGACTCATGTTCTTCAAAGAAAGGTTGGGTAGGGATTGTCGCACCTAGCATAAAATACATGTAGTGCTCTATCTCCCTAATAGGTGGTAATCCACTAAACACACCATTAGGAAACACGACCTCATATCCCTGCAACAAAGAGACAACAATACTAGGCAAACATACGTCAAGTTCGTTAGGATTAAGACTTACCTTAGCATAAAAACTCACTTTTCTCTTTGTTTTTCTCTCAGTTTCTTCACACCCTCTTTTCTTTCTACTCTCTTTTCTTTTCACTCTTTTTTTTTCTGTCACTCTCTTTTTCTTCATCTTTTTTTGTACTCTCGACCTCACAATTATTTTTCAACTCATTCTTTCTTCTGCTTGAGGTCTTATTCTCACCTCTTCTTTTTTCTCTCATTTTTCTCTCTTTCTCTGTTTCGGTCTCACTATTTCTTTTCTTTTCAATCTCATCTTCACTCTTGCTTTTCAGCTAAATCTCACTTTCACTCTCATCTTCACTCTTGCTTTTCAGCTCATTCTCACTTTCACTCTTGCTTGTTTGCTCAATCTCCTTTTCACTTTTTCTTTTTTGATTACTCTCATTTTCACACTTTTTTTTTTTAGCAACCTCACTTTTCAATTTCAGTTGGTCCTCATAAACCTGGCATGGAGTTAAAGGAGCAAGCTTAATTGTTTTGCCCTCCTTTTCAAAGCTGTACATGTTCTTGAACCCATCATGTGTCACTCTCCTATCATACTGCCACGGCCTCCCCAACAAAATATGGCCCGCATGCATAGGCACAACATCACAAAGCACCTCATCCTGATACTTCCCAATAGAAAAAGTAACTAACACTTGTTTATCCACCCTAACCTCTCCACAATCATTCAACCACTGCAATTTGTATGGTCTAGAGTGTTTTAAGGTTGGTAAATTCAATTTTTCAACCAAAGTAGTGCTAGCCACATTAGTACAACTCCCTCCATCAATGATCATACTACATACCTTATTGTTGACATGGCATCTAGTATGGAAAATGTTCTCTCTCTGTTGCTCTGCATCATCCACCTTAATGTGTGCATTAAGAGCACGCCTGGCAACAAGAGACTCACCTGTCACAGGGTGTACCACTCCATCATCATCACTAGCATCCTCCAACTCGGGCACCTCATCACTATCATCCTCACTCTCAGTCATCACCTCCCCATTGTCACGCATAATCATCACCCTCCTATTTGGACATTGAGAAGCAATGTGCCCTGAACCCAAACACTTAAAACATTTGATATCTCTATTCCGTGAAGGTTGGGATTCTACCTTGGGTTTGTTGCTAGTTCCCTCATCTTTTCCCTTAGGTGGTTCGGTCTTTCTCTTTACTTCAGCTGGATCATTCCTATCCCATTTTGATTTCCAAGTAGTGCTAGAAACCGAAGTGTACCTTGCTGTCCCTTTTCTCTTTAATTGCCTCTCCACCTTCATAGCCATGTGCACCATGTCCTCTATCTCCACATAATGCTGCAATTCAATTACATTGGCTATGTCCCTATTCAACCCACTCAAAAATCTAGCCATGGTGGCCTCTCGATCCTCCTCTACATTAGCCCGAATCATTGCCACCTCCATCTCCTTATGGTAATCCTCCACACTCTTAGACCCCTGTGTAAGATTTTGTAATTTCTGGTAAAGGTCTCTATAGTAATGGCTTGGAACAAATCTCCGCCTCATGAGAGATTTCAACTCTTCCCATGTCTCTATTGGCCTCTCATAATTCCTCCTCCTATTGGTCACTAATTGATTCCACCAATAGCATAATCAATGAACTCAATTACCGCCAACTTCACTTTCTTCTTCTCGGAGTAATTATGGCAATCAAACACCAACTCTATTTTTTTCTCCCACTCTAGATAAACCTCAGGGTCAGTTCTACCTTGGAAAGATGGTATTTTCATTTTGATGCTACCAAGGTCTCTATCTACACCATCCCGAACCCTTAGATTCTCCTCAAGTCCTCTTTCATGCCTAAGTCTTCTATTTCTACCCGACCCAACGTCAGATGCAAAGTCTTCCTCATCCTCACCATATCCTTCATTCTCATACTGATTTTCAACTCTATGCTCACGTCGCCTCTTGTCCCTCCCACCTTGTAGATTTCTAATCGCTGCTTCTTGATGATCCATCCTATCCCTCACTTCACCCAACACCAAGTTCAACCGCTCAAACTGTTGTTGCATGGCTTGCAATACAAAGGATGTGTTATCTGCCCTCCCCCTTGGTGATGCGCTACTCCGATGAGACATTATCAAGTGCTACACAAAAGAATGTTAGTGGCAAAAAAAAAAAGAAATGTAAACCTCACACACTCCCTTACGTGTTTACACTCGAATAATGACACTCCACTCGTGTTTCACTCCTAATTGACTTTTTTTTCGATAATAGTCTCAGACTCTCTTGCCTTTTTTCTCGAGTTTTCCCACTCAAGTTCTTTAAGAACTAATTCACTCAATCAAGACAAAACAACCCTTATTTTATCCCAACTAGTAATTAGGTCCAAGAAACAAGAACAAGAGAAACACTGAAGCAATGAAAGAAAGAAAATGGCACGTGAATCAAGGAAATTATATGAATGAAACAGCAACTATAAGACAAGATACCAACTAGAATCACCCCTTTTGATGATAAGGCTGAAGAAAAGAACTTCGGATTTTTTTTTTTTTTTTTCACGATTTTTTTTTTCTTTTCCTTTCTTTTCTTTTCGTTTCTTTTCTTTTCTTTTCAATCACAAATAGCAATATTCAATTGTGAAAATCAAGCAATTGAATTCAAGCACGACAATGAAGTAGAAGAGAATCAATGGAACAGCACTCCAAGCAACAGATAAACTTAGAGATGCAGGAAACCCTAGAATTTTGAAACCCTAGGTGATGCAAATTTCAGCCAAATCCAAAACCCTAACAATTTCGGCAGCCTACTTTTTGTTTCTATATATATTTTTTTTTTTTTGGAAACCCTAGAACAATGAAGCCCTAGAATTAAATTAAAGGATGCTAAAATTATAAGATAGAATCAGACCTGATTGGAAACCTTGCTCTGAATACCAAATGATATGAACCCGCGGGAATGAATTCCCTTGAACCCACAATCAATTTGAAAACTCCCCAAGAAAGCCAAAATCATGTCATTGGATGGAGAACCTAGACCCGATGAGAACTCGTTTCAAGAACCTAGATTACAAAGTAGGAACGCAGATTACAAAGGAGGAACGCCACAAAGGTTGTGATTTACCTTTGATAAGTTCAAAAGTTCAATTAAGAACAAGAGGAGTAAAATTCAACTCACAATAAATAAATTCATAAAATTTCATAAAACTTCATAAACTGATTAGAATGAGGCTACATATAGTATTTAAAGAAAAACCTAATGAAACCCTAGCTTAAAATAAACCCCCATATTCCAAAAGTGCCCCTGGATGAACAGTGTCTCGGCTACAGTGCCGCGCTACAGTAACTCGGCTACAGTAACCCTAACCCTAGTTCAATAAAATAATAATTTTCCCAACATGCCCTTGCATAGGCCCCCTTAAGTGCTTCCCATAATAAACTCAATTATTCTAAACTAATAACATAAGTTCTTTAAATGAATTAAATCAGTTGAAACCCTTCAAGTGCTCAAAGCCTTTAAGTATTGTCGTTGCCCTCTTCCGTAGCTAATCAAATGAATTAAAACTAGATCTTCATCCTTCAAGCCCCCCATCTTGAATGTTGGGCTCTTGCTAAACTTGTCCCAAGTGGATTGCATCAATCGCATTGTCTCCTTGATCTTCTTGGCCCATCTGGAAGTTGCAAATGATCTTTAAGACTAGGCTCATCTTGGTTCCCATCAGAACACGTCTTAACTCTAATGTCACATACATTTGGGTAAATGGTCTTTTTAAAAGAACAAGAAAATTGTCTAAAAATATTTTATCACGACCCCAAATGCTAAGATGGGGGAATGTCCTGGTGGAACTCTTCTGTCTGCTCTGGAGTGCTTAAGAATAGAGTGGTAACCCCTGGGTTGACAAAGAACAGTCAGCGTGCCTCGAATGGATCTTGTTGGAAAGGATGCAGGAGCGAGGTAGCACCTAATGCTAGTGGGTGCCATGACTAAGGCAAATAACTCGATGAAGTACTGTCGTGTTATAATGAATATGAATAAGATGTATTCACCATAGTGTACGGACCATTGGTGCTGTGGTAACTAGTAGGAACACACGGTGCATAGGGGAGCCGTGATATGTCCACCATGTGTTATAAGAACAAGACAATGAGCTCACATGATATGGATTACGTGATATGATATGATACGATACGATACGATCTGGATCATGTTGTGTGCTTATTTGCTGACATTTCTCGAAATCTCATTATGGTTGTTTCCACTACCATTCCCCACCTGGAATGGTAGAAGTTGTGACAAGTACCCCAGACTCCATAGGTCCATTCTTCCTAGTCAATGCCATTAATGGACTAGAGAGTTTGGAAAATCCTTCAACGAACCTTCGGTAGTAACCTGCCAAACCAAGGAAACTAAGTATCTCATGGACATTGGTCAGTCTCTGCCATTCTATCACAGCCTCTATCTTAGCTAGATCTACTGCAACTCCTTCACTAGAAATAACGTGACCCAAAAATCCCACTTCTCAGTGCCAAAATTTGCACTTGCTAAGCTTGGCGTAAAGCCGGTGCTTTTGCAAAGTCACCAATACTATCCTTAAGTGTTCTTTGTGCTCCTCATCACTTCAAGGGTATACCAATATATCATCTACGAAAACTACAACGAAACTATCTAAATACTGCCTAAAGATTCGATTCATCAAATCCATAAATGCTGCTAGGGCAGTCATCAATCCAAAAGGCATTACTATGAACTAAAAATGTCCATAACGAGTTCAAAATGCAGTCTTAGGTATATCTTGATCCTTGATCTTGAGCTGGTGATAACCCAATTGTAGATCTATCTTCCAAAACACTGACGCTCCTTGTAACTGATCCAATAAGTCATCTATCCATGGCAGTGGATACTTATTCTTAATGGTCAACTTATTCAGATCTCAGTAATCGATATACATTCTCAAGGTTCCATCTTTCTTCTTCACAAATAGTACTGGTGCTCCCCAAGGAGACGAACTAGGGCGAATAAAACCCTTCTCGAGGAGTTCTTCAATTTGCACCTTCAACTCTTTTAATTCTATCGGGGCCATTCGGTAAGGTGCCTTGTGTACTAGAGTCGTTGCTGGCTCTAGCTCAATCACAAACTCCGTTCTCGATCCGGGACTAATCTAGGCAAATCATCAGCAAAAACTTCAGGAAAATCTACTATCACCAGAATCCCCTTGACTCCTTGAAGCTCCTCCATTGGACTATTCATAACTACGAGATAAGCGGCAGCTCCTCTCATCATACTCTTCTTAACTCATCCTAACTTAACCATTGATGAAATTAACCTAATCACTTCTCCCATGTAACAACTTTTGTCCTTTGATGGTAAATAAAACATTACCTCCCTCCTTCGGCAATCTGTCTTAGCATAGTGTCTTGATAACCAATCCATTCCTAAAATTAAATCAAACTCCATTAGATGGAAAACGATTAGGTTAGGGGTTAAGGTTAAACTCGCGTCTTCCAATAGATAATTCTTAACTATACGAGTACATCCAACTATCTTCCCGTTCGGAATAGCTACTAGGACTCTTCTGGACAAAGCTTCCATATTTAACTCACATCTTTGCACACAATCATAAGACACAAAACATCACGATGCTCCAGAGTCAAACAGAGCACATGCCATGTGTTGCATCAATTTAACCTTACCTAAAAGGGTAACTAAGGTTACTCAAAGATTCTCTACAAATAGAAGCTACCAATTAGAGTAGGGTTAGAAATATTACCAGTGATCAATGCCTCATCGATTTCCAAATCTACCTTTCTTGCATGATAACGTAAACTTTGGCATTCACAAGGGTTTTTCCTTTGCCTCCTAGCGTCGTTGTTCCTCGAGGTGTATTCTATGGACAATCTCGAATCATATGGCCTGTCTCACCACATATAAAACATGCTCCCATGGCGAATCGACATTCACCGTTATGCCTTCGTCCGCATCTTTGGCATGGTGGTGGAGTAACAGGTACTACATTCCCAACTACATTCCACTTTCCTTTATCCACGACATAGGGAACCTTCATCTTTCCCTCATCTTTTCTTGGCGAGTAGGGCATTCCTCTCTTCCGATTCACATGAACTTGAGAAATCAGACTTCTTTGTTTCGCTTTTGCGATTGATGCAACGTTTACCAATTCTTGGAAATTCTCTATTTGCAAACATGCGACCTGATTCCAAATCCCCGGTTGCAATCCGTCTTGAAACTTCCTAGCTTGCATCTTCTCTGTTCCAATCAGATGAGCAAATCTTCCCAATTCCATAAATTTGGTTGCATACTGTTCTACCATCATATTTCCTTGCGTCAAATTCACAAATTCCAACACCTTATGCTGCTTGGCCATCTCCAGAATGAAACGACTATCGAATTCCTTTTTAAATCGCTCCCAAGTGAGAGTAGCCACATCTCCCAATTCTCGTGCCAACAACTATATTTTCGTTTCCCACCATATACCAGCTTTTCCTTGAAGTAAGTGTCTGGCATATTGGGCTTTTTGCTCTTCTGTACACCCACTAATATCGAAGGTCCTATCCAAGTCAATAAACCATTTGTTGGCTCTTAGGGCTCCTTCCGTGCCCATGAAGTTTGGGTATCTATACACCAAGAATCTCTCAAACGAACATCCTTGGTAATCTCCTATAGGCGGTTCTTGCCTAACATTCTATCCTTGTTCCAATTGGTATAGCACTGCTTTCATCATTTGGCAGATAGCCTCCGCTATTGCTTGTCCTCCTTTTAGTGGAGGGTTCCTAGTCTCCTAATCTCGTGATCTGGGAGAAATATCCTCACGTCATCCGTGCACCATCGATCCTTTTCCTCCTGAAACGCATGAAACCAACCCTTGTTAGCTTCTTCTAATAGAGGAACTACTTCTTCTCCACTTCACAGTCGCAGTCTAAACTGCATACTTTTGTCCAAGCATGCTTCCTTATAGATTCAAACCAATAGCTATAAGATTAAAAACCTATAAGCTCTAATACCAACGCTCTGTGACACCCCCAATCCCTACTTGGGATTGGACTGTGACTGAAGCGTCTAAACATGAAACTCATGGTTACATACCCCTCGTACATGACAAATAACATGTAATGCACCTATGAATCTAGTAGTATGCAGTAATTCGTAGCGGAAAAATTCTTTTAACTGCATAAGGCCGGTGTTAATGTAATAATCATGGTACTAAAGTGTAAACATCCCAAAAGATTAAATTTCATTAAAGTACTTCCAAAATAGATAATTGTTTTCAAAAGTCTCCCAAAACACATACCATCAAAAAACTGATTTCACAAAAAACATTTCTTTTTCTACTACTATTTCTATGGTCCTTTTTTCCAAAAGTACAACTTTAGTCCAGCTTCTTTCTTTCCTCCAAAACCGGTCCTTGTCCCGATTCTTTAACATCTTTAGCTCTTCAATGAGCCGCAATGCCTCGGTAATGAGTCGGTCGGCGTTCTCTACCCTATCCAACAAAGACGGCTTCGTCGAGTTCTCATTGATCTTGGGCACCTCCTCGATGGTCTGAGGTACCATCCTCTTGTGTTTCGTCTTGGTGGCCTAAACCTGTAACAACTTCTACCATTCAGGGTGGAGAATGGTAGTGGAAACTACCACAATGAGATTTCAAGAAATCTCATCAAGTAAATAGTCAACATACAACAGATATCACAAGCATATAAAACTAAACCACAAATTAATGTATGGACATGTACTTTGACGTAAAACTGACATATGCAACAGACTTTTTCATAAAACATTTTTCCACCTATTAAACACTTAACCCATGTTCATATCATTTGAGCTCAGGTCCTTGTCCTTGTTCTTGTCATAACATATCATGCCATTCCTTATCATTTCATAACATTGTGATCATATCACATTCTTTCATGTCATTTCATATTATATCATAACATATCATGGCATAACATAACATATAATGACATATCATATCGTATCATAACATGGAGCTCAAATGCCTTATTCATTTCATAATTCACATGGTTGGATACCTCATGGCTCTCCTAAGCACCGTGTGTTTCCCGCTAGTTACCGCATCAACCAACGATCCACTTGATCAAGGTGACTACATCATAACATAAACATATTCTTTTACGACAGTTCGCTTATTTTGCCTTCACCATATGGCACCCACTAGCTTTAGGTACAACCTCGCTCAGGTATCATTTCCATAAGGAACCATTCGATGCTCGACGACTGTACTTCGTCGACCCAGGAGTTTCCACTCGACTTTAAACACTCCAGAGTGGACAGGGAGTTGGTACTAGGGCATTTCCCCGTCCTAGCATATGGGGTCGTGATAAAACATACTTTGACCTCTGTTTTTGAAAACATAAACTCAAATGCATGAGACATGGACACATAATGCTACACTTTATCATACTCATGCTACATGTACAAACTGAAACATATAGCCCAATCAGCAACATGCATCTCACGATCTGGCTTGAAAATATTAGAAAATGCATTCATATGACGAATACACGTAAGCATAGTCGAATCATACTTGCCAAAACACAAAATAGATTTTTATACCCTTAATGTAGCCTTGGCCGATTCATACAAGTCCTCCAAACATGGATTTTCATCATCACAACATATATATTCATACTTCTACACCTTCATATATCAAAACAAGCATGCATAGCACATATACATGTTAAAATCGAAACCTTAACATGGCATATTCAAAATATACTTCAACAAACCATCATGAAAACATGGCATCTCATCCTTTCAGAAAAGATGAGCATACATATAACAAGATAACAAGATTCAAACAATGATAAACAAACAAGAGTTCACGAAATATATACAAGTGTTATCAAGAGTAAGTTGGAAGTTTACTTACAAAAATGTAACGTATAAAATAGCAAAATCTGAAAAACATATCAAGACATTATTAGAAGATGACTATTGAAATCCTAATCTCGAAATAAGGGTGAGTGTGAGTGTCTAAGGTTTCTGAAAATGCCTTGTCGTGGAAAAACCCTAGAATCCGAAACCCTCAAAGGATAAAACCCTTCGGGTTTCTTCATTTACCCTAGACCTAATGTTCATGTGCTTAAAACAAGAAGAACATTTCGGGTTCCTTCTATCCTTGAAAGAAACCTTAAACAGAAACATTGTGTGTGTTCTCTCTTTTGGCCATGTATGAGGTAGCAAGAATAGTGCAATAATCCTTACCTCCGTGTGCTCTTCCTTTAGTCAAAAAGTTGAAGGAGAAATCTTGGTATTTTTGAAATGGTGAAGAGACTGGTGGTGTTTGGTTTGTGAGAAACTTGAGAAAATGAAAACTAGAGAGAGCTATGGTGTTAGTTGTATGGGTCTAAGAGAAAATCTTGAAATTTTCATGTAAAAAGCTAATCACCTTTTCAGCTTCCCCTTTATATAGGAGTCTCCTTCCATTCTCGAAATACCAAAGGTCTTGTGCATGGATGCCACTTGGCTCCTTGGCAAAAGAGTCTCTTCCTCTTCCCTATGATGGGATTGCATTGGAAAACCAAAAGTCACCTTTTTACAAGTGGCGTGTGGCCTCCCAACCGAAACCCTCTCTTCCCTCTTTGCCCTTCTTCATTTGTCAAGGTTCAATGCACCTGGTGGCCAAAAGGTAAAATTCGAAACCCTAAATCATCCTCGAATCTATACATGTGTGCATGGTTGCCATGTGGCAAGTGGAGTATGTGTTTCCCTTATGTTTGCCGAAACTTCAGATCTTACCAAGTGATCTTTTGTCTTCCCAAGGTGTCCCTTGAATCTCCCCATGTAGTTTCTGTTGCCACCATCTCTCTCTTGCTCCTCCAAAAACCTTATTCTAGAACATGTCTTTCTCTTTTCCCAAGTAAGATCCTCTTGGAACTCCAAAGGTTTCTCTTCATTCTTGACAAGTATCAACAATAGAAATGGGGCCTTGCATGTGGGCGTGTAAGCCCTAATCCGATTACCTCATCCCTTGTTTCTTCCACTCACTCCTTCTAGAACCTTATGCATGTTGAACAAGTGTCACACTTGCTACTTGCCTAGGTTCCAAATGATGAGTTTCTAGAAAAGAACAAAATGCTCCTCTTATGCCATGTGGTGCCTCCGCCATCCTTAGAAATCAACTTTGGGCTTCCAAGACCCTAATTCCACCCTAGTTGGCTGAAATCCACATGGGCCTTTGTGGGCTTTTTCTTTTTCTTTCTCTTGTGGGCTCTTTAAGCTTAGAACTCCAAGGTCCAAACAAAATAGGACATACCTCAAGGCATTCCTCTAACACCTAGCACTTATCCAATAACTAAAATAGTATCCAAATAAAAATATGAACGGAGACTTGGCAAAGTCCGGGTTGTCATAGTAAAAGTGCTCTGGAATAACCCAGATTTTCAAGAAGCAACTTGGGAATGAGAGGATTCAATGAGGAATAAATACACTCATTTGGTTGTATCTTAGATCCAAAAACATTTGATGAATACATGCGTCTGTTTGAATATATGTCTGATTTGTTGGTGTGAATTCTTATCTATTCATTGTTGTATGCACCTACCATACCCTTGGACCAAGGATGGTACAACCTAGGAAGACCCCACATATGTCTGTTATGTATGTAGCTCAAATTAGAGAAAGACGAGAGTGTAGCTACCAAAATCATCGTGAAAGAAGAGATCAGATGATGGCTACACACTGGTGACAACTGGAAACGTTCGAGCATCATCGCACCCATGTAATGGACGTGGATTCTCAAGGGAATATTTTCTTGTAGATAGCATTACCGCATGAAGAACGACAGCACCCACGAGACCCGATAGTATGGAAGGATGTTGCAAGGATGTGTTTGCTTGGACTAAATCAAGAGGCTGAAATGAACCGCGCTGCAGAAGCTCATGCAAATAGGTATACCCTGTTTGAGACATCAGACACCTCCACGGATTGTATTCGATTCCTTGAGGGGCAACCCATTGAGAACACCAAGCTGGAAATACAATATAAGTTGAACGAGTTGAGAGTAAATATGTACTACGACTACGATTTGGACTCGATATTTTATTTATCACGTCCAAATCGACATCTGCAAGTAGGAGAGGTAAAAACCCCCAACATTTCCTATTACGAATACTTTGGGTGATGATTACGGTGCTAATTTCGAGGACGAAATCGTTTCTAAGGGGGGGAGGATGTGATAACCCGAACCTAGTTAAATTTCATCTGTATTATTTTTCATTGCCTTGATATTATCTTAAGGCCATGAAAACTAGGTCTAGATTGATAGCGACCTTGGACCTGTAGTTTAGCATCCAAAGCCTAAGAGAAAGGGCCACTCAAGCCCTTGTATTTTAGGCCAACTAAGTGGGCTTGAGCCCAAAAACCCTAGAAAAGCCACAGGAGGCTTGTGCCATTTGGGAAGAGTGTTTGGGAAGCCAAGAGAGCCATGCACGCCTTAAATATGGATGTGATAGTGGGCTAAGGGGAGAGAGAGAAGAGTGTTTGGGAAGCCAAGGGAGGCATCCACGCTTACCCTAGTGACAAGCCATTGGACTTGCCACATGTCATTCATGCATGTAGGCTTTTAGAAGGTAAATAATGAGATTCACCTAGGGCAGGCCAAGGGCCATTCAGCCAACATGCCCCATACCCACCAAGAACTCCGTCTCACGCCACTTGTCAATTGTAGAGAGTTCCAAGAGATCTTACATGGGGAATGATACTTTGGGAAGACCAAGAGTTGATTTTCCTAAGGATTTGCATGGGGAACACCAAGAGACTTTCGGATCCCTAAGCCACACTGATGGGAACCTAAGTGGGCCTTGTCTTAAAGATTTTGCAAGTTTTATATGGTCAATCACAAGATCAAGAGCCAAGAATATCAATGAGGCGATACAATCCACTTGGGACGAGTCTAGCAAGAACCCAACTTGTTTAATTCATTTAAAGGGCTTATTTTATTAGTTTAGAATAGTTAGATTTATTATGAGAAGGACTTAAGAGGGGCACCTATTCAAGGGCAAGTTGAGAAAATTATTATTTCTTATGAACTAGGGTTTTTGGGAAGGCCTTGTATTTTGGCTAAGGACTAATTTGGAAAGTTACTTTTTAGGAACTAGGGTTTCAAGAGGTTACTGTAACCGAGTTACTGTAGCCACGTACTGTAGCCGTGGCACTGTTCACTCAGGGGTATTTTTGGAAGATGGGGGCATTATTTTGGCTAGGGTTTTTAATTAGGTTTTAGTTTTAAATACTCTTTGTTGCCTCCCTCATGTTCAGAAGTTTATGAAATTTGTTGAATTTATTCATTGTGAGTTGAGTTTTACTCCTCTTGTTCTTAATTAAACTTTTGAACTTATCAAAGGTAAATCACAACCTTTGTGGCGTTCCTCCATTGTAATCTGGGTTCTTGAGATGGGTTCTTCAACGGGTCTAGATTTTAATATAATCTAGGTTCTTGAGACGAGTTCTCATCGGGTCTAGATTCTCCATCCATTGACTTGATGTTGGCTTTCTTGGGTTGTTTTCAAATTGATTGTGGGTTCAAGGGATTTCATTCCCTCGTGTTCATATCATTTGGTATTCAGAGCAAGGTTTCCAATCGGGTCTGATTCTATCTTTTAATCATTGTATCTTTAATTTTGATTCTAGGGTTTCATTGTTCTAGGGTTGCCAAAAAAAAAAATTGAAACAAAAAGTAGGCTGTCTAAATTCTTAGGATTTTTGGTTTGGCTGAAATTTGCATCACCTAGGGTTTCAAAATTCTAGGATTTCTTGCATCTCCAAGTTTGTCAACTACTTGGAGTGCCGTTTCATTGTTTCTCTTCCAATTCATTGTCAATTCTGGTGTGCTTGAATTCAATTGTCTGATTTTCACAATTGAATATTGTTGTTTATGATTTAATTAGAGAGAAGAAGAGAAAAGAAAAGAAAAGAAAGGAACAGAAAAAAAAAGAGAAAAAAAGAAAAAGAAAAAGAAAAAAAATTCGAAAAAAAGAAGAAGAAGAAGATAAGAAAAGGTAGCATATTAAAAGTTTGCTACATAGTTACAAAGAAGAGAAAGAAAGAAATTTGTTAATTGAACCTTATCATTAAAGAGGCTGCATACATCATTAAAGTTGGTATCTTGTCTTATAGTTCTTTCATTCGTATAACTTCCTTGATTCTCGTGTCATTTTTTTGTATTCCTTCCGTGTTTCTCTTGTACTTGTTTTCTTGGACCTAATTACTAGTTGGGACAAATCAAGGTTGCATTGTCTTTATTGAGTTCAACTTGTTCTTAAAGAACTTGAGTGGGAAAACTCTTGAGGTAAAAGGTAAAAAGAGTGAGACTATTATCGGGAAAAAACCAATTAAGAGTGAAACACGATTGGAGTGCCATTATTCGAGTGTAAACACGTAAGGGAGTGTGTGAGGTTTTCCACTAACATACTTTTTGTGCAGCACATTATGATCTCTCAAAGGAGCGACTCATCACCAAAGGGGATGATGGCAGATAACTCATCTTTTGTGTTGCAAGCCCTGCAACAACAGTTTGAGCGGTTGAACTTGGTGTTGGGTGAAGTGAGGGATAGGATTGATCATCAAGATGAGGTAATTATAAATCTACAGGGTAGGAGAGATAGGAGGCGATGTCAGTCTAGTGTTGAAAATGGGTATGAGAAAGAAGAGTATGGTGATTCTCGTGTTGCTAGGCATGCACTCAATACACAAGTTAAGATAGATGATGATACAAAGCAGCAGAGTGAGAACATTTTTCATACTAGATGCCACATCACCAACAATGTATGTAGTATGATCATTGATTTGAGGAGTTTGTTAATTTGGCTAGCACTACTTTAGTTGAGAAATTGAATTTACCTACCTTAAAACACCCTAGACCATACAAGTTGCAGTGGTTGAGTGATTGTGGGGAGGTTAGGGTAAATAAGCAAGTGTTAGTTTCTTTTTCAATTGGAAAATACCAGGATATGGTCCTTTGTGATGTAGTGCCTATGCATGTTGGCCATATTTTGTTGGGAAAACCGTGGCAGTATGATAGGAATGTGATCCATGATGGGTTAAGGAAAATGTACAGTTTTGAAAATGATGGAAAAACAATCAAACTTGCTCCTTTAACTCCAACACAGGTCCATAGGGACCAATTGAAACTCAAAGTGTGGTTGCTCAAAAAAGAAAGAGTGAAAATGAGAGTGATAAAAAAAGAAAGAGTGAGACTGAGAGTGATAAAAAAAAGAGTGAAAATGAGAGTGATAAAAAAAGAAAGAGTAAAAATGAGAGTGATCAAAACAGAAAAAGTGAAAAAGAGATTGAGCTAAAAAGCAAGAGTGAAAGTGAGATTGAGCAAAAAAGCAAGAATGAATGTGAGATTGAGATTGAGAGAAAAAGAAATATTGAGGCCGAAATGGAGAAAGAGAGAAAAATGAGAGAGAAAAAAGGAAGAGGGTGAGACTGAGACCTCAAGCAAAAGAGAATGAGTTGAAAAATAATTGTGAGGTCGAGAGTACAAAAACAGATGAAGAAAAAGAGAGTGACAGAAAAAAAAAAAAAAAAAAAAAAAAAAAAAAAAAAAAGGAAAAAGAGAGTGAAAAAGAAAGAAAGAAAAAATAGAGTGAAGAAAGTGAGAGAAAAACAAAGAGAAAAGTGAGTTTTTATGCTAAGGCGAGTTTTAATACTAATGAATTTGACGTATCTTTGCCTAGTATTGTTGTCTTTTTGTTGCAGGGGTATGAGGTCGTTTTTCCTAGCGGTGTGTTTAGTGGATTGCCACCTATTAGAGAGATAGAGCACTACATTGATTTTGTGGTAGGTGCGACAATACCTACCCGACCTTTATTTGAAGAACATGAGTCATTGACACACTTGAAGAGACAAGGTAAGTTATTGACTAGAATACATGCTAAGTGAGAGGACTGTATTGAGACTTTTCCTCATGTATTCAAATACACAAGGTATGGAAAATTTTGTGATTGATGCTTTAGCAAGAAGGTATGTCATTGTCTTCATTTTAGATGCAAAATTGTTGAGACTTGAATATGATAAGGAATTACATGCACATGATGATGACTTTGCTAGTGTGTATGAAACATGTGAGAAATCATCATTTGGTAAGTTCTATAAACTAGATTGGTACTTGTTTAGAAAAAATAGATTTTGTGTGCCTACTAGCTTTATGTGTAAGTTGCTTGTGTGTGATAGACATGGTGGTTTGTTGGGGAACTTTGGTGTAAAGAAGACTTTTGATGTGTTCCATGAAAGTTTGTGGGAGTATCATTTGCCATTCATTGACGTGTTGCATGAACGTTTGTGGAAGTTTCATTCATTCATTAAAGTGTTGCATGAACATTTGTGGGTGTATTTCTTGCCATTCATTGAGTTTGCTTATATAATTGGAGTGGTTATTTTGGTGTAAGGAAAGCTTTCGTGTGTTTCATGAACATTTGTGGGAGTATCATTTGCCATACATTAACTTGTTGCATGAACATTTAAGAGAGTATCATTTGCGTCTCATTGAGTTTGCATATAATTGAGTGGTCATTTTGGTGTAAGGAAAGCTTTAGGTGTGTTTCACGAATATTTGTGGGAATATCATTTGACATTCATTGAATTGTTACATAGACGTTTGCGGGAGTATTATTTTCCCTTATTAGAGTGTGCATATAAAACCTTGCATACTACTATTTCTTATTCTCCTTTTGAAATTGTTTATGGTTTTAATCCACTTACTCCTTTACCTTTGATACTTTTGCTTGTTGATGATTGGAGTAGCTTGGATGAACATTTTCAAATTATTGAGAAAATTAATGAAAATGCATATAAAGTGGATCTTTTAGGTAAGTATCATGTTTATGCTATTTTCAATGTTACTAACATTTTTCCCTTTGATCCAGGTGGAGATTCGAGGTCGAATCCTTTTGAGGAGAGGGGAAATGATGGGAACCTAAGTGGGCCTAGTCTTAAAGATTTTGCAAGTTCCATATGGGTCAATCACAAGATCAAGAGCCAAGAATATCAATGAGGCGATACAATCTACTTGGGACGAGTCTAGCAAGAGCCCAACTTGTTTAATTCATTTAAAGGACTTATTTTATTAGTTTAGAATAGTTAGATTTATTATAAGAAGGACTTAAGAGGGGCACCTATTCAAGGGCAAGTTGAGAAAGTTATTATTTCTTATGAACTAGGGTTTTTGGGAAGGCCTTGTATTTTGGCCAAGGGCTAATTTGGAAAGTTACTTTTTAGGAACTAGGGTTTCAAGAGGTTACTATAGCCGAGTTACTGTAGCACCGTACTGTAGCCGTGGCACTATTCACTCAGGTGTATTTTTGGAAGATGGGGCATTATTTTGGCTAGGGTTTTTAATTAGGTTTTAGTTTAAATACTCTTTGTTGCCTCATGTTCAGAAGTTTATGAAATTTAATGAATTTATTTATTGTAAGTTGAGTTTTGCTCCTCTTGTTCTTAATTGAACTTTTGAAGTTATCAAAGGTAAATCACAACTTTTGTGGCGTTCCTCCTTTGTAATATGAGTTCTTGAGACGGGTTCTTCAACGGGTCTAGATTTTAATATAATCTAGGTTCTTGAGACGAGTTCTCATCGGGTCTAGATTCTCCATCCATTAACTTGATGTTGGCTTTCTTGGGTTGTTTTCAAATTGATTGTGGGTTCAAGAGATTTCATTCCCGCGGGTTCATATCACACACTCCCACTAGAGGGTATTTTTAGACCTTGTGTCATTTGTCATTCATGCATTGGTGAAGGAAAATTCTAGAAGAAACATCACATCAAAATTACTATTGTAACCCTAGGGTTACGACCACCACATCCAATCACTTGCCACATGTCATGTTTAGTTTAGAGTTCTAAGAGGCATAGGGAAGTGGGAGAGTCACCTAGGGAATATGCATTGGAAGAAGAAGATTCTTGGGGGAGAGTAAGGTTCACGCATGGGGAAGGGAAAGAGACACGATGGGGAAGAGGAAATATCCTCATGTGGAAAAAAGAGAGGGGCACGACACTTTGAGGGACTCCACATGCCAATGCCACTTGGCATGCATGTAACCCCCACTTTCTTGGGAAGATGAAGAGGCTTTGAGGTAAATTACACAATTACACATAGGATTCATTGAATCTAGACGTTGGAGAGGGGCTTAGAGGGCATTAGGGTTTCAGCCAGGGGAAGAAAAGGAAGAGCCACGCCACATGTCCAACATGCATTGGCTCTTGATTGACCAATTGGCTTCAAGGAGGTAGGCTATATAAAGACCACATGCCATACAACCACCCCTTTTCTTCTTGTTCATTTTTGGATTTCTAAGGCATGCACTATATACACTCAAGGGAAGGCCACGGCTTTAGGAGACATTCCACGGTAAGAACATTACACTTCGATTCCTTTCTTTTCATAATCACACACACCTATTCCAAGGTGTAGGAGATCTCAAAGTGAGTTTGAGATTTCGTAGAACACACTGTCACAACCCCGCCCCAAAACCTATGACCGGGACGTGGTCGCGGCAATTTACTTGTTCTTTCCATATTATTAATAGTACTATTTTACTATGCATATTATATATTATTATTATTATTATTATTATTATTATTATTATTATTATTATTATTTTCTACGAGTATATAAGGGATGGACATGAACATGTCGTGCATGTGCATTGCGTTTCAAATTTAAAAGAGTAAGTACCTGATAAACGATCTGTTCAAGATTCCAAATAAAGGACTCCAGAGTCCATCCATTGATCAAAAACATACTAGTTCTAATTAAGAGGGGACTCAGTCCCCATAACACATACAAAAAACATTTAACCTTCCTATTTGGGGTTACCATTCCCCATAACTCATACAAAAATGCATTTAACCTTCCTATGTGGGGTTACCATCACCCCACCATAGAAAATACACAGTTACCATCACCCCACCATAATATTTACACCGTTGCCCAAAGACACATTGTTTCAAAGTCAAACCAACAAAACGTCCCAACATGGGACTTGATATGAACCCGTGGGAATGAATTCCCTTGAACCCACAATCAATTTGAAAACTCCCCAAGAAAGCCAAAATCAAGTCAATGGATGGAGAACCTAGACCCGATGAAAACTCGTTTCAAGAACCTAGATTATATTAAAATCTAGACCCGTTGAAGAACCCGTCTCAAGAACCCAGATTACAAAGGAGGAACGCCACAAAGGTTGTGATTTACCTTTGATAAGTTCAAAAGTTCAATTAAGAACAAGAGGAGTAAAACTCAACTCAAAATGAATAAATTCATCAAATTTCATAAACTTCATAAACTGATTAGAATGAGGCTACATAGAGTATTTAAAGCAAAACCTAATGAAACCCTAGCCAAAATAAACCCCCACCTTCCAAAAGTGCCCCTGGATGAAGAGTGTCGCGGCTACAGTGCCGCGCTACAGTAACTCTCAGCTACAGTAACCCTAACCCTAGTTCAATAAAATAATAACTTTCTCAACATGCCCTTGCATAGGCCCCCCTTAAGTGCTTTCCATAATAAACTCAATTATTTTAAACTAATAACATAAGTTCTTTAAATGAATTAAATAAGTTGAAACCCTTCAAGAGCTCAAAGTCTTTAAGTCTTGTCGTTGCCCTCTTCCGTAGCTAATCAAATGAATTAAAATTGGATCTTCATCCTTCAAGCCCCATCTTGAATGTTGGGCTCTTGCTAAACTTGTCCCAAGTAGATTGCATCAATCATTGCATTGTCTCCTTGATCTTCTTGGCCCATCTGGAAGTTGCAAATGATCTTTAAGACTAGGCATATCTTGGTTCCCATCATTCCCCCTCTCCTCAAAAGGATTCGACCTCGAATCTCCACCTGGATCAAAGGGAAAGTGGTTAGTAACATTCAAAATAGTAGAAACATGATACTTACCTGGAAGATCCATTAAATATGCATTTTCATTAATTTGTTCAAGAATTTGGAATAGTCCATCCAAGCTACCCATATCATCATCTGGTGAAGACTTTAAATCTAAAGGAGGAAATTGATTAAGTCTAAAAACAATTTCAATTGGTGAAAATTTAGTAGTGGCATGAACACTCCAATCATATGTAAACTCAATAAATGGCAAATAATACTCCCACAAATGTTCATGAAGCACATCTAAAGTCTTCCTCGAACCAAAATGAGCACTCAAATATGCAAACTCAATGAATGGCAAATGATACTCCCATAAACGTTCATGCAACAAGTCAATGAATGGCAAATGGTATTCCCATAAACGTTCATGCAACATGTCTGAAATCTTATTTTCACCGTAATAACCACTCCAATTATATGCAAACTCAATGAAATACAAATGATACTCCCGCAAACGATCGTGCAACACGTCAATGTATGGCAAATGATACTCCCACAAGCGTTCGTGCAATACATCAATGAATGACAAATGATACTTCCACAAACGTTCATGTAACACTTCAATGAAAGGCAAAAGATACTCCCACAAACATTCATGCAACACATCAATGAATGACAATTGATACTTCCACAAACGTTCATGCAACACGTCATTGAAAAGCAAATGATATTCCCACAAACATTCATGCAACACAACAAAAGTCTTCCTTACACCATGGTTACCCAACAAACCACCATGTCTATCACACACAAGCAAGTTATGCATAAAACTAGTAGGTATACAAAATCTGTTCTTTCTATACAAGTACCAATCTAGTTTATAGAACTTACCAAACGATACTTTCTCACATGTTCCATACACACTAGCAAAGTCATAATCATTAGCATGCAATTCCTTATCATATTCAAGTTTCAACAATTTTGCATCTAAAATGAAGATAAGTACATACCTTCTTGCTAAAGCATCAACCACAAAAGTTTCCATACCTTGTGTGTATTTGAATACATGAGGAAAAGTCTCAATACAATCCTCCCGCTTAGCACGCATTATAGTTAACAACTTACCTTGTCCCTTCAAGTATGTCAAGGACTCATGTTCTTCAAAGAAAAGTTGGGTAGGGATTGTCGCACCTAGCACAAAATCCATGTAGTGATCTATCTCCCTAATAGGTGGTAATCCACTAAACACACCGCTAGGAAACACAACCTCATATCCCTGCAACAAAGAGACAACAATACTAGGCAAACATACGTCAAGTTCGTTATGATTAAGACTTGCCTTAGCATAAAAACTCACTTTTCTCTTTGTTTTTCTCTCACTTTCTTCACACTCTCTTTTATTTCTACTCTCTTTTTCTTTTTCACTCTTTTTTTCCCTTTCACACTCTTTTTTCTTTTCACTCTCCTTTTTTTTGCCACTCTCTTTTTCTTCATCTTTTTTTGTACTCTCGACCTCACAATTATTTTTCAACTCATTCTCTCTTGTGCTGGAGGTCTTATTCTCACCCTCTTCTTTTTTCTCTCTCATTTTTCTCTTTTTCTCCATTTCGGTCTCACTATTTCTTTTCTTCTCAATCTCATCTTCACTTTTGCTTTTCAGCTCAATCTCACTTTCACTCTCACCTTCACTCTTCCTTTTCAGCTCATTCTCACTTTCACTCTTGCTTGTTTGCTCAATCTCCTTTTCACTTTTTCTTTTTTGATCACTCTCATTTTCACTCTTGATGGGAACCAAGATGGGCCTAGTCTTAAAGATCATTTGCAACTTCCAGATGGACCAAGAAGATCAAGGAGACAATACAAGGATTGATGCAATCCACTTGGGACAAGTTTAGCAAGAGCCCAACATTCAAGATGGGGGCTTCAAGGATGAAGATCCAGTTTTAATTCATTTGATTAGCTACGGAAGAGGGCAACGACAAGACTTAAAGGTTTTGAGCTCTTGAAGGGTTTCAACTTATCTAATTCATTTAAAGAACTTATGTTATTAGTTTAGAATAATTGAATTTATTATGGAAAGCACTTAAGGGGGCCTATGCAAGGGCATGTTGGGAAAATTATTATTTTATTCAACTAGGGTTAGGGTTACTGTAGCTGAGCTACTGTAGCGCGGCACTGTAGCCGCAATACTGTTCATCCAGGGGCACTTTTGGAAGATGGGGGTTTATTTTAAGCTAGGGTTTCTTTAGGTTTTTCTTTAAATACTCTATGTAGCCTCATTCTAATCAGTTTATGAAGTTTATGAAATTTGATGAATTTATTCATTGTGAGTTGAGTTTTACTCCTCTTGTTCTTAATTGAACTTTTGAACTTATCAAAGGTAAATCACAACCTTTGTGGCGTTCATCCTTTGTAATCTGGGATCTTGAGACGGGTTCTTCAACGGGTCTAGATTTTAATATAATCTAGGTTCTTGAAACGGGTTCTCATTGGGTCTAGATTCTCCATCTTTGACTTGATTTTTGGCTTTCTTGGGGAGGTTTCAAATTGATTGTGGGTTCAAGGGAATTCATTCCCACGGGTTCATATCATTTGGTATCAGAGCCAGGTTTCCAATTAGGTCTGATTCTATCTTTTAATTCTTGCATCCTTAAATTAATTCTAGGGCTTCATTATTCTGCGGTTTCCAAAAAAAAAATAGAAACAAAAAGTAGGCTGCCGAAATTGTTAGGGTTTTGGGTTTGGCTGAAATTTGCATCACCTAGGGTTTCAAAATTCTAGGGTTTCCTGCATCTCTAAGTTTATCTGTTGCTTGGAGTGTTGTTCCATTGATTCTCTTCTACATCATTGTCGTACTTGAATTCAATTGCTTGATTTTCACAATTGAATATTGCTATTTGTGATTGAATTAGAGAAAAGAAAAGAAAAGAAGGGAAAGGAAAAGAAAAGAAAAGAAAAAAAAATTCGAAAAAAACAAAAAAAAAAAAACAGAAGAAGAAAAGAGAAGGTAGGATATTCAAAGTTGCTACATAGTTACAACAAAGAGAGAAAGCATTTGTTGATTGAGTTATTATCATCATAGGAGCTGAATACAACTTGCTAGTTGGTGTCTTGTTTTATAATTACTCTTTCCCTTGTATAAATTCCTTAAGTCTCGTGTCATTTTATTCATTCCTTGTTTCTTTCATCTATACTACTGGTTGGAATAATACAAGGTTGTATTATCTTGATTTAGTTCAACTAGTTCTGAAAGAACTTGAGTGAGAAAACTTTTGAGGTAAAAGGCAAGAGATTGTGAGACTATTATCGGGAAAAAGCCAATTAAGAGTGAAACACGAGTGGAGTGCCATTATTCGAGTGTAAACACGTAAGGGAGTGTGTAAGGTTTTCCACTAACATTGTTTTTATGCAGCATATTATGATGTCTCATAGAAGTGACTTTTCACCAAAGGGGATGGCAGATAACTCATCCTTTGTGTTGCAAGCCATGCAACAACAGTTTGAGCGATTGAACTTGGTGTTAGGTGAAGTGAGGGAAAGTATGGATAATCAAGAAGCAGTGATTAGAAATTTGCAAGGTGAGAGAGATAGAAGGCATGGAGGAGGCCTTAGGGCAAACTCAGGGGGTCGAGATAGAGTAGATAGGAACCTTGGGAGCATCAAAATGAAAATACCATCATTCCAAGGTAGAACTGACCCTGAAGTTTATTTAGAGTGGGAGAAAAGAATAGAGTTGGTGTTTGATTGTCATAATTATTCTGAGGAGAATAAGGTGAAGTTGGCTGTAATTGAGTTCACTGATTATGCGATTATTTGGTGGGATCAATTAGTATCCAATAGGAGGAAGAATCTTGAGAGGCCTGTAGAAACATGGAGAGAGTTGAAAGCTATCATGAGGCGGAGATTTGTACCTAGCCACTACTATAGAGACCTATACCAAAAACTACAAAATCTTATACAGGGGTCTAGGAGTGTAGAGGATTACCATAAGGAGATGAAGGTGGCTATGATTCGGGCCAATGTAGTGGAGGATCGGGAGGCCACGATGACAAGATTTTTGAGTGGGTTGAATAGAGAGATAGCCAATGTAGTTGAGTTGCAACATTATAAGGAGGTAGAAGATATGGTACACATGGCTATGAAGGTGGAGAGACGGCTAAAAGGAAGGGGTACATCAAGGTATACTTCGGTTTCTAGTACTCATTGGAAACCAAAGTGGGACAAAAATGATCAAGCTGTAGCAAAGGGGAAGACCGAACCACCAAAGGGAAAAGATTTGGGTGAGGTTGAAATCTCAAGAAAAATAGAGAATGAGTTGAAAAACAATTGTGAGGCCGAAAGTTCAAAAAAAGAGGAGACTGAAAGAAAAACAGAGAGTGAAAAGAACAAAGAGAGTGAGAGGAAAAAAGAGAATGAAGCCGAAACATCAAAAGAAAGAGAGAGAGAAAGAAAATAGAGAGGTGGTTGAGAGTCAAGAAAAAAGAGTGGAGCCACAAGAGGAAAAAGAAAGAGAGATTGTAGAGAGAAATAAAAAGACAAAAGTGAATTTTTATGCTAAGGCAAGCTTTTATACTAATGAATTTAATGACTCTTTGTCTTGTGTTGTTGTTTCTTTGTTGCAGGCATATAAGGTCATGATTCCTAGCGGTGTGTTTAGTGGATTGCCACCTATTAGAGAAATAGAGCACTACATTGATTTTGTGCTAGGTGCGACAATTCCTAACCGACCTTTTTTGGAAAAACATGAGTCAATGACACACTTAAAGGGACAAGGTAAGTTGTTGACTAGATTGCATGCTAAGCGGGAGGATTGTATTGAGACTTTTCCTCATGTATTCAAATACACACAAGGCATGATAAATTTTGTGGTTGATGCTTTAGCAAGAAGGTATGTCATTGTCTTCATTTTAGATGCAAAATTGTTGAGACTTGAATATGATAAGGAATTGCATGCTAATGATGATGACTTTGCTAGTATATATGGAACATGTGAGAAAGCATCTTTTGGTAAATTCTACAAACTAGATTGGTACTTGTTTAGAAAGAATAGATTTTGTGTGCCTACTAGTTTTATGCTTAAGTTGCTTGTGTGTGATGAACATGGTGGTTTGTTGGGTAACCTTGGTGTAAGGAAGACTTTTGTTGTGTTGCATGAATGTTTGTGGGAATATCATTTGCCATTCAAAGACGTGTTACACGAACGTTTGTGGAAGTATCATTTGTCATTCATTCATGTATTGCACGAACGTTTGTGGGAGTGTATCATTTGTTATACATTGATGTGTTGCATGAACGTTTGCGGGAGTATCATTTGTATTTCATTGAGTTTGCATATAATTGGAGTGGTCATTCTGGTAAAAATAAGATTTCAGACATGTTGCATGAACGTTTATGGGAGTATCATTTGCCATTCATTGACATGTTGCATAAACGTTTGCGGGAGTATCATTTGCCATTCATTGAGTTTGCATATTGGAGTGGTCATTTTGGTTCGAGGAAGACTTTAGATGTGCTTCATAAACAATTGTGGGAGTATTGTTTGCCATTCATTGAGTTTACATATAATTGGAGTGTTCATGCCACTACTAAACTTTCACCAATTGAAATTGTTTATAGACTTCATCAATTTCCTCCTTTAGATTTAAAGTCTTCATCAGTTGATGATATGGGTAGCTCGGATGGACTATTCCAAATTCTTGAACAAATTAATGAAAATGCATATCTAATGGATCTTCCAGGTAAGTATCATGTTTCTACTATTTTCAATGTTACTAACCACTTTCCCTTTGATCCAGGTGGAGATTCGAGGTCGAATCCTTTTGAGGAGAGGGGGAATGATGGGAACCAAGATGGGCCTAGTCTTAAAGATCATTTGCAACTTCCAGATGGACCAAGAAGATCAAGGAGACAATGCAAGGATTGATGCAATCCACTTGGGACAAGTTTAGCAAGAGCCCAACATTCAAGAGGGGGCTTGAAGGATGAAGATCCAGTTTTAATTCATTTGATTAGCTACGGAAGAGGGCAACGACAAGACTTAAAGGCTTTGAGCTCTTGAAGGGTTTCAACTTATTTAATTCATTTAAAGAACTTATGTTATTAGTTTAGAATAATTGAGTTTATTGTGGAAAGCACTTAAGGGGGCCTATGCAAGGGCATGTTGGGAAAATTATTATTTTATTGAACTAGGGTTAGGGTTACTGTAGCTGAGCTACTGTAGCGCAGCACTGTAGCCGCAATGCTGTTCATCCAGGGGCACTTTTGGAAGATGGAGGTTTATTTTAAGCTAGGGTTTCATTAGGTTTTTCTTTAAATACTCTATGTAGCCTTATTCTAATCAGTTTATGATGTTTATGAAATTTGATGAATTTATTCATTGTGGGTTGAGTTTTACTCCTCTTGTTCTTAATTGAACTTTTGAACTTATCAAAGGTAAATCACAACCTTTGTGGCGTTCCTCCTTTGTAATCTGGGTTCTTGAGACGGGTTCTTCAACGGGTCTAGATTTTAATATAATCTAGGTTCTTGAAACGAGTTCTCATCGGGTCTAGGTTCTCCATCCATTGACTTGATTTTGGCTTTCTTGGGGAGTTTTCAAATTGACTGTGGGTTCAAGGGATTTATGTTCCCGCGGGTTCATATCAACTCTTTCTTTTTTGAGCAACCTCACTTTTCAATTTCAATTGGTCCCCATGGACATGTGTTGGAGTTAAAGGAGCAAGTTTGATTGTTTTTCCATCCTTTTCAAAACTGTACATGTTCCTTAACCCATCATGGATCACATTCCTATCATACTGCCATGGCTTCCCTAACAAAATATGACCAGCATGCATAGGCACAACATCACAAAGGACCATATCCTGATATTTCCCAATTGAAAAAGAAACTAGCACTTGCTTATTTACCCTAACCTCCCCACAATCACTGCAACATGTATGGTCTAGGGTGTTTCAAGATACGTAAATTCAATTTCTCAACTAAAGTAGTGCTAGCCAAATTAATACAACTCCTCAAATCAATGACCATATTACATACCTTGTTGTTGATGTGACATCTAGTATGAAAAACATTCTCGCTCTGCTGCTTTGTATCATTCATCTTAATTTGTGTATTGAGTGCACGCCTAGCAACATGAGACTCACCATACTCTTCTTTCTCATACCCAATCTCAATACTAGGCTCATGTCGCCTCCTACCTCTCTCACCTTGCAGATTTCTAATCACTTCTTCTTGATTATCTATCCTATCCCTCATTTCACCCAACACCATGTTCAATCGCTCAAACTGTTGTTGCATGGCTTGCAACATAAAAGATGAGTTATCTGCCACACCGTTTGGTGATGAGTCACTTCTATGAGATATCATAATATGCTGCACAAAAAGAATGTTAGTGAAAAAGCTCACACACTCCCTTACGTGTTTACACTCAAATAATGACACTCCACTCGTGTTTCACTCTTAATGGTTTTTTTTCCGATAATAGTCTCACACTCTCTTGCCTTTTACCTCAAGAGTTTTCCCACTCAAGTTCTTTAAGAACTAGTTGAGCTAAATCAAGACAATACAACCTTGTATTATTCCAACCAGTAATATAGATCAAAGAAACAAGGAATGAATAAAATGACACGAGACTCAAGAAATTTATACGAGGGAAAGAGTAATTATAAAACAAGATACCAACTAGAAAGATGTAATCTGCTCCTATGATGATAAAAGCTCAATCATCAAAGATTTTCTTTCTCTTTGTTGAAACTATGTAGCAACTTTGAATTACCTTCTCTTTACTTCTTCTTCTTCCTCTTCTTCTTCTTCTTCTTTTTTTCGAATTTTCTTTTCTTTTCTCTAATTCAATCACAAATAGCAATATTCAATTGTAAAAATCAAGCAATTGAATTCAAACACGACAATGAAGTAGAAGAGAATCAATGGAACGGCACTCCAAGCAATTGACAAACTTAGAGATGCAGGAAAACCCTAGAGTTTTGAAACCCTAGGTGATGCAAATTTCAGCCAAACCCAAAATTCTAAGAATTTCGGCAGCCTACTTTTTGTTTCTATTTTTTTTTTTTGGCAATCCTAGAACAATGAAGCCCTACTTTTCGGCAGCCTACTTTTTGCTCTGAATACCAAATGATATGAACCCGTGGGAATGAATTCCCTTGAACCCACAATCAATTTGAAAACTCCCCAAGAAAGCCAAAATCAAGTCAATGGATGGAGAACCTAGACCCGATGAGAACTCGTTTCAAGAACCTATATTATATTAAAATCTAGACCCGTTGAAGAACCCGTCTCAAGAACCCAGATTACAAAGGAGGAACGCCACAAAGGTTGTGATTTACCTTTGATAAGTTCAAAAGTTCAATTAAGAACAAGAGGAGTAAAACTCAACTCAAAATGAATAAATTCATCAAATTTCATAAACTTCATAAACTGATTAGAATGAGGTTACATAGAGTATTTAAAGCAAACCCTAATGAAACCCTAGCCAAAATAAACCCCCACCTTCCAAAAGTGCCCCTGGATGAACAGTGTCACGGCTACAGTGCCGCGCTACAGTATCTCTCAGCTACAGTAACCCTAACCCTAGTTCAATAAAATAATAACTTTTCCAACATGCCCTTGCATAGGCCCCCTTCAATACTTCCCATAATAAACTCAATTATTCTAAACTAATAACATAAGTTCTTTAAATGAATTAAATAAGTTGAAACCCTTCAGTAGCTAATCAAATGAATTAAAATTGGATCTTCATCCTTCAAGCCCCATCTTGAATGTTGGGCTCTTGCTAAACTTGTCCCAAGTAGATTGCATCAATCATTGCATTGTCTCTTTGATCTTCTGGCCCATCTGGAAGTTGCAAATGATCTTTAAGACTAGGCCCATTTTGGTTCCCATCAGGACTCATCATAAAAAACATAATTAAAACATAAACATAGTCCTCAAAAGTCAAACCAACAGGGAACTCTAAACATCAACTCTCCCCTCCTCAGCAGTGCCCAGCTCCACGGCCTCATCGTTCATACCTGGACGTTTAAAACATAAACAAAATGTGAGTCTAATACTCAGTAAGCAGTACACCATGCCGTTAACTTAATAATCACATAATCTTTTCTTTTTGAAAACATGCATACATAAATGTTCACTAATTCTTGACAATGTTTTCATGCATAAACAATTAAAGAATAACTATACTTTCATGCATAACTGTACTTTTCATGCTTAACCGTACCTTTCATGCATAACTTTACTTTCATACTTATTGTACTCTTCATGCATAAATTGTACTTTTCATGCTTAGACATTCCTAAGAAAATAACTTTACTTTATATTTCACTTTCTTGGGCCAGTACACACTATTACGTCCTGTGTGTTGGGGTTAGCGGTCTTTTGGACCCGGATTCCACCCGCGGCCACATGTGGGAATCTCTTTCATGGGGGTAGTACTGGGTGCACTACCAGTACCACTTACCCGGCATTGCCATCTGCCCATTCTTTGGTACTCTTATATTCATAAGGCCATTACGTACGTTCATGCTTTTAATTCTTTTCTTTTCTTTCCTTTTAGTTAAACATTTTCATTATCTTCATTTAGTCTAAACGCAAAAGCATTTCATGTCATGTTACGTATAAGTAAGACATAGCTATTTAAGAGAGAGCATGCATAAAAGTTTCATGATGCATTACCTTACATACACACAATTGTAATCAATAGGATACTTAACAGGGGCTACCAAGAAAGGCTTGTACATAATATATACATTTATTCTTTTATAAAAGAATATGTACAAAGAGAGAGATATTCTTTCATAAGAGAGCTTTGTGTGTAAGGAATATGGTCATAGCTACTTACCTCGAGGCTTTATAAGTAGTCTTTAAATCTTGAAATTACACTCCTATTCAATGAAAGGAAATGACATATTAAAATTCATTTCACTAAGGACTTTACTACCCAATACCCATACGTGCTCCCTTAAATTCCAAGAAATGGAATTAAGGCGTCTTCTTTACTCATTAAATTATTTACATGGCATAAATCAACCCTTAGTATCATCCTCCTTCAAATATTTAAGAAACCTCACATATTATTTCTAAAACCAATACTAACAAAAGATACAACTCTTGGCAACTTAAAAGTTTCTAAACAAGCTTACTAACTTAGGTTTAAAACTCTTAATGGCTTACTTAGGCCATATCTTGAGGAAAACATGTTTGAAAATCATAAACTTTAACTCTATTAATTAACAATTAAAGACATGAGTTTAACAAAAGTAAAACATGACTTAAACTCAAGAAAACATAAGAAAAGGGACTATAAAATTTTGCCTTGGGACACTCGGCTGTTATACACACCAAGACAGACATACATACACACGGCTTAGGGCCATAAAACAGAACACACACACACACGAGCACAGCTAGATCCATGAGACAGAACACACACACACACAGCTAGACTCATGAAACAGAACACTCACACGGCTTAGGACCAAAAACATAGCATATACATACACACAACTCGAAATCACCAAAACAGGGCATGACCCACGGCAAGACAAAACTCAAGGTGCTCGGTTTTAAACCAGAAAATTTGGGTTTTTCGTTTACTACTAAGTAGAGCAGCTAATAGAGAAAACAAATGAGGAGTGTTTCTAGAAACTACCTGATAGGAACCAAGGTGGGCCTACACTTAAAGATCCTTTGCAAGTTCCAGATGGGCCAATTACAAGATCAAGGGCCAAGAAGATCAAGGAAGCAATGCAAGGATTGGTGCAATCCACTTGGGATGAAGCCAGCAAGAGCCCAACACTCAAGATGGGTCTGAAAGAAGAAGAACCAGTTTTGATCCACTTGATTCAAGCTGTGGAAGACATGATTTAGAGATACGGCCTATTGTTATTGGAGGCTTCCAGTTTGGTTAAATGATTTATTTTATTAGTTTAGAATAAGTGGGCTTGAAGATGCTTGGCTCACATGTCTTATTTCTTATGAACTATGTTTTTGGGAAGGCCTTGTATTTTGGCCAATGGCTTATTGGGAAAGTTACTTTTTAAGAATTAGGGTTTCATCAATTTATTGTAGGGGTTACTGTAGCCGCGCGTACTGTAGCCGGCACTGTTCATCAAGGGTAATTTTGGGTAAAAGGGGCTTTATTTTGGCTAGGGTTTTGATTAGGTTTGGGTTTAAAAACTCTTTGTAGCCTCATTTGACACATTAGACAATATTGAATTTTATTTGTGAGTTGAGTTTTCTCCTCTTGTTCTTGATTGAACTCTTGAACTTATCAAAGGTAAATGACAACCTTTGTGGCGTTCCTCCTTTGTAATCTGGGTTCTTGAGACGGGTTCTTCAATGGGTCTAGATTTTGATATAATCTAGGTTCTTGAAACGGGTTCTCATTGGGTCTAGATTCTCCATCCTTGACTTGATTTTTGGCTTTCTTGGGGAGTTTTCAAATTGATTGTGGGTTCAAGGGAATTCATTCCCACGGGTTCATATCACTACCACATAGTACTCGGCTAACACCAAATCCGAAAACCCCCAATTTGCAAGAAACTCATGGAAGGTTATGATACCTGCTTGGATCCTTCTAGAAGCCACGGAACGCATGGCAACGAGAAGAGGGAGATAAATCTGAAATATTTGGGGCTGGAACACAACAGAAATTTCCAAAGAAAGAACCCTAGATTAAACCCAACATTCAAGATTCCAAATCCAAAATTTAAAGCTAAAGAAATCCACTTACGAGATTGATCTTCTTGAAGAATTTCGGTGAGAAACTTAGTTTTACGGAATGAGAGAAATCGACTTGAAGAAGTGAAAGAGATTACACGGCTTGGAGGAAACCGAAGGTCTCTCGTGTGAAGGAGAAGACTTGAGGAGTTTTTCTCTCCTTCGTGTGCCTTGGGATCGACGGGTGAAGGGAAATGAGGAAGGAGTTTACTTGTCTCTTGCCTTAGAAGCCGTCGGTGGGGTAAAGGAGAAGGAGAGGGTTTGTTTCTCTTGTTCAGCGTATAGGAGAAGGAGAAGAATCCGAATAGCTTATGGAGGAAGCCGACGGTTTCACTTGGAGAAAAAGTAAATTAGTCAAGGCTTGTCTCACAAGCCAAGGATGGACAGTGGGGATTTCAAGCATAGGAGGATATTTTCTCACCTACCCATCCTATGGTTGAGAAGGTTTGCGGTCATATTTTAATTTGATAAAAAGTAGAGGACTCAAAGAAAATAACCCACTTTAAAAATAAGGCACACCCATCTTAAAATAATTTATAAAAAAAAATGAAATTCTTTGTTTCAAAATATTTAACTTAAAAATATTAATAGATGACGTAAAGACCTACGTAGTAGGATTTGGGTATTACACACACTCACACACACAGGCCACTTTGGGCGAAATGACCAATCCTAGTTGTCCATTGACACATGCACACACAGATTAGGGTTAAACAATTGTTCTAACAAGTTGTATCGTCCATTACAACTTGCTAGCATTTTCTTTGAAGGACTTTAGAAACTAAACTCTCAACCTAATTTCAGTTAACATATGTATATGTTTGTGTGAATCCTTTCTTTAATTAATAATGCATTGTTTGTTATTCTATGATTATTTGATCGAATATTTTGTTGTGAGTTGTATAAGAACATGCAAAGACTATGTGTTTCAGCTTGCACGTTTGTATAGCCATGATTTACATGTGTATATGTTTCGGATTGCTTGATGCCACATTAGGATTCCATGTGTAACAATGTTTCATCATTTTAGGATGTGTTGCCATGATTTCATGCTTCGATTATCTTTCCCATGATCTCTAGATTATTATGCTTCGAACTTGGTTCATGTTAAGATCAATTTTACACGTTAATATGCCCTATGAGTTTCGGCCAAGCTTTGTTTGTCTATGCTTGGATGGTTTGTTTTGGTATTTCTTGTATCATATGTTATCATGTCATGATTCGAATGTGTTACGCTTAATTATTACATGTAAGAAAGAGCACGTCTTAAGTCTCATGTCACATGCATTTGGGTAAATGATTTTTTTCAAAGTGTCTGTAAATGTTTTATCACGACTCCAAATGCTAGGACGAGGGAATGTCCTAGTGGAACTCTTTTGTCCACTCTGGAGTACTTAAGAATGAAGTGGTAGCCCTTGGGTTGACAAGGAACTGTCGACGTGCCTCGAATGGATCTTTTTGGAAAGGATTTCGGAGCGAGGTAGCACCTAATGCTAATAGGTACACATGACTAAGGCAAATAACTCAACGAAGTACTGTCGTGTTAATATCATATGAGTAAGACGTATTCGCCATGATGTATAGACTGTTGGTGGTGCGGTAACAAGCAGGAACACACGATGCATTGGGAGCCATGTTGTATCCACCATGTGTTATAAGAACAAGGCAATGGGCTCACATTATATGAATCACGTGATATGAATGATATGATATGATATAATATGTTTAAAGATCAACATGAAAATGATGACAAAGATGTTTTCTGTAAAGGTCTACGGATTCTGTTGCTTGTCTTTTGAAAAAGGTCAAGTGCATAAGTCAGGTTTTTGGTCAAGTACATGTCTATGCACACATTCCATGATTTTCCATTTGTATACTTATGTTAATTGTTGTATGTTGTACGGTTTACTTGCTGAGATTTCTCGAAATCTCATTGTGGTAGTGTCCACTACCATTTCCCACACAGAATGGTAGAAGTTGTGATAGATATAGAAGATCACCCCCATGGTGAAATGCAAGAGGACAGTACCCCCGTCCATCAAGAGGTACCAAAGAGCAATGAGAGCTCAACAAAGCCCTCTTTGTTGGATAGGGTAGAGAACGCTGATCGGCTCATTACCGAGGCAGTATAGCTCATTGACGAGCTGAAGAGGTTAAGGAATCGGGACAAGGGCTGATTTTTGGAGAAAAGAAAGAAGCCTGGCTAGTTTTGAAGAAATAAAAGTTGGGGGGGAGAGAAAAGTGGGACCACCTTTCCTATGTAAGGAAACACATTTGAGATTTATAAGACTTAACCTTTTAGGCTTTTGCTCTGCCACCTGGCATTACTGCTCCTCCAAGAATGTTCTGTGGACAATCTCGGATCATATGGCCGGTCTGACCACATTTGAAACAAGCTCCCGTAGCTAGTCGACACTCGCTGTTATGCCTCTTTTCGCATCCTCGACATGGTGGTTGAGTGATAGGTGCCGGGTTCCCGACTGTTACGCCCTTCCCTTTGTTCAAGGTAGCAGGGACCTTTATTTTCTCCATACTTCCTCCAGGAGAATAAGGCATTTCTCTTTTCCGATCCACTTAGGCCTGAATGATTAGTCCTCGTTGCTCCGCTTCTGCTATCGAAGCGACATTGACCAGTTCTTGGAAATTCTCTATTCGCAGGCATGCTACTTGGTTTTGGATATGGGGTTGCAAACCATCTTGAAACTTCTTCGCTTACATTTTCTCCGTACCGATCAAATGAGGTGCGAATCTTCCCAATTCTATAAAACGAGCAACATATTGATTGGCTGTCATGTTACCTTGGGTCAAGATTGCAAAATCTATGGCATTCTGCTGCTTGGCCATCTCCAGAAAGAAACGATTATCGGACTCGGTCTTAAATTGATACCATGTGAGTGCAGCTAGAACTCCTAACTCTCGAGTCAGCAACTGTCATTTTGTGTCCTACCATATACCAGCTTCTCTTGAAGCATGTGTCGGCATATTGGACCTTCTGTTCCTCTGTACATCCACTGATATCGAAGGTTCTTTCCAAATCCATGAGCCACTTGTTGGCTCTTAGATGTCCATCCGTTCCCGTAAAGTTTGGGTATCTATACACCAAAAATCTCTAATACAAGCATCCTTGATCTCCTCCTCTAGGCGGCTCTTGCCTAATGTTCTACCCTTGCTCCATCTGATTGCGTACCACCTCAGTCATCTGGCAAATAGCTTCCGCTATTGCCTGTCCTCCTTCCAGTGGAGGGTTTCCAGCCTCCTAGTCTCTACGTCTCGGAGAAGTATCCTCACGTCGGTTTCGTACCATGGTTCTTTCTTCTTCTTTTTTTCTCCTAAAACGTACAAAACCAACATAGGTTAGTCTTTTTCTTAGAAAAAGGATCTTCCTTCAACTTGCATTCATGATCCTACATGTGTACCTTCCTTCTATTTTCACTTCTTCCAAGATTCAAGCCTATAACTACAAGATCAAAGCCTATAACTACAGATCTCAAACTCTGTGTGTGTGTGTGTGGATGAAGATGGGTGAATGGTTTCTTACCATGCATGTTCCTTCCTCTTGGGTGGATTCACAACTTCCTTTTTCACTCGTGAGATTGGTTGGATGAAGGTGGAGGATACGTACACTATGTTTGGTTGGAGAGAAATGGTGAGAAAGTGAAAATATGAACTTCTTCCCAGAGAGAGAGAGAGAGGGAGAGAAAATCCCAAAATCAAATGTGTAAAGTGTCCCCTTGGTGTGTGCCTCTCTTGGGTACCGGCCCTTGGTCTTCCCCTTATATAGACTCTCAAGTTCTCACACTCCCAAGACATAGGGAATCTCAAAGGTTGTATGCCATGTGTCATATGGCTTGGTTGAAACCCTTCCCCTTCCTCTCTTGGGAAGTCCAAGTGACTTCTATTGTGTGAGTGACAAGTGCCTCATTTACTTAAGAAAAACCAAATTCCTAAGTGCCCTTGGGTGTGTGACACAAGGTGGTCTAGATTCATTGAACGTCTAGGGCGTGTTGGTCATTATGACAAAACCCTAATCTTAGACATAGGGCTTCTTAGGCTTGTGTATGCTTGCCAAGTGGCAAGTGGCATGTAGGGATATGTGCTAGTGCCTTTTTGTCGCCCATCCCTTGCTCTTCCCCACAAGGATTCTTCTAGAACCGTGCTGAGTGTGTGTGTTTTGACAAGTGGCATGAAAACGTGGGTGGTTGGTAAGTGGGTGCATTGGCCGAGTAATCCATGGTCTTCCCTAGGTGTCGCCATGATTGCCTCCTAGAAACCTTCTACATGTGTGACAAGTGGCCTTTGACATGGTAGGCGTGCTAGGGCTTTTGGGTTACCGAAATCCTAAGTCTCTCACCCATTCTTCCCACAATCACGTCTAGATTCATTGGGCCTTGCATGTGTTACCAGTGGACTAAAGGTGTGATGTGTTGGGCATACTCCTTGTTCCCTTAGGGTTTTTTGCTTTAGCCCAATGGGCTGGCCGAATTTCAAAGGCCGGGCCTATCTTATGGGCTTAGATGCCTAGTGCATTAGAACCAAATAGGGTCCAAGGTCTCTAAGTTCTCTACACCTCTTGCATGGCCCAAAAATTAAACATAAATTGGCGACGAAATATAGATGAAGACTTGGCTAAGTCCGGGTTGTCACACATGGCAATCCTTTCACTGCCAGAGTCAGCCCCAAATAGTGGCTGATGGGAAGGCCAAAAACAACCTAACCACCACCCTTCTCTTGGAAGCTTCCTTGTATGAAAAACCATGTGCAGTAGCACATGGTATTAGCCAAGATTTTGGCTGACACCCCATCACCCAAACTGTCTTTCACACATCTCCTATCACCTCTCCAAATTCTTAAGTGTCGTCTTTGTCCATTCCCCTTGCATTTTGTTACTTTACAAGCTTTTTCTTGAAGAGAAAACCAGAGGAGCACTTAGATAATTTTTCTGGCCTACCTTGCTCGACTTGTTTGAAGCTATTGTAAGTGTTTTCTCACGAGGTACCCTTCACATAAGTTGTTCCTCTTCATGGACATTTAATGGGTACAAAGTTGGTTTAAGCATGAAGAAGTCATTTTGGGTGATAGTCTGGACAGTGTGTGATATTTTGATGATTTTGACAAGATTTGATTATTTTATGGATTATAGTTAACATGCTAATATAAAAGTTTGATGAAGATTCATTGCATATTATAAGGCTTCGTTTGGATCATCAACTACTCTCAACTCATCTCAACTCATCATTACAACTTTTTCAAATCCCAACACAAAATATAATAAACAATTCAACTTTTTCAAATCCCAAAATAATAATAATATTAAAAAATAATATTCTAACAATATTTTATCATCTCAACTCAACTCAACTCAACTCACTTCAACATCCAAAGTCAACCTAAGTCTTTTTATTAGAGTTTTGCAAAGATCTAAAAAGTTGAAAACTGGGAAGTTGAAAACAGTTTTGTTTTGAATAAGTTTGAAACTTTTGATGATAAATCATGCTCCAATGGCTTTAATATTCCCATATGATATTCCTTGAACTTTGACTTACATGTTAGGTTGTTTGTTTGAGGATTTATGGTGTTGGTTTTAAAGATATGAATTTTTATACTTGCAAAGGTCAGGATAGGTCTTTTATTTGAGGTTTTCGGATAGATCTATGTTTTGACGCAAATTTTGCCATATGATCTTAGGTTTTATGCTTAATCAATTCTAGGTCTTGATTATTAGCTATATGATGCTGATCCTTTATGATTTATTTCATAATATGTTCCAGATCTAAGGGTTTGATCAAAACCAAAGCACATAGTTTTCGGTTTTGGTGAAAGGGTGAAAACCAAATGTATCAAGTGTGATTTTGTGACTTTTTGTGGTTTTGGCTTGATGATTCAAAACATGATAGTTCTTAAGAATGTGTTATGAATGCATGAGAGTATGTTATTGAAGTTATGGAGGAGGTCTTGGAGTTGTTTGAAAAGAGTTAAAACCTTGAACATCAAGGGTTGTGCTTAAGGTTAAAAACTTGAAGTTTTGTATTGAAGCAATTTGTGGTTTTTGTGATGTGAGTTTTATTGGTTGTTCTAGTATGTTATTTGAGCATAGGGTTGATTTTTGTATGTTGCATATTTCGGTTTAGGCTTGAGAAATGAGGTTGGATAGAATTGCAACAAAATTTAGGTTTTTGGCCTATACATGTTTCAACCTATGCATGGTTGATCTAGTTGTGATGTGTTTTAAATTTTTTTAATTAGATATTTGGATTTAGGACATGATGTACATGAGAAATGTAAATTTTGGTGAGTTTTGGAGGTAGAATGCAAAATCCTTAATTTAGGAGTAAAATGGTCATTTTACTCTAAGTCAGTATTTTTATTTTTCTAAACTATTAGTGAGAGTTGGTGACGTTTAGAAATCTCTCCTTACAGTTTTTCATAATTCACGCATTTAATTCATCACGCTACGTTCACTGTAAGTTAGCTTCTAACTTACTGTCAGAATATTGTTTATGTGTGTTGGTAACAGAACAATTGTTCATGTTCTTATGTTTTTATGTATGTCATGCTATGCCATGTCATGAAATGTATACCTATTATGCATTATACTATGTCATGAAATGTTTATCTGTCACATGTTATGTCATGTCATAAAATGTTAATCTGTTACATATTATACTATGCACAAAATGTTTATCTGTTACACATTATGCCATGTCACGAAATGTTTATCTGTTATATGTTATGTCATGTCACGAAATGTTATATATTTTATGTTATGCAATGTCATTCATTTCACGTATACATCACGTTACGTTATGTAACGACAAATGACATAGTCCTACCCTATAAAATACAATGGACGATAGTCAACATCTCACTTTAGAGATCGTAAAGGACTTCAACACTTTTTCTTCTTTTATATTCGAAAACATCAAGGACGCCGAGAGCTTCGAGTCTTCGTCAACCTAAGGATTGTCACTCCAGTGCAACTATTAGTATTTAGAATACTATCCAGGTGGGTTCACTCCTACGAATATACTAGAAATATGAGGAAAATGTTTATGGGTATGTTCGGGATTTGCACAGTCTACTTCTTATCTCTTTCTCTCATGAAAGTGCATAATTTTCTCACTATATTTATTGACTACATTGATGAGGTGATTTAAAGGCGATGTGCTTTAAAGTGATGTGCTTTTAATGTTCTTTGTACTCCCATGGAGACGATTGAGGATTCCCCGTATCATTATTGAGCGGCATATTACCATGAGTTTCATACGGGTAGAGGGATTCCCCGTGATGATCGGGGCGGGGCATTTCCATATTGGCTTCACATGATATCGCAGGTAGAGAAAGTCCCCTCATTGATCAAGTGGAGTGTCCTCTGTGATGATTTGGTGGAGGTGTTCCACATGTTGATCGAGTAGAGGGATTCCTCGTGACAAACAGGTGGAGTGATTCCTTGTTGGTCCTGGTGAAAGTGTTCACATGTTGGTCGGGTATAGAGATTCTCCATGCCGAATGGGTGGAGTAATTTCCCACACTCGGTGTTCCTTGAATGTATATGTGTTTTGCTCAAAGGGTGATTTCTCTCCATACTTATGTATATATGTGTTTTGCTAAAGAGGGTGATTCATTGTCATGCTTAAAATATGTGTGCCCTTAGCCTTATTTACATGAATTGGTGCATGCATATTCATTGTCATTGTCTTTCATTTTTAGTACTACCATGGATTTTAACTTATTAAAGTCTCATCAAAATCTCATTGTGGTTGTCTCACCTGCGGTTTCGTTCTTCAGTGTTGTAGACCTTAATGCAGATGTAGCCTAGGAGAATTACCCCGAGGAAGAAAGACCAGCCTAGCCTAAGGAGTAACCACACAAAGCCTGTCTCAGTTTAGTTTTATGTTTTGTAATTTCAAATGTTTATATAATTAGGCGACGAACAGTTTATCGTTCACTATATTTTGATGCAAGTGATGAACTTATAATGGTGTGTAATTATATTGGGGATGAAGTGGTAGTGACATTTGGATATTACTATTATTGAAGAGTATTTGTACACTTCTTTGGTACTACTAGATTAATCTCCAACTAATCCTCTTTACTATTTCTGCTGCGATTTATTACCTATGTATGCTCGATATACGAGCGCACAACCCTCATCCGAATGTAATGGATACAGCTGATTGGCTTGCATTTCGAGCACCGCGGTTCCTCACATGGAAGACTACTTAGGGTCAGGAGCTTCACAACTAGTCCTTTTGGAATACAAGCCCAAATGAGACTTGGGCCTCCCTTGAAGCGTTACGTAATGCATTCTAAAAATTAATTGAACTTGTGACTTTTATTTAGTTTCTAAGATTAATTAATATCCAATCCGGGCATATTTATTTGATGAATTATATTCAATCATTTTCAAATCATTTGAGTGCACTTTTACCAAGAGTAGCACAAAAGATCTAAATCACGTTAATAAGAATAAATTATAGTTCATAACTACGATGAAATTGAGCAATTTATTTGATAGGCTATATTTGATTGTGATGTTTGACACGGGGGATGGAGCGTAGGCATCACAAGGCCATGGTAGTGAAATTGGAACCCCTTAGAGCGAAAATTTGAGAGTTAATATGGCATCAAATTTTGCTTGCTCATGGATGCTAAAATAACATGATTCTATTTGGCATGAGGATGGAGCATAGGCATCATGGGGCCATGGTGGTACACCAAAATCGTTTGAATCGACAAACCTGGAACTCAATATGTTGACAGACTGCTTGCTTGCTCATATGTGCAGAATAACGACCACTTCTATTTGGCATGGGGATGGAGCATGGGCATAAAAAAGGCCATGGTGGTTTTATTGGAACCCCTTTGAATAAAAAGCTTAGAAGTCAATATCACGATAAATCTTGCTCGCCTATATGTGCCAATTCAACATTTATCACTGGGATGAGGCATGGGCATCATGGGACCATGGTGTAACGGAACTCCTTGGAAGTCATTATGAAAGTAAATCTTGCTTGCTTACGTGCGAAAATACTTTCTTTTAATAAGTGAGTCCACACGTGAAATTTTGAGAACAATAAAAAAAATCAAAAAGAAAAAATAGGTTATAAATTTGGAGAAGATATTTTAAGGCTGAGTTGAGATGTTGAAGTGAGTTGAGTTGAGATGATAAAATATTATTATAATATTATTTTTTAATATTATTATTATTTTGAGATTTGAAAAAGTTGAATTGTTTATTATATTTTATATTAAAATTTGAAAAAGTTGTAATGATGAGCTGAGATTGATTTAGTAAACAACCAAATGTTACGAATAAGCAAATAATATTATTCAATACCAAGGGCCTACTCTCTCACTACAGTCCATCAGCACATCGTAATGCTCTCTATCCAACCAACCTCCTCATAAATTACAAAACTCCTCCAAAAACTAGATACAGACATCAGCATCAACAAGGAAAAGAGGACGAATTTGGAATCACTGATTACGCAAACAGAAGCTTTATCTTGGAAGGATCTAGACCTTGAGCCTGCACCAGACATAGCAAAAGCAATATCAGATACAATTCTAGTAGAGAGACTACTTGCGGACAGAACCCTCAACAAATTTGCATTCCACTCAAGTATCAAAGCAACATGGAACTTCATTCAGAAATTCTTGATAGAGGATCTTGAAACAAACATGTTCATCTTTACCTTCAAAACCCCGCAAGATAAGCTGAGAATCTTGAATCAAGATCCATGGAATTTCAAAGGCCATCTCCTCATCCTCAAACCATGGCCACCAGGAGCGACATTGCAATAGATAAACCTGAAACAAGCTTTGTTCAATGTTCAAATACACGGACTCCCTCTAGACTACATGACTCTGAGAAATGCACCAAACATTGGGAAAGCAATAGGAAATCTGATCAAAAGTGGAAAAAGATCCTGTAATGGGATAGCCTACAGAAAATACATCAGAATGAAAGTGGAAATAGATGTTACAAAGCCATTGCAGCAGGGATTTACAATGCCAAGGTATGGAAATCATGAAATATGGGTTTCCATAAAATATGAAAGACTTTCCGAGTTTTGATATGCATGTGGAAGGCTGGGTCACTCTCAAATCTTCTGCAACTTCCTAAAAGTAATTCCTGAAAAACTAAGCTACGGGCCGTGGTTGAGAGCAGAGTTCAACAATGGAAGTTTTTCACAAGCATTTTCACAAATAGATGAACGGCAAGAGCAGGGGCAGATTTCACAGAACAAGAAACGCAAACTACCATCAACAACAAAGAAAGAAATTTCAGAGGGAAAGAAATACAAAGATCTAATTTTCTAAATGTGCAGAGTCAGAACAGCAGTAGAATCTCGCTCGCTAGTCAAGGAATACTTACCCGCAATGAACGAATCCATACGACTGGAAAACACCCTCAACTTCTGCAATCTTTTCCGCAGTCACCAAAAATCCCTCAGCAAGCGGAAAATTCCATCAGAACGAGAACTCCCAACGCATAGCAGCTGTTCAGCTTCAGTGAAGAAGAGGCAATCACTTTTTCACCAAACCAAATAAATTACATCACTGTGGACTCACCAGACACGCCCAAGCAGTTAACGCAAACCCGCAGTCCACTATCTTTTCATCCAGCGGAATCGACAAAACTAGCTGCAAAAGGAATAACTCAAGGGTCTCAGAAATTTGCAAGGGTCACACCACAAATCAATCTCATATCGGCTAGGAAACACGCCCTGGAAGGCACAATGGATACAGATATATTCGGATATGCAGAGTTATAAAAACACATGATAAAAAGCACGGGGCTTCAAGTTCATCATCCCTGCAAAGGTGAGCCCACATCACTCTCTTCAAATTTTAAGAGCTCAAGAGCCCCATTTCATTGAAAAGATGGATAGAAATATTTTCTCTACCAAGCCCATAGATATCTGTTCCCAAAGCCCAATAGAGAAAGGCCTAGCCCACCACCTAGACAAGTACCTCAAAAGCCCAGTCAAGTGAATTTTCACATAGAGCCCGTCGGACCCGAAGTAGCCCAAGAGACCAGCAAAGCTTCCCTCCACATTGAGCCAATCAGACCTGAAGAAGCCCAGGGAAATAATACCAATCCAAAAAGAAGCCCCCAGGTCGTGGCCTCATACGCGATAACAAAAAACTCCATGCCTTAAAAAACAAGCAAAGTAACAAGCAGTCCAAGGGAAAATGAAACGACGGGAGACACTGCAGGAAAAGAATTTGCTGCCGTAATTTCACCGCAGGAATTATCAAGTCCCCAAGCAGTCTCACCTCTGTCAGTAACTCGAAATCACCCCTGTCAAGCTATCTTCCAACCAAAACATCAGTGCCTACAGACTCTGCTCAGTCCCCAAAAAGGAAATCACAGCGTTTGATTAAAATTGAAAAGCAAGTTACGGATGCAATGTCAGAGAGTACACTACAAATGGAAGGATCAACGCTGGCCCTTACACTGCTAGAAATGTAGTCAGGTTATAAAGGGAAAGAAAAAAAATGTAAGGGGAAAGCTAGAATATCCCCATATGACAGGCCACTACCACCACTCTTATGAAAGTCCAAGAAAGCTTACTAGGCAAGCTCAAAAAAGTAAAAAATGCCTTTGGTTAGCCCGACCCAAAGGGCTAACCCTCGGCAATGCTAACCCTCAGCAATTAGAAGTTTAAGGGCTAATATTAGGACTTATAATCCAGATGTAGTTTGTTTATCGAAAACATTGGTGACGGATGATCGCACCATCTATTATAAATAGTTTAAGTTTCCACCATTTTGTCCATTTTCCTTCAGATTGTAAAAAATGGGATGATATAAACCCGTGAGAATGAATTCCCTTGAACCCACAATCAATTTGAAAACTCTCCAAGAAAGCCAAAAATCAAGTCAAGGATGGAGAATCTAGACCCAATGAGAACCCGTTTCAAGAACCTAGATTATATTAAAATCTAGACCCGTTGAAGAACCCGTCTCAAGAACCCAGATTACAAAGGAGGAACGCCACAAAGGTTGTGATTTACCTTTGATAAGTTCAAGAGTTCAATTAAGAACAAGAGGAGAAAACTCATCTCACAAATAAAATTCAATATTGTCTAATCTGTCAAATGAGGCTACAAAGAGTTTTTAAACCCAAACCTAATCAAAACCCTAGACAAAATAAAGCCCCTTTTACCCAAAATTACCCTTGATGAACAGTGCCGGCTACAGTACGCGCGGCTACAGTAACCCCTACAATAAATTGATGAAACCCTAATTCTTAAAAAGTAACTTTCCCAATAAGCCCTTGGCCAAAATACAAGGCCTTCCCAAAAACATAGTTCATAAGAAATAAGACATGTGAGCCAAGCATCTTCAAGCCCACTTATTCTAAACTAATAAAATAAATCATTTAACCAAACTGGAAGCCTCCAATAACAATAGGCCGTATCTCTAAGTCATGTCTTCCACAGCTTGAATCAAGTGGATCAAAACTGGTTCTTCTTCTTTCAGACCAATCTTGAGTGTTGGGCTCTTGCTGGCTTCATTCCAAGTGGATTGCACCAATCCTTGCATTGCTTCCTTGATCTTCTTGGCCCTTGATCTTGTAATTGGCCCATCTGGAACTTGCAAATGATCTTTAAGTGTAGGCCCACCTTGGTTCCTATCATTCCCCCTCTCCTCAAAAGGATTCGACCTCGAATCTTCACCTACATCAAAAGGAGAAAGATCAGAAACATTAAAAGTTGCAGAAACTTTATACTCACCTGGAAGATCCACTTTATATGCGTTGTCATTAATTTTCTCAAGAATTTGGAAAGGTCCATCTCCTCGAGGATGCAACTTAGTCCTTCTATGGGCTGGGAATCTTTCTTTGCGCATGTGAACCCAAACCCAATCTCCTGGTTCAAAGATGACACGCCTTCGTCCTTTATTGGCTTGGGAAGCAACCATTTCATTCTTTTGGGCAATTTGAAATCGTACCCTCTCATGAAGTGACTTCACCAACTCCGCTTTCTTTTGTCCATCCAAACTACTCCTGCCATCAACAGGTAAAGACATCAAATCCAAAAGAGTAAGTGGATTAAATCCATAAACAATTTCAAAAGGAGAGTATGAAGTAGTAGTATGCATCGTCCTATTATATGCAAACTCTATAAATGGCAAACAATCCTCCCAAGTTTTTAAATTCTTATGAACAACAGTGCGTAAAAGCTGAGTTAAAGTCCTATTAACTACTTCAGTCTGACCATCAATCTGTGGATGACAAGTAGTGGAAAATAAGAGCTTAGTACCCAATTTCCCCCACAACACCTTCCAAAAGTAGCTAAGGAATTTAACATCCCTATCAGAAACAATACTCCTAGGTACACCATGGAGTCGCACTATCTCCCGGAAAAACAAGTCAGCTATGTTTGTGGCATCATCTGTTTTATGGCATGGAATGAAATGTGCCATCTTACTAAATCTATCCACAACCACAAAAATAGAATCTCTACCCCTTTTGGTCCTAGGCAGCCCCAAAACAAAGTCCATAGATATGTCTACCCATGGCTCACTAGGAACGGGTAAGGGTGTATACAACCCATGTGGCAAAACCTTAGATTTGACTTTTCTACATATAATGCACCTTCCACAAATACGGTTAACATCTCTCTTCATCTTAGGCCAAAAGAAATGTTCATGCAAAATGTCTAAAGTTTTCTTAACACCAAAGTGTCCCATTAATCCCCCACTATGTGCCTCACGCACCAATAACTCACGCATAGAACAATTTGGCAGACAAAGTTTGCTTTCTTTAAACAAATAACCATCATGCTTGTAAAACTTACCAAATGCCGCCTTATCACATGCCACATACACATTTGAAAAATCAGCGTCATCGGCATACATGTCTTTCACATATTCAAACCCAAGCATTTTAGCACTCATAGAAGTAAGAAGTACATACCTCCGGGATAGAGCATCAGCAACAATGTTCTCCTTACCTTGCTTGTAACGGATGACATAGGGAAAGGTCTCAATGTATTCCATCCATCTAGCATGCCTTTTATTCAACTTACCTTGACCCTTGAGATGCTTCAATGATTCATGATCGGTGTGGATCACAAATTCCCTTGGCCATAGGTAGTGCTGCCAAGTCTCTAATGCACGAACAAGATCATAAAGCTCTTTGTCATAAGTAGGGTACTTAAGGGATGCCCCACTTAAATTTTCACTGAAGAAGGCTATGGGCTGCCTATCTTGCATCAAAACGGCTCCAATCCCTATTCCTGAGGCATCACATTCAATCTCAAAAGCTTTGTTAAAATCAGGTAATGCTAACACAGGTGCAGAGCATAACCTTTCTTTAATAGTAGCAAAAGCATTCTCTTGATTAGCCCCCCAATGAAACCCAACATTCTTTTTAATTACCTCAGTGAGTGGTGCAGCAATGGTGCTGAAGTCTTTAACAAAACGCTGATAAAAACTAGCTAAGCCATGAAAGCTTCTTACCTCAGTGATGCTTTTTGGCGTTGGCCACTCCTTGATTGCCTTGACTTTCTCTTCATCCACCTCAATACCCTTTGTACTAACAACATAACCAAGAAAAACAACTTTTTCCATGCAAAAGGCACATTTCTTAAAATTAGCATACAACTTTTCACATCTCAACACATCAAACACATATCTCAAATGTTCAATACGTTCACTTAAGTTCTTGCTGTACACTAAGATATCATCAAAGTACACAACCACAAACTTGCCTATGAATGCACGTAGGACATGGTTCATTAATCTCATGAAAGTACTGGGCGCATTTGTAAGTCCAAATGGCATAACCAACCATTCATAAAGCCCATACTTAGTCTTAAAAGCAGTTTTCCATTCATCACCCTCTTTCATTCTAATTTGATGGTATCCACTTTTAAGATCAATTTTACTGAAAATACATGAGCCATGCAATTCATCAAGCATATCATCTAATCTAGGAATGGGATGGCGATATTTTACCGTGATATTGTTGACCGCCCTGCAATCAATGCACATCCTCCACGTCCCATCCTTCTTTGGCACTAGTAGCACTGGTACTGCACAAGGGCTCATGCTCTCTCTCACGTACCCCTTGCTCATCAAATCCTCAACTTGCCTCTGAAGCTCCTTTGTCTCCTCTGGATTACTCCTATAGGCTGGTCGGTTTGGAATAGCAGCCCCGGGCACAAAATCAATCTGGTGCTCAATGCCTCTAATGGGTGGCAACTCATTTGGCATCTCCTCCGGGAATACATCCTCAAACTCCTGCAACAAAGAAACAACCAAACTAGGAAGAGACTGGTTAGTTTCATCAAGACTAAGATAAGACTCTTTATAGACAAGAAAAATCATAGGGCGATCTGCGAAGAAAGCCCTCTTAACCTCACTCTCTCTTGCATAGAAACTCACTTTTGCCTTTCCTTTTCTCTCGGCAGACTCTTTCTTTTTTCTCTCGTGGCTCCACTCTTTTTTCTTTACTCTCAGCCACCTCTCTACTTTCTTTTTCACTCTTTCTTTTATGCTCATTTTCACTCTCACTCTTTCTTTTTTGCTCAATCTCTTTTTCACTCTTTCTTTTTTGATCACTCTCATTTTCACTCTTTCTCTTTTAATCACTCTCATTTTCACTCTTTCTTTTTTGAGCAACCTCACTTTTCAATTTCAGTTGGTCCTCATAGACCTGGCTTGGAGTTAAAGGAGCAAGCTTAATTGTTTTGCCCTCCTTTTCAAAGCTGTACATGTTCTTGAACCCATCATGTGTCACTCTCCTATCATACTGCCACGGCCTCCCCAACAAAATATGGCCCGCATGCATAGGCACAACATCACAAAGCACCTCATCCTGATACTTCCCAATAGAAAAAGTAACTAACACTTGTTTATCCACCCTAACCTCTCCACAATCATTCAACCACTGCAATTTGTATGGTCTAGAGTGTTTTAAGGTTGGTAAATTCAATTTTTCAACCAAAGTAGTGCTAGCCACATTAGTACAACTCCCTCCATCAATGATCATACTACATACCTTATTGTTGACATGGCATCTAGTATGAAAAATGTTCTCTCTCTGTTGCTCTGCATCATCCACCTTAATGTGTGCATTAAGAGCACGCCTGGCAACAAGAGACTCACCTGTCACAGGGTATACCACTCCATCATCATCACTAGCATCATCCAACTCGGGCACCTCATCACTATCATCCTCACTCTCAGTCATCACCTCCCCATTGTCACGCATAATCATCACCCTCCTATTTGGACATTGAGAAGCAATGTGCCCTGAACCCAAACACTTAAAACATTTGATATCTCTATTCCGTGAAGGTTGGGATTCTACCTTGGGTTTGTTGCTAGTTCCCTCATCTTTTCCCTTAGGTGGTTCGGTCTTTCTCTTTGCTTCAGCTGGATCATTCCTATCCCATTTTGATTTCCAAGTAGTGCTAGAAACCGAAGTGTACCTTGCTGTCCCTTTTCTCTTTAATTGCCTCTCCACCTTCATAGCCATGTGCACCATGTCCTCTATCTCCACATAATGCTGCAATTCAATTACATTGGCTATGTCCCTATTCAACCCACTCAAAAATCTAGCCATGGTGGCCTCTCGATCCTCCTCTACATTAGCCCGAATCATCGCCACCTCCATCTCCTTATGGTAATCCTCCACACTCTTAGAACCCTGTGTAAGATTTTGTAATTTCTGGTAAAGGTCTCTATAGTAATGGCTTGGAACAAATCTCCGTCTCATGAGAGATTTCAACTCTCCCCATGTCTCTATAGGCCTCTCATAATTCCTCCTCCTATTGGTCACTAATTGATCCCACCAAATAATAGCATAATCAGTGAACTCAATTACCGCCAACTTCACTTTCTTCTCCTCGGAGTAATTATGGTAATCAAACACCAACTCTATTTTTTTCTCCCACTTTAGATAAACCTCAGGGTCAGTTTTACCTTGGAAAGATGGTATTTTCATTTTGATGCTACCAAGGTCTCTATCTACACCATCCCGAACCCTTAGATTCTCCTCAAGTCCTCTTTCATGCCTAAGTCTTCTATTTCTACCCGACCCAACGTCAGATGCAAAGTCCTCCTCATCCTCACCATCTCCTTCATTCTCATACTGATTTTCAACTCTATGCTCACGTCGCCTCCTGTCCCACCCACCTTGTAGATTTCTAATCGCTGCTTCTTGATGATCCATCCTATCCCTCACTTCACCCAACACCAAGTTCAACCGCTCAAACTGTTACACAAAGGATGTGTTATCTGCCCTCCCCCTTGGTGATGCGCTACTCCGATGAGACATTATCAAGTGCTACACAAAAGAATGTTAGTGGCAAAAAAAAAAAAGAAATGTAAACCTCACACACTCCCTTACGTGTTTACACTCGAATAGTGACACTCCACTCGTGTTTCACTCCTAATTGGCTTTTTTTTCGATAATAGTCTCACACTCTCTTGCCTTTTACCTCAAGAGTTTTCCCACTCAAGTTCTTTAAGAACTAATTGACTCAATCAAGACAAAAACAACCTTATTTTATCCCAACTAGTAATTAGGTCCAAGAAACAAGAACAAGAGAAACACAGAAGCAATGAAAGAAAGAAAATGGCACGTGAATCAAGGAAATTATATGAATGAAACAGTAACTATAAGACAAGATACCAACTAGAATCACCCCTTTTGATGATAAGGCTGAAGAAAAGATCTTGGGATTTTTTTTTTTCACGATTTTTTTTTTCTTTTTTTTCTTTTCTTTTCTTTTCAATCACAAATAGCAATATTCAATTGTGAAAATCAAGCAATTGAATTCAAGCACGACAATGAAGTAGAAGAGAATCAATGGAACAGCACTCCAAGCAACAGATAAACTTAGAGATGCTGGAAACCCTAGAATTTTGAAACCCTAGGTGATGCAAATTTCAGCCAAACCCAAAACCCTAACAATTTCGGCAGCCTACTTTTTGTTTCTATTTTTTTTGTTTTGGAAACCCTAGAACAATGAAGCCCTAGAATTAATTTAAGGATGGAAGAATTAAAAGATAGAATCAGACCTGATTGGAAACCTGGCTCTGATACCAAATGATATGAACCCGTGGGAATGAATTCCCTTGAACCCACAATCAATTTGAAACCTCCCCAAGAAAGCCAAAAATCAAGTCAAGGATGGAGAATCTAGACCCAATGAGAACCCGTTTCAAGAACCTAAATTATATTAAAATCTAGACCTGTTGAAGAACCCGTCTCAAGAACCCAGATTACAAAGGAGGAACGCCACAAAGGTTGTGATTTACCTTTGATAAGTTCAAGAGTTCAATCAAGAACAAGAGGAGAAAACTCAACTCACAAATAAAATTCAATATTGTCTAATCTGTCAAATGAGGCTACAAAGAGTTTTTAAACCCAAACCTAATCAAAACCCTAGACAAAATAAAGCCCCTTTTACCCAAAATTACCCTTGATGAACAGTGCCAGCTACAGTACGCGCAGCTACAGTAACCCCTACAATAAATTGATGAAACCCTAAATCTTAAAAAGTAACTTTCCCAATAAGCCCTTGGCCAAAATACAAGGCCTTCCCAAAAACATAGTTCATAAGAAATAAGACATGTAAGCCAAGCATCTTCAAGCCCACTTATTCTAAACTAATAAAATGAATCATTTAACCAAACTGGAAGCCTCCAATAACAATAGGCCGTATCTCTAAGTCATGTCTTCCACAACTTGAATCAAGTGGATCAAAACTGGTTCTTCTTCTTTCAGACCCATCTTGAGTGTTGGGCTCTTGCTGGCTTCATCCCAAGTGGATTGCACCAATCCTTGCATTGCTTCCTTGATCTTCTTGGCCCTTGATCTTGTAATTGGCCCATCTGGAACTTGCAAATGATCTTTAAGTGTAGGCCCACCTTGGTTCCTATCATGGGATCTACTACTTTTGTGGCGTCCAGGTGTAGAACTAGAACCTATAATTATAAATATGAATACAATATCAGTTTTAGTCTACTCAAATCCTCCCCATCAACCATGTTTAATCACCTATGTGTATACACCAGCACAATGGCATTACAAAGAGAATTTTTGGCAACATCTGAATTCAATACATCAAGCTTTTTCGGGCCCATGGGCATGTATGGGTGATTTTAATGACCTCATAGATCAATCTGAAAAGCAAGGAGGGCGCCCCATTAGCATCAATCAAAATAGAGGGCTTAAAAATCTGATGAATCGAAATGGACTGATAGACATTGGTTATACATATCCGAAATTCACATGGTCAAATAATAGATATGTGAAAGCACTTATCAGGGAGCAGCTTAATAGAGTAATAGCCAATAAAGAATGGAGGTTATTCTTTCCAGATACAAAATTGCCACATTTAGCATTATCAACATCAGATCACCACCCGCTATTGTTGCACACTATAGAAAATCACAGAAGGGCTTTGTCTTACAAATTTGCAGAATTATGGACTCAAGAACCACTTAGCCATCAAATAATAGAAGAAGCATGGAATACATTTTACCAAGGAAATCCGGCTTACATCCTATGCAGGAAAATTAAGGCAACAAAATAAGTGCTGAAACATTGGAATACAACCTGCTTTGGGCGCATCCAGAAGAACATACAGGAGCTAGAAAGCGAGCTACTTGCAATACAAAGTTGCCAAATGACACTGCACAACCAGAAAAAAGAGAGAACACTACAACGCAAATTACATAAACAAAGAGAAAATGAAGAAATGTTGTCGTGGCAAAAATCTAGAATTACCTAGCTCACCTCCACGGACCTCAACACAAAATTCTACCATCTCACGACAACAATCCGAATGAGGAGGAATGCAATTGACTCCATCAAATTGGGACCAAGTAACTGGACAATGGACCCTCTCATTTTATTAATCATTTTAGATCAATATATACCTCATGAAACCCGCAATGTTCGAAACAACTTGAAAATCTTTTTGATCAACAAATCTAGGGCTACAACAATGAAAGCTATATTGTGTGACAAAAGAATTTGTGACAATGGCAACTTTTTCCAACCTCATAAACGGCTCCTGATAAGTGTTATTTTTATGTGATTTTTATTACTCTTTTATTTATAAAAAGTGTCAATTTTCTTTTAATTCTATTGATTTTATTTTATTTCTATATATTTTTATTTATTTTCTTGGATTTGAAGGAATGAGGAGATTTAGTGCAAAATGAGAGCATTTTGGTACAAAAGAAAAGATTACGGATTCAGACCGACAAGAGGCGACGAGATCTTAAGAGAGTCAAGGAGATTTGGGCGGGAAGACTTACCCCTCGGTAGGCGAATAGTTTTTCCTCTCGTTAAGCAAGGAGGCCCAAGGACGACCATGATTGGGCGACTAGTTTGGGTGACAAAAGTTGAGCCTAAACGACCGCGACCAGTCTAAACGGCCAACTTAAGCAACCAACCTAAACAACATCGTGGGCAACAACTAGCAAAGACGAGAGCAGCTTTACCACTCGGTAGGTTGGCGAGAGGGGTCTATCATCCTGGTCGGGAGTCTTTCATCTCGATCAGGAACCTTACATATAAGCCATTGGCCGAGGAGACTAATTATATTCAACACACACGGCATCTATCCGGTGTAATCCTCCCGAGTTCCGTAATCAATCTATTGACCACCAAATCATTCTGAACTCTGCAATTCAAGCCGCATATCACTGAATCTTCCATTTTAGATAATCTAGTTATTCTTGAAATGATTTTCTATTATGTTAATATTTATCTTTAGAAACTATTTTTTTCAGATTTTTATGCTAGATAGTAGCCGCATTTATCTTGTTTCCGGATTTGAAGTTTTGACATCTATTTAATCATGGCTTGTGGAATGAATAGAGGAGGAGGGGTTGAGAGTCTGAGTTTTAGAGTTCTATGTCCAATTCTGAGTTTAGTTTTGATTTTTTCAATTTTATTATGAGCTAATTTTATTTTCTAGAGCTTTGATGTAGTCTAGCATTGAACACAATTTATATTCTAAGTTATTTTATTTTCAATATTTCCATGATTGAGTATTTATTCCTTATTCTTAATACTTGCAATTTTCTAGCTAATAATTGTTCAATCTATTGAATCGCAATGAGACTGAGAGGTGATTTGTGATTAGAACTCTAGGATTAAGCACTATTAGTTGAGCGAAAGTATAGATACTTTACCGCGATTAATGAATCTCCAATTAATTAAATTCACATAGAGACATGAAGTTATTAATTGGAGATATTTTTAGTATTGTTCGAGGGAAAATATTGAATAGTTAAGGAATTTTTATCATCAACTTCGAATAATTGGAATTCTATAACAAGGAAGAATAAATTGTGTATGATTTGCTAGGTGAAATCAAATGCTCTAGAGCTATTCTTATTATCTTTAAATTCTTAATTTTAATACTCTTTTTTTCAGTTTAATTTAGATAATCTATTCTTTAAATTTTGGTTTTTCAAATTGTAATTAATTTAGTAAATTTCAGTACACAATACATAATTAATCTATGTTGGTTCGACATCCATTTGTTTTAAAACACTTTACTACTTGTTACGATTATGGGCACTTGCAGATATTTTCAGCAGAACAGCTCCCACAAGCTTTCTTTAAAGCTCAGTGTGGTCTTAGACAAGGAGATCCATTGTCGCCTTTTCTATTCATCCTAGTAACATAGGCACTCTCAAGAATTCTGTTGAAAGCAGAGGAGCAAAAATCAATTGAAGGAGTTAAAATCAGTCAAAACAGCATACCCATCTCCCACGTGCTTTTTGCGGACGATACAATCATTTTTGCAAAAGCCACGGAAAGCAACGCACTAGCAATCTCTGAAAGTTTAGCAAAATATCAGCAATGGACGGAACAAAAAGTAAATCTGAATAAGTCATCCATTTTCATCACTAGAAATACAAGTTTCGCAGCAAAAGCATATATATCTCATTAGCTCCCCTACAAAGCATCTTCAGCAAGAATGAAATATTTGGGCCACCTCCTTCAATCGAAAAAAAAAATTGTTAAATAAAGTGGGGAAAAAACTAGAAGGTTGGAAGAAAAAACTTTTATCCTAGGCGGGTAGAACAATGTTGATTAGATTTGTGGCGAGTACTATTCCATCGTACCATATGAGCTCCTTTCAACTCTCAAAATCAGTATGTAAAACTCTTAATACAAGCTTCAAAAATTTTTGGTGGGGATTCCCAAAAGATAAATCTCACAATATGACTCCTAAATCATGGAAATCCATTTATCTACCAAAAACATTCGGCGGCCTTGGACTCAAATTGATGGAGAAAATGAACCAAGCGCTACTAGCAAAAAGGGGATGGAAAATAAGTGAAAGACATAATGGCTTGTGGTTTTCAATGCTCAAGGCCAAATATCTTCAAAGCTCAAATCTCTAGAGTGCTGAACCAAAATCTTTAGACTCAAGCTTGTGGAAAGGTTTCTTCAAAACAAGAGATATTATCAAGAAAGGAATATGCTACCAAATTCTCAATGGACTCTCGGTCAACATATGGTCAAATCCATGGATACACTCGACGGAAAACTTCAAGCCAAAGCCAATTCAAGGTATGGACCAGATCTACCCATCCATCACAGTTTCGAAATTAATTACAAACAATCCAAGATCATGGGATGTGTCGAAAGTACAAAGTCTCTTTGATCAGGAAAGTATTGTAGAGATACAAAAAATCCCACTGACAATGACCTCACAGAGTCATGATAAAATTGTCTGGACACCAACTAGCAATGGAAAATTTTTGGTCAAAACTGCTTACACGAAACACTCAGCAACCAGATTCCAGAAATGCAAGGCACAATAATGGAGCTTTTCAAACCTCTTTGGAGATTGTGAATCCATGACCGACACAAGCTACTGATTTGAAAGCTACTATGGAATATCCTCCCCACCAAAAAAAGAATCAGCACTGTCGTACCTCAACTTGAGTCACTTGAATGCCCACTATGCAACCAAGCTGAAGAAACTTTGCTGCATCTCTTTGTGGAATGCCAAATAACCCGGATTCTATGGCAACAAAACATCTGGCCATTAAAATCTAGCAAATCTTCCCATCAATTCCATATCATATTGGATAAAAATGATCATACATCCAGAACAAATTTTGGGGTTGCATGATAAAGAAATTCATCATTTTCAACTTTTTGCGGTGATTATCATGGATTTTATATGGAGGCAACGAAATTAATTTATCCACAATCACACCTCAATATCCGTGGAGCAAGCAAACAACCAATTGAGCCAAATTTATGATGATTATAAAGAAGAATGGGAAAGGAAGCAGAGTAAGCCAGAAGAACTATGGATGCCTCTTCTTACATCTTTTCATAGCTTCTCTTTTGATGTAGAAGTTAGAAATAATTTTTCAGTGGCATCAGTGGTACGAAGAAGCCACGATGGTGATATCCTCGAAATCAGAACGGAAAAAATTCAAACATCAAACCCACTGGTAGTTGAAGCTTCAGCAGCTCTACTCTCTTCAAAAATGGCAATCCATCATAATCAAGCAATTATTAAAGGTGATGCCCAAAATGTCATCACAACAATAGAAAATTCTGATTCATCCCTGTTCTGACAAATCTCACCCATTATATTAGATATTCAACAAATTCTCCACAATCAAAATGGGTGGAAACTAGCAAAAATCCATCGATCACAAAATCGATGTGCGCACTCAGTTGTGCAATGGGCAGCAACCAATCTAGTTTTTGAATGCATATCCTTGGATAAAATTCCTAGATGCTTTCTATTTATTGATAGTGGGAAAGACCCACCCTAAACTCTTGTAATTTGCTTTATTCTATAATATGCTTGATTAGAAAAAAAAAAAAAATATTATTCAATACCAAGCCCGGTCTAAATTGCCCCGATCTTCGTAGGATGCAAATAGAAAAAGGCAGGTATGCACTGAAGAGTCTCACCACCTTTGATCTTGGAGAGCTTCTTGGGTCGACACGTTTGCAATCGAGAGCCTCAACACCTACACATTGGAGAGCATCAAGATCCACGAGCTACTTCAAAAACCGATTAGAGCCACTGAGTCAGTTCAAATCTGTTTGCATTTGAACCAAACCCTAAAAACTAAGGGCCTAAGGCCTCGAGACGACCTGCTGTGTTAAAAGAGAAGGAGAATGATACAGAATGATTGTTTGAGAGAGAGAAAAGTGAGCCATGACTGAGAAGTAAGAAATAGGTATAAGGGTTATCTAGATGACATTTTAGTGATAAATAAAAAGCATATAAAAGTTATTGATATGAGTAATGTTAGATACAAACTTCAAATAGACAAGGTCTATACAAGTCCTTTGTAAAAAGGATCGTGCTACAGCCCCCGCTGGGGGCTCCCGCTGGGAGCTCCCGCTGGGACTGTAGTGTATTTTTGTATGTGTTTTTTTTAAGTTATTTTTTATATAATTTTTTTTAATATTTTTTAAAAAATAAAATAAATTTAGAACATTATTAAAAACACTTTCTTAATCAAGAAGTAAAAAAAAAAATTATTAAAAAATACTTCATTAATCACGAAGTAAAATAAAAAATCATAAAAAAATAATTTATATTTTACTTCGTGATTAAGCAAGTATTATTTAATAATATTATAAATTTTTTTATTTTTTAAAAATATTTAAAATCATTAAAAACATCTACATAAAAAAAAGAATTAAAAAATACACATAAAAAAATACACTAGAGCTCCAGCGGGAGCCCCCAGCGGGAGCTCTAGCATTTTCCTTGTAAAAAAGTGAGTTCCATTAATAAAAACTAATTGTTTTTACACTTTTTTTAGGTAGAGTCCACATTTTTACAAGGACTTGTATGAGTCTTGTTTATTTTGGATTTGTACAAATCATTTCTCTTATAGTGGAGTCGAAACGGATAGCAAAACAAAGTTTGATTTCGAAAGTACTGAGCAGCCACACATACCTGAAACACTTGAAGATGCTACAGTGGTTAACAAGTCCTAAAACTATTACCAGAGATACAGTTCCAAAATCACAAATCAACTCATAGATGAAACAATATATATATAAACTTATGAATGAAACATTTTGCTTTATTTAACATATGTACAGTCAATCTATATGTTGTTGCAGTCTGATGGTTGATAATTCCGTTCCATCTTTCACAACCATGGATCCAGTCTTCACAGAGACTTTTCTTAATTACCAGAAAAGCACATAACCAATCTGGTCACAATTTCTCACTACATCACATGACGCCCATTACAAAAGCTTTCAAACTCGAAAATGATGGAATGAAATATTCCTAGAAGCAATACAGCAAGCTAAAGGCTGAAAGAGAAAACAAATAAGAGAACGAGAACATGCCATCTTGTTCCAACGACTTACCACCACCCTTTGACTACAAACCCCACTGCCACCACCACCACGATATTTCACCAAAGAGCAATGCTCTAAACGGGTATGACATCAATTTTTGATGTGTCTTCAAATCTCAAAACAATACCCTCTAGGCTAGCTGGAAAGATACACTGGGCCCATTGGCATCCAGTTGTTAATGGCTCAGGTGGAGGGACAATCATAAGCACATTGTCATTTCGCTGAACAACTCCCATCAGACTAACTGTGCTACCTTCTTTGATGTACCTACAAAACATTAATTTCAGTTTCATAAGATTTAATCACACTAGGCTACTGTTACACGCTTCTCTCAATCCTGATTATTAAAAAAAGGCCATTTGGTTATCAGTTATGAGAGCCAGGAGTTGAATTTATACGTTTATGCATTGGACTACACTTCATGCCAACCAAGGGGGCCCCCTCCCACCAATGAGACGGGAAGAAAAAAGACAGATGAAATTGAACCTTTGGTGGATATTTTCAAACAAATGAATGAACCAAGGTGTACTAAATTCAACAGTCTTTAACCTACCCTTCTTTCAACCGCATTACACGATCATCACTGGAAAGGTTCCTCTCTCCCAGCCATCGGACAAACTCTGGAGACAAGTCTTTGCTTTCTGGGTTAACATCAATAACGACAGAGTCATCAACATACGGAGTCACCCTAGCACCATAGCCAGTCTTGACCAGTGCTCTTAATCCAGACTGGAAATCAGAGATGTAGAAGTCGACCACATGCCTCTATCAATTAACAAAAACATAAAAATCAATATAAAAAACTAAGATATGTTGCACATGCCTCTGCACATTCCTAATGAACACAATGTTTCCAATTAAAACTGACAAGTCCAATCTGCATGAATCAATAATGAGATGGAAACAGAACTTAGAAGGAAAAAAAATGTGGAAAACGAGTTGAGTCAAGACAAGTTTTTGATAGAAAACTCGAGTTTTGATCAAGTCTTGAGCTCAATATCAGGCAACCACAACATGCTTGAACTCAACTTGATTACAATCCTAATCCCCAGTGTATGTCTCAGCATTATATTTGTTTCGAGAAGTGCTAGATCTACACAAATAGCTTACAAAAACAAGCATACACAATGATGTGGTGTGGTGTGATCTGTTGGATCTACCTTACAGAAAAAAGTGACTTACAATCTGATGTATCACATCCCAATTCAACTTTTTCAAATCCCAATACAATAATAATACTAAAACATAATATTTTAAACACTAAAACAAAATACAAAATTCTCATCTCACCCCCCAAACCTGCCCTAATAAACAAAGCATTTCTCATTTGTTTCCACTACAAATTTGCAAACAATGAAAATATAAGATTTATGGGTTGAAAAAGGTGACCAATCGTCCAACCAGAAAGATCAGTAAACCTTTAGGGTTATGAACCATTTCACCAGATTCAAATAAAAAGCATTTATATATCCACCTAAAAATATAGAAAATGTCTCTAGAAATCCCATGGAAAGGTGATGAAAAGACTCAACTCTTTATGAACTCCTGATGGCACCTATGAAGGTAAATACTTCAATTACTCACCTCAGATGATCTTAGCCCCCATGTAAAACGACAATGTGTAGAATTGGCTGGCTTAGAGTCCCATCCTCGATACTCGTATAAACTGGTTGATGTATATACACATCTAGGAACTTTCCGAAATGATGACTCAAGGGGCACATTACCGCAAGTAACCACCTTCAGGGAAGAACAAGACAACACATAAACTTTCTTGAACTTCCTCATGGGGAAAACATAACAAGCCGTAAAGTTATGCACCTCATGATATCCATTCACAAAAATCATATTTCTGCTATCATTAATGCCAGTTGATAACTAGTGTTCAAAATCTCTCTCTCTCTCTCTCTCTTCACATTTGATGTTAAAAAGATTGATTTTACCATTGCAACAATAGATCTTTTAAAGTTCTAATTTTTTTTTTGGATCTGTAAATGCAGGATTAACTTATAAATTCTTCAATTGATTCAATTTATAAGAAAACTTGCCACCATGTATGTCAACATAAAATTGCTAGATTTTGTGTAAGAATTTTGTGCTCCCATGTCTAAGAACTCTAATCATGCCTAAAATGTTAAGCCTTATTTTCCAGCATGAACTTTCACATGTACAAGTCAAGTACTCTGACCTTTCTAGTAATTTCCTTTATCATTCATATAAGCATGCATATATCCCAAACAAGGGGCAGAGCAAGGATAGCAGATAAAGATATAAAAATGAGATCAGGTTCTTGAGTTTTGTACCCCAGAAACCTTCACGTATTGCCCACTTTTTGCAGTTCTCAGTTCAGCATCAGGATAACGAGAAATGTAGCCTGTGATAGCTCTTCTTCCCCAACAAGTATTCCAAACAGATAATGCAGAAACTGTGATGAAAAGAATTGTTACAACAATGAGCAGAATTGAATTGTGTACCGCTCCAAGAATAAAACCACCAGCAAGGAAACCCATCACAAATATCAGAATCACAGACCACAATATTGGCTTTGGGAAGTTTCTTCTGAAGGAATATTCATCATCTTGGCCAATGGTAGTCATGGCTGGGTTGTGAGCAACAGAGGAACCGAGTATTTTGACTGATCCCATAGACTCTAAAGGACCAGAGACCTTTCTTCGGGCCCCAGATGAATTTAGTGGGCCAGAAGAAATGGGCCCAGATGTAATAAGACCTGTTGCAGGAAGAACTGGTGCGATATGGCCAGAGTTTTGGCATGTCACTCCACTGGATTGGGGACCAGATGTCTTCTTTATAGGATTACCATGCTTATTAAGTGGTCCAGAATTTGATTGTTTCAACGAAGCTGAACTGGACAAACCTGAAGATACTGGACCTGAGGTGTACCCAGCCCGAGCTACTGCATTAGCCATGATGGGTCCTGAATGCATGGCAGCACCTCCAAAAGATCCAGTCCTTGAAGGAGCATTATTCAACTGTCCGGATTTCCTAGACTTAGAGCCTTCCATGGGGATATCAAACATTTTACCCAGTTCTCCAGACTTCTTGATATTGCCACCAGTATAGGGCATGGCAGTTGAAGTCATTGTTGGAGTCCTTTCTTTTGGCTGCTCAGGCCGGCCAGAGACGTAGAGGCCACTGCTGAGCTGATGAGATGGGAATCTGGAACCCATCAAGCTCTTTTAAGAGAATCCAAAAGAAGCCACACAACAAATGACTACAAGTATGCTGAAGTGATATTCAAAGTCCTACTACTGCAAATAAGGAAATTTGAAGACTAAGAGGTGTTAGAAAGAAAAAATTAAAAATTGTAGGAACCAAGCATCAAGAGTAAAAGTTCGACTCTGTACAACAAAGCATAAATTTATGAAGTAAAGAGGCCAAAGTGCACTATTCTCCAATCACAATCAAAATTTCCCAATCAAACAAGAACATAAGTCTAACAAAATTTCAAGATATCTTAGTACTAAAATAAAGCATGCAGCATAAACGATTACACATTCATAAATTAAAACCCAGAAGCCAAATTTGAATGAAAGGCCATTAAATAGTAACAGATCTATCTTCTTCTCAAACAAATTAGCAAAACCACCATGTGTACTTTGTAATTCCCTGGATTGTATATAGGAAGGTGGTAATTGGGATCCTACATTGCTTGGGAGGAACAAAGGGCCTCCAATCGTAAAATTGACTAATTCTTTTCACATATAGGCTCATGTGTAGCTTGGACCTTCCTTAGGTCATTACAAACGGTATCAGAGCCAAAGAAACCATAATTGCAGGACTTCAGCCGTAAACCTATATGATGGAATGGCCTAACGAGGACACCGGGGGTTTAATGGAAGGAGATTTTAATACTCTAGATTGTGTATGAGAAGGTAATGAATGGAATCCCACATTGTTTGGGGGGAAAAGTTCAAGCTTTTTATATTAAATCCAAGGGGCTCAATTGTAAGATTGAGTCTTTTTGGAGTATAGGCCCATATATAGCTTAGGCCTTCCTTTCGTTGTTACAACCTTTTGTCGCTTATGCGCTTTATTGTTATGCTTCGAAGAAATTTCTAGATTAAATGTCAATTTGGCAACAATCTTCTCCGAATGGCTAACCAAAGTATAAATGAATGCCAAGAAATAGACATGTTGTGCCACACTAGATGATACTAATATACAATAAGGCTACAAAACTAAGTTGGTGGAAGTGTGTTAAAGTCACCAATGTAGATAGTCTAGCTGGCATTCTAGGGTGCAAGGCGTCGTCCTTGCCTATGAACCTAGGACTTCCATTGGGGGACTTTCAAGGCCAAGACAATTTGGGATGGGTTATCGAGAAAATTAAGCAGTGGTTGGCTGGCTGGCTGGAAGGGAAGATTAAACAGGGGTTATTTGTCCAAAGATGGTAAGATTACTCTAATCAAGAGAACTCTTTCTAACCAACCTACATATTTCATTTCTCTATTTCTGTTTCCTCCTAGTATGGCTGATTGCAGAGAAGCTACAACAAGACTTCCTTTGGGGTGGGTTATGTTAAGAGGCCCAAATCACTGAGGAAGTTGGGCCAAAGTAGGTGGTACTAAGATCTTTGAGGGTGGATTGGGTGCTAGGAACTTGCTCCTATTTGAACGTAAGACTTAGGTGCCGTATCACAGAAAGGGGCAGGAAGGTAACCAAGGAGATGGTGCTCAGTCATGCCAGTGCTTGTTGGCTGGCCAGTACAGTGGAAGAATGTGTTTTATCGGAGGGAAGGAAAGACTTCTTCAAGACATATAGGGATGGAATCAAAGCTCTGTTTGCTCATAGGAGGTCTAACGCTTATGGGCATTTTTTGGAAGTAACTAACTATGGTGGTGGTGGGGGGGGGGGGGGGGGGGGGGGGTGGGGTCGTAGTCTCTTAGCCATCCCAGAAGGAGTGGAAGGAAAGTGTTGGAAGAGCTTTTCAATGGAGTTAAAACAGAGTTTAGCTAAGAAAGCTCCAGTCCTTGAACCACAAATGGACAAAGAGGTAGAGAAGGGGAAGGAGATTATGAGGCAGTCTAAGTCATACGCAGAGGTGGCGGTGGGTGGTGCAGGGAAGAGGGCGGCAACGCATGGAGTTCCGAGTCATCCTTTGGCGTTTGATCAAAACCACAAAAAGGGAGGCATGGCAGGGGAACTTTCGGTGAGATTTGGTCTGAAGAGGGAAGGGGCAAGACACGAATTATCTGAAATGGATAGTTGGACTCTGTCCCATGGCTGTCCAGGAGAAAGCGAGTTGCAGAGGTATCTGCATAGTTTGAAAAAGGAGATAATGGGCGTGAATGAGGATTTGAAAATGTTTTAAGATAATGGCCTAGGCTTGGGCCAAAGTATGCGGCCCCTAAAAATAGGAAAAAGGAAGTCTGCTAGGTGTAATAATTTGAGATCAGACAAAGGGAAGGCCAAACTTGGGTTGGGCCACATAAGCCCATTTCGCCTCCCAAACCCGAAATGGAGGCCGAAGCTCCATGGGCCCTTGTTTGAGAAGGGCTCCACTTCTGGGCCAGTTTCATGGTTCAACAGAAGTCTTGGGCCCATGGACCCACTTCCGTTACACCGGCCAGAGGAGACCCTTATGTCGAAGCCGGTAACGTCCGTCGTCGATCTCGACGACCCCTACATCGGCATTCCTTCGTCGGTGACAACAACTCCTGCGTAGAAATGCACGCAAGCTTCTATTGAACACACGGGGGAGGCTTCTGACCTCAGGGGGCCACAGATTTAGTCGTTGGCACTATCTGATCTGTCCCCAGTCATTATGGCAGAGAAGGCGATAGGTTGGGTATCTAAGAAGTCCACAGTAGGAGCGGAGTGAGCAGATTCATCGGATGAGGACTTGGCAGAGTTTGTGGAAGGCTTGGAGCACTGTGGGAAGACACAGATAACAACGATGGGACCCTTGGCTCTGGTTGCTGGGCCGTCCATAGTTCTGTCACGTGATCATGGTGTAACACCAAGGTCTAAAGTAGGGTTCATCGAAGTTGCATGTACAAGGTCGCTAGAGGTGAAGGGACTTGCTACCAACCCAGAATCTCCAATGGAGAGTACCAATGGAGTTGTTGAGGAGGCACAAGATTTGAATAAGGGTTTATTGTTGGTGTCGTTTGGAACTACGTCGGGAACTATGTCGGGGGAAGATGTTGTCCCCTTGGTATCTCTTCCTCCATTAAACAATATAGATGGATCATCTTCGGATTGGGTTTTTCAAAAGGTTAATGAAATTCAGCATATTGTGGGAATCTCACATGGAGGATGTGAAGACCAATTTAAAGCACTACTCACTGCGATTGAGGTGAGCCACTTGCGTGATACCAAATCAAGCTTTAAGAAAAGCAGGGAGTTGAAACGTCTTTCTTGTGTAATCAACTATGACGCTAAGGGCGGTAGCTCAAGTCGTATATATAATACTTTTACTTATAAAAAAAAAAGTGCCGTTTGGATAGTGAGTTGAGATGAGATGAGATGAGATGAGATGAGTTGAGATAACAGTTGAAAATTGAATAAAATATTGTTAGAATATTATTTTTTAATATTATTATTATTTTGGGAATTGGAAAAGTTGAATTGTTTATTATATTTTGTGTGAGAATTTGGAAAAGTTGTAATGATGAGATGAGATGAGATGAGATGAAACACTTTAACTATCCAAACGGGGCCTTAATCCTTAAAAATAGAGTCAAAGCCCAAAAGCCATAGAACCATTTTGAACAAAATTTAAGGCAAGTAAATTCCGATAGACTTAGAAGGTAAATAACCCAAGGAACTTCATGCTAACAAAAAGCACCAGAATCATCCACTTACATGAAGGTTCCTAAAATCAATCCCATATTTTGGAAAAGAAAATAACTAATGGGCCCTCTAGGATATTAAATTACTTGTCAAAAGTAACTAATAGCCTAATTCCATACAAATTGCATCTCAGTATGTTGGATCTAAACCAGATTTGGAACTAAAGATCATAAGAATTATATAGTTTTCAGATATGTACCATCCAGAACAAAAGTTCAAGCTAGACAAAAGCATATCACATCACCAAATTAAGGAAATTGCTAATAAGAAGAAACTTCAAGATGACAGTTTAATGAAATAGATGTTATAACTTCATTGGTTCCCAACCAAGAACCCAAATCATTCACAACTTCCTATATATCCTTCTTCTACATTTTAACCAACCAAGGACACTAACCCAGAATAAAGGTGACCCAGGTCCCAAACTTCAACATGATTAAATATGAAAGTAGATCTCCTATATTTAGAAAGGTGTCAACCATAGCAGCAACAGACGTCTATCTATTAACCAAGAATTAAAACAAAGCACTCCCTTAACATCATTCTGAGGGAGGACAAACGTGTTATTATATATAACATTTGATCTGAGAAACATAAACAATGAGAATTGAATACTGACCAAAAAAATAAAATAGATTCTTTACTTTCCATTTTCGTCAACAGCAAAACATACTTAAAGGAAAAGAGTATTGATGACCCATATTGTAATCCACATTAATTCTCAAGAACAAAAAATATATATTTTCACAACCCTAATAATAGAAGCGAGGCATACCAGATCAGCATTTCGACCTAAAAGCAAGGCAATGGGGATGATCTGGGGAGCAAAGGAATATAATGCAGTTATATATATATATATATATATATATATATATATATATATAGAGGTGCAAAGCAATGTATTAGGTGGACTGTTCTTAGGTGGACTGAATGCTAATAAAGACTGATGGAATACCGAAACAGAAGAAGTGAAATAGATTGGGAAACGGAAATATTGATTTTGTAGTAGTAATGGTGGAAGTTGTACTTCTGCTTGTGACACTGAGATCCCATCTCCATAGCTGTCGCCATCCCTTTCTCTCTCTGATGTTGTGTTTCCTCTCTATCCCTCCAAAGAGCCGCAACGACTGGTTGGCTGTCACGTCACGCAGAAGCCACCAAACTCAGGAAAGAGATCTTAAAGCGAGAATTACGTTAAAAAATATAATTACCTCGAGGCAGACAACTTCCCCCTCTCTCTATTTTTCAATCTGTTTACTGAGTTTTATTTGTTTTAAAGCTTTACTCAGTTTTGTTTTATATTCTTTTAAATTTCTTTTCATATTTTTTGAAAAAGAATTTACAAACTCATTTAAAAATATTTCCTTAATAATTAAGTAAAAAAATATAAAAAGATAATAAAATGAGAATAGGTAGCTTTTGTGGGGATCATTTTCCTTACTGTGAACGGTGAACAATGATGTTTATGCCTAAAAATGACCTAAGAGGCCGGAAGGGAAGAAAGATTCTTTTCCGACCCGCTAAGACTATTCAAGTCTCGATCAGTGTAGTCCTAACGGGGATTGCTAAGACTAAACCCGTTAATCTGGTGCAGTTGTACAGCGTCAGTACAACTGTACAGCATCGGTGCGTACATACATGGCGGTGAGCAATAAATAAATGTGGAAGAAATAAGATATGGAGACACATAGATTTATATGGTTCAGCATTGGGCCTATGTCAACGAGTTGTTTGGAGGACAAATCCACTGTAATATCCGTATTTTACAGTCTCTCATGGTCTCTCCTCCTTGTTGTACAATGGAGATTCAAACTCTATCTTCTGGTAGAGATTCCCATCTGGAGTCCCTCCTGTGAGGTTGAAGAAGTTGAAGTCGAAGAAAGTCCCCCTAATAGTCATCTGGAAGCCCATTTATCCTCTTCTCCTCCCTTGCTTTATTCCTCATCTTCTCTCCTTTACGGCATATCTCAACTTTTCATCCTGACACCATTTTCTTTCCTCAGCTTTTTGTCCCCCCTTCCTTCTCTCTTTCTTCCTTCCTGATGAGTCCTCTCACATTGGACTGGACTTGGAAATCTAATATGGGCCTGAGATATCTTATCCCCTCTAGTTATTCTTAAGGACAATTCACACTGAAAGAAGTCGTTGGAAATCTTCAAGATAAAATATGTGACTGAGGTAGTTCATAGAAATCTGTAACAAAATAAATTTTGGGAGTGGATCCCTTGCCTTCCGCTTGCGTTAGGCGATAAAGATTTCTTCACGCAAGGCTAGGTGGAAGATAGGCTCGTGCGGGCGCGGAGCTCGGCTTCAACAGGAGATGTACTCGATCGCGAAAAGTTCGAGCACGAAGCTCGACTTTGGTGGGAGATGTACTCGACCGCGTAAGGTGCGAGCGAGTGTAGTCAAGCAATCAAGTGACTTGCCTGCCTATTCGAGTGCCTAGGAGGCCAGGCTTTCCTTGACCTTGCCCGCCTATTGATTCGTTATGAAAATGGTGATAAACCGGGCAGCTGAAAGACTGGACCCACTTGTCATGAGGGAGGTCGAGCAGTGCACAAGACTGGACTCGCCTATCATTGTCGCAAAGCATATATTCATTCAACGTTTTTTTTTTTCGAAGGTGTTGGTGAATGTTTCCTCTCCGATGTGAATTGCTGCTAACGTTAGAGTTTGTGTGTTATAACCCATGCAAAGTGGTCAGGGAGCTCGTTGACCACCTAGGTCCACCTTAGGTGGTTGTCGAGCCCTTCAACTCGTTCTCGAAGGTAACCCGCACATGACAATTGTGGAGCTTAGAGGCATGCTAACTCTGAAGGCTCTATCCCGAAGGTAACCCGCTGACAGCGGTTATGACACGAGTGTGGGCACCCGGCGTTTGTTGATGGATATGTCGCCTTGGAAGTAATGTCGGGTAGTGCGTAAGACTAAACCCGCACTCCACCGTGAGAGGGGTCGAGTAAATTGGAGACTAGATTTGCCTCTTTAGCCTCACGGGGGAGGTGAGTAGTCGGGCAGTTCATAAGACTGGACCTGCCTTGTCGTCCTGGATGGAAGTCAAGCAGTAAGTCAGACTGAAATCGCCCTACTAATTATGTGGAGGTCGAGCAATACGTCAGACTAGACTCGCCTCGTTAACCCCTTGCAAATGTGAGAAGGGGGTGTAGCAGACTGGACTCCTCGTTGACTTAATGGAGTTCAAGTAATACGTCAAACTAAACTCGCCTAGTTGACTGGATGGAGGTCGAGCAGGACATTTGTGACACCCCCAACCTCCGCTTGGGATGGAACGAAAACTTAGAGCGTCAGGACATGTAACACAAGGTTACATACAACTGTTAATGACAATTAATATACAATGCCTCCTATAAAATGCATATAGCAGTATGTAATAACCGCAGCGGAATAAGGGTGACTAAATAAAACTTATGCCAGAATAAACTAAAACATCTCAATTTCATTCATAACCATCGTTAGTTTAAATCATAACATAGCATAATCATAGTATAATTATTCTTGCTAAGAAATCTCCATGTTAAATCATCTGCTTCATGTGTTCAAAAGCACGAGTTAGGGCTATAAACATCAAGATGAGGTCCAATATTTTGTTAAGGTCCAACTCCTTTTCAATCAATCAGATTGTAACCAACCGCTCAATTTTCTCTCGATTGGTTACAAGTTTCGCATTTGCGTTTTAAATCTCGAATTTGTGTTTTAAATTTAGCAGATGATTTTTAAAGTGAACCGAGTATTTTAAAATCCTCGAAATATTTTAAATGGCGAAAATTATTTTAAATGGGGTATTTTTAATATTATTGAACCAAAACTATTTTTAAAGTAAGCCTCTTTATATTTTTGGAGCCCCAAAAATAATATAGTTTTACAAAAGTATTTTATTTAAATGATTTTATTTCTTTAGGAATATTATTTAATATTCATTAATTTATTTTACGTTAAAAACTCTATTTATTTAGATGTTTTTATTTCTCCTATAAATATTTACTAAAACTCATCATTTTATTTTATGATGAAGACTCTTATTTTCAGATTAAGAATAAAAGTTGGTTTAAAATTTAGTGTATTTCCCTTGCAACTATTTGTATCTGTCTTTTATTTTAGTTGGATTTATCTCCACCGTTAAATCTAAGTTAGGAACCTAGATGTAGGGCTAGGATTAAAACCCTGACCCATTTTCTTTTCTCTTTTATCCCTCTCCCCCTTCCCCACGCCATCGCCCCCTCTCAAGCTAGAACCCCAATCGTGACTCTCTCTTCTCCCTCGCCTCCATCGCGCCACCACCATCGACAACGCCACGTCCACCCACAAGCAGTCGCCAGCCGACTGGCTCTTCCTCCCTCTCTTCCACTATGCTTCTCACCCTGTGGACCTCTCTCTTGGTACCTCCCTCTCCTCCTCACGATTTCTCCCCCCTATGGCCATTGTCCTCACCAACAACTGAGCTCATCGCCATTCCTTTATTTCTTTGTTTCTCCCCTCCTGCTGCCATGCACCGCCACAACCCCCAGCCATCGGCGTCCTCTCCACCGTGGGCCAATACTCCACGCCTTGGTGCCACCACACACCCAGCTCTCCTCCTCCCCGAATCTCACTCCCTTTTTGTTTCTCTTGTCCCAGCCGCTGTCCGCCATCCACAGCCCCTTGCGGCACTGCTAGCCACCACCTAGCTCCTCCACCTTATCACCCTCTATTCCCCACGCGAAACAGAGAAAGTTTCCTTGCTCCTTCGCCAAGCTCTGCCGCAAATAGCCACGTCCCCTCCACTGGACCCTCCTCAATCACGACAATTCCACCCATCTTCTACTCTCATCCACTCCACGTGTGAAGGGAGAAAATCCCTTATGTTGGGCCGAATAATGGGCCTAGGTCACAACCCAGATATTTGGTCTGGGTTGGATTGGGCCGGAGGCAAGGCCCAGTCATATTACCTGGTCTGGTCAAAAAACAAGTAATATCTGGATCAAGACTCGGGTAGGAAATCCGGGTCGGGTCATGCCGATGGGACAGAAGATGTAGGACGCATCCAAGGCTTGAGAAGGAAGAAACACAGCATACGTCACCGGACAGGAGGGTTTACGATAGATCACACCCAACGTCAATAAGATGGAAGGGACCCGGGACAGAAAGCCTGCCGCATTCAATGCTCCAAAGCATAAGGCATGCCGCATTCAATGCAACCCAGAGTAGAAGGCATGCCACATTCAACAACACAAGCATATTATTCCCTGCTATGCAACACCCCACTATGGTGGGGGCCTGGTCGGTAACTATAAATAGGACACTACCAGCAGTGGACAATGTAATCATCTTTAATCAGTCAATCTATCACTATCACCTTACACTATCATCTTCATTATTATTTATCATCTTCTTCATCATACTGACTTAAGCATCGGAGGATCAATAGACCTCGAGGTCCCCCACCCCCCGGTAGTTACTGTGCAGGTGATCGCTCGTATACCGGGGGCGTGAAGTTGCCTAGGCTCACGAAACACGACATCAACAGTGGTGCCATCTATCGGATCTCTGTTGTCCCATAACTAGCGTGTCCTTCGTATGCCGACAACAACCCGCTCTCAACATTCGCAATGTGAAAAGATGAAGTCCGAAGCAATGGAAGCATGATTCAATCAGCAAAATGAAGCGATATAGAAACTCATGGCAGACATGGAGACCCTTCGACAAGAGAACATTGCCTTCGAAGGAATGACGAAGAACTTGAGGCAGACCAACAAAGTCATCACTCTAGGGACCATCCTTAGCCTAATGCAACCACCGCAGAAGAAGAACGTCGTAGAGTAATTTGCAAAGCAGATAGGCCAACCTTCCACGGTGGACCTGCTACTCACCAACGCTGAAATGCCATACAGTACGGGGATTTTGGCGGTACCTATACCTCCAAAGTTTAAAGTTCCTCAGATGGAAGCATACGATGGGTCGAAGGACTCTTTGGAACACCTGGAGACCTTCAAAGCCCATATGACTCTCTACGGCTTCCCCAGTTCATGTAGGGCTTTCCCCCTCACTCTGAAGGGGGCAGCACGAGTATGGTTTGGTTCTCTGCAACCTGGAACCGTAGATAGTTTCAACGAACTGGCGTGTCAATTCTTAACTCAATTCATGGCCAGCCTAACGAGGAGAAGGCCAGTGGCCTATCTGTTGACTGTTAAGTAGAGGGATGACGAGAGCCTTAAGTCATGCCTCTCCTTGTTCAACAAAGAACAGATGACGACGGACGACCAAGACGAAAAGATCACTCTGGCTACACTGTTAGGAGGGGTCCAGCCTTGTAACCCCTTTATGATAGAGATCGCCTGAAAGAACCCATCAACCCTGAGGGAATTCATAGACCGAGCAGACGGTTACATAAACGGAGAGGATACACTCTAAGCATTAACTGCCCCCAGAAAGAGTGACTTGGAAAAGGCGGATAAGAAAACGGCAGACCAGCATCAGGGGTTGAACCAAGGGGCCCACAAGAAAAGGATTTACGAAACCAAGGGCAAAGGAAAACCTAGCCCTCGTGATATGAACCCGCGGGAATGAATTCCCTTGAACCCACAGTCAATTTGAAAACTCCCCAAGAAAGCCAATAATCAAGTCAAGGATGGAGAATCTAGACCCGATGAGAACTCGTTTCAAGAACCTAGATTATATTAAAATCTAGACCCGTTGAAGAACCCGTCTCAAGAACCCAGATTATAAAGGAGGAACGCCACAAAGGTTGTGATTTACCTTTGATAAGTTCAAAAGTTCAATTAAGAACAAGAGGAGTAAAACTCAACTCACAATGAATAAATTCATCAAATTTCATAAACTTCATAAACTGATTAGAATGAGGCTACATAGAGTATTTAAAGCAAAACCTAATGAAACCCTAGCCAAAATAAACCCCCACCTTCCAAAAGTGCCCCTGGATGAACAGTGTCGCGGCTACAGTGCTGCGCTACAGTAACTCTGGGCTACAGTAACTCTAACCCTAGTTCAATAAAATAATAATTTTCCCAACATGCCCTTGCATAGGCCCCTTAAGTGCTTCCCATAATAAACTCAATTATTCTAAACTAATAACATAAGTTCTTTAAATGACTTAAATAAGTTGAAACCCTTCAAGAGCTCAAAGCATTTGCCCTCTTCCGTAGCTAATCAAATGAATTAAAACTGGATCTTCATCCTTCAAGCCCCATCTTGAATGTTGGGCTCTTGCTAAACTTGTCCCAAGTGGATTGCATCAATCCTTGCATTGTCTCCTTGATCTTCTTGGTCCATCTGGAAGTTGCAAATGATCTTTAAGACTAGGTCCATCTTGGTTCCCATCACCTCGTATACACTCTAATTTAACGGTAGAAGCTGAGGGGACCTAAGTCAACATGAAGAGCAAAGAAAAAGTTTGTCACGCCCCAAATATTGTTCCTTCCATAGGAGCAGTGGACATAACACGCAAGATTGCTATACGAAGTGGAGAAGATTTGATGACCCAGAGATTCGTGCCAACCAATATAAAGACGAGAGGGATGAGCCACGACGGGACTACCGTCCCTACTCTTGGAGAAACCAGGACAGAAGCCCTGTTCGAAGAGACCATGACCAAAGCCCCATTCGGAGGAATCGGGGTCCAATTCGTAGAAGTTACAGCCTGACCCGCAAAGACTAGAATCCTGCTCGGAGGAATAATAGAAGCCCCGACAGAAGAAGAATCGAGAACCCCCGTGAAGAGAACTTGCGTTAGGGAAACTCGAGAAGAGAAGAACCCCCCCATAGGCAAAATTAGCACCATAGCTGGAGGATATGCCGGGGGAACGACTTCCTCGGCATGAAAGGCCCATGCTAGGAGGGCCAGGTACGAAGAAGTATTCTCTTCCCAACGACCATCCAGTAACAACAGGGATTCGTCCGGAGAATATCTTGTGACGTTCAGTGAAGAGGATGGTGAGGGTTTGTCATGCCCTCATGACGATGCATTGGTAGTAATAGTGCAAATTGCTAACTATCAGACCAAAAGGGTATTAATCGACAATGGCAGTTCCGCCGACATCCTCTTTGGGAAGCATTCATTAATATGGGGATCACTCCCGATAGGTTGCGGCCAGCACCTACGCCCCTCAAAGGCTTCACAGGGGACACCGTCCAACCAATCGGGGCGATCGCTCTATCTGTATTGGTAGGAACCACTCCCAAAACAACATCTCTCATGATAGACTTCTTGGTAGTGAAGGCTCCTTCTTCGTACAATGTGATACTCGGACGCCCATCCTTGAACCAAATGAAGGCTGTGACTTCCACATATCACTTTAAGGTAAAATTCCCGACCCCATTGGGAGTAGGAGAAATGAGTGGTGAATAGCAGTCTGTAAGATATTGCTACACCTGGGAGATGAAGTCGAAAACAATAGCTATACAAACTCTTAAGCAAGGCCGCGTGGAAGCGACCACACCTCCACTTCTGGCTCAGACCGGACTAGACCAAGAGGTAGGAGATTAAGAGGCATTGAGGAAGGCGGAACTCAACGGGGCGGCCATGCCTCCACCCCCGGCTGCACTAAGGCAGGGGGAACCCAACGAGCTGCTACTTTTGATACCAATGGATCCTGAAAAACCAGAGCGGACTGTGCGAATGGGATCTAAATGTCTGCCGAGCTAAGCCAGTCTATGCAACAACTACTTGTGGAACATCGTGATGTCTTTGCCTGGTGCCATGAAGAAATGCCGGGTATCGATGGATTGGTAATAGAACACCACCTCGGTATAAACCCCGAGGCCAAAAGAGTCCAGCAAAAGTGCCGCAGTTTCAGCGAGGAGAAATATGTCGCCATTGCTGAAGAAGTGGAACACCTTTTGATGCGAACCAAGATGAGCCTAGTCTTAAAGATCATTTGCAACTTCCAGATGGACCAAGAAGATCAAGGAGACAATGTAAGGATTGATGCAATCCACTTGGGACAAGTTTAGCAAGAGCCCAACATTCAAGATGGGGCTTGAAGGATGAAGATCCAGTTTTAATTCATTTGATTAGCTACGGAAGAGGGCAACGACAAGACTTAAAGGCTTTGAGCTCTTGAAGAGTTTCAACTTATTTAATTCATTTAAAGAACTTATGTTATTAGTTTAGAATAATTGAGTTTATTATGGGAAGCACTTAAGGGGGCCTATGCAAGGGCATGTTGGGAAAGTTATTATTTTATTGAACTAGGGTTAGGGTTACTGTAGCCGAGCTACTGTAGCGCGGCACTGTAGCCGCGATACTGTTCATCCAGGGGCACTTTTGGAAGATGGGGGTTTATTTTAAGCTAGGGTTTCATTAGGTTTTTCTTTAAATACTCTATGTAGCCTCATTCTAATCAGTTTATGAAGTTTATGAAATTTGATGAATTTATTCATTGTGAGTTGAGTTATATTCCTCTTGTTCTTAATTGAACTTTTGAACTTATCAAAGGTAAATCATAACCTTTGTGGCGTTCCTCCTTTGTAATCTGGGTTCTTGAGACGGGTTCTTCAACGGGTCTAGATTTTAATATAATCTAGGTTCTTGAAATGAGTTCTCATCGGGTCTAGGTTCTCCATCCATTGACTTGATTTTGGCTTTCTTGGGGAGTTTTCAAATTGACTGTGGGTTCTAGGGAATTCATTCCCACGGGTTCATATCATTTGGTATTCAGAACAAGGTTTTCAATCAAGTCTGATTCTATCTTTTAATTTTAGCATCCTTAAATTTAATTCTAGGGCTTCATTGTTCTAGGATTGCCAAAAAAAAAAAATAGAAACAAAAAGTAGGCTGCCAAAATTCTTAGGGTTTTGGGTTTGGCTGAAATTTGCATCACCTAGGGTTTCAAAACTCTAGGGTTTTCCTGCATCTCTAAGTTTGTCAATTGCTTGGTGTGCCGTTCCATTGATTATCTTCTACTTCATTGTCGTGCTTGAATTCAATTGCTTGATTTTCACAATTGAATATTGCTATTTGTGATTGAATTAGAGAAAAGAAACGAAAGGAAAAGAAAAGAAAAGAAAGGAAAGGAAAAGAAAAGAAAAAAAAAATTCGAAAAAAAAAAGAAGAAGAAGAGGAAGAACTTGCTAGTTGGTGTCTTGTTTTATAATTACTCTTTCCCTCGTATAAATTTCTTGAGTCTCGTGTCATTTTATTCATTCCTTGTTTCTTTCATCTATATTACTGGTTGGAATAATACAAGATTGTATTATCTTGATTTAGTTCAACTAGTTCTGAAAGAACTTGAGTGAGAAAACTTTTGAGGTAAAAGGCAAGAGAGTGTGAGGCTATTATCGGGAAAAAACCAATTAAAAGTGAAACACGAGTGGAGTGCCATTATTCGAGTGTAAACACGTAAGGGAGTGTGTAAGGTTTTCCACTAACATTGTTTTTGTGCAGGATATTATGATGTCTCATAGAAGTGACTCATCACCAAACGGTGTGGCAGATAACTCATCTTTTGTGTTGCAAGCCATGCAACAACAGTTTGAGCGGTTGAACTTGGTGTTGGGTGAAGTGAGAGATAGGATGGATAATCAAGAAGAAGTGATTAGAAATCTGCAAGGTGAGAGAGGTAGGAGGCGACATGAGCGTAGTATTGAGAATGGATATGAGAAAGAAGAGTATGGTGAGTCTCTTGTTTCTAGGCGTGCACTCAATACACAAATTAAAATGAATGATAGAGAGCAGCAGAGTGAGAACGTTTTTCATACTAGATGCCACATCAACAACAAGTATGTAGTATGGTCATTGATTTGAGGAGTTGTATTAATTTGGCTAGCACTACTTTAGTTGAGAAATTGAATTTACGTACCTTGAAACACCCTATACCATACATGTTGCAATGGTTGAGTGATTGTGGGGAGGTTAGGGTAAATAAGCAAGTGCTAGTTTCTTTTTCAATTGGAAAATATCAGGATATGGTCCTTTGTGATGTTGTGCCTATGCATGCTGGTCATATTTTGTTAGGGAAGCCATGGCAGTATGATAGGAATGTGATCCATGATAGATTAAGGAACATGTACAGTTTTGAAAAGGATGGAAAAACAATCAAACTTGCTCCTTTAACTCCAACACATGTCCATGGGGATCAATTGAAATTGAAAAGTGAGGTTGCTCAAAAAAGAAAGAGTGAAAATGAGAGTGATCAAAAAAGAAAAAGTGAAAAGGAGATTGAGCAAACAAGCAAGAGTGAAAGTGAGAATGAGCTGAAAAGCAAGAGTGAAGGTGAGTGTGAAAGTGAGAATGAGCTGAAAAGCAAGAGTGAAGGTGAGAGTGAAAGTGAGAGATTGAGCTGAAAAGCAAGAGTGAAGATGAGATTGAGAAGAAAAGAAATAGTGAGACCGAAATGGAGAAAGAGAAAAAAATGAGAGAGAAAAAAGAAGAGGGTGAGAATAAGACCTCAAGCACAAGGGAGAATGAGTTGAAAAAAAATTGTGAGGTCGAGAGTACAAAAAAAGAGAGTGACAGAAAAAAAAAGAATGAAAAGAAAAAAGAGTGTGAAAGGAAAAAAGAGAGTGAAAAAGAAAAAGAGAGTGGAAAGAAAAGAGAGTGTGAAGAAAGTGAGAGAAAAACAAAGAGAAAAGTGAGTTTTTATGCTAAGGCAAGTCTTAATCCTAACGAACTTGACGTATGTTTGCCTAGTATTGTTGTCTCTTTGTTGCAGGGATGTGAGGTCGTATTTCCAAGTGGTGTATTTAGTGGATTGCCACCCATTAGGGAGATAGAGTACTACATTGATTTTGTGCCAGGTGCAACAATTCCTAACCGACCTTTCTTGGAAGAACATGAGTCATTGACACACTTAAAGGGAAAAGGTAAGTTGTTGACTATAATGTGTGCTAAGCGGGAGGATTGTATTGAGACTTTTCCTCATGTATTTAAATACACACAAGGTATGGAAACTTTTGTGGTTGATGCTTTAGCAAGAAGGTATGTACTTATCTTCATTTTAGATGCAAAATTGTTGAAAGTTGAATATGATAAGGAATTGCATGCTAATGATTATGACTTTGCTAGTGTGTATGGAATATGTGAGAAAGTATCGTTTGGTAAGTTCTATAAACTAGATTGGTACTTGTATAGAAAGAATAGATTTTGTATACCTACTAGTTTTATGCGTAACTTGCTTGTGTGTGATGGACATGGTGGTTTGTTGGGTAACCATGGTGTAAGGAAGACTTTTGTTGTGTTGCATGAACGTTTGTGGAAGTATCATTTGTCATTCATTCATGTATTGCATGAACGTTTGTGGGAGTATCATTTGCCATACATTGATGTGTTGCATGAACGTTTGCGGGAGTATCATTTTTATTTCATTGAGTTTGCATATAATTGGAGTGGTCATTCTGGTAAAAATAAGATTTCAGACATGTTGCATGAACGTTTATGGGAGTATCATTTGCCATTCATTGACATGTTGCATGAATGTTTGCGGGAGTATCATTTGCCATTCATTGAATTTGCATATTGGAGTGGTCATTTTGGTTCGAGAAAGACTTTAGATGTGCTTCATGAACATTTGTGGGAGTATTGTTTGCCATTCATTGAGTTTACATATGATTGGAGTGTTCATGCCACCACTAAATTTTCACCAATTGAAATTGTTTATAGACTTAATCAATTTCCTCCTTTAGATTTAAAGTCTTCATCAGTTGATGATATGGGTAGCTTGAATGGACTATTCCAAATTCTTGAACAAATTAATGAAAATGCATATCTAATGGATCTTCCAGGTAAGTATCCTGTTTCTACTATTTTCAATGTTACTAACCACTTTCCCTTTGATCTAGGTGGAGATTCGAGGTCGAATCCTTTTGAGGAGAGGGGGAATGATGGGAACCAAGATGGGCCTAGTCTTAAAGATCATTTGCAACTTCCAGATGGACCAAGAAGATCAAGGAGACAATGTAAGGATTGATGCAATCCACTTGGGACAAGTTTAGCAAGAGCCCAACATTCAAGATGGGGCTTGAAGGATGAAGATCCAGTTTTAATTCATTTGATTAGCTACGGAAGAGGGCAACGACAAGACTTAAAGGCTTTGAGCTCTTGAAGAGTTTCAACTTATTTAATTCATTTAAAGAACTTATGTTATTAGTTTAGAATAATTGAGTTTATTATGGGAAGCACTTAAGGGGGCCTATGCAAGGGCATGTTGAGAAAGTTATTATTTTATTGAACTAGGGTTAGGGTTACTGTAGCCGAGCTACTGTAGCGCGGCACTGTAGCCGCGATACTGTTCATCCAGGGACACTTTTGGAAGATGGGGGTTTATTTTAAGCTAGGGTTTCATTAGGTTTTTCTTTAAATACTCTATGTAGCCTCATTCTAATCAGTTTATGAAGTTTATGAAATTTGATGAATTTATTCATTGTGAGTTGAGTTATATTCCTCTTGTTCTTAATTGAACTTTTGAACTTATCAAAGGTAAATCATAACCTTTGTGGCGTTCCTCCTTTGTAATCTGGGTTCTTGAGACGGGTTCTTCAACGGGTCTAGATTTTAATATAATCTAGGTTCTTGAAACGAGTTCTCATCGGATCTAGGTTCTCCATCCATTGACTTGATTTTGGCTTTCTTGAGGAGTTTTCAAATTGACTGTGGGTTCAAGGGAATTCATTCCCATGGGTTCATATCACCTTCTAACTGCGGGGTTCATTTGGGAAGTTCACTATCCTGAATAGTTTTCCAATGTTGTACTAGTCTAGAAGGCAAGTGGGAAATGGAGAATATGTGTCAACTTCATCGACTTGAACAAAGCCTGTCCTAAAGATAGTTTTCCCCTCCCAAGGATAGATCTGATAGTGGACTCGACGGCCAGACACACCTTGCTCAGCTTCATGGATGCATACTCCGGCTACAATCAGAACAGGATGAGCCTTGATGTTGAGGAAAAAATGGCATTTATCATCGAACAGAGGACTTTATTGCTACAGAGCAATGTCGTTCGGCCTAAAAATGCAGGAGCAACATACTAGTGTCTGGTCAATAGAATGTTCAAAAACCAGATCGAGAGAAACATGGAAGTTTAGGTAGACGATCTTCTGGTTAAGAGTAAGAAGTCCGAGCAGCATCTTGATGACCTCCGGGAAGCTTTCGCAGTACTGAGAAAATACAAGATGAAGCTCAACCCACAAAATGTGCTTTTGGAGTCGAGTCAGGAAAATTCTTGGGTTTCATGGTCTCCGAGCGAGCGATTGAAGCTAATCACAGAAAAATTAAGGCGATCGTGGACATGCCTCCACTCCGAACTATCAACGAAGTCCAGAAACTGATAGAGAGGATAGTCGCCTTGGGCCGTTTCATTGCAAAGTCAACCAACCAGTGCCGTCCTTTCTTTAAGGTCCTGCAAAAGGTACAAGAATGGGATGAAGATTGCAGAAGGGCCTTCAGTGAGTTGAAGGAATACTTTGTTCATCCACCTTTGCTCAGCCAAACCACACCAGGAGAAGACCTGATTGTATCGCCCAATGCGGTGTCCTCCGTGTTGACCTGAGTAGAAGAAGGAGTTCAACGCCCGGTTTATTATGTAAGCAGGGCCTTTTGAGGGGCAGAAGCCAGACACCCCCGAACGAAAATGCTAGCATTTGCATTAGCGATCATTGCCAGACGGTTAAGACCCTACTTTCAAGCTCACCCAATAAAAGTCCAAACTGATATTCCCTTGAGAAAAATATTGTAGAAACTAGATACTTCTGGTCGGATGACTAAATGGGCGATCGAGCAAAGGGAGTTTGAGATCGAGTATCTTCCACGCACCGCAATAAAGGGCTAGGTGTTAGCAGATTTTGTAGCCGAGTTCTCGAATTTTCTAGAGGAAATGGTCCTTATGCCACTGGGCAAGCCGTGACAGGTCTATGTCGACGACTCATCCTGCTGGTCCGGGGGAGGAGTAGGAGTCCATATAATAATAGACTCAGGAGAAAAATTTGATTATGCACTCAAGCTTAGATTCAAAGTTACCAATAACGAAGCCGAGTATGAAGCACTCTTGTCAGGTCTAACGATTACCAGATCTTTGGGTGCAACTGAAGTTGAAGTAAAAACTGACTCTCAGATAATGGTGGGACAGGTAAGTGGACAATTCCTTACGAAAGGAGAAAATATGAAAAAAGATCTCCAACGGGTAGGAGAAGAGTGGGATCTCTTCCAGTACTCTACCATCCATCAAATTCTGAGAGGAGAGAACCAACAAGCAGATTGGCTAGCCAAAGCGGCTTCAGGGCAAGAAGAATAACCACTCCCAGATCACATTGTAATCCAAACTATTGATGTGGCAGTAGTAGGAATTCAGGTGTCAACTATCGAAGTCCTACAACCCCCAGAATGGGCCACGGACATTTTAAAATTTATTTGAGAGGAGATCCTCCTAGATGATCAGGAGGGAAAAGTCAGGGACCGAGCGGCTCGGTTCACTTTGGTGAAGGGAGTTCTATAGAAAAGAGGCTATGCCGAGCCTCTATTAAGATGCATCTCCTCCAAACAAGCTCAGTACGTGCTAGCGGAAATACATGAAGGAGTTTGTGGGAATCATGCGAGTGTAAGGGCATTAGCAGCGCGAACTAGTTGGCTAGGTTACTATTGGCCTAACGCTCACAAGGATGCCAACGAGTTCACCCTAAAGTGTCTCAAATGCCAGGAAAACGCTGCCATTCCTTATTGCCCTCCCGAAAAACTCACTTCTGTCATGGCCCCATGGCCCTTCGCGCAATGGGGATTGGATCTCATTGGCCCCCTCCCTGTAGGCAAAGCAGGAGTAAAGTTTGTCGTAGTGGCAGTAGACTATTTCACGAAATGGGTGGAAGCAGAGGCTCTGGCAACAATTACGGCCCAGTCAATTACAAATTTCCTCTGGAAATCTATAGTCTGCCGCTTCGGAATCCCTCAAAGATTCATCTCAGACAATGGGAGACAATTCAACTATTCTCATTATCGAGAGTGGTGCTCGGAACTCAGAATCAAGACTAAGTACTCTTTACCGGGACATCCCCATGCCAATGGGTGATTGAGCTGAATTATTGCATATTTTATACATTTAGAACCAATATATTTTATTTATTTCATTACATTATTATTGGTTTTAGATGAAAAAATGGTTAAGATGAATAAATTCGAGTTGTGATTTAAATTGGTTAATAGCATGATTTATGCTTAATTTTATAACTTGTGATTTAATTGGACAATGTTCATTCACATGCACAACATATTTTTGATATTCTATTATTCTTATTTTATTTTATTTCTAATTTCTATTATTTTATTTCTAATTTCAAATTCAAAGGACTTTCAAGTGGGCAAGACGTTGAAACAACCTAAGAACTTTCAACGAGTGTAGGACTCTTCAAATAAAAATAATGATGGAGTTTGAGAGTAATTCGGATCAGAGTCCAAAATGCGTTAGGAGACAGAATGGACACACTTTAGTATTTTAATCATAACTTTCCATTCACATATTGGATTGATACGATTCTTAATGCGTTGGAAAGCTATCTTAAAGGGCTACAAAGTTGTCTCTAATAAGGAGTTTCAAATTCGAACTCCTGAAGCACATACGTGGCTGCCAAGTTAAGTCCTAAAATTTAAGCGATTTTGTGTGCGGGAATATGAAGACATTAGGGTTTCTTCCTACCCCATTTAAGCATATCATTAGCATGAAATTGGAGACTTTTGCATAAGTAGCGCTGCACATTTGAAGAACTCTTACAGGGTCCAATTGCCGCTCCAGCCACTGCATCCATTTCCTACCACCTCCATCTCCATTCATTTGGCTTGCTCTTTTCACTCTCTACTTTTTATTTAATTTCAGTTTAAAATTTATGGAATATTTTTGTGATATTTGGCTTAGACTTTTGGGCATTTTATTTGCTGTTTCTTTACTTCGTGTTATTTATTTTTCTCGTTTCATTAAGCTTTCATTTAACAGTGATTACAATTGCTATGGATTAATTTTGAGAATTTGTGATTTGAATACAAGGATGAACCCTAGAATCTTGATTTTGGGACTTTTCAATTTTCAATTCATATTTTGTCAATTACTTTCTATTCTAGTTTAATTCTTAGATCAGTTTTATTAATCTCTTAGTTCCATTGCATATTAGATCAATTCAAGTTTAATTAGAATTTAAATAATTTCTGTTTTATTGTTTAATTTTCAGATTAATGAAGATTGTTTAGTTTAGTTGATTTTCTTTATTGTTAAATTCAATTTGTTATTTTTTTTTACATTTCATTTCGACACTCAAAAAATCCAAAAATATGAATCTAGTCCATGACTGGTGTCCTTTTCATTCTTCTTGCACTCTTCCATTCATTGCACATACCATCATTTTTATTTTCTCTTTGTGAATATTTTTACTATTTTAAACGAGTTTGATTTTAAGTAACTTTCCCTGATGAGACGATCTAGGAATTTATTCCTAATTATTATGCGACATCTTCCTGCACTTGGGATAGCCTTTGTGCTACTCATTGGAAATGAATGTATTCAATACTTGCAAGATGCCTGGTGATTGCGACGAGTCAGAAGTGCATGATGTTGAAGTGATTTCAGAGTTTCAAGAAATAAAGAGAAAGGCCTACGATAATTCCCGCTTGGCGAAGGAGCGAATGAAGACCTTGCATGACAAGAAGATCCATGACAAACATCTTGTCCCTGATCAGAAAGTGCTCCTCTACAATTCAAAACTGCATCTTTTTCCCAGGAAGCCAAAATCTCGATGGAAGGGGCTATACATTGTAAAGAAGGTTCATCCTCACGGGGCGGCAGACATTGTCAATCCAAAGAATGGCAATAGCTTCACTGTCAATGGACAACGTCTAAAGCCGTTTCTGAAGATTTTTGATCCACACGAAGAGATCTTGTTTGTGCAAGATTCCAGGGAAGTGTTTTGATCTTTTCCCCCCTTTACAGCTTTCTTTACTTGCATTTTGTTTGTTTTTATTTGTTGTTTTGCTTTGATTTTATATTTCATCTTGATTTTGTTTTGTTTTGTCTTGCTTGTTTATTCCTGTGCACTTTGTTTTCTTTCGTTCGATTCATTGAGGACCATATCTCTCACTAGTTGGGGGTAGCGTGTGTGCACATAATTTAAAAAAAAAAGGGAAAAAATTTGCATTAATGTGATGTGCATTGATACATATATGATTGACACACACTCTATTTCTAGTATTTTGTGAAATCTGAGTATCTTGGTGGAGTAGTTGAGCGGAATGGTTTTGTAAAGATTTATTTTCAAGCTTAAGCATAGAGCATGATTTTTAATACATCATATTTTGTTGATGTGTGTAGCTTGAAACACCAGAATGCTATTGAGATGAGACTTGATAAGATTTTTGTAGAACGAATGATAAATTTTGAAGGACATTTTGCACATGCTTACGCTTGTAGTGTTTCTTATTTACTGTTCATTGATTTAACACAGGAGAAGTAGACTACAGGACTACCGAGCCATGCTTCAAAAAGAAAAAAAAGAAAGAAAAAAAAGAAAAGGAAAAGAAAGAAAAAAAAAAAGAGATTTGAAAAGAATAGAAAAAAAATAGATAAAGGCGGATTAATGAGATTTCCTAAGTAAAGGGCTAGAAATAGTTACCCAAGACTTTGGGGGTTGAGTGTTCAACCTTTAAAAATAGAGCTGGCGAGAAAACTACTAGTCCCTTGGGCTTTGAGATAGTTAGAATCAGCAATGATTAATCTTAAGGTTGAAAAATCCTATGACAAATCATGGCTAGTAATGAGGAACACACAACTAGTTTAGCTCCACACACACATTTGAGTTCTGAGTCATTTGCCTCAATTGTATGTGAAAGATTGTTGAGATAGTCTTGGTGGGTATAGCCCCTTGGGGTTGAGTAGTGACGCGTCACTTTTGTGAGAATTCGGAATTGTGTTTGATTGTTTCTGTTTGAATTTCGATCTTTATGCAATATTCATCTCAATTAATTTTCACTATTTTGCTCATGGATTAGCAAAACGCTAGTTGGGGTAGTGTGATTGAGCTGAATTATTGTATATTTTATACATTTAGAACCAATATATTTTATTTATTTCATTACATTATTATTAGTTTTAGATGAAAAAATAGTTAAGATGAATAAATCTGAGTTGTGATTTAAATTGGTTAATAGCATGATTTATGCTTAATTTTATAACTTGTGATTTAATTGGACAATGTTCATTCATATGCACAACATATTTTTGATATTCTATTATTCTTATTTTATTTTATTTCTAATTTCTATTATTTTATTTCTAATTTCAAATTCAAAGGACTTTCAAGTGGGTAAGACGTTGGAACAACCTAAGAACTTTCAGCGAGTATATGACTCTTCAAATAAGAATAATGATGGAGTTTGAGAGTAATTCAGATCAGAGTCCAAAATGCGTTAGGAGATAGAATGAACACACTTTAGTATTTTAATCATAACTTTCCGCTCAAATATTGGATTGATACGATTCTTGATGCGTTGGAAAGCTATCTTAAATGGCTACAAAGTTGTCTATAATAAGGATTTTCAAATTCAAAATCCTGAAGCACGTTCATGGCTGCCAACTTGAGTCCTAAAATTTAAGCGATTTTGTGTGCTCCCTATCTACATTAGGGTTTCTTCCTACCCTATTTAAGCATATCATTAGTACAATATTGGGGACTTTTGTAGAAGTAGAGTCGCACATTTGAAGAACTCTTCCAGGGTCTAATTGCCGCTCCAGCCGCTGCATCCATTACCTACCACCTCCATTTCCATTCATTTGGCTTGCTCTTTTCACTCTCTTCTTTTTATTTAATTTAAGTTTAAAGTTTATGGAATATTTTTGTATTTGCTGTTTATTTACTTCGTGTTATTTATTTTTTTCGTTTCTTTAAGCTTTCATTTAATAGTGATTACAATTGCTATGGATTAATTTTGAGAATTTGTGATTTGAATACAAGGATGAACCCTAGAATCTTGATTTTGGAACTTTTCAATTTTCAATTCGTATTTTGTCAATTACTTTCTAATCTAGTTTAATTCTTAGATTAGTTTTATTAATCTCTCAGTTCCATTGCATATTAGATCGATTAAAGCTTAACTAGAACTTAAATAATTTCTGTTTTATTGTTTAATTTTTAGATTAATTAAGATTGTTTAGTTTAGTTGATTTTATTTATTGTTAATTTCAATTTGTTAGTTTTTTTTACATTTCATTTTGACACTCAAAAAATCCAAAAATATGAAACTAGTCCATGACTAGTGCCCTTTTCATTCTTGTTCCATTCTTCCATTCATTGCACATACCATCATTTTTATTTTTTCTTTGTGAATATTTTCACTATTTTAAACGAGTTTGATTTTAAGTAACTTTCCCTGAGGAGACGATTTAGGAATTTATTCCTAATTATTATGCGACATCCTCCTGCACTTTGGATAGACTTTGTGCTACTCATTTTTTAGTGAGTCAATGAGCAAGTAGAAGCAACCAACAAAACATTACTTAACATCTTGAAGAAGAAACAGGGAGGCCTGAAGGGGGGATGGGTTGAAGAACTTCCAAGTACGTTGTGGGCATACCGAATTCCAGTAAGAACCCCAACGGGGGAAACTCCCTTTTTCCTCATCTATGGAACAGAAGCCACAATACCGGCTAAAGTGGCAATACCCACATATCGAGTGCAACATTATGATCCGGATCGTAACGAAGAACGATTAAGAGAGAACTTGGACTTTTTGGAAGAAATGAGGGTGGAAGCTGTAAACTGAGCGGCAGCCAACAAGCGGAGAATTGAGCAGTATTTTAACAAACGAGTCAAGCCCAGCAATTTCAAAGTGGGGGGACATGGTTTTGAAACAAACAGGGGTTGCTACTCAGAATGAAGGCAAACTAGGGCCCAAGTGGGAAGGACCGTATCTGGTAACAACAACTAGAAGACCTAGTTCGTATCGACTTAAAGACCACGAAGGACACGAGTTGCCGCATCCATGGCTCGAACAATGTAAGATTATGATTAATTGAAATTTTATGGACTAATTTCGAGTGTTGCATTATTGTGTCTCCTGTAAACAGCCTAAATCAGATAAGCTCGGTCTCTAGATTGGCCACAAAGTATAAAGCACAGGAACTGAGCCACGAGCTCTGACCAGCTAACAACTATTCTCAACGCAGTCTAAATGACTTGCCGAGCTTCGTGCAATATGTGAAATGTGTTGGTGAGGGAGCAGGGCCCTCGGGCTTTACCAACCTATAAGTGCCAATCCACGAAGTATAAAGCACAGGAACCGAGCCATGAGCTCTGACCTGCTAACAGCTATTCTCAACGCAGTCTAAATGACTTATCGAGCTTCGTGCAATATGTGAAATTCGTTGGTGAGGGAGCAGGGCCCTCGAGCTCTGCCAACCTATAAGTGCCAATCCACGAAGTAGAAAGCACCGGAACCGAGCCATGAGCTCTGACTTGCTAACAACTATTCTCAACGTAGTCTAAATTGTAACAGCCCGCTAGAAATTCATTGGTGGAATTTCTATTGACTTTAGGAATCTCGTGAAAACCCCATAAGTTTTTACGAATCGACCAATCGTATAGGTTTTAGTCTGTCAACATAGTCAATGTTATCACTCACTATGGTGCTAGAAATATAAGTTTTATTTATTTGAGGTGGTTAGAAGTGTCAGGATGCATTATGGTCTACGCCATTAGACTCAGTGGATTATTTAGAATTTTATGGCTCAATAGCTTATTTTCATAATTCCGGACAAAACGTCTGTTGGAAATTGTGAAATTATTTTTAAGAGCACTTCGAGGTTGAATTTCTGTAAAAGATTTTCACTGTAGGTTAATATGAATATTTAGGAATTTTTAGTGTTAAGTTTATGATTCACTTTTTCGAAGTGAATTGTAACCTCGATAAGCGCACCAATTGCAATATTTCAAAATCATAGTGTGGAATGTCCAAATTAGATTAGAGAAGTTTTATTTGGACACTTGGCAAGATCTTAGCCACACTTAGTGAATAATATTAGACACTTGGCACCATGAGGAATGTTTGTTGGATTTGAAGGAATCAAGGTGTGAGATCATGCCACTTAAGCAAAACCTTGTTTCATCTGCTCAACCAAATTGTGCCAGACCAAAGAAGTTTTCAATCCTAATGAAACCCTAAATGGTGGGAATCTAATTGAAAGCCCAAAAGTTTTGTTGAAATCGAAACCCTAAACGGTTTCCCCAAAACCCTAAAGTTGGCCTCTAAACATTTTCTAATCCGATTTATAGCATTGTGTTTAATCACTTGATTAAATCACTTCCACATGCTATTAATCCTTCAAATTTGTGTTAGAACATCATTATCCAACCTTGTTAACCTTGAGAAATTGATTGGACCAAGTGATATTGGATTTGGGCTTGATAGCAACCCAAACCCTCTTTAAACCCCAAAATTTAGGCCCATTCGGTTTAGGCCCATTAAGGCCCACGAATTTGGTCACCATAGGATTGCTTCATGGCTAAGTTTTGTACCCCCACTTGGCTGGCCAGATCTTTACAAGAAGGGCCTAGAAAGGTTCTTGAAAGACAAAGCTAAAGGGTCACCTTACTCTTTCACTCTCACACTCCACCTTAAGAAAAGATCTTGGTCTGATTTTTATGAGAAGAAAAGGCCAACACTCAACCATTCCTTCAGTCCTATCACTTTACATAGCTTGTGTAAGAAGCTCTCCAGTCCACTTCCCACGAAAAGCAATTCTCCTTTACACTTTTCCTTCATAAAACACAAAAGACACTCTCGGACAGTTTTTCTTACCTCTTTTGAACGCCCATTTCGAAGCTTTTTTAAGTATTTTCTCGCAAAGTTTCCTTCATGAAAGTTGTTTCTTTTGAAGTCTAGTTTACTTGTATATCTTATTCGTTCCATTTGGAGATCATTTGATTGGTAAAAAGTTGTTTAGACTCCAGAAAGGTCATTCTGGGCGATAAACTGGAGAGTGTGTTATATTTTGGAGTTTTTGACCAAGCTAATGAATAGATCTTGGTCCGAAATTTTTATGAAATACTGTTAACATGTGTATATGATTATTGGTTAAGGATTTGCTACATGATTAAAAGTTTTGGTGAAATATTTTCTTTGGTCTAGAAACTTAGAAACTGGAAGTGCAAAACAGTTTCTGTTTTGAGAAAGTTTAAATCTTTTATGGTTTAATCTTATTCCAATGGCTTTGATATTTTTATTGGAAGATCCTAAGCCTCTTATATACATGTTAAAATGTTATTTTGAAGATATTGGATGTTAGTTTCGAAGATAGGAAATTTTATGCAATGAGGTATTCAGTTAGGCCAAAGTGATGATGTTCTTGGCTAAATTTATGTTTTGGTTGATGTTTAACCATGTGATCTTGAGTTTGATGCTTGGATCTGTTTTAGAACATCTTTTTAAACCATGTGATGTTTTGGTTTGAAGATCACATCTTTATAAGTCATGGATCAAGAGGTTGATCAAAACAAGTTAGAAACAAAATTCTGTTTTGAACTTAGAAGAAAAACTAAAAAGTTCAAGTATGGTTTTAGTGATTTTGATGACTTTTGTTCATGATTCAAAACATGATTATACTTAGGAATATGTTATGACTATAGTAGAAGAAAAATTTTGGTTTAATCATGAGTTTTGAAATTTGAAAGAATTACAACAAAATCAAGGGAAATAGCCTTGTAAGTTTCGGACCTATAGAGTTTTAATGGTTGTGTTTAGTTTTAAATTTTTTTGAATTGATATTTGAGCTTAGGATAAAATTTACATACTTATGTAAATTTTGGTGATTTTTGGAGTTAGGATGCAAAATCTTTAAGTTAGGGGTAAAATTGTCATTTTCCCACATGTAGAGGGTAAAATGGTAATTTTACTCGAAGTTGATATTTCTCCATATTTCTAATTGTTAGTGATTAAGTTCTAATTTTTAGAAATCGCTACTTTCAGTTTCTCGTGATCGCACTTGAGTTTTGTCTCGAAGTGCGAAGATCGAGGTAAGTTAGCTTTTAACTTACTATCAATTTAATGTGTATGTGTGATAAGTAAGGGAACTAAATTGTATGTATGCATGTTATCATATGTGCCATGCCAAGTCATTACATATTTATCTGTTACACATAATTTATTCTGTCATGAATTATTCATCTATACACAAGATATTCTATCACGTATTGCTATACGAGACACAGCAATTGTGACACGTAGAATACGTGGGGCCACAACAACTGTGGAGTACGTATTAACGCACTCACAGCTGGTATAAAAACCTGTGATGTGATGCGGTAATCGGCTGGGACACACGGCTCAAGGGGACCTATGTAGCACCCATATGGTCACTTTAATGATTAAGTTTATTGAATAAGATTCCAAGTTCAAGTCATGTTTCATGTTATGTTATGTTCAAGTTTACGTTCACGCAATCATGGTAATCCCATGAGACAAGAATATGTTTCAAGTTCTGTTATGTTATGTTCACGTTCACAATATGTTCCGAGTTCACATTTATGTTATGTCATGCTCAGGTTTATGTTATGTCCATGTTCATGTTCAAATTATGCATGTTCACGTTCATGCTATGTTTCAAGTCCATGTTATGTTTTAAGGTCACGCTCATGCTATGTTTCAAGTCCATGTTATGTTTTAAGTTCACGTATATGTCATGTCACGTCAAGTTAAGTTTAAGTTTCCGTTCAAGTTATGTCAGCTCATGCCATGTTATGTCAAGTTACATTATGCTTAGTATTTCATGCCATGTTATGCTAGGATATGTTATGCTTTCTATCGATTTGATTATGCATTCATACTTTTACTGCTATGCATGCATCATTAACCTGTGTGGAAGTTTCCTGTTAACCTGCTGAGATTTGTAATCAAATCTCACTGTGGTAGTCCCAACTACCATTCCCTCCGAATGGTAGATCTTATTACAGGATCTGAAGGAGAATCGAGAATCGACCAACTAGAAACGGTTGACTAAGCGACGATGCGACGTAGGTGTTAGTACAGTAGTTACCTCAAATTACTACTTGTATCTATGGAGTTCAATCTCAAGCACTCTTTTGATCACAATCATTTTGGACTAGTGTTGTGATATCAGTTTTTAAGTATGTCATTATGTATGAAGTATGTTTTAAGTATTTGAGATATTTCAGTTTGGTGCATAGTATTGCTAAAGAAAAAAATTATCCGCTGCGAATATTGCATAATGCTAGATGCATGTTAGGAATTTTGCATCTTATATGTCATGAACGGGGGGCAGGTAATCTTGTGTTGCATGTCTCGACGCTTCAAATGTCCGTCCAATCCCAAGCGGAATATGGGGGCGTCACATAAATGACTTGCCAAGTTTTGTGCAAGGATGCAGAAACAAACGAACAGGTACACAAAATTATTTTATGTACAAACCAGTCCTTCGCGGGATACAAGTTCGGTCGCCCAATTAAATGAAGCAAGAGTTAACAAAAAAATGTCGGCTCGGAAGAACTTCACATCAACAGACCTTTCACCACTCGGATTGAAAAAGCTCAACGAACAAGAGCGGAATAAAAGCAAAAAGTCGTACAAACAGATATACAAAAACAACAAGTCCTTTTATTTCCCGAACATGGTTACAAATAGAGACCTCTTATTTCCAAAACAGGGTTACAAACAGGGCAACTAGAAGAATAGTGCGTCAACTAGAGCAGAATAAAAGCGAGAAGTAGCACAAACAGATATACAAAAAGAACAAGTCCTTTTATTTCCCGAACAGGGTTACAAACAGAGGTACAAGAAGAATATTACATCAGCAAAAGCTACAAAAACAAAAAGAAAAATCTTGTCCGGATAAGAACAAGATGATCAGAAGTGCAATATTTCCATCAAAGAAGAAGCCATCCAGTAGAATCCCACTCTGGCCAGACAGGATGGAGAGCTTGGCAGTACCTCCATGGCCAGACGGAATAGGGAGATCGGCAGTGTGACTTCCCCCTCAGAGAAGATGGACGCCCTGTCGGTCCGAGTTCATCGGAGCAGAAGTAGAATGCTCAGCAGTAAAGTTACATCTCCCCTGAAGGGACGCTTATCTTTCTTTCTCGGGGGAAGGGAATCTAGCGGCACCCTACCAAGGTTCTCTGAAGGGCGAATTGAGATTCAAGGTTGGGCAGGGTGGAGGGGCATTGTAGGGAACAGAGGGTCAGTAGGGAGGCAAGAGAAATCAACTCCGAAGATTTTATTGCCCCTTGAACTATCTGTTCCTGCCCTCCTCAGTCGTGGCTGCCGCACCATCGCCTTGATCGAGCACCGTATAGAACTCATAGGAAGTGAGTCCTGATGCAATGCTTACGGAGGTTGGCCCCCCGTAAGCAAGAGGGCAAGAATAAGTGAGGTGCCATAAGCAAAAGGGCAAGGACAAGAGATATGGAAAGTTTGTTTCTTCTTCGATATTCGAACCTCCATAACCAACGACAGCCTGAGCACCAAAGGAGAAGGCATTGCCCTTCGTAAAACACAAGAGGAAAGAAGAAATCCATAGAAGATAGCCAAGTTTGGGAGGAAGAAAAGAGATGCGAGGTGGGGTGAGTTTCCTAGGAAAAGGGAAGGGACCCTTTTATAGGCGAGAGTGACACTTGACGTCCCCAGGGTACCAAAACTCCTGGGACCTCCCTGGGCAACCATATGTCCCTAAGGCCTCCCGGGTCGTCCAGGTGTCTCCCATGGGAAATCGTAGACCCTTGCGATTCGAGGATACGGGAAATTCCAACTGACGCATTACACAGAGTTCATGGAGCAGTTAATGAGGAGATTATTTACGGGAAATGCCAATCGGTGCATTACATGGAGTCATGGAGCAGTTAATGAGGAGATTAATTACGGGAAATCCCAACTGGCGCATTACACAGAGTTCATGGAGCAGTCAATGAGAAGATTAATTATGGGAAATCTCAACCAGATAATTACACGGAGTTCATGGAGCACTTAATGAGGAGATTAATTATGGGAAATCCCAACCGACGCATTACACGGAGTTCATGGAGCAGTTAATAAGAAGGTTAAATGCAAAGCCTCAACTGACGTGCTGCGCAAAACATGTGGAAAAGTTAACAGCAGGCACGACTGCGTTAGTAGGAGTGGAACAACATTCAACTCGAACAGGGAGTGAAGAGACGTCAGTAAAAGTAGCATCAGGATAAACATGAAATCAACAGTAGATCAAGACGCCCACGTGCGTAAAAGTGGTGCCGCGCTGTAAAACACTCGGGACGAAGAGGTTTCTACGCAATGAAACACCTAAGCATTGGTTCAACCGTAAAGAACTACAGAATACAACAAATCCGAGAACGAAGAAAGTAGAACACGAATTATCAGCATACGTCGGCACGTGCATGAAGACTTAATAAGAATTTAGACCGATGTGTAGAACTGCCACTCGGCGAACACTACTACAGGAGTATCTACTCGGTACCCAACGAAGATTGCTGTGCGGTAAACGCCTGAACATAGGCTCAGCAAGTAAAAGACTATAGGATGCAATGGGCACAAAGGAGGAAAAATCATAAGCTTCGAATCAGCCGAGCCTAGACAAAGGCAGAGGTACATTACTTTGTATGAAGTTATCAAAATTATGTCAAAAACCCAATGCAGGCCTAAAAACAGCGAAGGAAGCGCACAAACTACTGGCATGCCTCCATATAAATATGAGGACTCAACAAGGATTTAGATCGGTACGAAGAACCCCCACTCGGCAATCACCCTAACCAGGGTACCTACATGGTACCCATCTATACAAAAGGGTCTCACTCGCCACTCTGTTAGCATTGAATCTCCATCAACGATGAATGGAGTTAAACAGTTCAATAAAGAAGAAAGGTCAGCAAATACAGTAAGCAATACAAAAGCAAACGAGATATATATATCATTAAAGGGCACCATTTCATTGCTATCGTCAAAATTACAAGGGGGGGGGGGGGGGGAATACATGCGAGTAGCATGAGGGGAAATTGGGAACTAAGAGGGAGCATCGCGGAAGGCTAAGGGCATGTCCTTTACTCCCCACGTTAGCATTTTCTTGTAGGCATTCATGTTCAGTGAGATCTCTCGAAGATTCAGAGTACGAAGATCGGTCTCGGGGTTCTGAAGAAGCATTTCCTGAAGACGCTCGAGACCTTGCTTATACCCATTGATCCATGCTTTGTTGCGAAGGGTGGGAGCCTTTCTGAGTTGAGACTCCAGCTGGTCTGCGCTGTCCCGAGCTGCCTCTAAAGAAGACTTCATGCAGGAGACTGAGACATGGGCTAAAGCTTTTGTTACATCTCCTCGTTTGGCTATTCCTAGGTACTTATGAAACATGCGACATCGAATCTGGGTGGTGCGCTTCTTCTCACTCACCAGCGTTTCGATGTTCTCCTCACTTTGCCTCAACGCCTCTTGAGTGAATTCCAGCTCGCGCTCTAGCTCAATCGCACGTTTCTTCTCATTCACCAATGCCTCAGCGATTTCTTCGATTTTCCTCAGCACTTCCCGAGCAAACTCCAGCTCGCGCTCCAGCCTCAGAACCTCGAAACGGGCACCTTCTCTCTTGGCGAAAAGGGGACCAGTCTAGACTCGAAGATCCTCAAGGTCTTTCTTTGTAGACTCTAAACCTTCGATTGTTGAGGACATCCTAGTTCGGATTATGTCCATCTCCACATTCTTCAGCTAGATCTCCTTATCCTTAATCTCGTGCTCCATGGCCATTACCTTTAGCAACTTTTCCATCTTCTTGGCTTCTTTCTGCTAGTCATGGATCTTCTGGTGGCAGAGCGCGTTGTCCCCTCTCAAGGACTCATTCTCCACCTCTAGAGCGCGAAGGTCACCCATCAACTTCTCCCCTCGGAAGTTCAACAGCTTGTTTAATGCCCTCTAAGCTCTGAAATCTTCTTCAAGAACCTCTTGCACTCGAGAAACCATATCGGTGGCCTGAGAAATCAACAACAACAAAATTGATTAGCAAAATATGGAAGACCAAAACGACAGTATAAGAAAGGTACTTATGTTAGCAAAAAGGGACCTGAACTTCTGGGCATGCGCTTCAAAAGATTCTGCCGGGCCTTCTTATAAGCTGGCTCGGGACTCGGTGAATTCCCTGGGCTAGAAGAGGAAGGTGGCTCGGTGCACACCAACGGCAGACGAGCTTCGACATGTATGGAAGGTTTGTTGGATCCCTCCTCGTGCAGACCAGGAACTTCAACAAGAGGAGGATCCTGTGGGAGGAAAGACTGGGAACCTGACGGTCCTCAGCTTGGGCCGAACTCCCGCCCTAGGCAAATCCCGAGCGGGGAGGGTTGCGAGCAGGGGAAGAATCGTCCTCCACCTCCATTATCTCAACGTCCCCTTGCAAAGGAGAAGACTCGAATTGAGGGACATGGCTTTCCTGAGATGAATAAGTGTGGCTCGGCATAAGATAAAATAAAAAAATGGGTGAACAGAGAAAAGCAAAGAGGGAAGAATAGATACCTGAGCAACGCCAACTGAAGGGGAAACTCCTGGAATTGTTGAGGGGGAAGAATCGTCCTCCACCTTCACTATCTCAACGTCCCCCTGCAAAGGAGAAGACTTGAATTGAGGGACATGGCTTTCCTGAGACGAATAAGTGGCTCGGCATAAGATAAAATAAAAAAATGGGTGAACAGAGAAAAGCAAAGAGGGAAGAACAGATACCTGAGCAATGCCAACTGAAGGGGAAACTCCTGGAATTGTTGAGGGACCTGGCTCAATAGCCTGCTCCAACATTGGTGGGAGCACTGGAACTTCGGGAGGAATGGGTTCCATAACCCCCTCAGAATGTGGCACCATGGTCTCCAACCGTTCGGCAACCTCCGCAGTTTCAGAAAAGGTTAACCCCACAGCCCCAACAGAAGGAACCTCTGTCTCCAAAGGCAGAAAGGTAGGAATGGGGATCGAAAGGCCACCAGTGTAAGCTGGCTAGAGGGCTCCGAGGGTGGAATAGGGGAGCTAGTGAAACACTCCCCAAAGGATGCCTCAACCTCGGCAAGCATTTCTTTGAAAAGAGATGGTCACCTGCGCAAGGGGACTTCCTCCTCCAGGAGAGTCTCCTCGAGGGAAGGGAAAACACCCATCCCCTGCCCAGGACCCCGAGGCACCAGGTCTTCAAAAGCCTAAGCAAAAAGGAAGGCAACGGCAGCTTCTGCTACTTCTCCCCTCGCGGGGCCTGCAAAAGAAGGCTCAACGCCATCATTTTATACTTAAACAGATTTAACAAAGGGAAGGAATTTAGAAGTCTCAAAGAGTTACCACCAGGAGAGTTGTTTTCTGGAACGGTTCGGCGGGTACCCTCTGCAGCTCGGTGAGCATTGCCCTCCGAAGGAGCTCGGCGAGAACTACTCTTAAGAGCAGCTCGGTGAGAGCCACTCTCCGAAGCGTCTCGGTGAGAACTACCCTTGGGAGCTACTCTTCAGAGCAGCTCAGTGGGAGACACCCTCTGGAGCCACTTGATGGAGCAACTCGGCCAGAAACACCCTCAGGGGCGACTTGTTGAGAGTCCCTTTTCTTCTTACGAGGGGCATTTCGCTTAGCGGGATGCAGTAAAGTGGCCGGAATCTCTCTAGTAGGAATTGACTGGGTGGGAGCAGAAGTCCCTTCCTTTGTACTGGACCACTTGGCGTGGTTACCTTCGGAAGGAGAATCCGCACGATGTTTCTCTCTTCAAGGAGAGAGCGAACCCGATAAAAAGTCCCAGCCTAACAAGGTAGTGAAGAATGTAATCATCATTCAGCAACGCCTCAGTTTTGGCTAGGTCGAGATGTGCCATAACCCAGGATATGATAGAGGCAACTCTGAATTCCTCCCTCTTTGATAAAATGATAGCAAGAGATTTGGTCGTCAGAACCTTACCCCAGATGGATTGGATGGGGAACTCGTTGTATTCACGCTCCCCCATTGGGCATTCCCATCCAGAGACCCTAATGAAAAAAAATCACCGATGCCATTCCTTTATCGAAGAATAACGCCTCTCCAGAATAGTGAAGCATCTTTTGGCAAAATGGGATTGGAAGCTACAACAGTTCCCCTTGAGCCGATTGATCCGGTACACACTCAGAAACTCCAGGGCAGTTAGGTTGGGGTTAGGCGCCAAGCGCCAAGCAATAGGGTTAAGTTGCGCCGGAGTATGTTGCAGGAAGTCTAGGATGTTGTGCACCAGACGACAGAATGGCAGACGCAGGCCAATGGAAAACATGTGGGGATAAAGAGCCACCTTCGTCGATAGACCCTGCTCGTCAACCATTGTAGCACGAGGTTGAGGGAGTTCCAGAGCAGTCTCAGCAGGAATGGGGAACTCTCTACAGAATAATTGAAGTTTATTACTGGTCATAGATGACGTCCACTGCTTCCCAGCGTAATAGTTGAACTGGGCCTTGTTCACGCTTTGTTTAGCCATGGTAAGAATAGACTGAAGAATTAGAGAAACTTTTAGGGCTTCGAAGAGGCAAAAAGAGAAGAACAAGACGAAAATGAAAGGAAAGAAAAAAGAGGAGGAACGAGGAAGAAGAAATAAATAGGAACGACATGATAAACGGTTACGTATTCGAAATGATGGGGCAGGATTTGAAGAGACGCCTCAGCTGTGGGAAGACGGCGTGACGTTTACCTACCGCATGTGTACACAGAACGAACCAATCCTGGGCGATGTTGGCGCGGCATAAAGCAACATTAAATAATGAGGCCGGCATTAATGGTTACGGAGAGATCAGTTCACATCAACAATGGATGGGCAAGTGCCCATTGGCCCTGTACGTTTTCAGACCAGAGTTAAGAAAAGAGAATCTTTGAATTTTCAGCTCACAAGTGTGCTAAAAATTTGCAAGGTACTGTGAAGGGAGAAAATCCCTTATGTTGGGCCAAATAATGAGCCCATGTCACAACCTAGATATTTGGTCTGGATTGGATTGGGCCAGGTCATTTGAATTTCCAGCCCACAAGTGTGCTAAAAATTTGTGGGGTACTGTGAAGGGAGAAAATCCCTTATGTTGGGCCGAATAATGAGCCCAGGTCACAACCCAGATATTTGATCCGGGTTGGATTGGGCCGGAGGCAAGGCCCAGCCATATCACCTGGTCTGGATCAAACAAGTAATACCTGGATCAAGGCTCGGGTAGGAAATCTAGGTCGGGTCATGCCGACGAGACAAAAGACGTAGGACTCATGCAAGGCTTGAGAAGGGAGAAACACAGCATATGTTAGTAGACATGAGGGTTTACGACAAATCACACCCAACGTCAATAAGATGGAAGGGACCTGGGACATAACGCCTGCCGCATTCAATGCGGCCCAGAGCAGAAGGCATGCCACATTCAATGCGGCCCAGAGTAGAAGGCGTGCCGCATACAATGCAGCCCATAGCAGAAGGCGTGCCGCATTCAATGTGACCCAAGGCCCGAGCAACGCATAGCAAGCCTAGGCCCTTCATGGCTCGGTAAGGTGATGACATAGGAGCAGCTCGGTGAATCAACAGCACAAGCATATTATTCCCTGCTATGCAACACCCCACTATGGTGGGGGCCTGGTCTGTAACTATAAATAGGAGACTACCAGTAGCGGACAAGGTAATCATCTTTAATCAGTCAATCTATCACTATCACCTTACACTCTCTCATCTTCATTACTGTTTATCATCTTCTTCATCATATTGACTTAAGCATCGGAGGATCAATGGACCCCAAGGTCCCCCTCCCCCCCCCCCGGTAGTTACTTTGCAGGTGATCGCTCGTATACTGGGGGCGTGAACTTCAAGAACTTAAGCTTCCAACACAAGAACTCACAAGAACTTCAAGAACACTCAAGCACGCACACACCTTTCGGTTTCTCTCAAAACTAAGAGGGAAGATGGCTCTCTGTAACGCCCATCCTTGAGGTGGAAATATTTATAAAATGATTTTAGAAAGGATGACTGGAATTACCGTTCAATTTAAAACTTTTTACATCCATACCCAGGATGCAAGACTCTACGTTATAAAATAAAATGTGCTTTGAGAATAAAAGAGGTTTACAGTGGAAAAACATTAATCTTAAAATAAAAAGGCCTCTCATACAATTTAACTCTCATGCCTAGACTTCTGTGCTCTTCCCCATAGGCCGTGTCCATCCTGACGTGTACTGCTCATTCAGTTACTAGGGGGGAGGGGCATACATAAAAACTTAAATGAGTTGATGACTCGTAAGCATTACTTCATACAGTTAAAATATAATAACATAGGTTTTCATTCATGCATTCATCATTCCATTCATACTATACGTACATGCATACATGCATTCATTTGAAAACATCACTGGACGGGATTTTTCTTTAAAAAGGATTTTCTTTCGTAAAACGTTTCTCTTATCAGTGCCTTCATTTCTTAAAGAATGCGGTGCATTCATACATTCTTTCTTATCACTTTCTTTGGCCGGTACACACTGTTACACCCCGTGTGTTGGGGTTAGCGGTCTTCCTTTGGACCTGGACTCCGCCTGTGGCCATGGGTTGGGAATCCCTTTTCCATCAGGGGGCAACACTGGGTGTATTACCAGTACTACTTACCCAGCATTACAATCTGCCCAGTCCATTGGTACTTTTCATTCATTCATATAGACGGTACGTATTTTCGTGCATTTCATTTCAATAATTTTTTTCAGTTCAGTCCTTTTTATTTAGCAGTTCGTTCATGAAAAAAAACATCATTTAAAAAAGCAAGAGCTTAAACATCATCTTTCATGGCATCATTTAAAGCATCATTAAACACAAGGCATAAGCCTCAACATTTCGTTTCATAGAAAATACATACAATAGATACTGCGTATAGTCATCCATTCACATGCATACAATTAATATTTTGGTTATATAAAAAGGGGTTACCAAGAAGGGCCATTACATACGTATACATTTAAACACTTAGCATGCTTTTCATAAAATATCGTTTCCTATCATTTCGCAAAGCATCGTAAAGGAAAAGCATTACATTTTCATATCCTTTCGAAAACAATAGAAGAGTATGAACATAATACTTACCTGGACTCCATGCTACTTTCATATCATGCAGTCCATTCATGTGCGTATCAGATGACAACCTACATGCATACACATAACCTTGACGTCATTCTCTATCTAGTGCATAAGCAACTTAAACTAGAAATAGAGCTACCCTTCACTTGAAACACTCTCATTCTATCCCGTGCTCTTACGTGTCCATTTACTATGTTAAAGCCTTCAGGGACCACTTACAGTCACTACCTCTTCCAAACTTGATGTTCTACTACAAGTGCTTATCCACTAGGGTGAACCCATGATTCACCTTAGGGTTAAGACACTAAGACCTTCGTCTTACTTTTCTTACAGACCTCATCCCGATGCATGACTTAGACTGACTAAGTCACGCATCCCAATCCTAGACAATACATCCGTCACTACCTTCATGCATCTTAGCTCACACTAAATCCTTAATCCCATCCATACACGCCACACGGTTCTAAGCTAACTCTGAGGCTTAAGCACCGTGTAACCATGCTTAGGACATATTATCCATTACATATGGTGAATCCGTCCGATACATGTGTGATATGAACCTGTGGGAATGAATTCCCTTGAACCCACAATCAATTTGAAAACTCCCCAAGAAAGCCAAAAATCAGGTCAAGGATGGAGAATCTAGACCCGATGAGAACCCGTTTCAAGAACCTAGATTATATTAAAATCTAGACCCGTAGAAGAACCCGTCTGAAAAACCCAGATTACAAAGGAGGAACGCCACAAAGGTTGTGATTTACCTTTGATAAGTTCAAGAGTTCAATCAAGAACAAGAGGAGAAAACTCAACTCACAAATAAAATTCAATATTGTCTAATCTGTCAAATGAGGCTACAAAGAGTTTTTAAACCCAAACCTAATCAAAACCCTAACCAAAATAAAGCCACTTTTACCCAAAATTACCCTTGATGAACAGTGCCGGCTACAGTACCCGCGGCTACAGTAACCCCTCCAATAAATTGATGAAACCCTAATTCTTAAAAAGTAACTTTCCAAATAAGCCTTTGGCCAAAATACAAGGCCTTCCCAAAAACATAGTTCATAAGAAATAAGACATGTGAGCCAAGCATTTTCAAGCCCACTTATTCTAAACTAATAAAATAAATCATTTAACCAAACTGGAAGCCTCCAATAACAATAGGCCGTATCTCTAAGTCATGTCTTCCACTGCTTGAATCAAGTGGATCAAAACTGGTTCTTCTTCTTTCAGACCCATCTTGAGTGTAGGGCTCTTGCTGGCTTCATCCCAAGTGGATTCCTTGCATTGCTTCCTTGATCTTCTTGGCCCTTGATCTTGTAATTGGCCCATCTGGAACTTGCAAAGGATCTTTAAGTGTAGGCCCACCTTGGTTCCTATCATCCCCCTCTCCTCAAAATGATTCGACCTCGAATCTTCACCTACATCAAAAGGAGAAAGATCAGAAACATTAAAAGTTGCAGAAACTTTATACTCACCTGGCAGATCCACTTTATATGCATTGTCATTAATTTTCTCAAGAATTTGAAAAGGTCCATCTCCTCGAGGATGCAACTTAGTCCTTCTATGGGCTGGGAATCTTTCTTTGCGCATGTGAACCCAAACCCAATCTCCTGGTTCAAAGATGACACGCCTTCATCCTTTATTGGCTTGGGAAGCAACCCTTTCATTCTTTTGGGCAATTTGAAGACGTACCCTCTCATTTAGTGACTTCCCCAACTCCGCTTTCTTTTGTCCTACCAAACTACTCCTCCGGGATAGAGCATCAGCAACAATGTTCTCCTTACCTTGCTTGTAACGGATGACATACGGAAAGGTCTCAATGTATTCCATCCATCTAGCATGCCTTTTATTCAACTTACCTTGACCCTTGAGATGCTTCAATGATTCATGATCGGTGCAGAGCACAACCTTTCTTTAATAGTGACAAAAGCATTCTCTTGATTAGCCCCCCAATGAAACCCAACATTCTTTTTAATTACCTCAGTGAGTGATGCAGTAATGGTGCTGAAGTCTTTAACAAAACGCCGATAAAAACTAGCTAAGCCATGAAAGCTTCTTACCTCAGTGATGCTTTTTGGCGTTGGCCACTCCTTGATTGCCTTGACTTTCTCTTCATCCACCTCAATACCCTTTGTACTAACAACATAACCAAGAAAAACAACTTTTTCATGCAAAAGGCACATTTCTTAAAATTAGCATACAACTTTTCACATCTCAACACATCAAACACATATTTCAAATGCTCAATATGTTCATTTAAGTTCTTGCTGTACACTAAGATATCATCAAAGTATACAACCACAAACTTGCCTATGAATGCACGTAGGACATGGTTCATTAATCTCATGAAAGTACTGGGCGCATTTGTAAGTCCAAATGGCATAACCAACCATTCATAAAGCCCATACTTAGTCTTAAAAGCAGTTTTCCATTCATCACCCTCTTTCATTTTAATTTGATGGTACCCACTTTTAAGATCAATTTTACTGAAAATACATGAGCCATGCAATTCATCAAGCATATCATCCAATCTAGGAATGGGATGGCGATACTTTACCGTGATATTGTTGACCGCCCTGCAATCAATGCACATCCTCCATGTCCCATCCTTCTTTGGCATTGGTTGCACTGGTACTGCATAAGGGCTCATGCTCTCCCTCACGTACCCCTTGCTCATCAAATCCTCAACTTGCCTCTGAAGCTCCTTTGTCTCCTCTGGATTACTCCTATAGGCTGGTCGGTTTGGAATAGTCGCCCCGGGCACAAAATCAATCTGGTGCTCAATGCCTCTAATGGGTGGCAACTCATTTGGCATCTCCTCCGGGAATACATCCTCAAACTCCTGCAACAAAGAAACGGCCAAACTAGGAAGAGACTGGTTAGTTTCATCAAGAGTAAGATAAGACTCTTTATAGACAAGAAAAATCATAGGGCGATCTGCGAAGAAAGCCCTCTTAACCTCACTCCCTCTTGCATAGAAACTCACTTTTGCCTTTCCTTTTCTCTCAGAAGACTCTCTTTCTTTTTTCTCTCCTGACTCCACTCTTTTTTCTTTACTCTCAGCCACCTCTCTACTTTCTTTTTCACTCTTTCTTTTATGCTCATTTTCACTCTCACTCTTTCTTTTTTGCTCAATCTCTTTTTCACTCTTCATTTTTTGATCACTCTCATTTACACTCTTTCTCTTCTGATCACTCTCATTTTCACTCTTTCTTTTTTGAGCAACCTCACATTTCAATTTCAGTTGGTCCTCATAGACCTGGCTTAGAGTTAAAGGAGCAAGCTTAATTGTTTTGCCCTCCTTTTCAAAGCTGTACATGTTCTTGAACCCATCAATGGTCTCTCCCCAACAAAATATGGCCTGCATGCATGGGCACAACATCACAAAGCACCTCATCCTGATAATTCCCAATAGAAAAAGTAACTAACACTTGTTTATCCACCCTAACCTCTCCACAATCATTCAACCACTGCAATTTGTATGGTCTAGAGTGTTTTAAGGTTGGTAAATTCAATTTCCCAACCAAAGTAGTGCTAGCCACATTAGTACAACTCTCTCCATCAATGATCATACTACATACCTTATTGTTGACATGGCATCTAGTATGGAAAATGTTCTCTCTCTGTTGCTCTGCATCATCCACCTTAATGTGTGCATTAAGAGCACGCCTGGCAACAAGAGACTCACCTGTCACAGGGTATACCACTCCATCATCTTCACTAGCATCATCCAACTCGGGTACCTCATCACTATCATCCTCACTCTCAGTCATCACCTCCCCATTGTTACGCATAATCATCACCCTCCTATTTGGACATTGAGAAGCAATGTGCCCCGAACCCAAACACTTAAAACATTTGATATCTCTATTCCGTGAAGGTTCGGATTCTACATTGGGTTTGTTGCTAGTTCCCTCATCTTTTCCCTTAGGTGGTTCGGTCTTTCTCTTTGCTTCAGCTGGATCATTCCTATCCCATTTTGATTTCCAAGTAGTGCTAGAAACCGAAGTGTACCTTGCTGTCCCTTTTCTCTTTAATTGCCTCTCCACCTTCATAGCCATGTGCACCATGTCCTCTATCTCCACATAATGCTGCAATTCAATTACAATGGCTATGTCCCTATTCAACCCACTCAAAAATCTAGCCATGGTGGCCTCTCAATCCTCCTCTACATTAGCCCGAATCATCGCCACCTCCATCTCCTTATGGTAATCCTCCACACTCCTAGACCCCTGTGTAAGATTCTGTAATTTCAACTCTCCCCATGTCTCTATAGGCCTCTCATAATTCCTCCTCCTATTGGTCACTAATTAAATCCCACCAAATAATAGCATAATCAGTGAACTCAATTACTGCCAACTTCACTTTCTTCTCCTCAGAGTAATTATGGCAATGAAACACCAACTCTAAATTTTTCTCCCACTCTAGATAAACCTCGGATCAGTTCTACCTTGGAAAGATAGTATTTTCATTTTTCTCCCACTCTAGATAAACCTTTAGATAAACATCACATCATATCACCACACTACACAGTGGACTCCACAATACTAACAGCATAAGTCCATAACCTAACCAACCAACTAACATAAATAATGAGGGATAGATGATATGAACCCGCGGGAACGAGATCCCTTGAACCCACAGTCAATTTGAAAACTCCCCAAGAAAGCCAAAATCAAGTCAATGGATAGAGAACCTAAACCCGATGAGATCTCGTTTCAAGAACCTAGATTATATTAAAATCTAGACCCGTTGAAGAACCCATCTCAAGAACCCAGATTACAAAGGAGGAACGCCACAAAGGTTGTGATTTACCTTTGATAAGTTCAAAAGTTCAATTAAGAACAAGAGGAGTAAAACTCAACTCACAATGAATAAATTCATCAAATTTCATAAACTTCATAAACTGATTAGAATGAGGCTACATAGAGTATTTAAAGAAAAACCTAATTAAACCCTAGCTTAAAATAAACCCCCAACTTCCAAAAGTGCCCCTGGATGAACAGTATCGCGGCTACAGTAGCTCGGCTACAGTAACTGATGGGAACCAAGGTGAGCCTAGTCTTAAAGATATGTTGCAAGTTCCAGATGGGCCAAATACAAGTTCAAGGGCTTAAACGATGAAGATTATGCTTTGATTCATTTCATAAGCTATGGAAAGGGCAACAACATGACTGTTCTTGAAACGAGTTCTCATCGGGTCTAGGTTCTCCATCCATTGACTTGATTTTGGCTTTCTTGGAGAGTTTTCAAATTGACTGTGGGTTCAAGGGATTTCATTTCCGCGGGTTCATATCAGTAACCCTAACCCTAGTTCAATAAAATAATAACTTTCCCAACATGCCCTTGCATAGGCCCCTTTAAGTGCTTCCCATAATAAACTCAATTATTCTAAACTAATAACATAAGTTCTTTAAATGAATTAAATAAGTTGAAACCCTTCAAGAGCTCAAAGCCTTTAAGTCTTGTCGTTGCCCTCTTCCGTAGCTAATCAAATGAATTAAAATTGGATCTTCATCCTTCAAGCCCCATCTTGAATGTTGGGCTCTTGCTAAACTTGTCCCAAGTGGATTGCATCAATCATTGCATTGTCTCCTTGATCTTCTTGGTCCATCTGGAAGTTGCAAATGATCTTTAAGACTAGGCCCATCTTGGTTCCCATCAATAGAGGGTTATACCGTTGACAAGATAACCCTTGCGTTGTTCATTGACCGTCATGGTAGATGGTGTCGAAAGGGTTGTACGCGGCGGCTAACCCACGTGCAGTGGCTATTTTGGCCACTAGAGGTGGCCAAAAGTGCAGGTCTAGAAGGGGGGCTGAGCATGGAGGGGCTCGGGAGGACCTTGGCGAGATGGTGGTGGCGTCGGTAAGGTGGTGCGGCCGCTCTACGGCGGTAGATATAAGCCGTGAGATGGAGAGGAGCCGAGGGAGAGAGAGAGGGCTTGAGAGAGGTGGAGGGCTTCGCTAGCTTGGAGGAGCTTGGGGAGGAGTCACGGAGGTCAGGGGAGGTGCTCGGTGGGGATAGAACTGACGCATGACGGCACTAGGGTCGTCGGTGGAGGTAAAACCGTGTGAAACCCATTTATGGGTTGTGTGCGTGTGTGTGACGGATAGGGAGAGGGAGGTGGCTGGGTCTGTGAGAGGTAGTCGCCGGTGTGAGGTGGTGGAGGTACGGTGGCCGCGTACAGCGGTGCTAGGAGCTGCGCACAGTGAGCCTGTGCGTGAGGGGCTGCGTGCGTGTGACGGAGAAGGTGGCTGGGAGATGGAGGCTGGGTTCGGTGGTGGAAGCTCACCAGCGTGAGAGGACGCCGATGGTGGTGGTGGTGAGGCTGGGTGGCTCATGGTGGCACCGGGCTGGGCTGAGGGAGAATCTGGTGAGAGGGAGAGGGGCGTGCAGCGTACGCGTGAGGGAGAGAGAAGATAGAAAGAGGGAAGGAAAAAGTGAGGGAGAAAGGGAGGGGGAGGGGCCTTTTATAGGTAGCCAAGTGGGAGGAGACGTTGGGCTAAGTCCATGGGGATTGGGTGATATGGGCGTGGTGTAATGAGCCGAACTTTTCAGCTTGCACTTCATCATCTTGTGTCACTTGTGCAGGTTGTGGTGCTGAAGGAAGAGAAGAAAAACAATAAAAAACCAAACATGGAGTTGACGGGTTCAAGGTGGTTTTCCTTGGGTAGTTTTGATCATGGCTTTGACTCACCCTCAAGTCTCATCTTCAAGGCTGCTTTGTGCACGTCATAAGCCATTCAAGGAAGGCTTTCCAAGTAGGGGAAGGGTTCATGGTTGGCTGCCAAGTGATCATGAAGTGGCAGCTCAAATGAAAGGGATGAAGGGAAATGGGTTGTCGGAATGAAGGTGGCTTGGATGCCTTCAGTTTGGTGCTTTCTTTGGGTGGGACAAATTGGTCAAAAGCTCATGATGACCATGAGGGACTCTTGGTAATTGGGTGGTGATAGAGGTGGCGTGAGGTTGTGGTTCATCCATGGGTAGAAGGGAGGTTGACTGGGGGTCATATAAGTCCAACGGGCGATCCTACCATTATTGGCCATAGTGCAACTGAAAATGATGAGAAAGAATGCGGGTCACACGGCGAAATAACAATGGATGCCTATGCACGCATGAATGAAAGTGAATGCCATGATGTGATGTCAAACAATTCACTGGCCAAACAAATAGGGATATTTGTTTCTCATATCAGCTTCCTTTTCCCACATAGCTTCCTCAATATCATGATTCCACCACAGAACCTTAACCAGAGGAAGTTTTTGATTCAAAAGTTCCTTATCCTCCCAATCTATGATCTGAACAGAAATTCCTTCATTTGTTAGGTCGAGTTGGAGCGAAATATCCCTTGTATCTACAACTGTTGGTATCTGCTTTTCGAAGCTCTTCTTGAGGGAAGATACATGGAAGACATTGTGAATTCCTTGGAAGTCAGTCGGAAGACCCTTCTTTCCAGACTGAAAGACCCCTTTCATGGGCGATACCTTAAGGTAGACCCAATTGCCAACTTTGAACTCGAGATTCCTTCTTCGATGTTCGGCATAGCTCTTCTGTCTATCTTGGGGAGCCTTCATCCTTTCCCTTATTAACTGGATTTGATCCTTTATTTCTTGAAGAATCTCTGCACTGTAAATCTTTCCCTCTTTAACTTCATCCTAGTATAAAGGAGAGCTGCATTTCCTTCCGTATAAAGTTTCGTAGGGTGCGATCTAAATGATGCCCTGGTAGCTATTATTGGAAGCAAACTCAATTAATGGCAAGAGCCTCTCTCAATCACCTTTTTCTTGAAAAACACATGCCCTCAGCATGTCTTCTGAAGTATGAATTGTTCGCTCAGTTTGCCCATCAGTCTGAGGGTGATAGACACTACTAAATTTCAACTTGGTGCCTGGAACATTTTGAAGGTCTTGCCAGAAATGAGAGGTGAAATGTGTATCCCTATCTAATACAATTGTTTTTGGAACTCCATGTAGTCGCACTACTTCTGATATAAAAAGCCAAGTTAACTTCTCCATAGGGTCGGGATTTTTCACTGACAAAAAGTGAGCACCTTTCGTTACGTGATCGACCATGACCCAAAGACAATTCTTACCCTTCAAAGTTCTTGGTAGTCCAACTAAGTCCATGGATATATCCTCCCATTTCCATTCTGGGATTAGAAGTGGTTATAATTCAACAGTTGGTCTTTGATGCTCTGCCTTGACTATTCTACAAACAGATCATTTATTAACATACTCCGCTACATCTTTCTTTAAGCCTTCCCACCAAAACTGTTGCTTTAAATCCCGATACATCCTTGTGCTTCCTGGGTGAGCCGTGTATGGAGTCTGATGCGCTTCTCTTAATATCCTATCCCTGATCTCCTGATTAGCTAGAATCACCTTCCGGTTTTGGTAGCATAACAATCCATCATCTATGAGGGTGAACCATTCTGGTCCTTCCTTCTTTTCTCCCTTCCGTCTGATTTCTGCCCATTTGGGATCCTCCATCTGTCACTTTTTCTCCTCTTCCCATTCCATAGGCACAATTTCTTGTAATGCGGTGAAGGATGCCTCAGCAGGAAGATCCTTGATCGATAAACTTCTCATACTGTGTAAAAGGGACTCTACTTCCAAGGCGGGGGCCCGTGGGATCATCCTTTTGCATCTTCCGACTACGCGCATCCACCACTATATTAGCCCAACCAGGGTGATACTTGATTTCACACTGGTAGTCGCTAATAGTTTCCAACCACCTTCTCTGCCTCATATTTAAATTCTATTGATTGAATAAGTACTTGAGACTCTTGTGATTGGTGTAGATTTCGCATTATGCGCCATACAAGTAATGCATCCAAATCTTTAAAACGAAAAATACGATGGCTAGCTCCAAGTCATGGGTGGGGTAATTCTGCTCATGGCTCTTCAGTTGTCGTGAAGCATAGGCAACAACCCGCTCTTCTTGCATGAGCACACATCCGAAGGTAACCAGCTAGCAATGGTTAAGATTCAAGTGTGGACACCCGGCGTTCGTTGATGGAGATGCCGCCATGGAAGTAATGTCGGGCAGTGCGTAAGATTGAACCTGCACTCTGCCGTGAGAGGGGCCGAGCAGCTTGTAGACTATATTCGCCTCTTTAGCCTCACGGGGGAGGTGAGTAGTCGGGCTGTTCATAAGACTAGACTCGCCTTGTCATCCTAGATGGAGGTCGAGCAGTACAACAGACTGAACTCACCCCACTAATTGGGTGGAGGTCGAGCAGTATATCAGACTAGACTCGCCTCATTGACCCCTCACGAATGCGAGAAGGGGGTCTAGTAGACTGGTCTCCCCGTTGACTGAATGGAGTTCGAGTAGTATGCCAAATTGAGCTCGCCTCATTGATTGGATGGAGGTCGAGCAGAACGTCTGTGACACCCCCAACCTCTGCTTGAGATGGAATGAAGACTTATAGTTTCGGGACATGTAACACAAGGTTACATACACCCATTCAAGACAATTAATATACAATGCCTCCTATAAAATGCATCTAGCAGTATGTAATAACCGCAGTGGAATAAGGGTGACTAAATAAAACTTACGTCAGAATAAACTAAAACATCCCAATTTCATTTATAACCATCGTTAGTTTAAATCATAACCTAGCATAATCATAGTACAATTATCCTTGTTAAGAAATCTCCATGGCTAAATCAACTGCTTCATGCGTTCTAAAGCACGAAGGGTTAAGGCTATAAACATTATGATGAGGTCCAATCTTTTGTCGAGGTCCAGCTCCTCTTTAATCAATCGGATTGTAACCAACCACTCATTTTTCTCTCAATTGGTCACGAGTCTCTCCTTTGTGTTTTAAATCTCGAATTTGCGTTTTAAATTTAGCAGATGATTTTTACAGTGAGCTGAGTATTTTAAAATTCTCGAAATATTTTAAATGTCCAAAACTATTCTAAATGGGGTATTTTAAATATTATTGAACCAAGTCTATTTTTAAAGTATGCCTCTTTATATTTTTGGAGCCCATAAAATAATATAGTTTTACAAAAGCATTTTATTTAAATGATTTTATTTCTTTAGGAATATTATTTAATATTCATTAATTTATTCTATGTTAAAAACTCTATGTATTTAGATGCTTTTATTTCTCTTAAAAATATTTACTAAAACTCATCATTTTATTTTATGATGAAGGCTCTTATTTTCAAATCAAGAATGAAAGTTGGTTTAAAACTCAGTGTATTTCCCTTGCAACTATTCCTATCTGTCTTTTATTTTAGTTAGATTTATCTCCACCATTGGATCTAGGTTAGGAACCCCTAGATTTAGGGTTAGGATTAAAACCCTGACCCATTTTCTTTCCTCTTTTCTCCCTCTCCACCTTCCCCACGCCATTGCCCCCTCTTGAGCTGGAACCCCAACCATGACTCTCTCTTCTCCCTCGCCTCCATCGCCCCGCCACCATCGATAGCTTCACGTCCACCCACAGTCCATCGCCGACCGACTAGCTCTTCCTCCCTCTCTTCCGCTATGTTCCTCATCCCATGGACCTCTCTCTCGGTATCTCCCTCTCCTCCTCACGATTTCTCCCCCCCCCAGGCCATTGTCACTGCCAACAATCGAGCTCACCGCCACTCCTCACCTGTCGACCACCCCTTCTCACCCTTCTCGGTTTTATCCTCTCCATCTCCCGATCTCTCTCTCCCCATTTCTTTATTTCTCTGTTTCTCCCATCTTGCCACCATGCACTGCCACAACCCCCAGTCATCGACGTCCTCTCCATCGTGGTGCCACCAGACACCCAACTCTCCTCCTCCTCGAATCTCACTCCATCTCTGTTTCTCTTGTCTCAGCTACTGTCCGCCACCCACAGCCCCTTGCGGCACTGCTAGCCACCACCCATGGTGACACCATCACTGGACACAAATCCCAAGCCCCTGCCACCACCTAGCTCCTCCACCTTATCACCCTATATTCCCCAAGTGAAACAAAGTAAGTTTCCTTGCTCCTCAGCCAAGCTTCACTAGAAATAGCCACCTCCCCACCACTGACTCTCCTCAATCATGGCAGCTCCACCCATCCTCCACTCTCATCCACTCTACGCACAGTCAGATCACCAAACACACGAAACTCTCCACTGTACACCTCCACAAGTCCAAGACGCTGTTTTAAGATCATGCCAGTGACCACCAAGCCTCAACCCAACCCCTCCTTGCATGTACATAACCACTACCATGAGACCTTGCCGGACAGCAAGCGGCACGCAGCGATTTCAGCCCCTAACCATGGTATAATTTCTATATCTTTCCCTCGATAATTTATTATGTTTGTGAAGCTTACTTGGTGTTGTGAATGGTGCACTATTGTTGGTAATTGTGAATTGTGAATTGTGGGTTGTGAATAAAGTAGTTGTGATTTGGCTGTGGAGTGTGAAGTGATGGGATCATTGTGGAGTTGTGTTGTGGCTGCAAGCAGTGTGAAGTGATGAGGTTATTGTGCAGTGTGTGATGTAGTTGTGATATGGCAGTATGTTGTGAAATGATTGGATTAAATGTGAATTTTGTGATGTATACTTTGTGAAGTGATGGGATGTTTGGGCAATTGTGTTATGACTGTGCAGTGTGTTGTAGTTGGTTATATGGTAGTGTGTTATGAAGTGACGGGAATAGATATGGATTACTGTGCAATTTGGAAGGTGGTTGTAGACCCATGTCACATGATGGGATGGTGTAACACGCCGCCTAAAAAGCTCATTAGGCCTTGACCTTGGTAGCCTTAATTCTAGTTAATTAGGAATTGACCTATTCTAGAATAAGATCAACTTTGGATATTTGAGTTGGCAAGATGACCGTATACTTTGGGTTTAGAAGAATTATTAGAAAATTCTAGTACAATATTGATTTTTGAGGAAAAAGTAAACTTGTGGGAGCTTGATTGGTTAGTAATATTATTTTGGAGAGTTTTTAGTGATTTGTTAATTTTGAGGATAAGAAGCCAAGAGGCTCATAAGGGAATGACACATGGCATATTGGATGGTTGCCACATTAATGGGCTAAGCAATTTGGGTTAAGTTTGATGGAATTGGAGAAGACGCAAAGAGTGGTTTACTAAGAGTCCAAGCTTTTTTTTGGGTATAAAGGCCTGAGAGGCAATAAGACTTTAGGCTCTACTTGATGGAGTTAAGACTTTACGGCCCTAATGCACTATGGATGTGATTGGCTAAGAATAGGTACCATAAGCCCTAGACCAATTTGGGAGTTATAAGTATATAGGCCTTTCTTATGGAACCTTAGAAGTTAAGCCCAAAGTATAGAAGACTTGAAGCCTTTGGGCCTAACTTGGTGAGAGTGAAGGCCTTTGGCCCAACCTTAGAAAGGCTTGTCTTTTAGACCCAAATCTGGTTGGCCTTTGAAGCCTTAGATGGGCCCTCAAATTTGAGCATAAGGTCCACTCATTAACCCACACCAAAAGCCCACGCCCAAGAGACTTACACAAATGGCCCTTTTAAGCCCACAAGGCCCAAAGCCTTGTTTTGTTCTATTTCACTCTTCAATTTGAAAGCCTAATACACCATACCATGGGTTTCCTTAAGCCAATATCATACCCCAAATGCCCATATTAAGTTTTGAAAGTTGGCTAAGACCATTAATCAACATACCTGAGATTAGTGATCTTTAAGCCATGCTTTGAAACTTAATTTCATCTTAATACTTTATTAACCTTTTAATCCAAAGTTTTCTTGATTTATATTATTCCATTTCATCATACTTAGACCTTACTAATACCCTAGATAAACCTCCCCACATGTCATTAAGGAAAATGACATATCAAACCCCAAACTTGCATCAATTGGCTCGTGTATCACCTTTGAGTGCATGGATTGTTTTGCCCTTAGGCCCAATAATTTTGTGTCATTTACTCAAGGGTAATATGGTTCTCAGACACCTCATGAGACCCCTTCAAACCCAGAATACGCCTTGGATGAAATTGGTTTCACAAACCAAACCAAGAAGCCAAACCGATTGCTCCTTAGTCTAGTTTGAGTGGGAACCGGTTGGATTGAGATTTAACCAACCACCTGCTTTGGTTGAGCTACCACCCCATGCCACCTCTAGCACCACCTAATCGGCAAGAGTCCCCATGGCCATCATGAGAAATTTGACTCAGATTTTCCCATCCAAAACTGAAGCTCAAATCTGCCAAGTGAAAAACCACTTGAATCTGCCGGTTTGCATGGGTGGTTTGCTTGACTTTTTTTCATCTAAACCATGCCCCACGACCTAGACACCTCTATAGGACCATTGTAGCCATAGTAAGGAGGAAATCATGGTGGTTTCAGGTCACTATTCCCCCTGCACAAGAGGACACAAGTTGATGAAGGCAATCTAAAATTTCAACAACTACCCGCCATTGCATCATCTTCTTTGAACTGCACCTCCATGATCACTTGATAGCCAGCCCTCCACCTTCTACCACCTGAAAAAGCCTTTAAGAAGTGACCTTGCACCTACACAAATCAGCCATGATGATGAGTCAAAAAGATGAGTCAAGACAATGAACAAAACTGTCCAAAGAAAATCACTTTGAACCTGTTAGCCCCATGGTTGGTTTTGTTGGTCTTCTTTCTATTTCGTCTACACCACGACTTGACCAGCCACCATAGGAGAAATGTAGCAACTATAGAAGTCAAATCATGGTGGTTTAGGGCACTGTTTTGGTCTGCACAAGATGACACAAGTGATGGAGAGCACTCAAATCTGGAAATTTTAGCTTCTTACACCACCTTCCACCAATCACCTTGGACCAAGGCCAACGTCCCCTCCCTTTGGCTGCCTATAAAAGGCCCCTTCACCCCCTCATTTCATCTACACCTCAGTTCCAAGCTTTCTCTTGAGTCTTGAGAGCACTTCTCCCCCTTAAAGAGCTAAGAGTGAAACCGAGTAGGTTTTTGGTGAGTTCTTTTCTGGAGCAAGGTTGTCTTGAGAGCTTTGAAGGCCACAAAATTTGTAAGTTTTCTTGCTATTGCTCTTGCTCTTAGTTTACATGTTAAACTTTGTTTTCAAGTGTTGGTATGAGATTTGGTGGAGTTTAGAGAAGAACATCATGCTTGGTTCAAAATCGGGTCATTAAAGGATGGTTTAAGTGTTTAAAATGTTTTAAGTTTAAAATGTTTTAAGTGGGGATTTAGCTATGGCATGTGATGGGAACCAAGGTGGGCCTAGTCTAAAGATCCTTTGCAAGTTCTAGATGGGCCTATTATAAGATCAAGAGCTAAGAAGATCAATGAAGCAATGCAGAAATTGGTGCAATCCACTTGGGACGAGTCTAGAAGAGTCGAATATTCAAGATGGGTTTGAGAGAAAGAGATTCAGTGATCATCCACGTAATACAAGCTATAGAAGAGCGCAACATAAATTAGGGCCTATTATTATGATTATGTGATTGAAGGCCTTAAACTTGTTTATTTCATTAAAGGGGCTTATTTTATTATTTATAGCAATTAGTCTGGAATAATTGGGTTTGATGATGTTTGGTCCACATATGTTTTATTTCTTATGAACTAGGGTTTTTGGGAAGGCCTTGTATTTTGGCCAAGGGCATATTTGGAAAGTCATTTTTTATGAACTAGGGTTTAAAGAGGTACTGTAGTGAGTTACTGTACTCGTGGTACTATAACTGCTACACTATTCATCCATGGGTAGTTTTGGAAGAAAGGGCTTTATTTTGGCTAGGGTTTTAATTAGGTTTTGGTTTAAATACTCTTTGTAGCCTCATGTTAAGAAATTTTATGAAATTTGATGAATTTATTCATTGTGTGTTGAGTTTTACTTTTGTTCTTCATTGAACTTTTGAACTTATGAAAGGTAAATCACAACCTTTGTGGTGTTCCTCCTTGTAATCTGGGTTCCTGAGATAGGTTCTTCAATGGGTATATAGCTTTTAATATAATCTAGGTTCTTGAAACGAGTTCTCATCTGTTCTAGATTCTCCATCCATTGACTTGATTTTGGCTTTCTTGGGTGAGTTTTCAAATTGATTGTGGGTTCAAGGGATTCCATTCCCACGGGTTCATATCATTTGGTATTCAGAGCAAGGTTTCCAATCAGGTCTGATTCTATCTTTTAATTCTTGCATCTTTAAATTTAATTCTAGGGCTTCATTAATCTATGGTTGCAAAAAATAAAAATAAAAAGAAAAACAAAAATTAGGTTGCTGAAATTTTTAAGATTTTTGGTTTGGCTGAAATTTGCATCACCTAGGGTTTCTTGCATCTCTAAGTTTGTCAATTGCTTGGAGTGTCGTTCCATTAATTCTCATCTATTTCATTGTCAATTCTTGTATGCTTGAATTCAATTGCTTGATTTTCACAATTGAATATTGATGTTTGTGATTGAATTAGAGAAAAGAAAGAAAGGAAAAGAAAAGAAAAGAAAGGAAAGGAAAGGAAAATAAAAGAAAAGAAAGGAAAAGAAAAGAAAATTCGAAAAAAATAAGAAGATGAAGAAGAAGAAGAAAGAAAATGTAGCATATTCAAAGGTTACTACATATACAACAAAGAGAAAGAAAGACATTTGTTGATTGAGCTTTATGATCAAAGGGGCTGAGTACATCTTTCTAGTTGGTATCTTATTTTATAATTACTCTTTCCCTCGTATAAATCTCCTTAAGTCTCATGTCATTTTATTCATTTCTTGTTTCTTGAACCTATTACTGGTTGGAATGATACAAGGTTGTATTGTCTTATTTAGTTCAACTAGTTCTTAAAGAACTTGAGCAGGAAAACTTTTGAGGTAAAAGGCAAGAGAGTATGAGACTATTATCGGGAAAAAGCCATTTAAGAGTGGGAGTGTCATTATTCGAGTGTAAACACGTAAGACAGTGAGGTTTTCCACTAACATTCTTTTTGTGCAGCACATTACAATGTCTCATAGGAGTAACTTATCACCAAAAGGGATGACAGATAACTCATGCTTTTTATTGCAAGCCATGCAACAACAGTTTGAGCGGTTGAACTTGGTGTTGTGTGAAGTGAGGGATAGGATGGATCATCAAGAAGCGGAAATAAGAAATTTACAGGGCAAGAGAGATAGGAGGCGACGTGAGTCTAGTGTTGAAAATGGGTATGAGAATGAAGAGTATGGTGATTCGCTTGTTGCCAGTCGTGCACTCAATACACAAATTAAGATGGATGATACAGAGCAACAGAGCGAGAATATTTTTCATACAAATGCCACATCAACAACAAGGTATGTAGTATGATCATTGATTTGAGCAGTTGTAATAATTTGGCTAGCACTACTTTAGCTGAGAAATTGAATTTACCTACCTTGAAACACCCTAGACCATACAAGTTGCAGTGGTTGAGTGATTGTGGGTGGGTTAGGGTAAATAAGCAAGTGCTAGTTTCTTTTTCAATTGGAAAATACTAGGATATGGTGCTTTGTGATGTAGTGCCTATACATACTAGCCATATTTGGTTGGGGAAGCCATGGCAGTATGATAGGAAGGTGATCCATGATGAGTTAAGGAACATGTACAGTTTTGAAAATGATGGAAAAACAATCAAACTTCCCCTTTAACTCCCAACATAGGTCCATCGGGACCAACTGAAACTGAAAAGTGAGGTTGCTCAAAAAAGAAAGAGGGAAAATGAGAGTGATGAAAAAAGAATGAGTGAAAGTGAGAGTGATAAAAAAAGAAGTGAAAAAGAGATTGAGCTAAAAAGCAATTGTAAGAGTGAGAGTGAGATTGAGCTAAAAAGCAATAGTGAATGTGAGATCGAGAGAAAAAGAAATAGTGAGGCTGAGACCTCAAGAAAAAGAGAGTGGAAAGAAAGGAGAGAGTGAAGAAAGTGGGAGAAAACAAAAAGAAAAGTGAGTTATACTAAGGCGAGTCTTAATACTAATGAACTTGACGTATCTTTGCCTAGTGTTGTTATTTTTTTTATTGCAGGGATATGAGGTGATGATTCCTAGTGGTGTGTTTAGTGGATTGCCACCTATTAGAGAGATGGAGCATTATGTTGATTTTGTTCCAGGTGCGACAATTCCTAGTCGACCTTTCTTTGAAGAACATGAGTCCTTAACACACTTAAAGGGACAAGGTAAGTTGAATAGAATGCATGCCAAGTGGGGGCAATTCATTGAGACCTTTTCTCATGTAATCAAGTACACAAAAGGTAAGAAAAATTTTATGATTGATGCTTTAGCAAGAAGGTATGTCATTCTCATCATATTAGATGCAAAGTTATTGAGACTTGAATATGATAAGAAATTGTATGTTAATGATGATGGCTTGGCTAGTGTGTATGGAGTACGTGAGAAAACCTCATTTGGTAAGTTCTATAAACTAGATTGGTACTTGTTTAGAGATAATAGTTTTATGCGTAAGTTGCTTGTGTGTGATAGACATAGTGGTTTGTTGGGTAATTTTGGTGTAAGGAAGACTTTTGATATGTTGAATGAACGTTTGTGGGAGTATCATTTGCCATTTATTGACATGTTGCATGAATGTTTGTGGAAGTATCATTTGCATTAACATGTTGCATGAATGTTTGTGGGATTGCTTGCCATTCATTGAGTTAGCATATAATTGGAGTGATAATTTTGGTGTAAGGAAAGTTTTAGGTGTGTTTCATGAACGTGTGTGGGAGTATCATTTGCCATTCATTGAATTGTTATATGAACGTTTGTGGGAGTATCATTTGCCCTTATTAGAGTGTGCAAATAATAAAACCTTGCATACTACTATTTCTTATTCATTTACTTCTTTAGCTTTGATGCTTTTGCTTGTTGATGACATGAGTAGCTTGGATGGATCTTTTCAAATTCTTGAGAAAATTAATGAAAGTGCATATAAAGTGGATTTTCTTGGTAAGTATCATGTTTCTGCTATTTTCAATGTTACTAACTTTTTTCCCTTTGATGCAGATGAAGATTCAAGGTCGAATCTTTTTTAGCAGAGGGGGAATGATGGGAACCAAGGTGGGCCTAGTCTTAAAGATCATTTGCAAGTTCCAGATGGGCCTATTATAAGATCAAGAGCTAAGAAGATCAATGAAGCAATGCGTACCAATCCACTTGGGACGAGTCTAGCAAAAGCCGAATATTCAAGATGGGTTTGAGAGAAGGTTATCCAATGATCATCCACATGATACAAGCTATGGAAGAGCGCAACATAAATTATGGTCTATTATTATGATTATGTGATTGGAGGCCTTGGATTTGTTTATTTCATTAAAGGGGCTTATTTGATTATTTATAGAAATTAGTCTGGAATAATTGGGCTTGAGGATACTTGGTCCACATATGTCTTATTTCTTATGAACTAGGATTTTTGGGAAGGCCTTGTAATTTGGCCAAGGGCTTATTTGGAAAGTCACTTTTTATGAACTATGGTTTAAAGAGGTACTGTAGCGAGTTACTGTAGCTGCGGCACTATTCATCCAAGGGTAGTTTTGGAAGAAAGGGCTTTATTTTGGTTAGGGTTTTAATTAGGTTTTGGTTTAAGTACTCTTTGTAGCCTCATGTTAATAAGTTTTATGAAATTTGATGAATTTATTCATTGTGAGTTGAGTTTTACTCCTCTTGTTCTTGATTGAACTTTTGAACTTATCAAAGGTAAATTACAACCTTTGTGGCGTTCCTCCTTGTAATCTAGGTTGTTGAGACAGGTTCTTCAATGGGTCTAGATTTTAATATAATCTAGATTCTTGAAACGAGTTCTCATCGGATCTAGATTCTCCATCCATCGACTTGATTTTGGCTTTCTTGGGTGAGTTTTCAAATTGATTGTGGTAACCTCTAGGTTGACAAAGAACAATCAATGGGCTTCGAATGGGTTCTTTTTAAAGAATGTCGTAGTGAAGTCAATATGTTATGATACCTAATGCTGGTGGGTGTACACGTTATGATGCTATGTTATATTTACTAATTCATTGAGAACGAGTCTATAGACAACGTAGTCTCAACATGAGTTGTACTATGGTCACTGGCAGGTACTCACAGTGCATATGGGGAACTGTGACGTTACCACACGTTATGATGTTATATGAATTGTTAATAATTTTTATGATGAAGTTATGTTTTCAAAAATGGAAGTAAAAATGTTCATTAATTGAAAACACGTGTCTTCATTTATCTAAAAATGTTAAGAAATCTGGATGGGAGACATGTATGATAAGTGTGATTTTTGTTACTCTTTTATTTATGAAAAATCTCAGTTTTCCTTTAATTCTATTAATTTTATTTTGTTTCTATATATTTTTCTTTATATTCTTGGATTTAAAGGAATGTGAAGATTTAGTGCGAAATGAGAGCATTTTAGTACAAAAGAAGAGACTACGGATCTAAACAGATGAGAGGTGATGAGATCTGAAGAGAGCCGAGGAGATTTAGGCGAGGAGACCCAATGGCGACCAGAAGGCGCGATGATATGAACCCGCAGGAATGAATTCCCTTGAACCCACAGTCAATTTGAAAACTCCCCAAGAAAGCCAAAATCAAGTCAATGGATGGAGAACCTAGACCCGATGAGAACTCGTTTCAAGAACCTAGATTATTTTAAAATCTAGACCCGTTGAAGAACCCGTCTCAAGAACCCAGATTACAAATGAGGAACGCCACAAAGGTTGTGATTTACCTTTGATAAGTTCAAAAGTTCAATTAAGAACAAGAGGAGATAAACTCAACTCACAATGAATAAATTCATCAAATTTCATAAACTTCATTATCTTATTAGAATGAGGCTACATAGATTATTTAAAGCAAAACCTAATGAAACCCTAGCCAAAATAAACCCCCATATTCCAAAAGTGCCCATGGATGAACAGTGTCGCGGCTACAATGCCTCGCTACAGTAACTCTCGGCTACAGTAACCCTAACCCTAGTTCAATAAAATAATAACTTTCCCAGCATGCCCTTGCATAGGCCCCCTTCAATACTTCCCATAATAAACTCAATTATTCTAAACTAATAACATAAGTTCTTTAAATGAATTAAATAAGTTGAAACCCTTCAAGAGCTCAAAGCCTTTAAGTCTTGTCGTTGCCCTCTTCCGTAGCTAATCAAATGAATTAAAATTGGATCTTCATCCTTCAAGCCCCATCTTGAATGTTGGGCTCTTGCAAAACTTGTCCCAAGTAGATTGCATCAATCATTGCATTGTCTCCTTGATCTTCTTGTCTCACTTTCACTCTTGCTTTTCAGCTCATTCTCACTTTCACTCTTGCTTGTTTGCCCAATCTCCTTTTCACTTTTTCTTTTTTGATCACTCTCAATTATTCACTCTTTCTTTTTTGAGCAACCTCACTTTTCAATTTCAATTGGTCCCCATGGACATGTGTTGGAGTTAAAGGAGCAAGTTTGATTGTTTTTCCATCCTTTTCAAAACTGTACATGTTCCTTAACCCATCACGAATCACCTTCCTATCAAACTCCCATGGCTTCCCTAACAAAATATGACCAGCATGCATAGGCACAACATCACAAAGGACCATATCCTGATATTTCCCAATTGAAAAAGAAACTAGCACTTGCTTATTTACCCTAACCTCCCCACAATCACTCAACCACTGCAACATGTATGGTCTAGGGTGTTTCAAGGTACGTAAATTCAATTTCTCAACTAAAGTAGTGCTAGCCAAAGTAATAGAACTCCTCAAATCAATGACCATACTACATACCTTGTTGTTGATGTGACATCTAGTATGAAAAACGTTCTCACTCTGCTGCTCTGTATCATTCATCTTAATTTGTGTATTGAGTGCACGCCTAGCAACAAGAGACTCACCATAGTCTTGTTTCTCATACCCATTCTCAATACTAGGCTCATGTCGCCTCCTACCTCTCTCACCTTGCAGATTTTTAATCACTTCTTCTTGATTATCCATCCTATCCCTCACTTCACCCAACACCAAGTTCAATCGCTCAAACTGTTGTTGCATGGCTTGCAACACAAAAGATGAGTTATCTGCCACACCGTTTGGTGATGAGTCACTTCTATGAGACATCATAATATGCTGCACAAAAATAATGTTAGTGGAAAACCTTACACACTCCCTTACGTGTTTACACTCGAATAATGGCACTCCACTCGTGTTTCACTTTGAATTGGCTTTTTCCCGATAATAGTCTCACACTCTCTTGCCTTTTACCTCAAAAGTTTTATCACTCAAGTTCTTTCAGAACTAGTTGAACTAAATCAAGATAATACAACCTTGTATTATTCCAACCAGTAATATAGATGAAAGAAACAAGGGATGAATAAAATGACACGAGACTCAAGAAATTTATACGAGGGAAAGAGTAATTATAAAACAAGACACCAACTAGCAAGTTGTATTCAGCTCCTATGATGATAATAACTCAATCAACAGATACTTTCTTTCTCTTTGTCGTAACTATGTAGCAATAATAACTTTCCCAGCATGCCCTTGCATAGGCCCCCTTCAATACTTCCCATAATAAACTCAATTATTCTAAACTAATAACATAAGTTCTTTAAATGAATTAAATAAGTTGAAACCCTTCAAGAGCTCAAAGCCTTTAAGTCTTGTCGTTGCCCTCTTCCGTAGCTAATCAAATGAATTAAAATTGGATCTTCATCCTTCAAGCCCCATCTTGAATGTTGGGCTCTTGCAAAACTTGTCCCAAGTAGATTGCATCAATCATTGCATTGTCTCCTTGATCTTCTTGGCCCATCTGGAAGTTGCAAATGATCTTTAAGACTAGGCCCATCTTGGTTCCCATCACGCGATCGGTATTCGCGACCTGGATTGGCAACAAGGGTTAGGCGATAAGCAAGATATTTTACCTTATGGGCATGAAGACTGGGCTCAAAGATCTGGTGCGAAGACTTGGCGCCAATATATTTTACTTTCTGGGCGTGAAGACTTTGCGCCAATATATTTAACTCTCTGGGCGAGAAGACTTAGCACAAGGCTTCGGGTGACTAGATTGGGCAATCAGTCTAAATGATCAACTTAAGCGACCAACCTAAACGACACTATGGGCAGCAACTAGGAAAGGCGAGCAGCCTTACCGCTCGGTAGGTTGGCAAGAGGAGTCTTTCATCTCGTTAGGTGAGGAGACCAGTTATATTCAGCACACACGGCATCTACCCAGTGGGACCCTTCCGAGTTCCAAAATCAATATGTTGACCACCAAATCCTCCCGAACTCCGTAAATCAAGCCGCTTATTACTGAATCTTCCATTTTAGATAATTATTTTATTCTAGAGATAATTTCTTTTATGTTAACTTTTATTTTTAGAAACTATTTTCCGGATCTTTAGGCTAGATTGTAGCCGCATTTATCTTAGTTCTGGATTTGAGTTTTGACATCTATTTAATCCTATCTTGTGGGATGAATAGAAGAGAGTTAGTTTTCAAGAGTCTGAGTTTTAGAGTAAAAATATTTCAGAATTTTTTACGTTTCTTTCAAGGAGGCAGATCTTGGGGAGCAGAGGCAGGAGCTGCATGCTTCATCAACGGACTCCAACGAAGAACACTAGTTTTATTATTTTTCTTTTCAATTTCATTATGAACTAATTCTATTTCTAGAGCTTTGATGTAGTCTAGCATTGAGCACACAATTTATATTATAAGTTATTTTATTTCAATATTTTCATGATTGAATGTTTATTCCTTATTCTTAATGCTTGCAATTTTCTAGCTAATTATTGGTCGATCTATTGAATCACAATGAGACCGAGAGATGATTTGTGATTAAAGCTCTAGGATTAAGCACCATTAGTTGAGCGAAAGCATATATACTTTTCCACAATTAGTGTGATTTTCAAGAAAAATTCAAAAGAACATAATAAGTCTCCAATCAATTAAATTCACATAGAGATATGGAGTTATTAGTTAGAGATATTTTGGTATTGTTCGAGAGAAAATATTGAACAGTCAAGGGATTTTTATCATCAATTTGGGATAATTGGAATTCTATAACAAGGAAGAATAAATTGTGTGAGATTTGTTAGGTGAAATCAAACGCTCTAAATCTATTCTTATTATCTTTAAAATCTTAATTTTAATGCTATTGTCTTTAGTTTAATTTAGATAATCCATTTTTCAAATTTCGGTTTTACAAATAGTAATTAATTTAGTCAATTTCAGTACACAATAACATAATTATTCCATGTGGGTTCAATATCCATTTTCTTTAAAACACTTTATTACTTGTTACGATTATGTACACTTGTAGAGAAATTTTTATGTGAACAATTTTTGGCGCCGTTGCCGGGGAATAGTTATTTGTTATTGATATAAATACTAGCTAGATTTTTACTACTTTGAATTTTATTTATTAGTTTAAATTAGATCTCAGTTTGGTTTTTCTTTTCAGGAATTAGAAGTGTTTGCCCCAATCTAAATTATTAGAGCTTACACTTTTCGATCCCGAGATTGAAAGAACCTTACGTCAAATCAGTAAAGAAAAAAAAAAAAAAAAGAGGTCGCTATGGCCGACGAAGAGCACAAGGTGTTAATAGACTATGTTATGCCCTCTGTCAATGGGGAGACATCTAGTATAAGGCAGCCAGCTATACAAGCCTATAACTTCGAGATCAAGCCAGCCATCATTCAAATGATTCAACAAACCGTCCAGTTTGGGGGCCTATCACAAGAGGATCCTAATGTCCATATTACAAATTTCCAACAAATTTGTAATACTTTTAAACACAACGGAGTGACATATGATGCGATTCAATTGAGACTTTTTCCTTTTTCACTAAGGGAGAAAGCAAAAGATTGGTTGAACTCTTTATCGCCCGGCATCATCACCACCTGGGAGAAGTTGATAGGAACCAAGGTGGGCCTACACTTAAAGATCCTTTGCAAGTTCTAGATGGGCTAATTACAAGATCAAGGGCCAAGAAGATCAAAGAAGCAATGCAAGGATTGGTGCAATCCACTTGGGATGAAGCCAGCAAGAGCCCAACACTCAAGATGGGTCTGAAAGAAGAAGAACCAGTTTTGATCCACTTGATTCAAGCTGTGGACGACATGACTTAGAGATACGGCCTATTGTTATTGGAGGCTTCCAGTTTGGTTAAATGATTTATTTTATTAGTTTAGAATAAGTGGGCTTGAAAATGCTTGGCTCACATGTCTTATTTCTTATGAACTATGTTTTTGGTAAGGCCTTGTATTTTGGCCAAGGGCTTATTTGGAAAGTTACTTTTTAAAAATTAGGGTTTCATCAATTTATGATAGGGGTTACTATAGCCGCGCGTACTGTAGCTGGCACTGTTCATCAAGGGTAATTTTGGGTAAAAGGGGCTTTATTTTGGCTAGGGTTTTAATTAAGTTTGGGTTTAAAAACTCTTTGTAGCCTCATTTGACAGATTAGACAATATTGAATTTTATTTGTGAGTTGAGTTTTCTGCTCTTGTTCTTGATTAAACTCTTGAACTTATCAAAGGTAAATCACAACCTTTGTGGCGTTCCTCCTTTGTAATCTGGGTTCTTGAGACGGGTTCTTCAACGGGTCTAGATTTTAAAATAATCTAGGTTCTTGAAACGGGTTCTCATCGGGTCTAGATTCTCCATCCTTGACTTGATTTTTGGCTTTCTTGGGGAGTTTTCAAATTGATTGTGGGTTCAAGGGAATTCATTCCCACGGGTTCATATCATTTGGTATTCAGAGCAAGGTTTCCAATCAGGTTTGATTCTATCTTTTATTTCTTGCATATTTAATTCTAGGACTTCATTGTTCTAGGATTGATTACCAAAAAAAAAAAAATAGTGGTGGCTAGCAGATTTCTTCACTATTTGTTAGGGTTGCTGAAATTCATTGTTCTAGGGTTTATGTTGGCTGAAATCTCTTGTTCTAAGGGCTGTCGTATATCACTTGCCCTAGGGTTTTTGAGTTATTGTTAGGGTTTTCTCAACTGCTTATTCTTGATTGTGATCAAATCAGTTGGTGAAAGGAAAAGAAAAGAAAAAACAAATCGTGAAAAAAAAAAAAAAAAAAACCCAAGATCTTTTCTTCAGCCTTATCATCAAAAGGGGGGTGATTCTAGTTGGTATCTTGTCTTATAGTTACTGTTTCATTCATATAATTTCCTTGATTCACGTTCCATTTTTTTTCTTTCATTGCTTCTGTGTTTCTCTTGTTCTTGTTTCTTGGACCTAATTACTAGTTGGGATAAAATAAGGTTGTTTTGTCTTGATTGCGTCAATTAGTTTTTAAAGAACTTGAGTGGGAAAACTCTTGAGGTAAAAGGCAAGAGAGTGTGAGACTATTATCGAAAAAAAAAAAGCCAATTAAGAGTGAAACACGAGTGGAGTGTCATTATTCGAGTGTAAACACGTAAGGGAGAGTGTGTGAGGTTTACTTTTTTGCCACTAACTTTCTTTTGTGTAGCACCTGATAATGTCTCATCGGAGTAGCGCATCACCAAGGGGGAGAGCAGATAACTCATCCTTTGTGTTGCAAGCCATGCAACAACAGTTTGAGCGGTTGAACTTGGTGTTGGGTGAAGTGAGGGATAGGATGGATCATCAAGAAGCAGCGATTAGAAATCTACAAGGTAGGAGGGATAGGAGGCGACGTGAGCATAGAGTTGAAAATCAGTATGAGAATGAAGGAGATGGAGAGGAAGAGGAAGATTTAGCATCTGACGTTGGGTCGGGTAGAAATAGAGGAGTTAGGCATGAAAGAGGACTTGAGGGGAATCTAAGGGGTCGGGATGGTGTAGATAGAGACCTTGGTAGCATCAAAATGAAAATACTATCTTTCCAAGGTAGAACTGATCCTTAGGTTTATCTAGAGTGGGAGAAAAAATTAGAGTTGGTGTTTGATTGCCATAATTACTCTGAGGAGAAGAAAGTGAAGTTGGTAGTAATTGAGTTCACTGATTATGTTATTATTTGGTGGGATCAATTAGTGACCAATAGGAGGAGGAATTATGAGAGGCCTATAGAGACATGGGGAGAGTTGAAAGCTCTCATGAGGCGGAGATTTGTTCCAAGCCATTACTATAGAGACCTTTACCAGAAATTACAAAATCTTACACAGGGGTCTAGGAGTGTGGAGGATTACCATAAGGAGATGGAGGTGGCGATGATTCGGGCTAATGTAGAGGAGGATCGAGAGGCCACCATGGCTAGATTTTTTAGTGGGTTGAATAGGGACATAGCCAATGTAATTGAATTGCAGCATTATGTGGAGATAGAGGACATGGTGCACATGGCTATGAAGGTGGAGAGGCAATTAAAGAGAAAAGGGACAGCAAGGTACACTTCGGTTTCTAGCACTACTTGGAAATCAAAATGGGATAGGAATGATTCAGCTGAAGTAAAGAGAAAGACCGAACCACCTAAGGGAAAAGATGAGGGAACTAGCAACAAACCCAAGGTAGAATCCCAACCTTCACGGAATAGAGATATCAAATGTTTTAAGTGTTTGGGTTCAGGGCACATTGCTTCTCAATGTCCAAATAGGAGGGTGATGATTATGTGACAATGGGGAGGTGATGACTGAAAGTGAGGATGATAGTGATGAGGTGCCTGAGTTGGATGATGCTAGTGATGATGATGGAGTGGTATACCCTGTGACAGGTGAGTCTCTTGTTGCCAGGCGTGCTCTTAATGCACACATTCAGGTGGATAATGCAGAGCAACAGACAGAGAACTGATGGGAACCAAGATGGACCTAGTCTTAAAGATCATTTGTAACTTCCAGATGGACGAAGAAGATCAAGGAGACAATGCAAGGATTGATGCAATCCACTTGGGAAAAGTTTAGCAAGAGCCCAACATTCAAGATGGGGGGCTTGAAGGATGAAGATCCAGTTTTAATTCATTTGATTAGCTACGAAAGAGGGCAACGACAAGACTTAAAGGCTTTGAGCTCTTGAAGGGTTTCAACTTATTTAATTCATTTAAAGAACTTATGTTATTAGTTTAGAATAATTGAATTTATTATGGGAAGCACTTAAGGGGGCCTATGCAAGGGCATGTTGGGAAAGTTATTATTTTATTGAACTAGGGTTAGGGTTACTGTAGCCGAGTTACTGTAGCACGGCACTGTAGCCGCTACACTGTTCATCCAGGGGCACTTTTGGAAGATGGGGGTTTATTTTAAGCTAGGGTTTTATTAGGTTTTTCTTTAAATACTCTATGTAGCCTCATTCTAATCAGTATATGAAATTTGATGAATTTATTCATTGTGAGTTGAGTTTTACTCCTTTTGTTCTTAATTGAACTTTTGAACTTATCAAAGGTAAATCAAAACCTTTGTGGCGTTCCTCCTTTGTAATCTGGGTTCTTGAGATGGGTTCTTAAACGGGTCTAGATTTTAATATAATCTAGGTTCTTGAAACAAGTTCTCATCGGGTCTAGATTCTCCATCCTTGACTTGATTTTTGGCTTTCTGGGGAGTTTTCAAATTGATTGTGGGTTCAAGGGAATCTCATTCCCCCGGGTTCATATCATTTGGTATCAGAGACAGGTTTCCAATCAGGTCTGATTCTATCTTTTAATTATAGCATCCTTTAATTTAATTCTAGGGTTTCATTGTTCTAGGGTTGCAAAAAAAAAAAAATAGAAACAAAAAGTAGGCTTCCAAAATTCTTAGGATTTTGGGTTTGGCAGAAATTTGCATCACCTAGTGTTTCAAAATTCTAGAGTTTCCTGCATCTCTAAGTTTATCTGTTGCTTGGAGTGCCGTTCCATTTGATTCTCTTCTACTTTATTGTCGTGCTTGAATTCAATTGCTTGATTTTCACAATTGAATATTGCTATTTGTGATTGAATTAGAGAAAAGAAAAGAAAGGAAAGGAAAAGAAAAGAAAAGAGAAGGTAATTCAAAGTTGCTACATAGTTTCAACAAAGAGAAAGAAAGTATTTGTTGATTGAGCTTTTATCATCATAGGAGCAGATTACATCTTTCTAGTTGGTATCTTGTTTTATAATTACTCTTTCCCTCGTATAAATTTCTTGAGTCTCGTGTCATTTTATTCATTCCTTGTTTCTTTGATCTATATTACTGGTTGGAATAATACAAGGTTGCATTGTCTTGATTTAGTTCAATTATTTCTTAAAGAACTTGAGTGGGAAAACTCTTGAGGTAAATGGCAAGAGAGTGTGAGACTATTATCTGGAAAAAGCCAGTTAAGAGTGAAACACGAGTGGAGTGCCATTATTCGAGTGTAAACACATAAGGGAGTGTGTGAGGTTTTCCACTAACATTCTTTTTGTGCAGCATATTATGATGTCTCATAGAAGTGACTCATCACCAAACGGTGTGGCAGATAACTCATCTTTTGTGTTGTAAGCCATGCAACAACAGTTTGAGCGGTTGAACTTGGTGTTGGGTGAAGTGAGGGATAGGATGGATAATCAAGAAGAAGTGATTAGAAATCTGCAAGGTGAGAGTGATAGGAGGCGACATGAGCCTAGTATTGAGAATGTGTACGAGAAAGAAGAGTATGGTGAGTAGTCTCTTGTTGCTAGGCGTGCACTCAATACACAAATTAAGATGAATGATACAGTGCAGCAGAGTGAGAACGTTTTTCATACTAGATGCCACATCAACAATAAGGTATGTTATGGTCATTGATTTGAGGAGTTGTATTAATTTGGCTAGCACTACTTTAGTTGAGAAATTGAATTTACGTACCTTGAAACACCCTAGACCATACATGTTGCAGTGGTTGAGTGATTGTGGGGAGGTTAGGGTAAATAAGCAAGTGCTAGTTTCTTTTTCAATTGGAAAATATCAGGATATGGTCCTTTGTGATGTTGTGCCTATGCATTCTGGTCATATTTTGTTAGGGAAGCCATGGCAGTATGATAGGAATGTGATCCATGATGGGTTAAGGAACATGTACACTTTTGAAAAGGATGGAAAAACAATCAAACTTGCTCCTTTAACTCCAACACATGTCCATGGGGATCAATTGAAATTGAAAAGTGAGGTTGCTAAAAAAAAAGAGTGAAAATAAGAGTGATCAAAAAAGAAAAAGTGAAAAGGAGATTGAGCAAACAAGCAAGAGTGAAAGTGAGAGAATGAGCTGAAAAGCAAGAGTGAAGGTGAGAGTGAAAGTGAGATTGAGCTGAAAAGTAAGAGTGAAGATGAGATTGAGAAGAAAAGAAATAGTGAGACCGAAATGGAGAAAGAGAGAAAAATGAGAGAGAAAAAAGAACAGGGTGAGAATAAGACCTCAAGCACAAGAGAGAATGAGTTGAAAAATAATTGTGAGGTCGAGAATACAAAAAAAGGTGAAGAAAAAGAATGTGACAGAAAAAAAGAGAGTGAAAAGAAAAAAGAGTGTGAAAGAAAAAAAAAAGAGTGGAAAGAAAAGAGAGTGTGAAGAAAGTGAGAGAAAAACAAAAAAAAAAGTGAGTTTTTATGCTAACGCAAGTCTTAATCCTAACGAACTTGACGTATGTTTGCCTAGTATTGTTGTCTCTTTGTTGGAGGGATATGAGGTCGTGTTTCCAAGTGGTGTATTTAGTGGATTGCCACCCATTAGGGAGATAGAGCACTACATTGATTTTGTGTCAGGTGTAACAATTCCTAACCAACCTTTTTGGGAAGAACATGAGTCATTGGCACACTTAAAGGGATAAGGTAAGTTGTTGACTATAATGCGTGCTAAGCGGGAGGATTGTATTGAGATTTTTCCTCATGTATTCAAATACACACAAGGTATGTAAACTTTTGTGGTTGATGGTTTAGCAAGAAGGTATATCCTTGTCTTCATTTTAGATGCAAAATTGTTGAGACTTGAATATGATAAGGAATTGCATGCTAATGATGATGACTTTGCTAGTATGTATGGAACATGTGAGAAAGCATCTTTTGGTAAGTTCTATAAACTAGATTGGTACTTGTTTAGAAAGAATAGATTTTGTGTGCCTACTAGTTTTATGCTTAAGTTGCTTGTGTGTGATGAATATGGTGGTTTGTTGGGTAACCTTGGTGTAAGGAAGACTTTTGTTGTGTTGCATGAATGTTTGTGAGAGTATCATTTGCTATACATTGATGTGTTGCATGAACGTTTGCGGGAGTATCATTTGTATTTCATTGAATTTGCATATAATTGGAGTGGTCATTCTGGTGAAAATAAGATTTCAGACATATTGCATGAACGTTTATGGGAGTATCATTTGCCATTCATTGACATGTTGCATAAACGTTTACGAGAGTATCATTTGCCATTTATTGAGTTTGCATATTGGAGTGGTCATTTTGGTTCGAGGAAGACTTTAGATGTGCTTCATGAACATTTGTGGGAGTATTGTTTGCCATTCATTGAGTTTACATATGATTGGAGTGTTCATGCCACTACTAAATTTTCACCAATTGAAATTGTTTATAGACTTAATCAATTTCCTCCTTTAGATTTAAAGTCTTCACCAGTTGATGATATGGGTACCTTGGATGGACTATTCCAAATTCTTGAACAAATTAGTAAAAATGCATATCTAATGGATCTTCCAGGTAAGTATCCTGTTTCTACTATTTTCAATGTTACTAACCACTTTCCCTTTGATCCAGGTGGAGATTCGAGGTCGAATCCTTTTGAGGAGAGGGGGAATGATGGGAACCAAGATGGGCCTAGTCTTAAAGATCATTTGCAACTTCCAGATGGACCAAGAAGATCAAGGAGACAATGCAAGGATTGATGCAATCCACTTGGGACAAGTTTAGCAAGAGCCCAACATTCAAGATGGGGCTTGAAGGATGAAGATCCAGTTTTAATTCATTTGATTAGCTACGGAAGAGGGCAACGACAAGACTTAAAGGCTTTGAGCTCTTGAAGGGTTTCAACTTATTTAATTCATTTAAAGAACTTATGTTATTAGTTTAGAATAATTGGGTTTATTATGGAAAGCACTTAAGGGGGCCTATGCAAGGGCATGTTGGGAAAGTTATTATTTTATTGAACTAGGGTTAGGGTTACTGTAGCCGAGTTACTGTAGCACGACACTGTAGCCGCAACACTGTTCATCCAGGGGCACTTTTGGAAGATGGGGGTTTATTTTAAGCTAGGGTTTCATTAGGTTTTTCTTTAAATACTCTATGTAGCCTCATTCTAATCAGTATATGAAGTTTATGAAATTTGATGAATTTATTCATTGTGAGTTGAGTTTCACTCCTCTTGTTCTTAATTGAACTTTTGAACTTATCAAAGGTAAATCACAACCTTTGTGGCATTCCTCCTTTCTAATCTGTGTTCTTGAGACGGGTTCTTCAACGGGTCTAGATTTTAATATAATCCAGGTTCTTGAAACAAGTTCTCGTCGGGTCTAGATTCTCCATCCTTGACTTGTTTTTTGGCTTTCTTGGGGAGTTTTCAAATTGATTGTGGGTTCAAGGGAATCTCATTCCCTCGGGTTCATTAAGGTGGATAATGCAGAGCAACAGAAAGAGAACATTTTCCATACTAGATGCCATGTCAACAATAAGGTATGTAGTATGATCATTGATGGAGGGAGTTGTACTACTAATGTGGCTAACACTACTTTGGTTGAGAAATTGAATTTACCAACCTTAAAATACTCTAGACCATACAAATTGCAGTGGTTGAATGATTGTGGAGAGGTTAGGGTGGATAAACAAGTATTAGTTACTTTTTCTATTGGGAAGTATCAGGATGAGGTGCTTTGTGATGTTGTGCCTATGCATGCGGGCCATATTTTGTTGGGGAGGCCGTGGCAGTATGATAGGAGAGTGACACATGATGGGTTCAAGAACATGTACAGCTTTGAAAAGGAGGGCAAAACAATTAAGCTTGCTCCTTTAACTCCAAGCCAGGTCTATGAGGACCAACTGAAATTGAAAAGTGAGGTTGCTAAAAAAGAAAGAGTGAAAATGAGAGTGATCAGAAGAGAAAGAGTGTAAATGAGAGTGATCAAAAAAGGAAGAGTGAAAAAGAGATTGAGCAAAAAAGAAAGAGTGAGAGTGAAAATGAGCATAAAAGAAAGAGTGAAAAAGAAAGTAGAGAGGTGGCTGAGAGTAAAGAAAAAAGAGTGGAGCCACGAGAGAAAAAAGAAAGAGAGTCTTCTGAGAGAAAAGGAAAGACAAAAGTGAGTTTCTATGCAAGAGGGAGTGAGGTTAAGAGGGCTTTCTTCGCAGATCGCCCTATGATTTTTCTTGTCTATAAAGAGTCTTATCTTACTCTTCATAAAACTAACCAGTCTCTTCCTAGTTTGGCTGTTTCTTTGTTGTAGGAGTTTGAGGATGTATTCTCGGAGGAGATGCCAAATGAGTTGCCACCCATTAGAGGCATTGAGCACCAGATTGATTTTGTGCCCGGGGCTACTATTCCAAACCGACCAGCCTATAGGAGTAATCCAAAGGAGACAAAGGAGTTTCAGAGGCAAGTTGAGGATTTGAAGAGCAAGGGGTACGTGAGGGAGAGCATGAGCCCTAGTGCAGTACCAGTGCTACTAGTGCCAAAAAACGATGGGACGTGGAGGATGTGCATTGATTGCAGGGCGGTCAATAATATCACGGTAAAGTATCGCCATCCCATTTCTAGATTGGATGATATGCTTGATGAATTGCACGGCTCATGTATTTTCAGTAAAATTGATCTTAAAAGTGGGTACCATCAAATTAGAATGAAAGAGGGTGATGAATGGAAAACTGCTTTTAAGACTAAGTATGGGCTTTATGAATGGTTGGTTATGCCATTTGGACTTACAAATGCGCCCAGTACTTTCATGAGATTAATGAACCATATCCAACGTGCATTCTTAGTGTACAGTAAGAACTTAAATGAACATATTGAGCATTTGAGATATGTGTTTGATGTGTTGAGATGTGAAAAATTGTATGCTAATTTTAAGAAATGTGCCTTTTGCATGAAAAAAGTTGTTTTTCTTGGTTATGTTGTTAGTACAAAGGGTATTGAGGTGGATGAAGAGAAAGTCAAGGCAATCAAGGAGTGGCCAACGCCAAAAAGCATCACTGAGGTAAGAAGCTTTCATGGCTTAGCTAGTTTTTATCGGCGTTTTGTTAAAGACTTCAGCACCATTGCTGCACCACTCACTGAGGTAATTAAAAAGAATGTTGGGTTTCATTGGGGGGCTAATCAAGATAATGCTTTTGCCACTATTAAAGAAAGGTTGTGCTCTGCACCTGTGTTAGCATTACCTGATTTTAACAAAGCTTTTGAGATTGAATGTGATGCCTCAGGAATAGGGATTGGAGCCGTTTTTATGCAAGATAGGCAGCCCATAGCCTTCTTAAGTGAAAAGTTAAGTGGGGCATCCCTGAAGTACCCTACTTATGACAAAGAGCTTTATGCTCTTGTTCGTGCATTAGAGACTTGGCAGCACTACCTATGGCCAAGGGAATTTGTGATCCACCCCGATCATGAATCATTGAAGCATCTCAAGGGTCAAGGTAAGTTGAATAAAAGGCATGCTAGATGGATGGAATACATTGAGACCTTTCCCTATGTCATCCGTTACAAGCAAAGTAAGGAGAACATTGTTGCTGATGCCCTATCCCAGAGGTATGTACTTCTTACTTCTATGAGTGCTAAAATGCTTGGGTTTGAATATGTGAAAGACATGTATGCTGATAACGCTGATTTTTCAAATGTGTATGTGGCATGTGATAAGGCGGCATTTGGTAAGTTTTACAAGCATGATGGTTATTTGTTTAAAGAAAGCAAACTTTGTCTGTCAAATTGTTCTATGCGTGAGTTATTGGTGCGTGAGGCACATGGTGGGGGATTAATGGGACACTTTGGTGTCAAGAAAACTTTAAACATTTTGTATGAACATTTCTTTTGGCCTAAGATGAAGAGAGATGTTAACCGTATTTGTGGAAGGTGCATTACATGTAGAAAGACCAAATCTAAGGTTTTACCACATGGGTTGTATACACCCTTACCCATTCCTAGTGAGCCATGGGTAGACATATCTATGGACTTCGTCTTGGGGCTGCCTAGGACCAAAAAGGGTAGAGATTCTATTTTTGTGGTTGTGGATAGATTTAGTAAGATGGCACATTTCATTCCATGCCATAAAACAAATGATGCCACAAACATAGCTGACTTGTTTTTCCGGGAGATAGTGCGACACCATGGTGTACCTAGGAGTATTGTTTCTGATAGGGATGTTAAATTCCTTAGCTACTTTTGGAAGGTGTTGTGGGGGAAATTGGGTACTAACCTCTTATTTTCCACTACTTGTCATCCACAGACTGATGGTCAGACTGAAGTAGTCAATAGGACTTTAACTCAGCTTTTACGCACTGTTATTCATAAGAATTTAAAAACTTGGGAGGATTGTTTGCCATTTATAGAGTTTGCATATAATAGGACGATGCATACTACTACTTCATACTTTCCTTTTGAAATTGTTTATGGATTTAATCCACTTACTCCTTTGGATTTGATGCCTTTACCTGTTGATGGCAGGAGTAGCTTGGATGGACAAAAGAAAGCAGAGTTGGTGAAGTCACTATATGAGAGGGTACGTCTTCAAATTGCCCAAAAGAATGAAAGGGTTGCTTCCCAAGCCAATAAAGGACGAAGGCATGTCATCTTTGAACCAGGAGATTGGGTTTGGGTTCACATGCGCAAAGAAAGATTCCCAGCCCATAGAAGGACTAAGTTGCATCCTCGAGGAGATGGACCTTTCCAAATTCTTCCGAAAATTAATGACAATGCATATAAAGTGGATCTGCCAGGTGAGTATAAAGTTTCTGCAACTTTTAATGTTTCTGATCTTTCTCCTTTTGATGTAGGTGAAGATTCGAGGTCGAATCCTTTTGAGGAGAGGGGGAATGATAGGAACCAAGGTGGGCCTACATATAAAGATCCTTTGCAAGTTTCAGATGGGCCCATTACAAGATCAAGGGCCAAGAAGATCAAAGAAGCAATGCAAGGATTGGTGGAATTCACTTGGGATGAAGCCAGCAAGAGCCCAACACTCAAGATGGGTCTGAAAGAAGAAGAACCAGTTTTGATCCACTTGATTCAATCTGTGGAAGACATGACTTATAGATACGGCCTATTGTTATTGGAGGCTTCCTGATATGAACCCGCGGGAAAGAAATTTCCTTGAACCCACAATCAATTTGAAAACTCCCCAAGAAAGCCAAAATCAAGTCAATGGATGGAGAACCTAGACCCGATGAGAACTCGTTTCAAGAACATAGATTATATTAAAATCTAGACCCGTTGAAGAACCCATCTCAAGAACCTAGATTACAAAGGAGGAACGCCACAAAGGTTGTGATTTACCTTTGATAAGTTCAAAAGTTCAATTAAGAACAAGAGGAGTAAAACTCAACTCACAATGAATAAATTCATCAAATTTCATAAACTTCATTCCCTCATTAGAATGAGGCTACATAGATTATTTAAAGCAAAACCTAATAAAACCCTAGCCAAAATAAACCCCCACCTTCCAAAAGTGCCCCTGGATGAACAGTGTCGCGGCTACAGTGCCGTGCTACAGTAACCCTAACCCTAGTTCAATAAAATAATAACTTTCCCAACATGCCCTTGCATAGGCCCCCTTCAATACTTCCCATAATATAAACTCAATTATTCTAAACTAATAACATAAGTTCTTTAAATGAATTAAATAAGTTGAAACCCTTCAAGAACTCAAAGCCTTTAAGTCTTGTCGTTGCCCTCTTCCGTAGCTAATCAAATGAATTAAAATTGGATCTTCATCCTTCAAGCCCCATCTTGAATGTTGGGCTCTTGCTAAACTTGTCCCAAGTAGATTGCATCAATCATTGCATTGTCTCCTTGATCTTCTTGGCCCATCTGGAAGTTGCAAATGATCTTTAAGACTAGGCTCATCTTGGTTCCCATCCCTTCCAGTTTGGTTAAATGATTTATTTTATTAGTTTAGAATAAGTGGGCTTGAAAATGCTCGGCTCACATGTCTTATTTCTTATGAACTATGTTTTTGGGAAGGCCTTGTATTTTGGCCAAGGGCTTATTTGGAAAGTTACTTTTTAAGAATTAGGGTTTCTTCAATTTATTGTAGGGGTTACTGTAGCCGCGCATATTGTAGCCGACACTGTTCATCAATGGTAATTTTGGGTAAAAGGGGCTTTATTTTGGATAGGGTTTTGATTAGGTTTGGGTTTAAAAACTCTTTGTAGCCTCATTTGACAGATTAGACAATATTGAATTTTATTTGTGAGTTGAGTTTTTCCTCTTGTTCTTGATTGAACTCTTGAACTTATCAAAGGTAAATCACAACTTTTGTGGCGTTCCTCCTTTGTAATCTGGGTTCTTGAGACGGGTTCTTCAACGGGTCTAGATTTTAATATAATCTAGGTTCTTGAAACGGGTTCTTATCGGGTCTAGATTCTCCATCCTTGACTTGATTTTTGGCTTTCTTGGGGAGTTTTCAAATTGATTGTGGGTTCAAGGGAATTCATTCCCACGGGTTCATATCAGAAGTTGCCCCAAAACTTCTTTGCAAAATATTTCCCTCCTGCCAAGACAGGGAAGTTAAGGAATGATATCACTACTTGCGCAATACATCCTTCACCCAAGGATGTATTGCGCAAGTATCCACATCATGACCTCCTAGCCTGGCTTCAAGTACATACATTTTGCAATGGTTTGGGACCCACAAATCGATCTATGGTTGCAGGAGGAATATTAATGAGTAAGACCCCTGAAGTCGCATACGAACTTCTGGAAGAATTGGCGTCTAACAACTATCAGTGGGTCGCAGAGAGAGCAATGCCAAAGAAGGCGGCCAACGTCATTGAGCTTGACTCTATGTCCACAATTGCGGCCCAGTTGGCAAATCTATCCAAACAACTAGGTAAAATGTGATGCCCCCAATCCCCGCTTGGGATGGAACGGAGACTTAGAGCGTCGGGACATGCAACACAAGGTTACATACCCCAGTTCATGATAGTTAGCATGCAATGCATCCTAGTATGCAACTAGCAGTATGCAATAATTGCAGCAGAAATAAAAGGTTAAGGTGCAAAATATGCCAGAATAACTAAAACATCCCAACTTCATTATACAAAGTCATATCATTCACTTAATGCGATCTAAAGCATAAAGGACTTGGGCTATGAACATCAAAATTAAGTCCAGTTTCCTCTCCAGATTTGACTCCTCCTCAATCATGCGAACCCAGTGCTCCATCAATCTCATTCTGGTCGATTCCTGACACAACTTCTATCATTCCGAGTTGAATGATAGTGATCCCATAAAAGGGTGAGATTTACTCGAAATCTCAGTAAGTTAAACAACTAACTGACACAAAGATAAATCAATCATGAAAAATGATAAATATGCAATGCATGTGATGCAGAAAATCAGTATGCATGTCTCCCTTCCAGATTCCTCAACAATTTTTTTTTAAATATGGAGACACGGGTTATTACTTACTAAGTAATTTCATCATCATTTTTTTTAAAAGACATAACTTTTTCATAAAAATTTCATCATAAATTTTCTTCATCATAGACTTACATCATTATCATAATTAATAATATAACGTGTTGTAGTGTCACAGTTCCCCATATGCACTATGAGTACCTGCCGGTGACCGTAGTATAACTTACGTTGAAACTACATTGTCTATAGACTCGTTCTCAATGCATTGGTAAATAACATAACATCATAAAAATTATAACGTGTACACCCACCAGCGTTAGGTGTCATAACATGTTGACTTCGCTCCGGCGTTCTTTAAAAAGAACCCATTCGAAACCTGTTGACTGTTCTTTGTCAACTCAGGGGGTTACCACTCCATTATTAAACACTCCAAAGTGGACAGAAGAGTTCCACCAGGATAATTCCCCATCCCGGCCTTTGGAGTCTAATCCTTGAGTAATCAAGTTCATCCTAACACTTAATCAAAGTTAAGAAATCCTTAATCATCAATATGCTTAAAACCGATTCATGCTTGATGATCAAAACAAGATAGATTTAAACCCTATCATGCCATGCTTCTAATCACAAATCTAACCATCCATAATCATGTTAGGATAATGATAGATCATATCAAATCATGCTTAGGACATGTCATGGCTAAATTTCCAACTAAAACATTCAATCACTCAAACCTTCCTTTAATTGACCCGATTTTGCATTAAGCATCATAACCTTCTCAAAACTCAACCAAGTTTCGTACCAACACTTGGAAACAAAGCTTAACATGATAGCTAAGATCAAAAGGAAGCAAACGTACAAATTTCGTGGCCTTCCAAGCACTCTAAACTGCCTTACACAAGAACACTCAAAAACTCACTCGGTTTGCACTTTTTTGATATCTAAGAGGGGGAAATGCTCTCAAGGTTCAAGATGATGCTTGGAGCTATGGTGTGGGTGCAATGAGAATGGGAGAGAAATATTTATAGGTGGCCAAGGGGTGAGGGACGTTGGCTTGGGTGCTTGGTGATTGGGTGAAGTGGGAGGTGCTCAAATCTAGAAAATTTCTAGATTTGCTTGCATGAGCTTAGGTCACTTGTGCATAATCAAATAGTTCCCTAAGCCACCATCATTTCCTCTCCACAGTAGCTGCAAGGATCCTGTAGATGACTCCAGGTTGTGGGGCCTCTTGTGGATGGCAGAAGATCCCTCAAACCACCCTTGAAAACAGGTGGATGAAGGTGGTTTTGTGGTGGCAGAAAATCAGTTTAGTTTTGGATCTTTTTGGACAGCAAAAATGAGTCAAAATCCTTCATGATGGTCATGGGACTTCTTAGTGATTGGGTGGAGAAGGAGGTGGCGTGGGGTGGTGGTGCAAACCATGACAGAAGGCTGGTTCAAACTCAATCCAATTGGTTGCAACACAAAGTAGACCAAGGTGCACCCAGTTTGGTTCTTTGAGTTGGTTGATGCAACCAATTTCGTACAAGGCTCAAACTGAGTTTGGGAGGGTCTCATAAGGTGTTTAAGGACCATATTACCCTTGAGCATAAACCACAAAAATGTTGGGCCCAAGGGCAAAACAGTCCAAGCATTACAAAGGGCAATGCGCAAAACCGATTGAAGCATGGTTTGAGCTTGTTATGCCATTTTTCTTAATGACATGTGGAATGGTTTAGCTGGGGTATTAAAATGTTCTAATCATGGTTTAAGGGAGTATTAATTGTAACAGCCCGCTAGAAATTCATTGGTGGAATTTCTATTGACTTTAGGAATCTTGTGAAAACCTCATAAGTTTTTACGAATCGACCAATCGCATAGGTTTTAGTCTGTCAACATAGTCAGTGTTATCATTCACTATGGTGCTAGAAATATGAGTTTTATTTATTTGAGATAGTTAGAAGTGTCAGAATGCATTTTGGTCTACGTCATTAGACTCAGTTGATTATTTAGGATTTTATAGCGCAATAAGTTTATTTTCATATTTTCAGACGAAATGCCTGTTTGAAACTATGAAATTATTTTTAAGGGCACTTCGAGGTTGAATTTCGGTAAACGATTTTCACTGTAGGTTAATATGAATATCTAGGAAGTTTTAGTGCTAAGTTTATGATTCACTCTTTCGGAGTGAATAGTAATCTCGGTAAGCGCACCAGTTGCAGTATTTCAAAATCACAGTGTGGAATGTCCAAATTAGATTAGAGAAGTTTAATTTGGACACTTGGCAAGATCTTAGCCACACTTAGTGAATAATATTAGACACTTGGCACCATGAGGAGCGTTTGATGGATTTGAAGGAATCAAGGTGTGAAATCATGCCACTTAAGCAAAACTTTGTTTCATCTGCTCAACCAAATTGTGCCAGACCAAAGAGGGTTTCAATCCTAGTGAAACCCTAAATGGTGGGAATCCAATTGAAAGCCCAAAAGCATGGTTGAAGTTGGAACCTTAAACGGTTTCCCCAAAACCCTAAAGTTGGCCTCTAAACCCTTTCTAATCTCATTTCTAGTATTGTGTTTAATCACTTGATTAAATCACTTCCACATGCTATTAGTCCTTCAAATTTATGTTAGAACATCATTATCCAACCTTGTTAACCTTGAAAAATTGATTGGGCCAAGTGATATTGGATTTGGGCTTGATAGCAAACCAAACCCTCTTTAAACCCCAAAATTTAGGCCCATTCGGTTTAGGCCCATTAAGGCCCACGAATTTGGTCACCATAGGATTGCTTCATGCCTAAGTTTTGTACCCCCACTTGGCTGGCCAGGTCTTTACAAGAAGGGCCTAGAAGGTTCTTGAAGTACAAAGCTAAAGGGCCACCTCACTCTTTCACTCTTACACTCCACCTTGAGAAAAGATCTTGGACTGATTTTTATGAGAAGAAAAGGCCAACACTCAACCTTTCTTTTAGTCCTATCACTTTCCATAACTTGTCTAAGAGGCTCTCCAGTCCACTTCCCATGAAAAACAACTCTCCTTTACACTTTTCCTTCATAGAACACAAAAGCCACTCTCGGGCAGTTTTTCTTACCTCTTTTGAACACCTGTTTCGAAGCTTTTGTAAGTGTTTTCTCGCCAAGTTTCCTTCATGAAATTTGTTCCATTTTGAGATAATTTGATTGGTCAAAAGTTGTTTAGACCCCAGAAAGGTCATTCTGGGCGATAAACTGGAGAGTATGTTATATTTTGGAGTTTTTGACCAAGCTAATGAATAGATCTTGGTCCGAAAGTTTTATGGAGTACTTTTAACATGTGTATATGATTATTGGTTGAGGATTTGTTGCATAATTAAAAATTTTGGTGAAATATGTTCTTAGGTCTAGAAACTTAGAAACTGGAAGAGGAAAAATAATTTTTGTTTTGAGAAAGTTTAAATCTTTTATGGTTTAATCTTATTCCAATGGCTTTGATATTTTTATTGGAAGATCCTGAGTCTCTTATATACATGTTATATGAAGATATTTGATGTTAGTTTCGAAGATATGAAATTTTATGTAAGGAGATATTCGGTTAGGCCAAAGTGATGATGTTCTTGGCTAAATTTATGTTTTGGTTGATGTTTAACCATGTGATCTTGAGTTTGATGCTTAGATCTGTTTTAGGACATCTTTTTAAACCATGTGATGTTTTGGTTTGAAGATCAAATCTTTATAAGTCTTGGATCAAGAGGTTGATCAAAACAAGTTAGAAACAAAAATCTGATTTGAACTTAGAAGAGAAACCAAAAAGTTCAAGTATAGTTTTAGTGATTTTGATGACTTTTGTTCATGATTATTCTTAGGAATATGTTATGAGTATAGTAGAAGAAGAATTTTGGTTTAATCATGAGTTTTGAAATTTGAAAGAATTACAACAAAAATCAAAGGAAATAACCTTTGTAAGTTTCGGCCCTATAGAGTTTTAATGGTTATGTTTAGTTTTAAATTTTTCTGAATTGATATTTGAACTTGGGACAAAATTTACATGAGGTATGTAAATTTTGGTGATTTTTGGAGTTAGGATGCAAAATCCTTAAGTTAGGGGTAAAATGATCATTTTTCCACATGTCTGATAAAATGGTAATTTTACTCTAAGTTGATGTTTTTCCATATTCCTTATTGTTAGTGATTAAATTTTAATTTTTAAAAATCACTACTTTCAGTTTCTCGTGATCGCACTTGAGTTTTGTCTAGAAGTACGAAGATCGAGGTAGGTTAACTTTTAACTTATTATCAGTTTAATGTGTATGAATGATAAGTAAGGGAACTAAAGTCTATGTAAGCATGTTATCATATGTACCATGCCAAGTTATTACATATTTATCTATTACACAGAATTTATTCTGTCAACACAAGATATTCTGTCACGTATTGCTATACATTGCAAGTATGTCATGTTAAGTTATGTATGCCATATGTTACATGTATTTCATGTCACGTAATATTCACTGTCACATGTTATGCCATGTTAAGAAATATTGTCTGTTACATGGTATGCTATGTTACGAAATGTGCCTGTTACATGTATGCCATGTTATGAAATGTTATCTGTTACATTTATGTCTCAAAGTATGTCATGTCTGTCGTCTTACGTTCATGTCACGTTATGCTACGTCAAGACTTCTGTCTTTTATGTCACGTTCATGTTACCTCACGTTACGAAATGACATGTATGCCAGTTAAGTTATTCATGTCAATCACGACCCTAAGCGCTAGGATGGGGTAATATCCTAGTGGAACTCCTTTGTTCACGCTGGAGTGTCTAAATAGGTGTGAAATTCCCTAGGTTGATAAAGTACAGTCAACAGGTCGTTGTGGGTTCTAGTTCTATGGTGAACTCGATTTCCCTATCGGGGGGTAGTCTGGGTAGATCGTCAGTGAAAACCTCAGGCTATTCCTCAACTACAACTATCCCTCGTGTCTCCTTATCATCACCATAGCTCTCCGTTATGAGGGCTAAGTAGGCCGTGGCACCATTAGCGATGCACTTCATTGCCTGCAAAGCTGAAATCAGAGAGGGGGTAGCCTTCACCATCCCTCCCTCCTGTATGATGAATATGTCTACCCTCAGGCGAATCAAAGATTATCTCTTTATTCTGACAATCTATCCTAGCGCAATGTTTGGATAGCCAGTCCATCCCTAGTATAATGTCGAACCCTAGTTGATCGAAGACGATTAGGTCAGCGTCCATCAATCTTCCCTTTAGGGTCAGAGGACATTTCTTCAACACACGGGTGCAGGTGATCGTGCTTCCGTCGGGAATCGATACTACTATAGCTTGAGGTAGTTTCTGAGTCGACAGGTTACAAGTATGTGCAAACGTCGCGGATACAAACGTTTTCATGGCGTCGGAGTCAAATAAAGCGCAAGCCGTGTATTCGTATAATGTAATTCTTCCTAAGGTGTAATCAACTACTGAGTACTAAGCAACTATTTAAAAAACTAATTTCTAAAGAGGGGTATTGAAGGAAAATACCAATGATAATGCCTGCTTCTTCGTCCTCGGGGATTTCGTCACTAATATCACCAGGGGTGATGGCATAAACGCGGGCTTGAGCAGGTGGCCTCTGGTTGGGTCATTTGTTAGGAATGTTCTTTCCTCCTTGAACATTCTATGGGCATTTCCGGATCATATGCCCCGACTGTCCGCATCGGTAGCACACTCCTAGGCCCACACGACATGTGGTTCTTTCCACATTTCTTGCATGTGACAGGTGGAGCTATTATAATACCTTTTCCCTTGTTAGCTCCTTGAATAATCCTCCCCTTACCATTATTCCCCCCAGTAGTGAAGGTAGAAGCCCTCTTTCTCTCGAGGTTGATCTGAGCTGTTACATTTCGCTGTTCCTCCTCCTCTATTGCAGCCACATTAACCAACTCATGGCAGTTGTGGATGCGGAATCCAGCCACATAACTGAAAATTCTAGGATTCAGCCCTGCTTGAAACTTCTGGGCTTGCATTTTCTCAGTAACAAAGGCAAACCTTCCCAGCTCCATAAACTTCGCAACGTACTGCTCAACAATGAGATTGCCTTGTACCAACGTGGCAAACTCTTGGGCCTTCTGGGTCTTCATTGATTCTGGGAAGAAACGATTGTCAAATTCCACCTTAAACCTCTCACAGGTCAAAATGGTGATATTTCCCAATTCTCTAATCAGGAGTTGCCTCTTGGTGTCCCACCAAATTCCAGCTTCACCCTGCAGCAGGTGTCCCGCGTACTGTACCTTATGTTCCTCAGTACAACTGCTGATCTTGAAGGTCCTGTCGAGATCTAATACCCACTTGTTAGCCTTCATTTGTCCCTCAGTTCCCATGAAATTGGGGTATCTATGTATTAGGAACTTCTCGTAGGAACACCCTCGGTTCTCAATCAGCAGGCGTTGATGGTTTTGCCTTAGGATTACTTTTTGTTGCTGCTTCATGGTCTCCGTCATTTGACGAATTACGTCTGCCAACTCACGTCCTCCATCGAAACAACGATCCTGATCTCTGTGGATGTTAGATCCATCAGCGTTCCTCTCTTGTCTGCCACGTGTCATCTCGTCTTAATCATTCCAACTCCTACGATATATGCATATCTAACCGAGCTCTAACTACAGGATTCAAGCGTATTTAAGACTAATGATTCAAACCTATATTCTAGCATAAGGTTCCTAAGGATATGTGGGTTTACCCAGAGACGAGCTGCTTTGATACCACCGCTGTGACGCCCCCCAATCCCCGCTTGGGATGGAACGGAGACTTAGAGCATCGGGACATGCAACACAAGTTTAGATACCCCAGTTCATGACAGTTAGCATGCAATGCATCCTAGTATGCAACTAGCAGTATGCAATAATCGCAGCGGAAATAAAAGGTTAAGGTGAAAAATATGCCTGAATAACTAAAACATCACAACTTCATTAGATAATCATCATGTTCGAAATACTAAAGTAGCATAGACTTATATACAAAGTCATATCATTCTCTTAATGCGATCTAAAGCATAAAGGACTTGGGCTATGAACATCAAAATTAAGTTCAGCTTCCTCTCCAGATCCGACTCCTCCTCAATCATGCGAACCTAGTGCTCCATCAATCTCGTCCTGATCGATTCCTGACACAATTCTATCATTCTGTGATCCCATATAAAGGTGAGATTTACTCGAAATCTCAGTAAGTTAACCAATTAACTGACACAAAGATAAATCAATCATGAAAAATGATAAATATGCAATGCATGTGATGCGGAAAATCAATATGCATGTCTCCCATCCAGATTCCTCAATTTTTTTTTTTTTAAATATGGAGACACGGGTTCTTACTTAGTAAGTAATTTCATCATCATTTTTTTTAAAAGACATAACTTCTTCATAAAAATTCCATCATAAATTTTCTTCATCATACACTTACATCATTATCTTAATTAATAACAAAACGTGTGGTAGTGTCACTGTCACGACCCCGTCTGAGGAAGGACGGAATCCTGACTTACATGGCTATTCTTCTCTTCTTTTTTTTTTTTTCTAATAACATGCGATCGGCATGGACATGACACACATGCACTATAAATTTTTCATTTAATAAAAGGGAACACTTAATGGACGTTCTATTCGAACATTCATCCATATGAGACTCTCAGAGGCCATCCCAAATTAAAATATCTATACATAACATAACCCATCATTCGTAACATAACTATCCTCGTTAGGGAAGGTCCTAAGCGTCTGCCTCTCCCTCTGCAGTAATGTCTTGCTCCCCAGCCTTTTCATCATTACCTGGACGTTTAAAACATTTAACACAAAAATGAGTCGAATACTCAGTAAGTAGTATACCATGTGATGGGAACCAAGATGGACCTAGTCTTAAAGAACATTTGCAGCTTCCAGATGGGCCAAGAAGATCAAGGAGACAATGCAAGGATTGATGCAATCCACTTGGGACAAGTTTAGCGAGACCCCAACATTCAAGATGGGGCTTGAAGGATGAAGATCCAGTTTTAATTCATTTGATTAGCTACGGAAGGGGGCAACGACAAGACTTAAAGGCTTTGAGCTCTTGAACGGTTTCAACTTATTTAATTCATTTAAAGAACTTATGTTATTAGTTTAGAATAATTGAGTTTATTATGGGAAGTATTGAAGGGGGCCTATGCAAGGGCATGTTGGGAAAGTTATTATTTTATTGAACTAGGGTTAGGGTTACTGTAGCCGAGGGTTACTGTAGCTGAGAGTTACTGTAGCGCGGCACTGTAGCCGCGACACTGTTCATCCAGGGGCACTTTTGGAAGGTGGGGGTTTATTTTGGCTAGGGTTTCATTAGGTTTTGCTTTAAATACTCTATGTAGCCTCATTATAATCAGTTTATGAAGTTTATGAAATTTGATGAATTTATTCATTGTGAGTTGAGTTTTACTCCTCTTGTTCTTAATTGAACTTTTGAACTTATCAAAGGTAAATCACAACCTTTGTGGCGTTCCTCCTTTGTAATCTGGGTTCTTGAGACGGGTTCTTCAACGGGTCTAGATTTTAATATAATCTAGGTTCTTGAAACGGGTTCTCATCGAGTCTAGGTTCTCCATCCATTGACTTGATTTTTGGCTTTCTTGGGGAGTTTTCAAATTGACTGTGGGTTCAAGGGAATCTCGTTCCCGCGGGTTCATATCACCATGCAATAAACATACTAGGCATCTATTCTTTTCTTTTGAAACATGCATACATAGACATTTGCTAATTCTTGACAATGCTTTCGTGTATAACAATTTAAGAATAACTATATTTTTCATGCATAACTGTACTTTTCATGCTTAACTATACCTTTCATGCTTAACTTTCATGCATAACTGTACTTTCATGCTTAATTGTACCTTTCATGCTTAACTTTTATGCATAACTGTACTTTCATGCTTAACTCTACTTTTCATGCATAAACATTACTTGCTTTCATGCATAACATTGCTTAGAAATGACTTTATTTTATGTTTCACTTTCTTGGGCCAGTACACACTATTACGCCCCGTTTATTGGGGTTAGCGGTCTTTTGGACCTGACCCGCGGCCGCAGGTTGGGAACCCCTTTCATGGGGGGCAGCACTGGGTGCACTTCTAATACTACTTACCCGGTATTGCAATCTGCCCATTCATTTGGTATCATTTTCATACATGTGGCCATTACGTACATTCCTACATTCATGCTTTCATTCATTTTCCTTTCCTTTCTTTAGAAAAATAACGTTTTCATTATCTTCATTTAGTGCCAATGCGTATGCGTTTCTTTGAAAGGAATGTTTCATGTCATGCTACATATAGGTACAGCATAATTATTTGAGAGAGAGCATGCATAAAATCTCATGATGCATTACTTTACATACACACAATGGTAATTAACAAGGTACTTAACAGGTTTACCAAGAAAGACTTATACATACTATACATGCATCTATTCTTTCATAAGAGAAACATTTGGAAAGAGAGAGATAGACTTTTTCATAAGAGAGCTTTGTGTGTAAGGAGCATGGTCATGGCTACTTACCTCGAGGCTTTATAAGTAGAGTCTTTAAATCTTGAAATTACACTCCTATTCAATGAGAGGAAATAATATATTAAAATTCATTTCACTAAAAACTTTGCTACCCAATACCCATACGTGCTCCCTTATATTCCAAAAATGGAATTAAGGCGTCTTCCTCACTCGTTAAACTATTTACATGGCATAATTCAACCCTTAGTATCCTCCTTCAAATATTTAGGAAACCTCACATATTATTTCTAAAACCAATACTGACAAAAGATACAACTCTTGGCAACTTAAAAGTTTCTAAACAAGCTTACTAACTTAGGTTTAGAACTCTTAATGGCTTACTTAGGCCATATCTTGAGGAAAACATGTTTGAAAATCATAAACTTTAACTCTATTAATTAACAATTAAAGACATGAGTTTAACAAAAGTAAAACATGACTTAGACTCAAGAAAACATAAGAAAATGGACTATAACATTATGCCTTGGCACACTCGGCTATTATACACACCAAGACAAGACATACACACATACGGCTTAGGGCCATAAAACAGAACACACACACACACACAGCTAGACTCATGAAACAGAACACTCACACGGCTTAGGACCATAAAACAGAGCATACACACAAACACAACTAGATCCAAGAGACAGACACGCACGCACATTGCTAAGCTCCTGAAACAGAACACTCACACAGCTGGATCCATAAAACAAATTATAGACATACACACACACAGAGCTCGAGTTCATCAAAACAGGGCATGACTCACGGCAAGGCAAATTCAAGGTGCTCGGTTTTAATCCAGAAAATTTAGGTTTTTCATTTACTACCAAGTAAAGCAGCTAAATGAGAAAACAATTGAGGAAATGTCTCTAGAAATCTGAAAACTGAATGAGAAAACAATTGAGGAAATGTCTCGGCTAACATGAAATCTGAAAACCCCCAATTTGCAAGAAACTCATGGAAGGGTTACGATACCTGCTTGGGTCCTTCTAGAAGCCACGGAACACGCGGCAACGAGAAAATGAAGATAAATCCGAAATATTTGGGGCTGGAACACAACAGAAATTTTCGAAGAAAAGAACCCTAGATTAAACCCAACATCCAAGATTGAATTTAGGGCTAACGAAATTCACTTACAAGGTCGATCTTCTTGAAGAATTTCGGTGAGAAACTTAGTTTTACTGAATGAGAGAAATCGACTTGAAGAAGTGAAAGAGATTACACGGCTTGGAGGAAACCGAAGGTCTCTCGTGTGAAGGAGGAGACTTGAGGAGTTTTACTCTCCTTCGTGTGCCTTGGGATCGACGGGTGAAGGGAAATGAGGGAGGAGTTTACTTGTCTCTTGCCTTAGAAGCCATCGATGGGGTAAGGAGAAGGAGAGGGTTTGTTTCTCTTGTTCAGCGTATAGGAGAAGGAGAAGAATCCGAATAGCTTATGGAGGAAGCCGACGGTTTCACTTGGAGAAAAATTAATTTAGTCAAGGCTTGTCTCACAAGCCAAAGATAGACAGTGGAGATTCATGCATGGAGGATACTTTTCTCACCTACCCATCCTAAGGTTGTGAAGGTTTGGGTCACTTTTTAATTAGACAAAAATAAAGGACTTAATGAAATATTGTAAGGTCATAAAAAATTATACCCATAAATTATTTAATGACCCATTTAAAAATAAAAGCACACCCATCTTAAAATAATTTAAAAAAATACTGAAACTCTTTATCTCAAAATATTTAACTTAAAAATATTTTAATAGATGATGCAATGATGGGAACCAAGATGGGCCTAGTCTTAAAGATCATTTGCAACTTCCAGATGGGCCAAGAAGATCAAGGAGACAATGCAAGGATTGATGCAATCTACTTGGGACAAGTTTAGCAAGAGCCCAACATTCAAGATGGGGCTTGAAGGATGAAGATCCAGTTTTAATTCATTTGATTAGCTACGGAAGAGGGCAACGACAAGACTTAAAGGCTTTGAGCTCTTGAAGGGTTTCAACTTATTTAATTCATTTAAAGAACTTATGTTATTAGTTTAGAATAATTGAGTTTATTATGGAAAGTATTGAAGGGGGCCTATGCAAGGGCATGTTGGAAAAGTTATTATTTTATTGAACTATGGTTAGGGTTACTGTAGCCGAGAGTTACTGTAGCGCGGCACTGTAGCCGCAACACTGTTCATCCAGGGGCACTTTTGGAAGGTGGGGGTTTATTTTGGCTAGGGTTTCATTAGGTTTTTCTTTAAAGACTATATGTAGCCTCATTCTAAGGAGTTTATGAAGTTTATGAAATTTGATGAATTTATTCATTGTGAGTTGAGTTTTACTCATCTTGTTCTTAATTGAACTTTTGAACTTATCAAAGGTAAATCACAACCTTTGTGGCGTTCCTCCTTTATAATCTGGGTTCTTGAGACGGGTTCTTCAACGGGTCTAGATTTTAATATAATCTAGGTTCTTGAAACGAGTTTTCATCGGGTCTAGGTTCTCCATCCTTGACTTGATTTTTGGCTTTCTTGGGGAGTTTTCAAATTGACTGTGGGTTTAAGGGAATTCATTCCTGCGGGTTCATATCATTTGGTATTCAGAGCAAGGTTTCCAATCTGGTCTGATTCTATCTTATAATTTTAGCATCCTTTAATTTAATTCTAGGGCTTCATTGTTCTAGGGTTGCCAAAAAAAAAAAATAGAAACAAAAAGTAGGCTACCGAAATTCTTAGGATTTTGGGTTTGGCTGAAATTTGCATCTCCTAGGGTTTCAAAATTCTAGGGTTTCCTGCATCTCTAAGTTTATCTGTTGCTTGGAGTGCCGTTCCATTGATTCTCTTCTACTTCATTGTCGCGCTTGAATTCAATTGCTTGATTTTCACAATTGAATATTGCTATTTGTGATTGAATTAGAGAAAAGAAAAGAAAAGAAAAGAAAAGAAAAGAAAAGAAAGGAAAAGAAAAGAAAAGAAAGGAAAGGAAAAGAAAAAAAAGGAAAGAAAAGAAAATTCGAAAAAAAAAAAAAAAGAAGAAGAAGAAGAGGAAAAAGAAGAAGAAAAGAGAAGGTAATTGAAAGTTGCTACATAGTTTCAACAAAGAGAAAGAAAGTATTTGTTGATTGAGCTTTTATCATCATAGCAGCAGATTACATCTTTCTAGTTGGTATCTTGTTTTATAATTACTCTTTCCCTCGTATAAATTCCTTGAGTCTCGTGTCATTTTATTTATTCCTTGTTTCTTTGATCTATATTACTGGTTGGAATAATACAAGGTTGTATTGTCTTGATTTAGTTCAATTAGTTCTTAAAGAACTTGAGTGGGAAAACTCTTGAGGTAAAAGGCAAGAGAGTGTGAGACTATTATCGGAAAAAAGCCATTAAGAGTGAAACACGAGTTGAGTGTCATTATTTGAGTGTAAACACGTAAGGGAGTGTGTGAGCTTTTTCACTAACATTCTTTTTGTGCAGCATATTATGATGTCTCATAGAAGTGACTCATCACCAAACGGTGTGGCAGATAACTCATTTTTTGTGTTGCAAGCCATGCAACAACAATTTGAGCGGTTGAACTTGGTGTTGGGTGAAGTGAGGGATAGGATGGATAATCAAGAAGAAGTTATTAGAAATCTGCAAGGTGAGAGAGGTAGAAGGCGACATGAGCCAAGTATTGAGAATGGGTATGAGAAAGAAGAGTATGGTAAGTCTCTTGTTGCTAGGCGTGCACTCAATACATAAATTAAGATGAATGATACAGAGCAGCAGAGCGAGAATGTTTTTCATACTAGATGCCACATCAACAACAAGGTATGTAATATGGTCATTGATTTGAGGAGTTCTATTAATTTGGCTAGCACTACTTTAGTTGAGAAATTGAATTTACGTACCTTGAAACACCCTAGACCATACATGTTGCAGTGGTTGAGTGATTGTGGGGAGGTTAGGGTAAATAAGCAAGTGCTAGTTTCTTTTTCAATTGGAAAATATCAGGATATGGTCCTTTGTGATGTTGTGCCTATGCATGCTGGTCATATTTTGTTAGGGAAGCTATGGCAGTATGATAGGAATGTGATCCATGATGGGTTAAGGAACATGTACATTTTTGAAAAGGATGGAAAAACAATCAAACTTGCTCCTTTTACTCCAACACATGTCCATGGGGACCAATTGAAATTGAAAAGTGAGGTTGCTCAAAAAAGAAAGAGTGAAAATGAGAGTGATCAAAAAAGAAAACGTGAAAAGGAGATTGAGCGAACAAGCAAGAGTGAAAGTGAGAATGAACTGAAAAGCAAGAGTGAAGGTGAGAGTGAAAGTGAGATTGAGCTGAAAAGCAAGAGTGAAGATGAGATTGAGAAGAAAAGAAATAGTGAGACCGAAATAGAGAAAGAGAGAAAAATGAGAGAGAAAAAAGAAGAGGGTGAGAATAAGACCTCAAGCACAAGAGAGAATGAGTTGAAAAATAATTGTGAGGCCGAGAGTACAAAAAAAGATGAAAAAAAAGAGAGACAGAAAAAAAGAGAGTGAAAAGAAAAAAGAGTGTGAAAGGAAAGAAGAGAGTGAAAAAGAAAAAGAGAGTGGAAAGAAAAGAGAGTGTGAAGAAAGTGACAGAAAAACAAAGAGAAAAGTGAGTTTTTATTCTAAAGCAAGTCTTAATCCTAACGAACTTGACGTATGTTTGCCTAGTATTATTGTCTCTTTGTTGCAGGGATATGAGGTCGTGTTTCCTAGCGGTGTGTTTAGTGGATTACTACCTATTAGGGAGATAGAGCACTACATGGATTTTGTGCCAGGTGCGACAATCCCTACCCAACCTTTCTTTGAAGAACATGAGTCCTTGACACACTTGAAGGGACAAGGTAAGTTGTTAACTATAATGCGTGCTAAGCGGGAGGATTGTATTGAGACTTTTCCTCATGTATTCAAATACACACAAGGTATGGAAACTTTTGTAGTTGATGCTTTAGCAAGAAGGTATGTACTTATCTTCATTTTAGATGCAAAATTGTTGAAACTTGAATATGATAAGGAATTGCATGCTAATGATTATGACTTTGCTAGTGTGTATGGAACATGTGAGAAAGTATCGTTTGGTAAGTTCTATAAACTAGATTGGTACTTGTATAGAAAGAATAGATTTTGTATACCTACTAGTTTTATGCGTAACTTGCTTGTGTGTGATGGACATGTTGGTTTGTTGGATAACCATGGTGTAAGGAAGACTTTTGTTGTGTTGCATGAACGTTTGTGGGAATACCATTTGCCTTTCAATGACGTGTTGCATGAACGCTTGTGGAAGTATCATTTGTCATTCATTGATGTATTGCACGAACGCTTGTGGGAGTATCATTTGCCATACATTGACGTGTTGCACGATCGTTTGCAGGAGTATCATTTGTATTTCATTGGGTTTGCATATAATTGGAGTGGTCATTCTGGTGAAAATAAGATTTCAGACATGTTGCATGAACGTTTATGGGAGTATCATTTGCCATTCATTGACTTGTTGCATGAACGTTTATGGGAGTATCATTTGCCATTCATTGAGTTTGCATATTGGAGTGGTCATTTTGGTTCGAGGAAGACTTTAGATGTGCTTCATGAACATTTGTGGAAGTATTGTTTGCCATTCTTTGAGTTTACATATGATTGGAGTGTTCATGCCACTACAAAATTTTCACCAATTGAAATTGTTTATAGACTTAATCAATTTCCTCCTTTAGATTTAAAGTCTTCACCAGATGATGATATGGGTAGCTTGGATGGACTATTCCAAATTCTTGAACAAATTAATGAAAATGCAGATCTAATGGATCTTCAAGGTAAGTATCATGTTTCTACTATTTTCAATGTTACTAACCACTTTCCCTTTGATCCAGGTGGAGATTCGAGGTCGAATTCTTTTGAGGAGAGGGGGAATGATGGGAACCAAGATGGGCCTAGTCTTAAAGATCATTTGCAACTTCCAGATGGGCCAAGAAGATCAAGGAGACAATGCAAGGATTGATGCAATCTACTTGGGACAAGTTTAGCAAGAGCCCAACATTCAAGATGGGGCTTGAAGGATGAAGATCCAGTTTTAATTCATTTGATTAGCTACGGAAGAGGGTAACGACAAGACTTAAAGGCTTTGAGCTCTTGAAGGGTTTCAACTTATTTAATTCATTTAAAGAACTTATGTTATTAGTTTAGAATAATTGAGTTTATTATGGAAAGTATTGAAGGGGGCCTATGCAAGGGCATGTTGGGAAAATTATTATTTTATTGAACTAGGGTTAGGGTTACTGTAGCCGCAACACTGTTCATCCAGAGGCACTTTTGGAAGGTGTGGGTTTATTTTGGCAAGGGTTTCATTAGGTTTTTCTTTAACGATTATATGTAGCCTCATTCTAAGGAGTTTATGAAATTTGATGAATTTATTCATTGTGAGTTGAGTTTTACTCATCTTGTTCTTAATTGAACTTTTGAACTTATCAAAGGTAAATCACAACCTTTGTGGCGTTCCTCCTTTATAATCTGGGTTCTTGAGACGGGTTCTTCAACTGGTTTAGATTTTAATATAATCTAGGTTCTTGAAACGAGTTTTCATCGGGTCTAGGTTCTCCATCCTTGACTTGATTTTTGGCTTTCTTGGGGAGTTTTCAAATTGACTGTGGGTTCAAGGGAATTCATTCCCGCGGGTTCATATCATGATGCAAGACTACGTAGTAGGGTTCGGGTATTACAGTCACAGTTCTCCATATGTACTATGAGTACCTGCCGATGACCGTAGTATAACTTATGTTGAAACTACGTTGTCTATAAACTCGTTCTCAATGCATTGGTAAATAACATAGCATCATAAAAATTATAATGTGCTCACCCACTAGCGTTTGGTGTCATAACATGTTGACTTCGCTCCGGCGTTCTTTAAAAAGAACCATTCGAAGCTTGTTGACTGTTCTTTGTCAACCCAGGGGTTATCACTCCATTATTAAACACTCTAGAGTGGACAGAGGAGTTCCACCAGGATAATTCCCCATCCCGGCCTTTGGGGTTGTGACAAAAATGATTTTCATGCTATGCTTTAAAAAAAATATTTTTCATGATATGTGCATATATAGTAAATTTCATGCAAAAATGACATTTATAAATGTAATATGCAAAAATAGTGAAAATGTCATATGTTATGTAAGTATGCACTCAATATTTCGTATAACATGATAATTTTTGCTCAAAATGATAATTAAAGAATAAATGCAGCATTTATCAATAATTCATAAGAAATTTATCAAGGTATAAGTTAGAGGCCAACTTACTAACTTCCGGAGAAATTCGAAATTAGCGTCGTAGTTGCATAAATCGTGTGTATACTAAGTTAGGGTTAATAATCTTATGGATAGGTTCAAAATCAAAGGTTTCAGAAATTTGGGTATTTACAAAAATACCCTTAGACTTTCAAAAATTATTATTTAAGCCCTAAATTTTCACTAATTGCAAATGAACTCTAAATTTAACCAAAATTCATAGACTTTATAATTTTGGCATTCTAAAACCCTCTATGCCCTTATATTTTCAAAATTCAAAGTGAAACTTGTCCAATTAGTCCCAACCCGTGGCATGCGTCCTAGTTGATGCCTATGTGTATTTTCAACTATTCATCCCTATGAATGAATGCATATGAGATTTTCTTTAATCATTAATGATCACTAATATCTTTTGGGACATTATGAAGTATAATCCTTGAGTAATAAAGTTCATCCCAACACATAATCAAAGCTAAGAAATACTTAATCATCAATATGCTTAAAGCCTATTCTTGCTTGATGATCAAAACAAGATAGATTTAAAACCTATCTTGACATGCTTCTAATCACAAATTAAACCTCCCATAATCATGTTATGATAATGATAGATCATATCAAATCATGCTTAGGATGCCATAGCTAAATTTCCAATTAAAAACATTCAATCACTCAAACCTTCCTTTAATTGACCCAGTTTTGCATTAAGCATCATAACCTTCTCAAAACTCAACCAAAATTCGTACCAACACTTGGAAACAACGCTTGACATGCTAGCTAAGATCAAAAGGAAGAAAACTTACAAATTTTGTGGCCTTCCAAGCACTCTATACTGCCTTACACAAGAACACTAAAAAACTTACTCAGTTTGCACTCTTTTGATCTCTCAGAGGGGGAAATGCTCTCAAGGTTCAAGATGATGCTTGGAGCTGTGGTGTGGGTGAAATGAGAAGGGGAGGGAAGTATTTATAGGTGATCAAGGGGTGAGGGACGTTGGCTTGGGTGCTTGGTGATTAAGTGAAGTGGGAGGTGCTCAAATCTGGAAAACCAGATTTGCTTGCATGAGCTTAGGTCACTTGTGCAGAATCAAATAGTGCCCTAAAACACCATCATTTCCTCTCCACAGTAGCTACAAGGGTCCTGTAGATGACTCCAGGTCGTGGGGCATCATTTGGATGGCAGAAGTTCCCTCAAACCACCCTTGAAAACAGGTGGATGAAGGTAGTTTTGTAGTGGCAGAAAATCAGTTCGATTTTGGATCTTTTTGGGCAGCAAAAATGAGTCAAAATCCTTCATGATGGTGGTGCAAACCATGGCAGGAGGTTGGTTCAAACTCAATCCAATTGGTTCCTACACAAACTAGATCAAGGTGCACCTAGTTTAGTTCTTTGAGTTGGTTGATGCAACCAATTTCGTCCAAGGCTCAAGCTGAGTTTGGGAGGGTCTCATAAGGTGTTTAAGGACCATATTACCCTTGAGGATAAACCACAAAAATGTTGGGCCCAAGGGCAAAACAAGCATTACAAAGGGCAATGCACAAAACCGATTGAAGCATGGTTTGGGCTTATTATGTCATTTTTCTTAATGACATGTGGAATGATTTAGCTAGTGTATTAAAATGTTCTAATCATAGTTTAAGGTAGTATTAATTCAAGAAAATTTGAATTAAAATGTTTAAGAAAAGATTAAGCATGATTAAGCTTCAAAGCATGGCTTAAAGTGCACTAACCTCAAGTATGATGGTTAACGACATTAGCCAATTTTCAAAACTTAATTTGGGTACTTTGAGTGTGATTTGGGCTTAAGGAAACCAATGGTATGGTGTATTGGGCCTTGGTCTTTGAATGATAAAATGAGTCCAAACATGGATTCGGGCCAAAAGCCTTCCAATCTACACCAAAAGCCTTATGCCTTCCTATACTTGGGCCAAGACTAGTCTTGATTTTCTAAGGGCTTGGTTCAAGGTTTTCTTGGGCTAGGCCCATGAATGTACTTGGGTCCTAAAAAGTCTCACCTAAATTACAAATGAGCTTGCCTCTTTAATCCTTAGCTCATTAACACTAAGTACCAACATTAATGCTAATCTCACTATCAACCTTAATGAAAGTGATTAACCCATAATTAAATGCATAATCTAGAGTACTTAAGGATTAATCAAGAGTTAATTAAGCGGGGTGTTACATAAAATGAACGCTAATGCTATTTAAACTAATGTTGTTTGTGATCATTGCGTAGCAAATCATTTTCAAGTGTAGATCGCCAAGTGGGGAATCTTTTTGCCCAACCGAGTTATGAACAAGCCCATTACGTGTCCCTTTTCCAATGTCAAAATAATCCTTTTCAAAGACATTCAATCCCGGATGGAGGAATCACCCTAACTTTTCATGAAGCAATAACCAAGTGCCGGTTAGACCACCTCAACAGTTTCCATAGCAAGCAAAGAAGTCGACACTTAAAGATATGCTTATGCAGTACATGCAAAAGAATGATATGGTGATCCAAAACAACTTCGCTTCAATCTGCAATCTTGAGGCACAAATCGGTCAACTCTCAAACATTCTTACCGAGAGGACAACAGGGACTTTATTGAGCAACATTGCGACCAATCCAAAGGAACATGTCAAAGGCATCACATTGAGAAGTGGGCGGACATATGACCAGTCACAGACAGTAAATACCGAGCGAGATGCAAAAGCTGCAAAAAATGTGGAGTCCTAGAAAAAGGAAACCGAGTACAAGGTGAAAGAAGCAGAGCGGGATGTGACTGATCAGCAAGCTGAAAAGACTAAAGAGAATAAAGGGGTTACAAAACCCAAGAAAGGCAGGGAGTTTATTTTTGAAACTTATTCTCCTTCAATTTATGATCCACCAATTCATTTTTTTGCAAAGTGATGGGAACCAAGATGGTCCTAATCTTAAAAATCATTTGCAACTTCCAGATGGGCCAAGAAGATCAAGGAGACAATGCAAGGATTGATACAATCCACTTGGGACAAGTTTAGCAAGAGCCCAACATTCAAGATGGGGCTTGAAGGATGAAGATCTAGTTTTAATTCATTTGATTAGCTACGGAAGAGGGCAACGACAAGACTTTTGAGCTCTTGAAGGGTTTTAACTTATTTAATTCATTTAAAGAACTTATGTTATTAGTTTAGAATAATTGAGTTTATCTCCTCTTGTTCTTAATTGAACTTTTGAACTTATCAAAGGTAAATCATAACCTTTGTGGCGTTCCTCCTTTGTAATCTGGGTTCTTGAGACGTGTTCTTCAACGGGTCTAGATTTTAATATAATCTAGGTTCTTGAAACGAGTTCTCATTGGGTCTAGGTTCTCCATCCATTGACTTGATTTTGGCTTTCTTGGGGAGTTTTCAAATTGATTGTGGGTTCAAGGGATTTCCTTCCTGCGGGTTCATATCATTTGGTATTCAGAGCAAGGTTCCCAATCAGGTTTGATTCTATCTTTTATTTCTTGCATATTTAATTCTAGGGCTTCATTGTTCTAGGATTGATTACAAAAAAAAAAAAAAAATAGTGGTGGCTAGCAGATTTCTTCACTATTGTTAGGGTTGCTGAAATTCATTGTTCTAGGGTGAAATCTCTTGTTCTAAGGGTTGTCGTATATCACTTGCCCTAGGGTTTTTGAGTTATTGTTAGGGTTTTCTCAACTGCTTATTCTTGATTTTGATCAAATCAGTTGGTGAAAGGAAAAGAAAAGAAAAGAAAAAAAAAAGAAAAGAAAGGAAAAGAAAAAAAAAATCGTGAAAAAAAAAAAAAAAAAAACCCAAGATCTTTTCTTCAGCCTTATCATCAAAAGGGGGGTGATTCTAGTTGGTATCTTGTCTTATAGTTACTGTTTCATTCATATAATTTTCTTGATTCACGTGCCATTTTTTTCTTTCATTGCTTCTGTGTTTCTCTTGTTCTTGTTTCCTGAACCTAATTACTAGTTGGGATAAAATATGGTTGTATTATCTTGATTTAGTTCAACTAGTTCTGAATGAACTTGAGTGAGAAAACTTTTGAAGTAAAAGGCAAGAGAGTGTGAGACCATTATTGGGAAAAAGCCACTAAGAGTGAAACACGAGTAGAGTGCCATTATTCGAGTGTAAACACGTAAGGGAGTGTGTGAGGTTTTCCACTAACATTCTTTTTGTGCAGCATATTATGATGTCTCATAGAAGTGACTCATCACCAAAAGGTGTGGCAGATAACTCATCCTTTGTGTTGTAAGCCATGCAACAACAGTTTGAGCGGTTGAACTTGGTGTTGGCTGAAGTGTGGGATAGTATGGATAATCAAGAAGCAATGATTAGAAATCTGCAATGTGAGCGAGATAGGAGGCGACGTGAGCCTAGAATTGAGAATGGATATAAGAATGGAGAGTTTGGTGAGGATGAGGAAGGCTTCACATTTGAAGTTGGATTGGGTGGAGATAGAGGAGTTAGGCATGGAAGAGGCCTTAGGGCAAACTCAGGGGGTCGAGATAGAGTAGATAAGAACCTTGGAAGCATCAAAATGAAAATACCATCATTCCAAGGTAGAACTGACCCTGAAGTTTATTTAGAGTGGGAGAAAAGAATAGAGTTGGTGTTTGATTGTCATAATTACTCTGAGGAGAATAAGGTGAAGTTGGCTGTAATTGAGTTCACTGATTATGCGATTATTTGGTGGGATCAATTAGTATCCAATAGGAGGAGGAATTTTGAGAGGCCTATAGAAACATGGAGAGAGTAGAAACATGAGGCGGAGATTTGTACCTAGCCACTACTATAGAGACCTCTACCAAAAACTACAAAATCTTACACAAGGGTCTAGGAGTGTAGAGGATTACCATAAGGAGATGGAGGTGGCTATGATTCGGGCCAATATAGTGGAGGATCAGGAGGCAACGATGACAAGATTTTTGAGTGGGTTGAATAGGGAGATAGCCGATGTAGTTGAGTTGCAACATTATGTGGAGGTAGTACATCAAGGTATACTTCGGTTTATAGTACTCCTTGAGTGGGACAAAAATGATCAAGTTGTAACAAAGGGGAAGACCGAACCACCTAAGGGAAATGATTTGGGTGAGGCTGAAACCTCAAGAAAAAGAGAGAATGAGTTGAAAAATAATTGTGAGGCTGAGAGTTCAAAAAAAGAGGAGAGTGAAAGAAAAACAGAGAGTGAAAAGAACAAAGAGATTGAGAGGAAAAAAGAGAATGAGGCCGAAACATCAAAAGAAAGAGATAGAAAAAAAGAAAATTAGAGGTGGTTAAGAGTCAAGAAAAAATAGTGGAGCCACAAGAGGAAAAAGAAAGAGAGGTTGCAGAGAAAAACAGAAAGACAAAAGTGAGTTTTTATGCTAAGGCAAGCTTTTATACTAATGAATTTAACGACTCTTTGTTTAGTGTTTTTGTTTCTTTGTTGCAGGGATTTAAGGTCATGATTTCTAGCGGTGTGTTTAGTGGATTGCCACCTATTAGGGATATAGAGTACTACGTTGATTTTGTGCCAGGTGCGACAATTCCTAACCAACCTTTATTTGAAGAACATGAGTCCTTGATATACTTGAAGGGACAAGGTAAGTTATTGACTAGAATGCATGCTAAGTGGGAGGACTGTATTGAGACTTTTTCTCATGTATTCAAATACACACAAGGTATGAAAAATTTTGTTGTTGACGCTTTAGCAAGAAGGTATGTCCTTGTCTTCATTTTAGATGCAGAATTGTTGAGACTTGAATATGATAAGAAATTGCGTGCTAATGATGATGACTTTGCTAGTGTGTACGGAACATGTGAGAAAGCAACATTTGGTAAGTTCTATAAACTAGATTGGTACTTGTTTAGAGAGAATAGATTTTGTGTGCCTACTAGTTTTATGCGTAAGTTGCTTGTGTGTGATGGACATAGTTGTTTGTTGGGTGACCTTGGTCTAAGGAAGACTTTTGTTGTGGTGCATGAACGTTTTTGAGACTATCATTTGCCATTCAATGACGTGTTGCATGGACATTTCTGGAAGTATCATTTTTCATTCATTGATGTGTTGCATGAACGTTTGTGGGAGTACCATTTGCCATTCATTGACGTATTACTTGAACGTTTGTGGAAGCATCATTTGTCATTCATTAACGTGTTGCATAAACATTTGTGGAAGTATTACTTGTCGTTCATTGAGTTTGCATATAATTGGAGTGGTCATTTTGGTATAAGGAAAGATTTAGGTTTGTTTCATGAACGTTTGTGGGAGTATCATTTGTCATTCATTGAATTGTTACATGGACGTTTCCGGGAGTATCATTTGCCATTCATTGAGTTTGCATATTGGAGTGGTCATTTTGGTTCGAGGAAGACTTTAGATGTGTTTCATGAACATTTGTGGGAGAATTGTTTACCATTCATTGAGTTTATATATTATTGGAGTGTTCATGCTACTACCAAAATTTCACCATTTGAAATTGTTTATGGACTTAATCCATTTACTACTTCAGATTTAAAGTCTTTACCAGTTGATGATAGGAGTAGCTTGGATGGACTATTCCAAATTCTTGAACAAATTAATGAAAATGCATATCTAATGGATTTTCTAGGTAAGTATCTTGTTTCTACAATTTTCAATGTTACTAACCATTTTCCCTTTGATCCAGGTGGAGATTCGTGGTCGAATCCTTTTGAGGAGAGGGGGAATGATTGGAACCAAGATGGACCTAGTCTTAAAGATCATTTGCAACTTCCAGATGGGCCAAGAAGATCAAGGAAACAATGTAAAGATTGATGCAATCCACTTGGGACAAGTTTAGCAAGAGCCCAACATTCAAGATGGGGCTTGAAGGATGAAGATCCAGTTTTAATTCATTTGATTAGCTACGGAAGAGGGCAACGACAAGACTTAAAGGCTTTGAACTCTTGAAGGGTTTTAATTTATTTAATTCATTTAAAGAACTTATGTTATTAGTTTAGAATAATTGAGTTTATTATGGGAAGCATTGAAGGGGGCCTATGCAAGGGCATGTTGGGAAAGTTATTATTTTATTGAACTAGGGTTAGGGTTACTGTAGCCGAGTTACTGTAGTGCGGCACTGTAGCCGTGACACTGTTCATCTAGGGGCACTTTTGGAAGATGGGGGTTTATTTTGACTAGGGTTTCATTAGGTTTTGGCTTTAAATACTCTATGTAGCCTCATTCTAATAAAGTTTATGAAGTTTATGAAATTTGATGAATTTATTCATTGTGAGTTGAGTTTATCTCCTCTTGTTCTTAATTGAACTTTTGAACTTATCAAAGATAAATCACAACCTTTGTGGCGTTCCTCCTTTGTAATCTGGGTTCTTGAGACGTGTTCTTCAACGGGTCTAGATTTTAATATAATCTAGGTTCTTGAAACGAGTTCTCATCGGGTCTAGGTTCTCCATCCATTGACTTGATTTTGGCTTTCTTGGGGAGTTTTCAAATTGATTGTGGGTTTAAGGGATTTCCTTCCCGCGGGTTCATATCACAAAGATTAAGAAAAAATAAGATTGATAATCAATTCTCCAAAATTTATGAGTATATTTAAGCAACTGCATATTAATATTCCTCTCATTGAAGCTTTTAGAGCAAATGACTAAATATGCAAAATTTTTTAAGGATATATTGTCAAACAAGCAGAAGTTGGATGAGTATGAGACTGTAATGCTGACCGAGGAGAGCAGTGCAATTTTTACAAAAGAAGCTGCTGCCTAAGTTGAAATATCCAACTGTAGGAAATTCATATTTTGATAAAGATTTATGTGACTTAGGGGCAAGTATTAATCTAATGTCTCTCTCTATTTTCAGGAAACTAGGTCTTAGAGAAGTAAAGCCGACCACCATCTCTCTACAGTTGGTGGACAGATCTATTAAATACCCGAGAGGACTCATTGAGGACGTACTGATGAAAGTTGATAAGTTCATCTTCTCGGCCGACTTCATTGTACTCCATATGGAGAAGGACGAGGAGATCCCTTTGATACTGGGTTGAACTTTTCTTGCGACAGGGAGAACTTTAATTGATGTCCAGCAAGGGAAACTCATTTTGAGGGTCGGTGAGGAGCAAGTCACTTCTAACGTATTTAAATCTATGGAATTCCCTTTTGAGGTACATTCTTGTTTTCAAATAAGTGATTGAGACGTGGTCTTGACCGATGAGACTTATGGAGTCGAATTTGCAAAGCTACCACTTGAGGTATGTCTTACTCACTCTACATCTATTAAATCCGAAAATGAAGAGGTTAGGGAGTGTGAGAGATACTTGGAGGCTACACCATCCTTTCCTCCTTCAATAAAACCAAAAGTGGAAGAGCTAAAACTTATCTCAGCCGATATCTCCAAGTAAGGAACTACACAAGCCTGAACTCAAACCGCTTCCATCAAATTTAGGGTATGCTTTCTTAGGCCAGGACTCTACTTTTCCAGTGATTATTAACAGTTCATTGAGTGATGTAGAGGAAGAGAAGTTGCTGAGAGTCTTACGAGAACACAAGATGGCCTTGGGTTGGACCATCTCGGACATCAAAGGAAATAGACCTTCAATTTGCATGCACAAGATTATAATAGAGGATAATTTTAAACCGATCGTCCAACCCCAGAGGAGACTGAACCCATCAATGCAAGAAGTGGTGCATAAAGAAGTATTGAAACTTTTAGATGCCGTGATCATTTATCCAATCTCAAATAGTGCATGGGTAAGTCCAGTGCAAGCCATCCCAAAGAAAAGAGGGATAATTGTGATCAAGAACGACAATAACAAACTCATACCGACGAGGACGGTCACAGGATGGCGAGTATGAACAGATTATTGAAAACTGAATGATGCGACTTGGAAAGACCATTTTCCCTTACCTTTTATTGATCAAATGCTAGAAAGACTTGCCAGCCATGCTTACTACTATTTTCTATATGGATATTCTGATTACAATCAAATAGCCATTGCACCCGAGGGTCAAGAGAAAACCACTTTCACCTATCCTTATGGCACTTTTGCATATAGGTGCATGCCTTTTGGTCTTTGCAATGCGCAGGCCACTTTCCAAAGATGCATGATGTCCATCTTCTCGGACATGGTGGAAGAATTTTTAGAAGTCTTTATCGATGACTTATCGATTTTTGGTCACTCTTTTCATAATTGCTTATCTTATTTATCTTTAGTTTTGCAGAGATGCAAGGAGAAAAATCTTGTTTTAAATTGGGAAAAATGCCACTTCATGGTCGAGGAGGGAATAGTGCTCAACCACCAGATTTCCTTCAAGGGAATTAAGGCCGACCGAGCAAAGATAGAAGTTATTGACAAACTCCCACCACTGACCAATGTGAAGGGCGTGATGAGCATATTGGGTCACGTCGGGTTCTATCGTAGGTTTATCAAGGATTTTTCTCAAATTACTAAATCTCTTTGCAATCTGTTGATTAAAGACACTCGGTTTGAACTTTCTGATGAATGCTTGCATGCTTTTGAAACATTGAAAAATAAATTAATTTAAGCAGCTATCATTGTATCACTGGATTGGAACTTACTTTTTGAATTAATGTGTGATGCTAGCGATTATGCTATAGGGGTTGTTTTGGGGAAGAGAAAAGATAAAATTTTTCATGTTATTTATTATGCAAGTCGGACCTTAAAAAAGCTCAACTTAATTATGCTACTACTGGAAAAGAATTGTTAGCAGTTGTGTTTGCCTTTAACAAATTTCGTTCTTATTTGATAGGTTCGAAGGTGGTCGTCTACACCAATCACTTAGCTCTTAAATATTTTTTGTCGAAGAGGGATGCCAAACCAAGACTATTAAGATGGATTTTGCTATTACATGAGGTTGATTTGGAAATAAAAGGTAAGAAAGATACCAAGACTGTAGTGGCCAACCACTTATCTCGTTTTGAGCTTAAAGAGGCGGCTGGCGAGGAGAAATTCCCAATTAATGAGATCTTCTCAGGCGAGCAATTAATGGCTATACAAGTTGTTTCATGGTATGTCGACATGGTAAATTATTTGGTGTCCAAAATTCTACCGGCCAAGATGACATATCAACAAAAGAAGAAGTTCTTCTCCGACTTTAAATATTATTTTTGGGAGGAACCTTTTCTATATTGGCATTGTGCGGACCAGATAATCAGGAGATGTGTGCCCAAGGAGATGGCGAGCATACTCAGACACTGCCACTCAATGGAAGCAGGCGGCCACTTTGGTGGAGCAAAAACAACAGCGAAAGTTTTACAATGCGGCTTTTATTGGCTAACTATTTTTAAAGACTTTTAATTTTATTAATTTATGTGATCATTGTCAAAGGGTTGGCAATACTTCTAGACAACATGAGATATTTTTAAACAACATTTTAGTGATTGAATTATTTGATGTTTGGGGTATAGATTTCATGGGTCCTTTTCCATCCTCATATTCTAATAAATTTATTTTAGTTGATGTAGATTATGTCTCCAAATGGGTGGAAGCGGTCGCCTCGCCAACCAATGATGCGAGGGTTGTAGTGAATTTTCTGTAGAAGAACATCTTCTCTCGATTCGACACTTCGAGGGCCATAATCAGTGATGGCAGGAAACATTTTTGCAATCGCCAATTTGAAGTGCTACTGACTAAGTATGGAGTTACCCATCACGTGGCGACACCATACCATCCTCAAACCAGCGGCCAGGTTGAGGTGTCTATTTGGGAACTGAAGCGCATACTAGAGAAGATTGTGAGTGTCTCTCGGACAGACTGGGTGAGAAGGTTAGATGACGCGCTATGGGCTTATCGGACAACATTCAAAACACCGATCGGGATGTCACCTTATCGGCTCGTTTATTCCTTTGATTTCATCTTGCAAGAACGAAGAGGCGAGGAGATCTCCAAGGGGTACACGGCTACTCCTTCAAGGAGAAAATTCAATTTGCAGAATTGGACAAAATTAGGGTAGCATCTCTTACCTTCTATCATTCTTTACTTTAGTTTTTTCTTCCTTTTTCTCATTGAGGACACTGTGATATTTAAGTTTGGGGGGAAATGATATTATTTTATTTAAATAATAAATATATAATAATAATAATAATAGTATGGTTTGATGAATAAAAAACCTATTATAAGAATATGATTGAAATTGATTACAATTTTTAGGAAAACTTCTCATTGCTTAAGCCTAGTTGTTAATTATTTACTTGATCATACTTAATTTGATATCTTCTATGTTCAATTAATGTTTCTTATGATCATTAATCGTTTTGAGTACCTAGAGAAATTTTATGTGAATTTTGTGAGTTTGTATGGTCTCAACTTACTCTATGATGGGAACCAAGATGGGCCTAGTCTTAAAGATCATTTGCAACTTCCAGATGGGCCAAGAAGATCAAGGAGACAATACAAGGATTGATGCAATCCACTTGAGACATGTTTTGCAAGAGCCCAACATTCAAGATGGGGCTTGAAGGATGAAGATCCAGTTTTAATTCATTTTATTAGCTACGGAAGAGGGCAACGACAAGACTTAAAGGCTTTGAGCTCTTGAAGGGTTTTAACTTATTTAATTCATTTAAAGAACTTATGTTATTAGTTTAGAATAATTGAGTTTATTATGGGAAGTATTGAAGGGGGCCTATGCAAGGGTATGTTGGGAAAATTATTATTTTATTGAACTAGGGTTAGGGTTACTGTAGCCGAGAGTTACTGTAGCGCGGCACTATTCATCCAGGGGCACTTTTGGAAGGTGGGGGTTTATTTTGGCTAGGGTTTCATTAGGTTTTGCTTTAAATACTCTATGTAGCCTCATTTTAATCAATTTATGAAGTTTATGAAATTTGATGAATTTATTCATTGTGAGTTGAGTTTATCTCATCTTGTTCTTAATTGAACTTTTGAACTTATCAAAGGTAAATCACAACCTTTGTGGCGTTCCTCCTTTGTAATCTGGGTTCTTGAGACGGGTTCTTCAACGGGTCTAGATTTTAATATAATCTAGGTTCTCGAAACGAGTTCTCATCGGGTCTAGGTTCTCCATCCATTGACTTGATTTTGGCTTTCTTGGGGAGTTTTCAAATGGACTGTGGGTTCAAGAGAATCTCGTTCCCGCGGGTTCATATCATTTGGTATCAGAGCAAGGTTTCTAATCAGGTCTGATTCTATCTTTTATTTCTTGCATATTTAATTTCTAGGGCATCATTGTTCTAGGGTTGCCAAAAAAAAAAAATAGACACAAAAAGTAGGCTGCCGAAATTGTTAGGGTTTTTGGTTTGGCTGAAATTTGCGTCACCTAGGGTTTCAAAATTCTAGGGTTTCTTGCATCTCTAAGTTTGTCAATTGCTTGGAGTGTGATTCCATTGATTCTCTTCTACTTCATTGTCCATGCTTGTGTGTTTGAATTCAATTGTTTGGTTTTCACAATTGAATATTGCTGTTTGTGGTTGAATTAGAGAAAAGAAAAAGAAAGGAAAGGAAAGGAAAAGAAAAGAAAAGAAAAGAAAGGAAAAGAAAAGAAAATTCGAAAAAAAAAAAAACAGAAAGAAGAAGAAGAAGAAAAGAGAAGGTAGGATATTCAAAGTTGCTACATAGTTACAACAAAGAGAAAGAAAGTATCTGTTGATTGAGTTATTATCATCATAGGAGCTGAATACAACTTGCTAGTTGCTGTCTTGTTTTGTAATTACTCTTTCCCTCGTATAAATTTGTTGAGTCTCGTGTCATTTTATTCATTCCTCGTTTCTTTCATCTATATTACTGGTTAGAATAATACAAGGTTGTATTATCTTGATTTAGTTCAACTAGTTCTGAAAGAACTTGAGTGAGAAAACTTTTGAGGTAAAAGGCAAGAGAGTGTGAGACTATTATCGGGAAAAAACCAATTAAAAGTGAAACACGAGGGGAGTGACATTATTCGAGTGTAAACACGTAAGAGAGTGTGTAAGGTTTTCCTCTAACATTGTTTTTGTGCAGCATATTATGATGTCTCATAGAAGTGACTCATCACCAAACGGTGTGGCAAATAACTCATCTTTTGTGTTGTAAGCCATGCAACAACAGTTTGAGCGGTTGAACTTGGTGTTGGGTGAAGTGAGGGATAGGATGGATAATCAAGAAGAAGTGATTAGAAATCTGCAAGGTGAGAGAGGTAGGAGGCGACATGAGCCTAATATTGAGAATGGGTATGAGAAACAAGACTATGGTGAGTCTCTTGTTGCTAGGCGTGCACTCAATACACAAATTAAGATGAATGATACAGAGCAGCAGAGTGAGAACGTTTTTCATACTAGATGCCACATCAACAACAAGGTATGTAATATGGTCATTGATTTGAGGAGTTCTATTAATTTGGCTAGCACTACTTTAGTTGAGAAATTGAATTTACGTACCTTGAAACACCCTAGACCATACATGTTGCAGTGGTTGAGTGATTGTGGGGAGGTTAGGGTAAATAAGCAAGTGCTAGTTTCTTTTTCAATTGAGAAATATCAGGATATGGTCCTTTGTGATGTTGTGCCTATGCATGCTGGTCATATTTTGTTAGGGAAGCCATGGGAGTTTGATAGGAAGGTGATTCGTGATGGGTTAAGGAACATGTACAGTTTTGAAAAGGATGGAAAAACAATCAAACTTGCTCCTTTAACTCCAACACATGTCCATGGGGACCAATTGAAATTGAAAAGTGAGGTTGCTCAAAAAAGAAAGAGTGAAAATGAGAGTGATCAAAAAAGAAAAAGTGAAAAGGAGATTGAGTAAACAAGCAAGAGTGAAAGTGAGAATGAGCTGAAAAGCAAGAGTGAAAGTGAGATTGAGCTGAAAAGTAAGAGTGAAGATGAGATTGAGAAGAAAAGAAATAGTGAGACCGAAATGGAGAAAGAAAGAAAAATGAGAGAGAAAAAAGAAGAGGGTGAGAATAAGACCTCAAGCACAAGAGAGAATGAGTTGAAAAATAATTGTGAGGTCGAGAGTACAAAAAAAGATGAAGAAAAAGAGAGTGACAGAAAAAAAGAGGGTGAAAAGAAAAAAGAGTGTGAAAGGGAAAAAGAGAGTGAAAAAGAAAAAGAGAGTAGAAAGAAAAGAGAGTGTGAAGAAAGTGAGAGAAAAACAAAGAGAAAAGTGAGTTTTTATGCTAAGGCAAGTCTTAATCCTAACGAACTTGACGTATGTTTGCCTAGTATTATTGTCTCTTTGTTGCAGGGATATGAGGTCGTGTTTCCTAGCGGTGTGTTTAGTGGATTACCACCTATTAGGGAGATAGAGCACTACATGGATTTTGTGCTAGGTGCGACAATCCCTACCCAACCTTTCTTTGAAGAACATGAGTCCTTGACACACTTGAAGGGACAAGGTAAGTTGTTAACTATAATGCGTGCTAAGCGGGAGGATTGTATTGAGACTTTTCCTCATGTATTCAAATACACGCAAGGTATGGAAACTTTTGTGGTTGATGCTTTAGCAAGAAGGTATGTACTTATCTTTATTTTAGATGCAAAATTGTTGAAACTTGAATATGATAAGGAATTGCATGCTAATGATTATGACTTTGCTAGTGTGTATGGAACATGTGAGAAAGTATCGTTTGGTAAGTTCTATAAACTAGATTGGTACTTGTATAGAAAGAATAGATTTTGTATACCTACTAGTTTTATGCGTAACTTGCTTGTGTGTAATGGACATAGTGGTTTGTTGGGTAACCATGGTGTAAGGAAGACTTTTGTTGTGTTGCATGAACGTTTGTGGGAATATCATTTGCCTTTCAATGACGTGTTGCATGAACGTTTGTGGAAGTATCAATTGTCATTCATTGAAGTGTTACATGAACGTTTGTGGAAGTATAATTTGTCATTCATTGATGTATTGCACGAACGCTTGTGGGAGTATCATTTGCCATACATTGACGTGTTGCACGATCGTTTGCGGGAGTATCATTTGTATTTCATTGAGTTTGCATATAATTGGAGTGGTCATTCTGGTGAAAATAAGATTTCAGACATGTTGCATGAACGTTTATGGGAGTATCAGTTGCCATTCATTGACTTGTTGCATGAACGTTTATGGGAGTATCATTTGTCATTCATTGAGTTTGCATATTGGAGTGGTCATTTTGGTTCGAGGAAGACTTTAGATGTGCTTCATGAACATTTGTGGGAGTATTGGTTGCCATTCATTGAGTTTACATATATGATTGGAGTGTTCATGCCACTACTAAATTTTCACCAATTGAAATTGTTTATAGACTTAATCAATTTTCTCCTTTAGATTTAAAGTCTTCACCAGATGATGATAAGGATAGCTTGGATGGACTATTCCAAATTCTTGAACAAATTAATGAAAATGCATATCTAATGGATCTTCAATGTAAGTATCATGTTTCTACTATTTTCAATGTTACTAACCACTTTCCCTTTGATCCAGGTGGAGATTCGAGGTCGAATCCTTTTGAGGAGAGGGGGAAAATGATGGGAACCAAGATGGGCCTAGTCTTAAAGATCATTTGCAACTTCCAGATGGGCCAAGAAGATCAAGGAGACAATGCAAGGATTGATGCAATCCACTTGAGACATGTTTTGCAAGAGCCCAACATTCAAGATGGGGCTTGAAGGATGAAGATCCAGTTTTAATTCATTTGATTAGCTACGGAAAAGGGCAACGACAAGACTTAAAGGCTTTGAGCTCTTGAACGGTTTCAACTTATTTAATTCATTTAAAGAACTTATGTTATTAGTTTAGAATAATTGAGTTGGAGGAACACCACAAAGGTTGTGATTTACCTTTGATAAGTTCAAAAGTTCAATTAAGAACAAGAGGAGATAAACTCAACTCACAATGAATAAATTCATCAAATTTCATAAACTTCATAAACTGATTAGAATGAGGCTACATAGAGTATTTAAAGCAAAACCTAATGAAACCCTAGCCAAAATAAACCCCCACCTTCCAAAAGTGCCCCAGGATGAACAGTGTCGCGGCTACAGTGTCGCGCTACAGTAACTTTCGGCTACAGTAACCCTAACCCTAGTTCAATAAAATAATAACTTTCCCAACATACCCTTGCATAGGCCCCCTTCAATACTTCCCATAATAAACTCAATTATTCTAAACTAATAACATAAGTTCTTTAAATGAATTAAATAAGTTGAAACAAAACTCCCCAAGAAAGCCAAAATCAAGTCAATGGATGGAGAACCTAGACCCGATGAGAACTCGTTTCGAGAACCTAGATTATATTAAAATCTAGACCCGTTGAAGTACCCGTCTCAAGAACCCAGATTACAAAGGAGGAACGCCACAAAGGTTGTGATTTACCTTTGATAAGTTCAAAAGTTCAATTAAGAACAAGAGGAGATAAACTCAACTCACAATGAATAAATTCATCAAATTTCATAAATTTCATAAACTTCATAAACTGATTAGAATGAGGCTACATAGAGTATTTAAAGCAAAACCTAATGAAACCCTAGCCAAAATAAACCCCCACCTTCCAAAAGTGCCCCTGGATGAACAGTGTCGCGGCTACAGTGCCGCGCTACAGTAACTCTCGGCTACAGTAACCCTAACCCTAGTTCAATAAAATAATAACTTTCCCAACATACCCTTGCATAGGCCCCCTTCAATACTTCCCATAATAAACTCAATTATTCTAAACTAATAACATAAGTTCTTTAAATGAATTAAATAAGTTGAAACCCTTCAAGAGTTCAAAGCCTTTAAGTCTTGTCGTTGCCCTCTTCCGTAGCTAATAAAATGAATTAAAACTGGATCTTCATCCTTCAAGCCCCATCTTGAATGTTGGGCTCTTGCAAAACATGTCTCAAGTGGATTACATCAATCCTTGCATTGTCTCCTTGATCTCCTTAAATTAACTTTTGGACTTGATTGATCTTGAATGATTCATTTGAATTATTTGAATTATAGACTTTAGACAATCTTTGAGGCAATAAATTTTCTAAATCAAACCAATGCTTGTTTTAATTGTCTTTCTTTTCTTCTTTGCTCTAGGGCGAGCAAAGCTGAAGTTTGGGGGTATTTGATAAGTGTGATTTTTATGTGATTTTTATTACTATTTTATTTATGAAAAGTGTCAATTTTCCTTCAATTCTATTATTTTTTTTATTTCTATATTTTTTTATCTTCTTGGATTTGAAGGAATGAGAAGATTTAGTGCGAAATGAGAATATTTTGATACAAAAGAAGAGACTATGGATCCAGACCTATGAGAGGCGACGACATCTGAAGAGAGCCGAGGAGATTTAGGTGAGGAGACCCAATGGCGATCAGAAGGCGTGAACAGTATTCGCGACTAGCATTGGTGACAAGAGTTAGGCGATAAGTGAGATATTTTACCTTTTGGGCACGAAGATCTGGCGCAAAGACTTGGCGCCAATATATTTTACCCTCTGGGCAAGAAGACTTGGCGTAAGGCTCTGGGCGACTAGATTGGGCGACCAGTCTAAACAACCAACTTAAGCGATCAACCTAAAAGACATCGTGGGCAACAACTAGCAAAGGCGAGCAGCCTTACCGCTCGGTAGGTTGGCAGAGTCTTTCATCCCAGTCGAGAGTCTTTCCTCTCAGTAGGCGAGGAGACCAGTTATATTCAGCGCACACGGCATCTACCTAGTGTGACCCTTCCGAGTTCCAAAATCAATCTGCTGACCACCAAATCTTCCTGAACTCCGTAAATCAAGCCGCTTATTATTGAATCTTCCATTTTAAATAATTCTGTTAGTCCTGGGATAATTTCTTTTATATTAACTTTTATCTTTAAAAACTGTTTTCCGAATCTTTAGGCTAGATTGTAGCCGCATTTATCTTGTTTTCCGAATATTCTAAATTATTTTATTTCAATATTTTCATGATTGAGTGTTTACTCATTGTTCTTAATACTCGCAATTTTCTAGCTAATTATTGTTCGATCTATTGAATCACAATGAGACCAAGAGGTGATTTGAGATTAAAACTCTAGGATTAAGCACCATTAGTTGAGCGAAAGTAGAGATACTTTTCCACGATTAGTGTGATTTACAAGAAAAACTCAAAGAACTCAATGAGTCTCCAATCAGTTAAATTCACATAGAGATATGAAGTTATTAGTTGGAGATATTTTTGGTATTGTTCGAGAGAAAATATTGAATAGTTATGGGATTTTTATCATCAACTTGGGAGAATTAGAATTCTATGTGGGATTTGATAGGTGAAATCAAACGCTTTAGATCTATTCTTATTATCTTTAAAATCTTAATTTTAAGAATATTGTCTTCAGTTTAATTTAGATAATCCATTCTTCAAATTTTGGTTTTCCAAATAGTAATTAATTTAGTCAATTTTAGTACTCAATAGCATAATTATTCCCTGTGGGTTTGATATCCGTTTTCTTTAAAATACTTTACTACTTGTTACGATTCTGGACATTTGCAGAGATTTTTATGCGAAAAATGCATACTAATTTTTTTTTTTTGCATTTCATGCATTGCATATTTATTATTCTTCATACTTAATTTATCTTTGTGTACGTTGATTGTTTAACTTACTGAGATTTTGAGTAAATCTCACCCCTTGTGGGACCACTATCATTCCAGTCTGAATGATAGAAGTTGTGCCAGGTCTCGAGGAGGACGAGCTAAATGGAGCGTAGGATCTAACTGATCAAGTAGGAGCCGGACCTTGAGACGAGATTGGATTTAATCCTGATGATTATAGCACAAGTCCTTCATGTTTTAGAACACATGAAGCGGATGATTAGACTTTGACCCTTAGTTGTACTGAGATTATGCTACATTTGGTACTTTGAACTTAATGATCTCACTAATGAATTGGGATGTTTTTAGTTATTCTGGTATAAGTTATACTTTCACCTTTATTTCCGCTACGATTATTGCATACAGCTAGTTGCATACTAGGATGCATTGCATAATAACTATAATGTACGGGGGTATGTAACCTTGTGTTACATGTCCCGACGCTCTAAGTCTCTATTCCATCTCAAGCGGAGGTTGGTGGCGTCACAGATGGGATGTGGTATGTCATGTGAAGTGTTGGGATAAGCTATGTAGTTGGACATATTGTGTGAAATGTTATGTTGGTTTGGATTGTATTGGTTGGTAGGAAGCTTGTAAAAGCAAGTGGATGTTTGGGTAGAGTATATGTTGATCTTATGTTATAAAAAGGGTAAGTTACATAAGTTGTGTATTATGCTTGGTTTGGGTTACGATGAAGTATTGACTATTGTATATGAATGAATGAAGAGATGTATGTATTGATTAGGGTTGAGATGTATAATTTTCTTGGTTCAAGATATGTATCGGAATGGAGGGTTTGGTAGGAAGAGCGTGATGAAGCTGATAGTGTGTCTTAACTTTTAAAGTGAATCGATGAGGTTCACTTTAAAAGATAAGAACTTGAAGTAGAATGCTATGTGTTGAAAGGTGACCTCAAGTGGGTCACAAGCTACAATCTTGAGACTTAAGAAAAAGTGAAAAATGAAATCATAGATGGTGGACTTGGATAATAGAGTATGTCTAAGTGAAGGAAGTTTAAATAAATGGTAGCATTATGTAAGTTCTAAGTTTAAATTACATATGCACTTAAAAAGGGAATGATGTAAGGTTATGTATGCATGTACCTTGCCATCTGACACGCACATGAATGGACTGCATGAAATGAACATAGCATGGAGTCCAGCAAAGTATTGTGTTCATACTCTTATAGAATTTTTTAAATGATATGAAATGAAAATGAAATGACTATGAAAAATATTCTTTTATGCAATGAAGGAAATGAAAGGATGTTTTATAAAAGTATGCTAAGTGTTAATGTTTAAAGGTATACGTATGTAAAGACCTTCTTTGGCAGCCCCTATTTATGCATCCAAAGTAATAGTTATATGCATGTGAGTGGATGTTATATGTAGTAACTATTGTCTTTATTTTCCATGAAATGAATTGTTGAGGTTTATGCTTGATGCTAAGAAATAATGTTTAAATGAAGCGATAAAAGTGTATTTAAATGACGCTATGAAATGATATTTAAATGAGGCCACGAAATGAATTTTAAATGATGATATGAAAAGATGTTTGAAGGATGCTATGAAATGACATTTATGATGATGTTTATGCTTATGCTTTGAAATCATGTTTATGAAATGGAAATGGACTGATGAATGAAGGAAACGAAAAGGAACGAACTGAAAGGAATGAATGTTTTAATGTATGAAAATACATAACGGCCATAACTGAATGCATGAATGATGGTACCAATGGACTAGGCAGATTGCATTATCGGGTAAGTAGTATTGGTAGTGCACTAGTGCTACCCTCTGACTGAAAGGGATTCCCAACCTGTGGCCACACGGGGCGTAACAATGTGTACTAGCCAGAGAAAAAGTGAAAAGAGTAAATAAATGTATGAATAATTTAAATTCTTTATGAATGAATGTACAAGATGTGAGAAATGTTTTTTGAGAAATGTAAACCTTTTTAAAGAAAGACCCCACATTTTAGTGTTTTCAAAGGAAGTGAATTATTTATGTAAAGTATGTAAAAGTATGTAGATGAATCTCAAATGCATGAATGAAAACCTATGTTAGTATATTTTTATAGTTGAAGTAATTCTTACTGAGTATTCAACTCATGTTATTTTTATGTATATTCCCCCCCCCCCTAGAAAAAAAAAGAGTAAGAAATGTCAAGACAGACATGGCCCAAGGGAAGAGTGATAGAAGCCCAGACATGTTTTATGTAATGTATGAAAGTAAATTTTGTAGAAAGACTTTTAGTTTAATTTAATGATTTTCACTGCAAACTCTCTTTTAATTTACAGAGCATGTTTTAATTTTAAAACATAGAATCTTTTATATCCTGGGAAGGAAAGATAAGAAGTTTTAAAAGGTATAGTAATTTCCGTCTCATTTTCTTAAATTATTTTCTAAAATCCCACCACAAGGATGGACGTTATAGGAATCCATTAGTCCATCTGGTCAATCTTCATTAAGTCCTGACACAACTTCTATCATTCCGAGTAGAGTGATAGTGGGTCCACAAAGAGCCCATTTACTTGAAATCTTAATAAGTTAGACAACCAATGTGGACAAAGATAAATTATGAATGATGAATGATAAATATGAAATGCATGCGATGCAGAAAAAAAAATCAGTATTTGTCTCCCATCCAAATTCCTCAACGTTTTCATAAAATTGAGACACAATTTCTTACAGAGACCATTTTTCACTTCAATTTTCAAAAATAAAATTTCATCATTACATATCAACATTTTTAGCAATTCTCATTTAATCATAACATTAACATCATAACGTGTGGTATCGTCACAGGTCCCCCCATATGCACTATGAGGACCTGCTAGTGACCATAGTATAACTCATGTTGAAACTATGTTGTCTGCAAACTCGTTCTAAATGCATTGATAACTGAACATAACATTATCATAACATCATAACATGTACACCCACCAGCCTTAGGTGTCATAACATTTTGACTTCGCTCCAACATACTTTAAAAAGAACTCATTTGAAACCCGTTGACTGTTCTTCGTCAACCTAGGGGTTACCACTCCATTTTTTTCTCACTCCAGAGTGGACAGAGGAGAATAATGTAGTTCTCTCTGCTTGAATAAAAATGTAGTTCATGTCATTTGCATATGTAGCAAACTTTCATGTGAAAATGAAATTTATATGCAATATGCTAAAAATGGTGAAAATATCACATGTCATGTAGGCAAGTAGTCATGTATTCAATGTATCATATAACATGATGTTTCATGCTCAAAATAATAATTATAACATTTATGTGGCATTTATCAATAAATCATAAATATCTTATCAATGTGTAAGTTAGAGGCCAACTTACAAACTACCTGAGTTTGGAAAAACGTAGCGGCTGTAATCAAAATTATACAAAATTAGGATCTGGACTACTACGGAAGATGTTCATAATCAAAAGGTTTTAAAAATTGATATTTACAAAAATACCCATCAACTTTCAAGAATTGCCACTAAAGCCCTAATTTTTTACTATTTGCAACTAAGTCTCAAATTTAACCAAACTTCATAGACCTCATATTTTACATATTCTAAAACCATCTATATCCTTATAATTTCAAAAATCAAAGTGGAACTACTCCAAATACACTCAACCCGTGGCATGCACTCTAGTTGCATGCACTCTGGTTGATGCTTAAGTGTAATTTCAACTATTGATCCCTATGAATGCATACATATTCATTTTTATTTAATTAAAAATAATCACTCTAATCCCTAAAGAAATGTTAAAAGTTTTTACTTGGGTGAACAAGTTCATCCCAACACTTAATCATGGCTAAAAACCTAAATCTCTATTAAACTAGTCCTTAAGCATGATATCTCTTAATCTTTTTCATCAAAAAACAAAGTTTCAAAAACTGGAATTGAATCATCCATTTATCTTCTTATCCAAATCACAAGGTTTTATAAATGCTCATATTTCAAGTCTAGGTGAAATAAATCAAAACTCCATAAGTTAAGCATGATTTAATCAAACCGTGCATGGTTTGATGATCAGCACAATATAGAATTAAAACCTATCATGGCATGCTTCTAATCTCAAAATCAAACCTTCAATGATAATTATAAGACATTAATACATCACATCAAAATATGCTAAGATATGCCATAGCTAACATTCCAACTTAAAACAATTTAAACACTTAATCCATCCTTAATGAACTTGGTTTTGATCTAAGCATGTTAACCTTTTCTAAACTCATCCAAAAATCACTTCAACACTTAAAAAGAAACATATATCATGCAAACTAAGATCTAGGGCAAGAAAACTTACAATTTTCGTGGCCCTCTAAAGCTTTCAACATAAGAACTCTGTAGAATCTTCTCAAGAACACTTGGTTTCCACTCACTTGCACTCTAAGGGAAGAAGAGCTCTCAATAACCCAAGAGGAGCATGAAGAAGAGGTGTGGAGGAATGAGGGAGTGGAGGGGCTTTTTATAGTGCTCAAGAGGGGAGCGGACGCTAGCCATGGTTCGTGGTGATTGGGTGAAGTGGGTGGTGCGTAATGAGTGCCACCAAGCTGAATGTGTGTGTCATCCTTGCGCAGTGAATAGTGCCCTAGAAACCACCAAGAACTCATCAAGTCAGGTGCTGCAAGGAGGCTAGGGGTGCAGGGCTGCCGTGATGTAGAAAGAATAAAAAAAAAACCAAGGCATGATGCCATGCCATGATGTCGTCAGGTAGGGGTTTCCAAAGCTGGCGAGGTTTTACTATTACCTTGTCTCATCTTCTTGGATTTGTTTTCAAGTCAAAATTCTGTAGTTTGATGGCTTTTCAAGTGAAGGAGTGATGCTTGGTTGGCTGCCAAGTGATCATACATTAGCAGGAAATGGAAGAGAAACAAAGTGAGGGTGGTTCAGCTGTGGCATGCGCAACCTTCATCCTTTGCCAATCGGTTTGTGGCCTTTTTGGGGAATAAAATGACAAACTAGCTCATGAGTGCTTTGAGGGTTCACTAGGGATTGATGGGAAAGGGAGGTGGCATGTGGTGGTGGCTCAGCCATGTGCAGAAGTGCAACCAAACGCAAGTCACTCAGTTTGGCTTCTACTAGGCCTCCAATGGAATCAGTTGGCTTCTTTGGCTTAATTCCTTAGAGCCATGTCATCTAAAGCTTGGTCTAGTTCTAAAGGGATGAGATGAGGTGTGATTGGTGAGATTGGAACTAAAAAAGTAAGATGGAATTGGCATGGGCTATGGGGGCTGATTTTGTGCAATGCACATGAAGGTGCATATGTGAGCTGATTGGTGGTTTTGGGTAATGACATATCTTTGCTCTTAATGACATGTGTGGAGATTTATCTAGGGTTCTAATATGATCTAAGAATGATAAAATCGAATAATAAAACAAGAAATATTCAGATAAAAAAGGTGATGATAGGAACCAAGGTGGGCCTACACTTAAAGATCCTTTGCAAGTTCCAGATGGGCCAATTACAAGATCAAGGAAGCAATGCAAGGATTGGTGCAATCCACTTGGGATGAAGCCAGCAAGAGCCCAACACTCAAGATGAGTCTGAAAGAAGAAGAACTAGTTTTTATCCACTTGATTCAAGCTGTGGAAGACATGACTTAGAGATACGGCCTATTGTTATTGGAGGCTTCAAGTTTGGTTAAATGATTTATTTTATTAGTTTAGAATAAGTGGACTTGAAGATGCTTGGCTCACATGTCTTACTTCTTATGAACTATGTTTTTGGGAAGGCCTTGTATTTTGGCCAAGGGCGTATTGGAAAAGTTATTTTTTAAGATTTAGGGTTTCATCAATTTATTGTAGGGGTTACTGTAGCCGGCACTGTTCATCAAGGGTAATTTTGGGTAAAAGGGGCTTTATTTTGGCTAGGGTTTTGATTAGGTTTGGGTTTAAAAACTCTTTGTAGCCTCATTTGACACACTAGACAATATTGAATTTTATTTGTGAGTTGAGTTTTCTCCTCTTGTTCTTGATTGAACTCTTGAACTTATCAAAGGTAAATCACAACCTTTGTGGCGTTCCTCCTTTATAATCTGGGTTCTTGAGACGGGTTCTTCAACGGGTCTAGATTTTAATATAATCTAGGTTCTTGAAACGGGTTCTCATTGGGTCTAGATTCTCCATCCTTGACTTGATTTTTGGCTTTCTTGGGGAGTTTTCAGATTGATTGTGGGTTCAAGGGAATTCATTCCCACGGGTTCATATCATTTGGTATTCAGAGCAAGGTTTCCAATCAGGTCTGATTCTATCTTTTAATTCTTGCATCCTTAAATTAATTCTAGGGCTTCATTGTTCTAGGGTTTCCAAAAAAAAAAAAAATAGAAACAAAAAGTAGGCTGCCGAAGTTGTTAGGGTTTTGGGTTGGCTGAAATTTGCTTCACCTAGGGTTTCAAAATTCTAGGGTTTCCAGCATCTCTAAGTTTATCTGTTGCTTGGAGTGCTGTTCCATTGATTCTCTTCTACTTCATTGTCGTGCTTGAATTCAATTGCTTGATTTTCACAATTGAATATTGCTATTTGTGATTGAAAAGAAAAGAAAAGAAAAGAAAGGAAAAAAAAAATCGTGAAAAAAAAAAAAAAAATCCCAAGATCTTTTCTTCAGCCTTATCATCAAAAGGGGCGATTCTAGTTGGTATCTTGTCTTATAGTTACTGTTTCATTCATATAATTTTCTTGATTCACGTGCCATTTTCTTTCTTTCATTGCTTCTGTGTTTCTCTTATTCTTGTTTCTTGGACCTAATTACTAATTGGGATAAAATAAGGTTGTTTTGTCTTGATTGAGTCAATTAGTTCTTAAAGAACTTGAGTGGGAAAACTCTTGAGGTAAAAGGCAAGAGAGTGTGAGACTATTATCGAAAAAAAAAGCCAATTAGGAGTGAAACATGAGTGGAGTGTCATTATTCGAGTGTAAACTCGTAACGGAGTGTGTGAGGTTTACATTTCTTTTTTTTTTTTTTTTGCTACTAATATTCTTTTGTGTAGCACTTGATAATGTCTCATCGGAGTAGCGCATCACCAAGGGGGAGGGCAGATAACACATCCTTTGTGTTGCAAGCCATGCAACAACAGTTTGAGCGGTTGAACTTGGTGTTGGGTGAAGTGAGGGATAGGATGGATCATCAAGAAGCAGTGATTAGAAATCTACAAGGTGGGAGGGACAGGAGGCGACGTAAGCATAGAGTTGAAAATCAATTTGAGAATGAAGGAGATGGTGAGGATGAGGAGGACTTTGCATCTGACGTTGGGTCGGGTAGAAATAGAAGACTTAGGCATGAAAGAGGACTTGAGGAGAATCTAAGGGTTCGGGATGGTGTAGATAGAGACCTTGGTAGCATCAAAATGAAAATACCATCTTTCCAAGGTAGAACTGACCCTGAGGTTTATTTAGAGTGGGAGAAAAAAATAGAGTTGGTGTTTGATTGCCATAATTACTCCGAGGAGAAGAAAGTGAAGTTGGCGGTTATTGAGTTCACTGATTATGCTATTATTTGGTGGGATCAATTAGTGACCAATAGGAGGAGGAATTATGAGAGGCCTATAGAGACATGGGTTGAGTTGAAATCTCTAATGAGGCGGAGATTTGTTCCAAGCCATTACTATAGAGACCTTTACCAGAAATTACAAAATCTTACACAGGGTTCTAGGAGTGTGGAGGATTACCATAAGGAGATGGAGGTGGTGATGATTCGGGCTAATGTAGAGGAGGATCGAGAGGCTACCATGGCTAGATTTTTGAGTGGGTTGAATAGGGACATAGCCAATGTAATTGAATTGCAGCATTATGTGGAGATAGAGGACATGGTGCACATGGCTATGAAGGTGGAGAGGCAATTAAAGAGAAAAGGGACAGCAAGGTACACTTCGGTTTCTAGCACTACTTGGAAATCAAAATGGGATAGGAATGATCCAGCTGAAGCAAAGAGAAAGACCGAACCACCAAAGGGAAAAGATGAGGGAACTAGCAACAAACCCAAGGTAGAATCCCAACCTTCACGGAATAGAGATATCAAATGTTTTAAGTGTTTGGGTTCAGGGCATATTGCTTCTCAATGTCCAAATAGGAGGGTGATGATTATGCGTGACAATGGGGAGGTGATGACTGAGAGTGAGGATGATGGTGATGAGGTGCCCGAGTTGGAGGATGCTAGTGATGATGATGGAGTGGTATACCCTGTGACAGGTGAGTCTCTTGTTGCCAGGCGTGCTCTTAATGCACACATTAAGGTGGATGATGCAGAGCAACAGAGAGAGAACATTTTCCATACTAGATGCCATGTCAACAATAAGGTATGTAGTATGATCATTGATGGAGGGAGTTGTACTAATGTGGCTAGCACTACTTTGGTTGAAAAATTGAATTTACCAACCTTAAAACACTCTAGACCATACAAATTGCAGTGGTTGAATGATTGTGGAGAGGTAAGGGTGGATAAACAAGTGTTAGTTACTTTTACTATTGGGAAGTATCAGGATGAGGTGCTTTGTGATGTTGTGCCTATGCATGCGAGCCATATTTTGTTGGGGAGGCCGTGGCAGTACGATAGGAGAGTGACACATGATGGGTTCAAGAACATGTACAGCTTTGAAAAGGAGGGCAAAACAATTAAGCTTGCTCCTTTAACTCCAAGCCAGGTCTATGAGAACCAACTGAAATTGAAAAGTGAGGTTGCTCAAAAAAGAAAGAGTGAAAATGAGAGTGATCAAAAAAGAAAGAGTGAAAATGAGAGTGATCAAAAAAGAAAAAGTGAAAAGGAGATTGAGCAAACAAGCAAGAGTGAAAGTGAGAATGAGCTGAAAAGGAAGAGTGAAGGTGAGAGTGAAAGTGAGATTGAGCTGAAAAGCAAGAGTGAAGATGAGATTGAGAAGAAAAGAAATAGTGAGACCGAAATGGAGAAAGAGAGAAAAATGAGAGAGAAAAAAGAAGAGGGTGAGAATAAGACCTCAAGCACAAGAGATAATGAGTTGAAAAATAATTGTGTGGTCGAGAGTACAAAAACAGATGAAGAAAAAGAGTGTGGCAGAAAAAAAGAGAGTGAAAAGAAAAAAGAGTGTGAAAGGGAAAAAGAGAGTGAAAAAAGAAAAAGAGAGTAGAAAGAAAAGAGAGTGTGAAGAAAGTGAGAGAAAAACAAAGAGAAAATTGAGTTTTTATGCTAAGGCAAGTCTTAATCCTAACGAACTTGACGTATGTTTGCCTAGTATTGTTGTCTCTTTGTTGCAGGGATATAAGGTCGTGTTTCCTAGCGGTGTGTTTAGTGGATTACCACCTATTAGGGAGATAGAGCACTACATGGATTTTGTGCTAGGTGCGACAATCCCTACCCAACTTTTCTTTGAAGAACATGAGTCCTTGACACACTTGAAGGGACAAAGTAAGTTGTTAACTATAATGCGTGCTAAGCGGGAGGATTGTATTGAGACTTTTCCTTATGTATTCAAATACATGCAAGGTATGGAAACTTTTGTGGTTGATGCTTTAGCAAGAAGGTATGTACTTATCTTCATTTTAGATGCAAAATTGTTGAAACTTGAATATGATAAGGAATTGCATGCTAATGATTATGACTTTGCTAGTGTGTATGGAACATGTGAGAAAGTATCGTTTGGTAAGTTCTATAAACTAGATTGGTACTTGTATAGAAAGAATAGATTTTGTATACCTACTAGTTTTATGCGTAACTTGCTTGTGTGTGATGGACATGGTGGTTTGTTGGGTAACCATGGTGTAAGGAAGACTTTTGTTGTGTTGCATGAACGTTTGTGGCAATATCATTTGCCTTTCAATGACGTGTTGCATGAACGTTTGTGGAAGTATCAATTGTCATTCATTGATGTGTTGCATGAATATTTGTGGGAGTATCTTTTGCCTTTCATTGAAGTGTTACATGAACGTTTGTGGAAGTATCATTTGTCATTCATTGATGTATTGCACGAACGCTTGTGGGAGTATCATTTGCCATACATTGACGTGTTGCACGATCGTTTGCGGGAGTATCATTTGTATTTCATTGAGTTTGCATATAATTGGAGTGGTCATTCCGGTGAAAATAAGATTTCAGACATGTTGCATGAACGTTTTTGGGAGTATCATTTGCCATTCATTGACTTGTTGCATGAACGTTTATGGGAGTATCATTTGCCATTCATTGAGTTTGCATATTGGAGTGCTCATTTTGGTTCGAGGAAGACTTTAGATGTGCTTCATGAACATTTGTGGGAGTATTGTTTGCCATTTATTGAGTTTACATATGATTGGAGTGTTCATGCCACTACTAAATTTTCACCAATTGAAATTGTTTATAGACTTAATCAATTTCCCCTCCTTTAGATTTAAAGTCTTCACCAGATGATGATATGGGTAGCTTGGATGGACTATTCCAAATTCTTGAACAAATTAATGAAAATGCATATATAAATGGATCTTCCAGGTAAGTATCATGTTTCTACTATTTTCAATGTTACTAACCACTTTCCCTTTGATCCAGGTGGAGATTCGAGGTCGAATCCTTTTGAGGAGAGGGGGAATGATGGGAACCAAGATGGACCTAGTCTTAAAGATCATTTGCAACTTCCAGATGGGCCAAAAAGATCAAGGAGACAATGCAATGATTGATGCAATCTACTTGGGATAAGTTTAGCAAGAGCCCAACATTCAAGATGGGGCTTGAAGGATGAAGATCCAATTTTAATTCATTTGATTAGCTACGGAAGAGGGCAACGACAAGACTTAAAGGCTTTGAGCTCTTGAAGGGTTTCAACTTATTTAATTCATTTAAAGAACTTATGTTATTAGTTTAGAATAATTGAGTTTATTATGGGATGTATTGAAGGGGGCCTATGCAAGGGCATGTTGGGAAATTTATTATTTTATTGAACTAGGGTTAGGGTTACTGTAGCCGAGAGTTACTGTAGCACGGCACTGTAGCCGCGACACTGTTCATCCAGGGGCACTTTTGGAAGGTGGGGGTTTATTTTGGCTAGGGTTTCATTAGGTTTTGCTTTAAATAATCTATGTAGCCTCATTCTAATCAGATAATGAAGTATATGAAATTTGATGAATTTATTCATTGTGAGTTGAGTTTATCTCCTCTTGTTCTTAATTGAACTTTTGAACTTATCAAAGGTAAATCACAACCTTTGTGGCGTTCCTCCTTTGTAATCTGGGTTCTTGAGACGGGTTCTTCAACGGGTCTAGATTTTAATATAATCTAGGTTCTTGAAACGAGTTCTCATCGGGTCTAGGTTCTCCATCCATTGACTTGATTTTGGCTTTCTTGGGGAGTTTTCAAATTGACTGTGGGTTCAAGGGAATCTCGTTCCCGCGGGTTCATATCATGTTGGGCTTTTTCTTTGGGCTTGGGCGCCTATTTCATCAACAACAAGCTTAAGCCCATTTGGATTAAATTAGGAAAATAAAATAAATATGAGTAAGCACCTAACTTAGACCAGGTTATCACAATTAACCTCAAAGAAAAGCATGCATTCCTTGACCTCAAAATCTTAATGGCCATTAAACCTTATCACCCCCGTGTCCTAGTTAGCGACCCCTATGACCTTGGCATTACTCAGGGCTAACGGATTAGAACCTAGCCCTCATCAGGAAGGGGCATAACTAGCTGCACCGCCAGTGACGCATTTGGATGTTGCAATATGCTCCCTTAATCTCATGGTGCCATCTTCACTATCATGGCTAGATCATTTTACCTCAGCAGTCACATGCAATCATACATTTTCATTTTCTTTTCTTAACTCTTAACCTTACCTTGCCTTTCGTTCATTTGAAAATACATAATCATATCATATATTATTCACTCATATAACTAGTCATGCAAATTCATAGTCATATTCATTACCTCAATAATAATTAAAAGGGATTCATGAATAGAGGCTACTATTCGCATAAAAATGTATCTGTAAGTGCATTGAATCGTAACAAATAGTAAAGTGTTTAAAGAAAATGGTTATCGAACCCATAGGGAATAATTATGCTATTGAATATTGAAATTGACTAAATTAATTACTATTTGGAAAACCAAAATTTGAAAAATGGATTATCTAAATTAAACTGAAGACAAAAGCATTAAAATTTAGATTTTAAAGATAATAAAAATAGATCTAGAGCGTTCGACTTCACTTAGCAAATTCCACATAGTTTATTCTTCCTTGTTATAGAATCTCAATTATCCCAAATTGATGATAAAAATCCCTTAACTATTCAATATTTTCCCTCGAACAATATCAAAAATATCTCCAACTAATAACTACATATCTCTATGTCAATTTAACTAATTGGAGACTCATTAAGTTCTTTGGATTTTTCTTGAAAATCATAGTAGTCGCGGTAAAGCATCTCTGTTTTCGCTCAACTAATGGTGTTTAATCCTAGAGCTTTAATCACAAATCACCTCTCGGTCTCATTTTCAATAGATCGAACAATAGTTAGCTAGAAAATTGCAAGCATTAAGAACAAGGAATAAACACTCAATCATGAAAATATTGAAAATAAAATAACTTGGAATATAAACTGTGTTCAATGCTAGGCTACATCAAAGCTCTAGAAAATAGAATTAGTTCATAATAAAATTAAAAAAAAAAAGAATAAAACTGGTGTTCTTCATTGAAGTCGGTTGATGAAGCATGCGGCTCTTGCGTCTGCCCTCCAGTTCCGCCTTCTCGAAAGAACACTTCAAGAATAAATTCTGGAACTCTAAACTCAGACTCAGACTCTAAAACATAAAAACTCTTGACTCCGATTTAGAACTCCCCTATTCATCCCACAAGATGGGATTAAATAGGTGTCGAAATTCAAATATGGAAACAAGATAACTATGGCTAAAATCTTGCCTAAAGATCTGGAAAATAGTTTCTAAAGATAAATGTTAATATAAAAGGAATTATCTCAATAATAACGAGATTATCTAAAATAGAAGATTCAGTGATATGCGGCTTGAATTGCAGGGTTTGGGAGGATTTGGTCACCAATAGATTGATTGGGGGTTTGCAGCAGATTGATCCTGGTCGGGAGGAATTATCCCACTGAGTAGATGTTGTGTGCGCTGAATATAACTGGCATGGAGGTCACAAAGACCACACAACTCTCTCCTCACCTACCGAGTCGAAAGACTCACGATCGGAATGAAAGACTCATCTCGCCTTTTCTAGTTATTGTCCACGATGTTGTTTAGGTTGGTCTCTTAAGTTTGTCGTTTAAACTAGTTGCCCAATCTAGCCACGTAGAGCCTTGTCGCCAAATCTTCACACCTTCTAGTCGCGCCTTCTGGTCACGAGTTTCCTCGCCTACCGATAGGTAAGTCTTCTCGCCTTTGGGGGAGAGAAATCTCTTTGCTGCCCATAGGACAAGGCTCATCGCGCAAATCTCATTAGCTCTCTTCAGATCTTGCTGCCTCTCATCGGTTTGGATCCGTAGTCTCTTTCTTTTGTGCCAAATACTCTCATTTTACACTAAATCTTCTCATTCCTTCAAATCCAACAAAAAAAATAAAAATATGTAGAAAAAAAATAAGATCAATAGTATTGAAGGGAAAATGACACTTTTCATAAATAAAAGAGTGAATAAAAATTACATAAAAATAACACTTATCAAATATCCTCAAACTTAAGCTTTGCTTGCCCTTGAGCAAAGAAGAAAGAAAGATAATTAAAACAAGCATTGATTTGATTCATAAAATTTATTACCTCAACAATTGTTCAAAATCTATAATTCAAAGGAATCATTCAAGATCAATCAAGTCCAAAAGTTAATTCAAAACTCAATTCCACCGCATTATCCATCCGCACATTCATGCATACCTATCATTCTCACTTCATCATTAGCTCCTCGGATAGTTTTATGCAAACAAGTAAATAAATAATGGATCTCTAAAATTTTATAGGCTTGCTTTTCAAATCACTCACATCTAATGTAGAACAGAAACTATCACCAGGGATCAAGAGGTCTTTATTAAGCTTGTAATGTAAGGCTAGGGTGAGGGCTACAAAGAAAATGTAGGATTCAAACAAAGCAAGAGAACTTAATTTTGAACACTAACAGAATAAATAAAGCATTCTCACTTCTAACACAAACATCTCTTCTCAATCTTTGTACATCTCCCAAAATACCTTTCTGTATTGCACTTTCAAGTATCTCTCTCTTTACTCCACAATCGCTAACAAGGCCAACTCGAGACGAACTAGTGGTACGTGATCTATGGTGTCACTGCGTCAGAAAACCAACCTCGAACGGTAACCACCCAGCCTCCATCTCCCTTGCATTAGTTTCTCTTTATCCCAACCATAGAATACACTCACAGTAGCAACCATCAACTGTCGCCTCCTACATAACAAAACACGTGCGACATCCACACGAAACCGAAGCTGAACAACTCTGTTTTTGCAGTCAGGAAACAGAGCAGAACCGAGATGGCCATTTTCGGTTGATCATCACCTTGGTTCTCTCATCACTCTATCTCCCTGCACACGGCCACCCAACCGCCGACGTAGCCACCGTCCACCTCCCAGCTCTTTGCACAACTCCTTCCCGCACGGTGACCTTCCGTTCTCTCTCTCTTAATTTCTCTCGATTTGTAGTGTTCACTCTCTTTCTCTCATCAGTTCCGCTCTCTTTTTGCCTCTGTGCTCTCTCTGTGTGTAATGCCCCGTTCCCGGAGGTCTGGAGAGTTTAGCTCTTAATACTTAAAATTAACTTAAAAAACACAACTATAAAATCCAGAAAATCCCATAAAATATTAATCCACTTAATCAAACAAAAACTCTAAGTTCCTCCAAGGCGACAATAAAGAAATCTCCAATAATATAAATTAGAAATTCTCCAAAAACTCGAAAACATCCTCAACTCATCAAATCAAATACCCGAAAAATAAATCAGTTTACTAACTAGGACTCTCAAATAAGCATTTGTACCCTTAGGCACTTATTCTACTACGATCATCACACCTTGCTAAACTTTCTACTCTTGTTCTCCAGCTGAACCATCAAAATTATCTGAAAAATATATAGAGATAAGGGGTGAGTTATCAACAACTCAGTAAGCAGAGGACATATACTAGTCTGTAAACATGAGTATTTACAGAAATCAAAATGCAGAACAAAACATTTTCATTTTCAGAGTGCGGAAGCAAAACATGTTATCAAAATATCAGAGCGAAGATTTAGAAATAATTTCATTCAAAAATATTCTTTGGCATAGCATAAATGATCATCATCATCATCAGAACAGAGGCCATGTATAGCCCCCGTGGTAGGGTTGTGCATCTGCGGATATCCAAGCAGAACATAAATCACTCAGTCACCAAGGTGTGCACTCAAAACAGAGACCACTACTATAACTCGTGGCAGGGCCGTATCCACTATTATTACACGTGGTTGGATCGTATTCACTATTATTACCCGTGGTTGGGCCGTATCCACTATTATAACCCGTGGTTGGGCCGTATCCACTATTGTAACCCGTGGTTGGGTCGTATGCCACTATTATCACTCGTGGCAGGGTCGTAACTGAACAGAGCGAAAACAGAATCAAATTCAGAATCAAAGAGTCATGCCAAAGGTTTTTAGAAATCATGTCTTATCCAAACAAAATACTGAACAAAATCTTCAGAACAGAACAAAATCATATCACAACATAATTTATGCACAAATTTCATATTTGCTCTCTTTTTCAAAGTTCAGAAACAAAATGTCAAAAATAAGCTCATGTCAACACCAGACATAACAGAAAATACTTTATTCTTAAACAGAATCTCATGAGTAATGCAGAACAAATAACTGAGGTAGTTCACATTTCTTTTCATAATCAGATATGTATATTTTCCAAAAATAAACTCAGCTCATTTTATTTTAATGCAAAGTTTAGGAACCCCGCTTACCTGAACTTCTTAGCTTTTCAAAATTTTCCTCAAAATGTCGAACAATTAACAATCGTCACCTATCAAATAATCAAGTAATTCCCGTAAATTTCCAATCAACCACTTATTTCGATATTTAATCCTAAACTTCTAAAATAACCTCCTTAATTCCTCAAAACCTAAAATTTCATAACTTTAAAATATATCATCTTTTTCTAAAATCGCCAATTTCCATTTGATAACTTCGACTAAAAACATTAAAAATCTAACTTATTTATTAATGAAAACAACTTATGAAGTTTAATACTGGATAATATAATCATCCCAAAATATTTTAAAATAAACCATAAGTATTTTTAAATAGACTAAATCATATCTAAAAAGTAAAAATAACATTACACCAATATTGTATACTTTTAAAATAAAACTTTACTTAATAACATGTTAAAATAATTTTCTGTAAACATAATTAAATAACAGTGTACTAATACATAATAAAAGTATAAAAGCGCATTAATATAACATGTAGAAAAGGGTATTGGGGTAATTTTAATTAATTCTTTGAAAACTAACAAAACAAACCTACGTAAATCAACATAACATGCACGGCAGGGCTTACTCACGGAGGAAAATCAAGCGGCAGCGTGCGACGTAGGCGAGGGACTAGGCAGAGGCGGTGATCTCGGCGGAGCACTGGACGAGAGAGGGAGAGAGAGAGAGAGAGAGACCAACGAATGAGAAAAAATGAAAGATAGAGTAAGCCGAGAGAGTGTGACACGGAGGTGCTGTCAGTGGCTTACAGAGCGGGACGCGGCAGATAGGAGTGGCGTGGAGTGACCATCGGAGTTCTCTGTGCCGGTGGTAACGACGTGGAAGCGCTGGCACCGTGTGTGGTGGCTTCGAACGACAAGTGCACAAGGTTGGGTTGCTCTGTTTTCGGTGGCTAAAACAGGGGAGTCTTCAGTTCACTATGTAGGTAGTCGTCCTCGGTAGTAAGGTGGTGGTGCAGTGGTATACGGCAGAGGAGTGGGAGCTCCAGTGATGGCCAGGGGGAGATGGCGCACGGCGAAGGGGAGCTGCGGTCCGTGGAGTTGCAGCGTGCCCGGGTTGTGTCGATTTCGTATGGAAGCAGCGTGTATTATGGACGGTGCAACGGTTGGGTTGAAGAGGCTAACAGGCTGCAACTTGGTGGAGGGCTGACGGAGGCTGAGCCAGAGTGTGTCAAAAGTGGTGGTCTGGTTTATGGGTGCAAAGTTGACGAGCGCTGAGTCGAGGGCTACGGGTTGCTGTTTGTGTGGGAAGGAGTTGCTAGTGGCGGCAATGATTGGTAACGAAGGCGTTCTCTACGCATGGCTATTGTGTGCGTATAAATATGATGCGAAAACCCTAGAGATAAGAGAGACCTGTGTGCGGATGGAAGTTTGTGTTGTGTGCGTGCATGGAGTGGACGGAAGAACTAACGGGTGAAAGAGAAATATAGACGGAAATGATCAAACGTGCGGAAAGAAAAAAAAAATAACGTGCGAAGAAACTAAAATAAAATAAAATGAACTAAAAAAAAATTAAAATAAAATAAAATTTGAGCATGATTGGGTCCGGGTGTTACATTCTCCCCCTTTAAAAATAAATTTTGTCCTCGAAATTTGTTACACCTAAAGCAACATCCAAATATTCATCCGCTACAAACATCCAATGCCTACCCCAAACGTCAATCATATTGTCGAACTTAATTAATAATCCAAAATTTGTCGAACCTAATATTCCAAATTCTAACCCTCTAATATTGTCGATCGTATTCTCCCATATTTTCCCTAGCCATACAGGTTCGCACACACTGCCTTTTCAAGTCAAGAATATAAACCTCTAAAATGCAATTAAAGACCAAAAAATAAATAAACAAATTCCAAAATCTCCACCTAATATAAAACCTTAATAAAAATAACGAAATAAACTTTCACATTATCATATTACTACAACCACGCTTCCGCTGCTCACTCTAACAACTTATAGTCCTAAAAACATTGAATCTCATACATTGGAAAAGAATTAACCCCACATTTAACCAGTCCGCACACATTTTTTTCTCTGTCACAACTAACTAACAGAGAACTCCTAAAACAATATCATATAATCAATAGTTCCAAACTTAAGTCCTAAATAACCTCGATTCACAAATTTCGAATCCTCAGAAAAATCTACTTTAAACCAAACTTCAATATTCTAAGCTATCATATTAGAACAAATCCATACAAGCATAACTAATCTCGACTCAATTAAAAAGATTTCAAGGAGAAATAGAATGAGGTACCTGTGATCTCATTGTTGTCGCCCTCAGCATCTTCAGCTGTCAATGCAAACACTCGAGCTAGTCCTATTCTACGTTGATTTTTTTCCCTATGTCGTTTGTCGGGGACTTGGAGGTGTATTGGACTTATTCTTGTCGTCTGACAGTAATGGGCATTCTCTGATAAAATGGCCAGTCTTCCACATCGAAAACATGACCCATTTTCCTTTCTACACTCCCCTGTGTGTACGTGGTTACAAGACTTGCAGGGGTTATTTGATTGAAATTCCATGGCCCTTGATCCATCACAGAATGAGAACCCTGTGGCGCAGTCCTCTTCCTCTGTTCCAGTAGTGCTGCGCTTCTTTGAAGTCTCCGCTCGAATACTGTGGCCTTATTCACCAACTCTGAGAAGTTTTGGATTTGAAAGCCCACAATTCGTTCATAAATCTTTTCATTCAGCCCCTGTTCAAACTTACGAGCCTTCTTCTCCTCATCAGGGATCAAATATGCAGCAAAACGTGATAATTCGATAAATCTAGCTGCGTACTGGTGTACTGTCATAGCTCCCTGTACCAAAATAGCGAACTCCATAGCCTTGTCGTCTCGGACTAAGGTTGGGAAAAAGCGTTCCAGAAAGATCTGCTTGAAGTGCAGCCAACGGACTATTTCCGTCCCTTCCACTTCTCTGATGGTTCTTTTAGAAATCCACCATCTTTTTGCTTCTCCCGTTAGTTTGAAAGCAGAGTATAGAACCTTTTGTTCGTCTGTGCAGTTTATAACACGGAGTATCTCCTCAATATCTTGAATCCAGTCTTCTACTAGGGTTGCATCGCCCCGACCATCGAAGGTGGGAGGATGCATTCGATTAAACTGTTCTATGGTGCATCCCCATTCATCATTTCTCGCATTCATACCAGATACACTTCTTTCCTGATGACGAGGTGGCATCCTGACAACTTGGATTATTAAAAAATATTACAAGAACAAAGGGTTTGTGCAAAACAAGCAAAATGGTGATAATAGTAAAACAAACATAAATACATATAAAAATTGTACAAGCAACAGTAGTAAGTCTATATAACTCCAGACTCTAAACCTCCCATCCTATCAAAAGCCTTATATGCGGTCTACAAAACCTAACCGAACCTCAATCAACATGGACATCTCAGAATATCTATAAAAATTCCTACCCTTAAAATTCCATAAAATATCTTGTCTAACGCCTGAGACTTCTAATACCCTAAATACCCATAAAAATCACCTCATGTAGCCCACAAATGTCTATACTACAACTCTGAAAATTATTTCCTCAACGAAATGATCCAGCGCCTACAATAATTCTAAAACCTTAACTCTCAACAAACTCCTTATTATAGTATGCAGAATCTCAAACCTGGCTCCTATACCAACTGTAACGCCCCGTTTCCGGAGGTCCAGAGAGTTAGCTCTTAATACAATTAACTTAAATAACATAACTATAAAATCCAGAAAATCACATAAAATATTAATCCACTAAATCAAACCAAAAATCTAAGTTCCTCCATGGCGATAATAAAGAAATCCCCAATAACATAAATTAGAAATTCTCCAAAAACTCGAAAACATCCTCAACTCATCAAATCAAATACTCGAAAAATAAATCAGTTTACTAACTAAGACCCTCAAATAAGCATTTGTACCCTCAGGCACTTATTCCACTACGATCATCACACCTTGCTAAATTTTCTACTCTTGTTCTCCAGTTGAACCATCAAAATTATCTGAAAAATATATGGAGATAAGGGGTGAGTTATCAACAACTCAGTAAGCAGATGACATATACTAGTATGTAAACATGTGTATTTACAGAAATCAGAATGCAGAACAAAACATTTTCATTTTTAGAGTGCGGAAGCAAAACATGTTATCAAAATATCAGAGCGAAGATTTAGAAATAATTTCATTCCAAAATATTCTTTGGCATAGCATAAATGATCATCATCATCATCATCATCAGAACATCATATCAGAACAGAGGCCATGTATAGCCCTCATGGTATGGTTGTGCATCTGCGGATAGCCAAGCAGAACATAAATCACTCTATCACCATGGTGTGCACTCAAAACAGAGACCACTACTATAACTAGTGGTAGGGCCGTATCCACTATTATTACCCGTGGTTGGGTCGTATCTACTATTATTATCCGTGGTTGGGCCGTATCCACTATTATAACCCGTGGTTGGGCCGTATCCACTATTGTAACCCGTGGTTGGGCCGTATGCCACTATTATCACTCATGGCAGGGCCGTAACTGAACAAAGCGGAAACAGATTCAAATTCAGAATCAGAGAGTCATGCCAAAGGCTTTTAGAAATCACGTCTTATCCAAACAGATGAACAAAATCTTCGGAACAGAACAAAATAAGCTGACAACATAATTTATGCTCAAATTTCATATTCGCTCTATTTTTCAAAGTTCAGAAATAGAATGTCAAAAATAAGCTAATGTCTACACCAGTTGTGACGCCCCCAAATTCCCCTTCGGATCAGACGAACATTTGAAGCGTTAAGACATGCAACACAAGGTTACCTGCCCCCCGTTCATGACAAATAAAATGCAATATTCACAGCGGATAATTTTTTTTTCTTCAGCAATACTATGCACCAAACTGAAATATCTCAAATACTTAAAACATACTTCATACATAATGACATACTCAAAAACTGATATCACAACACTAGTCCAAAATGGTTGTGATCAAAAGAGTGATGGAGATTGAACTCCACAAATACAAGTAGTAATCTGAGGTAACTACTGTACTAACACCTATGTCGCATCGTCGCTTAGTCGACCGTTTCCAGTTGGTCGATTCCCGATTCTCCTTCAAATCCTGTAATAAGATCTACCATTCGGGGGGAATGGTAGCTGGGACTACCACATTGAGATTTAATTACAAATCTCAGCAAGTTAACAGGAAACTTTCACACAGGTTAATGATGCATGCGTGACAGTAAAAGCATGAATGCATAATCAAATCATAAGTAATCATAGCATAGCTTGACATACAACATAACATAAAGGGCATAACTTAAACTGAAACTGAAGCTTAGCATGAACGTGACTTGAAACATAACATGGACTTGAAACATAGCATGAACGTGAACTTGAAACATAACATGAACCTGAGCATGACAAAACATAAATGTGAAATTGGAACATAACGTAAATGTGAACATAACATAACATGAACTTGAAACATATTCTTGTCTCATGGGATTACCATGATTGCATGAACGTAAACTTAAACATAACATAACGTGAAACATGACTTGAACTTGGAATCTTATTCAATAGACTTAATCATTAAATTGACCATATGGGAGCTACACAGGTCCCCTTGAGCCGTGTGACCCTGCCGATTACCGCATCACAACACAGGTGTCTATATCAGCTGTGAGTGCGTTAATACGTACTCCACAGTTGTTGTGGCCCCACGTATTCTACGTGTCACAATTGCTGTGTCTCACGTAGTGTATGCTCCACAGTTGTTGTGGCCCCATACTTCATGCTCCACAGTTGTCTGGGACTTATTTGTTTGTGCCACACTTGCTGTGGACACACGTAACATAATGTGTGGCACCATCGGTGTTTGCGCCTGGCGCGCTCCGGTGACCAGCTAATTAGGCCCCATTCGCAACCTGTTGACTGTACTTCGTCAACTCAGGAAATTTCACACCTATTTAGACACTCCGGCGTGAACAAAGGAGTTCCACTAGGATATTACTTCATCCTAGCGCTTAGGGTCGTGATTGACATGAATAATTTAACTGACATACATGTCATTTCGTAACGTGACGTAACATGAACATCACATAAAAGACAAAAGTCCTGACGTAGCATAACGTGACATGAACGTAAGATGACAGACATGACATACTTTGAAACATAAATGTAATAGACAACATTTCATAACATGGCATACATGTAACAGGCAACATTTCGTAACATAGAATACGATGTAACAGACAACATTTCTTAACATGGCGTAACATGTGACAATGAATATTACATGACATGAAATACATGTAACATATGGCATACTTAACTTAACATGACATACTTGCAATGTATAACAATACGTGACAGAATATCTTGTGTAACAGATGAATAATTCTTGATAGAATAAATTCTGTGTAACAGATAAATATGTAATGACTTGACATGGCACATATGATAACATGCATACATACACTTTAGTTCCCTTACTTATCACTCATACACATTAAACTGATAGTAAGTTAAAAGCAAACTGATATGAACCCGCGAGAACGAGATTCCCTTGAACCCACAGTCAATTTGAAAACTCCCCAAGAAAGCCAAAATCAAGTCAATGGATGGAGAACCTAGACCCGATGAGAACTCGTTTCAAGAACCTAGATTATATCAAAATCTAGACCCGTTGAAGAACCCGTCTCAAGAACCCAGATTACAAAGGAGGAACGCCACAAAGGTTGTGATTTACTTTTGATAAGTTCAAAAGTTCAATTAAGAACAAGAGGAGATAAACTCAACTCACAATGAATAAATTCATCAAATTTCATAAACTTCATAATCTGATTAGAATGAGGCTACATAGAGTATTTAAAGAAAAACCTAAAGAAACCCTAGCTTAAAATAAACCCCCATCTTCCAAAAGTGCCCCTGGATGAACAGTGTCGCGGCTACAGTGCCGCGCTACAGTAACTCGGCTACAGTAACCCTAACCCTAGTTCAATAAAATAATAATTTTCCCAACATGCCCTTGCATAGGCCCCCTTAAGTGCTTCTCATAAGAAACTCAATTATTCTAAACTAATAACATAAGTTCTTTAAATAAATTAAATAAGTTGAAAGCCTTCAAGTGTCCAAAGCCTATAAGTCATGTTGTTGCCCTTTCCATAGCTTATGAAATGAATCAAAGCATAATCTTCATCGTTTAAGCCCTTGAACTTGTATTTGGCCCATCTGGAACTTGCAACATATCTTTAAGACTAGGCTCACCTTGGTTCCCATCACAAACTTACCTTGATCTTCGCGCTTCGAGACAAAACTCAAGTGCGATCACGAGAAACTGAAAGTTGTGATTTCTAAAAATTAGAACTTAATCACTAACAATTAGGAACATGGAGAAATATCAACTTTGAGTAGAATTACCATTTTACTCTCTACATGTGAGAAATGACTATTTTACCCCTAACTTAAGGATTTTGCATCCTAACTCCAAAAATACCAAAATTTACATACATTATGTAAATTTTGTCCTAAGCTCAAATATCAATTCAAAAAAATTTAAAACTAAACACAACCATTAAAACTCTATAGGTCCGAAACTTACAAGGCTATTTCCCTTGATTTTGTTGTAATTCTTTCAAATTTCAAAACTCATGATTAAACCAAAAATTTTCTTCTACTATACTCATAACATATTCCTAAGAATAATCATGTTTTGAATCATGAACAAAAGTCATCGAAATCACTAAGACCATACTTGAACTTTTTGGTTTTTCTTCTAAGTTCAAAACAGAATTTTGTTTCTAACTTGTTTTGATCAACCTCTTGATCCATGACTTATAAAGATGTGATCTTCAAACCAAAAAATCACATGGTTTAAAAAGATGTTCTAAAACAGATCCAAGCATCAAACTCAAGATTACATGGTTAAACATCAACGAAAACATAAATTTAGCCAAGAACATCATCACTTTGGCCTAACTGAATACCTCATTGCATAAAATTTCATATCATCGAAACTAACATCAAATATCTTCAAAATAACATTTTAACATGTATATAAGAGGCTTAGGATCTTCCAATAAAAATATCAAAACCATTGGAATAAGATTAAGCCATAAAAGATTTAAATTTCTCAAAACAGAAACTGTTTTGCCTCTTCCAGTTTCTAAGTTTCTAGACCTAAGAAAATATTTCGCCAAAACTTTTAATCATGCAACAAATCCTCAACCAATAATCATATACACATGTTAACAGTACTCCATAAAAATTTCGGACCAAGATCTATTCATTAGCATGGTCAAAAACTCCAAAATATAACACACTCTCCAGTTTATCGCCCAGAATGACCTTTCTGGGGTCTAAATAACTTTTTACCAATCAAATGATCTCCAAATGGAACGAATAAGATATCCACGTAAACTAGACTCCAAAATAAACAACTTTCATGAAGGAAATGTTGTGAGAAAACACCTACAAAAGCTTCGAAACGGGCATTCAAAAGAGGTAAGAAAAACTGTCCGAGAGTGTCTTTTGTGTCTTATGAAGGAAAAGTGTAAAAGAGAGTTGCTTTTCGTGGGAAGTGGACTGGAGAGATTCTTCCACAAGCTATGTAAAGTGATAGGACTGAAGGAATGGTTGAGTGTTGGCCTTTTCTTCTCATAAAAATCAGACCAAGATCTTTTCTCAAGGTGGAGTGTGAGAGTGAAAGAGTGAGGTGGCCCTTTAGCTTTGTCTTTCAAGAACCTTCTAGGCCCTTCTTGTAAAGATTTGGCCAGCCAAGTGGGGGTACAAAACTTAGCCATGAAGCAATCCTATGGTGACCAAATTCGTGGGCCTTAATGGGCCTAAACCGAATGGGCCTAAATTTTGGGGTTTAAAGAGGGTTTGGGTTACTATCAAGCCCAAATCCAATATCACTTGGTCCAATCAATTTCTCAAGGTTATCAAGGTTGGATAATGATGTTCTAACACAAATTTGAAGGATTAATAGCATGTGGAAGTGATTTAATCAAGTGATTAAACACAATGCTATAAATCGGATTAGAAAATGTTTAGAGGCCAACTTTAGGGTTTTGGGGAAACCGTTTAGGGTTTCGATTTCAACAAAGCTTTTGGGCTTTCAATTGGATTCCAACCATTTAGGGTTTCAATAGGATTGAAAACCTCTTTGGTCTGGCACAATTTGGTTGAGCAGATGAAACAAGGTTTTGCTTAAGTGGCATGATTTCACACCTTGATTCCTTCAAATCCAACAAACATTCCTCATGGTGCCAAGTGTCTAATATTATTCACTAAGTGTGGCTAAAATCTTGCCAAGTGTCCAAATAAAACTTCTCTAATCTAATTTGGACATTCCACACTATGATTTTGAAATACTGCAATTAGTGCGCTTATCGAGGTTACTATTCACTCCGAAAAAGGGAATCATAAACTTAACACTAAAAATTCCTAAATATTCATATTAACCTACAGTGAAAATATTATACCGAAATTCAACCTCGGAGTGCCCCTAAAAAATAATTTCACAATTTCTAACAGACGTTTCTTATGAAAATAGGATATTGCGCCATAAAATTCTAAATAATCCACTGAGTCTAATGGCGTAGACCATAATGCATTCTAACACTTCTAACCACCTCAAATAAATAAAACTTATATTTCTAACACCATAGTGAGTGATAACATTGACTATGTTGATAGACTAAAACCTATGCGATTGGTCGATTCGTAAAAACTTATGGGGTTTTCACGAGATTCCTAAAGTTAATAGAAATTGCACCAATGAATTTCTAGCGGGCTGTTACACCAGTCATAACAGAAAATATTTTCTTCTTAAACAGAATCTCATGAGTAATGCAGAACAAATAACTGAGGTAGTTCAAATTTCCTTTCATAATCATATATGTATATTTTCCAAAAATAAACTCAGCTCATTTTATTTTAATGCAAAGTCTAGTATAGGAACCCCGCTTACTTGAACTTCTTCGCTTTTCAGAATTTTCCTCAAAATGTCGAACAATTAACAATCATCACCTATCAAATAATCAAGTAATTCCAGTAAATTTCCAATCAACCACTTATTTCGATATTTAATCCTAAACTTCTAAAATAACCTACTTAATTCCTCAAAACCTAAAATTTCATAACCTTAAAATATATCATCATTTTCTAAAATCGCCAATGTCCATTTGATAACTTCGACTAAAAACATTTAAAAATCTAATTTATTTATTAATGAAAATAACTTATGAAGTTTAATACTGGATAATATAATTATCCCAAAATATTTTAAAATAAACCATAACTACTTTTAAATAGACTAAATCATATCTAAAATGTAAAAATAACATTAAACCAATATTGTTTACTTTTAAAATAAAACTTTACTTAATAACATGTTAAAATAATTTTCTGTAATCATAATTAAATAACAGTGTACTAATACATAATAAAAGTATAAAAGCCCATTAATATAACATGTAGAAAAGGGTATTACAGTAATTTCAATTAATTCTTTGAAAACTAACAAAACAAACCTACGTAAATCAACATAACATGCATGGCATGGCTTACTCAAGGAGGAAAATCAAGCGGCAGCTTGCGACGTAGGCGAGGGACTAGGTAGACGGCGGTGATCTCGGCGGAGCACTAGACGAGAGAGGGAGAGAGAGAGAGACCAACGAATGAGAAAAAATGAAAGACAGAGTAAGCCGAGAGAGTATGACACGGAGGTGCTGTCGGTGGCTTATAGAGCGGGACGCGGCAGATAGGAGTGGCGTGGAGTGACCGTCGGAGTTCTCTGTGCTGGTGGTAACGACGTGGAAGCGCTGGCACCGTGTGTGGTGGCTTCGAACGACAAGTGCACCGGGTTGGGTTGCTCTGTTTTCGGTGGCTAAAACAGGGGAGTTTTCGGTTCACTATGTAGGTGGTCGTCCTCGGCAGTAAGGTGGTGGTGCAGTGGTATATGGCAGAGGAGCGGGAGCTCCAATGATGGCCAAGTGGAGATGGCGCACGGCGAAGGGGAGCTGCGATTGGGGAGATGGCCAAGTGGTATTCTGGACGGTGCAACGGCTGGGTTGAAGAGGCTAACAGCGGCTGCAACTTGGTGGAGGGCTGACAGAGCCTAAGCCAGAGTGTGTCAAAAGTGGTGGTCTGGTTTATGGGTGCAAAGTTGACGAGCGCTGAGTTGGGGGCTACGGGTTGCTGTTTGTGTGGGAAGGAGTTGCTAGCGGCAACAGTGATTCGTAACGAAGGCGTTCTCTACACATGGCTATTGTGTGCATATATATATGATGCGAAAACCCTAGAGATAAGAGAGACCTGTGTGTGGATGGAAGTTTGTGTTGTGTGTGTGCATGGAGTGGACAGAAGAACTAACGGGTGAAAGAGAAATATAAACGGAAAGGATCAAATGTGCAGAAAGAAAAAAAAAACGTGCGAAGAATCTAAAATAAAATAAAATGAACTAAAAATAAACAAATAAAAATAAAATAAAATTTGAGCATGATTGGGTCTGGGTGTTACACACTCTCTCTCTCTCTCTCTCTCTCTCTCTCTCTCTCTCTCTCTCTCTCTCTCTCTCTCTCTCTCTCTCTCTCTCTCTCTCTCTCTCTCTCTCTCTCAGTGCGTCCAGCCACCCTGCTCCACCCACGACCACCGCATCTGCCTCTAGGTAAGCTTTGCATCTCGACGTGAAGTTTGTTTTCTCTTTCGGTTTCCTCTCTTCATTTTTGATTTTGCTTTTCTTGTTCCTCCATAAACAACAAGTATATGCCTTTTTTACTCTAGTATTTATGAAAATGCCATCAAGCCTTTGGTCATTGATTTTCAGTAAAGCACCTCAAACCAAGTGTTTTTTTTACAATTTTGCCTTTCCAATTATAAAACTAACTTGAGTTTTTAATTACATTTTTATCCTTAGTATAAATACATGGCAGAGTTATATTTTTTATGGACTTTGTTTTAAGTCTAAAAAATTTATATTTTGTGCAGATGGTATTTTATTTAAATTAAAAGAGTTTAATTGGATTATATTCCAGAGATACCAATTTCTATATTGGACTACATTAAAATAAAGTTTTTTTGTTAAATGATATTCATTTTTATTTGATCTAATTAATAATTATATTAATGTATAAGTCAGAGGTATTAATTGATATCTAGGAAATTTAGAAATGTAATGATATTTTAGGATTACGTGATTTTAGGTTTTTGAGGAATTAAAATAGATTATTTTAGCATCTTAGGCTTAAATATTGAAATACGTGTTCAATTGAAAATTTATGAAAATTACGTGATTGTGTTATAGGTGACGAACAACACTTTTGAGGAATTTTCGAAAAAGTTAAAAAGTTCAGGTAAGTGGGGTTCCTATGCTGGACTTGCATAAAATAAGATGAAACGAGGTTGCTTTTGAAAATATGCATGTTTGTTTTGAAAAGAAATCAAAAAATAACCTCAGATATGTGTTCTGCATATGCATGAACGCTGTATAAGATAAAGTATTTTCTGTCATGACTGATGTGGACATGAGCTAATTTTGTGCATTCTGTTTCTGATCAGAAAAGAGCGAATATGAGTCTTTTTTCTGAAAGTTTTGATAAAATAAAAATATTCTGATGCATGAGATCCAAAAATTTTTGTTGTGAATAAATGAAGATGTTTTAATTATGTTTATTTCGAGCATGTGAAATTATCTGAAGTTGTTCAGTATTTGGTTTTTTGATATGATGTGGCATCTGAAAACCTTGGCATGAGATTCTGATTCTGTATTCTGATTAAAGTCTGATTCTGATGGTTCTGTTCTGTTCTGATAAGGCCCAACCACGGGTGATAATTATGGATACAGCCCAGCCACGGGTAATAATAGTGGTATACGGCCCAACCACGGGTTATAATAGTGGATACACCACGGGGTTATAATAGTGGATACGGCCCAACCACGGGTTATAATAGAGGATATAGCCCTTCCACGGGTTATAATGGTGGTTTATAACTCTACCACGGGGGTTAAACATGGTATACGACCCAACCACGGGTGATAATAGTGGATACGGCCCTTCCACAGGTTATAATGGTGGTTTATAACCCTACCACGGGGGTCAAACATGGTATACGGCCCAACCACGGGTTATAATAGTGGATACAATCCTTCCACGGGTTATAATGGTGGTTTATAACCCTACCACAGGGGTTAAACATGGTATCTGCTCTGATGTGATGCTCTGATTGATGAAGATGAGGTCTAAGATTTTGATATGCCAAAGGATTTTTTTGAATAAGAATGTTTTTCTGAAAGTTTCGCTCTGATATTTTTGTAACATATTTTGATATTTACATTCTGAAAGTAAATGTTTCTATTTCTGCATTCTGAAAGTAAACATTTTGTATTCTGAGTTCTGAAAATTTTCATGTTTACACACTGGTATATGTTCTCTGCTTACTGAGTTGTTGATAACTCACCCCCTTATCTCCACAATATTTTTCAGATAATTTTGATGTCTCAGCTGGAAGTCAAGAGTAAGGAAGTTTGATGATCATAGAGGAATAAGTACTTGAGGGTACAAGTTTATTGGAGAAGTCTTATTTAGTAGGTTTATGATTTTATGTCATTTGATATTTGGAGTCGTGGATATTTCAAAATATTTATGGAGTTTTTAAATTATTTCATTGAGGTATTTATTTGGTGTCCTGGAAGAGGAACATGTATTTTTGGTTTGAATAAATGGATTTGCACTTTTTGGGAATATTGGTGTATATAAATATGTTATGGAAGATGGATTTAAGTTACAAGAGATAACTCTCCGGACTTCAGAGGATGGGGCGTTACAGATTTGGTGATGGATTTACTTCTCTTTTCATTTTCTCTCAACCATTCTCTCATTCCTATAACTCATGGTCAGATAATATAGCAATAATTTTTTTAACCTAATAACACTACTTAACAGATTATAAAACAAACTGTAAAATAGTGAAAGAAAACCATCAAAGTCTTGTTACTTGTTCAAGTATCAATTGTGCCTTTACGCCTAACCTGAGCTAAACCAAGAACCAAGAACTTCAATCCTTTCTAGATGCAAATTGAAATATAATCCAACAAGTTAATCATCAAAAGCACAAAACATTCAAGAAAATCCAACCCCAAACAATCATGGGTTACTCCTTGAATCCCAAGCTAAAAATCTAGCCTATCATCTCTAGATTAGCAAAATGCCCAAAAAGAATAAACCCCAACATCTCCAGTGTGCCCCCAAGAAAAACTGTGCACCAACCCAAAACAAAATTGTCGAAAGAAAGAGAAAAAACTGGACATAGCACACTCTTATGACTTAGCACACTTCATCTTCCAATAATGCCCTATACTCTTATTCTTTCCAAAAAAGCCCTGCACATATAAGTATGATATGAGTGATTAATTATTTAGAGGCAAATGTGAAACTTTTGTGTGCAAAATATTGGCATCAATTGATTTGGACTCTGATACTAAAATTTGATGTGTAATTAAGTGGCTTAACTCTTATTTGATGAAACATATCATTTACTTAAACAACTTAATTATACATCTACAATACTTTACACACCCCCCCAACTAGCTTTTTGCAAGTCTCTAGCAAACAGTGCGACAAAAAGAAATGAAGGATGAAGCTGCCCTCCAAGTTCACTGAACTCAAAAATCTCTACAAAGGATCAAATCGTATTGAAGTCTTGGGCATTAGAATGTAGTTAGGTCAAGTTATAGCTCAACACAAAGGTTTATAAAATTCTCAAGAACTCAAACTAGGGAAATGTATTTAAGCTGCAGATTTTTTAGTGCATCAAGTGTGTGAACAGATTACCATTTGTTGTTTTCAAGATTTCTCACAGTAGTCTCAAACTAGCAACTTTTCAAGAAAAGCCAAAAGGCCTTTCCTCCAATTCAAAACCATTACATTGATGGCTTTCACGCTATCACACTTTAAAAGACTTTTTCCTTTCTTACAAGAAAAAAAAAATCCCGGTGATAGGTAGCCTTTTCCTATGTACCTGCATATTTTTTTTTTCTTTTTTTTCTTTTGGATTTCTGTTTTTCTCATTTATTTTACCTCCAGTTTCCTTTTTTTTTTTTAGTGGAGTTTCTCATTCACTATTCCTAGGCCATTAAGATATGGTTTCATTGCAGTTCTTGCTAGTTATTTGGATGAAAACCACTGATTGACATCGAACAAAACAACAAAAGTATCTACTTGTGTCTATTGGGGTCATCAATCAATAGCTTTGGACTACATTGCCTAAGTTTGAGTTGTTAAGACTATTATAAAGTCTTGTGTTGAGCTTAAATCTGAACCAATGGGGATTAGTGTAGCCCAAGGCTGCCATTGTCTGATCTTAGGTAGAGAAGTTTGAAAACCCAACAACTTTGTAAAAATTAGATTCCACAATCCTAATTCATTGGAGACCAACTGATGGGAATGGAAGTACCCTAAGGTGAAAATTTAGCCAAGAAGTTTCATAAAAGTGAACATTCAAGAGAAACATCTAGCATGTGAACGAAAAATCAGATTCTCCACCCCCCAACTGGAAATGAGCATTGTCCTCAATGATAAAAAAAAAATGTCAAAAGATCAATAAAAAAATGATAATGAAGGGGAAAGAAAAGGTACCTGGTCTAAGAAGAAAAAGATAACAAGAGAAGAACAATGAAAAGTAGAAGAGAGACAATACACATGTAGAAACTATAAAGCAAAAACAGAAAAATGCAAGAAAGAATTGAAATAAAATGACAGATAAGTCGAACATCAAGGCTCGACTAGAGGGTCAGGGTCCAGTAAATGGATAGTGGTATCCTCTAGTGAAAAATGGTCAAGGAAAGGTTTGAGCTACTGTCCATTAACCTTAAAGATATTGCCATTGTGTGGATTGAGGATTTCAATAGCCCCATGGGGAGACACTGTCTAAACAATATAAGGACCACTCCATTTGGATCGAAGTTTACTTACAAACACATGGAGTCTAGAGTTATAGAGGAGAACCTTTTGATTGGGGAGAAAACTCTTTCTCAGAATGTGCTTATCATGGAAAGCCTTAGTTTTCTCCTTGTAAAGCTTGGCATTATCGTAGGCATCGTGTCTCAACTCTTCTAATTCATTCAGCTCCAATTTCCTCAAAACACAAGAATTGTTAGTAGAAAAGTTAAAAGTGTTTGACAGCCCAATAAGCCTTGTGTTCTAGTTCAATAGGGAGATGACACACTTTACCGTAAACCAAACGATAGGGAGACATGCCTAGGACAGTTTTAAAAGCTATCCTATAAGCCCATAAAGTGTCTGAAAGCCTCAAAGACCAATCTTTCCAATTTCGGTTGACTGTTTTTTCAAGAATGGCTTTGATTTCGTGGTTGGCCAACTCAGCTTGGCCATTGGTTTGAGGATGATAAAGAGTTGAAATTTTATGATGGACCCCATATTTTTTCATTAATGCCGCAAATGGTTTATTGTAAAAGTGGGAACCTCTATCACTAATTAAAACCCTTGGTATCCCAAACCGAGTAAAAATGTTGTCTTTCAAAAATTTCGACACCACCCGATGGTCATTGGTCCTACATGGTATTGCCTCGACCCATTTAGAAACATAATCCACATCAACAAGAATGTAAAGATAAACAAAAGAAGACAGAAAATAACCCATAAAATCAACCCCCCAACAATAAAAAATTTCTAGTGCTAAAATAGGTTGTAAGGGCATCATGTTTCTACGGGTGATTCCACTTAACTTTTGGCATGGTTCACATGCTTTACAAAAATTATAAGCATCCTTGAACATGTAGGGCCAATAATAACCACATTGCAAGATTTTAGCCACTGTTTTCTTAGCTGAAAAATGGCCTCCACACACACTAGCATGACAAAAGTTTAATATGTGTGGAATGTCACTATTAGGCATACACCTCCTCAAAATTTGATCAGAACAATATTTGAACAAATAGGGGTCATCATAAAAGAAAGATCTGACCTCCAATTTGAACTTTTTGATGTCTTGAGAGCCCCAATGTGGTGGGGTGTGTCCTGTTACCATGAAATTTACAATATCAACAAACCAAGGCACAGAACCAACAGCTAGAAGTTGTTCATCAGGAAAGGAATCTAAAATAGGAATGGAAGGTTCAGAATTTTCAACAATGAGTCGAGATAAGTGGTCGGCGACCACGTTTTCCACTCCCTTCTTATGCTTGATGATGATATTAAATTCTAGCAATAACAAAATCCATCTAATTAGTCGAGCTTTGGTATCTTTCTTTGTGAGCAAATATTTAAGGTCTGCATGGTCAGTGAAAATGATTGGAGAGCCTAAAATGTAAGCTCTAAATTTATCCAAAGCAAAAATAACTGCTTGCAACTCCTTCTCAGTGGTGGAGTAATTTTTCTGAGCTGCATCAAGTGTTTTGCTTGCATAGTATATCACAAATGGAAGCTTACCTCTTCGCTGTCTAAGGACAGCACCTATGGCGAAATCACTGGCGTCACACATTGTGGCACCCCCAACCCCCGCATGGGATTTGATAGTGACTGAGACGCCGAGACATGTAATACAAGGCTACACACCCCTCGTACATGACATATAATATGCTATGCACTTAAGTACACTAGCAGTATGCAATAACAATGCAGCGGAAAAATTAATAAAAGTCAGATAACTAAGCAACGCGATAAGCAATTGCAAAGCACATGGTACCATAAACTAATATCATAACCCAAAACATTGTCCCAAAACAAAAACATAGGCCTTAAAGTCAAAATATCCCAAAAGCATGAAGCATAATTTTAATGTTCCCAAAACAAGGGATTCCCACAAAAGAAACATAAGTACACAAAAGATGGTCATAAATATTGTTGCCTTCTCTCTCTCTCTCTCTCTCTCTCTCTCTCTCTCTCTTTGCACACAACATTTATACTCCCGTACTCTTCAAGAAGACTCGGGCATCACGCGCTTCTCTAAAGCCTTATCTTTGTCTCGATTGTTACACCGCCTGAACTCGGCGATGAATTCTAGTATACCAGTGATCTCTCAATCAATGGCCTCGAGACGCTCCCAGATGGAGGACTCAAGCCGAATCATGGCCATTTTAGGCACAATCCTCTCGGAGGAGGAGGTGTCGTTCTCTTCATCTTGGTCATCGTCGCCTCTTACTAAACCTGTTACAACTTCTACCATTCCGGTTGGGGAATGATAGTGGAAACTACCACAATGAGATTTCGAGAAATTTTAGCAAGTAATCACATAACATACCATAGTTAATACAAACACACAAAAAGTATATCATGATATGCGTGCATGGACATGTACTTGACTTATACCTTACCCAAAACTTGACTTATGCACTTGACCATTTGCAAAAAACTTGTAAAAGAGACATAAACTTTTCATAAAAACTTCTTGACTTTTTCTTATTCATCTGATCTTATTCAGAACTTGCCTTTTCAGAACATATCACAAGATTTTCATCGAGTGATCCTTATCATATGAGCTCTTATACTTGTTCAGAGGGTGGACAAAACACGGCTCCCCTCCTTGCACCGTGTGTTCCTGCTAGTTACCACACCATCAACGATCCGTACATCGTGATGAATACGTCATAAAGAGATAATCATATTAACTCGACCTTACTTTGTCGGGTTACATAACTAATAACCCAATAGCATTTGGTGCTTCCTCACTCCGGCATTCCTTAAAAAGAATCCATTCGAGGCTCGTCAACTATTTCTTCACCAACCTAGGGGTTACCACTCCATTCTTAAGCACTCTAGAGTGGACAGAGGAGTTCCACTAGAGCATTCCCCCGCCCTAGCACTTGGGGTTGTGGAAAAACTTTTTCTTTGAAAACATTTTCTTTGAAGACTCTTTTGAAAACACTTATTTGAAAACATTTCTTCCCCAAATGCATGTAACATGGGACTTAAACGTGCTTACTTATGCAGGACATATGACATATGATATGTCGTGCATATAACAACCAAGCACAACATATTCGTTTCATAGCATGATCACATAAACCAAGATAGATATGAAAACATATGCATAGAGCTATAAAAACTTGCTTAGGCCGAAACTCATACGTACAAAAACATGAAAATTCACCACATAAACATGTTCCAAACTTCGAGCAAATAACATAGGAATCAAAGCATAGAAAAATTATGCATGAAATCATAACATTTAACTAAGATCCGAATCATTCAAGACATGGTATGGCCGAAATATCATGATACATATTCCATCATTCTCAAATATGTGAAAACTGAAACATATACAAGTATTTCATGGCATATTCATCATGATTTCAAAGCATATAATTATTTCCATAGATTGATAAAAGATCATATTAACATAATCAAACAAACAATCAATAAATAGCAACCAAAACAAACATGGTAATGAAACGTTTTACATAATCATTTAAAAGTGTTAACCAAGAGTAGGTTGAGTGTATACTTACCAAAATCTTCGTAAAAGAATACTAGCAAGCCGTAAATCTGAACATATGATATTAGAAAAAGCATCTAAAACCTTAACTCATGTTCTTAAGTGCGTGTGTGTGTTTTTAGGGCATCACTTGGTCTTAAATTATTCGGCTTCTAGGGTTATTAGGTTTAAACCCTCTTCATTTCACACATGAGGTAGAACAATACCTAAGGTAGCCAAGAATACATGAGATGGTCGAAACATGGAGGATAAATTCCCCCTTCACCATTCAGTCTCAAGGGCTTCTCTTAGAAACCCTATGTTATTTTCCAAGAAAATGGTAGAAAGTGTGTGTTCTATCTTTTCTCAAAGTCTAATGAGACTTGAATCTCATTTTCGGATTGAGGAAGATTTATGTGTGAGCTAGACTTAGGAAAAACTGAATCTTACCTTGCAAATCCTTGGGGTATTGCCGAAATCCTTCTCTTGCAAGGATCTTTCTTGTTTGGTTGGTGAGAAAACACAAGAGAATGAGAGAGAGCTTTCAAAGGAACTTGAGAGAATTGAGTGGAGAGAGTAGAAACTCATGCAAGAATCCAAAAAATGGCAAGGGAAAAGCCTCCTAGGCGTGTACCCTTTTCCTTATATAGAGACCCTTCACTTCCCTCCTTGTTTGAATCAAAACATTTGCATGTGAGACAAGTGGCAAGGTTCCTTCTTCTTCCTCTCTCAAAAACCGAAAACCTCTTGGAGTTCCCACTTAGATAGCATTGGGAAGGGGCAAATCTTGGAGGTGGCATGTGGGCTTCCCTCGTTGGCCAAAAATCACATTTCCCTCTTATGCCCTTCCTTTCCTTTAACAAATCAACATCTTCTCAAGGGAGAACTTGGTAAAACCGTGCATGACCTTTCCTATTCCCAACAAAAAGGCTCTTGGCATGGAGGACAAGTGGCTTAGACATGTGCCCTAGCCTTAGCCGTCCCCTTCTCGTTCCATTCCCAAGGTGTTGCTTCATCTTCCCCATGCTTATTCCCTCGGTGACCCTTCACATTTCATTGGTCCACAACACACTAAGTGACAAGTGGCAAGCAAAAGGAATGTTTAGGGCATGCTAGCTGAAAACCCTAGGGGCAAACTTGTCCTTGATAAAAGTCTCATCCCAAAAGTCTTCTAGAACCTTGTGCATGTTTGACACATGGCAAAGACTTAGCAAGATTCGAAATCCCAAACCCCTCCTTCCAATTTCCTATGCAAAGCTTCCAATTAACCAAGAGTAGGTTGAGTGTATACTTACCAAAATCTTCGTAAAAGAATACTAGCAAGCCATAAATCTGAACATATGATATTAGAAAAAGCATCTAAAACCCTAACTCATGTTCTTAAGTGCGTGTGTGTGTTTTTAGGGCATCACTTGGTCTTAAACTATTCGACTTCTAGGGTTATTAGGTTTAAACCCTCTTCATTTCACACATGAGGTAGAACAATACCTAAGGTAGCCAAGAATACATGAGATGGTCGAAACATGGAGGATAAATTCCCCCTTCACTATTCAGTCTCAAGGGCTTCTCTTAGAAACCCTATGTTATTTTCCAAGAAAATGGTAGAAAGTGTGTGTTCTATCTTTTCTCAAAGTCTAATGAGACTTGAATCTCATTTTCGGATTGAGAGAAGATTTATGTGTGAGCTAGACTTAGGAAAAACTGAATCTTACCTTGCAAATCCTTGGGGTATTGCCGAAATCCTTCTCTTGCAAGGATCTTTCTTGTTTGGTTGGTGAGAAAACACAAGAGAATGAGAGAGAGCTTTCAAAGGAACTTGAGAGAATTGAGTGGAGAGAGTAGAAACTCATGCAAGAATCCAAAAAATGGCAAGGGAAAAGCCTCCTAGGCGTGTACCCTTTTCCTTATATAGAGACCCTTCACTTCCCTCCTTGTTTGAATCAAAACATTTGCATGTGAGACAAGTGGCAAGGTTCCTTCTTCTTCCTCTCTCAAAAACCGAAAACCTCTTGGAGTTCCCACTTAGATAGCATTGGGAAGGGGCAAATCTTGGAGGTGGCATGTGGGCTTCCCTCGTTGGCCAAAAATCACATTTCCCTCTTATGCCCTTCCTTTCCTTTAACAAATCAACATCTTCTCAAGGGAGAACTTGGTAAAACCGTGCATGACCTTTCCTATTCCCAACAAAAAGGCTCTTGGCATGGAGGACAAGTGGCTTAGACATGTGCCCTAGCCTTAGCCGTCCCCTTCTCTTTCCATTCCCAAGGTGTTGCTTCATCTTCCCCATGCTTATTCCCTCGGTGACCCTTCACATTTCATTGGTCCACAACACACTAAGTGACAAGTGGCAAGCAAAAGGAATGTTTAGGGCATGCTAGCCGAAAACCCTAGGGGCAAACTTGTCCTTGATAAAAGTCTCATCCCAAAAGTCTTCAAGAACCTTGTGCATGTTTGACACATGGCAAAGACTTAGCAAGATTCGAAATCCCAAACCCCTCCTTCCAATTTCCTATGCAAAGCTTCCAATTAACCAAGAGTAGGTTGAGTGTATACTTACCAAAATCTTCGTAAAAGAATACTAGCAAGCCATAAATCTGAACATATGATATTAGAAAAAGCATCTAAAACCCTAACTCATGTTCTTAAGTGCGTGTGTGTGTTTTTAGGGCATCACTTGGTCTTAAACTATTCGACTTCTAGGGTTATTAGGTTTAAACCCTCTTCATTTCACACATGAGGTAGAACAATACCTAAGGTAGCCAAGAATACATGAGATGGTCGAAACATGGAGGATAAATTCCCCCTTCACCATTCAGTCTCAAGGGCTTCTCTTAGAAACCCTATGTTATTTTCCAAGAAAATGGTAGAAAGTGTGTGTTCTATCTTTTCTCAAAGTCTAATGAGACTTGAATCTCATTTTCGGATTGAGGAAGATTTATGTGTGAGCTAGACTTAGGAAAAACTGAATCTTACCTTGCAAATCCTTGGGGTATTGCCGAAATCCTTCTCTTGCAAGGATCTTTCTTGTTTGGTTGGTGAGAAAACACAAGAGAATGAGAGAGAGCTTTCAAAGGAACTTGAGAGAATTGAGTGGAGAGAGTAGAAACTCATGCAAGAATCCAAAAAATGGCAAGGGAAAAGCCTCCTAGGCGTGTACCCTTTTCCTTATATAGAGACCCTTCACTTCCCTCCTTGTTTGAATCAAAACATTTGCATGTGAGACAAGTGGCAAGGTTCCTTCTTCTTCCTCTCTCAAAAACCGAAAACCTCTTGGAGTTCCCACTTAGATAGCATTGGGAAGGGGCAAATCTTGGAGGTGGCATGTGGGCTTCCCTCGTTGGCCAAAAATCACATTTCCCTCTTATGCCCTTCCTTTCCTTTAACAAATCAACATCTTCTCAAGGGAGAACTTGGTAAAACCGTGCATGACCTTTCCTATTCCCAACAAAAAGGCTCTTGGCATGGAGGACAAGTGGCTTAGACATGTGCCCTAGCCTTAGCCGTCCCCTTCTCGTTCCATTCCCAAGGTGTTGCTTCATCTTCCCCATGCTTATTCCCTCGGTGACCCTTCACATTTCATTGGTCCACAACACACTAAGTGACAAGTGGCAAGCAAAAGGAATGTTTAGGGCATGCTAGCTGAAAACCCTAGGGGCAAACTTGTCCTTGATAAAAGTCTCATCCCAAAAGTCTTCAAGAACCTTGTGCATGTTTGACACATGGCAAAGACTTAGCAAGATTCGAAATCCCAAACCCCTCCTTCCAATTTCCTATGCAAAGCTTCTAGAAATGTACCATTTCACTTCCGTAGGCTCTCATTTTTAAGAAATCTACCTTGAAACTTGATTTCTAGACCAAAAGCAATGGGCTAGGCGTGTAAGCCCATTTTGGTGCTTTCTTACACCTCTTTCCCCCCTTAGCCTAGTTTCAAGACTAGGTTCAAAGCAAAAACATTCTTGGGCCACATAACACTTAACAAATTTAGAATTGGATCATGGGCCTAAACCATTGGACCTAAATTCCCATGTAAAGCCGAAATTCTAAGGTAACTAGAGCCACTCTTCTCTTGGGCTTAAATCACTACATCAAAGGCTTCTAAGACTCCTAAAATACCTTGGCAACCTAGAACAATTCTAAGGGCCAAGCCAAGACAAAACTCGGGCCATCACATCCTCCCCTCCTGAAAAAAAGATTTTGTCCTCGAAATTGACTCCGAAATCATTAATCAAAACACTTATAAGAAGAGATACCAGACTACTTCCTTCGCCACAAGCGGCTATAGATTTTTCAGATGATGTTGAGGATGAGGGCATATCATCCGCCTCCATGGTCATAGAATCCTAAGAAAAGTATAATATAGCTTCCAAATCGTAATCGAAATACATATTCACCCGCATTTCATTCAAACTATGTTCTATTTCAAGCTCGAAATACATATTCCAAATCGTTCCTCGTGCGGTAATGCTCGTTGAAAACGAAGTCTTCCTCGACCGTCCGCATCCATCACATGAGTGCGATGATGCTCAAATATCTCCATCTGTCTTGCTTGCTCTGCTAACGCCTGTTGTTTTCTTCTAAGGGGCTCTATGATATGACGATCTCTTTGTTTCCTCAATTGAGCCATTGAAGAAACAGAAATGCGTGGAGTCCTTCTAGTTCGTGCCATTCCCTGTTTCAAGGGTTCGATAGGTGTACACACGATTACCATACTTAAACTAGCAAGCACGAAACAGACAATTTCTCACAGAACAAAACATTCACGGCTTACATATACATCCAATGCATCCATATCATGCAATTCATACATACGTCAAACGTTTTTAATCTACAAACAAATAGGGGTATTCATTTCTCATTGTATCCTCCCGTTCCCAAGTTGCTTCTTTGAATTTTGGGTTGTTCTAGAGTACTTTCACTAGAGATATCTTCCGATTCCTTAACTCCTGTTCGTTACGATCCATGATCTGTATTGGCCATTCCAAATAAGGCAAATTGGGTTGAAGCTGAATCTCATCGGACTTGATAACTACTGGCCGTTTTTCTCCGAAACTCTTCTTCAAAGTTGATACATGAAACACATTGTGTATTCCCTACATCTCTGTTGGCAAATCCAATCTGTAAGCTATTGGACCAACTCTTTCAACTATCTTGTAGGGTCCTACATATCAGGGGTTTAACTTTCCCTTCTTGCCAAAACATACGACTCCTTTCATGGGCGATACTGAGGTATACCCAATCTCCTACTACAAACTCCAAATTCCTACGTCGATTATCGGCATAGCTTTTCTGTCTGTTCTGAGCTGTTTTCATTCTTTCCTGGATCACAGTTACTTGTCTCTGTACTTCTTGTAGATATTCAGGTCCTAGCATTTTCCTTTCACCCACTTCATCCCAATACAATGGGGATCTGCATTTCCTTTCATACAAAGCCTCATATGATGCCATCTGAATGGTAGCTTGGAAACTATTATTGTAGGCGAATTCCACCTAAGGTAGGTGACTTTCCCAATCACCAGTTGGCTCTATAACACATGCTCGCAGCATATCTTCCAGGGTCTGATTTATACGTTCCGTCTGTCCTTCCATCTGAGGATGATAAGCACTGCTAAAGTAAGACTAGTGCCTAACATCTTTTGCAAATTCTGCCAAAATCGTGAGGTAAAACGGGAATCTCGATCCGACACCATAGTCTTAGGTACTCCGTGCAACCGGACAATTTCCTCAACATAAAGTTGAGATAGTTTCTCCGTAGAATCTGTGTTAGCTATGGGTAGAAAATGTGCGCTCTTAGTCAACTGATCAACTATAACCCATATCGAGTTATTTCTTGAAGACGTCCTTGGCAGACCAATTACAAAGTCCATAGACGCATAATCCCATTTCCACTCTGGGATAGGTAATGATTGTAATTCACCTGCTGGTCTCTGATGTTCGACTTTCACCATTTGGCAAATGGAGCATTTTGCCACAAACTTTGCTACGTCCTTCTTGATTCCATCCCACCAAAATCGCCCTTTTAAATCTAGATACATCTTAGTACTGCCAGGGTGCACTGTATAAGGGGTGCAATGAGCCTCCTTTAGTAACTTTTCCTTAAGTTTAGCGAGGTTGGGAATTACTTTCCTCTCCTTACAAAAGACCATCTCATTCCTTCCAATAGAAAAATGTTATGGCTCTTCTGATTTCAGAATCTTCTGTCGAAGCTTCTCCAGTTTCTCATCTTTACGCTGTCCTTCCAGGATTTCTTCTTCAGTCATAGATATGAACTCTTGCACTACTGCATACATGACATCTCGCAGCGGATCTCCAATCATTAGGTTCCTTAATCTTGCCAAAATTGATGGTAAGTTTGTCTAAGCCTTTTTTTTTTCCAAAGAGCCGGATGCCACTAAACCCAGCCCCGTCCCAATTTTATTGAAGAAAAACCTCACTTATGGTGGAGGAATCCCGTGGAACAAACAAAAAAATTATCCAACACCAAAAACAAAACAAAAAAATAAACCCAACGCCCAAAAACCATGGAAAAACTAAAGAAAATATGAGACCATTACTTCCTTAAGGAAGGACATCCCAAAGCATCTAACCTAATAATGCCCCTCAATTGCCTCGGTATGCACTCACCAGGTAACAACATCCTAGTGAGACCCTCCCCACCTTTCCTTGCCAAAAAATCCGCTGCTTTGTTACCTTCTCTAAATTGATGCACCACTAAGAATTGAACTCCATCTAATTCTTGAAGGAGAGCATCCCAATAATCCCAAAGATACCATGAATTACAACCTCGCTTCTTCACCCAATCCACCACTACCTTAGAATCACACTCGAAAATAACACTTAGACAATTCATCTCTTTACAAAGCCGGACGCCTTGAAGTAAAGCTCTCAACTCAGCCTCATTGTTCGTTCCGAAACCGTAATGAGCAGAAAAACCTGCGATCATCGGCCCCCTATGGTCCCGCAAAACACCACCCCCACCACAATTCCTTGGATTACCACGACAACTTCTATCCACATTTAATTTCCACCATCCCATAGGTGGTTTTAACCAAGCAACTTGTAGTGGATTACGTGCTACCTGTTCCGGGATATTCATATCCAAAGCCTTCAAGACCTGTGCATCAACTTTAGAGACCTTCTTGGCATGCAAACCATTAGCCAAAATACCCAGCCATATCCGAACAGCTCTCCAAACTTCCATAGCACTGGATTGAACTCCCTCCATCCTAGCTTGACAGCGTCGACGCCATAACTTCCAAGTAATAACACTTGGTAACAGGCCCACTAAAATACCCTTCTACATTCCTCGTTTAGCACACGCCATCCAAGCTTCCACCCGGTGCGCCCAGGTCCTGGATTGTACACGAATGCCCAGCGCTAGTGAAGCACAACGCCAAACCTGCTCTGCAATCTCCCCAGTAGCAAGCACATGATCTAGAGTTTCGGTCTATGGAAGATGACAGTAGTTACGCTTTGAAGCCATAACAACTCCACGGGTCTGCACCTTAGTGTGTCCGTTGCTAATAAATTAAATCGTGCCCTCCACATACAAACTGATATTTTCTTTGGCAAATATTTACTCCATATCCAATCCATCCAACCATGATAAACTCCTCTCACTCGGATTAACTCCCATGCACTAGCTATTGTAAACTCTCCCCCCACAGCAGGTTTCCAGATCAAGATATCTTGCCCAGTGCGCCCTGCAACAATTTCCCTCATCACCTCCTCCGCCAACTCCTCACCAATAAGCTGCTAAAGCCTGTCACCGTCCCAATTATTCCCAACCCATACATCTTTAATTTTTAATGAAGGTGTATCAACTACCCCCACCAAATTGCACAAAGTGCCATTTGAAACCACCTATCAAACCAGAAAGATGAATTCCCCTCTCTCACTCGAACCTTGGACGCCTCACATACATCCTGCATAACAGAGACAATAGATCTCCAAATTCTCGAACTATTGTTTCTAGCTACCATCAACGAAGCATGCTGTCCTCTTCCGTACTTCGAAGCCATGAACCGAGTCCACAATGAATCCACCGACAAAATACACCAAGTGTGACGCTCCCAAATGAATCCACCGACAAAATACACCAAGTGCGTCGAGACATGCAACACAAGGTTATCTGCCCCCATTCATGACATATAAGATGCAATGTTCCTAACATGCATCTAGCATTATGCAATATTTGCAGCGGATAATTTTTTTTTCTTCAGCAATACTATGTATCAAACTGAAATATCCCAAATACTTAAAACATATTTCATACATAATGACATACTCAAAAACTGATATCACAACACTAGTCCAAAATGGTTGTGATCAAAAGAGTGATGGAGATTGAACTCTACAAATACAAGTAGTAATCTGAGGTAACTACTGTACTAACACCTACGTCGCATCGTCGCTTAGTCGACCGTTTCCAGTTGGTCGATTCCCGATTCTCCTTCAAATCCTGTAATAAGATCTACCATTCGGGAGGAATGGTAGTTGGGACTACCACAGTGAGATTTAATTACAGATCTCAGCAAGTTAACAGGAAACTTCCACACAGGTTAATGATGCATGCATGACAGTAAAAGCATGAATGCATAATCAAATCATAAGTAATCATAGCATAACTTGACATACAACATAACATAACTGGCATAACTTAAACTGAAACTGAAGCTTAGCATGAACGTGACTTGAAACATAGCATGAACGTGAACTTGAAACATAACATGGACTTGAAACATAACATAAACATGAGCATGACATATAACATAAATGTGAACTTGGAACATAACGTAAACGTGAACATAACATAACATGAACTTGAAACATATTCTTGTCTCATGGGATTACTATGATTGCATGAATGTAAACTTGAACATAATATAACGTGAAACATGACTTGAACTTGAAATCTTATTCAATAGACTTAATCATTAAAGTGACCATATGGGTGCTACACAGGTCCCCTTGAGCCGTGTGTCCCTGCCGATTACCGCATCACAACACAGGTGTCTATACTAGCTGTGAGTGCGTTAATACGTACTCCACAGTTGTTGTGGCCCCACGTATTCTATGTGTCACAATTGCTGTATCTCACGTAGTGTATGCTCCACAGTTGTTGTGGCTTCATACTTCATGCTCCACAGTTGTTGTGGCCCCATGACTTATTTGTTTGTGCCACACTTGCTGTGGACACACGTAACATAATGTGTGGCACCATCGGTATTAGTGTCTGGCGCGTTCCGGTGACTAGTTAATTAGGCCTCATTCGTAACCTATTGACTGTACTTCGTCAACCCAGGGAATTTCACACCCTATTTAAACACTTCAGCGTGAACAAAGGAATTCCACTAGGATATTACCCCATCCTAGCGCTTAGGGTCGTGATTGACATGAATAACTTAACTGACATACATGTCATTTCGTAACGTGACGTAACATGAATGTGACATAAAAGACAGAAGTCCTGACGTAGCATAACGTGACATGAATGTAAGATGACAGACATGACATACTTTGAGACATAAATGTAACAGACAATATTTCATAACATGGCACACATGTAACAGGCAACATTTCGTAACATAGCATACCATGTAACAGACAACATTTCTTAACATGGCGTAACATGTGACAGTGAATATTACGTGACATGAAATACATGTAACATATGACATACTTAACTTAACATGACATACTTGCAATGTATAGCAATACATGACAGAATATCTTGTGTAACATATGAATAATTAATGACAGAATAAATTCTACGTAACAGATAAATATGTAATGACTTGACATGGCACATATGATAACATGCATACAGACACTTTAGTTCCCTTAATTATCACACATACACATTAAATTGATAGTAAGTTAAAAGCTAACTTACCTCGATCTTCACGCTTCGAGACAAAACTCAAGTGTGATCACAAGAAACTGAAAGTAGCGATTTCTAAAAATTAGAACTTAATCACTAACAATTAGGAATATGGAGAAATTTCAACTTCGAGTAAAATTACCATTTTACCCTCTACATGTGGGAAAATGACCATTTTACCCCTAACTTAAGGATTTTGCATCCTAACTCCAAAAATCACCAAAATTTACATACCTTATGTAAATTTTGTCCTAAGCTCAAATATCAATTCAAAAAAATTTAAAACTAAACACAACCATTAAAACTCTATAGGTCCGAAACTTACAAGGCTATTTCCCTTCATTTTGTTGTAATTCTTTCAAATTTCAAAACTCATGATTAAACCAAAATTTTTCTTCTACTATACTCATAACATATTCCTAAGAATAATCATGTTTTGAATCATGAACAAAAGTCATCAAAATCAATAAAACCATACTTAAACTTTTTGGTTTTTCTTCTAAGTTCAAAACAGAATTTTGTTTCTAACTTGTTTTGATCAACCTCTTGATCCATGACTTATAAAAATGTGATCTTCAAACCAAAGCATCACATGGTTTAAAAAGATGTTCTAAAACAGATCCAAGCATCAAACTCAAGATCACATGGTTAAACATCATCCAAAACATAAATTAAGCCAAGAACATCATCACTTTGGCCTAACTAAATACCTCATTGCATAAAATTTCATATCTTAGAAACTAACATCAAATATCTTCAAAATAACATTTTAACATGTATATAAGAGGCTTAGGATCTTCCAATAAAAATATCAAAGCCATTGGAATAAGATTAAACCATAAAAGATTTAAACTTTCTCAAAACAGAAACTGTTTTGCCTTTTCCAGTTTCTAAGTTTCTAGACCCAAGAAAATATTTCACCAAAACTTTTAAACATGCAACAAATCCTTCACCAATAATCATATACACATATTAACAGTACTCCATAAAAAGTTCGGACGAAGATCTATTCATTAGCTTGGTCAAAAACTCCAAAATATAACACTCTCCAGTTTATCGCCCAGAATGACCTTTCTGGGGTCTAAACAACTGTCCGAGAGTGTCTTTTGTGTTCTATGGAGGAAAAGTGTAAATGAGAGTTGCTTTTCGTGGGAAGTGGACTGGAGAGCTTCTTACACAAGCCATGTAAAGTGATAGGACTGAAGGAATGGTTGAGTGTTGGCCTTTTCTTCTAATTAAAATCAGACCAAGATCTTTTCTCAAGGTGGAGTGTGAGAGTGAAAGAGTGAGGTGGCCCTTTAGCTTTGTCTTTCTAGAACCTTCTAGGCCCTTCTTGTAAAGATCTGACCAGCCAAGTGAGGGTACAAAACTTAGTCATGAAGCAATCCTATAGTGACCAAATTCGTGGGCCTTAATGGGCCTAAACCGAATGGGCCTAAATTTTGGGGTTTAAAGAGGGTTTGGGTTGCTATCAAGCCCAACTCCAATATCACTTGGCCCAATCAATTTTTCAAGGTTAACAAGGTTGGATAATGATGTTCTAACACAAATTTGAAGGATTAATAGCATGTGGAAGTGTTTTAATCAAGTGATTAAACACAATGCTAGAAATCGGATTAGAAAGGGTTTAGAGGCCAACTTTAGGTTTTGGGGAAACCGTTTAGGGTTCTGATTTCAACCATGCTTTTGGGCTTTCAATTGGATTCCCACCATTTAGGGTTTCACTAGGATTGAAATATTTTTGGTCTGGCACAATTTGGTTGAGCAGATGAAATAAAGTTTTGCTTAAGTGGCATGATTTCACAAATTGATTCCTTCAAATCTAACAAACATTCCTCATGGTGCCAAGTGTCTAATATTATTCATGAAGTGTAGCTAAGATCTTGCCAAGTGTCCAAATAAAACTTCTCTAATCTAATTTGGACATTCCACACTATGATTTTGAAATACTGCAATTGGTGTGCTTATCGAGGTTACTATTCACCCCGAAAAAGTGAATCATAAACTTAACACTAAAAATTCTTAAATATTCATATTAACCTACAGTGAAAATCTTTTACAGAAATTCAACCTCGAAGTGCCCCTAAAAATAATTTCACAATTTCCAACAGACGTTTTGTCTAGAATTTTGAAAATAGGCTATTGCGCCATACAATTCTAAATAATCCACTGAGTCTAATGGCGTAGACCATAATGCATTCTGACACTTCTAACCACCTCAAATAAATAAAACTCATATTTCTAGCACCATAGTGAGTGATAACACTGACTAGGTTGACAGACTAAAACATATGTCATTGGTCGATTCATAAAAATTTATGAGGTTTTTACGAGATTCCTAAAGTCAATAGAAATTCCACCAATGAATTTCTAGCGGGCTGTTACACAAGCCAATTTCATATGCATTGCTTTTTGAATTTCCAGAAAATTCCTCAAACCCAACCCACCCTCTTCCGTTGGCTTGCTTATTCGAGACCACGCACACCACTTCATGTTTGCTTTCCCATTCTTCTCTCCCCAAAAAAAAGAGGCTAAGAATTGAATTAATTTTTTTAAGCACAACTTGAGGGACGTTCATCACAGCCAAACAATGGGACGCCATACTAATAAGAACATGTTTAAGTAGAACCAAACGCCCCCCTTGCAACAGAAGCCTTGCCTTCCACCCTGCCACCTTAGCCCGAAGTTTTGCAACCAAGTGATCATGGTGAACAGCTTTTAAATGTCCACAAATCAGTGGCACCCCCAAATACATAACAGGAAAACTCCCAGATGCAAACCCCGTAAGACGTACCAACCCTCGCTGCCTCACAACACTAATTGTTGGCGAGAAAAAAATTGACGACTTCTCTTTACTAACCCGCTGGCCAGACCAAGCCCGTAACAGGCTAAAGTATGCCCCAACTGTCTTAGAGATCATTTTTCGCCATTCAAAAAAATCAGAATATCATCCGCATATAACAGATGAGACACCAATGGTGCCCCTCTAGGATGATAATACTTCCCAATACGACCCTCGTCAAATTCTTTCTGAAGAAGCCTTGAGAACACTTCTTGCATCAAAATAAATAAATAAGGCGACAAAGGGTCACCTTGTTGTAGGCCTCTCTTGGACTTGAAAAAACCTTTATAAGCCTCATTCATCATCACCGAATACCAAGGGGACGCCACACATTCCTTCACCAAGCTACAAAATTTTTCTGAAAAGCCAAAGCTAGACAGAACATTTAATAAAAAATCTCAATGCACCCTATCATATGCCTTTGCCATATCCAACTTTACCATCACATTACCTCCAATTGTCTTCCTCTTCAACGCATGAACCATTTCTTGAGCAAGAGTTATGTTTTCAAAAATACTACGACCCGGAATAAATGCCCCATGTTCAGCCGAAATTAATCTAGGCAGAAAACCCGTCAACCGCTTCACCAAGATTTTTGAAAAAATCTTGTAAGCCACAGAACATAGACTTATTGGCCTGAATTTCTCAAAACGCTTGGGATCCAACACTTTCGGAATTAAAACAATATAAGACGAAGTATAGAACCTTGGTAACAGAGAACCCACAAAAAAATCCCTTGCAGCCTCGACCACCTCTTCTTTCACAATATGCCAACAAGAAATATAAAAAGAAGAACCATACCCATCCGGACCAGGGCTACTATGTTCTGGAATCGAGAAAACGGCCTCCTTCACTTCCTCTTCCGAAGGCCTGTGGCACAAATTGGAATTATCTTCCTCGGAGATTTCCAATCCCACAAGAGGAGAAAGATCTGCATGTACAATCTGCGGCATATCTGTAAGGAAATTAGTGAAATATTCCACCGCCCCCAAGTGCACCTTCTCTGCTGAATCCAACATAGTCCCATCTGCCAACCTCATCTGCGAAATAACCGAACCACGCCTACGCTCTGATACAACCGCATGGAAAAACTTGGAATTCTGATCACCTTCTTTTAACCACTTGTTCTTTGCTAATTGGGCTAGATGACTCTCCTCCCTCTTCTCCCAAATATCAATCTCCAGTTTAGTGACAATATAATCGGCTTCAATTTCTTCCGAGAAACCGGACTGCAATTGGGCTTCCAGTACTGCCATCCTCGCTTCTAGCTCCTGTATATTAGTATCCACTCTCCCAAACACCGATTTATTCCATATCCTCAGCTCCATCTTAAGTCGCTTCAATTTTGCAGCCAGCTTAACCATTCCTGATCCCACCGTAGGCTGTTTCCATGTCCCCTCTACCAACTTTTGAAATGAACCATGAGAACACCACATTTTTTGGAACCGGAACGGAGAAGGCCCATACCTAGTATTAACAAGGGTTAAACGAATCACCATAGGACTATGGTCCGATGTCTTGCGTTTAATATACTCCATTTGTGCCAAATTAAAACGATCCGAGAAGGCCACATTCATAAGAACACGGTCAAGCCTCGCCCACTTTCGTGCAACCCCCTCCTGCCCATTACACCATGAGAGAGGGTTACCATGATAATTCAGCTCCACTAGACCAAATTGATCAATACACAAGTTAAAATCATCCATAGCTTGAGCAGCTCGGGGACAACCCCCCACAAGTTCCCGGTCCTCTCGTATAATGTTAAAATCCCCCATAACAATCCATGGATCTCCAGCAGCCCTACAACCAACCAGCTGCTCCCATAACTCTCTTTGATCCAGCTAAGTACATTTAGCATAAACGAAAGAAACCAACGTCCCTGTCCCATCTAACACAAACCACCCCGTAACCATCTGCGTTGACACACTAACAACCTCAAAATCATATGGAGCTCTCCACAAAATCCAGATTTTGCCCCCTGCACCCTCGTTAGAATAAAAACCATCAAAACCCAATGAACTAACTAAACGCTGAAGTTTATCTAATCTTGCAAAAGGCTCAAAAAGAGCAACAATATATCCATTATTTTTTCGAATCAAACTACGCAGCACACGCTGAGAACTGCCCAACCCCCTTATATTCCATGCAATGATGGACTCAGTCATAGATTAAGTTTATTGAGAGGGGAGGACACCCGCTGAGATTGCCGAAGCATAATATATTTTTTTTTGCTACCTTCACCCTGTTACGAAACAGAGTCAAAATCATATCCTTTATGAGCATTGCTATTCATAAGCCCATACACCACACACCAAAATTTTTTATTTTTTTTTAATGTTTTTAAAGTTTTTTTTGTTTTATTATTATTAAAATAATTGAATTATTCTACTCATAATCCATATACCACACATTTGGTAAGAGAATAAAATTAAAGAAATCATAAAAAGGATGGTGTGTGGTGTATGAGGCTTAGGAATAGAATTTTTCATCCTTTATTCTTGGCCAAATCAAGAACATTCGCTTCCTCTTCCACATCAGTCCATACGAATCTGGTGGCTCTTCTACTGTAACCGGCTGTAGATGACACTCCATATCAAGCACCGCAGAGACCATCTCAGCTTGACCACGACCCCCACTACGCGACGATTTATAAGCATCAACTAGAATCAAGTCCATATCAAAACCATCCCCCCGAGCAACCTCAACCTCCTGCAGCATTTGGATTGAAGGTTGCTCTACCACCTCCTCCTCCTCACAGGGCTCCTCCACCATTTTCATGTCAATATTCACTCGCTCTCCTATAAAAATTGTCTTTGTTTCCTCCCTAGGAACTACTACCTCTTTCCCATTCACTACTTCCAATGCAACCCCATCTTCCTTCTGGACTTCCTTCAACCCATCTCCTAGAACCGCCTGCAAGCTCTTCTGTTTAGGAATCTCTTGCCATATTTTTCTCCCCACCCCTTTTGCCACATCACGTCCCTTATGCACAACCTCTTCACTAGCTTGACATACAACTGTCGTATGACCCTGACGGCAGCACTTGGTGCAATAGAATCCAGGTCTTTCATACCGAACCTCCTGCCAAATTTTTTTGTTAGCCATTACAATAGGAAAACGTTGAATCGGTTCATCTGTCAAATCTATTTCCACACACATTCGAGCCCTCGAAGCTCTGGTTCTATGCAACGTAGCATTATCAATCCCCAAAAACCGTCCAAACCTTGTTGCTAGAATTTGCAAAAAATCCGCCCGATACATATGAAGAGGCAATCCCGGCAGAAAAATCCACTGGGGCGCTAACGTTGATTCTTTCCGCAAATCAAAATCCTTCGTCCATCAAAATAATCGGAAAACCGATCCAGCAATCAACCGACCCTCTCATGCCCAACCATGCACGAAATCCCTTTCAGTCTACATCTTCACCAAAACGTGATAGTCATCCATCACACTCACCGTCGGAATCTCCAGTAAACCCCATGACTTAATAATCGCCAATCGTATATCATCAATCGTAGGCCTCATCCGCACAAACTTCAGAACAATAGCAAAATGAAAATCCTCTATAGCCTTCGACATCTCTGGCTCCGTAGAAACGAAACCAGGCTCCCCGTCCACATCCACAAGGTATCTCATAGGGACCTTAAACGCTGAAGGTGTCACCACCTTCGAAACAATCTGAACATAAGACAGAGCCCCTCCATCTCCTCCAGCAGGCCCTTCCGATGAAGGAAGGGCAGAGGGCGCCGCCATGGGCTCGCCCTAGGCCAACCCCGAACATGAAATGTGTATCGCTACAACCTCTCTCCACGTTTTTCGCTAATTCGCTAACCTCCCCTTAAAGAAAAAATTCCGTAGCTCAAGGGTTGTTCTTCAACCTTGTCTGAGCCTTGCGACTAAGTGCATCAGCTACAACATTAGCCTTGCCAGGGTGATATTTAATCTCGCATTGATAATCACTAATGGTCTCCACCCATCTTTATTGCCTCATATTTAGGTTTTTCTGACTAAACAGATATTTTAGACTTTTATGATCCGTGTGCACTTCGCATTTCTCTCCATACAAATAGTGCCTCCAAATTTTTAGTACAAAAACTACCGCTGCTAATTCCAAGTCATAGGTAGGATAATTTCATTCATGGTCCTTGAGCTGTCACGAAGCATATGCGATGAACCTTTCTTCCTGCATTAGAATGCATCCCAATCCCATCTTAGAGGCGTCACTGTAGACTACGTAGGGCTTATAAGGTTCTGGTAATACCAAATTTGGGGCCGAAGTCAACCTCTTCTTCAATTCCTGGAAACTCCTCTCGCACTGGTCAGTCCATACATATATAGCATTCTTTCTTGTCAATGTTGTTAAAGGACTAGATAGTTTGGAAAGTCCTTCCACAAACCTTCGATAATATCCTGCCAGACCGAGAAAACTACGTACTTAATGAGCATTAGTTGGCCTTTGCCATTATGTTATAGCATCAATCATAGCAGGATCCACTACCACTCCTTTGCTAGAAATCACATGTCCCAAAAATTTCACTTCACGAAGCCAGAACTCACACTTACTAAGTTTGGTATACAACTAATGTTCCTGCAATGTTTCCAGTACAATCCTCAAGTGCTTCTTATGCTCTTCCTCATCATGAGAGTAAATCAATATGTCATCTAAGAATACCACTACGAAGCTATCTAAATATTGCCGAAAAATCCGATTCATCAATTCCATAAATGCGGCAGAGGCATTCGTCAGCCCAAAAGGCATGACTAGAAACTCGAAGTATCCATAATGAGTTCGAAAGGCAGTCTTAGAGACATCTTGCTCCCTGATTCTAAGTTGATGAAATCCAGATCGTAGATCAATCTTCGAGAAAATCGCAGATCCTTGCAATTGATCCAATAGATCGTCTATCCTTGGCAAGGGATATTTATTCTTAACAATCACTTTATTCAAATCCCTATAATCGATGCGCATTCGAAGAGTCCCATCCTTCTTCCTAACGAACAAGACCGGTGCTCCCCATGGCAATGAGCTAGGTCGAATAAAACCCTTTGCTAGAAGCTCTTCAATCTGCACTTTAAGCTCTTTTAATTCTGCTAGGGCCATCCGATAGGGTGCCTTATGCACTGGAGCTTTGGCCGGTTCAAGCTCAATTACAAATTCCGTCTCTCGTTCTGGAGGTAATCCGGGTAGTTCATCGGCGAAAACTTTAGGAAAATCCTCAATCACAAGGATTCCTTGGATTCATTCAAGTCCTTCCTTTACGTCCCTTATCATTACTAGATAGACATCATCCCCGTTCAGCAAACTTTTCTTAAGTTGTTCGGCCGTTAAGGTAAACAGATCAAGCCGAACAAATTCACCCAAATAGCAAATCCTTTCGCGTGCAGGTAAGTTAAACACTACCTCCCCCGCCTCTGGCAGTCTATCTAGGCATAATGCCTAGACAACCACTCCATTCCTAACATTAGATCGAATTCCATCATGTGAAAAACAATCAAGTCTGCAGTCAAGACCAAGTTCGCGATTTCCAATGGACAATTTGCAACTATACTCGTACAACTGATTACCTTCCCGTCGGGAATAGCCACTAAAACCTTCCAAGATATTGGCTCAGCCTTGAGCTCACATCGTCGTCTGCATCTATTAGAGATAAAAGACCTCGATGCTTCGGAATCAAACAAAACACATACCATGTACTGCTTCAATCTAACTTTACCTAGAGATAACTATGATACTCAAGATTTCCCAAACACAAGCTATCTATAATTAAGGCGAAGTTGAAAATGTTACCAGTAATCACTCCCGCATTTGCCGTCTCATCAGCTTCTAGTTCTACTTCTCGCGTAATAGCATAAACCTTGGCCTTTGCTGCAGTCTTGGGTTTAGCTTTTGGCGTCGACGCTCCTCCAGGTGTAATTTGCGGACAATCTCGAATCATATGGTCGGTTTGACCACATCTAAAACACGCTCCTGAGGCCCTTCAACATTCTCCATTGTGCCTCTTCCCGAATTGGCGACAAGGTGGTGGAGTAATGGGTGCTGCCTTCCCAACTACCACGCCCTTTCCTTTGCTTGGGATTACCGAGGCCTTTCACTTCCCCGTATTACTTCCTGACGAGTAAAGAAATCCCTTTTTCCTATCCGCTTGAGCTTGTGCGATAAGTCTTCATTGCTCTGCCTCTACTATCAAAGCCACATTAACTAATTCTTGGAAATTTCCTATTTGCAGACATGTTACTTGGTTTCGGATGCGAGGTTGCAAACCGTCATGGAACTTCCTTGCTTGCATCATCTCGGTACTAATCAGATGAGGTGTGAACCTCCCCATTTCCACAAAACGAGCGGCGTCCTGATCGACCGTCATATTCCCTTGAGTTAAATTTGCAAATTCCAAAGCCTTCTGCTACTTAGCCATGTCTGGAAAGAAACAGTTGTCAAACTCTGTCTTGAATCATTCCCAAGTGAGTGCGGTCAGAATTCCCAGTTCTTGGGCCAAAAGTTGTCGTTTAGTTTGCCACCAAATTCCAGCTTCTCCTTGAAGCATATGTCCCGCGTACTGGACCTTCTGTTCCTCAGTACATCCACTAATTTCAAAAGTCCTTTCTAAATCCATAAGCCACTTGTTGGCCTTCAAAGGTCCTTCCGTTCCAACGAAATTCGGGTATCGATACACCATGAACTTCTCATAGTTACATCCTTGTTCTCCTCTAGGCGGTACTTGTCTGGCATTCTGTCCTTGTTCCGCCTGAGTACGCACCACTTCAGTCATTTGGCGAATAGCTTCAATATAGCCTATCCCCCTTCCATTGGAGGATTCCCAGTCTCTTGATCCCTGCCTCTCGGAGATGCATTCTCACTCCAGTTTCGAACCATAATTCCCTTCTTCCTAAAAATGCACAAAACCAGCGTGGGTCAGTCCTTTCCTCGAGGAGAATAACTTTTCTTCCCTTGAACTGGCGATCTTACGGCATAACTCCTTCTTCCTCTGCATTCAAGCCTAAAGTTATAAGATCCAAGCCTAAGACTACAGATCTTAAGCCTAGTTAAAGGTACCACGCATACCTAGGACAACGTGTGGGTTTACCCTGAGACGTAATTGCTCTGATACCATGCTATGTGGCAGCCCAAACCCCCACTAGGAATTGGACGATGACTGAGACGCCGAGACATGTAACACAAGGCTGCACACCCCTCGTACATGACAGATAATATGCTATGCACCTAAGTACACTAGCAGCATGCAATAACGATACAGCGGAAAAATTAATAAAAGTTGGATAACTAAGCAACGTGATAAGCAATTGCAAAGCACATGGTACCATAAACCAATATCATAACCCAAAACATTGTCCCAAAACAAAAACATAGGCCTTAAAAGCAAAATATCCCAAAAGCATGAAGCATAATTTTAAAGTTTCCAAAACACGGGATTCCCACAAAAGAAACATAAGTCCACAAAAGATGGCCATAAATGTTGTTGCCTTCTCTCTCTCTTTTTTTTTTCTTTCCACAAAACACTTATACTCTCGTACTCTTCAAGAAGACTCGGGCATCACGCGCTTCTCTAAAGCCTTATCCTTGTCTCGATTCTTATGCCATTTAAACTCAGCGATGAACTCTAATATACCCATGATCTCTCGATCATTGGCCTCGAGACGCTCCCAGATGGAGGACTAAAGCCAATTCATGGCCATTTTAGGCACAATCCACCCGCTGGAGGAGGTGCCGTTCTCTTCCTCTTGGCCATCGTCGCCTCTTACTAAACCTGTTACAACTTCTACCATTTCGGTTGGGGAATGGTAATGGAAACTACCACAATGAGATTTCAAAAAATCTTAGCAAGTAATCACACAACATATCACAGTTAATACAAGCATACAAAAAGTATATCATGATATGCGTGCATGGACATGTGACTTATGCCTTACCCAAAACTTGACATATGCACTTGACCATTTGCAGACTTGTAACAAACTTAAACTTTTCATAAAAACTTCTTGACTTTTTCTTATTCACGTGATCTTATTCAGAACTTGCCTTATCAGAACATATTACAAGATTTTCATCGAGTGATCCTTATCTTATGAGCTCTTATTCTTGTTCAGAGGTTGGACACAACACGGCTACCCTCCTTGTACTGCGTGTTCCTGCTAGTTACTGCACCATCAACAATCCGTACACTGTGATGAATACATCATAAAGAGAGAATCATATTAACTCGACCTTACTTTGTCGGGTTACATGCCATATGCACCCACTAGCGTTGGGTGCTTTCTCACTCCGGCATTCTTTAAATAGAATCCATTCGAGGCTCGTCGACTATTCTTCGTCGACCCAGGGGTTACCACTCCATTATTAAGCACTCTAGAGTGGACAGAGGAGTTCCACTAGGACATTCCCCCGGCCTAGCACTTGGGGTCGTGATAAAACTTTTTCTTTGAAAACATTTTCTTTGAAGACTCTTTTGAAAACACTTCTTTGAAAATATTTCCTCCCCAAATGCATGTAACATGAGACTTAAACGTGTTTACTTATGCATAACATATTCGTTTCATAGCATGATCACATAAACCAATAGATATCAAAACATATGCATAGAGCTATAAAAATTGCTTAGGCCGAAACTCATATGTACAAAAACATGAAAAGTCATCACATAAACATGTTCCAAACTTCAAGCAAATAACATAGGAATCAAAGCATAGAAAAATAATGCATGAAATCAAAACATTTAACTAAGATCCGAATCATTCAAGAAATGGTATGGCCGAAATATCATGATACATATTCCATCATTCTCAAATATGTGAAAACCGAAACATATACAAGTATTTCATGACATATACAAGTATATCATGGCATATACATCATAATTTCAAAGCAAATAATTATTTCCATAGATTAATATAAGATCATATTAACATAATCAAACAAACAATCAATAAATAGCAACCAAAACAAATATGGTAATGAAACAATTTACATAATCATATACAAGTGTCAACCAAGAGTAGGTTGAGTGTATATTTACCAAAATCCTCATAAAAGAATACTAGCAAGTTGTAAATCTGAACATATCATATTAGAAAAAGCATCTAAAACCCTAACTCATGTTCTTAAGTGCATGTGTGTGTTTCTAGGCATCACTTAGTATTAAAACATTCGGCTTCTAGGGTTATTAGGTTAAAACCCTCTTCATTTCACACATGAGGTCAAACAAAACCTAAGGTAGCCAAGAATACATGAGATGGTCGAAACATGGAGGATAAATTCCCCTTGTCTCAATGGTTTCTCTTAGAAACCCTGGGTTATTTTTCAAGAAAATGGTAGAAAGTATGTGTTCTATCATTTCTCAAAATCTAATGAGACTTGAATCTCATTTTCAGATTGAGAAAAGATTTGCGTGTGAGCTAGACTTAGGAAAAACCGAATCTTACCTTGCAAATCCTTGGGGTATTGCCGAAATCCTTCTCTTGCAAGGATCTGTCTTGTTTTGTTGGTGAGAAAACACAAGAGAATGGGAGAGAGCTTTCAAAGGAACTTGAGAGAATTGAGAAGAGAGAGTGGAAACTCGTAGGCATGTGAGACTCTAGGCATGTACCCTTCTCCTTATATAGAGACTCTTCACTTCCCTCATTTGAATCAAAACCTTTGCATGTGAGACAAGTGGCAAGGTTCCTTCTTCTTCCTCGCTCAAAAACCGAAAACCTCTTGGAGTTCCCCACTTAGATTGCATTGGGAAGAGGCAAATCTTGGAGGTGGCGTATGGGCTTCCCTCCTTGGCCGAAAATCACATTTCCCTCTTATGCCCTTCCTTTCCTTTAACAAGTCAACATCTTCTCAAGGGGTAATTTGGTAAAACCGTGCATAACCTTTCCTATTCCCAACAAAAAGGCTCTTGGCATGGAGGACAAGTGGCATAGGCATGTGCCCTAGCCTTAGTCGTCCCCTCCTCTTTCTATTCCCAAGGTGTTGCTTTATCTTCCCCATGCTTATTCCCTAGGTGACTCTTCACATTTCATTGGTCCACAACACACTAAGTGACAAGTGGCAAGCAAAAGGAATGTTTGGGGCATGCTAGCCGAAAATCCTAGGGGCAAACTTGTCCTTGATAAAAGTCTCATCCCAAATGTCTTCTAGAACCTTGGTACATGTTTGACACGTGGCAAAGACTTAGCAAGATTCGAAATCCCAAAGGCCTCCTTCCAATTTCCTATGCAAAGCTTCTAGAAAGGTACCATTTCACTTCCCTAAGCTCCCCTTTTCCAAGAAACCTACCTTGAAACTTGATTTTTGGACCAAAAGCAATGGGCTAGGCGTGTAAACACATTTTGGTGCTTTCCTACACCTCTTTTCCCCCATAGCCCCACTTTCAATACTAGGTTCAAAGCAAAAACATTCTTGGGTCACATAACATTTAACAAATTTAGAATTGGATCATGGGCCTAAATTCCCAAGTTTGGCCGAAATTCTAAGATAACTAGAGCCACTCTTTTCTTAGGCTTAAATCACTACATAAAAGGCTTCTAAGACTCCTAAAATACCATGGCAACCTAGAACAATTCTAAGGGCCAAGCCTAGACGAAACTCGGGTCATCACACACATGATCTCAAATGGCAAGTCATGTGGTTGAATTATAGGTGCAGTGACCAGCATAGATTTCAGTTGCTCAAAAGCAACTTGACATGCATCAGTCCAATTAAAAACACAAAACTTAGCTAACAACTCACACAAAGGTCTTGATATGTAGCTAAAGTTTTTGATGAAACGCCTATAGAACCCGGCTTGTCCTAAAAATCATCTAATATCTTTGACTGATTTTGGAATAGGTAACATCAATATTAGTTAAATTTTGGACTTGTCAACTTCAATGCCTCGGGTTGAAATGATGTGACCAAGAACAATACCTTGTTGCACCATAAAATGGCATTTTTCCAAATTTAAAAGCAGATTTTTCTCTTCACATCGAGCTAAGACAACAGTGAGGTTAGTATGGCATGCATCAAACGAATGACCATAGACTGAAAAAGCATCCATAAACACCTCCAAGATATGCTCAACCATGTCACTAAAAATACTTAACATGCATCGCTGAAATGTGGCGGGTGCATTACAAAGTCCAAAGGGCATTTTCCTAAAAGCAAAATGATGGGAACCAAGTTGGACTTAGTCTTAAAGATATGTTGCAAGTTGCAGATGGGCCAAATACAAGTTCAAGGGCTTAAACGATGAAGATTATGCTTTGATTCATTTCATAAGCTATGGAAAGGGCAACAACATGACTTATAGGCTAAGGACACTTGAAGGCTTTCAACTTATTTAATTAATTTCAGGGACATATTTTATTTGCTTAGAATAATTGGGTTTATGCCTATGTAAGGGCATGTTGGAAAAATTATTATTTTATTGAACTAGGGTTAGGGTTACTGCAGCCGAGTTACTGTAGCGCCGTACTGTAGCCGCGGCACTGTTCACTCAGGGGTATTTTTGGAAGATGGAGTTTTATTTTATCTAGGGTTTTAATTAGGTTTTGGTTTAAATACTCTTTGTAGCCTCATTTTCAGAAGTTTATGAAGTTTATGAAATTTGATGAATTTATTCATTGTGAGTTTAGTTTATCTCTTCTTGTTCTTAATTGAACTTTTGAACTTATCAAAGGTAAATCACAACCTTTGTGGCGTTCCTCCTTTGTAATCTGGGTTCTTGAGACGAGTTCTTCAACGAGTCTAGATTTTAATATAATCTAGGTTCTTGAAACGAGTTCTCATCGGGTCTAGGTTTTCCATTCACTGACTTGATTTTGGCTTTCTTGGGGAGTTTTCAAATTGGTTGTGAGTTCAAGGGATTTCATTCCCGCGGGTTCATATCACAAAAGTTCCAAACGGGCAAGTGGAAGTAGTTTTTTCTTGGTCTTTAGGAGCTATTTCAATTTCATAATATCCCAAAAAACCATCAAGAAAACAATAAAAACTATGGCCTGCAACTCTTTCCAAAGTTTGGTCTAAAAATGGTATTGGAAAATGGTCTTTTCTTGTGACAGCATTTAGTTTTCTAAAATCAATGCACATGCGCCATCCAGTGGTGGTCCTAGTGGGGATTAACTCATCTTTTTAATTTTTCACTATTGTAATCCCAGATTTCTTAGGAATTACTTGAGTAGGACTTACCCATTGACTATCCGAGATGGGATAGATGATACCTACATCCAAGAGCATCAAGACTTCATTTTTAACCTCCTTCTTCATCGTAGGATTTAACCTCTTTTGCATCTCTCGAGTTGGTGATGAATTTTCCTTCAGGAAAATTCGATGTGTGCAAATGGTGGGGCTGATTCCTTTGATGTTGGCAACTGACCATCCAAGTACTCCTTTATGTTGCTTGAGGACCCGTATGAGTTGCTCATCTTGCTCAACTGACAAAGAAGATGAGATAATACATAGAAAAATGTTAGTTGGCCCAACAAAAACATATTTCAGCAATTCAAGTAGTGGTTTCAAAACTGGAGATGGAGGGACTTCATCCGATGGTTGCTGGTTTATCGATTGACGTGGCAGGTCTTCAAATTTGAGTGGCCACAAATTAGTTCATTTTGTTACCTGCACCAGAATTTACTGCATTAGTATTCAACAACTCAATATTTTCTAAGGTTCCAGGTAAAACATATTCCATTTGACTCTCTTGTTCTAATAAAAAAAATTCTTTAGCAAGTAAAGATTCCAAACAATTCACTTCCTGGGGTTCTTTCAAATCTTGTGGTTGCCTACAAGTGTTGAACACATTTAACTCCAACGTCATATTTCCAAACGTCAATTTAAGGATGTCACTGCGACAATTTATCAAAGCATTGGAAGTAGCCAAAAATGGACTCCCTAAAATGATGGGTGCCTAAAAAACAGAATGAGGAGTTAATTGAACATCTTATACCACAAAACCAACGGGATGATAAAATTTATCCACTTGCACCAACACATCTTCTACTACTCCCCTAGGCTTTTTAATTGAACGGTTAGCCAATTGCAAGATGATAGAAGTTGGTTTCAACTCTCCTAACCCAAGCTGTTCATAGGTGTTGTAAGGAAGCAAATTAACACTAGAACCTAAGTCTAGTAGTGATTGGCCTATTTTGGAGCTGCCTATAACACAAGCTATTGTTAGAGAACCTGGATCTTTATACTTAGGAGGAGTATTGGATTGGATAATGGCGCTGACTTGTTCCGTGAGAAATGTCTTCTTTTTCACATTAAGTTTTCTTTTAACCGTACACAAATCCTTCAAAAATTTGGCATATGTTGGGATTTGCTGAATGGCATCAAGAAGAGGAATTTTAATGCGCACTTGTCTAAAAATCTCTAAAATCTCATCATGATGTTTATCTTTATGTAAAGGAACCAATCTTTGAGGGAAAGGTGACGGAGGAATTACCTTTGGTTCCAAAGAAACATCAATATCAGAATTTTTACCTTGTGCATTGGAAATGGAACTTTCACCTTTCTTGCCAGCTTCATTACTCAATGTATCAACCTCCTTACCACTACGGAAAGTTATTACGGCCTTACAAGTCTTGACATTTGCTTCAGAAGATGATGAAGACTCTATGGCAGCAATTTGGACTTGAGGATTTGGTTAAGATTGAGATGAAAATTTTCCTTTCTCTTATGCATTCATGGTTGTGTTCAGCTTGGTCAAATTATTCCTTATGTCATTGATGGCTTGAGAAGTTTGGTTATTTATGGTAGTTTGACTTTGCATGAACTGCTAAAGGGTGGCGACCATTTGCTAAAATGGGTCATCCATGGGTTTTCTAGGTGCTTGAACTAGTGCATTTTGCTGGGTGTGAACTGAATATTGAGGTGCACCAACTCCCGGATGTGTTGAACTCATGGGATGATCATTTCTCCATCTGAAGTTAGGGTGGTTTCTCCAACCTAACTTCAAAAGGTTTAGAAAGGTTTCTCCAACCTAAGTGTTAGACTATGGTGCAGAAAAAGGTTTAGAAATCACGTTAACAGGGTGAGAAGCATCAAACAAGACTTCCTTAAAGGCTGCAATAGTATGACACTCGGATGTTGCGTGGCTAGCATCCTCACAAATGGTACATTTTTATTTTTTTGCAATACCCTAAATTTCATGCACTTTCTTTAACTCAATTGCCTCCAATTGTTTTGACAATAAGGCAAATTTGGCTTGCAAATCGTCCTCTCCATTTAAAACATATTTACCTCCCCCACTCAAGATCCAATCCCAAATAGTCATGGGTTACTATTTGAATCCCAAGCTAAAAATCTATCCTATCATATCTAGATTAGCAAAATGCCCAAAAAGAATAAACCCCAACATCTCCAGTTTTTCTCTAAACAAAAACTGCCGAAGAAGAAAAAAACTCCGAAAGAAAACACTGCCCCCCCAAGAAAAATTGCGCACCAACCCGAAACAGAATTGCCGAAAGAAAGAGAAAAAATTGGGCACCCGTCACAACGTGCTACCTCACTTGCACTAAAAGAAATAATCCAATCAGCTTCTGCCCCCCTCCAAACATGAATGCAAATCGACCCAAAGAAAAAGAGGCCTCTGTTCCGCTCCAACCTGCTGCACGTCCAGCTGCTTTTCGTGCGTTCCTCTCCTGCCACTAACCATTTGTTGGCTATCTCACTCTCCATCCTTCATGCCTTAGCACACTTCATCTTCCAATAATGCCCTCTGCTCTTATTTTTCCAAAAATGCCCTGCACATATAAGTATGATATGAGTGTTTAATTATTTTAGAGGCAAATGTGAAACTTTTGTGTGCAAAATATTGGCATCAATTGATTTGGAGTCCGATACTAAAATTTGATGTGTAATTAAGTTGCTTAACTTTTATTTGATGAAACATATCATTTACTTAAACAACTTAATTATGCATTTCCAACACTTTATCAACCTCGGAAGGGAATTCCATAGATTTAAATACGTCAAATGTGACCTGCTCCTCGCCGACCCTCAAAATGAGTTTCCCTTTCTGGACATCAATTAAAGTTCTCCCCGTCGCAAGGAAAGGTTGGCCCAATATCAAATTGATCTTCTCGTCCTCCTCCATATCGAGTACAATGAAATCGGTCGGGAAGATGAACTTATCAACTTTCACCAGTACGTCCTCAATGAGTCCTCTTGGGTATTTAATAGATATGTTCGCCAATTGTATAGAGATGGTGGTCGGCTTTGCTTCTCCAATGCCTAATTTCCTAAAAACAGAGATATGCATTAGATTAATACTTGCCCCTAAGTCGCAGAAAGCTTTATCAAAATAGGAATTTTCTATAGTGCAAGGGATCGTGAAACTCCTCGGATCTTTCAACTTAGGCGGCAACTTCTTTTGTAAAATTGCACTGCTCTCCTCGGTCAGCATCATAGTCTCATGCTCCTCCAACTTCTGCTTGTTTGATAATATATCCTTAAAAAATTTTGCATATTTAGGCATTTGCTCTAAAACTTCAATGAGAGGAATATTAATATGCAGTTATTTAAATATACTCAAAAATCTAGAGAACTGATTATCAATCTTATTTTTTCTTAATCTCTGCGGAAAAGGAATTGGTGGATCATAAATTGAAGGAGAATAAGTTTCAGAAATAAACTCCCTAGATTTCTTGGATTTTGCAGCCCCTTTGTTCTCTTTAGTCTTCTCAGCTTGCTGGTCAGTCACATCCCGATCGGTTTCTTTCACCTCATACTCGGTTTCCTTCTTCTCAGACTCCACATTTTCAGCAACTTCTGCGTCTCGCTTGGTATTTACTGACTAGTCATATGTCTGCCCACTTCTCAACGTTATGACTTTGACATGTTCCTTCGGATTGGTCAGAGTGTTGTTCGGTAAAGTCCCTGCTGTCTTCTTGGTAAGCATATTTGAGAGATGACCGATTTGTGCCTCAAGATTGCAGACTGAGGCCGAGTTGTTTTGGATCACCATATCAGCCTTTCGCATTGCCATATCAGTATTTTGTATTGCCATATTAGTCTTTTGCATGTACTGCATAAACATATCCTCAAGTGTCGGCTTCTTCTCTTGCTGTGGAAACTGTTGAGGTGGTCTAGCCGGCACTTGGTTATTGCTCCATGAAAAATTAGGGTGATTTCTCCATCTGGATTGAACATGTTCGAATAAGGATTATTTTGACGTTGGGAATTGGACACGTAATGGGCTTGTTCATGACTCGGTTGGACCAAAGGATTCCTCACTTGGAAATCTACACTTGAATGATTTCCTGCACAATGATCACAAACAACATTAGTTGGAATAACATCATGTTCATTTTACCTATTTGTTTGGATGGATTTGCCAACTGAGCCGCAATTGCGGACATAGAATCATGCTCAACTACGCTTGCCGCCTTCTTTGGTATTGCTCTCTTTGCGGCCCACTGATAGTTGTTAGACGCCAACTCTTCTAGAAGTTCATATGCAGCTTCAGGGGTCTTACTCATTAATACTCCTCCTGCGGCTGCATCAACCATAGATCAATTTGTGGATCCCAAACTATTGTAAAATATTTGTACTTGGAGCTAAGCTGGGAGGTTATGATGTGAACACTTGCGCAATACATCCTTATCTCTCTCATGCCTCATATAATGATTCACCCTCAAATTAGGTGAAGGTAGTAATATCATTCCTTAACTTCGTTGTCTTGGCCAGAGGGAAATATTTCGCTAAAAAATTTTGTGCCAACTGCTCTCAGTTGGTGATGATGACGCCAGGCGGCAAAGAATTCAGCCAAGTTTTTGTTTTTTCCCTGAGTGAAAAAAGAAAAAGTCTCAATCGAATTGCATCATCTGTCACTCCGTTATGTTTAAAAGTATCACAACTTTCAAGGAAATTTGCAATATAGACGTTAGGATCCTCTTGTGACAGCCCCCCAAACTGGATAGTTTGTTGGATCATTTGAATGATGGCCGGCTTGATCTCGAATTTAATGGCTTGTATAGCTGGCCGCCTTATACTGGACGTCGCCTCATTGACCGAGGGCATTGCATAGTCTCTTAACGCCTTGTACTCCTAATCGGCCATATTAACTTTAGATGCAGCGACCTCTTTATTTTTCTCTTTATTGATCTAACGTAAGGTTCTTTCAATCTCAAGATTGGAAGGTGTATGCTCTAATGATTTAGATCGGGACATGCACTTCTGATTCCTGAAAAGAAAAACCAAACTGAGATCTAATTTAAACCATTTTTTTAAAATGAATAAAATAAAATAAAATCCAAAGCAGTAAAAATATAGCTGGTATCAATATCAATAACAAATAACTATTCCCCAGCAACGGATTAGAACCTAGCCCTCATCAGGAATGGGCATAACTAGCTGCACCGCCAGTGACGCATTCTGATGTTGCAATACGCTCCCTTAATCTCATGGTATCATCTTCACTATCATGGCTAGATCATTTTACCTTAGCAGTCACATGCAATCATACATTTTCATTTTCTTTTCTTAACTCTTAACCTTACCTTACCTTGCCTTTCGTTCATTTGAAAATACATAATCATATCATATGTTATTCACTCATATAACTAGTCATGCAAATTCATAGTCATATGCATTACCTCAATAATAATTAACAGGGATTCATGAATAGAGGCTACTATTCACATAAAAATATATCTGCAAGCGCACAGAATCATAACAAATGGTAAAGTGTTTTAAAGAAAATAGTTATCGAACCCATAGGGAATAATTATGCTATAGAGTATTGAAATTGACTAAATTAATTACTATTTGAAAAACCAAAATTTGAAAAATGGATTATCTAAATTAATCTGAAGACAAAAGCATTAAAATTTAGATTTTAAAGATAATAAGAATAGATCTAGAGCGTTTGACTTCACCTAGCAAATCACACGTAGTTTATTCTTCCTTGTTATAGAATCCCAATTATCCCAAGTTGATGATAAAAATCCCTTAACTATTCAATATTTTCTCTTGAACAATATCAAAAATAACTCCAACTAATAACTCCATATCTCTATGTCAATTTAACTAACTGGAGACTCATTAAGTTCTTTGGATTTTTCTTGAAAATCACACTAGTCGCTGTAAAGCATCTCTGTTTTTGCTCAACAAATTGTGTTTAATCCTAGAGTTTTATCACAAATCACCTCTCGGTCTCATTGTGATTCAATAGATCGAACAATAGTTAGCTAGAAAATTGCAAGCATTAAGAATAAGGAATAAACACTCAATCATAAAAATATTGAAAATAAAATAATTTGGAATATAAACTATGTGTTCAATGCTAGGCCACATCAAAACTCTAGAAAATAGATTTAATTCATAATGAAATTAAAAAAAATAAAAATAAAACTATTGTTCTTCGTTGAAGTCGGTTGATGAAGCATGCGGCTCTCACCTCTGCCCTCCAGTTCCGCCTTCTCGAAAGAACACTTGAAGAATAAATTATGGAACTCTAAACTCATACTCAGACTCTTAAACATAAAAACTCTCGACTCCGATTCAGAACTCCCCTATTCATCCCACAAGACGAGATTAAATAGATGTCGAAATTCAAATCTGGAAACAAGATAATTGTGGCTAAAAATCTCGCTTAAAGATCTGAAAAATAGTTTCTAAAGATAAGTGTTAACATAAAAGGAATTATCCCAAGAATAACGGGATTATCTAAAATGGAAGATTCAGTGATATGCGGCTTGAATTGCGGGGTTCGGGAGGATTTGGTCACCAACAGATTGATTGCAGAACTCAGATTTGGTGGTTAGCAGCAGATTGATCTTGGTCGAGAGGAAATATCTCACCGAGTAGATGATGTGTGTGCTGAATATAATTGGCATGGAGATCACAAATGAACGGGCTTGGAGGTCACAAATGAACAGGCATGGAGGTCATAAAGACCACACAACCATCTCCTCGCCTACCGAGTGGAAAGACTCCCGACCGGGATGAAAGACTCCTCTTGCATTTTCTAGTTGTTGCCCACGATGTCATTTAGGTTGGTCTCTTAAGTTAGTCATTTAGAGTAATCACCCAATCTAACCACCTAGAGCCTTGTCGCCAAATTTTCTGGCCTTCTGGTTGCAAGTTTCCTTGCCTACCAAGAGGTAAATCTTCTCGCCTTTGGGTGAGAGAAATCTCTTTGCTGCCCGCGGGATAAGTCTCATCGCCCAAATCTCATCGGCTTTCTTCTGATCTCATTGCCTCTCATCGGTCTGGATCCGTAGTCTCTTCTTTTGTACCAAAATGCTCTCATTTTGCACTAAATCTTCTCATTCCTTTAAATTCAAGAAAATAAATAAAAATATGTAGAAATAAAATAAAATCAATATTATTGAAGGGAAAATGACACTTTTCATAAATAAAAGAGTGAATAAAAATCACATAAAAATAATACTTATCAGCTACCAATGATAATTCATATATATAGGTGTACCTTATAAAATTCATCATTACTAAACAATTATAAAATGACATTTTCAGTTTACATGAAGCGACATAGAAAAATTTGGTCGTAGTCACTTATTTCAATTCTTATTCAAAATAAGCTGATAGTAGGTATCACCAAGCATTAAACAGGACCTATAAAACATCCATGGTTGGATAAGCATCTTTTTTCGATTAAATAGATATGAAACATGCATTCGTGCATATCTAAGTTCTCCTGAGCTCTACTCTACTTTTAGGCATGACCTTTAAACATCATTTGCTCGTGATTGTACATTGTACTATTCTTGTATTCAACTAAAAATTGTAGTATGACCTCAAAAACATAACCAATCCTCGTTGCTTAACCTAAAAATCCTTCACATGAAATTTCAAGACACCACTTTCCATCATTTTACAAGGTATAGCCCGGTAAGTAACTCAGCCAAGACTTAAAAGCCTCAACTCGAAAATACACTCGTGGACTCCTGAAAATGGTCAAACCAGAGTTGCACCAAACATATACATACCACAAAAACACTCATTTTGCACATCCAACGCTTCCATCATAGCCTTATTTGCACTAGTCTCACTCCATCATGCTTTATTTTGAGTCACTTGGAACACCGGTTTTCAGACCAAACAAATGCATAAACTCGGTTTTGAACTTCTCCCGGCAAAATTGTATGTACTTTCCTGTCAAATTACTATTCGAACAGATACTAAACCATTCGAATAGTCGTTAAATCGTTGTTCGAATGTATTTTAGTCTGTCCGAACCGTTTTTTATGTTTGAGACGAAATATTTTGTCATAGAAGGTGTCGTTTAGTCTGTTCGAATGGTGTCATTACCTCATCCATGTTTTGAGACAAAATTTAAATTTAAATTTAAATCCAAATAAGTGCTTTTAGGTATGAAATCTAATTCGTTCCTAATAAATTTCGTTTCTAAAAAAAAAATTGTTGTGTGGTTAAAGCACACGGTCAAACGGTCCCACTCCAAAATACTCGAAGGCACAGTTTTTACCTTAGATACTCTGGGAAGACTCCAAATTGTTAGCCTACAGATACTTTTTTTTAAAAGAAACAATTTTACGCAAAAAACTAATGGGGAATGATACACAACCTTAAACTACTATACCAGTTGCAATTACCTCTCAAGGTTCGAGGTATAAAGAAATTGCAATGTACCATTTTTTTAAAAGACAAGATTAGCCATAAAAACCTTAAAAAGACAAAATACTATATTTTGTTTTAAGAAAAGAGGGAGACAAAATACCTATTAAGTCAAAGATTATATTTCAATTATAGAATAGTTCTTTTTCCAAAAACTACTTTTCACTTTTTAAAAATAATTTCTTCAGAATCAATCATTCTTTAAAGAAAAACGGAATCATCTTATCTCTCATTATATTTTTTTTTTAATTTTCATACAAAAATATAATAAATAATTTAATTTTTTCAAATTTTAAAATAAAATTATACGAAAAAATTATATTGTAACAATATTTTATTCAACTTTCAATAAAATATCTCATCTCATCTCATCTCATCTGAACTGTCTATTCAAACCCACCTATTGATTTTGTAAACATAAAAATTAGACTTTTTTATTTTTTTAGAAAGATATTCACGTTTCTTGATTTTGGATCAAAATTAATTTTCAATTTTGTTTTTTTTTCTAGTTCATAACATTTTAATTTTATTTTCCTTATTTTCAAGTGTATTTATTTTTATAATTTTTAATTTTCAACCGAGGATGTCTAATCTTGTCTTTTACTTTAATTTTTAATTTTCAAATGTTTTAACGAGGGGTAAAAGATAATTTTTAGCAACAAATGTCAAAAGTGATCGTCAAAATCGAGAATTTGGAAAGGGATTGTAAATTTTGTAGTTATTTGATGGGAGTGTAAGGTTCTGATTTGTCGTTAAATTCATCTGAATTCAATTTAATTCAATATAATTTTAAGTTAAATCTAACATTCAAATATTTAACTTTCAAATTATTAAATTCATCTCAATTCAAAGTTTTTTTACACGTGGAACCTAAAACTTATTTTAATTCAACACTTCTTTACATGTGAGATCCACAACCTTTTTCAACTTCTCATAAATACATCTAAACTCATTTTAATATCTAAATATATTTAAACTCATCTTAAGTAGACATCACAAAACTCATTCTATCATTTCAACTCATTATTATTCATAAAAAATTTAACTTAACTCAATTTAAATCAGCTTAACATCTGCAGCGTAATTATGTGTTTTAAAAGAAATAATTTATAATTACGTTAAAGCGTTAGCGTAAAGATCTGTTCGGTATTCAATAGTTTCCTTTTTTAAAATTAATACAATTTCGCGCTTGCTCTTAAAAGTAAAGAAAGAAATAGAAGAACTGGAGCAACATACAGATATTGTAGCTAAAAGAAATAGAAAAGGATTAAAAACAGAACTGGAGCTGCAACAGAGAACCCTGGACGAGACAACCTCGCCGGTGTTGCGGCTCTCTAGTGTCTACGCGGAAAAATCCCCACAAACGAGCACTCTGGTTCAGTGAGAGAGAGAGAGAGAGAGAGAGAGAGAGAAATTCTGGGGTTTTGGCTTGGTCCCTTGGGACTTTGATCGACTCGTAATGTATTCGAGTCTCCAGATTTCAGCTCATTCTGCTTAAACGGCTTCTACTTCAGGTTTGTGTCTTTATGACATCTTTATATTTTTCCTATTTTCCCTCATTGGTCTCGGTTCCTTTACTTCTTTTGCCTGCTTATTTTCTCAGATCTTCTCCATTTTATTGGTTTTTCAGAGAATGGCGACTTGGGCGTGTCCTATTTTCTCGATTTCGGTTTTAGAATTGGGTTTTTCTGTTGCTTGGGTTTCTATAAACGGTGCGTATTTCTTTGAATTTTTGTAGATTTTTAAGACTCTGTCATCCCCATTATCCCTGGAATCTGGGTCTTTTTTTGGTTGTTCAGCAAATATGGTTTGGTTGGGCTTGAGGCTATTAGGATTTTTGGTGAATTTTAATGGTACCGTTTAAGTGAGAGATTTCTAAATATGGAAAGATTCTGATACTTCACTACGTTTCAGAGTCATAATGAGTTTTTCCTTTTTGTTTGGTTGGTTGAGAACATGTAGGGAAATAATTTAATAATTCTGAATATTGGGTTATATATTTGGTCACAAGGCCTAAAACTTTTGGCCATTGCCTTCACACTTTCTTTTCTTCCGAGCTTCTTTTTGTCAAAGATGAAATTTGTGTATGCTATGTTTCTTTGTTGGAATGTGGATTCTGGCTGTTAAAATGTAAATACCAGCAGATGGTATGGTAACTTTTTTCTGATGGAATAATACTCATTCGCGTAGATGCTGACATGATGTAGTTAGCTGAGAAAATAACGGAAAAGAAGGATAAACTTTGGCACTTACAGTCCCAAACTCTGAATTTTATAAACTATCTGATTGTAGCTCCATTACTTTTTCAAATGGTGGTCCATCTGTGCCCTGATTTTTTCATATGGACCAAGAAAAGGGTTGTTCAGAAGGTTAGTTTTCTAATTTGCATTATTATTTTTCTCCACACTGGGACCCAGAGTTCCATGTGTAATGAAGATCTCTGTTCCATGTAATTCGTTATCCTATATTTTTCAACCATTTCTTCTCTTCTTTAGTTCTGTCTTTTTTTTTTTTTTTTTTGCCGAAAATGGTGTAATGTGTATGGTTGTTCCATCTCTCTGATTAGCCCAAGTTGTTCACAATTACAGAAAGCAGAGACTGATTTAAAAAAAAAAAAAAAAGATTCTTTACTGTCGCATGCAGAAATCCCAACAGAAAGTGGTATTTGTGATTTATTTTTTTAAATTTGTTGGGTTTATTTTTGGGACTCGAATTTTGGAAGCTATTGGAATTTGATTGTTGGTTTCGGTTTGTCAGTATTTTTTTTGGCAATTTGTTTGCATCTATATGTTTCGATTTTTGCAATTTGTTGGGATTTGGTTTTTTTTTTTTTTTGCATCTATTTGTTTCGATTTTTGCAATTTGTTGGGATTTGATTTTTGCAGTTATGTTTAGTATTTAGGAATTTAGGCTTTTTTATTTTTTATTTTTTTTGCATAATTAGGATGTGTTTTTTTGGAAAGGATTCAATGGACAATGTCACGGGTGCTTGGGGGCAGGTTCTTGAAGAAGAAGAAAGGCTATGGTTGTTAAGGAGGCTAGTAGGAAGGAAGAATGAAGCTAACGGCTTTAACTGAAGGAAGGGGATGACTGTAACGGCTGTAACTGCTTTTGGGATTAAACGGGGAGTTTGGGTTTTAAGTGATACCCTGCGTATTGAAATAAGAGGATGTAGTGTCGTTTTGTTTGTAGAGTTGTGAGTTTTGGGCTTTTAGTTAAACGGTGATTATTGTTCTTAGGAATCATAAGATGCGTTTTACATTTGAGTCTTTGTCGTTTCGATCATCTTCATGCTCTGTGTGTATAAAAGCAGTGCTTGGCCTGTGTAATGATTCATTCATCTGATCATTGAAGTTCTAATACAATTGGGAGGTTGGGAATTCCTCAAAAATTCCTTGTCAAGATTCACGAAGGGAATCTTGCGTTTGAGAAATAATTCTGTCTTGTGGTGTGATTTCTTCTTGTGTGAGTTCTGTGCATTCTGGTAGTGAAGGTGCAGTAGTGTTCTTGCTAGAAAGTTCATTATAGACGAAAATAGGGGGAAAACCCGGGGAGGGCAGCCTCCTCCTGCTTGGATGGAAAGCTTACCTGTCTGCCCCCTGAGTCAGCGAATCTTGCCCCAAGATAGGGTTAGGCCCCCATCTGTAGCGGGTGGTTCTCAGCCCTACCGCATGTAGTTGGTACCCTTCTAGATTTTGATGGGTATGTGTGGATGTGGCTACATGCGTACAAACTGATGCACATACATGGTGGTCAATGGTCATGTAGTTATCTGAACGAATTCAATAATCCATGACCAATAAGTCAGACTAGTAGAGTGTAGCATACACCTGTTGGCTAGAGAGAATCTCAATTAGTTAACTACTTTTACCAACTGCCCTGCTTTTGTATTCTGGTTTTTTTATCTCCCAACTTTTTACCAGTACCAACTAGGAGGTGAATGGGTTCTCTGATTAATTATTGGATGTTTAATTAGTCTTCTTATAAACACATTCTTGATCAATTAAGAGGTAATTCTGTGAGGCTCATTTGAGAGAACTATTTGGTGTAATATCATTATTCCTTGGCATAATAGTTTATCAATGCAAAAGTTTTCTGAGTTTAAGTTTATACTTCCATTTTATCTGTATCTTATTAACTTTGAACTTACATTTGGATAGTCATTTCTTTTATTGTAATCAATTGCGTTATTTGAAATGGGGGTTTTAATCTGCTCATGTTTTAACCAAACTCTGAGTTTTGATTTCTGTCTACAGAGACTGATTATATACTATTTGCACTTCTAAATCTTGTAAAGTCCTACCAGACAACCACTGAGTTCTAGCTCCAGTGGAAATTTGATATGGAATGGTGAACTAGATTCTTTTGTGACCTTGGTCTCACTGTACACTGGTTTTTAGTGCTCATTTCCTTGTATTCAACATTCAAATTTAACTTTGGCCTCTTTTCCAGTTATCCATCTTTGAGATTATGCATCATATAATTTTGCAGTGTACAATGGCTATAATTTCCTCGATGCTTTTTTGTCCTCAGGAGGGCTTTGAGTATCTCATCAGCATATTGCCTTTAGTTTTTATCACATCAGTTCCTTCAGGGTTTCATACAGAACCTAAGATGGGTTCCAGAATTCCATCTCATCAGCTCAGCAATGGCCTTTATGTATCAGGACGGCCAGAGCAGCCAAAGGAAAGGACACCAACTATGAGCTCTGCTGCCATGCCCTATACAGGTGGAGATATCAAGAAGTCAGGAGAACTTGGGAAAATGTTTGATATCCCTGTGGATGGCTCTAAATCTAGAAAATCAGGCCCTCTAACTGGTGCTCCTTCAAGGACGGGATCTTTTGGAGGTGCTGCCACACACTCTGGTCCAATCATGCCTAATGCCACAGTTAGGGCCAGCTATACCACTCCGGGGCCTGTATCTTCTGGAGGCATGTCTGGTTCAGCTTCCTTAAAGAAATCAAATTCTGGCCCACTAAATAAGCATGGTGAGCCTTTGAAGAAGTCATCTGGTCCCCAATCTGGTGGAGTAACACCAACAGGCCGCCATAACTCTGGGCCTCTTCATCATGTGCTCCCTGCAACAGGTCTTATTACATCTGGACCCATTTCTTCAGGCCCTTTAAATTCTTCTGGGGCCCCTCGGAAGGTATCTGGTCCTTTAGAATCTATGGGATCGATGAAAGTACCAGGCTCCTCTGTTGTTAACAATCAGGCCGTGACTATTCTTACTCAAGATGACGAGTTTTCCTTCAAGAGGAACCTCCCTAAGTTAGTGTCATGGTCACTAATTCTTCTTTTCGTGATGGGGTTCATTGCTGGTGGGTTTATTCTTGGAGCTGTCCACAATGCCATTCTCCTTATGGTGGTAGTGGCACTTTTCAGTTCAGTTGCTGCATTATTCATCTGGAATACTTTTTGGGGGAGAAGAGCCATTATTGGTTACATTGCTCGTTATCCTGATTCGGAGCTTAGAACTGCGAAGAATGGGCAATATGTGAAGGTCTCTGGGGTATGTAGTTTGCTTTGATGATTTTGTAGTTTATATTATTATTATTCTTGTATTGCATCAATGTGTCTCTGTTAAATGGAACTTCATTTGTTTGATTGTATTTTGCGCTTGCATCATTGACTTTTTCAACCAGTCAGTCATAATAGAGTAAGCTAAATTCATGATATTAGTGAGGAATAAAGAAGTAAAACCTCTGAATCCCTCGTTTTTTTTTTTTTTCCCTTTTAAAGGGGATTATTAATGGTGAGAATCTTATAGTTTATATGGTTGAATATATATTTTGAGCAAATATTTTAAATCTTATTGCTTTTTGGTGAACGTACATTTTAAGAAATATTTAACTATCAATTTAAAATCTCAAAGTTATGAAGATTTGTTAATGGATGTTATGAAGTAAACGTAAGCTATTCATATGGTCTATATATCTCATTTTTTCACTTATAAAAAGATGTACAATGATGGTGTGGCTGGTTTTCCATGTGTTCTTTTCTTTTTCCTCTCTCTTGTCCCTTCATATTCTTAAATGACATTTATCACATGTTTGGTTGTTCCTTTTGAAGGTGGTCACTTGTGGCAATGTGCCTCTTGAGACATCATTTCAAAATATTTCTCGATGTGTGTATACATCAACAAGTTTACATGAGTATCGAGGATGGGATTCAAAGGCTGCGAACCCTTCACATCGCCATTTTACTTGGGGGCTCAGATCATTAGAAGTGAGTAATTGAAACATTGGCTTGATAGTTTTGTGGACAGTATTATTATTATCGAAGTTAAATTTCCGAGCTTCCTGACATTGCCGTAAAAGTTATACATTTATGGGGGTGATTTGTGTTTGGAATTTATTAGTACTGGAAACACTTCATCTCTCATTTTGAGTTTTCAAAGATTTGAGGACTTTTCAGAAAAATGTTTACTTCATGCACTTAGATAAGGTTTGAGCAGATATGGGGGTGGCCTCCTTTTTCGGTATGTACACTGGACTGACTGGTATTTTTTGTGAATGTCTGCCATGATATTTACTAGATGAGGTGTCCATGACATATCCTAGATGAACAATCTTCTCTTTGCTGCTTTATAAATTTTGTTATTTTGCTATTGCTGGTCTGCATGCTTGCTTGTTTTAAAGATCCGGTTGTTCCAATGGGTCCTTTGGTGAGTCCAAGAGACCTGGGTCCACGGGGGTGAGATATTCTGTCTGGGATTTTACCTTTTTGACTGGTTTCTTCATTTGACAGAGGCGTGTGGTTGACTTCTACATCTCAGATTTCCAGTCTGGATTGAGAGCCTTGGTAAAGACTGGCTATGGAGCAAGGGTGACCCCTTATATTGACAACTCAATTGTCATTGATGTTAATCCAGAGAATGAAGAGTTGTCCCCAGAGTTCATCAGGTGGTTGGGAGAGAGGAACCTCTCAAGTGATGATCGGATGATGCGGTTAAAAGAGGGGTATAAACTCTCTCTCTCTTCTCTCTCTCTCATTGTCAGATTGGAGTTAGATTAATGTTCCCTCTTATGATTACATTTTCTGTGTTTTCATACTGACTCATAAATACTCTGCATTTATGAGGATCAAAGGCTATGGAGGTACCATCATAGTAATTGCCATTCACAAGTCTGGACATTTGAATTTCATTGTTGCATATGTAGGTATATCAAAGAAGGAAGCACAGTTAGTGTAATGGGAGTTGTTCAGAGAAATGACAACGTGCTTATGATTGTCCCTCCACCGGAGCCGTTCACAACCGCATGCCAATGGGCAAAATGTATTTTCCCTGCTAGCCTCGAGGGTATTGTTTTAAGGTGTGAAGATGCATCGAAGAACGATGTCATACCAGTTTAGCTGTATATGAGCTATGAACTTCTTCAGTTATTGCCTTTCCGAGAGTTTTTTTTTTTTTTTTTTGTTCTCTATTAATATTTGATGGAATTGGCGGTGGGAGTAACAAGCGATAGGGGGATTCTGATGGTTTAAGGTGGGGTTGCCATTCGTATTCCTGGGTGTATAGTTTTGCAGTGTTTCACTCTGTTTTATTTTTTTATTTTTCTTCTAGGGTGGAATTCTTTTTATAACGAGGGTGCTTGGTGTAGTGAGGAGTTTTACTACTTGTTTGAGCAGATTAAGGTTATGTTAAATAGTAGGAAATTTATGAGGCATCGAGTGCATTTTCTATACAGAAACTGACTGGTAGTTTGTCTGCATCCACACGCTGAGAAGGATATAATTATGTCTTATCGATGCTTTTTATCCCATTTATTTTTCAGTAATAATTTGAAAGCTATCTTAAATGTATGAAATTCTGTTTATTTATTCAAATGATAGTAATGATAATAAGTATGTACTTTTTTTTTTTTTTTTTTGATAGAAAGTTTGAATTTCATTGCAAAGAGGTACTAAAGACGTCAAATCTGAGTACAAGATAACTGATCAACATAAATAACATGTTCAATAAAAGTAGGAACAAAATCCCACCAAAGCTGCATTTGTGAATTAGTCCATGCATTTCTGGCCAGATGATGTGCAGCAGCATTAGAGAGTCGACCACAAAATGCTGAATCTTGCAGTTCCCAAAGCCTTGTATTAATCTTTTGATTTCAGCAATAACCATTCTCATAACTGTAAAAAAATCAGCTTCACTATTAACTTCTTCAACCAAATGCTGACAATCACTTTCAATCATAAGGTTTTGGATGCCTTCCACAATTTCTGGTTCAAGAAATTCCTCTTCCCCTCTACTTAGAGCCATGATAACAGAACCATAGGAATCTCTAAGAATTGCCCCAATGCCAGTTTTGTTTTGGTCAAAGAATAATGAAAACTCCTTTCGCAATCCTCAATCCACACAAATTTGGCATTCTTCTTTGTCAATGTCATTAAGGGACCAGACAGTTTAGAAAATCCTTCAACGAATCATCTATAATATCATGCCAGACCCAGAAAACTCCATATCTCATGGGCGTTGGCCAGTTTCTGCCATTCCATCACTGCTTCTATCTTAGCAGGGTCTACTGCCACACCTTGACTGGAAATGACATGTCCCAAAAATTTCACCTCTCTAAGCCAAAACTCACACTTACTGAGTTTAGCGTAAAGCTGGTGTTCTTGCCAATACTATTCTCAAGTGTTCCTTATGCTCTTCATCGCTTCGGGAATAAATCAAGATGTCTTCAATGAACACAACTACAAAGTTGTCTAAGTATTGCCTAAAAATCCAGTTCATCAAATCCATGAATGTTGTCGGGGCATTTGTCAGCCCGAAAGGCATTACCAGAAATTCAAAGTGTCCATAACTAGTACGAAAAGCTGTCTTGGGTACATCTTGATCTTTAATCTTCAACTGATGATATCCTGATCGTAGGTCTATCTTATAAAATACTGATGCTCCTTGCAACTGATCTAACAAATCGTCAATCCATGGTAACGAGTACTTGTTCTTGATAGTCACTTTATTCAAATCCCGATAGTCAATGCACATCCTCATAGTGCCATCCTTCTTTTTCACAAAAAGAACTAGTGCACCCCAATGGAGACGAACTCTAGCAAATAAATCCCTTTTCCAAAAGTTCCTCGATTTGCACCTTCAGCTCCTTCAGCTCAACCTGGGCCATTCGACAAGGTGCCTTGTATATTGGTGTCGCAGTTGGCTCTAACTCAATTACAAACTCCGTTTCCCGATTTGGGGGTAATCCAGGCAAATCATTAGCAAGAACTTCAGGAAATTCTTCTATCACAGGAATCCCTTTGACTCCTTTAAGTTCCTCTACTACACTAGTCATAATCACTAGATATGCATTAGCTCCTTCCTTCATAGCCTTCTTCACACGTCCTATTGTCAAGGTTGACAGAACCGATTTCACTACTTCCCCCATATAACAGATCCTGTCCTTTGAGGGTAACTTAAAGATCACCTTTCTTCTTCGGCAATCTATCTTAGCATAGTGCCTGGATAGCCAATCCATTCCTAGGATCAAGTCAAATTCCATTAAATGGAAAACAATTAGATCCGCTGTCAAGGTCAGACCTGCGACTTCCAACAGACAATTCCTAACTATTCGAGTGCATCCAACTACCTTCCCATCCGGAATAGCTACTAGAACCTTCTAGGTTAAGATTACACACTCAACTTACACCTTCTTACGCAACCATAAGACACAAAGGAACGCGAACCTCCCGAATCAAACAAAGCACAAACCAACTGTTGCATCAACTTAATCTTACCAACAAAGGTAACTTGATAGGAACCAAGGTGGGCCTACACTTAAAGATCCTTTGCAAGTTCCAGATGGGCCAAGAAGATCAAAGAAGCAATGCAAGGATTAATGCAATCCACTTGGGATGAAGCCAGCAAGAGCCCAACACTCAAGATGGGTCTGAAAGAAGAAGAACCAGTTTTGATCCATTTGATTCAAGCTGTGGAAGACATGACTTAGAGATACGGCCTATTGTTATTGGAGGCTTCCAGTTTGGTTAAATGATTTATTTTATTAGTTTAGAATAAGTGAGCTTGAAAATGCTTGGCTCACATGTCTTATTTCTTATGAATTATGTTTTTGGGAAGGCCTTGTATTTTGGCCAAGGGCTTATTTGGAAACTTATTTTTTAAGAATTAGGGTTTCATCAATTTATTGTAGGGGTTACTGTAGCACGCGTACTGTAGCCAACACTGTTCATCAAGGGTAATTTTGGGTAAAAGGGGCTTTGTTTTGGCTAGGGTTTTGATTAGGTTTGGGTTTAAAAACTCTTTGTAGCCTCATTTGACAGATTAGACAATATTGAATTTTATTTGTGAGTTGAGTTTTCTCCTCTTGTGTTGGCTGAAATCTCTTGTTCTAAGGGCTGTCGTATATCACTTGCCCTAGGGTTTTTGAGTTATTGTTAGGGTTTTCTCAACTGCTTATTCTTGATTGTGATCAAATCAGTTGGTGAAAGGAAAAGAAAAAAAAAAAAAAATATCGTGAAAAGAAAAAAAAAAAACCCAAGATCTTTTCTTCAGCCTTATCATCAAAAGGGGGTGATTCTAGTTGGTATCTTGTCTTATAGTTACTGTTTCATTCATATAATTTCCTTGATTCACGTAACATTTTTTTTCTTTCATTGCTTCTGTGTTTCTCTTGTTCTTGTTTCTTGGACCTAATTACTAGTTGGGATAAAATAAGGTTGTTTTGTCTTGATTGAGTCAATTAGTTTTTAAAGAACTTGAGTGGGAAAACTCTTGAGGTAAAAGGCAAGAGAGTGTGAGACTATTATCGAAAAAAAAAAACCAATTAAGAGTGAAACATGAGTGGAGTGTCATTATTCGAGTGTAAACATGTAAGGGAGAGTGTGTGATGGGAACCAAGATGGGCCTAGTCTTAAAGATCATTTGCAACTTCCAGATGGGCCAAGAAGATCAAGGAGACAATGCAAGGATTTATGCAATCCACTTGGGACAAGTTTAGCAAGAGCCCAACATTCAAGATAGGGCTTGAAGGATGAAGATCCAGTTTTAATTCATTTGATTAGCTACGGAAGGGGGCAACGACAAGACTTAAGGGCTTTGAGCTCTTGAAGGGTTTCAACTTATTTAATTCATTTAAAGAACTTATGTTATTAGTTTAGAATAATTGAATTTATTATGGGAAACACTTAAGGGGGCCTATGCAAGGGCATGTTGGGAAAATTATTATTTTATTGAACTAGGGTTTGGGTTACTGTAGCCGAGTTACTGTAGTGCGGTACTGTAGCGGCGGCACTGTTCATCCCGGGGCACTTTTGAAAGATGGGGGTTTATTTTGGCTAGGGTTTCATTAGGTTTTGCTTTAAATACTCTATGTAGCCTCATTCTAATCAGTTTATGAGGTTTATGAAATTTGATGAATTTATTCATTGTGAGTTGAGTTTATCTCCTCTTGTTCTTAATTGAACTTTTGAACTTATCAAAGGTAAATCACAACCTTTATGGCGTTCCTCCTTTGTAATCTAGGTTCTTGAGACGGGTTCTTCAATGGGTCCAGATTTTAATATAATCTAGGTTCTTGAAACGAGTTCTCATCGGGTCTAGGTTATCCATCCATTGACTTGATTTTGGCTTTCTTGGGGAGTTTTCAAATTGGTTGTGGGTTCAAGGGATTTCATTCCCACGGGTTCATATCAGTGTGTGAGGTTTACTTTTTTGCCACTAACATTCTTTTGGGTAGCACCTAATAATGTCTCATCGGAGTAGCGCATCACCAAGGGGGAGAGCAGATAACTCATCCTTTGTGTTGCAAGCCATGCAACAACAATTTGAGCGGTTGAACTTGGTGTTGGGTGAAGTGAGGGATAGGATGGATCATCAAGAAACAGCGATTAGAAATCTACAAGGTAGGAGGGATAGGAGGCGACGTGAGCATAGAGTTGAAAATCAGTATGAGAATGAAGGAGATGGAGAGGAAGAGGAAGATTTAGCATCTGACGTTGGGTCGGGTAGAAATATAGAAGTTAGGCGTGAAAGTGGACTTGAGGGGAATCTAAGGGGTCGGGATGGTGTAGATAGAGACCTTGGTAGCATCAAAATGAAAATACCATCTTTCCAATGTAGAACTGATCCTGAGGTTTATCTAGAGTGGAAGAAAAAATTAGAGTTGGTGTTTGATTGCCATAATTACTCTGAGGAGAAGAAAGTGAAGTTGGCAGTAATTGAGTTCACTGATTATGCTATTATTTGGTGGGATCAATTAGTGACCAATAGGAGGAGGAATTATGAGAGGCCTATAGAGACATGGGGAGAGTTGAAAGCTCTCATGAGGCGGAGATTTGTTCCAAGCCATTACTATAGAGAGACCTTTACCAGAAATTACAAAATCTTACACAGGGGTCTAGGAGTGTGAAGGATTACCATAAGGAGATGAAGGTGGCGATGATTCGGGCTAATGTAGAGGAGGATCGAGAGGCCACCATGGCTAGACTTTTGAGTGGGTTGAATAGGGACATAGCCAATGTAATTGAATTGCAGTATTATGTGGAGATAGAGGACATGGTGCACATGGCTATGAAGGTGGAGAGGCAATTAAAGGGAAAAGGGACAGTAAGGTACACTTCGGTTTCTAGCACTTCTTGGAAATGAAAATGGGATAGGAATGATCCAGCTGAAACAAAGAGAAAGACCGAACCACCTAAGGGAAAAGATGAGGGAACTAGCAACAAACCCAAGGTAGAATACCAACCTTCACGGAATAGAGATATCAAATGTTTTTAAGTGTTTGGGTTCAGGGCACATTGCTTCTCAATGTCCAAATAGGAGGGTGATGATTATGTGTGAGAATGGGGAGGTGATGACTGAGAGTGAGGATGATAGTGATGAGGTGCCTGAGTTGGTTGTTGCTAGTGATGATGATGGAGTGGTATACCCCGTGACAGGTGAGTCTCTCATTGCCAGACGTGCTCTCAATGCACACATTAAGGTGGATGATGCAGAGCAACAGAGAGAAAACATTTTCCATACTGGATGCCATGTCAGCAATAAGGTATGTAGTATGATCATTGATGGAGGGAGTTGTACTAATGTGGCTAGCACTACTTTGGTTGAGAAATTGAATTTACCAACCTTAAAACACTCTAGACCATACAAATTGCAGTGGTTGAATGATTGTGGAGAGGTTAGGGTGGATAAACAAGTGTTAGTTACTTTTTCTATTGGGAAGTATCAGGATGAGGTGCTTTGTGATGTTGTGCCTATGCATGCGGGCCATATTTTGTTGGGGAGGCCGTGGCAGTATGATAGGAGAGTGACACATGATGGGTTCAAGAACATGTACAGCTTTGAAAAGGAGGGCAAAACAATTAAGCTTGCTCCTTTAACTCCAAGCCAGGTTTATGAGGACCAACTGAAATTGAAAAGTGAGGTTGCTCAAAAAAGAAAGAGTGAAAATGAGAGTGATCAGAAGAGAAAGAGTGTAAATGAGAGTGATAAAAAAAGGAAGAGTGAAAAAGAGATTGAGCAAAAAATAAAGAGTGAGAGTGAAAATGAGCATAAAAGAAGAGTGAAAAAGAAAGTAGAGAGGTGGCTGAGAGTAAAGAAAAAAGAGTGGAGCCACGAGAGAAAAAAGAAAGAGTCTTCTGAGAGAAAAGAAAAGGCAAAAGTGAGTTTCTATGCAAGAGGGGGTGAGGTTAAGAGGGCTTTCTTCGCAGATCGCCCTATGATTTTTCTTGTCTATAAAGAGTCTTATCCTACTCTTGATGAAACTAACCAGTCTCTTCCTAGTTTGGCTGTTTCTTTATTGCAGGAGTTTGAGGATGTATTCCCGAAGGAGATGTCAAATGAGTTGCCACCAGATTGATTTTGTGCCCGGGGCTACTATTCCAAACCGACCAGCCTATAGGAGTAATCCAGAGGAGACAAAGGAGCTTTAGAGGCAAGTTGAGGATTTGATGAGCAAGGGGTACGTGAGGGAGAGCATGAGCCCTTGTGCAGTACCAGTGCTACTAGTGCCAAAGAAGGATGGGAAGTGGAGGATGTGCATTGATTGCAGGGCGGTCAACAATATCACGGTAAAGTATCGCCATCCCATTCCTAGATTGGATGATATGCTTGATGAATTGCATGGCTCATGTATTTTCAGTAAAATTGATCTTAAAAGTGGGTACCATCAAATTAGAATGAAAGAGGGTGATGAATGGAAAACTGCTTTTAAGACTAAGTATGGGCTTTATGAATGGTTGGTTATTCCATTTGGACTTACAAATGCGCCCAGTACTTTCATGAGATTAATGAACCATGTCCTACGTGCATTCATAGGCAAGTTTGTGGTTGTATACTTTGATGATATCTTAGTGTACAGCAAGAACTTAAATGAACATATTGAGCATTTGAGATATGTGTTTCATGTGTTGAGATGTGAAAAGTTTTTGCATGGAAAAAGTTATTTTTCTTGGTTATGTTGTTAGTACAAAGGGTATTGAGGTGGATGAAGAGAAAGTCAAGGCAATCAAGGAGTGGCCAACGCCAAAAAGCATCACTGAGGTAAGATGCTTTCATGGCTTAGCTAGTTTTTATCGGCGTTTTGTTAAAGACTTCAGCACTATTGCTGCACCACTCACTGAGGTAATTAAAAAGAATGTTGGGTTTCATTGGGGGGCTAATCAAGATAATGCTTTTGCCACTATTAAAGAAAGGTTGTGCTCTGCACCTGTGTTAGTACTTCTTACTTCTATGAGTGCTAAAATGCTTGGGTTTGAATATGTGAAAGACATGTATGCCGATGACGCTGATTTTTCAAATGTGTATGTGGCATGTGATAAGGCGGCATTTGGTAAGTTTTACAAGCATGATGGTTATTTATTTAAAGAAAGCAAACTTTGTCTGCCAAATTGTTCTATGCGTGAGTTATTGGTGCGTGAGGCACATGGTGGGGGATTAATGGGACACTTTGGTGTCAAGAAAACTTTAGACATTTTGCATGAACATTTCTTTTGGCCTAAGATGAAGAGAGATGTTAACCGTATTTGTGGAAGGTGCATTACATGTAGAAAGGCCAAATCTAAGGTTTTACCACATGGGTTGTATACACCCTTACCCGTTCCTAGGGAGCCATGGGTAGACATATCTATGGACTTCGTCTTGGGGCTGCCTAAGACCAAAAGGGGTAAAGATTCTATTTTTGTGGTTGTGGATAGATTTAGTAAGATGGCACATTTCATTCCATGTCATAAAACAGATGATGCCACAAACATAGCTGACTTGTTTTTCCGGGAGATAGTGCGACTCCATGGTGTACCTAGGAGTATTGTTTCTGATAGGGATGTTAAATTCCTTAGCTACTTTTGGAAGGTGTTGTGGGGGAAATTGGGTACTAAGCTCTTATTTTCCACTTCTTGTCATCCACAGACTGATGGTCAGACTGAAGTAGTTAATAGGACTTTAACTCAGCTTTTACGCACTGTTGTTCATAAGAATTTAAAAACTTGGGAGGATTGTTTGCCATTTATAGAGTTTGCCACTTACTCCTTTGGATTTGATGCCTTTACCTGTTGATGGCAGGAGTAGTTTGGATGGACAAAAGAAAGCGAAGTTGGTGAAGTCACTACATGAGAGGGTATGTCTTCAAATGCCCAAAAGAATGAAAGGGTTGCTTCCCAAGCCAATAAAGGACGAAGGCGTGTCATCTTTGAACCAGGAGATTGGGTTTGGGTTCACATGCGCAAAGAAAGATTCTCAGCCTATAGAAGGACTAAGTTGCATCCTCGAGGAGATGGACCTTTCCAAATTATTGAGAAAATTAATGACAATGCATATAAAGTGGATCTGCCAGGTGAGTATAAAGTTTCTGCAACTTTTAATGTTTCTGATCTTTCTCCTTTTGATGTAGGTGAAGATTCGAGATCGAATCCTTTTGAGGAGAGGGGAATGATAGGAACCAAGGCGGGCCTACACTTCAAGATCCTTTGCAAGTTCCAGATGGGCCAATTATAAGATCAAGGGCCAAGAAGATCAAAGAAGCAATGCAAGGATTGGTGCAATCCACTTGGGATGAAGCCAGCAAGAGCCCAACACTCAAGATGGGTCTGAAAGAAGAAGAACCAGTTTTGATCCACTTGATTCAAGCTGTGGAAGACATGACTTAGAGATACGGCCTATTGTTATTGGAGGCTTCCAGTTTGGTTAAATGATTTATTTTATTAGTTTAGAATAAGTGAGCTTGAAAATGCTTGGCTCACATGTCTTATTTCTTATGAATTATGTTTTTGGGAAGGCCTTGTATTTTGGCCAAGGGCTTATTTGGAAACTTATTTTTTAAGAATTAGGGTTTCATCAATTTATTGTAGGGGTTACTGTAGCACGCGTACTGTAGCCAACACTGTTCATCAAGGGTAATTTTGGGTAAAAGGGGCTTTGTTTTGGCTAGGGTTTTGATTAGGTTTGGGTTTAAAAACTCTTTGTAGCCTCATTTGACAGATTAGACAATATTGAATTTTATTTGTGAGTTGAGTTTTCTCCTCTTGTGTTGGCTGAAATCTCTTCTATGCTTTCCTTTATCACATTTCCTAAATTCTCAAACCCATAGCTTGGGACCCACTTAAGGTCACCTATCCAACACATAACATTCTACTTCAAGTTCTTGTCATTTAAAGTGAACCCGATTCACTTTAGGGGTTAAGACACGCTATCACCTTTATCACACTCTTCTTATCAAACCATCCATCCCGATGCATAACTCGGACCAACCAAGTTATACAGCTTAACCCTAGTCAATATATACATCTCTTCCTCCATTCATGCATAAATTAACCAACACTTCACTGTAATCTTAACCATGCATAATACACAACTTTAAGCCAACCTTAAGGCTTAAACATCGTGTACTAATGCTTAAGACAGAATATCCATTACATATAGTAAATCTATCTGGCACATGCGTCCAACCAATTTACACATGTACCTACCCCTTTTATCACCTAAGATCAACATATAATCTGCTAAAACATCCACTTGTGCATACAAGCTTCATACACCCGACACTAACGTCCAACTCAAACCCATACAATCATCACTCATCACAGTCTTCCCCAACCTTCACAATCCCTACACTTCACTTGTCATCATGCCACTTCACAGACTACAAAAATATCCGAACACTTTACACAATTCCCAACCACTTCCAAACTCCATTGTGATCCCATCACTTCACATGGCATCCGACCATTGCACAACTACTCAATCACCTGATTCTTCTCATAGCACAACTCTGCATTTAATCCCAACACTTCACAACATCACGCCATACCACCACTATGTCACAACTGCACAACTCCATCACTTCACTCTACTTACAGCCACAACACAATTACACAATAACACCCGTCACTTCACACTACACACAGTCAAAATACAAACTACTCCACAGAGCACCAATCATAGTTCCCAACACTTCACATCACCATCCACAAAACACTCCACAACTATGCAACCATCCCACACTTCATAACATGTCACATAGCACATCACAACAACATCACACAATTCACAACACCACACACTTCACAACAACAGCACTATCCACAACGCCAATCAAGCTTCACAATAAAATAACTATTGAGGGAAAGGAATAGGAATTATACCATGCGTCAGGGTTGACTCGTTGCATCGCTTGGTGTCTGAAAAGGTCTCGTGGCGTCAAAAGCCACTGGTTTGGGCGGTGATTGCCCCGTGGTGGTCACTATCGTGACCCTACAATGGTTGTGCAGGTGGTGGGAAGGGCCACAAGGTGGTTGAGTAGTGGTGGTTGTGGGTGGTGGTGGAAAGGTAGTGGGGTGAAGGCGAATTCGAGAGAAAGGTCCTACAATGGGGAGAGGGGGAACACTGGCGGCCTAGGGAGTAGGGGTTGGTGATGGGTGCGCCATGGGTGGCTATGGAAGCGGCTGAAGGTGGCGCATGGAGGCAGGGAAGGTCGTCGTAGTGAGAAACAGAGTAGAGGGAAAACCGTAGGCTATGAGCCTCCTAGACTCGTACCTTGAGAAAAAACCCTAGGCCGAAAGGTGTTAACACTCTCCTTACTTGGTAAAACCCATAATGGTTGGTGATAGTTGATCCTTACAGCCCTAATGGCTGTTGGTGTGAGTTGTGTGTGTACGGAGGATACTTGTGTGTGTGTGTTCATCGATTCTTTGGCCGAAAGTGCAAGGATTCCAGTGTTTGTCTTGCTAGAAAGAAAACCTGCATGAAACCCTACTGGTGGTCGAAAGTGACCTAACCCTACAAGGGTTCTTCATCTCTATTTGGCCATTGATGGTTTCGGTTCTTTGTGAAGAAAACTCTAGACACTCATACTTAACAAGATTAAGCATGGTCGAACTAAATACTCCATCAATCTCATAAAACTCGCAACAAGGTCGTATCACACATCCTTTAACTCCCTCAAGTTGAACCTTCTCCTACCCAACAACCCTTGCTAGTTTGTGTGTTTTCAAGAGAAGAGAGTGAGACAAAAGCTTGAAGATTCTCACCGTGAAGACCTTCCCAACATGAGATCCTCAATTTCCCTCTTATGCTTCAGTGAAGAAAGTGTTTGGATGGAAGGAAAATAGTGTTTTGTTTGCTCTTCCTAGTGCAGGTGAGAGAGAGAGAGAGAGACAGAGAGAGAGGAGAATAGAGGTAAAATCTGAAAATCAAGCAAATGACTCTTGGGTGTGCCTTCAGTGGGGGAAGGGCGCCAGTCCCATTAATGCCCTTCTTAAATACCTCCCTTAATTTCCACTTATTAATCTCCCATCATCACTTTTATTGTGAAAACTGATGGGTCCTTGTGATGGGAACCAAGATAGGCCTAGTCTTAAAGATCATTTGCAACTTCCAGATGGGCCAAGAAGATCAAGGAGACAATGCAAGGATTGATGCAATCCACTTGGGACAAGTTTAGCAAGAGCCCAACATTCAAGATGGGGCTTGAAGGATGAAGATCCAGTTTTAATTCATTTGATTAGCTACGGAAGAGGGCAACGACAAGACTTAAAGGCTTTGAGCTCTTGAAGGGTTTCAACTTATTTAATTCATTTAAAGAACTTATGTTATTAGTTTAGAATAATTGAGTTTATTATGGGAAGCATTGAAGGGGGCCTATGCAAGGGCATGTTGGGAAATTTATTATTTTATTGAACTAGGGTTAGGGTTACTGTAGCCGAGTTACTGTAGTGAGGCACTGTAGCCGCAGCACTGTTCATCAAGGGGCACTTTTGGAAGATGGGGGTTTATTTTGGCTAGGGTTTCATTAGGTTTTGCTTTAAATACTCTATGTAGCCTCATTCTAATCAGTTAATGAAATTTATGAAATTTGATGAATTTATTCATTATGAGTTGAGTTTTACTCCTCTTGTTCTTGATTGAACTTTTAAACTTATCCAAGGTAAATCACAACCTTTGTGGCGTTCCTCTTTTATAATCTGGATTCTTGAGACGGGTTCTTCAACGGGTCTAGATTTTAATATAATCTAGGTTCTTGAAACGAGTTCTCATCGGGTCTAGGTTCTCCATCCATTGACTTGATTTTGGCTTTCTTGGGGAGTTTTCAAATTGACTGTGGGTTCAAGGGATTTCATTCCCACGGGTTCATATCATTTGGTATTCAGAGCAAGGTTTCCAATCAGGTCTGATTCTATCTTTTATTTCTTGCATATTTAATTCTAGGGCATCATTGTTCTAGGGTTGCCAAACAAAAAAAAATAGAAACAAAAAGTGGGCTGCCGAAATTCTTAGGGTTTCGGGTTTGGCTGAAATTTGCATCACCTAGGGTTTCAAAATTCTAGAGTTTCCTGCATCTCTAAGTTTGTCAATTGCTTGGAGTGTGGTTCCATTGATTCTCTTCTACACTTCATTGTCCATGCTTGTGTGTTTGAATTCAATTGTTTGGTTTTCACAATTGAATATTGCTGTTTGTGGTTGAATTAGAGAGAAAGAAGAAGAAGAAAAGAAAATGTAGTATATTCAAAGGTTGCTACATAGTTACAAAAATGAGAAACAAAGATATTTGTTGATTGAACCTTATCATCAAAGGGGCTGCTGCATACATCACTGAAGTTGGTATCTTGTCTTATTGTTACTCTTTCATCTGTATAACTTCCTTGATTCTCGTGTCATTTTTATTCCTTCCATGTTTCTCTTGTTCTTGTTTCCTGGATCTAATTACTAGTTGGGATAAAACAAGATTGCTTTCTATTGATTGTGTTCAATTAGTTCTTAAAGAACTTGAGTGGGAAAACTCTTGAGGTAAAAGGCAAGAAAGTGTGAGATTATTATCGGGAAAAAGCCACTAAAAGTGAAACACGAGTAGAGTGTCATTATTCGAGTATAAACACGTAAGAGAGTGTGTGAGGATTTCCACGAACATTCTTTTTGTGCAGCATATTATGATGTCTCATATAAGTGACTCATCACCAAAAGGTGTGGCAGATAACTTATCCTTTGTGTTGCAAGCCATGCAACAACAGTTTGAGCGGTTGAACTTGGTGTTGGGTGAAGTGAGGGATAGTATGGATAATCAAGAAGCAATGATTAGAAATCTGCAGGGTGAGAGAGATAGAAGGCGACGTGAGCCTAGAATTGAGAATGGGTATGAGAAAGAAGAGTATGGTGAGTCTCTTGTTGCTAGGCGTGCACTCAATATACAAACTAAGATGAATGATAAAGAGCAGCAGAGTGTGAACGTTTTTCATACTAGATGCCACATCAACAACAAGGTATGTAGTATGATCATTGATTTGAGGAGTTGTATTAATTTGGCTAGCACTACTTTAGTTGAGAAATTGAAATTACGTACCTTGAAACTCCCTAGACCATACATGTTGCAGGGGTTGAGTGATTGTGGGGTAGTTAGGGTAAATAAGCAAGTGCTAGTTTCTTTTTCATTTGGGAAATATCAGGATATGGTCCTTTGTGATGTTGTGCCTATGCATGCTGGTCATATTTTGTTAGGGAAGCCATGGCAGTATGATAGGAATGTGATCCATGATGGTTAAGGAACATGTACAGTTTTGAAAAGGATGGAAAAACAATCAAACTTGTTCCTTTAACTCCAACACATGTCTATGGAGACCAATTGAAATTGAAAAGTAAGGTTGCTCAAAAAAAAAAGAGTGAAAATGAGAGTGATCAAAAAAGAAAAAGTGAAAAGGAGATTGAGCAAACAAGCAAGAGTGAAAGTGAGAATGAACTGAAAAGCAAGAGTGAAGCTCAAGTGAAAGTGAGATTGAGCTCAAAAGCAAGAGTGAAGATGAGATTGAGAAGAAAAGAAATAGTTAGAATAAGACCTCAAGCACAAGAGAGAATGAGTTGAAAAATAATTGTGAGGTCGAGAGTACAAAAAAAGATGAAGAAAAAGAGAGTGACAGAAAAAAAGAGAGTGAAAAGAAAAAAAGAGTGTAAAAGGAAAAAAGAGAGTGAAAAAGAAAAAAAGAGTGGAAAGAAAAGAGAGTGTGAAGAAAGTGACAGAAAAACAAAGAGAAAATTGAGTTTTTATTCTAAGGCAAGTCTTAATCCTAACGAACTTGACGTATGTTTGCCTAGTATTGTTGTCTCTTTGTTGCAGGGATATGAGGTCGTGTTTCCTAGCGGTGTGTTTAGTGGATTACCACCTATTAGGGAGAGAGCACTACATGGATTTTGTGCTAGGTGCGACAATCCCTACCCAACCTTTCTTTGAAGAACATGAGTCCTTGACACACTTGAAAGGACAAAGTAAGTTGTTAACTATTATGCGTGCTAAGCGGGAGGATTGTATTGAGACTTTTCCTCTTGTATTCAAATACACACAAGGTATGAAAACTTTTGTGGTTGATGGTTTAGCAAGAAGGTATGTACTTATCTTCATTTTAGTTGCAAAATTGTTGAAACTTGAATATGATAAGGAATTGCATGCTAATGATTATGACTTTGCTAGTGTGTATGGAACATGTGAGAAAGTATCGTTTGGTAAGTTCTATAAACTAGATTGGTACTTGTATAGAAAGAATAGATTTTGTATACCTACTAGTTTTATGCGTAACTTGCTTGTGTGTGATGGACATGGTGGTTTGTTGGGTAACCATGGTGTAAGGAAGACTTTTGTTGTGTTGCATGAACGTTTGTGGGAATATCATTTGCCTTTCAATGACGTGTTGCATGAACGTTTGTAGAAGTATCAATTGTCATTCATTGATGTGTTGCATGAATGTTTGTGGGAGTATCTTTTGCCTTTCATTGAAGTGTTACATGAACGTTTGTGGAAGTATCATTTGTCATTCATTGATGTATTGCACGAACGCTTTTGGGAGTATCATTTGCCATACATTGACGTGTTGCACGATCGTTTGCGGGAGTATCATTTGTATTTCATTGAGTTTGCATATAATTGGAGTGGTCATTCTGGGGAAAATAAGATTTCAGACATGTTGCATGAACGTTTATGGGAGTATCATTTGCCATTCATTGACTTGTTGCATGAACGTTTGCGGGAGTATTATTTGTATTTCGTTGAGTTTGCATATAATTGGAGTGGTCATTCCGGTGAAAATAAGATTTCAGACATGTTGCATGAACGTTTATGGGAGTATCATTTGCCATTCATTGACTTGTTGCATAAACGTATATGGGAATATCATTTGCCATCCATTGAGTTTGCATATTGGAGTGGTCATTTTGGTTCGAGGAAGACTTTAGATGTGCTTCATGAACGTTTGTGGGAGTATTGTTTGACATTCATTGAGTTTACATATAATTGGAGTGTTCATGCCACTACTAAATTTTCAGTCATTGAAATTGTTTATAGACTTAATCAATTTCCTCCTTTAGATTTAAAGTCTTCACCAGTTGATGATATGGGTAGCTTGGATGGACTATTCCAAATTCTTGAACAAATTAATGAAAATGCATATCTAATGGATCTTCAAGGTAAGTATCATGTTTCTACTATTTTCAATGTTACTAACCACTTTCCCTTTGATCCAGGTGGAGATTCGAGGTCGAATCCTTTTGAAGAGAGGGGGAATGATGGGAACCAAGATGGGCCTAGTCTTAAAGATCATTTGCAACTTCTAGATGGGCCAAGAAGATCAAGGAGGCAATGCAAAGATTGATGCAATCCACTTGGGACAAGTTTAGCAAGAGCCCAACATTCAAGATGGGGCTTGAAAGATGAAGATCCAGTTTTAATTCATTTGATTAGCTACGGAAGAGGGCAACGACAAGACTTAAAGGCTTTGAGCTCTTGAAGGGTTTCAACTTATTTAATTCATTTAAATAACTTATGTTATTAGTTTAGAATAATTGAGTTTATTATGGGAAGCATTGAAGGGGGCTTATGCAAGGGCATGTTGGGAAATTTATTATTTTATTGAACTAGGGTTAGGGTTACTGTAGCCGAGTTACTGTAGTGCGGCACTGTAGCCGCGGCACTGTTCATCAAGGGGCACTTTTGGAAGATGGGGGTTTATTTTGGCTAGGGTTTCATTAGGTTTTGCTTTAAATACACTATGTAGCCTCATTCTAATCAGTTAATGAAGTTTATGAAATTTGATGAATTTATTCATTGTGAGTTGAGTTTTACTCTTGTTTTTTATTGAACTTTTGAACTTATCAAAGGTAAATCACAACATTTGTGGCGTTCCTCCTTTATAATCTGGGTTCTTGAGACGGGTTCTTCAACGGGTCTAGATTTTAATGTAATCTAGGTTCTTGAAACGAGTTCTCATCGGGTCTAGGTTCTCCATCCATTGACTTGAGTTTGGATTTCTTGGGGAGTTTTCAAATTGACTGTGGGTTCAAGGGATTTCATTCCCACGGGTTCATATTACCTTGTGCATGGGCGCCATGTGGCATCTTGCTTCTTTTGCCTTGGCCGAAATCCCGCCTCTTCTTCTTCCCTTATCATTGCTTCTCTTGGAAATGCCAAAGGACACTTCCTTTCTAGCATGGATGAAAAAAGTGGCGAGCTTCTAGCCCTAGTCAAAACCCTAAAGCCCTCTTTCTTCCTTTTTATGGTCTAAGTTCAATGTACCTTTTGCTTGGGACAAAACGGGGCGTGTAGATCCTTATGGCCAAAACCCTAAATTCCCTCATCATGATTAGAACCTTCTATGATCCCTAGGGCTTATACATGGATGCCAATCGACATGTGGCGTGTGTGGCTCCTCCAAAAACCAAAGATCCCTTGGCCTTCTTTTCTTGAAACTCAAAGATCCCTTTTTTTTTTTTAAAGAGAAGAATGTCACATGTCCAAGAGTGACTCTAGCCCAAGTTTATTGGAAAGAGCCCTCACTTATGGCGGAGGAAAACTGTGGCAAACCAGGACATTTATTAAAGAAATCCATATAAAGAATAACAAATAAGCAAGACCAAACGGAAACACTTTTGTCATGTAAAAACCTCAAAAAGCAACTAACTACTGAAACATAGCCTCCACAAATTACCTCCTTCTTAATCACAACAGTCCACATTTATCCAAACACATAATCCCTTTAAGTTCCCTTGGAATGTTATCAGACATATACTCCTGCGTAACACCATTGTTGCCACATTTAGCAAGCCAGTCCGCAGCTTTATTTCCCTCTCTAAACACATGTTTAAACCGAATGTTAAGGCCTCGAATGAGCGAGATTTTCTCTTCCAAAAAATCCTCCTAATACCAAACCTGGCAGCATCCTTTCTCCAGCCAATTCACAACCAAAGACAAGTCTAATTCATAGCCCTGCATCTACGCAAACCAAACAAAACCCCCAACAACTCAGCTTTATTGTTAGAGCCAAAGCCAATATATTCATAATAGGCAAAAACAAGAGTGCCCTCATGGTTTCGTAGCAGGCCCCCAACACCCAACTCTCCCGGATTCTCCAAGCTACTACCATCAACATTTAATTTTAACCAACCCAACTCTGGTTTGTCCCAAGATACTGCAATAAAATTTCTTTGCAAAGGGATAACAGCCAGCAAATTTAAATCCTCTAAAATTGCTTGGTCATGTTGATGCAAATTTCTTGACTACCCGAGTCACAAACCGACCCAATGAAGCCAGTATTTAACCTCCCTCCACAAAACATTAAAACAATCTTTGTGTCCCTCCATACATGCCGAACACCTCCACATCCAAAGATTCCATGTTAAAATACATGGAACCATACCAATCAAATTACCGACCATTGATGACTTCTTTGTTCTTTGAAACCAAGCTTCAACTATTGCCAACCAAGACCGATTAGCCACATAGGGAACTCCCAAGAAAATAGAGCACATTTGCCAAAGCCTTGCAGCAACATGACCACTGTATAGAACATGATTCAGGTCTTCAAAGTAGCTCTGTGGACAGCATTCACATTTTGAGACTATCTGTAACACCCCGCTTAACTAACTCTTGATTAACCCTTAAGTACTCTAGATTAGGCTTTTAATTATGGCTTAATCACTTTCATTAAGGTTGATAGTAGGATTAGCATTAATGTTGGTACTTAGTGTTAATGAGCTAAGGATTAGAGAAACAAGCCCATTAGTAATTTTGGTGAGGCTTTTTAGGACCCAAGTACATTCATGGGCCTAGCCCAAGAAAACCTTGAGCCAAGCCCTTAGAAAATCAAGACTAGTCTTGGCCCAAATATAGGAAGGCATAAGGCTTTTGGTGTAGATTGGACCCTTGACCCCTTTTCAAGCTCATATGGCCCAAAGCCATGTTTTGACTCATTTTACCATTTAAAAAACCAAAGGCCCAATACACCATACCATTGGTTTCATTAAGCTCAAATCACACTCAAAGTACCCAAATTAAGTTTTGAAAATTGGCTAAGGCCATTAACCAACATACTTGAGGTTAGTGTACTTTAAGCCATGCCTTGAAGCTTAATCATGCTTAATCTTTTCTTAAACTTTTTAATTCAAATTTTCTTGAATTAATACTCCCTCAAACCATGATTACACAATTTTAATACCCTAGCTAAACCATTCCACATGCCATTAAGAAAAATGACATAACAAGCCCAAACCAAGCTTCAATCGGTTTTGTGCATTGCCCTTTGTAATGCTTGGACTATTTTGCCCTTGGGCCCAACATTTTTGTGGCTTATCCTCAAGGGTAATATGGTCCTTAAACACCTTATGAGACCCTCCCAAACTCAGTTTGAGCCGACGAAATTGGTTGTATCAACCAACTCAAAGAACCAAACCAGGTGCACCTTGGTCTAGTCTGTGTAGGAACCAATTGAATTGAGTTTGAACCAGCCTTTTGCCATGGTTTCACCACCACCCCACGCCACCTCCTTCTCCACCCAATCACTAAGAAGTACCATGACCATCATGAAGGATTTTGACTTATTTTTGCTGCCCAAAAAGATCCAAAACCGAACTGATTTTCTACCACCACAAAACCACCTTCATCCACCTGTTTTCAAGGCTGGTTTGAGGGATTTTCTACCATCCAAATGATGCCCCACGACTTGGAGTGATAGGAACCAAGGTGGGCCTACACTTAAAGATCCTTTACAAGTTCCAGATGGGCCAATTACAAGATCAAGGGCCAAGAAGATCAAGGAAGCAATGCAAGGATTGGTGCAATTCACTTGGGATGAAGCCAGCAAGAGCCCAACACTCAAGATGGGTCTGAAAGAAGAAGAACCAGTTTTGATCCACTTGATTCAAGCTGTGGAAGACATAACTTAGAGATACGGCCTATTGTTATTGGAGGCTTCTAGTTTGGTTAAATGATTTATTTTATTAGTTTAGAATAAGTGGGCTTGAAGATGCTTGGCTCACATGTCTTATTTCTTATGAACTATGTTTTTGGGAAGGCCTTGTATTTTGGCCAAGGGCTTATTTGGAAAGTTACTTTTTAAGAATTAGGGTTTCTCAATTTATTGTAGGGGTTACTGTAGCCGCGCGTACTGTAGCCGGCACTGTTCATCAAGGGTAATTTTGGGTAAAAGGGGCTTTATTTTGGCTAGGATTTTGATTAGGTTTGGGTTTAAAAACTCTTTGTAGCCTCATTTGACACATTAGACAATATTGAATTTTATTTGTGAGTTGAGTTTTCTCCTCTTGTTCTTGATTGAACTCTTGAACTTATCAAAGGTAAATCACAACCTTTGTGGCGTTCCTCCTTTGTAATCTGGGTTCTTGAGACGGGTTCTTCAACGGGTCTAGATTTTAATATAATCTAGGTTCTTGAAACGGGTTCTCATTGGGTTTAGATTCTCCATCCTTGACTTGATTTTTGGCTTTCATTGGGGAGTTTTGGCTTTCAATGGAATTCATTCTCACGGGTTTATATCATTTCGCATGCATAGGCACAACATCACAAAGCACCTCATCATGATACTTCCCAATAGAAAAAGTAACTAACACTTGTTTATCCACCCTAACCTCTCCACTCATTCAACCACTGCAATTTGTATGGTCTAGAGTGTTTTAAGGTTGGTAAATTCAATTTTTCAACCAAAGTAGTGCTAGCCACATTAGTACAACTCCCTCCATCAATGATCATACTACATACCTTATTGTTGACATGGCATCTAGTATGGAAAATATTCTCTCTCTGTTGCGCTGCATCATCCACCTTAATGTGTGCATTAAGAGCACGCCTGGCAACAAGAGACTCACCTGTCACAGGGTATACCACTCCATCATCATCCAACTCGGGCACCTCATCACTATCATCCTCACTCTCAGTCATCACCTCCCAATTGTCACGCATAATCATCACCCTCCTATTTGGACATTGAGAAGCAATGTGCCCTGAACCATTTTGGACATTGTCACGCATAATCATCACACTTAAAACATTTGATATCTCTATTCCGTGAAGGTTGGGATTCTACCTTGGGTTTGTTGCTAGTTCCCTCATCTTTTCCCTTAGGTGGTTCGGTCTTTCTCTTTGCTTCAGCTGGATCATTCCTATCCCATTTTGATTTCCAAGTAGTGCTAGAAACCGAAGTGTACCTTGCTGTCCCTTTTCTCTTTAATTAATTGCCTCTCCACTTTCATAGCCATGTGCACCATGTCCTCTATCTCCACATAATGCTGCAATTCAATTACATTGGCTATGTCCCTATTCAACCCACTCAAAAATCTAGCCATGGTGGCCTCTCGATCCTCCTCTACATTAGCCCGAATCATTGCCACCTCCATCTCCTTATGGTAATCCTCCACACTCTTAGACCCCTGTGTAAGATTTTGTAATTTCTGGTAAAGGTCTCTATAGTAATGGCTTGGAACAAATCTCCGCCTCATGAGAGATTTCAACTCTCCCCATGTCTCTATAGGTCTCTCATAATTCCTCCTCCTATTGGTCACTAATTGATCCCACCAAATAATAGCATAATCAGTTAACTCAATTACCGCCAACTTCACTTTCTTCTCCTCGGAGTAATTATGGCAATCAAACACCAACTCTATTTTTTTCTCCCACTCTAGATAAACCTCAGGGTCAGTTCTACCTTGGAAAGATGGTATTTTCATTTTGATGCTACCAAGGTCTCTATCTACACCATCTTGAACCCTTAGATTCTCCTCAAGTCCTCTTTCATGCCTAAGTCTTCTATTTCTACCCGACCCAACGTCAGATACAAAGTCTTCCTCATCCTCACCATTTCCTTCATTCTCATACTGATTTTCAACTCTATGCTCACGTCGCCTCCTGTCCCTCCCACCTTGTAGATTTCTAATCGCTGCTTCTTGATGATCCATCCTATCCCTCACTTCACCCAACACCAAGTTCAACCGCTCAAACTGTTGTTGCATGGCTTGCAACACAAAGGATGTATTATCTGCCCTCCCCCATGGTGATGCGCTACTCCGATGAGACATTATCAAGTGCTACACAAAAGAATGTTAGTGGCAAAAAAAAAAAAAAATGTAAACCTCACACACTCCCTTACGTGTTTTACACTCGAATAATGACACTCCACTCGTGTTTCACTCCTAATTGGCTTTTTTTTTTTCGATAATAGTCTCACCCTCTCTTGCCTTTTACCTCAAAAGTTTTCCCACTCAAGTTCTTTAAGAACTAATTGACTCAATCAAGACAAAACAACCTTATTTTATCCCAACTAGTAATTAGGTCCAAGAAACAAGAACAAGAGAAACACAGAAGCAATGAAAGAAAGAAAATGGCACGTGAATCAAGGAAATTATATGAATGAAACAGTAACTATAAGACAAGATACCAACTAGAATCACCCCTTTTGATGATAAGGCTGAAGAAAAGATCTTGGGATTTTTTTTTTTTCTTTTCCTTTCTTTTCTTTTCTTTTCTTTTCTTTTCAATCACAAATAGCAATATTCAATTGTGAAAATCAAGCAATTGAATTCAAGCACGACAATGAAGTAGAAGAGAATCAATGGAACAGCACTCCAAGCAACAGATAAACTTAAAGATGCAGGAAACCCTAGAATTTTGAAACCCTAGGTGATGCAAATTTCAGCCAAACCCAAAACCCTAACAATTTCGGCAGCCTACTTTTTGTTTCTATTTTTTTTTGGAAACCCTAGAACAATGAAGCCCTAGAATTAATTTAAGGATGCAAGAATTAAAAGATAGAATCAGACCTGATTGGAAACCTTACTCTGAATACCAAATGATATGAACCCGTGGGAATGAATTCCCTTGAACCCACAATCAATTTGAAAACTCCCCAAGAAAGCCAAAAATCAAGTCAAGGATGGAGAATCTAAACCCAAAGAGAACCCGTTTCAAGAACCTAGATTATATTAAAATCTAGACCCGTTGAAGAACCCGTCTCAAGAACTCAGATTACAAAGGAGAAACGCCACAAAGGTTGTGATTTACCTTTGATAAGTTCAAAAGTTCAATCAAGAACAAGAGGAGTAAAACTCAACTCACAATGAATAAATTCATCAAATTTCATAAACTTCCTAAACTCATTAGAATGAGGCTACATAGAGTATTTAAAGAAAAACCTAATGAAACCCTAGCTTAAAATAAACCCCCATCTTCCAAAAGTGCCCCTGGATGAACAGTATCGCGGCTACAGTGCCGCGCTACAGTAGCTCGGCTACAGTAACCCATACCTAGTTCAATAAAATAATAACTTTCCCAACATGCCCTTGCATAGGCCCCCTTAAGTGCTTCCCATAATAAACTCAATTATTCTAAACTAATAACATAAGTTCTTTAAATCAATTAAATAAGTTGAAACCCTTCAAGAGCTCAAAGTCTTTAAGTCTTGTCGTTGCCCTCTTCTGTAGCTAATCAAATGAATTAAAAACTGGATCTTCATCCTTCAAGCCCCATCTTGAATGTTGGGCTCTTGCTAAACTTGTCCCAAGTAGATTGCATCAATCCTTGCATTGTCTCCTTGATCTTCTTGGCCCATCTGGAAGTTGCAAATGATCTTTAAGACTAGACCCATCTTGGTTCCCATCATTCCCCCTCTCCTCAAAAGGATTCGACCTCGAATCTCCACCTGGATCAAAGGGAAAGTGGTTAGTAACATTGAAAATAGTAGAAACAGGATACTTACCTGGAAGATCCATTAGATATGCATTTTCATTAATTTGTTCAAGAATTTGGAATAGTCCATCCAAGCTACCCATATCATCAACTGATGAAGATTTTAAATCTAAAGGAGGAAATTGATTAAGTCTATAAACAATTTCAATTGGTGAAAATTTAGTAGTGGCATGAACACTCCAATCATATGTAAACTCAATGAATGGCAAACAATACTCCCACAAATGTTCATGAAGCACATCTAAAGTCTTCCTCGAACCAAAATGACCACTCCAATATGCAAACTCAATGAATGGCAAATGATACTCCCGCAAACGTTCATGCAACATGTCAATGAATGGCAAATTATACTCCCATAAACGTTCATGCAACATGTCTGAAATTTTATTTTTACCAGAATGACCACTCCAATTATATGCAAACTCAATGAAATACAAATGATACTCCCGCAAACGTTCATGCAACACATCAATGTATGGCAAATGATACTCCCACAAACGTTCGTGCAATACATGAATGAATGACAAATGATACTTCCACAAACATTCGTGTAACACGTCTTTGAATGGCAAATGATATTCCCACAAACATTCATGCAACACAACAAAAGTCTTCCTTACACCAAGGTTACCCAACAAACCACCATGTTCATCACACACAAGCAACTTAAGCATAAAACTAGTAGGCACACAAAATCTATTCTTTCTAAACAAGTACCAATCTAGTTTGTAGAACTTACCAAAAGATGCTTTCTCACATGTTCCATACATACTAGCAAAGTCATCATCATTAGCATGCAATTCCTTATCATATTCAAGTCTCAACAATTTTGTATCTAAAATGAAGACAATGACATACCTTCTTGCTAAAGCATCAACCACAAAATTTATCATGCCTTGTGTGTATTTGAATACATGAGGAAAAGTCTCAATACAATCCTCCCGCTTAGCATGCATTCTAGTCAACAACTTACCTTATCCCTTTAAGTGTGTCATTGACTCATGTTTTTCCAAGAAAGGTCGGTTAGGAATTGTCGCACCTGGCACAAAATCAATGTAGTGCTCTATTTCTCTAATAGGTGGCAATCCACTAAACACACCGCTAGGAATCATGACCTTATATGCCTGCAACAAAGAAACAACAACACAAGACAAAGAGTCATTATATTCATTAGTATAAAAGCTTGCCTTAGCATAAAAACTCACTTTTGTCTTTTTATTTCTCTCTACAATCTCTCTTTCTTTTTCCTCTTGTGGCTCCACTCTTTTTTCTTGACTCTCAACCACCTCTCTATTTTCTTTTTCTCTCTCTCTCTTTCTTTTGATGTTTCGGCTTCATTCTCTTTTTTCCTCTCACTCTCTTTGTTTTTTTCACTCTCTGTTTTTCTTTCAGTCTCCTCTTTTTTTGAACTTTCGGCCTCACAATTGTTTTTCAACTCATTCTCTATTTTTCTTGAGATTTCAACCTCACCCAAATCTTTTCCCTTTGGTGGTTCGGTCTTCCCCTTTGCTACAGCTTGATCATTTTTGTCCCACTTTGGTTCCAATGAGTACTAGAAACCGAAGTATACCATGATGTACCCCTTCCTTTTAGCCGTCTCTCCCCCTTCATAGCCATGTGTACCATATCTTCTACCTCCTTATAATGTTGCAACTCAACTACATTGGCTATCTCCCTATTCAACCCACTCAAAAATCTTGTCATCGTGGCCTCCCGATCCTCCACTACATTGGCCCGAATCATAGCCACCTTCATCTCCTTATGGTAATCCTCTACACTCCTAGACCCCTGTATAAGATTTTGTAGTTTTTTGGTAGAGGTCTCTATAGTAGTGGCTAGGTACAAATCTCCGCCTCATGATAGCTTTCAACTCTCTCCATGTTTCTACAGGCCTCTCAAGATTCTTCCTCCTATTGGATACTAATTGATCCCACCAAATAATCGCATAATCAGTGAACTCAATTACAGCCAACTTCACCTTCTTCTCCTCAGAATAATTATGACAATCAAACACCAACTCTATTCTTTTCTCCCACTCTAAATAAACTTCAGGGTCAATTCTACCTTGGAATGATGGTATTTTCATTTTGATGCTCCCAAGGTTCTTATCTACTCTATCTCGACCCCCTGAGTTTGCCCTAAGGCCTCCTCCATGCCTTCTATCTCTCTCACCTTGCAAATTTCTAATCACTGCTTCTTGATTATCCATACTTTCCCTCACTTCACCTAACACCAAGTTCAATCGCTCAAACTGTTGTTGCATGGCTTGCAACACAAAGGATGAGTTATCTGCCATCCCCTTTGGTGAAAAGTCACTTCTATGAGACATCATAATATGCTGCATAAAAACAATGTTAGTGGAAAACCTTACACACTCCCTTACGTGTTTACACTCGAATAATGGCACTCCACTCGTGTTTCACTCTTAATTGGCTTTTTCCCGATAATAGTCTCACACTCTCTTGCCTTTTACCTCAAGAGTTTTCTCACTCAAGTTCTTTCAGAACTAGTTGAACTAAATCAAGATAATACAACCTTGTATTATTCCAACCAGTAGTATAGATGAAAGAAACAAGGAATGAATAAAATGACACGAGACTCAAGGAATTTATACGAGGGAAAGAGTAATTATAAAACAAGACACCAACTAGCAAGTTGTATTCAGCTCCTATGATGATAATAACTCAATCAACAAATGCTTTCTTTCTCTTTGTTGTAACTATATAGCAACTTTGAATATCCTACCTTCTCTTCTCTTCTTCTGTTTTTTTTTTTTTCGAATTTTCTTTTCTTTTCCTTTCTTTTCTTTTCTTTTCTTTTCTTTTCTTTTCCTTTCCTTTCTTTTCTCAAATTCAATCACAAATAGCAATATTCAATTGTGAAAATCAAGCAATTGAATTCAAGTACGACAATGATGTAGAAGAGAATCAATGGAACAACACTCCAAGCAACAGATAAACTTAGAGATGCAGGAAACCCTAGAATTTTGAAACCCTAGGTGATGCAAATTTCAGCCAAACCCAAAACCCTAACAATTTCGGCAGCCTACTTTTTGTTTCAATTTTTTTTTTTTGGAAACCCCAGAACAATGAAGCCCTAGAATTAATTTAAGGATGCAAGAATTAAAAGATAGAATCAGACCTGATTGGAAACCTTGCTCTGAATAACAAATGATATGAACCCGCGGGAATGAAATCCCTTGAACCCACAATCAATTTGAAAACTTCCCAAGAAAGCCAAAAATCAAGTCAAGGATGGAGAACCTAGACCCGATGAGAACTCGTTTCAAGAACCTAGATTATATTAAAATCTAGACCCGTTGAAGAACCCGTCTCAAGAACCCAGATTATAAAGGAGGAACGCCACAAAGGTTGTGATTTACCTTTGATAAGTTCAAAAGTTCAATCAAGAACAAGAGGAGTAAAACTCAACTCACAATGAATGAATTCATCAAATTTCATAAACTTCCTAAACTCATTAGAATGAGGCTACATAGAGTATTTAAAGAAAAACCTAATGAAACCCTAGCTTAAAATAAACCCCCATCTTCCAAAAGTGCCCCTGGATGAACAGTATCGCGGCTACAGTGCCGCGCTACAGTAGCTCGGCTACAGTAACCCTAACCTAGTTCAATAAAATAATAACTTTCCCAACATGCCCTTGCATAGGCCCCCTTAAGTGCTTCCCATAATAAACTCAATTATTCTAAACTAATAACATAAGTTTTTTAAGTCTTGTCGTTGCCCTCTTCCGTAGCTAATCAAATGAATTAAAAACTGGATCTTCATCCTTCAAATCTTGAATGTTGGGCTCTTGCTAAACTTGTCCCAAGTAGATTGCATCAATCCTTGCATTGTCTCCTTGATCTTCTTGGCCCATCTGGAAGTTGCAAATGATCTTTAAGACTAGACCCATCTTGGCTCCCATCACCCCCTCTTAGAGATCAAAAGAGTCCAAACCGAGTGAGTTTTGGTGAGTTCTTGAGTGATCTTGTGTAAGGCAGTCTAGAGAGCTTGGAAGACCACGAAATTTGTAACTTTTCTTCCTTTTGATATTAGCTAGCATTTCAAGCTTTAGTTCCAAGTGTTGGTACTAAATTTAGTTGAGTTTTGAGAAGGTTATGATGCTTAATGCAAAACCGGGTCAATTAAAGGAAGGTTTGAATGATTGAATGTTTTTAATTGGAAATTTAGCTATGGCATGTCCTAAGCATGATTTTTTATGATCTATCATTATCCTAAAATGATTGTGGAAGGTTAAATTTTTTATTAGAATCATGTCATGATAGGTTTTAAATCTATCATGTTTTGATCATCAAGCATGAATCGATTTTAAGCATATTGGTGATTAAGAATTTCTTAGCTTTGATTAAGTGTTGGGATGAACTTGATTACTCAAGGGTTAGACTTCATAATGTCCCTAAAGATGTTAGTGATCATTAATGATTAAAGAAAATGTCATATGCATGCATTCATAGGGATCAATAGTTGAAAATACACATAGGTATCAACTAGGATGCGTGCCACGGGTTGGGACTAATTGGACAAGTTCCACTTTGAATTTTGAAAATCAAAGGGCATAGATGGTTTTAGAATGCCAAACAAATGAAGTCCATGAAAGTTGGTTAAATTTGGAATTCGTTTGCAATTAGTGAAAATTTAGACCTAAATGTCAATGTTTGAAAGTGGGTACTTTTGTAAATACTCAAAATTTTGAAACATTTGATTTTGAACCTATCCATAAGATTATTAACCCTAACTTAGTATGCACACGATTTACGCAGCTACGGCCCTAATTTCGAATTTCTCCAGAAGTTTGTAAGATGGCCTCTAACTTATACCTTGATAAATTTCTTATGAATTATTGATAAATGCTTCATTTATTCTTCAATTATCATTTTGAGCATAAATTATCATGTTATATGAAATATTGAGTGCATACTTACATAACATATGAAATTTTCACCATATTTGCATATTACATTTATAAATGTCATTTTTGCATGAAATTTACTACATATGCACATGTCATGAAAAATATTTTATTAAAGCATAGCATGAAAATCATTTTTGTCACAGCCCCAAATGCCAAGATGGGGGGGAATTATCCTGGTGGAACTCATTTGTCCACTCTGGAGTGTTTAATAATGGAGTAGTAACCCCTGGGTTGACAGAGAACAGTAAACAGGTTTCGAAAGGGTTCTTTTTAAAGAACGCCAGAGCGAAGTCAATATGTTATTACACCTAACGCTAGTCGGTGTGCACGCTATAATTTTTATGATGTTATGTTATTTACCAATGCATTGAGAACGAATCTATAGACAACGTAGTTTCAACGTAAGTTATACTACGGTCACCGACAGCTACTCACAGTGCATATGGGGAACTGTGACACTACCATACGTTATATTATTAATTAAGATAATGATGTATGTCTATGATGAAGGAAATTTATGATGAAATTTTTATGAAGAAGTTATGTCTTTAAAAAAAAAGATGATGAAATTACTTACTGAGTAAGAACCCGTGTCTCCATATTTAAAAAAAATATATTGAGGAATCTGGATGAGAGACATGCATACTGATTTTCTGCATCACATGCATTGCATATTTATTATTTTTCATGATTGATTTATTTTTGTGTCAGTTAGTTGTTTAACTTACTGAGATTTCAAGTAATATGATGGGAACCAAGGTGGGCCTAGTCTTAAAGATATGTTGCAAGTTCCAGATAAGCCAAATACAAGTTCAAGGGCTTAAACAATGAAGATTATGCTTTGATTCATTTCATAAGCTATGGAAAGGGCAACAACATGACTTATAGGCTTTTGACACTTGAAGGATTTCAACTTATTTAATTAATTTCAAGGACCTATTTTATTTGCTTAGAATAACTGGGTTTATGCCTATGTAAGGGCATGTTGGGAAAGTTATTATTTTATTGAACTAGGGTTAGGGTTACTGTAGCCGAGTTACTGTAGCGCCATACAGTAGCTGCGGCACTGTTCACTCAAGCACAAGATAGAATGAGTTGAAAAATAATTGTGAAGTAGGGAGTACAAAAAAAGATGAAAAAAAAAGAGAGTGACAGAAAAAAAGAGAGTGAAAAGAAAAAATAGTGTGAAAGGGAAAAAGAGAGTGAAAAAGAAAAAGATAGTGGAAAGAAAAGAGAGTGTGAAGAAAGTGAGAGAAAAACAAAGAGAAAAATGACTTTTTATGCTAAAGCAAGTCTTAATCCTAACGAACTTGACGTATGTTTGCCTAGTATTGTTGTCTCTTTGTTGCAGGGATATGAGGTCGTGTTTCCAAGTGGTGTATTTAGTAGATTGCCACCCATTAGGGAGATAGAGCACTACATTGATTTTGTGTCAGGTGCAACAATTCCTAACCGACCTTTCTTGGAAGAACATGAGTCATTGACACACTTAAAGGGACAAGGTAAGTTGTTGACTATAATGCATGCTAAGCGGGAGGATTGTATTGAGACTTTTCCTCATGTATTCAAATACACACAAGGTATGGAAACTTTTGTGGTTGATGCTTTAGCAAGAAGGTATGTACTTATCTTCATTTTAGATGCAAAATTGTTGAAACTTGAATCTGATAAGGAATTGCATGCTAATGATGATGACTTTGCTAGTGTGTATGGAACATGTGAGAAAACATCGTTTGGTAAGTTCTATAAACTAGATTGGTACTTGTTTAGAAAGCACATTTGTGGAAAGCATCGTTGTGTACCTACTAGTTTTATGCGTAAGTTGCTTGTGTGTGATGGACATGGTGGTTTGTTGGGTAACCATGGTGTAAGGAAGACTTTTGTTGTGTTGCATGAACGTATGTGGGAATATCATTTGCCTTTCAATGACATGTTGCATGAACATTTGTGGAAGTATCAATTGTCATTCATTGATGTGTTGCATGAATGTTTGTGGGAGTATCATTTGCCTTTCATTGAAGTGTTACATGAACGTTTGTGGAAGTATCATTTGTCATTCATTAACATGTCGCATGAACGTTTGTGGGAGTATTGCTTGCCATTCATCGAGTTTTCATATAATTGGAGTGATCATTGTGTTGTAAAAAAAACTTTAGGTGTGTTTCAGGAACGTCTGTGGGAGTATCATTTGCCATACATTGACCTGTTGCATGAACGTTTGTGGGACTATCATTTGTCTTTCATTGAGTTTGCAAATATTTGGAGTAGTCATTCTGGTGTTAAGAAAATATTAGACATTTTGCATGAACATTTATGTTGGTCTAAGATGAAGAGAGATGTCAATTGTATTTGTGGCAGGTGCATTACATACAGAAAGGCCAAATTTATACTTTTGCCACAAAGGTTGCATACGCCCTTACCTATTCCTAGTGAGTCATGTGTAGACATATCTATGGACGTTGTTTTGGGGCTGCCTAGGAAATAAAGGAGTAGAAATTCTATTTTTGTGGTTATGGATGGATTTATAAAGTTTGCATATAACAGGACCATGCATACTACCACTTTATATTCTCCTTTTGAAATTGTTTGTAGACTTAATCTATTTACTTCTTTAGATTTAATGTCTTTATCTGTTGACAACAGGAGTAGCTTGGATGGATGTTCTTAAATTCTTGAACAAGTTAATGACAATGCATATGAAATCAATGATAATGTTACTAACATTTTTCCCTTTGATCTAGGTGGAGATTCGAGGTCGAATCCTTTTGAGGAGAGGGGGAATGATGGGAACCAAGGTGGGCCTAGTCTTAAAGATATGTTGTAAGTTCCAGATGGGCCAAATACAAGTTCAAGGGCTTAAACAATGAAGATTATGCTTTGATTCATTTCATAAGCTATGGAAAGGGCAACAACATGACTTATAGGCTTTGGACACTTGAAGGATTTCAACTTATTTAATTAATTTCAAGGACCTATTTTATTTGCTTAGAATAATTGGGTTTATGCCTATGTAAGGGGCATGTTGGGAAAGTTATTATTTTATTGAACTAGGATTAGGATTACTGTAGCTGAGTTACTGTAGCGCCATACTGTAGCGGCGGCACTGTTCACTCTGGGGTATTTTTGAGAGATGGGGTTTTATTTTATCTATGGTTTTAATTAGGTTTTGGTTTAAATACTCTTTGTAGCCTCATTTTCAGAAGTTTATGAAATTTATGAAATTTGATGAATTTATTCATTGTGAGTTGAGTTTTACTCCTCTTGTTCTTAATTGAACTTTTGAACTTATCAAAGGTAAATCACAACCTTTGTGGCATTCCTCCTTTGTAATCTAGGTTCTTGAGACGGGTTCTTCAACAGGTCTAAATTTTAATATAATCTAGGTTCTTGAAACGGTTCTCATCGGGTCTAGGTTCTCCATTCACTGACTTGATTTTGGCTTTCTTGGAGAGTTTTCAAATTGACTGTGGGTTCAAGGGAATCTCGTTCCCGCGGGTTCATATCATATCACCCTTTATGGGATCACTAGGAATGATAGAAGTTGTGTCAGGAATCGACCAGGACGAGATTGATGGAGCACTGGGTTCGCATGATTGAGGAGGAGTCGGATCTGTAGAGGAAGCTGGACTTAATTTTGATGTTCATAACCCAAGTCTTTTATGCTATAGATCGCATCAAGAGAATGATATGACTTTGTATATAAGTCTATGCTACTTTAGTATTTCGAACATGATGATTATCTAATGAAGTTGGGATGTTTTAGTTATTCTAACATATTTTCACCTTAGCCTTTTATTTCCGCTGCGATTATTGCATACTTCTAGTTGCATACTTGGATGCATTGCATATTAACTGTCATGAACGGGGGTATGTAACCTTGTGTTGCATGTCCCGACGCTCTAAGTCTCTTTCCATCCCAAGCGAGGATTGGGGGTGTCACACTATCAGAATTCCAATGCGCCTAATCCACTCATCCACACTCAAGCTGTTAGTCATAGCCTTCCACAGAACAACAGAGAATTTGTTTGGCAAAGCTTAGTGCCAAATCGAGTCCGTCCATTGACGCTTCGGAACCGAAATACGAATCCAGTCCGTATGGCTGAAAATGGTCTTTCCCCTCCTTACAAGCTTCTCCGTTGCATCTTGCCAAGTGGTAAGTTGCTTGCCAAATCAAACTATCTCTTCCCAAGGTTCCAATGATTGAAGCTTAGGGAAACCTAAGGGTCTCTCTTTCTTAATTGGCGCCTCCTCCTTAAACCAAAAGCCTAATTTGGTTTTTAAAACTGTAAGTCCTTTAGTGGCTGAAATTCACTAGTCCCTTGGACCTCTTGTGGGATTGGGCGCCTATCTCATTAGAAAATGGTTGGGCCCTTGTCATTTATTAGGTTCTCGTTTTACCAATCCATTGGGGTAAGTTCTAATCGGACTAAGGTCAAAATAATAAAAGTAGTAGGCACGGACTTGCCTAAGTCCGGGTTGTCACACTGTGCAAGGTGTAATTGGCAACCAACAAGGTTACCACGAGCGCGTCATCAAGTAGGTATAACACCCCTTCACAATCTCTGTCACTAAAGTATATGGGAGTAAGCTTCTCGATTTTGGTCTGCTTCGGGGGTCTTCTATGTTGAAGATTTCTTTGTATCTGCCCCTTGGTGTGAGGCTTCCTGACAAACAATGATGCTTCACCCCTTACAAATCACCTTGTGATTGTCTTGATCTCGCCAATAGGTTGGTGCGGACGGGCTAGGCTGCGACAAAGGGTGCACCCCCATTTGACGCTCCTTTCCCTCTTGGGGCTTTCACTTCAATATCTCTCCACTAGGCTCATGCTCAGGGATGAAACACTCCAACTCCCTGTTCTCCCCACATTACCTATATCCTCTATCCCATTTACCTCTCGCTCTATGATAATCGCAGTAAAGATCCTTGTTTGCCCATTGCTTCCTCACCCCTACACGTTCATGCTTGAGATCGCTACTCTGGAACTCTGGTGGATTGCACGAGAGCCTCTTTCTTGCTTCTAATCATCATGATCGTTTCTCTTTCTTTCCTCCTTTGCTCGCCCTTTACTGTCTTTTCCAACCTCTTTCGCCTTTATACCCACGTTGTCCATGTGATGACCCTGACTTAGCCAAATCATCTCATATCTTTTAGTCACCCCTAATTTTAATTTTGGGCCATCAAAGAGGAGTACACTTAGAAATATCGGTCTTTTTTTGTAGTGCTTTGGGCATCCAAGCCCACAAGAAGGCCTAAAAGGCCCATAGGATTTTCGGCGACTAGAAGGAATTAGGGTTTGAAACCCTAGTTGGGGTCTAGAGTTAAGAAGGGAGGCACCACATGGTGTGTAACACCCCGCTCCTTCCTTCTGACGTACGTTCTTTCTTTCTGACGTAAGATTCCTTCCTTCTTACGTAAGCAAGTGTTGAGGACGGAAATTATGTAAACCGTCCGCCCCTTCTCTCTAACGACTGCGAGCCTCTTCATGCGTGCTGAACCCCTATGGCGTGTCTTCAAAGATATCATGTGATTTCTAGGGCACGCCCAGTGTTTTGAATGTGCTGGAAATATTTATAAAGAGTATGTCCAGTGTTATTAAACTAAACTTGATTTTAAATATGACAATTATAATATTCTTGAAGAGCTCCAAAAATATTATAATTGCCAGAAATCATTTTAATAATTTCAACTATTTTAGATATTATGGGATATAAATTATGTTAAAAGTTTTTATTAATTAAATGGTTTTATTCACTTTAATATGTTAAGTGAGACTTCATTATTTTATTAATGATGAAGGAATATTATTTTATAAACTAAAGTTAGTTTAAAATAATATTCTACCTTAATTACTCTAAGCATTTTTAATTAAGTTAATATTTATGCATTTTAAATCAGTGTTTTATTTCCCCATCATTAGATCGTTTTGAGGATCCCCAGACGAAGAGACTGGGTTAAATACCCAGACCCCCCTCCCTTTCTCCTTAGCTCTCTCTCTCTCCTCAGTCTCCCTCAAGCGTACGCAGTACGCTGCGTCTCTCCACGCCGATGCTCCATTCCACAGCCCGGCTGATATGAACCCGCGGGAACGAGATTCCCTTGAACCCACAGTCAATTTGAAAACTCCCCAAGAAAGCCAAAATCAAGTCAATGGATGGAGAACTTTGACCCGATGAGAACTCGTTTCAAGAACCTAGATTATATTAAAATCTAGACCCGTTGAAGAACCCGTCTCAAGAACCCAGATTACAAAGGAGGAACGGCACAAAGGTTGTGATTTACCTTTGATAAGTTCAAAAGTTCAATTAAGAACAAGAGGAGTAAAACTCAACTCACAATGAATAAATTCATCAAATTTCATAAACTTCATTAACTGATTAGAATGAGGCTACATAGAGTATTTAAAGCAAAACCTAATGAAACCCTAGCCAAAATAAACCCCCACCTTCCAAAAGTGCCCCTGGATGAACAGTGTCGCGGCTACAGTGCCGCGCTACAGTACTCTCGGCTACAGTAACCCTAACCCTAGTTCAATAAAATAATAACTTTCCCAACATGCCCTTGCATAGGCCCTCTTCAATACTTCCCATAATAAACTCAATTATTCTAAACTAATAACATAAGTTCTTTAAATGAATTAAATAAGTTGAAACCCTTCAAGAGCTCAAAGCCTTTAAGTCTTGTCGTTGCCCTCTTCCGTAGCTAATCAAATGAATTAAAACTGGATCTTCATCCTTCAACCCCATCTTGAATGTTGGGCTCTTGCTAAACTTGCCCCAAGTAGATTGCATCAATCCTTGCATTGTCTCCTTGATCTTCTTGGCCCATCTGGAAGTTGCAAATGATCTTTAAGACTAGACCCATCTTGGTTCCCATCATTCCCCCTCTCCTCAAAAGGATTCGACCTCGAATCTCCTCCTGGATCAAAGGGAAAGTGGTTAGTAACATTGAAAATAGTAGAAACATGATACTTACATTGAAGATCCGTTAGATATGCATTTTCATTAATTTGTTCAAGAATTTGGAATAGTCCATCCAAGCTACCCTTATCATCATCTGGTGAAGACTTTAAATCTAAAGGAGGAAATTGATTAAGTCTATAAACAATTTCAATTGGTGAAAATTTAGTAGTGGCATGAACACTCGAATCATATGTAAACTCAATGAATGGCAAACAATACTCCCACAAATGTTCATGAAGCACATCTAAAGTCTTCCTCGAACCAAAATGACCACTCCAATATGCAAACTCAATGAATGACAAATGATACTCTCATAAACGTTCATGCAACAAGTCAATGAATGGCAAATGATACTCCCATAAACGTTCATGCAACAAGTCAATGAATGGCAAATGATACTCCCATAAACGTTCATGCAACATGTCTGAAATCTTATTTTCACCAGAATGACCACTCCAATTATATGCAAACTCAATGAAATACAAATGATACTCCCGCAAACGATCGTGCAACACGTCAATGTATGGCAAATGATACTCCCACAAGCGTTTGTGCAATACATCAATGAATGACAAATTATACTTCCACAAACGTTCATGTAACACTTCAATGAATGACAATTGATACTTCCACAAACGTTCATGCAACACGTCATTGAAAGGCAAATGATATTCCCACAAACGTTCATGCAATACAACAAAAGTCTTCCATACACCATGGTTACCCAACAAACCACCATGTCCATCAGACACAAGCAAGTTACGCATAAAACTAGTAGGTATACAAAATCTATTCTTTATATACAAGTACCAATCTAGTTTATAGAACTTACCAAACGATACTTTCTCACATGTTCCATACACATTAGCAAAGTCATAATCATTAGCATGCAATTCCTTATCATATTCAAGTTTCAACAATTTTGTATCTAAAATGAAGATAAGTACATACCTTCTTGCTAAACCATCAACCACAAAAGTTTCCATACCTTGCGTGTATTTGAATACATGAGGAAAAGTCTCAATACAATCCTCCCGCTTAGCACGCATTATAGTTAACAACTTACCTTGTCCCTTCAAGTGTGTCAAGGACTCATGTTCTTCAAAGAAAGGTTGGGTAGGGATTGTCGCACCTAGCACAAAATTCATGTAGTGCTCTATCTCCCTAATAGGTAGTAATCCACTAAACACACCGCTAGGAAACACGACCTCATATCCCTGCAACAAAGAGACAATAATACTAGGCAAACATACGTCAAGTTCGTTAGGATTAAGACTTGCCTTAGCATAAAAACTCACTTTTATCTTTGTTTTTCTCTCACTTTCTTCACACTCTCTTTTCTTTCTACTCTCTTTTTCTTTTTCACTCTCTTTTTCCCTTTCACACTCTTTTTTCTTTTCACCCTCTTTTTTTCTGTCACTCTCTTTTTCTTCAACTTTTTTTGTACTCTCGACCTCACAATTATTTTTCAACTCATTCTCTCTTGTGCTTGAGGTCTTATTCTCACCCTCTTCTTTTTTCTCTCTCATTTTTCTTCCTTTCTCCATTTCGGTCTCACTATTTCTTTTCTTCTCAATCTCATCTTCACTCTTACTTTTCAGCTCAATCTCACTTTCACTCTTGCTTTTCAGCTCATTCTCACTTTCACTCTTGCTTGTTTGCTCAATCTCCTTTTCAATTTTTCTTTTTTGATCACTCTCATTTTCACTCTTTCTTTTTTGAGCAACCATACTTTTCAATTTCAATTGGTCCCCATGGACATGTGTTGGAGTTAAAGGAGCAAGTTTGATTGTTTTTCCATCATTTTCAAAACTGTACATGTTCCTTAACCCATCACGAATCACCTTCCTATCAAACTCCCATGGCTTCCCTAACAAAATATGACCAGCATGCATAGGCACAACATCACAAAGGACCATATCCTGATATTTCCCAATTGAGAAAGAAACTAGCACTTGCTTATTTACCCTAACCTTCCCACAATCACTCAACCACTGCATGTATGGTCTAGGGTGTTTCAAGGTACGTAAATTCAATTTCTCAACTAAAGTAGTGTTAGCCAAATTAATAGAACTCCTCAAATCAATGACCATACTACATACCTTGTTGTTGATGTGGCATCTAGTATGAAAAACGTTCTCACTCTGCTGCTCTGTATCATTCATCTTAATTTGTGTATTGAGTGCACGCCTAGCAACAAGAGACTCACCATAGTCTTGTTTCTCATACCCATTCTCAATACTAGGCTCATGTCGCCTCCTACCTCTCTCACCTTGCAGATTTCTAATCACTTCTTCTTGATTATCCATCCTATCCCTCACTTCACCCAACACCAAGTTCAACCGCTCAAACTGTTGTTGCATGGCTTGCAACACAAAAGATGAGTTATCTGCCACACCGTTTGGTGATGAGTCACTTCTATGAGACATCATAATATGCTGCACAAAAACAATGTTAGTGGAAAACCTTATACGCTCCCTTACGTGTTTACACTCGAATAATGTCACTCCCCTCGTGTTTAACTTTTAATTGGCTTTTTCCCGATAATAGTCTCACACTCTCTTGCCTTTTACCTCAAAAGTTTTCTCACTCAAGTTCTTTCAGAACTAGTTGAACTAAATCAAGATAATACAACCATGTATTATTCCAACCAGTAATATAGATGAAAGAAACAAGGAATGAATAAAATGACACGAGACTCAAGAAATTTATACGAGGGAAAGAGTAATTATAAAACAAGACACCAACTAGCAAGTTGTATTCAGCTACTATGATGATAATAACTCAATCAACAGATACTTTCTTTCTCTTTGTTGTAACTATGTAGCAACTTTGAATATCCTACCTTCTCTTTTCTTCTTCTTCTTCTTTCTGTTTTTTTTTTTTTTTTTTTTCGAATTTTCTTTTCTTTTCCTTTCTTTTCTTTTCTTTTCTTTTCTTTCCTTTCCTTTCTTTTTCTTTTCTCTAATTCAACCACAAACAGCAATATTCAATTGTGAAAACCAAACAATTGAATTCAAACACACAAGCATGGACAATGAAGTAGAAGAGAATCAATAGGACCACACTCCAAGTAATTGACAAACTTAGAGATGCAGGAAACCCTAGAATTTTGAAACCCTAGGTGACGCAAATTTCAGCCAAACCCAAAACCCTAAGAATTTCGGCAGCCTACTTTTTGTTTCTATTTTTTTTTTTTTGGCAACCCTAGAACAATGATGCCCTAGAATTAAATATGCAAGAAATAAAAGATAGAATCAGACCTGATTGGAAACCTTGCTCTAAATACCAAATGATATGAACCCGCAGGAATGAGATTCCCTTGAACCCACAGTCAATTTGAAAACTCCCCAAGAAAGCCAAAATCAAGTCAATGGATGGAGAACCTTGACCCGATGAGAACTCGTTTCAAGAACCTAGATTATATTAAAATCTAGACCCGTTGAAGAACCCGTCTCAAGAACCCAGATTACAAAGGAGGAACGGCACAAAGGTTGTGATTTACCTTTGATAAGTTCAAAAATTCAATTAAGAACAAGAGGAGTAAAACTCAACTCACAATGAATAAATTCATCAAATTTCATAAACTTCATTAACTGATTAGAATGAGGCTACATAGAGTATTTAAAGCAAAACCTAATGAAACCCTAGCCAAAATAAACCCCCACCTTCCAAAAGTGCCCCTGGATAAACAGTGTCGCGGCTACAGTGCTGCGCTACAGTACTCTCGGCTACAGTAACCCTAACCATAGTTCAATAAAATAATAACTTTCCCAACATGCCCTTGCATAGGCCCCCTTAAGTGCTTCCCATAATAAACTCAATTATTCTAAACTAATAACATAAGTTCTTTAAATGAATTAAATAAGTTGAAACCCTTCAAGAGCTCAAAGCCTTTAAGTCTTGTCGTTGCCCTCTTCCGTAGCTAATCAAATGAATTAAAACTGGACCTTCATCCTTCAAGCCCCATCTTGAATGTTGGGCTCTTGCTAAACTTTTCCCAAGTAGATTGCATCAATCCTTGCATTGTCTCCTTGATCTTCTTGGCCCATCTGGAAGTTGCAAATGATCTTTAAGACTAGGCCCATCTTGGTTCCCATCAGCCGCCGTGCGTCGGTGAGCCTCACCTCTGCCACCACTGGCACCACCTCACTCTAGCGACCCCCCACCGACAAAACCAGCTTTCGCCTCGCAGTCCTCCTCCACCACGCCCATGCACAACCTCTCACGCACGGTTTCACCGTGCGCAGTCTCTCCACCGCCGTACGAGGCAGCCCAAGCCACCACACTGCCACCGACAGCCTCTCCCCTCACCGGTTAACTCCTTCCTCGGAACCCCAAGCCACGGGAAGCCCCCTCTCCTCCTCCGTCGCATGCACTCATGAAACCCATTTATGGATTTCGCACGGCTTCAAGGCCACCGACTGCCCTAGCGCCGCCGTGTGCCGGTTCCAGCTCCACCAAGCGCCTCCCTTGGCCACCATGGCTCCTCCCCAAGCCCCTCCAAGCCAGCCAAGCTCTCCAGCCCTCTCTCTCTCTCCCATGGCTTCTCCCTCCTTCCCAAGCTCGACCAGCCGCCGTGAGCCACCTTGGCGCCACCCCAGTGCTACCACGAGCTCCACTGCACCTCCCTCAGCTCCTCCATGCCTAGCCATGACCAGCCAAGCCTTCCTCTCCCATTTCCATGCTTTGAGGCACACGAGTTTCATGCGGAAACCCACGGCTCCACTGTGCTCCGCCACCCCAATCACCATGAAGACCACCAGCAGCCTCCCTTGACCTCCCTTAGTCCAACCCTAGGTCCAAACCACCACTTTGAGTGGTGGGTAGTCACTACACGTGATGGATAGCCACTGCGCGTGGCTAACCACCACTGTACACGGCTAGATCCGTCGTGTTACGCTCCTTGCCACCATCACGAGGCCACCACGAGCCCTTCCAAGACCACACCTAGCTATCTAAATGCCTAAACAATCACCGTACGCGGTATAGCCGCCCCATACATTCCTTCCAACGTCTTCGACCGTGATGGTCAACGAGAAATGCACAGGTTATCCCGTCGATGGTATAACTCTCTATCCCTCGTATTTATGTTAGATATTGATTAGTTGACTAGATTGTGGAGTGTGCTGTTAGTATTTGTGGAGTTGTGGTATTGTGATGTGGTGCTGTGTAATGAAGTGTTGGGCATATCTGTGTAGTGTGGTGATGTGATGTGATGTGATGTGTATGTGAAGTGTTGGGCATATCTGTGTTGGGTGGAGATGTGTTGTGCCTTGTACTGTGCTGTGAAGTGTTGGGCGTAATTGGGAAATGTGCTGTGTAGTGTTGTGGACTGTGTTGTAATGGTAGCGTGGTGTATGTGGAACAGGAAGAGTACACGCTGAGTGTACTCTGTGTGGCGTATGGTATATGAAGGGAGTACATGTGGAATGTACTCTGTATGGCAGAGTGATGCACCATGTGGCGGATATGCCATAATGGTGATGTGGTGTGATGTGTATGAAGGGAGTACATGTGGAATGTACTCCATGTGGTGGATTGATGCACCATATGGAGTGTATGCCATAATGGTGATGTGGCGTGGTATGTATAAGGGGAGTACACGCGGAGTGTACTCCATGTAGTGAAGTGATGCACTATCTGGAGGGTACGCCATAGTGATGATGTGGCGTAGCATGTGAGAAGGGAGTATGCATGGAGTGTACTCCATGAGGTGCAACGATACGCCGTGTGGCGTGTCGCAATGATAAGGATGGTTGTGTGATTGATGGCGTGGAACATGATGAGTAGTGTCGGGAACTGTGGACCAGTGTCCCGAAGTAGTTATGGTGTAGCCTGTAGTCTAAGGTGACAAGTGTCACCGTGTTGGACTTATGGATGGAAGTACGGTTGAAGTAGTAGGACAAGTATAAGAGTACGCAGCGGAAGCATGACTGGGCAACGTCACTTCATGACGTGGTTACTGACAGTCGTGCTTGCGATGGGTGAAGTGATAGAGTATGAATGGCGTAATGGGAACGTGACGAGATGTCACGATGTGACGGGAGTGCGTGAGGAACCGTACTCACGAGGAGTTAGGAGTTAACGTAGCAGAATGTTGGATAACGCGACAAGGTCACGGTATAGCTTTGGAGCAGTCTCGAGCTATATGACGTGACATAAAGCGTAGTTGTGAATGGAGTCTTTTCGTATTAAGTGTTGGGATGAACTGTCAAAAGGGATAGATAGCATGAAGAGTCATGCTACCCGGATTAAGAGAAGGTTGGTATCGGAGTATGGCCCTTGTCCTTCCAAGCAGATGATCAGCTTGTTATATATGTTGATCTTAGGTGATAAAGGGGTAAGGTACATGTTTAATCTGGTGAGACACATGTGCTGGAGAGATTCACCATATGTAATGGGTAATCTATCTTGAGTATAGTTGCACGGTGCTTAAGCCTCAGAGTTGGCTTAGAGCCTTGTGGTTTGTATGGATGGGAATGAGGATTAGTATGGGCTAAGGTGCATGAAGATAGTGACGAATGTACTGTCTATGGAAGGGATGCGTGACTTAGTCGATTTGAGTCATGCGTCGGAACGTGGTTAATGAGAAGAAGGAGACAGAGATCATAGTGTCTTAATCCTAAGGTGAATCATGGGTTCACTTTAGTGAATGAGCACTCGAGGCAAAACCTGAGTTGGAAGATGCGGTGACCGCAATGGGTCCCCGAAGGTTTTAACATAGTAAGGAACACGTAAAAACACAGGATAGAAGGAGAGTGTTCCAAGTGAAATGTAGCTTGTGCTTTCTAAGTTTAAGTTACTTATGCACTGGATAGAGAATGGCGTTAAGGTATATGTATGCATGTAGGTTGCCATCTGACAAGCACATGAATGGACTGCATGATATGCAAGTAGCATGGAGTCCAGGTAGGCGCTACGTGCATACTCTTCTAGAGTTTTCCAAAAGATACGAAAATGAAAACGAAATGTTTTTCCTTTAAGATGCTTACGGAAAGAGACGGAAGACGTTTTAAGAAAGAAAACGCTAAGTGTTCAAATGTATAAGTACGTACGGCCCCTCCTTGGCAGCCCTTTTTTACGCACCCAAAGTATTAATTGTACACATGTGAATGGATGACTATACGGTATATCTATTGTATGTATTTTCTAAAAAAATCCACGAACTGATGTAAATGCACGAAAGACATGCAAACGGATGCTTTCATGGATCCTACGAACTGACGCTCTTATGGACGCCAGGAGGTGATGCTCATGGATACCATGAGAGACGACGTTTAAGGTGATGCTTATGGATGCCATGAAAGCTAACGCTTTAAATGTTTTATGATGCCATGAACGGATGTTTTTACGAATGCCATGAAAAGATTATGTTTAAGCTCATGCTTTTTAAACAACGATGTTTTCTCACGAAAACGAACGTTTTCTCATGAAAGGACATGCTAAAGGAAAGATAAGAAAAGAATGAAAGCTCCGGCTCTTTAGAGCTGCCATGAATGAATGAAAGAACGGAATGAAAGCATGAAATGTATGAAAATACGTAACGGCCACATGAATGTATGAAAAGGGGTACCCAATGAATGAATGGGCAGATTGCAATGTCGGGCAGTAGTGCTAGTAGTGCAGCACCCTAACGGAATGGGATTCCAACCCGCGGCCACGGGCAAATCCATTGGCCATAGGGCCGCTAACCCTAACACACGGGGCGTAACACGTTTTACGAAAAGAAAGACTATTAAAGAAAAACCCAGTCTAGTGACATTTTCAAAAGAACGCACATATGCATGTATGCATGCACGTAATAGTATGTACGAATGATGAATGCATGAATGAAAACCTATGTTGTTATATTTTAACTGTATGAAGTAATGCTTACGAGTCTTCGACTCATTTTAGTTTTCATGTATGCCCCTCCCCACACAGGAACTGAATGGTCAGGACGGACACGGCCCATGGGGAAGAGCACGGAAGTCTAGGCAGGAGTTTTAAATGTAAGAGAGACATTTTTATTGTAAAATTAATGTTTTCCGTTGTAAACCTCCTTTACTTTCAAAGCACATTTTATTTTATAAACATAAAGTCTTGCACCCTGGGTATGCAAGCAAAAGGTTTTAAATGGAACAATAATTCCTGTCGTCTTTTCTAAAATATTTTATAAAAAGTCCCACCACAAGGACGGACGTTTCATGGTGGGGGAAGAACTTTTTAGTTTCCCTAGAAGCTCATCATTTGGAAACCTAGGTAAGTGACACCTCGATTAGTACATGAATGACACTTGGCCAACATGCACATGAGGGTCTAGAAGAAGATGATAGAAGGCTTGGCCACACATGGGGCACACGCCATTCTCACCACCCACGTGCCACATATCTCACAAACACAACTTACCTCTAGGATACTTTGAATCTGGATACAAAAGTGGGTAAGGGGAGTGAGAGAAATTAGGGTTTTGGTAAACCCAAAGGAGCCACACGCCAGCCATGGGATTTTGGAAGGTTCCAAGAAAAATGTGCAATGATTTGAGAAAGGGAAGGGGTGCATGGGGACACTACAAATCAGTGCCACAAATCTCCAAGGGACTTTTAGGGTTTCGGCCATAGGGTTTGCACGCCAACCATGAAAAAGCCAATCACTCTTTTGACACTTGTCCTGCATGGAGGGAAAGCATGAGAGGTACTAGAAGAGATGCATGGGGAAGAGGAAGAGACGCATAGGGAAGGCACACGCACACACTCACCAAGATTCTAGAAGAATCTTTGTGAGAGGAAGAGCAAGAGGTGGGTGACTAGGGCAACAAACACATGCCACTTGCCACATGGCAAGCATGCACAAGTCTAAGAGGTCCAAGACTAGGTTTAGGGTTTATCAAAAGATGCATATGGCATAAAGGTTCAATGAACCTAGACCACAAGGTGAAGCATGTCGAAAGGGCATTTAGGGTTTTAGACTTTTAAGCAAGATGACAAGCCGCATGTCACTCATATGTGTGAGGATCACTTGGACTTCCCAAGGAAAAATAATCATAAAGAAGAAGGGGAAGGGATTTCAACCAAGCCAAGAGGACTTGTGACACTTGGCATTCATGCATCAAAACCTTTGAGATTCTCTATGTCATAGGAAACTGGGGCTAGCATGGGAACTCAGGGAACTATATACAGGAGAGCTTAAGGGCCAGCATCCAAGGGGTCACTCTGCCACTTTTCATTGTCAGATCATTTGTCTCTCTCTCTCTCCTTCTCTCCTACCCTGGAAGGAAGCTCACCTCCCCATTTTCTCACTTTTCCTCACCAACCAAACACCACGTATGTCTCACCCATTTCCATCCAACCAACCCCATGAGTGAAAGGAGGATACCGAGATTCTATCCAAGGACAAGGAGCTCACACAGTAAGAACCACTCAAACCTCTACGTTAACCATTTTCACCTTCACACACACACACACACACGGCTACATGAATGGAGGGTGAAGAAGGGCATGGATTTTGAGTGTTTTGCCATGACTTGGAAAAGGGCATATGGTTAAATCCTTGTGTTAGCTTGCACAAGACATGTTCGGGAAACTAGGGTTTCCGCAAGAAGGAGATCCAAACCTTAATTAGCCAAACATGAGCAAAAATGATGATGGGAACCAAGATGGACCTAGTCTTAAAGATCATTTGCAACTTCCAGATGGGCCAAGAAGATCAAGGAGACAATGCAAAGATTGATGCAATCCACTTGAGACAAGTTTAACATGAGCCCAACATTCAAGATGGGGCTTGAAAGATGAAGATTCAGTTTTAATTCATTTGATTAGCTACGGAAGAGGGCAACGACAAGACTTAAAGGCTTTGAGCTCTTGAAGGGTTTCAACTTATTTAATTCATTTAAAGAACTTATGTTATTAGTTTAGAATAATTGAGTTTATTATGGGAAGCATTGAAGGGGGCCTATGCAAGGGCATGTTGGGAAATTTATTATTTTATTAAACTAGGGTTAGGGTTACTGTAGCCGAGTTACTGTAGCGCGGCACTGTAGCCGCGACACTGTTCATCCAGGGGCACTTTTGGAAGATGGGGGGTTTATTTTGGCTAGGGTTTCATTAGGTTTTGCTTTAAATACTCTATGTAGCCTCATTCTAATCAGTTTATGAAGTTTATGAAATTTGATGAATTTATTCATTGTGAGTTGAGTTTTACTCCTCTTGTTCTTGATTGAACTTTTGAACTTATCAAAGGTAAATCACAACCTTTGTGGCGTTCCTCCTTTGTAATCTGGGTTCTTGAGACGGGTTCTTCAACGGGTCTAGATTTTAATATAATCTACGTTCTTGAAACGAGTTCTCATCGGGTCTAGGTTCTCCATTCACTGACTTGATTTTGGCTTTCTTGGGGAGTTTTCAAATTGACTGTGGGATCAAGGGATTTCATTCCCGCGGGTTCATATCAAACGACCTTGAGGATGAGAGAACCGGCCACTATTAGGATTGAGTTAAGGTTTCCTTTTGAAAGAGCTTCGGCTAAGAAAGGAAAAACACCATGCATGGCGCCATGCACACACATACACACACACGCCATGCACAATTAGTTACACACACACGCCATGCACAATTAGTGAAATACCATGACCAAGCCTTATTAGAAAGGCATGAACATCATTCGGCCTAGGGCAACTTCTTCTAGGCCGAGTACATGGAGAGCCATTCTAGCCTCGAAAAAGCTTTACAACTGTGAGGAAGTAAACCCTAAACACGCACACACACTCAAATTAGGGTTTTGTGTTGTCAGTAAGGCTAATAGTTTAAATTACATTTTCAACTTACTCGATCGTGATACTTATATTTTGCTTCGGATATTTGTAAGTTTACTCTTAACCTACTCTCGGATAATATTTGTATGTGACGTGTAAAATTTGCATTGTTTGTTAAGTATCGTGTGAACTTTGCATTTCTTGTTAAATCAACTAAATAAAGAGATCTTTGGTATAGCATGCCTTGTATTAGGTTTCACGTGATTCTTGCCATGTCTACATGCTTTTTTTCGGTCATGTATAGTTGCCATGACTAGAAAATTGTCTCTTGCATTTCGAGTTGTGCATAGTTTTCAAAAGAAAAGATTGTTACACGTTTTGTCATGACCCCAAATCTTAGGACGAGGGAATGTCCTAATGGAACTCCTCTGTCCACTCTAGAGTGCATAAATTGGAAATGGAAACCCCTAGGTCGACGAAGCATATTCAGCAGACCTTAAATGGGTCTTTTTTTAGGATTTCAGAGTGAGGTAGCACCTAACACTAGTGGGTGCCATAAGATGGATGCGGTGAAGGCAAAATGCAAACTACTGTATAATGATAAGAACTCTGATGTAGTCACCACCAATCAAGTGGGCCAAGAAGTAATGCGCTAACTAGTGATTAAGCTGAATTATTGCATATTTTATACATTCAGAACCAATATATTTCATTTATTTCATTACATTATTATTGGTTTTAGATGAAAAAATGATTAAGATGAATAAATCCGAGTTGTGATTTAAATTGGTTAATAGCATGATTTATGCTTAATTTTATAACTTGTGATTTAATTGAACAATGTTCATTCATATGCACAACATATTTTTGATATCCTATTATTCTTATTTTATTTTATTTCTAATTCCTATTATTTTATTTCTAATTTCAACAAGTGTAGGACTCTTCAAATAAGGATAATGATGGGATTTGAGAGTAATTCGGATCAGAGTCCAAAATGTATTAGGAGACAGAATGGACAGACTTTAGTATTTTAATCATAACTTTCCCCTCAAATATCAGATTGATACGATTCTTGATGTGTTGGAAAGCTATCTTAAAGGGCTATAAAGTTGTCTCTAATAAGGATTTTCAAATTCAAACTCTTGAAGCACGTACGTGACTGCCAAATTGAGTCCTAAAATTTAAGCGATTTTGTGTGCGGGAATATGAAGACATTAGGGTTTCTTCGTACCCTATTTAAACATATCATTAGCACGAAATTGGAGACTTTTGCAGAAGCAGCACCGCACATTTGAAGAACTCTTCCAGGGTCCAATTGCCGCTCCAACTGCCTCCTTCATTGCCTACCACCTCCATCTCTATTTATTGGGCTTGCTCTTTTCATTCCCTACTTTTTATTTAATTTCAGTTTAAAGTTTATGGAATATTTTTGAGATATTTGGCTTAGACTTTTGGGCACTTTATTTGCTGTTTATTTACTTCGTGTTATTTATTTTTCTCGTTTTTTTAAGCTTTCATTGAACGGTGATTACAATTGCTATGGATTAATTTTGAGAATTTGTGATTTGAATACAAGGATGAACCCTAGAATCTTGATTTTGGGGTTTTTCAATTTTCAATTCGTATTTTGTCAATTACTTTTTAATCTAGTTTAATTCTTAGATTAGTTTTATTAATCTCTCAGTTCCATTGCATATTAGATCGATTAAAACTTAATTAGGAGTTAAATAATTTCTGCTTTATTGTTTAATTTTCTGATTAAATAAGATTGTTTAGTTTAGTTGATTTTCTTTATTGTTAATTTTAATTTGTTAGTTTTTTTTTTTACATTTAATTTCGACACTCAAAAATCCAAAAATATGAATATAGTCCATGACTAGTGCTCTTTTCATTCTTGTTGCACTCTTTCATCCATTGCACATACAATCATTTTTATTTGCTCTTTGTGAATATTTTCACCATTTTAAACGAGTTTGATTTTAAGTAACTTTCCCTTAAGAGACGATCTACGAATTTATTCCTAATTATTACGCGACATCCTCCTGCACTTGGGATAGCCTTTGTGCTACTCATTTTTTAGTGAGTCAAGTTTTTGGCGTAGCAGGGAGCCCACGATATGTAGGGGAGCCGTGAGGTGTCCACCTATATGTTACAAGGACTATAAGGCTATAAGAAATGAGTAAAATGAAAAGAATAAAAGTGTTTCTCTAAAAATTCAAGCATGATTTTTTGTCACAAGATTTTTGTAACGTATATGCATAAGTCAAGTTTTCGGGTCAAGTACATGTGCATGCATACATTCTCATGGTTTGTCTTTATATGTTGAGATTATCTGCTTGTATGTTATGTATTAACTTACTCAGATTTCCTGAAATATCACCGTGGTAGTTTCCACTACCATTTCCCGCCCAGAATGGTATAAGTTGAAACAGGTCAAGAAACCGATCATGGGGAAACACAAGAGGCCGGATGTGACGCCCACAGATTCTGCTTGTGATCGGACGGACATCCGAAGCGTCGGGACATGCAACACAACTTTACCTGCCCCCGTTCATGACATATAAGATGCAATGTTCCTAAAATGCATCTACCATTATGCAATATTCGCAGCGGATAATTTTTTTTTAGCAATACTATGCACCAAATTTATAATATCTCAAATAGTTAAAACATAATCCATGCATACTTGACAAAATAAACATCCACGATTACAGCACGTCAGAAGACTGTAATCTCAAAACAACGGAGACCTGGCTTCATAATTACATTGCCAAAATACACTATTGGGTTAGTTCGTTGAGTAACTCACGTAACTCGACTAACGATGCCGAAATAATATCCAAAGACCTAACTATGGAGGTTGCACGCACTGTGTTGCGTCTACGGCGTTTAGTCTACCTCCTCCAGTCTGCAAGTGTCTGACACTGACACATCGCCTACCATTCGGGGGGAATGGTAGATGGGACTACCACGGTGTGATTTTTTTAAAAATTTCAGAAAGTTAACAGAAAACTTTCACACAGGTTAATGATACATGCATAGCAGTAAAAGCATGAATGCATAATCAAATTCATAAGTAAGTATAACATAACTTGACATATAGCATATCATAAATGACATAACTTGAACTGAAACTGAAACTTAGTTTGACGTGACATGACATGTACATGAACTTAAAACATAACATGGACTAGCAACATAGCATGAACGTGAATTTGAAACAAACATAACATAGACTTGAAACATAGCATGAACGTGAACTTGAAACATAACATGAATCTGAGTATAACATAACATAAACGTAAACTTGAAACATAACATGAACGTGAATATGACATAACATGAACGTGAACTTGAAACATAATATGGCTTGAAACATAGCATGAACGTGAACATACATAACATAAACATGAACTTGAACATAACATGACATGAACATGAACTCGAAATATATTATTATCTCATGTGATCACCATGATAGAGTAGTCTTATCTTATGGGGTTACCATGATTGCGTAATCTTATCTCATGGGGTTACCATGATTGCATATACTTATTGCATGGGGTTACCATGAATGTATAATCTTATCTCCTGGGGTTACCATGATTGCGTATTCTTATCTCATGGGGTTACCATGATTGACATGAAGTTGAAACTTGACATGAATGTAAACTTAAACATAACATAACGTGAAGCATGACTTGAACTTGGAATCTTATTCAATATATTTAATTAATAAAAGTGACAATACGGGTGCTACACTGGTCCCTTTGAGCTGTGTATCCCTACTGATTACAGCATCACAACACAGGTGTCTATACCAGTTGTGAGTGCGTTAATACGTACTCCATAGTTGCTGTAACCCCACGTATTCTACGTGTCACAATTATTATGTTTCACGTAGTGTATACTCCACAGTTGTTGTGGCCCCATATTTCATGATCCAAAGTTGTTGTGGCCCTATGAATTGTTTGTGTCACACTTGCTATGGACACACATAATATAAAGTGTGGCTCCATCGGCGTTAGTGCCTGGCGCGCTCCGGTGACTAGCAAGTTAGGTCTCATTCGCAACCTATTGACTATACTTCGTCAACCTAGGGAATTTCACACCTATTTAGACACTCCAGCTTGTTCCACTAGGATATTACCTCATCCTACCGCTTAGGGTTGTGATTGACATGAATAACTTAACTGGCATACATGACATTTCGTAATGTGACGTCAACATAAGATGACAGTCATGACATACCTTGGGACATAAATGGAACAGATAACATTTCGTAGCATGGCATACAAGTAACAGGCAATATTTCGTAACATGGCATAATATGTAACAGACAACATTTCGTAACATGGTATACATGTAACTGGCAATATTTCGTAACATGACATAACATGTGACAACGAGTATTACGTGACATGACATACATATAACACATGGCATACGTAATGTGATATACTCGAAACAGGTAGTAACATGAAACAGAATATATTGTGTAACAGAGAAGTATTTCATGACAGAATAATTCGTGTAATAGATAAACATGTGATGACATTGCATAGCATGGCATGGCATATATAACAACATAAGAACATAAACTGTAGTTCCATTACCCATTACACATACACAGTAAGCTGATAGTAAGTTAGAAGCTAACTTACCTCAATAGTCGCATTCTACGAGAATAAAGTGTGAAACACGAGGAATTGTAAGAGGGTATTTTAAAAGTTAAAAATTAATTTACTAACAATTAGAAATGTGAAAGAGACAACTTAGAGTAAAATTACCATTTTACCCTCTACATATGGGAAAATGACAATTTTACCCCTAACTTAAGGATTTCACATCCTAACTCCAAAAATGACCAAAATTTACATTCCTCATGTAAATTACCATTTTACCCTCTACAAGTAGGAAAATGACCATTTTACCCCTAACTTAAGAATTTCACATCCTAATTCCAAAAATTACCAAAATTTACATTTCTCATATAAATTTTGTCCTAGACTCAAATATCAACTCAGAAAAATTTAAAACCATTCACAACTATGGAAAACTCACTATGGCTGAAACATACATAGGCCATTTCTCTTATTTTGGTTGCAATTCTTTCAAATTTCAAAACTCATGATTAAACCAAAATGTTTCTTCTAATATACTCATAACATATTCCTAAGAATAATCATGTTTTGAATCATGAATAAAAGTCATCAAAATCACTAAAACCATATTTGAACTTTTTGGTTTTTCTTCTAAGTTCAAAACAAATTTTTGTTTCTAACTTGTTTCGATCAACCTCTTGATCCATGACTTATAAAGATGTGATCTTCAAACAAAAACATCACATAGTTTAAAAAGGTGTCCTAAAATAGGTCCAAGCTTCAAACTCAAGATCACATGGTTAAACATCAACCAAAACATAAATTTAGCCAAGAACATCATCACTTGTGCCTAACCAAAAATCTCCTTGCATAAAATTTCATATCTTCGAAACTAACATAAAATATCTTCAAAATAACATTCTAACATGTATATAAGAGGCTTAGGATCCTCCAATAAAAATATCAAAGCCATTGGAATAAGATTAAACCATAAAAGATTTAAACTTTCTCAAACAGAAACTGTTTTTCCTCTTCCAGTTTCTAAGTTTTTAGATCTAAGCAAATCTTTCACCAAAACTTTTAATCATGCAATAAATACTCAACCAATAATCATATACACATGTTAACAGTACTCCATAAAACTTTCGGACCAAGATATGTCCATTAGCTTGGTCAATAATTCGAAAACATAACATACTCTCTAGTTTCATGCCCAGAATGACATTTCCATAGTTAAAAACACTTTTGACCAACCAAATGAGCATGGAATGAGACTAATAAGATATACAGAAAACTACACTCAGAGATGAACAACTTTTATGAAAGAGTGATCGTGAAAAAACTTACAAAGGGTCGAAAAGCTCCACGCAAAAAGACCCAGAAATCTGCCCGAGAGAGCTCTTTTGAGTTTCTCTCTAAGAACTGGGTGAAGAAGTGATTAAAGGGAGTGAAATGTGTCTTGCAAGACTTTAGACACATTTGCAAGAAGGAGGGGGAAGTTATGGGCTTGAATGACCCTTGATTGGAGGTGGCTATGTGACATAAAGTGGAGAATAGTGAGAGGCAAGGACTGCCTGCAGCAACTGTGAGATATGGAGGTTGATGGGGTAGATTTCTTCTTCACATCAAGGCATTATTGGGTGCAGCCAATGGCAGTGGATGGTCTGCCATGTGGGGGAGGAAACTTCTTCAAGAAGTTTTGCCAAGGTGGCCAAATTCGTGGGCCTTGGTGGGCCTCAACCAAGTGGCTTTAATTTGGGGTTTAAAGGGGGTTTGGTTAGGGTTTGACGTGCTATCAAGCCCAAATCCAATTTTTCCTGACCCAATCAAATTTTCAAGGTTTAAAAAGTTGGATAATGATGTCATAATAAGGATTTGATTAATTAATAGCTTGTGGAAGTGATTTAATCAAGTGATTAAACACAATGCTAGAAATCGGATTAAAAAATGTTTGGAGGCCAACTTTAGGGTTTGGGGAAACCGTTTAGGGTTTTGGCTTCAACCAAGCTTTTTGGGGTTTTAATTGGACCCCAACCATTTAGGGTTTCTCTAGGATTGAAACCCTCTTTGGTCTAGCACAAAAATTGTGGATCACATGAAACAAAGCTTTGCTTAGGTGGCACGATCTCACAGCTTGACTTCCTTCACAAATCCATCTAATGGTTCCTCATGGTGCCAAGTGTCTAATACTATTTACTATGTGTGGCTAAGATCTTGTCAAGTGTCCAAATAAAACCTCTCTAACCTAATTTGGACATTCTATACTGTAATTTTGAAAACACTGCACTGGGTGCATTTATCGAGATTACTATTCACTCCAAAAAAATGCATAATAAACTTAGTACTGAAAAATCCTAAATATTCATATTAACCTATAGTGAAAATCGTTTACTGAAATTTAACCCCGAAGTGCCCCTAAAAATAATTTCACAATTTCGAACAGGCGTTTCATCCGAAATTATGAAAATGAGCTACTATGCCATAAAATCCTAAATAATCAACTGATTCTAATGGCATAGACCAAAACACATTTTGACACTTCTAACTACCTCAAATAATTAAACTCATATTTCTAGCACCATAGTGAGTGATAACACTGACTATGCTAACAGGCTAAAACCTATACGATTGGTCGATTCGTAAAAACTTATGGGGCTTTCACGAGATTCCTAAAGTCAATAGAAATTCTACTAGTGAATTTTTAGCGGGCTGTTACACTAGATCGCCCAGTAATTAAAGAGGCTCCGAAGAGCCCTGAGCTCTCGGTGGAGCCGTCTTTGGAGGATAGGCTAGAGGCAGCCGATCAGTTCATCTATGAAGTGATTAAGTTGTTTGAAGACCTGCAGAAGATTATCAACAAGGATAAGGCAAAATAGGCTCAGGAGAAGGGCTTGTAGGATTTTGACAAAAAAATAAAAAAACAAATGTTTAAAAGAGGGAAATGGTTTATCTTGTTGTGAACCCTCTTGTATTAGGGAGTTTGAACAAACTTATGTTTTTGGGATTCTAAAGTTTAAATGGTACCATGACTTTTGATCTTAGATTTTTATGAATTTCCACTGCGATTATTGCATACTGCTAGAAATATGCTAAGTGCATTGCATAGTAATTGTTTTGTACAAGGGTATGTAGCCTTGAGTTACATGTCTCGATGCTTTAGTCACCGTCCAATCCCAAGTAGGGGCTGGGGGCGTCACAGCCTACCTCCACTATTCTTGGATCAATCAACACCTTCAGTGTGTTTCTGCATTAACAAAGTAGTCTGCCTTATCCATGAATCCCCAAAACATTGTTAGTGTCTTCCTTGCCAGCTATGCCATGAAGGGGCTTTTGGGCCATACCACCTAGAAGTGCTTCAAGCGTTATCTTTTCATATTGATCATTTGTTGTTAGAAGTTTCTTGTTGAACTGGGTAAGACACCCCCTTCAAGCTTTCGTTCTCCCACTGCTTCATCGTGAGGAAGTAGGTAGCCGACAGTCTCCTCCTCCTGCTCACTAAGAATTACATGAAGAACTTACTACAAAGCTCCTTGAAGTAGGTGATCGAGCCTAACTGCAAATTTCCGAATCACCCTCTCGCCACATATTTGAGGGTTAATGAGAAAGCTCGACACGCAAACTCTGCTAGGAACCCGAGTCTCCAAGTGCCCTACTTGGTCCTTGGACCTGTCATAAAGGTCTATTGGTGGGAGTTTAAATATTGGCAGGAGAGGAACTGCCATTATCTCCCCTCTATATGTCCATCTCCTTATAATTGTCCATAAGGACTCGCTGGCTTTTGTGCACCATATTCTTCTCCTCCTGGTCATTCTGGGTTGGCCCCCCTTCACTTTGGGACTCCTCATCGCACTAATTGTCCCAAGCTCGACCTCCCCCTCCATTGGATCCCACATCCTTTCGTTGTAGGGCTTCATTCCCCCTCTACAAGTCCTCCATCTCCAACATGATTCTCTACAACCTTTTCTCCATCTCTGAACCTCCTATCTATTTTGTTGTTCATCTTTCTATCCATTGCAGTCGTTTCCAAGTCACGAATTGTGTGAGTGTGTGGTAGCAGGCATCTGGATCTCGCCTTACTAGTAAATTGATTAGTATACTATGATGCAATAGACAGTTTCAAACTATTGATGCAATTTTCAGTGATGCCTGCAATACCAACCTACAACCAAAAGTATGAACCTTGCGGAACCCAGTGGGGGATGCTTCTGATGGTTAATTCATAGAGAAATTAACTTCTCTCGATAAAGATTAAATAATCAATCAATCATCTCTAGAAAGTATATGGTTGGCTATTTATAGCAGTTGAGGTGTTCTACTATGGTATGACTCCTTTGGCAACATTATTCTTGGTGCTTAATATGGTATGTTACCTTCCAAAGCATGAGTTTGATGTTGATAGTGTCCACTCGATGCACGTATCTCACTTGGACTAATCCCATGAATTCTAATCTTAGAGGGATATGGTTAGTTGAGTTTCCATGTTGAGCGTGGTGTCTTCCGGGGTTTTATCCCTTGCTTGAAATGTGCGTTTTGTGTAGTTTTGTCCTTTATTCGCCCTCTATCACGTGAATCCCTGGTGACTTCATTGTCTGCCAGCTAGCCTTTCCTTGCCAATGATAAATGTATTTGTGCCCAACATAAACCGTTAATTTTATTCTTATGGGCCAATAATTCGAAGAGCGCAAGTGCTCTTTAGGATGAATTATCGAAGAGAGACTAAACTTTGAGAGAAAAAGGATGAAATCGAAAGGAAAGGTGATGAATTGCAAATGAAGAGGGTAAAGAGTATGGTTGTGAAAGAGTATGGTTGTGAAAGAGTCTTGAGCTTCATGATAGGGAAGATGAGCTCCAAAAGCAAAAGTGTGAACAACTTGTAACAGTGATGGTTTGGGTTAGCTGAATGGCCCATCCAGAAGGCTCTTCCCCTTTAGCTATTGCGGGTAATAGGTTGTTGTAAAAGAAGTGTGCTTTGCTTAAATAAAGCATTGATTACACATAATCGGTTTTGATGGTTATGCAAGGTGAAGCTTATGCTAATGGCAATGTAAGACAAGAAGTGACCTTGGCCCACAAATGGGACATGGTTTGGGGAAGGACCCAAATTTTGGAAGACGAAAGAACTTTTTACGTCCCAGGGCAAAGAAGTCAGGCTGGGATTTAAGTCAACTCAGGAAGGATCATAGAAACAAGGAAGGGATCCTTTAGAAGGAATAGTGTGCATGCGACGTTTGAAACTCGGGCACATCACCGGATCCTACAGGAAAGCGTTGGCCCGCGACAAAAAAGTGAGGGGATATGAAGGTGAACACTACGACCGGAATGTGGAACTGTAGTTCGGTTTGATTCAAGAGCAACATGCATTTATGACTATTTGTTCCGAATTATAATATTAGGATTGAACTATTGAGTCAAGGTTTAGATGTCGCGCTCCTTTAAGGTCCTATTACATGAAGAGATAAAATCATTGGGAGTTGCCATATAATTGATGTAAGGACCATTAGAGAAGATCTGGATATAGTTCTTGGAATGGACTTGCTATCTACACACCTCGCCACCATTGATTATCAAAGGAAGTTAGTGAATCTCAAATGACTTGGAAAACATGTTAGTAAAATTTCTCATTTCTTCTCAATTCTCGAAGGTCCTCACCCTTGAATTGAGGGTTTTCTTTCAATCTTCTCTATAAAATTACTCAAAATTTCCATCTCCTATATCCGAACTGTTACAAAAAGTACATCCCTCCTCTTGTAAGAACAAGATGAACGATCTCCTTGTGGGTTCAAGATTTACTAAATGTTGTGCATTTTTTCAGATTTATTCTTTTTCCAATCAGAAAACTTAGATGACTTCAAAATTTCTTTTGATAACCGATGAAACAACCTGAGCCGCCGTCTCCTATGACGACTATCACTGTAGGATAGAGACTGGAATTCGACACCTCCATATCACTGGAATGAAATTGCAGATTTGGATACGGACTTCTAAGATGCAGTCATGTCGCAGTTTACTATCTGCACAACTATTATTTGATCATCTATAGTCTCTCACTTAAAATTACAAAATTGCTTATATCCTGAAGCATTTCCTTTTTTCTTTTAAATTCTGTTCGAAGTTTCGGAATATATAAACATCTCCCAGTTTTACACAAATCGCCAAATTTACAACCCAGCACTCGGTATTTGAGCAAGTATATCGCGCAGACCCAGAAACCCAAGGTACAACAAACATTTTCGTAAAAATATTAGAAACCCAACGAAATAAATACATATTTTTACATATCCAAGCTCATTCTGCCCCAGAGACGTGCTTTCAATAACTTGAAATCACATCCATATCATCACCATGTCTATTTTCAGGTAGCTTCACCCCTTCTGAGAAGATAAAACTGTTCACAGCACCAAAGATGTTTGCTATCTGCATTACTGCTATTTGAGAATTGGTGGCTGTTGGCAGAACAGACGAAGGAAGAGGAGGCATACACATAGGATGGAATTCCTTCTTATTGAAGGTTGGAGCATACAGCATTAGCACTGCCTGACAAAAGAGGAATCTGCACGAAACCCATAGGTTTGTAACCAATCTTATGTATAAAAGCAGTTGAAAAACACCGAGACAGAAAAAGGGGCAACAAAACGAAGGGAAAGAAAGAAAGAAAGAAGGAAAAGGAAAGAAAAGAAACGACAAAAGCATTGTTCTTTCTAGAAATTCTTCTCAACATTATAAGCTTATACATATTTTGATGCATTATGAGTTGCAAGAATGCAAACATTCGTAACAGGAAGAAACTCATCATTCAAGTCATCAAATATATTGATGAATCAATAAACTTCAAAATTTTCTTATTTTAGGTTTTCTATAAATGAAAACAATAAAATATGAAAACGGAACTTGTTTTAATATCTGTTTCCTATGTTTCGGTCTTTTTTAAATTTTAAAAAAAAAAAAGATAAATAAGGAAAAATTATAACCTTACTTTTATATGAATACAAATAATATTTTCTTTTATAAGTTATATGCATTCATTTGGATTTTATGCACTTGGTTAAAAATACTTGAATTTGGGTATTTTTTTTAAAATGTCTCTTTTTAAGATATTTTTCTTCTTTGTGCATGTATAATCAGTTTGACGTTTTTCTTTCTTTGTGCACTACTTAGTTATTATAATAGTTTTGGACATCACTCAGTAAGTTATCCACGAGATTAATAACTTTTATTTGTTCAACAAGTATGAACTTCCATTGGTGTAATTGATTTCTTTTTAACATATAAACGTAAAACCTATAACTAACCATTTTTACATATGCTTTCAGTTATATGATAATTTTTTGACACAAGTAATATGCTAAAAAGGTGCATGCTTTAGTACAATAACTTGAATATACAATCATACATCAATCGTAAAATATATATATATATATATTATTTAGACATTCAGCACCCCCCCTCCGAAAATTATATTTCTGACCTCGTCCCTGGTTCGGTGGTTCCATACGGATAACACTGAAATACATGAAGCATCCACTAACAGACTATTTTTTTATATAAGTTAAGTGTACATAATCCATAAATACTACAAAAGTTGCATTTAAAGAGTACCATATCAACTTACAGGCATTTCATTTCGAATGTGAGGTAATTATACCAATAAGTAAGTTTTATATTGATAGTCATGTACCACGAATTTACTTTATCTGAATTCAACCATTAGTATTTCTAGAGCTCATTCTTTCAAATATTCTTGCCCGGCATTTTAACAACCCAAAAGCATATAGTATCTAGTAAGTTCTAATAATACATACTTGGGTAAGCCAGAAATCACTCTGCAACTGAATAGTTTAACTCCTCATTCAGACAACAGTTACTAGAAATTTTCCATTTTGAAAAGTGCAGGGTTTGCGTCAGTTGAAATAGGGGAAGTCTTAGAAAATCTAGCACCCCAATAAAGGGGGGAGAGAGAGAGAGACAGTACAAGGGTCATGACGCTTTCTATTTTGTGCATTCACAAAAAAGATAAAAATGAAATAAATAAATAAAAATTGCAAACAAACATTAAGAAAGAATGAACACACCACACCTTATGAGAAGTCGTCTTAGGAATGGATCACTTAGTGTCTGCGCCCAAACTGGATTTAGGGTGTCTGACGTTACCAAAGTCAATCCCCAGTCACTTAATGATAAGGAAAGCAGTTTCTCAGCCTTGTTAAAGGTCTCCTGAAACGTTTCTTTCTTTAAAAGTTAAAAAAAAGCAGAAAAAATAAAAAGTGCCAAACATAACGGCAGAAAGTTGACATTACAGACCATCTCGATGTCAGAACCAGAAAGACCAAGCAGCAGACCAAAAGCCTGCAATGGAGCAGTGAGAAAAATTGTGAATAGGCTTCCACTTGGGTGATGAGATGAATCAGAGGCAGCAATAGGAGATGAAGAGCTTGGAGATAGAAGCATAGCAACTGGCTCTCCTTTTTCTGCTCCAACTATAGCCTGCACGTAATTATAACCACGATGGTTACATTTCATATAGCTCTACCAATTTGTTGAAGGTGTATTAGAGATTGTATACAACATGAACATTGCTAGCGTATAATGAACCACCAAAATGATTACTTTTTAAGGAAAAGCATATAAATCATCTTTTAATGTCTTGAACTTCATATCTCATGTATCATCATCAATCCTTGACTATAATTGTCCACTTGCCACCTGCCGATGATCACTGTTCCCAATAAATCTAGGGGATTGACTTTGGCAACATCATGATATCTACCAAGATCCACAAATAACTCTTCTAACAGCCTTCGAGAATTTTCCCTTTAGATCCATTGGAATATCAATGAATAGAGCACCCAACAAACCAATGTTCGCCAATAAAATCAAGTTTTTTTCTAGATAAACTAATACCCTTCTTAGACCTAACAACTGCATAACATGAAAATTAAGTTGCCTGCTTGTGGCCTGAATCAACACTACAAAATCTTTTCACATCCTGGCAATACCTCCAAAGTCATTCCGGAAAAAATAATACCATCACACTTATATATTAGAAGAAAAATGTAGGCGTGCAGCTGTATACAAATAGAATACCAACTGATCTATCTGAGATAAAGACAGAACTCCAACTACTTAAGAAAATTTCCCAAACCATCTTCTCGATGATTATTTCAGGCCAAACAAAGCCTTCTCTAACTTGCGAACACAATCGCGATGCTTCCATGGAGCAATAACCCAACCGGTTGCTCCTTGTTGAATTCCTCGTACAAGTCAGCGTTAAAGAATGTATTTTTTAACATTCAACTGAAGCAAAGACCAGCCACAATTAGTGACAACTGATTTTTTTTTTTTTTTTTTATAAGTAAACGGTTATATTGATAAGAATAGGCATAGTCCAAGTATACAAGATGGTATGCAAGAGGTAACACCCATTTAGGAAGAAGAAATGGAAACAAGAAATTCATGAAAATCAAGGCCACTAAAATCTAAGGCTGTGGCCCATAGAAATATAGTGCCGACAAAAAGGAATCTAAGTTCTTCTAATGAGTGCTCCTTGTCTTCAAATATCTAGTCATCTCCTTCCATAGGCACCACAGGATACAGATTGGAACCATTTTCCACATGGCTGCAATTTGTGGAAGAGAATATCTTCCCACAGGTGCATCCGATTTACTCCAAACAACAGCATCCAATGGTGGCCTACCACGTAGACCCCACATCCTCTCAATGGTGGACCGCACTACAGAGGAAGAAAAACAATTATGTCCCTCACTTCTGTCCTCCCACCCTGCCTGCCTCTCTCTCTCCTTCCAAGCTTCGTATGCCATCCACCAAAACCCCCTCCCTCTCTCTCCTGCCCTTTTCCTCTTTACAGTTTCTCTCTCCTGGTTTAACCCTAGAGACTGACTGGATATCTTCCAGCATTGACTTTCTCCACTCCGGCGATCTAACTCACCACCAAATTTGTGAGCTCAAATGTTTTTTTTTCTTACCATTTTTATTTTCAGTTTTTAATTCATTCAGGTTTATCAAACCCCATTAAAGTTGTTACACTCCTTCCATATAGCGAAAAGATTCCCTATAGAATTTGTCAATTTTTCGCCCCACAATCTTAGCCATTTAAAACGAATTAAATCGGCCAATTCACTTCTCGCTTTTTTATCTCTCAGATGCAAGATAGTTGCTACTGTTTTGATTTTGTTTCCTTAAGTTTCTCATGCTTCCTTCAATGCTTTTCCCTTGAGTAAAAGATAAAACTGGCTTTCCCTGTTGAGAAATATCTGGGAAATGGTTTTCCGACATTTATAACGAAGATGTTTTTTTTGGGTTGTTTTCTTTCTTTAATCTTCTGTAATCTTGATGAATGCCAATGTTTGGTGAAGGTTGTATGAGGGGGAAATGTGTTTGGGTGTTTTGGCAGGGTGGGTTCAGGCAAATGGGTTAACTGTCAAGAAGGGCTTTCAGAAGCCTCTGCTATTTGTCTGTTAGCAGCAAAATCTATTTGCAAAACTGCTGCTGATGCAGAATGCAGGTATTCTGCGGCTTTCATTACCTCTGCAAACAGGAATCAGAACAGAAGCTTGATCATGACAGCAAATAGACCTCTAATTCCGAATTTGCATTCGCATTCTCAGCCTCTAAGTTGTTGTAATCAGAAAGGTTCCATCTTGGGTAACATGTGGTTCGAAAACCAGAATCACTTGTCTGGTTCTAACTCATTGACCAATTTGGCAAATGGAACTCTGTTTCTGGATATTCATTCTGAAGTTGACAACAATCAAAGAGATTCGGATTTTGCAAGTTTGTTTTATGCCAACCAAAATCGGATTTTTCACCGGTCTTGTCTGGAGCTCCTCCGTCGGTGTGACAGTTGTACGGAGTGCAGCTGGGTGGGTGCAAAGTGCGAAGGTGTTGAAGGGTCTCTATTCACAGGAGGAAAACACATACACGGGTGAGGAGGGAGTTTTGCTTTTGATATGCTGTGAAGCAGTGCAGGAGTTTACTATGAGGGAGTCTGATGTGCCAAAACATTATCGGTTGCCGTTAAACCCACAACGTAGGAATTTCCGTTCCAAAGAGGAATTGTCTGTGAAATACCTCGTAAATTTGTCCAGCTGGCCAAGCTAGCTCTAATCTGCTGAACACTTCATCCCATAACATTGTAGCAACCTCGCAATGCAGCAAAAGATGATCCACAGTCTCACCACTTTTCTTGCACATACAACACTAATCCACTATTATCACCCTACGTTTCCGTAAGTTATCCATCATCAAAATCTTACCAAGTGATGTTGCCCAAGCAAAAAAAGCCGCTTTGGGAGGCGCCTTATTTCGCCAAATCCTTCTCCATGGAAATTGATTATTTTGCGGTTGTATGAGAGACAAAGGCCCCATTTGGATTAAGAAGTGATCTCAACTCAACTCATCTCATCTCATCATTTCAATTTTTTCAAATTCTCCACACAAAATATAATAAACAATTCAACTTTTTCAAATCTCAAAACAAATATAAGATCAAAAAATAATATTCTAACAATATTTTATTCAACTCATCTCAACTCAACTCTCAATCCAAACAAGGCCTTATGGAAAGAACGAATCGAGAATGCACCTTTACCTGCAGGTACCCACCACAACATGTCAGCTCCTTGAGTTCTCGATTTCATGGAGTATAGAAGACTAAAGAACTCCTCAAAACTACCAACCTCCCAATCTTGGGCTGCCCTAGTGAAATTCACATTCCACTGGACTAGGTCACCAAATATCTACATACAATTAGCCACTAAAGCGCTCTAGAGTGTTATCTCCCCACAACAGGTCTCTTTAGAACTTTATTCCAGAACCATCTCCCAACACCAGTCTAGTGTGCCGAGCAAAAATCCCCCACCATCGTCTAATGTGCTTCTTTCATATGCCCACTCCATATACCCCATGTACCTCCCTAGTGCTCCCCCCCCCCCCCCCCAATCATAGACTTCTATAAGGCTTCCGGTTCCATATTATATCGCCACAACCATTTCTCAAGTAAGGCTCTATTGAAAATCCTCAGATTTCTAATTCCCAACCCATCAAAAGAGAATGGAGAGCTTACCTTATCCCAAGTGAGAAATGTTCAGAGAACCCCTATTGGGGTCACCAACCAAGAATCCATTGATAAAGCCACTATTAACCAAGACTAATATCATTCTGCTAAGGGCCTCCATAACAATGACAAATAGGAGTGGGGATAAACGTTCGAGACCTCAGATACCTCTACCAATCGTAATCGCCTCCATGAGGAAGGTCAGCCCATAGAAGATAGTGAGCTTGCAATAGAACATAAGCTGAACGAGATGAGGATGAATTTGTATTACGACTACGATTTGGACACAATATTCTACATGTCACAGGACTCGATAACAGAGGAGGAGGATGAAGTACCATTCCCTTCATCATTTGAGGATTCCACAGATACCAGTAAGAGGTAAATTTTGAGTAAGATTGACACCCTTATTCTTTTAGTGATTTTTTCATAGTTAATGGTTGCGATGCCGATTTCGAAAATGAAATCTTTTCTTAATGGGGGGAGGATGTGACGACCTAGATTTTTGCAAAAATCCTCACTTTTTTTATTTACTTTTATTTAATTTTAGCTTAGTTAGAGTTGGCCCAATGTTTTGACAAGCCAAGAAGATGCTAGACCCATGAAGGAAACACTTGGACCTGACAGCATGGGCGTCCAAGCCCAATAGAGGCGCAAAGGGGCTAAGTGGTAATCGCCCATTAAGGGGCAAAAAGGGAATTAGGCAAAACCTTAACTTGGGTTTAGGGCATGGTGGCGCCTACTTGGGAGAAGGAAGGCTATTTTATGCTTTCACTATAAATCTCATCATTTGAAACCTAGGGAAGGGGCACTCTTGGTTAGCACAAAGTTGCCACTTGGCAACCATGATTGAAAGCTTCTAGAAGAAGCCAAAGAAAGGGAATAGAATGAAGGGTTAAGCACAAATAGGGCACACGCCCCACTCAACCACCCACATGCCACATGGCTCACATGCAAGTCCACCTCTAAGATACAATGAACCTAGACGTGAAAGTGGAAGAAGGGGAAGAGGAACATGGGGGATACCAAGGGCCTCAAGCACGAGTCTCCAAGAGACCTTAGGGATTCGGCCAAGGGCTTCACACCTGTCCAAGGGAAACCAACCATCACTTTGCCATGTCTCAAGCATGCACTAAGGTTGGGGATTTTCTAGAAGAAAGAAATTATGAGGAAGAGGTTGCATGGGCACAAAAACACACACACGCCACTTGCCACATGCAAGCATGCACACGGCTAACCCTAGGTTTTGGTTTAGGGTTTTTGTAAAAAGACATACATGCGCCGAAGGTTCATTGAACCTAGACATGAAAGTAGGATGCAAAGGGACTTTTAGGGTTTTGGAATTAGGGCAAGAACACGCCACTTGTCATGCATGATGAAGAGTCTTTTGGTTTTCCAAAGAAAACCAATGATCGTGAGGGAAAGTGGGAAGTTTCGGCCAAGAGAGGAAGGGCATGCCATATGGCGCCTATGCACATAGACTATTGAGTTTCCAATGTCAGAAATGATTATAAGAGAGAGAGAGTTTGTGGGAAATTGAGAAGTATATAAGGACTTCTTTTAGGGGCTGGCGCCCTACACCGCCCAAAGAAGTCACCAAAAGGTCATTTTGTGATTTTTCAAAAAAGCTCCTCACCTCCCTTCTCTCTCAAGCACGTCCACCATAGGGGAAGAACAACTCATTTTTCTTTCACTTTCCCTCCAACCAAACATTACCCACACCCATACCATCTCCATTGATCCAAACACACGGTGGAAAAGAGAAGCAAGAAGCCCACGTTAGAAGGAAATCCGCACAGTAACAACCACTAAGTCTCTACTATGTTCATTTCTTCAAAGCACACATGTTCACAAAGGTTCTCTTGGGAAGGAAGACCCCACTCTTATCTCAAAATTTGAAGAATATTTAGAGTGTTTAAGGTTTCATTTGGATTGTTGTCAAAACATGGAAAAACTAGGGTTTTCCTTAAGAGGAAAACCGACCCGCCATTAGCAAAGCATGAGTGAACAAGAGACATATGGAAGGAAGAGTCTTTCGGCGACCATTTAGGTCCAAACTAGGGTTTCTTTTCCCTATAAGGTTTTGGCCATGAGAGTGATGATCAACACACACGGCAACACGCACCACGCACCACACACACGTCGGATTAGGGTTTATGATTCCTTATTTCTAATAAGTTGAACAAATGTTTTTCAGCTAGCTTGATCATGTTCTTTACGTCCAATTTTGTAAGTTAGCTCTTAACCTACCTTTGGATAATGTTCGTATGTATTGGGTAAACTTTGCTTATCGAACAAATTGGGTTATGGAATTGTTGAATGTCAAATGTTCTATATGCAAGTTCTCATGTCATTGGCATGCTTGTATGTGTTGTTTAGAGATATTGTGATACTCGGCCTTAACCAGTTTGCCATGCTTGTATTTGTTGTCTATGGATAGTGTGATACTTGGCCTTAACTAGTTTGCCAAGATCTGAATGTTGTTGCTTATCATGCTAGGCACCGAACATTGTTTTATGTCTAGTATACTGTGTGTTCCAATGTTTCCAAGCCGTAAATGTGATATGTTCAAAGGTGTTGCATGAAATTGTGTAACTCATGACCATGCATGATCAGTTCTTTCATAAAAGAAGAAAAGTCTCAAAATTCATGTCACATGCATTTCGGGTTGTGCATTGTTTCTCAAAAGAGTACATCATTCATGTTTTATCACAACCCAAAATGCTAGGACGGGAGAATGTCCTAGTGGAACTGCTCTGTTGTGATACCCTATATGATAAGGATAAGGTTAGGTGGTTTATGGGATCCCATATTGCTTATGAAGGAGAAGTTCATGTTCTTTATAAAGTTTCAATGGGGCACTAATTGTATCATTGACTAGTCCTTTTAGAGGATAGGCCATGTGGTTTGGACTTTCCATTGGGGCATTACAAAAGATATTAGAGCATATCCTAACCAGAAATGTGGGATTTGAGACGTGCCACCTACTATGGACTGGCCTGACAAAGAAGTCGGGAATTTAAGGGGGGGGGAGATTGTGATACCCCATATGATAAGGATAAAGGTAGGTGGCGTATGGGATCCCAGATTACTTGAGAATGAGAAGTTTTTGCTCTTTATAAGTTTCCAACGAGGCTCAAATTGTATCATTGACTAGTCCTTTTAGAGTATAGGTCTACAAGTTGGGCCTTTCATTGGGGCATTTGTACATCAGAGCCTATCTCAACCAAAAATGTGGGAGTTGAGCCGTGCCACCCACGACAGACTGGCCCAACGAGGATGTCGGGAATGTAAGAAGTCTAGTTTGTGATATCCCACATGAAAAGAATACGGGTAGGTGGTGTATGAGATCCCGCATTACTTAGGAATGAGATGTTCTTACTCTTTATAAGGTTCCAATGGAACTCCAATTGTATCATTGACTAGTCATTTTGAAGTCTAAGCCATGTGGTTTGCGCATTCCATTGAGGCGTTACATCTGTCCACTCTGAAGTGCATAAATTAGAAGTGGTAACCACTGAGTCAATGAAGCACAGTTGGCGGACCTCTACTGATTGCATTCGCCTCTAAAGAAGCTCAGCCCGTAGAATATAGTGAGGTCGCAATAGAACAAAAGCTGAACGAGATGAGGGTGAAAATGTATTACGACTACGATTTGGACGCAATACTCTACACGTCACAGGACTCGATAATAGAGATGGATGAAGTACCATTCCCTGCATCATCTAAGGATTCCACAGCTACCAGTAAGAGAGATAAGTTTCTAGATTGACACCCTTTTCTTTTAGGGAATTTTTCACAGTTAATGGTTGAAATGCTGATTTTGAAGACGAAATCTTTTCTTAAGAGAGGAGGATGTGACAACCTGGATTTTTTTATTATTTATTTATTTATTTTAGCTTTGTTAGAGTCGGCCCAATGTTTTGACAAGCCAAGAAGATGCTAGAACCAGGAAACACTTGGACCTGACAGCATAGGCGTCCAAGTCCAATAGAGGCCCAAAAGGGGCTAAGTGCTAATGAACCATTGAGGGGGGCCAAAAAGGGAATTAGGGAAAACCCTAACTAGGGTCTAGGGCATAGTGGCGCCTACTTGGGAGAAGCAATGCTATTTTGTGCTTTCCCAAGAAATCTCATCATTTGAGACCTAGGGAAGGAGCACTCTTGGTTAGCACAAAGTTGCCACATGGCAACCATGCATGAAGGTTTCTAGAAGAAGCCAAAGAAAGGGAAGAGAATGAAAGGTTGCATGGGGAAGGGGCACACGCACTCCCCAAAGTTCTAAAAGAATCTTTGTAATAAGAGAGGAAGAGAGAGGGTCGGCTATGGGCACAAACACACACAAGCCACTTGCCACATGGCAAGCATGCACACACCTAACCCTAGGTTTTGGTTTAGGGTTTTTGTAAAAAGGCATACATGCCCCGAAGGTTTATTGAACCTAGACACAAAAGGAGGATGCAAAGGGACTTTTAGGGTTTCGAAATTAGGGCAAGAACACGCCACTTGTCATGCATTATAAAGAATCTTTTGGTTTTCCAAAGAAAAACAATGATCATGAGGGAAAGTGGGAAGTTTCAGCCAAGAGAGGAAGGGCATGGCACATGGCTCCCATGCACAGACTCTTGAGTTTCCAATGTCAAAAATGATGATAGGAGAGAGAGAGCGTGTGGGAAATTGAGAAGTATACAAGGACTTCTTTTAGGGGGCGGCACCCTACACCCCAAGTTCATGTCAATTGCATTTTGGGCTGTGCATCGTTTCTCAAAAGAGTATGTCATTTCAGCTAGAGTTTGGATACACAAACCTACTTATCTCATCTCATCATTACAACTTTCTCAAATTCTCATACAAAAATATAATAAACAATTCAACTTTTTCAAATCCCAAAATAAAAATAATACTAAAAAATTATATCTAACAATATTTTATTCAACTACATCTCATCTAAACTGTCTATCCAAACCCAACCTTCATATTTTGTCACGACCCCAAATACTAGAACGAGGGAATGTCTTAGTGGAAGTCTTCTGTTCACTCTGCATAAATTGGAAGTGGTAACCCCTGGGTCGACGAAGCACAATTGGCAGACCTCCAATGGGTTCTTTTTAAAGGACACCAGAGTGAGGTAGCACCTAACGCTAGTGGGTGCCATAAGATGGATGTGGTGAAGGCGAAATACGAACTGCCGCATAATGATAAGAACTCTGACGTAGTCACCACCGGTCAAGTGGGCCAGAAGTGATGCGATAACTAGCAAGGAGCCCACGGTGCGTAGGGATGCCGTGAGGTGTCCACCCATATGTTACAAGGACAATATCTTAGTAAGAAATGTGTAAAATGAACAGAAAAAAGTGTTTTTCTGAAAAGTCAAGCATGATTTTCTGTTACAAGATTCCACTGTTACCGATTTCTTAAATGTACAAGCATAAGTCGTGTTTTTCAGGTCAAGTACATGTCCATACATTCATATTCATGGTTTGCCTTTATATGCTAATATTATCTGCTTGTATGTTATTTGTTAACTTACTAAGATTTCCGAAATCTCACCATGATAGTTTTCACTATCAATCCCCACCCGAAATGGTAGAGGTTATAACAAGACAAGGAACTGACCATGGGGAAACGCAAGAGGCAGGATCCCCCAGTAGTTAAGGAGGCCCCAAATAGCCCTGAGCGATCGGCAGAGCCATCCTTCGAAGATAGGCTAGAGGCAGCCAATTAGTTCATATGTGAAGTGCTAAAGCTATTTGAGGATTTGCAGAAAATCATCAACAAGGATAAGGCAAAGTAGGCTCAAGAAAATCATCAGCCGATCAGTTCTCCTGAACGTTCACTTGGAAACCTTATAACATTAAAGTCACCTCCCATGCACCATGGTAAATCCCACCAGCTATGTACTCCAACAATTTCTTCCCATAAAAGTCTTCTACTGCTGTCCAAATTCAGCCCCTAAATACCACACTCTTAAAGGAACATGCCACTGTATACTCCCCAATTAATTCCTCCATTTTCCCCACCACCCTTCTATCCCACATCCCCAAGACACCACCTGAAGCCCCATCAAAAGCAAGATAAGCCCAATCCACATATGTACAACTCCATAAACTTTGCACGATTCTCCTTGCAATAATTTAGCTTAGTTTCCTATAAGCACACAATGTCCATCTTCCATTCACGAAGCAAGTTTTTTATCCGAATGCACTTATTTGCCTCGTTAAGCCCTCAAACATCCCAAGAAACGATTTTAAGCTTCATGAAGATGGTGCTAGCCCCTTCCCTTTGGGTCTTACTTGCATGAGCTTGAGCTACCCTCATAGTTGAGAGGCCATGTGAACCTCTTTAGCTCCCTCTGTTTTTTAGAACCTGATTTGTTTAGCCGAACATGTCCAACTTCAATGGCTGTAAGCAAGGCCATGAATTGTTCCTCAAAACCCTCACATTCAATTCCCACACAATGTTGGATTTCTTTTACCTTATGTAACACCCAATCACAGACGCTAGACTGACTTGGCAACAGACAGTTTAGGGGTATGGGCTCCCCCACAATGTTGATCTCATCCCTGGGTGTCCATTGTAACTGTGTCGGCACCCCCATTTCTTCCTCAGCACAGATAGGCCAACCATCCCACTTAGAGGAGTCAAGTGTGGGGACTAACATCCGTGATGGCCCTAGATCCTCTCCCTCGTCACTCCCAACCTTTGAAATAACACACGGGCTACATCCAGAGGCTGAAAACCCTTGCTGGAGAAGCTTCCAACTGAAGCTCGAGAAGGGGCTTTCCCCTACTGTCTGCCAGCCTGGTCTGTCCTTGTTGGGCCTAAGATCCAACACTCAACAATGTGGGTTCAATGGGAAATGTTTTTGGTTCTGCCAACGTCAACACTATCTCCGTTGTGTCCACCCGCTGGAGCATCGTCGAAGGTTTCTCGACCGAGAGCAAGGCTACAAGGATCTTTTCCGGCAAGATAGGTTGTCTCCTACCGGTGGAAGGCCAGCCTTGCTCACCCCCTTCCCTTCTCTCTAATTCTCCACACAGGCAAAGCTCCTATCTAGGTTTTGCACTTAATTTGACCCACAGCCTTAGGCCCAGAGACTTTGCTCATGTCCATTCCACTTATCTTTGCTTTGCCCTTAATTTGTCCCACAAGCCGAGGCCCAGAGGCTCGGCCCATATCCATTCCACTTATTATCTGCTCCCATCCACACGATTAAGGCCCCCAGATTCCTCAAAATGTCCCATGGGTTGAAGCCCAATCTTATCAGGCTCAACACTCTTCTGGATCGCATAGCCCAGGCCCACCTCATCTTCTTCCTCAACACACCGTATCAATATGTCAACTTGCTGCTACATTGCCGCCAATTGTGATTTCATACCTTTCAAAGTACTGTGCACGCCACCTCCTGCCAGACCGACAAAGGACTTGCCACCAACACCCTTCCACTTTGCACATACTGTACCAGTGAGCTAAGGAGCCATTTCGGTCTTTTGGCCATTGTTATGTCTCAGAATGACTCTATGCTGAGTTTTCCCACGACCGATAGCTCCACCCCTGTACTGCTCTCTAGACTACACCAGCGATGTAGTCTACACCAGTGCCTCCATGTACGACCAATTCTACATTCAATTCCCCACCACTGGCAGCCTCTGTGATACCCCACCTCCATTGCAGTTCACGACTTTCTCCTCTGATATGGCCTCCCTCAGCACAACTGCCAACCTCCTCCATCCCCTCCTCCCCCTTCATTTCTTCTGGTATGATTCATAAAGGTATAAAAATTAACCAAAAAACCAGTCCGGACTAGCCAGAACCGGTGGAACCGTTCCGGTCCGGGACCAGTTCCCTTCGTTCCAAAACCGTCCGGTTCCGGTTCTATGTTTTTTAGGACCAGATCGGTTCACTATATTATATATTTTAAATTAATTTTTTTTATTATTATATATTATATTTTCTATATTATATATAATTTATATATATAATATATTTATAACATAAAATTTTAATCTTAAACATGAAAATTTATTTGATCATATGCTTTAAGCATAAAATATATATATTAATAACATTTTATGGCCTAATAAATTCTCAACATATTTCTTTTGATAAACACATAATACATTAGTAATACTAATATGCATTAGTATATTAATTACATTTCGCTTTAATTAATTTTTTTTTTAACAGTACGCTTTAATTAATTATTATACATATATAAGTATATTAGTATATTAATTATATTTTATGCCCTAATACTAATACTATTAAAACCGGAAAACCAGACCGAACCGGACCGAAACCAGTAAAACTGGAGGTACCGGTTAGAAGGATAACCGGTGCGTAATCGGTTTTCAAAAATACAAAACCGGTGCATACTGGTTTGGTCCTAAATTTTTTTCAAAACCGGACCGGTTACACCCCTAGGTATGAAGATGAAGTTATGTCTTCCACCCCCACCATATTCCATGAGCACCATGAAACGACCACGAGAGTTTGAGCACCTTTGCGCTATGAAGCTTTTAGCACCCTCCCTTGACGTAGTGTAGAAGTCCTTCATCCCACCCCTCAGACACTCCTCCAGAGTTCTGATAAACCAATGCATTGGTACCTTCCCAAGTCTCATCTCCTTCACTACCTTCCAGCTCCTCTCTGTTATGAGCAAGGAAACTCCATCCTTCATCAAAACAAAAACCTTTAATTCTATAACTGAAATTAATATCCGTACGGAGGATATATCAATAAAATGGAGAAAAGGTGTCCTCATAATCAATACCATAGGTTTGTCTATATAACCTTAAGAACAATATATATAACATTATATTGCTTAAACCCAATTGCAATCACCCATTTGCTAAAGGGTAATGGAACAAAATCCCAACTTCCACTATGATGTCAAACATCCATTTTATATAAGTTAAGAAAGAAGCCTCTTTGTTTATGATACAACTATGAGATTAGGGTTTTCCACAACAATAGCAGCACAGATTTACTTCCGCGCACTCAATGGCAGCATCAAAATTGAAATGGCACACACAAGATGCATGATTTTGCAATTACCGAGAATCAAAATGACAGCACACCACAAATAGTATGATAGGGAAGCCTGTCCACCACATTCGTTGGACAAAACCCTATAACAAACAACAGCGCAAGTATCAACTTCAATCACAGCAACTAAAACAACAGTAGAGCCTACCACACAGACAGGAGCCATGCAATAATGACGATGGTATCTTCAATTAGGATTGTCGACTTTGAGGGAGCAATGTTGGCAAAAGCACATTTAAGTGCATAGTGCTTTCCTCACCAAAAGCAAAGCACATCTACCAAAGTGCGCACTTTTTTGTCCTTTACTGGTTTCAAACAATTAGATAGAGATGGATAAAAAAAATCGAATTCTTATTTGATTAAATAATTTAGTAGGGTGGGGTTAAAGATTTGTTCAAGGAAGGATTGAGATTTTTATTAGTTTTCATAAATCATAACTGAAAGAAAGGAATAGGATATTCCCATATCGATCAGGATCTAAACAAATGTTTTTTAAAGTAATTACACACGTCAACTATATTCGCTTCTATGTTAAATGCTTTAAGTTTAGAGATCACAAATTTCATTTCACAAAGATTAATAAATTCTTCAATTACAGAGAACAAGAAACAAGATGCATCCCTCTATTGTTTATAAAATGGTTTACTTTAGACTCCAGAGCGTTCTCTCTATGAATTCCTCCCACTGTCAGTGGTCCAAGTCATATATGAGCTCCTACTCCAAAAGGTCTAGTAAATGTACCAATGGAGCCCCTTGAAATCATTATAAAAGGCTTGAACTTCGTCCTCCCAAGCAATGTCGTCTCAAGTTTCAAGCCTGGTGTAATGCTGAAAAACTCGCCCTTGCCCTTCCCCATCCCCCCATACACAAGCAAGCTAAAACCCACTCACAACTTCCTCCAATGAACAAGACCAGACAGATCAAAAACCAACACACACCCGTAGTGTGTGTCAAGGTAACTCAAAATACGATGTATGAATGTCCGAATCAATGGCCTTTGAGTGATCTGTATATTATATAGAAACTTTACAAGAGAACTATACATGGGAAGAAACTAATTGTCGAGTGATCCTCGCATTCCTAGTCTGATAAGGAAACTATATATTTTGTACAAGCCTAAGTAACGGAAGTAAAGGTAAAATAAGGAAAGAAGAATAGAAGGAAATAAGATTGATGATGGACAGCAAAGCTGTCCATTGACAGCCCCCCTCAAATTGATGCGGGTTGATCAATAAGCATCAATTTCAGCCCCCCTCAAATTGATGCGGGTTGATCAATAAGCATCAATTTGCCACTTAAGAAACAATGTCGATGGCGAGTGAGAGCTTTGGTGAAGATATCAGCAATTTGTAGTTCAGTGGGAACATGTGGGAGTGTAATAACACGGGCTTCAAATGCTTCACGGATAGAGTGACAGTCGACTTCAATATGCTTCGTGCGCTCATGATAGACAGGATTGGCCGTGATTTGAATATCACTCGTATTATCAGCATGTAGAGGTGTAGGATCGGTCTCAGAAAAATCTAGCTCAGCAAGCAAACCTCGAAGCCAAATAATTTCTGAACAAGCAAGAGACATTGCCCGATACTCAGATTCTGTAGATGACTTAGAGACTCTGTCTTGCTTCTTACTCTTCCAAGAGATCAATGCATTACCTAAGAATACACACCAACCAGTAATGGATCGACGTGTATCAGCACAACCGGCCCAATCAGCGTCGCTATAAGCAATAAGTCGAGAAGAATTGCCTGTAGGAAATAATAAGCCACGGGCAGAAGTGCCCTGAACATAACGTATGATCCTACGGACAGTAGCCAAATGAAGATGACGTGGGGTCTGAAGAAACTGGCTGACTTGTTGTACTGCAAAGGAAATGTCTGGTCTAGTAATGGTGAGATAGACAAGACTACCCACCAACTTCCGGTATAAACTGGGATCAGCAAGTAAATCACCCTCCTCTTTGCGAAGCTTGACATTCAATTCCATGGGAGTATCAATAGGAGTGGCCTCCTGTAGGCCAGCTGTATCCACCAGGTCACGAGCATACTTATGTTGATTGAGTGAAATACCAGATGAACTACGATGCACCTCGAGACCAAGAAAATATGTGAGAGACCCAAGGTCTTTCATATGGAATGACTCAGAGAGGTGAGTCTTGAGCTGACCAAGTAAAATAGAATCGGAACCAGTAATCACAATATCATCAACATAAACCAAAAGAACAACAATACCCGCGTCTGATTTCCGAAGAAACAAGGAAGTGTCATACTTGCTCTGCTTGAATGAGAATTGTAATAAAGTGGTTCGAAATTTATCAAACCAGGCCCTTGGAGCTTGTTTAAGACCATAAAGAGAGCGACGAAGCTTACACACATGCGAAGTCGAAGGAGAAAACAATCCTGGTGGTGGTTTCATATAAATACACTCTTTAAGATCCCCGTGAAGAAAAGCATTCTTGACATCCATCTGATGTAGTGGCCAATCATTGGAAGCAGCAAGAGCTAGAATCGTACGAACAGTAGTCATCTTAGCCACAGGAGCAAATGTCTCTTCATAATTGACACCATATTCCTGATTATTCCCAAGAGCAACAAGTCGAGCTTTGTAACGATCCAAACTTCCATCAGATCGAACCTTGACTGAATAAACCCATTTGCAACCCAGAGGAACAATCGTTGGAGGACGACATGACTCAATGTCCCAAGTATGATTGGCCTCTAGAGCGGCAATTTCTTCCTGCATAGCTTGTTGCCAACAGTCATGCTTGGCAGCTTGTGAGTAGAACGTGGGAATATCAAAATTGGATAATGCAGCAGTAAGAGCTGAAATAGAGGGCCCAGAAGAAAAACCATACCTATCCGGAGGTACAGACACTCGAGGAGAGCGTCGTACCAAGGGCTCTGGAGGTGCTGCAACTGACTGGTTCTGGAGCATGTTAGGATCAGATATCGGGTGAGCCACGGGAAGAGACTGTAGGCGGGAGCGTCTTGTATACACAATACCTGGTTTAAAGCGAGAGCTGACTTGAGGAAGATTTGAGGATTGCTACTCAAAGGAGGGGAGGACCACAGTGGAAGGAGAGGGCACAGAAGACACAGGAAAGAAATGTTGATTTTCGAAGAAAATAACATTCCTAGAAATGCGTGTGCGATGTAACGTAGGATCATAGCAAACAAATCCCTTTTGACACACATTATATCCCAAGAATGCACATCTAACAGATTGAGCAGATAATTTATGTCGCTCATGAGGAGGTAAATGAACAAAGCATACACAACCAAATGTACGGAGATTATCATAACTAGGTTGCTTACCAAATAAGCGGAAATAGGGAGACTCCATGTGTAAGACTTGGGAAGGTAAACGATTAATCAAATGAGTAGCAGTTTTCAGAGCCTCGACCCAGAACATGGATGGAACAGAGGACTCTAACAAGAGAGTACGTACCATGTCAAGAAGAGTGCGATTTTTGCGTTCGGCTACTCCATTCTGTTGGGGAGTAGCGGGACATGAACGTTGATGAATAATACCTTTAGAAGCCAAAAAAGCCTGAAACTCATTAGACAAATATTCACCACCAGAATCTGTGCGTAATGTCTTAATAGTCGCAGAAAATTGATTATCAACATAAGCTAAAAACGTAGTGAAAGTACGAAAAACCTCAGATTTAGAACGAAGAAAATAAACCCAAGTAAATCTGCTATGATCATCAATGAAAGTCACATAGTATTTAAATTTCTCATGTGAACTAACGGAGGAAGGTCCCCAAACATCACTATGAATAAGATCAAAGCAGTGAGAAGCTCTACTAGCATGCAAAGGAAAGGGAAGAGTTTTGCTTTTACCAAGTTTACAAGAATCACACTCAAGAGATAAAGATGAACGTTCTTTATTACCAAGAAAACCAGAGTTCAATACATGAGATAAAATCTAAGTATTGGGATGACCTAAACGACGATGCCACACCATACTTAGATTAGGAACATTATTACAAGCAAAAGACGTAATAGAAGAAACTGGAGAAAGTGCTGGAACAGGTAAAAATAGTGGAAACAAACGCCCCACTTTAGGTCCCTTCGCGATCGGCTCCCCCGTTACCTGGTCCTGCACAACACAACCATCACCAGAAAAATTAACAGCGCAATTGTTATCCACTAATTGACCAACAGAAATAAGATTCGTGGAAAGTTGAGGAGCAAGAAACACATCAGTAAATGTAGAAGAGGCATCTCCGACAGCAGCTATTGGTAAAGAACTACCATTGGCAGTTTGAATAGCAGATTGACCAGCATAGGGTCGAACATGACACAGAGCAGTGGGCATATTTGTCATGTGATTAGAAGCTCCCGAGTCTACGTACCAGAGTTTAGGAGAATGTTTACCTTGAAACCCCATCGCAGATAATGCTGAAATTAACATCTGTTGCACCATTTCAGGGGTGCAATAAGTTGCTGCAGGAGGTGCAAGATCAGAGGAAACACCTGAGGAAGAGTCGTGCTGCAGAAGTCGCTGCGGGAAAACCAGACACAGAAGTCTGAAATGCTTGAGCCTGACGATTCTGGGGGCGGATACGACATTCTTTGATAATATGACCCTTTTTCTTACAATAAGAACAATATTTTTTAGGGCAATTGGCAGCAATATGCCCATAGGCCTTGCAGCAGAAACACTGTAAATTTTTAGAAGTCATAGGTGATCCTTGTCCTTGGGCAGCATAAGCCACAGTTGCCGTCCCGGAACTACCATGAGATTGCTCTAGAATAGCTTGAGTACTCAGACGTTGTTCTTCACGAAGTAACTCACCAAAACAAATATCCAGAGAGGGAACAGGAGATCTGTTCAGTAGAGAAGAGCGAACAGATTCATATTCTGGGCGTAGTTTCATCAGAAACTGATCACGCCGGCTAGTCGCATGAAGCTTCTGAATAGTCGAAAGTGCGGCAATAGGAACATCTGCTATAACCAAATCAGTATACTCTTGCCAAGTAGTAGTCTTGGATGGAAAGACTACCATGTTGAAACATGGCAATCGCATGTTCTAACTGAAAACGACGAGCATCATTATCTTAATGATAAACCTTCTTCAAGTAATTCCACATGGACTGTGCGGAGCGATGAGCCCGCAAGTTGGTGACAATATGGGGCTCCACCGAACCAAGAAGCCAAGACATGATCCGAGCATCAAGCACCTCCCAAGAAGGAGAAGACACGACATCTTTGGATTTTTCAGGATTAGATGTTTGTGCAACATCCGTGCCATCAATATGGCCCCAAAGATCTTTTCCCTTGAGGAAAAGTTCAAACTGAAAAGCCCAAGTAGAATAATTTTTGCCTGTAAATTTGACACACATAGGTGCAGAATCCATCGCAAATAAATGGAATCCGAGGCAAAACAAGATATCCAGAATAAAATTTAAATAAACCAACAAATGACGTTCTGCCGACAGAAGTGAGAAGCCAGAAAAATAATACCAAGCCGAAAAAAAAATTATGTGCCGAGACCACCCTTGAAACAAAGAACTCAGAAATGGAAAAAGGAGTACTCAGACCTTAAACAGATGCTGCCGAAGAACACCACTCCAGAAGAGAAGCGTGTCGATGGAGAGAGAAGATGCCGAAAAAACCCACAAAGGAGACAGAACCTGCCGAGAAGACCACCCCAGAAACAGATTTCCGAAAAAAATACTAAGCACTTCCGTCGATCGGGATACACGAAGAATCGAAGAAGCCGAGAGATGCTGCCGAGACTCAGACGACGCCGACACACAAAACTGAGACACACGAAACCGAGACTGAATACGATGCACGCAGGCAACAACGAAACCGAGAGCAAAAAAAATAAAAAATTCAACCTGCTCTTGATACCATGTCAAGGTAACTCAAAATACGATGTATGAATGGCCGAATCAATGGCCTTTGAGTGATCTGTATATTATATAGAAACTTTACAAGAGAACTATACATGGGAAGAAACTAATTGTCGAGTGATCCTCGCATTCCTAGTCTGATAAGGAAACTATATATTCTGTACAAGCCTAAGTAACGGAAGTAAAGGTAAAATAAGGAAAGAAGAATAGAAGGAAATAAGATTGATGATGGACAGCAAAGCTGTCCATTGACAGTGTGCTGTACATGTAACCTTTGAAATGTCACTATCTCTGTTGAACCACCAAACACTACTACCTGCACGACTCTCTTTAAGTGCAAACTCAGCTTATATCCAAATGGGGCCAACCAATATACATGAACAGATAAATAAGTTCAGAAGCTAAGCCAAATCCAACCAAAATAAAAGCAAGTTAACGGCACAGATTTACCCACCACTCAAATCCAGCAAAAGTATCATCAATAGCAAAATATCCAATGGCCAATTTCAAATACAAAAAACCCACACGTCAAAACTCAGTGTTCCACCACCAAGTACATCCAACTGTATACCAGAACCAGCCAAATAGACCAAATATCATCAATAAAAGAATAATAAAGAAATGTGTTGTTAAAGAGAAAACCTCACTGGAAGCATGTCCTCAACAGGGCAACCTAAATTGCATCCACACACTTCATATCAACAATGTAAAACTAGCAACAGACAACTATTAGTTCACTTCTGCAATATGCCAATATACATTGTAAAACTCACAAGCCCAAAAACTAGGAGTATGAGACTTGCCTTGAATGCTTCACTGTTGTCACTATCAATAACCAAAAATAGAGGTCTTCTTGTAAATGGAACAAAGTCACATGGGTAAATGTAGTTTAATCCTGGAATAAAAACAGCTAGTTATTGTAAGAAAATTCGTTCAGTAGTTTCAGTAAAATCATGAAAAAAGCAATTCCATAGTTGGAAGATTTTTCATACCAGTGACATTGAAAGCTACAATAATATTAATAAACATGGTTGGGATAGTTAATAAGAATATTCTACTCTACCATTTCAACCTTTCCAGATTTATTCTTCAATTCAGCATAGAGGTATATCATTTTTTAATCATCCCATCAATGTCCTGTTAAATCTGTAGATGTGCCATAAGATTATCTTGTTGTAATTAGCACCATCGACATTATACCCAAGAAATGACCAAATATCCAAGTCGAGCCATCTAATTTACAAATGATGTGACATGATACCGAATCCATATCGCTCTTACCCAAGTAGCCCTGCTTATCTATTCTTTATTCGCAAGTCAATAATTTAGGAGCTTCTTGCATCCAATTTATCATGCAGATTGTAACACTCCTAATTATTTTGAATTTCGTTGAACTTAATTAAAAGTGGATGTAGATTTTCATAGGGCATTATGCAGTAAAATCATATTTAGATGCAATACCATAACAATTGGTATCAAAGCCATTCTAATCCATTGTGGAAAGACAAATTAACAACCACAAAAATGGAGAACGGGATTAGAGGCTTAAAGGAAACTAGCCATAAGCATGTGGACAAAATTCTGGCCGGGACGGAGGTGACAAAGTAAACAACCAAATAATACAGGGACAATAAGAGTTGTAGCCTACGTATAAAACATAATTGCAGCCCTTGACCACGAGTGTGGACAGCTCAACATACAAGACCATTCAAGGAAAGGGTCCTTGGTAGAGTTTGGAAAAAAACTTGGCAATTACATCCCTCGTAATTGCTGGGAAGAATTCAAAACCGACGTAGATTAAATAATATGGATCCAACAGTCGATTATGTGATTAAGATTCCCTAGCTTTTTTTATGGTGAAGAGCCAAATGGATGGGTCCATCAAGCCAAGCAATTCTTTCAATTTAATCTGATCCCGATATACAAAAGGTTCTGATAGCCTCCTTTAATTTGACAAAGGAGGCATAATGGTATCAATGGCTAGAGAAAAGTTAAGATGCCTTGACTTAGAACGAGTTCACCAAAGCCGTTGATGATCGATTTGGTTCAAGATTACGTGAGGATTATACCAGACTTCTTATCAAGTTCACTAAACTTCTACAGCTTGCGATTGTCACTTTCACTTCGAAAAGCTTGCAAATTGAACAACCGATTTGACAATTAACTTTTTTGTGCTAAATTCATAAGTGGCATGAAGAGTCGAAGCATGGTGTTTGAATGTCTCACCCAACCAATGTGGCAGCTGCTATCTTGTTGGCTAGGCTTAAGGAGGACCCGTTATCTTCCTTGCGCTGGCCAAGTAAATTCATCACAGCACAAGCCCTTAACAGTTCATCATAGGGTCCAAAACAACTGATCCCACCCGAGGATAAATATGACTAGAAGTTCACTTCCAAGTCATCATTGCAAAACTCAGAAGTTATTTCTTGTTACACCCGAAACCTAGGGATTCTATTTTAGGAAACAAGGGTTTTACTTTTGTAACACCCTGCCCCCCTAGGTTTAAGAAAAACATCATTTTTTTTTTTAAATCTAGGGAAGCCAGAATGCCAGTAGCCTTTAAAAATCATTTACATAGAAGCCCGGTATAAATGGTTCTATAATTTAAAATAAAACATACTTCATTAAAATTTAAAAAGAGAGTCTGCGGAAGCACATATTCATAATCATTCAAGTCTCGTGTGCTTAACAAAATAAACTTCATTACTGAAAACATAAAACTAAATATCTCATAAACTCCCTATGCCTCTATTTTGTCTCCCCAAGTCAAGTCCCGTCCTGCAGCATCATTCTTACATTTACCATAACCTGGGGTGGTTAAAAAATTTAAACATATAAAAAATGAGTCAATACTTAATAAGAAACACATCACGCAGTAAAAATAAGATAAACATAGGGTTTCATTGAAAAACATGCATACTCATAAATACATAAATAACCATGAATATGAATTGCGCAAATGGCCTCAACTTGTCTTTCACATTCCTTATTGGTTGGTACCCACTGTTGACCTCTATGTGTTAGGGTTAGCGAGTCTTGAAAATTCCGATTTCGCCTATGGCTGCAGGTTGAAAATTCATACATAGGCAGCAACACCGAGTGCACTACCATCGTGTCCATCCTAGCAATACAATATGGGAACTGTTTCCAGCAAATGTGTATTCTGCCCTTTTTTTAGATAGAGTAGAATTGAAGCATCTGAGGCTACATTAATCGGGGATACACGACAAAAGGAATTGTCCACTTAACCTCATGGTACCGTCTTCACTAACATACCATAGGCCATTATGTATCTTGACTATCATACCACATCATAAACATACATGCATAATTTCTTGTCATATATTGTCTTCTTATATCTTGTCATATCATGGAATTTACATGAAATCATAACCTTTCATTAAACGTTGTGATGCATGATTCCTTATATAAAATCGTGATTTTTCATAAAATATCTTGATACAAAATTCCTCACATAAAATAATAACTTTTCATAGATATTTTGATGCATGACTCCTCACAATCATGACTTTTCATCAAATATCGTGATGCATGTGTCATACAAACTAACATGAAACTTATGCATAAAATCTTGGCATTTATAAATTTATCATGACTTGGGCATGTAAAGAGGGGCTTCCAATGAAGCATCGTACATACATAATACTTTAATAAAAGACGTGTCATTTACCGTACATACGTGTAAGGGAATGATCATGATACTTACATAATTTAGAAAACATGTGTGATAATGAAGGGCATGACCATATTACTTACATAATTTAGAAAATATGCGTGACAATAAAGGGCGTGATCATATTACTTACCTAGCAACTCTAGACATCAATTAGCGCATCAGTAATCACTTGTTCAATAAATATGTAATCATGTCAATTTATAATCCCGTATATCATCATTTTAAAGACTAAAACCTTCTCTTAGTTGGACACCCAAATGCCTATTGAGTTCCTAAACATTCAATTGGTCCTTAACTTTTGCTACATCACTCCGATCATTTTAGTCCATCATCCTCCAACACAATTCATGCCTATGCCCTCTAAGATCTTCAAACCTAATCCCCTCTGAGCAAACCCATGACTATGCATGCTATTAACACTTAGTCATTTGAGTTTATATGACCCTAGCCTTAATGCATCCGATCTCTCTTTGTAATATCTGTCCCAATGTTTAAACCATCAAAATCATGGGTCTACTGTGAGAACCAAGAAAAACCTTGAGTTAAGCTCGTAACAGTAAAAGAGAGATTGGATCCTAGAAAAATTCAAACTTTCGTTTGAGATCCTTTTAGATCAAGAGAAAGATGAACTTATCACATTTAGGATCCCTAGACTTGGAAAAAAAATTTAGGTGCCACGTGGCAACCCCTAGAATGCCATTTGGCAACACTAGAACACCTCAAGAATATTCTTGAATAGGATCCACTCTATTGGGTACGTTGAACACATCATCATAGATTTATGACACTCGGCATCCACTTGGACTTATGCTAGCTTGCCACATCCCCATGGCTTGCCACCTCACTTGGCCCCACCATCTACAGGCCACTTGTCATGCCAACTCAGCCCCTCATCAGCAAAATTAGATCACACACACATGCATCATGATATGCACGTGGGTCATATGCCATTTGTCTTATATTAAGCAAGGGTTGACCATAAAGGACCAACCATCATGCATGGCCATGAGCCTCCTTGGCCGAGCGTTAGGGGTGTCAAATCGTGTTAACAGGTCGTGTTCGTGTCGTGTCAAGGTATGTACATTCACTTAACGGGTCAACACGAACACGACCCGTTAAGGATTTCGTGTCAAAATTCCAAACCCGAACACGACACGATAAGATAACAGGTTGACACGACACGACCCGTTATGACCCGTTAATGAATAAGAAATAAATTGACACGACATAACACGACACGACTCGTTCCGTTTCAACCCGTTTACGTTAATGGGTTGGACATACACGATTCGACACGACACGACACGACACGACATGACCCATTTGACTTAATTGATTTTATATAAATATTTAAATATAAATAATATCTATAAAAAATAAAAAACTAACTACAAGTCTAAAATTACAATCCAAACAAATATGATCCACACAATTTGTAATAATATTCATTATTAAAATTACATCCCAAATGTAATAAACAAAATATACAATGTAAATATATTAATATTACAATCTCAAATATAATAAAAAATTAAAAACACAGATCTAAACAAATTTAGAACTTGAAGAAGGAAGTGGAGCGTGAGCGTCCTCCCTACCCTTTAGGTCTAAGGGTATAAAGGTAAATTTAATTTTCTTAACGGGTCATAACGGGTTGACCCGTTAGTGACCCGTTAAACAATCGTGTCTTAACGGGTCAACCCTTTTGGACCCGAACCCGTTAAAGCTAAACCCTAACCCGCTTTTATCGTGTCGTGTTCGTATTGGGTTAACGGGTCATGTCACATATTGACACCCCTACCGAGCGTCCCGTCCACCTGCTGCAGCCCCATTGTTTACAATTTTGTGTCTTACACCCTCTCAATCCACCATACACATGTACTGTAGGATGAGGATCAATCAATGGACCAATAGGAATTCATGCAAAGCACCCACAAAACATTTCTTCTGCCCCTAAACCGATAAGCTCTCTTTTCTCTTGCTCTCAAGTTCTTATTACTCTCTTGCCTAACCGATTCACAAGTATCTTTAAACCGAGGAGCATGTCAAGGCACCAAGAAATCTGAAATTGTGTGGTCTTCAAGGGTGAGAAACTCTTTCCTAAAACTTGATCTTGAAGCTCTTGGTTGTTGGAAATTAGAATGTACATAGTTAAAATCATGCTTGCTTAAAAGGAAATTACAAAGCATCACAGCCAAAATGCAACGTAGTGATAAACCAAGGGCCTTAGTGCAAGTTTGACCTACCTCAAAGGCTTATTTGCAAAGTCAAGTGTCTTAGTCAACTCCTAAATTTTCTTGATTCACTCCTCAGAAATTCGCCATCCTAAACTTTACTCTAACCCCATGTTCTCTCGCAAACACCAAGCAAATCAACACTTTGTTCAATTTAGGATTTCCAGGTAAGTTACCCTACGACCACACTCTATGATCGTATGTTGTATGACTGCATATTACACATGAATTTTCACAATTTCATTTGTTCATTTTTTGCCCATGCGTCTATCATTGTGAGCATGTTTTATGAAAATTGCATTACTTCAATAAAATGTATGGGGATGGATCACGACCCCAAGCTAGGATAAGGAATTATTCCAGTGGAACTCCTCTGGCTTTTCTGGAGTACTTGAGAATGGAGTGATGTCCCCTGGGTCGGTGTGGCATTCTACATAGTGCAGCTCACCCTTCTTTTGGACAAGTTGCACTTTGCTCGCCCAGTTGTCTCGTCTTCCACAACACCTTGCCCGTGGGAAAGGGTCTCTTCCCTTGCTTCAGCGTGGTCCTTGCAAGTTGTGGCGCATGGTTAATAGAAAATGAACTGGGGAATTTGGGAACATAGATCTTCAGGAATCTGTAGGAAGAGACTCTTTGGTAGCATTTCATTCCCATGCATTTGGTAGAACATAAATTAGATAGTACCAATAAATTAGACACAACAACCTCTTTGTCACAAGAAATTTGGTAGAACATGGGAAACACCTGCTTTACAGCCTTTCACCACACCAGGCACCATGCCAAAATAAACACTATTACCCCTTCCAATTGCGAATCTGAAAAACTTGGAGAATCTTCCTCATCCAGCTCTAATGTTTATCCACAATCCCACGCCACGTGTCCCCCTAACTTCCTTAGAACACCAATCCCCCTGAATACTCTCATACTTAGAATCTATGACTTCTGTCCATAAGCCCTCCCCTTCCCCATGATATCTCCACAACCATTTCTCCAAGTGCTTCATTAAAAACCCTCACATTACGTATCCCCAACCGACCGCATAGAATCGGTGAGCAAACTTTATCCCAATCAGCAAGATGGAACTTAGTTTCCTCCCCAATGCCTCCCCAAAGAAAGTTGCAAAAAGTTTTCTCAATACGAGAGGCCACACTTACAGTTAGCGAAAATAGGGATAGAAAATAGGTAGGGAGGTTAGATAAAGTGCTCTTGGAGTTAATCTACCACCCTTGGACAAATATATCCGTTTCCACCCAGCCAATCTTCATTCAATTTTTTTTAACACACCATTCCAAATAGAGTTTTTCTTAAAAGCAGCCCCCAACGGAAGACCGAGGTATTTCAAAGGCAGCAAAGCAACCTTACAACCCAAGATATTAGCCAAGCCCTGAATATTGTTCACACCACCCAAGGGAACCATTTCAGACTTCGAGAGATTTACCTTCAAGCTTGAACCGCTTCAAAGCAAAGTAATATAGCCCTCAAGTATTGCATATGATCACTGTCCGGCTCACAAAATAGTAGCGTGTCATCAGCAAAGAGAATGTGAGCTATAGTAACACGTCCCACATAAAATCCAGCAAGGAAGCCTCCATTAAGTGCCGCTCTCAACAAATGACTCAATGCTTCCATAGCAATGACAAATAGCAAAGGGGAGAGGGGATCCCCTTATCTTAATCCCCTAGAACTGTTAAAGAATCCTTCTGGTGCTCCATTCACCAAAACCAAATAACGAACTGTAGTTATACAATGTCTAATCCATGAAATCCATCTATCCCCAAAACCACACCTCCCAAGTAAATAACACAGAAAATCCCAATTAACATGGTCATAAGCCTTTTTCCTTGTCTAGCTTGCACAAGAGCCTGGGTGTACCCTCCTTGATTCTACAAACTAGGCATTCATTGGCAATCAACACCGAATCCAAAATTTGTCTCCCCTTCACAAACACATTTTGAGATTTTGAAATAATACTACTCGTAACAGTACTTATGCGATTAGCAAGCACCTTTGAGATAATCTTATACACCCCATTAACAAGACTAATAGGCCAAAAATTTCCGCCTCCACAGCCCCAACTTTCTTAGGGATAAGAGCAATAAAAGACGCATTAATGCCTTTTGCAAATGTACCAAAGGTGTATAGCTCCTGAAAAACCTACATAATATCCCCACCCCCACCACATCCCAACAATCATGACAAAAGGCCATCGAAAACCCATCCGGACCTAGGGCTTTGTCCTTGGCCATCCCACGAATCATCCGAAGAACCTCTTCCGCTTCAAAAAGTCTCTTCAACCACATAGAGCTTAACTGATCAATAGTCTCAAAAGGCATACCATCAAGTTTGGGTCTCCAAGGGGATTTTTCAGCGTCTTTGTAAAAATTGACAATGTGGTTCTTAATAGCATCATAATCAGAGTAAACATGTCCCTCAACCTAAAGCACCTCGATAGCATTATTCCTACGATGAGAATTAGCCACCCGGTGGAAAAATATAGTACATCAGTCCCCTTCCTTTAGCCAAATGGCTCGTAACTTTTGTCTCCACGAAATTTCCTCCATAGTAGCACCTTCTCTAGCTCCGAAGTGATGGCTAATTTCCAGCAAGAGTCCTCATAAAGAGGAGCGCTTACCTCCTTTCCTCCAAATCATTTAATTCCTCCATAAGAAGGCATTTTTTACTATTAATGTCTCCAAAGACTTCAGCATTCCACCTCTTCAAAGCTTTCAATTTCCCAACCAATATAAAGCTTGGAGAACCCTCAAAAGAATACTAGGACCACAACGACCTCACTTTCTCCACAAAACCTCAACTTTCAGCCACATAGTTTCAAACTTAAGTATCTTTCACCCTCGTGAATGCCTCCACAATCCAGTACAATGGGAAAATGATCCGAGCAAACTCAATCAAATCTCTTCTGTAGCAAGGTAGAGTAACGTGCACACCAAAAATCTGTCCAAACGAGACCAAGCCCGATTATTAGACCAAGTGTACACGCCACCTACAAGTGGTAAATTCACCAGGTCCATATCGAAGATAAATTGAGAAAACTCACTCATTGCTTGGCTATAATAGCTTTGTCCCGATCTTTCACTAGGGAACCGAGTAATGTTAAAGTCACCACCAATACACCACGGTAAAATTCCACCAGCTGCCCAAACCCGCAAGCTCCTTCCATAAAACCTTCCTATGTGTGTCCACATTTGGCCCATACACACCAGCAAAAGCCCAACAAAAATCGTCCTCCGCATTTTTGAACGAACACGCCACAATATAATTTCCAGCACACTCCTCGATAGACTCGACCACCCTCGAGTCCCACATAATAAGGATAGCCCCGAATGCTCACTCAAAAGCAAGGTACACCCATCACACAAATGGACAGCCCCAAAATGCTAGTGATGATGCTAGGATCCATGAATTCCATCTTGGTTTCTTGCAAACACACAATATCCAACTTCCAATGGCATAAAAGATTCTTCAACCGCAAACGCTTATTGGGATCATTAAGACCCTGAATGTTCCAATAAAGAATTCTAGGCTTCATGGGTAGAAGCAGCCTTTCCCTCGGATCTACCTTTGCTAGTACTCCCCTCCCGTCTGTCATAATTGATTGAACAAGTGAGACGCTTCAGCTCCCTCTTTTTCCTAGAAGCATATCTAGGGGATTGAAACCGACCCTCCTCAATAGTGATAAGTCATGCCCTGAATTGCTCCTCAAACCCGTCACAAGAAATCCCCACGCTCCTAAATATCCTTCACTTTCTAAGTCACCCAATCCAATGATGAGACTCCCATTGTAAGCAATGGAGACAAGGTGTATAACAGTTCCAGGTCTGCCTTAGCCTCCTTATCACCAACTGAAGAGAGTAATTCACATCCTTTGACTTAGACGAAAAATCAAGAGACATTGACTCCTTTTCACTGACCCCCATGCCACTCTCTGCCCCAACTACTGTCCCTTGGACTAACTGAAGCTGCCCAAAGACCATCGCCGAAGAGAAAATACCTGATCCTCTTCCCCACTACCCATCGACCTTGTTTGTGGATGCTGTGACTAAGATCCCACGTCCGCCGGTGAGAAAATACCCGAGTCTCTTCCCCACTACCCATCGGCCCTGTCTGTGGCTGCTATGACTGAGAACCCCACATCCGCCGGTGAGAAAATGTTGAGATCCATTTCTGGATCGGCTATCAACAACTCCACAATCACCTTCTGAGCCACTGTCGATGATTCCTCAGCCATTCGCGATCCCGATGGGTTGATTGGTAGACCCACTACGGTGCCGATCATCGGAACCGTAGATTTTGCAGACCAGTTTGGTGAGGAAGAGTTCAAGCAAGACAATCCAGCTGCATGCGGATGAGTGAAGAGGCTACCTCGGGCATGAGTTAATGGATTATTTAGTCATTTATTTTCTTGTTTTATTTACCCCAAGAAGGGAGAACAATGATCTAAGTTCCTTAAGGTACTTATGGACATGTAATGATACAATTGTATTTTTGGATGTATTGGTGACTTGTGGAGACGCATTTGTAACATAATTGTGGTGTTTAAAATTTCTTTGTTACTAAATTTTTAGAATAGTTACTTATTTGTTGCGACTTGTTCATATCGTTAGCAACATGCTAGGTGCATGCATATTAATGTCATGAACATATAGGGCGTGTAACCCAATGTTACACATCCCGACGTCTCGACAATCAGTCAAATTACAAGCAGGAGGTCGGGAGCGTCACATCTACGTCCTCAATTATGCATGATTTCATTCAAATAATCATCCTATATGTATGTTTGTACAATCCCGTGTATAAACATGCATTCTAATGCCATAAAACCTAATTCTAGCATGTGTATTTCCTAGCCCTTTATGAAATCCGAATTTCACTAATTTCATATGATCTCATGGCATTAGTCAAACATACCTATCATAAAGGAGAAAATGAGAGAAAGAGTTACCTAAAGGAAGAGCTTGATGAAAATGTTGGGTTGGATACACGACTTGGTTAAGTGGTTTGGATCTTGATCTTCTTGCTTAGGGTGCGCGTCTTGTAGCAAGGGTTATGGGGCTTAGAGATTTTTGGTTTTACCACAAACATAAAAGAGAATTTCGTGGCCTTGGAGGGAGCCATGTTTGGGGCTCATGAAATGGTAGATAGGCTCTCATATGGGATCTATAAATAGAGTTTGGAGGGTGTAGAGTCCAACGGGTACGATAGTCCTAGTGTTGTGGGTTTAGTGGAGTGTTTGAATTTTATTAGGAGTCATTGTTGCCCTAGGAGTTGTGGTTGCCTTTGGAGTTGTGGTTGGAGTAGGTATAGGTGATTTGTAGTTGGGAGTATAACTAGACGTGCTTGCAACTAGAAGTGTAGTGCAAGTAGGTTTCAGGTATAACATACGTGAGCTCACTTTCATGGGTTATCTATGGGCATGGCAAGGATAATACTTGGGCTTGCTCATCCTTACATGGACCTAGTGGGTTTGGGCCTAGTGGGCTTGGGCCTAATGATCTTGGCGGGTTTCTAAATATTCATAAAATTAATTCTCCATGATCCTAGGGTCTAATCCTAGGTGCCCAATAATTAACCTCAAGGAATGAACACGGTCTCAAATTTTTTGTGTTAGAAATTAGAGGAAACATAGTTTAAAAAGAAAAAAGGTATGCACAAAGAAAGTCCTAAAGCAATCAGAAATTTATTTTTGGACAGCCGATTTGGTGAGGTAGAATCTAGTGCCATGTGTGGGCTATTTAAGGCGTCCAAAAAAAGGAAATCTTTCAGCAATGTGACTCAGCAAATGAAAGTTCAGAAGCCCCTTTTTTAAGAATTCATCTTTTATTTCTAGATGTAAATGCAAGATTTTGGCTAGGACTAGGTGATTAGATGGATAAAGATTATTTGATGTTTTTGTAAGTTAGATGAATGTAAAACGCTTTGATTTTATCAAAACGTTTGAAGTGTATCTAGAAGTTATTAGAAAATGTTTTAGATAAGTCAAGAGTGTAGGTATCCGAATTCTAAGGAATCTAGAATTATCATGTGAAAATTTTGAATGGAAACTACATCTGCTAAGAAGACTTAACGCCAGGTGTCAACAATTGCGTCAGTAGAGTTTTTCGCAGCAGAGTACTTCCGTCAGCAAGATCCTCCTGTGACTCAAACTCTTAACAGACTCATTTCGTCAGCAAAGTTCTACTACAGTTAAAACTCTAACCAGATTATTTATGAATGTGATTTCAACTGGATGTAAGCTTTTGAGGGATTCTAGACTTGGAGACATTGGAGAGTGATCCAAGTACTTGAGTGTGAGAAAATCTTGAGAATTTTCTCGTGTTTTTCTCTCTCATTGAGTGCGTGCTTACTCCATGTTGAAGTTTGATTGATCGAGTTCAACCACTGGAGTTCCAGGAGAGAAGTCAATAGTTTGAAGATCGCTAGAGGTTCTGGCTGCTACTACAATAAAGACAAACGGTTCGTTTATCGGGTCAAGTAAGAGAGTCAATTAGCAAAGGTTTTGTGATTGAGAATTACTTGTAACTAATTTTCAAATAATAAAATTGACTTTTCTGAGTTAGGCTATCCCATAGAGTTTTACCTTTGAGGAGTTCTTCAAAGGGTTTCACTGTGTAACCAAATTTGGTGTTATGCACTTTATTTACTTTATATATTTGATTGATTATCAAATTATTTCATTATTGATCACTAACTAATTTGTTGATTGAATTGGTAGAACATTGTATTACAATACAGGGGTAGTTGGGTAATTTCACCAGACAACACTCATGTTTTTTGTGGGGCTAACCAAGATCACATCCGTGTTTTTTAGGGCTCTTATCCTATGCTTTGAAGCTGTTTCTAGATTGAATGTAAATTTTTTTTATAATTAAAAATGTATTAATATCAATAGGCGTAACCAAGTACACTAGATTGAAAGTAAAATTCTTAAAGTCAAAGATGGTTCCAGTGGGAAATGTTCTTAATGTGGAGAATTTGGCTCTCATTTTGGGTGCAGAGTATTGAGCTTGCCAATGAAGTATCTTAGTCTCCCCTTGGATGCTTCTTCAAACCAAAGGCTATATGGATGAGGTAACTGAAAAAATGGAGCAAAGGTTGCCTAGTTGAAAAAGAATGTACTTGTGTAAAGGCGGAAGGGTAACTTTGATCCAAAGAACTCTACACAACTTGCCTACTTCTTTCTTGTCCTTGTTCCCACTTCCTAGTAAGGTGGCTCGTCGTATAGAGAAGCTACAACGTGGTTTTTTATGGGGAGGAATGGATGACAAATTTAAATTCCATCTAGTGAATTGGCCCATAGTATGCACTCCGATTTCATAAGGAGGTTTGGTAATTTGAATTCCCCTGGCTTTTAATGAGGCTCTATGGGGAATTATGGAGATACCAATTAGAAAGGGGGGCTATATGGGGGTACCGTTATGGACTCAACTTTAGCGGGACATGGAGTGGATGCTGCCAAATGATGTAATTGGATCACATGTGGTGGGGCTTTGGAAGCACAAAAGAAGAGGATGGGGAACCTTCAAGGTGGGTGATGGGTCTAGAATCAAGTTCTGGCATGACTTATGGTTCAGTGACAAGGGGTGTCAATTCGTGTCTGATTATTCGAGTTTGTGCCGGGTTATTCAGGTTCGGGCGATCGATCAATCAACACTAATCAAATCCAAATAAAAAAAAAATGTCAGTCAAGTACAGGTCATTTAAATCACAGGTCAAGTCATGGGTCAACCATCTTTTTGCCACTCTTCGTAATTGTAGAAAAATTTTGTAATAATTTACTTTAATCATATAATTATTATGTGTTTCACGAATCTTTTCCAAATCTCCTTTGTCACTCTTCTACAGTATACATCGACAATGTCGATAGGATTAATAATATATTATAAATTTGAAAGGTTTGAGTTTTCATGAATTTGAATAAATATAGATACTAAAAAGAAACCAGTTATTTTATAATTTGAAAAAACAACAAATTTTTACAGAAACTCGCAAAGGAACCAGAGCCTATTTCAGCTCCTGAGGTCCTTATCAATAGAGGTGATACGCACTATAGTGAGCTTTGACTATCCTCACAATAGGTAATAACAGAAAATTGGGATGGATGTTCTACGATTTTTTAGAGTTTTAAGTTTTGTTATTTCGATTTTGGAGGCTCTTCGGTCTATATATCTTGGTAATACAAAAATCAAAAGATTATCAACGATTAGAGGTTTTCACTTTTCAATAATTGTGGATTTTTGGAACTCGCTCAATTATCATAAGAGATGGATAAAATACTTTTATCATTTCATTAATATTCAAAGTCAAATTGTCTCTAAAACTTATTCATGCATCATTAAAACTTTTGGAAGATCTGTACCATGGGTATCATGAGACTATACTAAACAAAATTGTGTATTATGAAAAATGATGTATTAAATAAGCAGGTTAGTCGGATCAACCCACGAGTTACCCAGCTTGACTCGAAAACGACCCAATTAAATAATCGGGACAATCGGGTTCATGTCAGATTGACTCAAGTCAAGTTATGCTTGACCCTAAACCTATTATTCCATGTCAAGTTCATGGGTTGTGTAAAACATTGACAGTCCTAGGAGACAAGACCCTCAAGTAAGCCTATTCGAGAATCTAAGAAATCACAAGGTCTCAAGAAGCCTCAGTTACGGATATTCTAGAGCTGTCCAGTGGTTTCCCTCAATCAAATATCACTTTTTCCAGAGCCACACAAGATTTGGAAGTTGAGGAATTCACTAAACTCTACAATCTTGTAGATGCTACTAGGGTGAGGGTGGGAGAGGAAAACAAGATCACATGGAGTCCATCGAAGAAAGGGAGGTTTTCTGTTTGATCATGCTAAGTCTCTGATTACGAACAATACCAATTAATTCCCGTGGAAGAGTATTTGGAAGTCTAAGCCAACCCCTAGAGCAGCTTTCTTTATACGGGCGGCTTCCCTAGGGAAGATTCTCACCGTAAATAACCAACGAAGACTCGGATTTACTTCTTCTTCACTGTGAGGTTGTCATGACCCTATGAAATGAATAATTTGCTAGAATGGGGGTTAGCTTGGATGATGCCAAGAAGGGTAGTTGATTTCCTAGCAAATTGGAGAGGCTTACGTTAGGGCTGCAACCCGACCAACCCGGTCCATCTTTGGGCCCGACCCGAACCGACCCGACTTTAAAATGGACCAAACCGCTATGGACCGACCCGACCCGACCCGACATTGGAAGTAGGAAATGGGAGCCCGAATCGTGTACAAACAGATCAAAAAAACCTTACATATCCCTATACAATCCCTTTCCTGAATTTTCAAATTTAACCAGCGCCCACTATTACAGACAACTTGAAAGCATCCTCACCCCATTACTTCAAATTTTCTAGGGAAAATAAAGGAAAATTGAAGCTGGGAAAGCAAGCTAAAATTCCCAAAACAAGCAATGTGCAAGATCTGCACCTTCATACCAGAAAACCAAACCCATTAGCACCATAAATCAAAGAACTTACAAAACAGTCGTCGTCAATTGTGAAAATATACTTCTTCTTCGACACCCAAAGCAGCGGCAAGCGGAGTCCTTGAAGGAAATGCAGGAGGCTTTGGGACCCAGAATCCTGTTGATGTCGTTGCGGTTATAGAGCTCGTAATCGAAGCCATCAGGGACGTTGATGGTCTTCGAAGGATCACCATCTTGGACGATGATGAGGTGGTAAGGCTCAAAGCTCATCTTTCAGCAACAGCGTTGGGGCATGTGAAGAAGCTTCAACGATAGCCATGGCAGAGAGACAGAGAGCGTGATGGAAGCGGGGTCTGGATTTGGAAGGTTTTGGGACTTTTTCAAAGTCTGTCGGTGTCTGAACTAAGCTAGGTTGCGATTTTACGTTGATGGAAGCCGCATAGGCCGCAGAGGCTGTAGATGGCAATGTCGTTCTTGATGGAGGCTAGGGTTTCTAAGCTTTTGTTTGAAGAGAGCGAACTTCAGTGTCTACCTGCCCCTTATTTTTTCTTTATAGCGGTTTCAGCGGGTTCGACCCGCACGTTACTTCAACCCGCTATTTTGGTCGGGTTGGGTCGGGCCAGGCCAGGTCCTAATGTTTTCTGCACAGCCCTAGCTTACGTGGTACCACCAGCAAATCGCAACAACATGGAAGATGGTCCTCATTTGTCTATGGTGGTGTCTTTGGAGGGAGAGGAACGAAAGAAGTTCCGAAGATCACGTGCAATCAATGGATGAACTTAGATTTGTCTTTTTTAACGCTTTACTACATTGGTCGATTGTAATAGATTTTATCGGTTTAAATGTTCATGAAGTCCTTGTATCTCTAGTCAATCATGCGTAGGTGTTGCTCTTGTATATGTCTCGTGTACTGGACTACACCTATTTCTCATCAATAAAATTCTTATTTACCGATAAAAAAGATGCTAGGAATCCTAATATTGAACTACTGTGACCCACTTTTCCTTGGGATTTTGGTTGCAAACACTAAATAATTTATAAGTCAAGAAACCCTAGTTGCCGCAACTCCTAGGTTGATTAAAAGTCCAATCTAACGTGAGTTACTCTCTACAAAAACTAACTCTCCAGACCCTTAGTGATCAGATCTCCTCATTATAGAAGGCAACAACTTCTCCCTCCTAAGTAATGTGAGATCTCATTCACCATCCTTTTATACTCAATACGAGATATGACATACCTTTGCATCCCAAAATGCTAGGAAGACTATCCATATCAGAAACATTACCCACTAGAACAAGCTCTTAAATAAATTCACTTTCAACCCAGAAGCAGCTTCACATAGGAAAAAGGCCCTCAAAGAGCGGGGATGGGGGCCCCATAAAAGATCAAGGTATCATCTAGAAACAATAGAGGAGAAATGTTAAACACACCAAGATCACTTGCCCCCACAGAAATGCCAAAGTGAAAACCCTCATTGACTGGAGCTGCTAAGATCTTTCTAGAGACTCCCTGTCTCAAACCATGAGAGCTGTGGAAGAAGCTAGCGAGTGCCATTCACTAATATAGAACAGTTCTTAACCTTGCGAGTGCCATTCACCAATATTGGTCCGTAAACTAATTTGCTATCCAAGAAAGAAATGGTCCATAAACTAAAAAGATTGCTGTGAGTTTAACCCCTTAGGTTTCCATCCAAAACATAATGAAAACGCCAACGTGGAATGCCACCGAGTCCATGGTGAACATGTGACATGCCACATATTAAAAAGAAAAAAGACGAAAAAATAAAAATATATAAACAAAACTAAAACACACAAAGAGAAAACCATCCCTTTGAGTTCCCATCACCCCTTCCCCTTGCCACCTTACTTGTGCAGGAGAGATGGAGGGGTTGCCAGCTCCACCCTACACACCACCCTAACAGGGAAAAGCCCACTCTCGCTGCACAAGTGGGGTTAAACTTGGGGAATGAGTTATTTAAAGGAAGGTTAAACAAAGGGATTATTTAATTCTTTTGTCAGTTTAGGGACCATTGTTTTTCAAAACCCAGGGACTATTTTTTTTTCTTTTTTTCAAGCTCCATTAGTAGTTTTCTATTTTAATTATATTTCTATATTATTTAATTATCTTAGGATTTTAGGACTAGCAATAGCCTACAAAAAATGCTTTCATGTATTATAGCAAAATAAATGATAAACTATTTCTGTGAAAATTTGACAGCAAGAGCTTTGAGAGATACAATTCTTCCCAAATGGGTAATGCTACAGAAAGCTAGATGTGATGCTTCTGAAAACTGTGTCATTCATAAAATCATTCTTCTTGTTAGTCCTTTTTCCAGCAATTAGAATCCTTTCCAGCAAACCCATATATGAATCATCTTCCCCATCTTTCCAGAAAGCCCAAATGTAGTAAACCCCTGGGCCAAATCCAAGCTTTACGAGCACTCCTGTTATGTTTCAAAGCAGTTTCGGGGCTTAAGATAAACCTTGGTAAATCTGAGATGGTGGCGGTGGGTGTGGTGCCTAGTATCGATAGCCTAGCTAATCTCTTGGGTAGCAAAGTGTCTTCCCTGTCTATGAAATTCTTGGGCCTTCCTTTTGGGGCAACTTTCAAAGCTAGAGCCATTTGGAATTGGGTCATTGAGAAAGTGGAGAAAATGTTGGCTAGGTGGAAACGGTTGTATCTATCGAAGGGGGGGCGGCTCACTTTGATCAAGAGCACTTCATCTAATCTTCCGACCTATTTCTTATCTCTATTCTCATTGCCTGTAGGGGTGGCAAATAGGATCGAGAAATTATTTCGGACTTTCTTATGGGGTGGCCTGGGGGAGCAAACTAAATCCCATCTTGTTAATTGGAATAAAGTTTGTTCCCCAATCTCAAGTGGAGGATTGGGAGTGCGCAATCTGAAGATTTTCAATAAAGCGATACTAGGCAAATGGTTATGGAGATATCACTTAGAGGGTGAGTCGTTGTGGAAGGAAGTTATTGATTCTAGACATGGAGGTGCTTGGGGGGGGTTGGTGTACTAATGCAGTGAGGGGAGGCTATGGTGTGGGCTTGTGGAAGCATATTAGGGGTGGTTGGTAGTGTTCTGAAAACAATTTTGGCAGGACGTTTGATGTGGAGAGCGCTCCCTGGAGAGCGTCTTTCCAGTTCTCTATAGTATAGCCGTAAACAAGGAGGCTTCGGTGGCGGATTTACTTTTGCACATGCCTCCCCCCAAATGGAATAACCTATTCACTAGGGATAACCACAATTGGGAATTGTCTACCATTTCAGATTTTTTCAGCTTGTTATATTCCTTAGGAAGTATAACGACATATGGTGACAGGATTCAGTGGCAGTCATTAGTCAGCAAGAAATTCACAGTCAAAGCATATTATAAAATTTTGGCTTCACAAGGTAATGTAGCTTTTCCGTGGAAGAGTATTTGGCAGTCCTGCGTACCTTCTAAAGTGGCTTTCTTTGTGTGGACTGCTGCGGTGCTGCCCTTGGGAATATTCTGACCACGAACAATTTAAGGAAAAGGGGACTCATTGTGATGGATTGGTGCTATTTGTGCAAAAATCACGGAGAATCAGTGGACCATCTTTTATTGCATTGTGAGGTGACAAGAGCATTGTGGAATGGGATATTCAGTCGACTGGATGTTGCTTGGGTTATGTCGTCTAAAGTAGCTGAGTTGCTTGCATGTTGGAAGGGTATACAAGGCTGCCCACAGGTGGTAGCTGCATGGAAGATGATTCCATTGTGCATTATGTGGTGCATTTGGTCGGAAAGGAATGTGCGGTGCTTTGAAGATAGAGAGCGAACAATGGCAGAGCTTCAGAATTTTTTTCAGCATACTTTATTATTACGGTTTTCTGCTATTGTACCTAATGGAAGCAATGTGCATGATTTCTTATCTTTAATTTAGAGCTCTTAGAATGTATTTAGACGTTTTCTTTTGTATACTCCCTGTGTACTTGGGCTATGCCTATTTATATTCACATCAATAAAGTTACTTCTTACCTATAAAAAAAAAAAAAAAAAGCTCCCCAACAACCCAAAAATCCCAATGGTCCAAGAATCCAAAAATATACCGGTACTATACACAGCACCCATATCAACTACCTGGAAACTTAAATTTTCTCCCTTGTATTGCCCCCACAGCAAATGCGCTGTTTTACTCCATAGTAAAACCAAAATCCTTAAGTTTTCCTACATTTACCATCACAAACCCTAACTCTAGTAGCTCTTCCTAAACCCCAAAAAATTGCTGTCAATAAACTCCGCCATTAGATTTGGTATCACAATCTTTATACTGCATCAACTATAGGGGGTTGCTACCTATCAAGTTCTTAAGGATCCACATAACACTGGAGTATGCTTTTAAAATTTATAAAATCTCATTTGGGAGGATGTAAGATGCAACTGTTGGGGGGGGGGGGGGGGGGGGTGAAAGGGCTATACACAAAATAAACAGAGAAATAATAAAATAAATTAGCTTCTCTGAGTTTTTAATTAAATTTCAATCAAATATGTAAGAGTAAAGCAACCAATCAGTGTCATCTGAATAATCTGATGGAATGATCTTCGTCATTAATGCTTCAAATCCATTCCGCATAAGGCATACGTGGGACCACCTTACAACCCAAGACTATATGATGCTTGCTGAAGATCCCATCCCAACAGACCAATGTGTCAACCAGTACTGGACATAACCCACATAACCCCATGAGAACGTACAACAGGCCATATTCCCTGGCAACCAAGCAATGAAAGGAAAACTAATTTACTAGCCCCACTATTTCACATAAAACACCTCTTCCCTCTAAGCTTAGATGAAAACAGATTTTCCTTCTGGTCATGAATTAATTAAATTGGCAAGTTAAATCAGAATTCCCAAAAATCTAAAACAAAATGAAGGAAAGCTCATCTAATGAATTATCTTCTGTTTTGTATCACGGAGATGTTGAAAACGCTACAAAATGGAGATCTGGTTGATATAGGTTATACTGCCAAGTTTTCAGTAAGAGAAACGGATATATTTTTTTGCTAGGCAATTGAAGTTTTAATTAAAACTCTAAAATCAGAGCCCAAGTACACAGGTAGTATACAAGAGGAACACCCAACTAGCAATAGAGAAGGAGTCAAGATAATCATGGAAACTCAGTCCATTACAATCTACAGTCAAGTTTCACTAATAGAGAAGGATATATTAGGGTTTCTAACTGAACAAATTGGCAAGGTTTCAAGTTAAAAGTAGATGGAATTTTAGAAATCAAGCTGCTATTATGCCTCAACACAAGGAAACAAGCTTTGAGACACAAACGGTGTGACAAAGAATTGATAAATAATAATTAAAAGATTACAAAAGAACAAAATTTTAATAAACTATGCGAATGAAGAACTCCTTCTCTTCCTATAAATGATAAGCCTTTAAAATAGGGAAAGCCCAAACACCCAATTTAAGCAGAGGGTTCAGCAGACTGTAAGAAATTCTGAAATGCTCAAAACTAATCTACAACTACATATTGACATTGAACATGAATGTTCATCAACCACCACAAAGATTCCCAATTGCTCTTCTTAATTACATCAAAAATAACCAAGTCTAATGTTTTCCCTGCTTCTAGCTTTAATCCATTATGTCTCAATAATAGATAACTATATGTCACGTGCAAAAAGTTTGTGGAAGTTTCAAGGCTTTACATAATATCACTTATACGACCTCCTAGATTTCAACCAAAGGCGTTGTTTTTTTAAAATAATGCAAGGTGGAGAATGCATTTCGATAAATGGGATGTGATCTAGCGTTCATCAAAGATCCAAGAAGTACCTCCATTTCCACGAGTTCCAAATTGTAAGCAGCCAGAGGGGTTCGTATAATCTCCTTGACTTCGCAGGGAAGAAGGGTTCAAGCTCTCGCAATTGAGGCTGAAAGGTGAAACAGAGTTTTCATCAGTATAGATAGCATCCGACTGAAACTTCCTGGCACAATCCCCTTTTGCATCTACATAAGTTTCAGCACCCCTTGGAGATGAAATAGCAAGTCCACCACTTCCTGAAGCAACTCGAACAACATGAGAAGCATGTAGACTTTAAAGGCTTAAATGCAAATAAATAAAAAAGTGGAAACCATGAGTTAAGAAACAAGTTGAATTTAGGGTAGAATCCACCTGCACACTAATGGTTTGGGTCAATTCTATCAACACTCCTGGATTTTCTTATTTAACATCCTACGATATCAATTTTTCTTGCCAATTAACTCCATCCAACTTCTGTTTAATTATTAAAGTCATTTTTTTCTATTCTAATTATCCTCACATCCAAATCCAACATTTCTACGTTCCATTCATTTAAAAGTTTAGTACCTCTCGAGGGGCATCAAATTGAGCAGATATTGGTAATGAAGGGCTCTTTGATTCCTTTACTGAGTTTGTGACATCACACCACAAAAGGCCCTCACGAAGAGGAACATGCAGGACACGGGCCACAAAGCTCACCAATTGTTCCATTCCACCAAAACTCTACAGCACACCCCCCATCTCTCTCTCCTCTTTGCTCTCTCTTCTTTTCATTCACAGTGTTACTTTCTCATTACATAATACTACCTGGCTTAACCCCCCCCCCCCCCCCCGGATTTGCAATTTCTATTCAGCCTTTCCTTGGCTTGCCTCTGTTTTGTTGTGACTAGATGTGTGCAAGTCATTTGTCGTCAAAGTGGGATATTGAAATTTATTTGCTGTAGATTTTCTGTGGTTTGATAATAAATTTGTTGCTTTATCGATCAGCCAGGAATGTGAGGATTAGGCTTGGGTTATTTTGGCTTTGATTTGTGGAGATTGTCACATGCAAATCATTTCTTGGGTTTAGTTTCTGTGCATTTAATCTATATGATGTTACTATCCCTTGGTTGAGTATTCACTTGTCATGACCTTTGCTCATTCTCTCTTGGGATCAATTTGTGTGGCTATAATTTCATTTCTGTGTGGTATGTTGGTGGGTGGAGTCAAGCTCTGGTTTAGAGTGTTCTTTAGTGTTTTTGAGAAAAAGGCAAAAAGTTGGTGATAATGCTGCCTTGGAAGTAAAAGATAATACTTATAAATAAAAAAAAGTAAAAGATAATGTATTTTGATACAGGGGATAATTGAAAATTTGATACTTGGTGTGAGAATAACTGGAATGCAAAAACAAATGTTGCTAATAATATAACTTTTATAAGTATTGTTGTTAATAACAAAATGAAATGGGAATGGAGGTGGATCATTAGGAAAAGTTGATATCAAAAGGGTGGAAATTGGAAAATTGAAAAGTTGGGAGATGTTGATAGATTCGACCCAAACCATAGGAATTGTAATTTATCCTAAAATTTCAATAACCTGAAGCTGACAAATATACTAAGAGAATCCCATCAAGGGGGAGCTCCTCACAAACCGTGGCCAAAACCTGTCCAAAGAAAGCACAATCACATGAAACATTTTAAACGCTGGAAAAAGCATTAAACCTAAGCCTCCCAAAGCTCCTAAGCTAACATTTTTATCATTGTGCTAGGTTGCATATAGCGTACTACTTACTGCAATGAAATGTGTCACAGATGGACGATACAAAACGGCTTTCCGTGGGTTAGGTGGCAAAGTAGGATCGGTGATATTCTGGGAATAGTTCATACGACAAGGCCCTGGGGCACCATTTTGGCCCATTCTTGTACCACTCGACTGGTATAAAGAGCCACTAGGCTCCCACTCCAGACACTGAAGCATCCTAAAAGTGTTGAGAGTAAGTTCTGAAAACTTGACCTGAGGAAGAACAAATACAATAAGAGATAAATCAGAGCATAGCTTAGAATGCTCTATGGAGCGATAGTAGGAAAATTAATTTACTGAAAGGCATACATTACAAACTGGTGAAAATTATATCCCACTTTGTGAGGGGCCATTTCTAAGGACAACTACATAATACTTGACTGTTCATTTTTTTTATCAGTAACATAATATTTGATTGTTCCAATCACTGAAATGTGGTAGCCAGACTATTTAATCCAACATACATTAACCAAGTTTGTTGTTTCTACTATAATTATGCCCACAAGCGTCAACAACTCCCATGGCCCAAACAACCCTCCAAAGTACCACAGCACATTGTTCTCCAGTTCCTATGGAAATGAGGGATGAACCCTACTCCCGCCTAACAACTTTCTCTTAACAGAAAGAATCCATTCATTTCAGGGGGCACATCCCCCCAGCCCCATCCGAACCAACTTTACTGTGACACAATAAACGAAGCAGCAAATCGGAGAGAAAGCAGCAAAGCATTTGCAGAGTGAATGGCAGGCAAAAGACTGAGTGAAACAAAGGCTTACGGGTAAACCAGAAGTCGATACCACTGAAAAGCCCAAAATTCTAAAATCCACCATTGTCACCACAAGTCACTAACAAGAATCCCCATACACACGACTAATGCCACAAGCCATCCTTCTACCTTAAAAATATCAAATCTCCCCATACCCTATTGTAAATCCCCATATCAGCCCCACCTAAATGGTGGTACCTAACCGAACCCACACCATCCAACAGCCAAGAGAAGCCACCCATACTTCTTGGACCCACACCCAAAGCCACTACAACCTGCTGTAGCCTGCAACAGCCACTATCTGGAATTTCAAAACATTCATATCCAACCATGGAAAACCCATTTAATTCCTAGCCACCAACCATTCATCCATCATTGACTGCTACAAAAGCCTCACAACATCCAAGCAAAGACGGAACCAAGATTTCTTATCATGGAAAGTTTTTTTATCAGGGGACCAAGCCTCCTTAATTGTTGCTACCCCTTTAAGTAATTTCAAATGATTGAGAGTTACTAAAAAACAATTACGGCTGGTTTGGACATAATAGAGATGAGACAAAACTCTCAAAACTTCTCATAATTTCATTATCAAAAATCACTCAAACACAAAACACTTTTCAATTTCAAATCTTCAACTTTTTTATCTAATCATTATCTAATCATTATCCAAACACAAAAACTAATACAATTTTTAGAAACTTCAAAGCAAAACACAAAAACCAATACAACTTTTACAAACTTCAAAACAAAAATTATATTCAAACAATTATATTCAAACAATTTTTTTAACATTATAATAATTTTATTCAACATTTTTCTCTCTCCTTTCCCAAAACCCAATAAAATATCTTAACTCAAACCATTTCAATACTATTCATGAGATACTCCAAGTGGCCAAACAAGCCTATACTTTTCAATTATTCAAATGAGTTGTGGGTATAGAAGCAAATGGGTTCATTGAAGTCAAGTGTGGGACTGAGCCGAAACTCTCATCGTAGTTTGGCAACCTATTAGGACCAGAGAACCCGCATTAGGAAGATCGGGACTAAGAATGCTACGATACTGACGATCCTCCACTTACTTCTTTAGAGTCAACAATACCACTTTATTTGCCTATGGAGAGATCATATCTGGCCAGTATATCTATTAAGCTAAAAATTTTAAAACAAGGGGTAAAGGCCCCGTAGTTCTGTCTCTGCATTCGCGGCCACGCATGAATCCAACATCACCCGTTTAACATCAGTAACAACTCCAGAAATCTCACACCCATCAAAATTGACAACTTGAATTGGGCTACCTTGGCAACCGAGAACACCACTGGCCCTTACCTCATACCTTGGTGGGCATCATTGCATCCATATACGTGGTTCAATACTAACAAGAGTGTAGTTTTATAAGTTACATTAATCAAATCAGTTTTTCTCGTTCTGCATCAACCCAAATTCCATCTTTAATTTTAAGGATTGGGCTATCCTTGTCAATTGAAAACAACATTGTCCCACCCACACAAAAAGCCAATGTGCAAACATATAGCTAAACCCAAAAGCTAGTAAAAGCCATCACCTACGTAATCATTTCATAGAAAACGCAACACAGTGAATCAAGTAACGCAGATAAAGAAGATCTTATAAGATTGGGATCACAATGACGAATCATGTTAGATCCACATCTTAGCAAGGACAGATGGACCTTCCATTTGTGGATCCCACTATAATGGATAAAAGGCCTGCTCTAAAGTCCTAGTCCGTGGTAGCCTATATGCTAAGAAAGCATTAGTATTTGACCTTTGCAAGTGCCATCATCCAAGGGAAAATTGGAAATGTATGTGGGTATGGGCAAAATAAAGAAGTTGGCAGTTACTAAATTAGATTGAAGTGGGATGAATTGTTGGATTGGACCGGTTGGTTACCCACCTGGGTGTCATTAGAAAAATTCAAGAACCAAGCAAGTCCATTAAAGAATAGGGGATGTAAACAGAATTAACCTACAAAATATACATGATTTCTTTAGTGGAGAAAACCAAAAGAAAAACCTCAATAGGAATACCTCATTAGTATGGTAGCTGCTCAATATCGCATCTCGCAATCTTAAGTTTCTCCTTGCAATAGATGGTAGAAGATGCGGTATTGAATCAGGATGAGGGTCCACAAAAAGACTATATCTCAAGGGCCTGATGTTCATGAAAGCAGTGTCAGCTTTCAAAAATCTAACTATTTCTTGAACCACCAGCCTCCATTCTTTAAAGTCAGTTTCCTGGAAACAAAATGATGCAAATACAGTCAAATCTATCTGTTAACAAACAAATGTCGAACATATGTAAGTCGCCAATTGTGGAAATTTAAAACATATTAGGCTGTGTTGCTATACTACAATGGAAGTGACTGGTTTTTGGCTTCCCTTGTATTCTAATAGCATTTGAAGACATAAATCCATCATCTACATTTGGATCAACTGAAATTCAAAAACAAATCCAATGGTTTAGGATCTGTTGCAGTATCATAAACAATGTTTGTGTTGTCATTCACGAATATTTTTTTTTTTATATGTAAGAAGTAATTTTATTAGAAACAAATGTATAGACGAAGCCCATATACACAGAAAGTATACAACAGAAAACACCGAAATACCTTCTAGGAAACAGAAAGCAACACCAGAAAATCAAGAACAGAAGCTCCATTAATCACTAAAGCAGAAAACCAAAACAACAATGAGTGCACAAAGAAATTTCAAAGTTGCTCCAAAGTAAGTTCCTTATCATTAAAACACCGTTCATTCCTTTCCATCCAAATGCACCACATAAGACACAAAGGAACCATCTTCCAATCCCCATCCACTTGAGAACAACCATTGAGCCCATTCCAACACACAACAAGATCAACCACTCTCAAAGGCATCACCCAAGCCAAGCCTGATTCTACAAAAAATGCCATCTTACCAAGCCCTTGCCACCTCACAATGCAAAAGTAGATGATCCACTATTTCCCATTCTTGTTACCCATGAAACACCAATCCATAACTATAATACCCTGCTTCCTTAAATTATCTATCGTCAAAATTTTCCCAAGAGAAGTAGCCAAATGAAAAAGGCAATTGAAGGCATGTGAAACCTCCAAATACACTTCCAAGGACACTAATCTATTGAACACGCAGTCGTGATCATCTAAGAAAAGAGTTTGAATTTAAAAACATGATCTAGCAGTTCATTCAATGTAGGATTGGCAGTGACTGAGACTACATAGGGGACTTCAATTAGTGATGATTTTAAATTGAAATAAATTTCTAATGGTTGATCTTTAAATTCTAAAATGAATCTAACTCGTTCAATAATAAATGAGATTTAACCTAGTTATTGAGCCTAATTAAAATTCCAAATCAACCTCAATAATTTATTACTCGTGGACTTATCCAATATGCCCCATTAAATATAATTTAGACTTAATAAAAATTATCAAGATTCTGACCTTAGAATTATTGGGTCGGGTCATTACAAACTCCCCTCCATATAAAAATTCCATCCTCGAAATTCGCTAGATCTCAAATAACTTACATATTTATCCGCCACATGCTTTTCATGTCTCTATTTTAAATCATCAGTCCTTTAATCGAACCTAATACTCAAAAATTGCGATCGTTCGTCCCATACTTTGGTTCGATGCTTTACTAATCCTTTAGGTGGCACACAACGTGTCAACCATCATACATTCCGAATTCATTCAAGCCTAAACAAATATCAACATTTACAAAGGAATTGATTTAAAAGCCTAATAATAAATTCACCCAACAACTACCTTAACTCCACATACAATAGTAACTAACGATCTCAACAGAAATACAACTCTCCACATGAAATAATAATAATAAAATTCTCCACCTAAAATAATAACCTCAATAAATCGTGACCTAAGATTCTCCAAAGTTCGGGTCTTAAATCTTACAACTCATACTTGGTGATAGAATCGCAATACCTATAGAACATAAGAGTACCACCAATCATCATGAAATACCACACATAAATCTATGTCATAACTTCAAAACCCACTGAATTCATCCCTAAGTTCTTCAAATAAAACTCTACAAAATATAAGACTATTTCCTCATGAACAAGATGAATCATCAATCTTAAAACCAAAGGTTTCTAACCTCATATTTAGAAACTTCCTTTCCTTTTGTGCTAAAACTCTTTCACGTAGTAGGTATATTTTGACATGCATGTATCTAAAATTTATCATTCTTAATTTTCATTAACGCGATAAGTAGTCAAAGTTAAAAATACTTACTGCAGAGCAGGACAAGCCTTGAGGAGACCATGGCCTAGACTTTTTTTTTCACTTTCTGTTTTCAAAATTCCTTTTTCCTTGTAAAAGCTTTTTTTTTTTTTTTTTTTTTTTTAAAAAAAGTCTACAGAATCTTCGAACCTGGGCTCTAATACCAGTTGTAGCACCCCGCTACCCAAAGTAAAGACATGTTATTTTTTTTTTAAATCACGGGAGCCGGAGTGCTACTACTGAATCTGACTTAAAAATATATTTGTTTTTTTTTTCTAAAGGAAGCGCTAAGTACAAAGATTCCTTATAATAAATAAAGTCATTTTGTATTAAAATACTGAAATCATAAAAAGGAGTGCGCGGAAGCATTTATTAAAATTTCTCAAAATCCGTGCCATAAAAATCATAACTTAAAATCTTTGTACATGATCTAGGCCACAATCACGCCTCCCTGGACCAAATCTCGTCCTGCAATACTAATTTCATAAATATTCTAACCCGGGGTGGTTTAAAAACATAAAACAACTAAAATGAGGCGATGACTCAGTAAGAAACTCATCATAACGTAAACACACTTAACATAAGGTTTTCATAAAATATTTCATGCGGAGAACTTAAAATCACGACTGTTCATACGTATGCTAAGACATTCATGATTTATCTTGACTTATCTAACTTATCTTACTTATCATACTGGCCCACACACTTAACCATGTGTGGAACGTTGTGCACCGACCCCACATCTCGCTGCCATAAGGAAAGCCGCTAATAGTATTCTAGCATTCTTTGGTGGACCACGCTTAGCTCCTTGGCTTGCACATCCACCCATAAATCGCATTTTTATCATGCACCTAAATAGTCATCGTATCAAACTGTTCTGATCTTACACTTAATCTTATGAAAGTTTACGTATCTTATACAACGTGAGATGCATAATATATAACTATAATATGCAGAATAAAACATGATGAATGATGTGCTTGCAAATATCATGGTATGCGCGGTACATAAACACTGGCTTTCAAAGAACTGGTTTTAATAATAATATATATAACTAGCTAACATATGCTAATCCTATTGGTTGTCGATTATTGGCGGGGTGAACGTGGGACACGCACGGTACTGGACTGGGTATCTTGGGTTCGACCACTGTACTTATGAAGGTTTATGGTTTTTTCCAAATAACACATGGAAGGAAGATATTTATAGAGAGATTTGGAGAGGATGCCGATGCGTTTGAGTTGGACTCGATTAATACATATAGTGATACTAATCTGTTGAACACTCAGTCGTGATCATCTAAGAAGAGAGTATGAATTTAAAAACATGATCTAGTAGCTCATTCAATGTAGGATTGGCAGTGAGTGACTGCGTTGGAGACTTCAATCAATGATGATTTTAAATTGAAATAAATTTTTAATGGTCAATTTTTAAATTCTAAAATGAGTCTAACTCGTTCAATAATAAATAGGATTTAACCTAGTTATTGAGCCGATTTAAAACTCCTAATTAATCTAAAAAATTTATTGCTCGTGGACTTATCCAATATGGCCCATTAAATATAATTTAACCAATAAAAATTATCAATATTCTAACTTTAGAATTATTGGGTCGGGTCGTTACAGGCTTAAAGATAATTTGCTCCATCACCTTGCTCATATGATTAGCAAGAACCTTTGATACTATCTTGTAGACCCCACTCACAAGACTAATAGGACAAAAATCATTTTAACTCCAAAGTCCCAGGTTTCTTGACAATGAGAGCAATGAAAGTAGCATTGAGTGAGTTTTCAAACTTTTTAAAGGAGAAAAACTCCTGAAAAACCCGCATCACATCTTCTTTCACAATCTCCCAACAAACTTGAAAAAAGAACATTGAATACCGATCCAGACCAAGAGATTTGTCTTTGACCATCACACTAACCACCTAAAAAAGCTCATCTTCATCAAACAGCCTCTCCAACCAAAGGGCAGGTTAGGGGGGTGAGACAAGAATTTGTGTTTTGTTTTAGTGTTTAAAATATTATGTTTTAGTATTATTATTGTATTGAGATTTGAAAAAGTTTAATTGTTTATTATATTTTGTATGGAGATTTGAAAAATGTGTAATGATGAGATGAAATGAGAATTTTGTGTCTCATTTCACCCCCAAAGCTGCCCCAAGTCACACTAAGAGGATCAAGAGAATAAAAAACTCAATTTTACGCCTCCAAGAAGTTGATTCAGTGAGAAGACCTTCATAATGATGAACAATAAGATCATGAATCTCAAGTGGAAATGAAATCACACAACCATTGGAGTGGAGCATCTCAATAGCTTTGTTCCTCCGGTGTGAGTTGGCCGTTATATAAAAAAATTTAGTACATTTATCCCCCTCTTTCAACCAAAGTGCCCTTGATTTTTTCCACCAAGAGATTTCCTCCATCAATAACACCCTCTCAAGTTTAGCCACCACTGGTTTTTTCCTCACAAGGACCTCCTCAAAAGGAACCTCATGCAGCTCCTCAAACTCCAAATCCTGTAACTCCTCCTCCATAAGAGAACTTTTTTTATCATTAATATTCCCAAAAACTTCCGCATTCCACTTCTTTAAGTCGCACTTCAATGCTCTAAGCTTATCAACAAGAATGAAACTTGGAGAACCCATGAACTAATAAGAAGACCACCAGCTCCTAACCTTATCGACAAAACCATCAACTCCTAACCACATGTTTTCAAACTTAAAATACCTCCAACCCCCACAAATACAACCACTGTCCAGCAAAATAGGGAAATGGTCCGAACACACACAAGGCAATCACTTTTGACATAGCTCCGGATAATGTACGTCTCATTTATGAATATTCTTGATTAAGCCCTCACTTCCTAGAATAATCTCATTCTCCAAGACGTATTTGTGCAAATGAAGTTTAGAAACCAAAAACAGAACAAAGAGCTTTAAGAATTCCAATTTCCATGGGAGAACCAAACGTAAAAATAACAATGTTAGCATTTCCCATGGTTTAGCAACATTTGTAAAGATAACTCTCTCATTGTTAAATGTTCAAATTTCCAACGCTAAGGATAGAATCATAAGAAAAATAGTCTGCATGAAACAAAACGAACACTTAAATTTCATGAGTTGTCAATGCAAATCACAAAAAGAGTAATCAACAAAATAATAAAGCTTAAAACCACAAAAGGCATGGAAGTTGACAAAGATGGCATGCAAAAGGAAGTGAACAAGTTAAAAGACCTGGAATGTCCTCTTGCACTCATCAACCAACAATTTCAGCTGGTTAACCAGCTGGTGAACCATTTCTCGCCGATTCAAGACTAAACACACCACAAGAAATCTAGCAAGAAACCTCAATTGCTTGTTCGCAAGATTGACATCCTGGAACAATCCCTCCTTGAAGTACTCCCGAGTCAATATTGCCTCATAGAATATATATGACTCTGACAAGTAACTCGCGTCACTTGTCCGCATATACTGCCCAAAATAAAGTTGTGCAATCCGAGATGCAATCTCACCAATCTCCCATCTCTTGAGCCCCGCCTCCACTAGCTTCTGCCGATTCTCCTGTTGAAATTTCCACAACTGCGTGTAGACCTTGAATACCTTATAGAAGTACACATCATACCTAACACAAAGCCAAAGACACATGACAAGTACTTCATCAATTAAGGGCAAAAAACGGTACAAAATTTCAAAATGTTGGATGTTACTTATAGGAATAAATTAATATTTCCTAGAGAAAGACTTATTCCAAGTCACAACATACGAGCCAGTTAAAATATCTTTTTTTATTTTAATTCCAGGACACAAGACATGATCAATTTATATTTTATAGATAAATATATATATATATACTTATCAAAAAAATATGTATATATAATTTCTAATTTATCAAATCATGGATCTAGTTGCAGCTAAGTAGATTGTTCATGCATTGTATGTTGACCTCTTGAACAGGCTTTCAGCACACTTTTGGATGGTAAAAACAATTGCCTTGTACAAAATTAGAGTGTACGGCTTTGTAAATTTTGCAAATTAAAACTTTATCTTGTGTGGCTAGGATCAACAAAAAAGCCTCCCACTCGACTAGGCCTAATGCAACATTAAAGCAGTGGTGTTCAAAAACATACCGCTATGATTTGATTCTAGGCCTAGTTTGGTTACACAGATGAGATGAGATGAGAAATCTGTAAATAATAGTAAAATAGTTTGAATTAAGATGTGTTATAAGATTTTAAAAAATGATGGAGAAAAAGTTGACTAAAGATACTATAAAGTTAAAATATTATTATAATATTACTTTTGTTTTGGAATTTGAAAAAATTGAATTGTTTTTTGTGTTTTGTTTGGAAGTTTAAAAAAGTAATTAGGGATTAAATGAAAATTTTGAAAATTTGAAATTGAAACATATTTGTACGTGAATGGCATTTGAATGTTGAGATGAGATGGGTTCAGACCAACCAAACGAGGTCTAAGTTCATATTAGTTTGTGAAGACTACAGATATAGCAGATTACTGCAATGAGTTGCTTCTTGACATTGAAAGATTGACTTGCGTATCGTTTCCGTCCCGAGGAAATATTCAAATTAAGCAAGATGTGAAAAACAAGAACAAAAAAGGGCGTAATAATTTCCAAATTGAGGTACTATTCCCTATCTCCGGTATAAGAAATCAGCGTCGCGAATAACAGTAGCATTCATATTATTTGATCGAATTGAAATAAAAAGAGGTTTCTGTTTGACCACTGAGAAAAAGAGAATTAAAGTAACAGAACCTGTTGCGTTGGTATTGCGGCAAATCCCTGATCTTGGAGAACTTCTTGTCGGCCTTTTCCACCAGAGACCAGTATACTTCGGTCACCGGAATGACGTTGCTGTTGCTGTTACTGTTCGAATTATTCGAGTGCGACATTTTGTGGAGCTCTGAAAATTCTTCCTCCTTTTTTTCTTTTATAATGCTCGTCGCATCATGGGACCGCTTCGATCAATATCAATGTGATATTGACCCCATAGAATAGCGAATAGGAGCAAGAGGAAGAAGACGAAGGTTAGCAGGATGATTTCCGGTCGATTCGAAAGGAGAAAACGAGTCGGATGCGGACGAACCGAACTGGAGGATCCGTACGTACAGGGTTTACCGCGTGAGAAATATAACCTAGAGAAGTTAAGGGTGTACTGTCCAGTCGTTTAAAGACATTCGGATAGCATTTTAGACTTTGTAGAGAGGTAATATGAGATGGGTATTGCTATATCACACTCTACTATTCATCACACTCTCCACATATTTTATATAGTTTTTTTTTTTTCACCCCAGCACGTAGAGTGTGCTGGGCTGTAATGTGTGAAGCAGATTTATTCATATGAGATATTCTCTAAACAAAAATGACAAAGTAATAATAAATAATTAAAAATAATAATAAAATAATAAATATTAGTGGAGTATTCTACCCAAATTAGCCTTTAATTTTGTTAGGATAAGTTTGAAAAGTGAAATAAGATGAAAAATTTATACATAGTAGTAAGATAATTTGTAAATAGTAATAAGACAATTTGAATTATTATTTTATGGAGTTTTAGCAAAAGAATGAGAAAAATTGAATAAAAAATATTATAAAATTAAAATATTGTTAGAATATAGCGTTTTAATATTATTTTTATTTAGATATTTAAAAAAATTTAATTGTTGTTTATTTTTTATTTAAAAATTTGATAAAATTGTAATGATTAGTTTGAAAATGTTGTAATAATTAGTTTATGGTTCGTTTGGATAGTGAAATGAGATAAAATGAGATGAGATAATTTTAAATAAATTGAATAAAATATTGTTAGAATATTATTTTTTAATATTATTATTATTTTGGAATGTGAAAAGGTTGAATTGTTTATTATATTTTGTATGAAAATTTGAAAAAAATATAATGATGAGATGAGATGGGTTGAGAGTATTTTTGTTTCCAAACGGGGTCTTAAAGTATTTGTCTTTGAGTGATATTTGAAAAAATATTTGGGATGAGATGAGATAACATGAATTAATATTGCGAATTTATAATTTAAAAGTGTGGCGCCCTCAACCCCCGCTTGGGATCAAACGGTGACTGAGACACCGAGACATGTAGCATAAGGCTACATACCCTCGTACATGACAGATAATATATTATGCACCTAAGTACACTAGCAGTATGCAATAACGTAGCAGCGGAAAAATTTAATAAAAGTCGGATAAACTAATCAACGCGATAAGTAATTGCAAAGCAAATGGCACCACAAACTAATTTCATAACCCAAAATATTGTCCCAAACGTAAACATAAGCCATAAAGGTATAATATCCTAAAAGAAAGCATGAAGCATAATTTTAAAATTCCCAAAACACGGGATTCTCACAAAAGAACATAAATCCACAAAGTTGGTCATAAATGTTGTTGCCTTCTTTTTTTTTTTCACAAAATACTTAAACTCTCGTACTCTTCAAAAAGATTCGGGTTTCACACGCTTCTCTAAAGCCTTATCCTTGTCTTGGTTATTACGCTGCTTGAACTCTGCGATGAATTCAAGTATACCCATGATCTCTCGATCAATGGCCTTGAGTCGCTCCCAGATGAAGGGCTCGGGCCAATTCATGGCCATTTTAAGCACAATCCTCTCTGGAGGAGGAGGTACCGTTCTCTTCCTCTAGGTCGTAGTCGCCTCTTACTAAACCTATTACAACTTCTACCATTCTGGTTAGGAAATGGTAGTAGAAACTATCACAATAAGATTTCGAGAAATCTCAGCAAGTAATCACACAACATACCACAGTTAATACAAACATACAAAAAGTATATCATGATATGCATGTATGGACATGTACTAGACTTATGCCTTAACCAAAACTTGACTTATGCACTTGACCATTTGCAAAAGACTTGTAACAGAGACTTAAGCTTTTCATGAAAACTTATTAACTTTTTCTTATTCACGTGATCTTATTTAGAACTTGTCTTATCAGAACATATCATAAGATTTACATCGAGTGATCCTTATCATATGAGCTCTTATACTTGTTCAAAGGGTAGACATAACATGGCTCCCCTCCTTGCACCGCGTGTTCCTACTAGTTACCGCGCCATCAACGGTCCGTACATCGTGATTAATACGTCATAAACAGAGAATCATATTAACTCGACCTTACTTTGTCGGGTTACATGCCTTATGCACCCACTAGCGTTAGGTGCTTCCTCACTCCGACATCCTTTAAAAAGAATCTAGTCGAGATTTGTCAACTATTCTTTGTCGACCCAGGGGTTACCACTCTATTCTTAAGCACTCTAGAGTGGATAGAGGAGTTCCATTAGGACATTCCCCCGCCCTAGCACTTGAGGTCATGATAAAATATTTAAACTCTTTTCTTTGAAAAACACTTTTCTTTAAAAACATTTTCCCCAAATGCATGTGACATGGAACTTAAGACATACGTACTTATACTTGACATGTGACATATGGAATGTTATGCATGAAATAGCCAAACATAACATGTTCAATTCATAGCATGATGACATGAAACACATGAAACATCCAAACACATTCATGGAACCATAAGAACTTGCTTAGGCCAAAAGATATAGGGGTAAAAATCATGAAGTTCATCACTTAAACATGTTCCAATCTACAAGCAAATAACATAGGGATCAAAGCATGGTAAAATAATGCATGAAATCATAACATTTGACTAAGATCCGAATTATTCAAAACATGGTATGGCCGAAATATCATGATACATATTCCATCCTTCTTAAACATGTGAAAACTGAAACATATACAACTATTTCATGACATATTCATCACAATTTCAAAGCATATAATTCCTTCCATCGATTGATACAAGATCATATTAACATAATTAAACAATTAATCAAGAAATAGCAAACAAAGCAAACATGGCAATGAAAAGATTTACACATTCATATACACAAATTAACCAAGGACAAGTTGAGTGTATACTTACAAAATCCTCGTAAAGAAATACTAGCAATGTGTAAATCCAAACATACCATATTAGAAAGAGCATCTAAAACCCTATCTTATGTTCTTGAGTGTGTGTGTGTTTCTAGGGCATCACTTGGTCTTAAACCATTTGGCTTCTAGGATTGTTAGGTTAAAACCATCCTCATTTCACTCATAAGATAAAGCAAAACCTAAGGTAGGCAAGAATGATGTGATGGTCGAAACATGGAGGATAAATTCCCCCTTCACTATTTGGCCTCAAGGGTTTCTCTTAGAAACCCTAGGTTATTACCAAAAAAAAAAATAGTAGAAAGTGTGTGTTCTATCATTTCTCAAAGTCAAATGAGATTTGAATCTCATTTTCGGATTGAGAAAAGACTTGTATATGAGTAAGACTTAGGAAAAATTGAACCTTACCTTGCAAATCTTAGGTAGTGCCAGAATCCTTCTCTTGCAAGGATCCTTCTTGTTTGGTTGGAGAGAAAACACAAGAAAATGAGAGAGAGTTTTCAAAGGAACATGGAAGATTTGTGTGGAGAGAGTGGAAATTCATGCAAAATGCGAAAAATGGCAAGGGAAAAGCCTCCTAGGCGTGCACTCTTCTCTTTATATAAGAGACCCTTCACTTCCCTCCTTGTTTGAATCAAAACCCTTACATGTAATGTGACACCCCCAAATTCCGTTTGGGATCGGACGGACATTTGAAACGTCGAGACATGCAACACAAGGTTACCTGCCTCCGTTCATGACATATAAGATGCAATAATTCTAACATGCATCTAGCATTATGCAATATTCGCAGCGGATAATTTTTTTTCTTTAGCAATACTATGCACCAAACTAAAATATCCCAAATACATAAAACATACTCTATACTTAACAACATACTAAACAACTAAGATCACAATAATAGTCCATAAGGTTGTCATCAAAAGAGTGCTGGAGATTGAACTCCACAAATACAAGTAGTAATCTGAGGTAACTACTGTACTACCATCTACGTCGCACCGTCGCTTAGTCGATCGTTTCCAGTTGGTCGATTCCCGGTTCTCCTTCAGATCTTATGACAAAATCTATCATTCTGAGGGAATGGTAGTTGGGACTACCACAGTGAGATTTGATTACAAATCTCAACAAGTTAATGGAAAACTTCCACACAGATTAATGATGCATGCATGACAGTAAAAGCATGAATGCATAATCAAATCATAAGTAATCATAGCATAACTTGACATAAAACATAACATAACTGAACTGAAACTGAAGCTTAGCATGAACGTGACTTGAAACATAGCATGAACGTGAACTTGAAATATAACATGGACTTGAAACATAACATGAACGTGAACATGCATAATTTGAACATGAACTTGAGCATGACATTACATAAATGTGAACTTGGAACATAATGTAAACATGAACATAACATAACATGAACTTGAAACATATTCTTGTCTCATGGGATTACCATGATTGCGTGACCATATGGGTGCTACACAAGTCCCATTGAGCCATGTGTCCCTATCGATTACCGCATCACATCACAGGTTTCTATACTAGCTGTGAGTGCGTTAATACGTACTCCACAGTTGTTGTGGCCCCACGTATTCTACGTGTCACAATTGTTGTGTCTCACGTAGTGTATGCTCCACAGTTGTTGTGGCCCCATACTCCATGCTCCACAGTTGTTGTGGCCCCATGACTTATTTGTTTGTGCCACACTTGCTGTGGACACACGTAACATAATGTGTGGCACCATCGACGTTAGTGTCTGGCGCGCTCCGGTGACCAGCTATTAGGCCCCATTCGCAACCTGTTGACTGTACTTAGTCAACCCAGGGAATTTCACACCTATTTAGACACTCCAGCGTGAACAAAGGAGTTCTACTAGGATATTACCCCATCCTAGCGCTTAGGGTCGTGATTGACATGAATAACTTAACTAGCATACATGACATTTTGTAACGTGACGTAACATGAACTTGACATAAAAGACAAAAGTCATGACGTAGCATAACGTGACATGAACGTAAGATGACAGACATGACATACATGTAACATGCAACATTTCGTAACATGGCATACCATATAACAGACAACATTTCTTAACATGGTGTAACATGTGACAGTGAATATTACGTGACATGAAATACATGTAACAGATGACATACTTAACTTAACATGACATACTTGCAATGTATAGGAATACGTGACAAAATATCTTGTGTAACAGATGAATAATTCATGACAAAATAAATTTTGTGTAACAGATAAATATGTAATGACTTGGCATAGCACATATGATAACATGCATACATACAATTTAGTTTCCTTACTTATCACTCATACACATTAAACTGATAGTAAGTTAAAAGCTAACTTACCTCGATCGTCGCGTTCTACTAGAATAAAGCGCGGAACACGAGAAACTGTAAAAGGGTATTTTAAAAGTTAGAAATTAATTACTAACAATTAGGAATGTGAACAGAGACAACTTAGAGTAAAATTACTATTTTACCCTCTACATGTGGGCAAATGACCAATTTACCCCTAACTTAAGGATTTAATATCTTAATTCCAAAAATTACCAAAATTTACATTCCTCATGTAAATTTTGTCCCAAACTCAAATATTAACTCAGAAAAATTTAAGACCAATCACAACTATGAAAAACTCACTATGGTCGAAACCTACATAGGCCATTTATCTTATTTTGGTTGCAATTCTTTCAAGTTTCAAAACTCATGAATAAACCAAAATCTTGTAACAAAGATCTTCCTATCCTAAGTTTAAAAACACCCTTAAAAAATATCCATTAAGAAAAAGCCAATTATCAACACCAAACTTTTTGTAAAAAGACCCAAACTTTTTAACAAAAAGTAAACCTTAAATCACAAGTTTTGACCTTAATAAAAACATCTCCAAGAATTCCAAAAAAATCAAATCTTACTTCTAACATATTCATAACATCATCCTAAGATCAAACATGCTTTAAATCATCAAACAAAACTCACCAAAAATCACAAAACAACACTTGGAGTTTTTGGTTTTAAACTTAGTCCAAAACAGAAACTGATTTTCCCAACTAACTATGATCAATCTCTTGATCCATGGCTTAAATACATGTGATCTTCAAACTAACACATCACATGGTTTAAAAATGTGTCATAAAGAAGATCCAACCATCAAACTTAAAATCACATGGCTAAAATTTAATAAAACATGGATCTAACTCAAAAAATAAAAGTTTCGGCTTAACCGAAATCCTCTTGCATAGAAAATCATATGTTTAAAACTAATACTAAATATCTTCGAAATAACATCATAACATGTATATAAGAGGCTTAGGATCATCATATAAAAATATCAAAGCCTTTGGAATAAGATTAAACCACGAAATATTTAAACTTTCACCAAACAGAAACTGTTTTTCCACTTCCAGTTTTCAAGTTTCTAACTCTAAGAAAATCTATCATCAAAAGCTTTATCCAAGCAACAAAACCTCAATGAACATTCATAAACACATGTTAACAACACTCCATAAAGTTTGCGGACCAAGATATGTCCATTAGCTTGGTCAAAACTTCCAAAACATGACATACTCTCTAGTTTCAAGCCCGGAATGACCTTTCCATGGTTAAAAATACTTTTGACTGATCAAATGAGCATGGAATGAGACTAATAAGATATCCACGGAAACTAGACTCAAACACTAACAACTTATGTGAAGGAGTCATCGTGATATAATACTTACAAAGGATCACAAATAGCCACGCAAGAAGATCCAGAAATCTGCCCGAGAGAGCTCTTTTGGGTTTCTCTCTAAGAACGGGAGAAAGAAGTGATACAATGGAGAGAAGTGTGTCTTGCACGACTTTAGACTTTTAGAGGGGGAAGTTATGGGCTTGAATGACCCTTGATTGGAGGTGGCTATGTGACATAAAGTGGAGAATAGAGAGGGGCAGAGACTGCCTGCAACAGCTGTGAAAGATGGAGGTTGATGGAGTGGATTTCTCCTTCACATCAAGGCACTATTGGGTGCAGCCAATGACAGTGGATGGTCTGCCATGTGGGGGAGGAAACTTCTCCAAGAAGCTTTGCCAAGGTGGCCAATTTCGTGGGCCTTGGTGGGCCCCACCAAGTGGGCTTCAATTTGGGGTTCAAAGGGGGTTTGGTTAGGGTTTGAGATGCTATCAAGCCCAAAATCAATTTTTCTTGGCCCAATCAAATTCCCAAGATTTAAAAGGTTGAATAATGATATCATAACAAGGATTTGATTAATTAATAGCATGTGGAAGTGATTTAATCAAATGATTAAACACAATACTAGAAATTGGATTAAAAAGGGTTTGGAGGCCAACTTTAGGGTTTGGGAAAACCATTTGGGTTTTGGTTTCAACCAAGCTTTTGGGGTTTCAATTGGATTCCAACCATTTAGGGTTTTGCTAGGGTTGAAACCCTCTTTGGTCTGGCACAATTTGGTCGAACAGATGAAACACAGCTTTGCTTAGGTGGCATGATCTTACACCTTGATTCCTTCACAAATCTATCTAATGGTTCTTCTTTGTGTCAAGTGTCTAATACCATTCACTACGTGTGGCTAAGATATTGCCAAGTGTCCAAATAAAACTTCTCTAATCTAATTTGGACACTCCACACTGTGATTTTGAAACACTGCAATTGGTGCGCTTATCGATGTTACTATTCACTCCAAAAAAGTGAATCATAAACTTAACACTAAAAATTCCTAGATATTCATATTAACCTACAGAGAAAATATTTTATCGAAATTCAACCTCGAAATGCCCCTAAAAATAATTTCACAATTTTCAACAGACGTTTCGTCCGGAATTATGAAAATAAGTTATTGCGCCATAAAATCCTAAATAATCCACTGAGTCTAATGGCATAGACCATAACGCATTCTGACACTTCTAACTATCTCAAATAATTAAGCTCATATTACTAGCACCATAGTGAGTGATAACACTGACTATGATGACAGACTAAAACCTATGCGATTGGTCGATTCGTAAAAACTTATGGAGTTTTTATGAGATTCCTAAAGTCAATAGAAATTCTACCAATGAATTTCTAGCGGGCTATTACATGTAAGACAAGTGGCAATGTTTCTTCTTCTCCCTCTCTCAAAGACCGAAAAGTCTCTTGGAGTTCCCTTAGATTGCATTGGGAAGGGGCATTCTTGGAGGTGGTGTGTTGGCTTCCCTCCTTGGCCGAAAATCTCTTTTCCCTCTTATGCCATTCATTTCCTTTAACAAGTCAAGATCTTCTCAAGGGGTAACTTGTTAAAACCATGCATGTCTCTTCCTATTCCCAACAAGAAACTCTTGGCATGGAGGACAAGTGGCATTGGGCGTGTGCCATAGCCCTAACCGTCCTCTCCACTTTTCCATTCCCAAAGTGTTGTTATTCATTTCCTAGGTGACTTTTCACATTTCATTGGTCCAAAATGCACTAAGTGACAAGTGGCAAGCGAATGGAAGCCTTGGGGGTATGCTAGCTGAAACCCTAGGGGCAAACTTGTCCTTGATACAACAGTCACATCACAAAAATCTTCTAGAAATTTGGTTCATGCTTGACACATGGCAAAAGCTAACAAGATTCGAAATCCCAAAGGCCTCTCTTCAGTTTCCTATGCAAAACTTATAGAAAGACACTATTTCACTTCCTTAGGCTCCCATTTCCAAGAAACCTACATTGGAACTTGAATTTTGGACAAAAACAATGGGCTAGGCATGTATGTCCATCTTGGTGCTTTCCTATATCTCTCTTTCCCCCTTAACCCACTTTCTAGAATAGGTTCAAAGTATAATATGCTTGGGTCACATAACACTTAGCAATTTAGAATTGGATCATGGGCCTAAACCATTGGACCTAAGTTCCCAATAAGGCCGAAATTCTAAGGTAAACTAGAGTCACTCTTCTCTTGGGCTTAAGTTACTACATCAAAGGTTCCTAAAGCCTTCCGAAGTAACTAAGGCTCCTAAAATACCATGGCAACCTAGAACAAATTCTAAGGACCAAGCTTAGATAAAACTTAGGCCATCACAAAAAGTAAATTAAAACACCAATATTTTTATATAAATTTTTTTATTTAAATAGTATATTGGATGTGTAAAAAATAAGATTTATAAATAAATTTTTTCTTTTATGTTTTTATCACTATGTAATCATTTTCTTTCATTTAAGGGTTTGTTTGGATATTTTGAATATTTCATATAACTATCAATTGTAGTGAAATAGTTTGACTTCAAATGTTTTATTGGATTTTGGGAAATGAAAGAGAAAAAGTTGAATAAAAATATTATAAAATTAAAAATTATTTGAATATTATTTTTTAATATTATTTTTATTTTAAAATGTGAAAGTCGTATTGATTTTTATATTCTGTTTGGGAGTTTGGAAAAGTTCTAATTGATTAGATAAAAAAGTTAAAAATTTGAAATTGAAAAGTGTTTTGTATTTGATTCATGTTTGAGAAAGAAATGTCTAATAATACTTGAGAACAATTGTCTTGCCAAACGGACCCTAATTCAACCTATGTTCAAATTTTAGTTTAAGGGTACATTTGGATAATGAGATGAAATGAAAATTTTACAAAACTTCTCACAATTTTCTTTCCAAATATTACTTAAATACAAAACACTTTTTAATTTCAAATTTTCAACTTAGGTCTAATTTATTTTCACAATCATTTTCATCTCATCTAATCATTATAACTTTCCCAAACTCTCTCATAAAATAAAATAAACAATTCAACTTTTTCAAATCTCAAAATAAAAATAATATTAAAAAAATATTTTAACAATATTTAATTCAATTTTAAACTTTTATCTCAACTCATCTGTGAAAACAAACGAAGCCTTAATCATTACCAAATCATTACAACTCTTACAAACCTAAAAATCAAATAGAAAAATCAATACAACTTTTTCAAACTTAAAGATAAAAATTATATTCAAATAATTTTTTAACTTTATAATATTTTTTTAAAATTTTTCTCTCTCATTGCCCAAAAGAAAATACTAGTTTGCCCCTGGGATTGACCACTAGTGTATTTTAATTTGTTTTGTTTTTTTAAATGTTTAAAAAGGTTACTTCTAATAAACTTGTATATTTTAAAAAACAATGTTTAAAGTTGTTTAAAAAATGTTTAAAAAAAGTAAGATTGCACTAGGGGTGTGCCTAGCCGTAAGAGCTGGGTATTACAGTAGAATGATATTTTTTCAAAAACAAATAAAATATCTTAACTCAAACTATTTCATTACTATTTACAAAATTTTAAATTACTCTAAGTGTCCAAACAACTTAACTTGTTTTTTTTGTGTTTCATTAAAAGTTTGCTTCCAATTTATTTTGGAGCCATATTTTATATTCACAATGATTTATTTTTTGAGCAAATTACTTAATTTCGATAAATTAGTAATTATAAAAGAAAATTGATTACATTGTTATAAGATGGACTCGTTTGACAACACAACTATTTTTAGATAATCTCAAATACTTCCTTCCCAAACATCACTAAAAAAGAAAAACATTTTGCAATTTCAAATTTTCATCTAATCATTACCTAATAATTACAACTTTTTCAAACTTTCAAACAAAACACAAAAAGTAAAACTATTTTTTTAAATTTTAAAATAAAAATAATATTCAAACAATTTTTTAAATTTATAATATTTTTATTCAATTTTCTCTCTCTCATTTTTCATAACCCAATAAATCATTTCAACTCAAAAAATCTCACTACTATTCACGGATATATTAAAATATTCTAAGATGATGCTTGGGGAATGAGATGAGATGAGAAATTTGTGAATAGTAGTGAAATGGTTTATGAATAGTAGAAAAATAGTTTGAGTTATGATATTTTATGGGTTTTACAAATGAAAAGAAAAAATTGAAGTTAAAATATTGGTATAATATAATTTTTTAATATTATATTGTTTTGAGATTTAAAAAAGTTGATTTCTTTTTGTATTTTGTTTGAAAATTTAAAAAAGTTATAATGATTATTTTGAAAAAATTGTAATATTTTGTTTGAAAATATTTGAATTTGAGTGATGTTTAGGAAAGAAACGAGATTGGTTAAGATGAGATGAGATGAAAAACATTACCAAACATCCCAAGTATCCAAACGGGCCCTAGTAGAATTTCATACCAAAGAGCCAAATATTTACGTCCACCATTTACTTGGTTTGGGTCCTCTCCTTCTTTGAGGGGTGAGGTTTTTATCTTTGATTAGGCAAAGGATTGTCTCTTGGGCATCAGTCTGACGAGGGAAGTAGAAAGGAAAAGTTAGAAAATTTTTGGGAAGGTTTTAGGCTACGTGTGGGTAGTGAGGTGATTTCAGATGATCTGTGAATAGTAGTGAAAAAATTATGATAAAATATTGAATAGTAGTGAATAGTAGTAAAAGGTAATGAAATTTTTTTGAATAATAGTGGAGTGATCTCACTATCCTAACACAGCCTTAGGCCTCGTTTGGTTACGCAGTTCAGATGAGATGAGATGAGATGTTTTATTGAAAGTTGAATAAAATATTGTTATAATATACTTTTTTAATATTATTTTTATTTTGAGATTTGAAAAAGTTGAATTGTTTATTATATTTTGTGTGAGAGTTTGGAAAAGTTGTAATGATGAGATGAGATGAGATGAGATGTTTTGTGTATCCCAATCGAGCCTTAATCGTTTTTTTTTAAGAAGAGGACGGTATCCCAATTTTATTGATAGCTCTCACTTATGGCGGAGGAATACCGTGGTTACAAGCAAATGCCTAGGGGTTACATACAATCACAGAATCCAAACCTAGGCAACAAAAAAAGATATAGATTAACTCAAACCCTATACAGTTATTCAATATAAACAAACAGAACTCAAATCTTAATGAATCAATTTAAACCAACTAAATTTGCATAAAACTGAATAGTGTACTAAATAACCTACATAAAACCTACACAGAAAATTGCATAATCCAAATTGGTCTTGCCGAATAGCTTCAACAAAGAATAATAATAAGAAAACAAACATGGAAGTGAAAAATCATAGCACCAGACCCCTTCAACCTGCACTAAGCAAACTTCAATCTCAAAAAAGGTAAAGAGCATTTATCAAGGCACAACAAACCTTTAAGTCTTCTAGGAATAAGACTATGAGCACGAAGATCGATACAAGAATTACGTGCGCCTTCTTTAGCAAAAAAATAGCCACCATATTGCGTTCACGAAAGACATGAAGAATGCAATAATTAAGAGACCGAATAAGCTCAATCACCTCTTCCCAAAAATCCCATAAGTACTAGTGGGAACATTCACCACGATGAATCCATGAAAGCACCATCATAGAATCTGTCTTAATTATTATATCCAATAATCCCAGATCTTTACAAAGTTTAAGGCCAGCTCTCAAAGTCGAAAAATCAGCTACAATATTGGTCTGAATTTGGTAGTGGCGAGAAAAACTTGCAAATAAATCTCCTCTATGATCACGAACCACACCACCACCGCCAGATAAGCTGGGATTACCAAGCGAACAACCATCTCTATTTAATTTCTAATAACCACAATCAGGAGGTTGCCAAGCAAAAGCTTTAGCTATAGTAACCCGTGGGACAATGATAGGACATCTAATGCTTCGCAATATCTCTTGGTCCCAAGTAGAACAAGACATGAACTTCATAGACACAATAAACACATTTTGAATCCACAATAGAATAGCCGACACAATATGCTCCCAAGTGAATTTACCCTTTTCCATACGAATCTTATGTGGCGCCCCCAGCCCCAGCTTGGGATTGGACGGTGACTGAGACGCCAGGACATGTAACACAAGGCTACACACCCCTCATACATGACAGATAATATACTATGCACCTAAGTACACTAACAATATGCAATAACAATGCTGCGGAAAAATTAATAAAAGTTGAATAACTAAGCAACGCGATAAGCAATTGCGAAGCACATGACACCATATACTAATATCATAACGCAAAACATTGTCCAAAATATAAACATAAGCCTTAAAGACATAATATCCCAAAAAGCATGAAACATAATTTTAAAATTTCCAAAACACGGGATTCCCAGAAAAGAAACATAAGTCCACAAAAATACTTAAAACACCATTACTCTTCATAACCATCGTCCCATCGGGAGATAAATACCAAAAGACCCCATGGGATTGCCAAGGCCTGGGCGGTAACAGACCTAAATCCTTTGCTACTGCCTTCGCATCAGCCGAAGCCTTAGAGGCTCGCTCTAAATATGTAGACAACTGGTCCATATTCCACCAAAACTTCAAGTTCTTAGAGGGTTGGTGGATCATAGCATCAATCTCTGTCTCACTAATACTATGTAAGATCTCCCTGAGTAACTTAGCCGTATGAATTAATACATCCGCAGTGTAATCCTGATGAGCCTGAATAGTGAATTTGTCTTCTATCAGAGAACAGTCCTAGTTCATGTTTTCTGGGTATCTGGGGTACCTGTGACAACTTCTACCATTCTAGTTGGGGAATGGTAGTAGAAACTACCAAAATGAGATTTCGAGAAATCTCAGCAAGTAATCACACAACATACTACAATTATTACAAGCATATAAAAAGTATATCATGATATGCGTGCATGGACATGTATTTGATTTATGCCTTAACCAGAACTTGACTTATGCCTTGACCTTTTACAAAAGACTTGTAACAGAGACTTAAACTTTTCATAAAAACTTCTTAACTTTCTTATTCACGTGATCTTATTCAGAACTTGTCTTATTAAAACATATCACAAGATTTTCATCGAGTGATCCTTATCAAATGAACTCTTGTACTTGTTTAGAGGGTGGACACAACATGGCTCCACTCCTTGCACCGCGTGTTCCTGCTAGTTACTGCACCATCAACTGTCCGTACACTGCGATGAATACGTCATAAACAGAGAACCATAAAAACTTGCTTAGGCCGAAACTCATTGGCACAAAAACATGAAGATTCATCACATAAACATGTTCCAAACTTCAAGCAAATAATGTAGGGATCAAAGCATAGAGAAACAATGCATGAAATCATAACATTTGACTAAGATCCGAATCATTCAAGACAAGGTAGGGCCGAAATAACATCATACATATTCCATCATTTTAAGCATATGAAAACCGAAATATATACAAGTATTTCATGGCATATTCATCACAATTTCAAGCATATAATTCCTTTCCATAGATTGATATAAGATCATATTAACATAATCAAATGAGCAATCAAGAAATAGCAACCAAGACAAACATCGTAATGAAAAGATTTACACAATCATATACAAATATTAACCAAGAGTAGGTTGAGTACAATCATATACAAATATTAACCAAGAGTAGGTTGAGTGTATACTTACAAAATCCTTGTAAAGAAACACTAGCAAGCTGTAAATCCGAACATACCATATTAAAAAGAGCATCTAAAACCCTATCTCATGTTCTTAAGTGCATGTGTGTGTTTCTAGGGCATCACTTGGTCTTAAACCATTCGGCTTCTAGGGTTATTAGGTTAAAACCCTCTTCATTTCACACATAAAGTAGAACAAAACCTAAGGTAGCCAAGAATACATGTGATGGTCGAAACATGGAGGATAAATTCCCCCTCACTATTCGGCCTCAAGGGTTTCTCTTAGAAATCCTAGATCACTTCCAAGAAAATAGTAGAAAGTGTGTGTTCTATCATTTCTCAAAGCCAAATGAGATTTGAATCTCATTTTCGGATTGAGAAAAGACTTGTGTATGAGTAAGATTTAGGAAAAACCGAACCTTACCTTGCAAATCCTTGGGTAGCCGAAATCCTTCTCTTGCAAGGATCCTTTTTGTTTGGTTGGTGAGAAAACACAAGAGAGTGAGAGTGAGAGTGCTTTCAAAGGAACTTGGGAGAATTATGTGGAGAGAGTGAGAACTCATGCAAAATCCGAAAAATGGCAAGGGAAAAGCCTCCTCAGCGTGAACCCTTCTATTTATATAGAGACAATTCACTTCCCTCCTTGTTTGAATCAAAACCCTTGCATGTGAGACAAGTGGCAATGTTTCTTCTTCTTCCTCTCTCAAAAACCAAAAACCTCTTGGAGTTTCCCACTTAGATTGCATTGGGAAGGGGCATTCCTGGAGGTCGCGTGTGGGCTTCCTTCCTTGGCCGAAAATCTCATTTCCTCTTGTGCCTGCCTAGACTTTTATGATGAGACTTTTACATCAAGGACAAGTTTGCCCCTAGGGTTTTTGGCTAGCGTGCCCCCAAGCATTCCATTTGCTTGCCACTTGTCACTTAGTGTATTTTGGACCAATGAAATGTGAAGGGTCACCCAGGGAATGAACTTTTGAAAGATGAAGCAACACTTTGGAAAAGGAAAAGTGGACGGGACGGCTAGGGCTATGGAACATGCCCAATGCCACTTATCATCCATGCCAATAGTTCTTTGTTAGGAATAGGAAAGGACATGCATGATTTTACCAAGTTACCCCTTGAGAAGATATTGACTTGTGGTGCTTTCCTATACCTCTTTTTTCCCCTTAACCCACTTAAGACTAGGTTCAAAGTATAATATTCTTGGGTCACATAACACTTAGCAAATTTAGAATTGGATCTAAATTCCCAATAAGGCCGAAATTCTAAGGTAAACTAGAGCCACTCTTCTCTTGGGCTTAAGTTACTATATCAAAGGCTTCTAAGGCCTTTCAAAGTAACCAAGGCTCCTAAAATACCATGGCAACCTAGAACAATTCTAAGGGCCCAGCCTAGACGAAACTCGGGCCATCACATCCTCCCCTCCTAAAAAAAAGATTTCGTACTTGAAATCGGTACCGCAATCATAAATCAAAACAATTATAAGAAGAGATACCAGACTACTACCTCCTCCACAAGCGGTTGTAGATTTATTAGATGATGTTGAGGATGAGGGCATATCATATGCCTCCACGGTCATAGAGTCCTGAGAAAAGTAGAATATGGCTTCCAAATCGTAATCAAAATACATATTGACCCACATTTCATTCAATCTATGTTCTATTTCAAGCTCGGTATCCTCGATTGGTTGACCTTCTTCATGAAAATGAATACGATCTACAGACGAATCTGAAGTCTCAAAAGGTACAAATCGACTTGCGCATTCTTCCGTTGTGCGACTTGATTATGCTTCTAGATCAAAATTATACAGATTTCTTCTTTCTGCTTCCTTCGAGCTACTCCACGGCTGCCATTCCTGATGTGGTAATTCTCGTCGAAAGTGAAGTCTTCCTCGACCGTCCGCATCCATCACATGGGTGCGATGATGCTCAAATATTTCCATGGGTCTTGCTTGCTTCGCTAACGCCTGCTGTTTTCTTCTAAGGCGCTCTCTGATACAATGTTCTCTTTGTTCTCTCAACTGTGCCATTGAAGAAACAGACATACGCGGGGTCTTTCTAGTTCGTGCCATACCTTGTTTCAAGGGTTCGATAATTGTACACATGATTACCATACTTAAACTAGCAAGCACGAAACAGACAATTTCTCGTAGAACAAAACATTTGCGGCATATGTATACATTCAATACATCCATATTACATAATTCATACATACATCAAAGGTTTTTAAGCTACAAACAAGTGGGGATATTTGCTTCTCATTGTATCCTCCCGTTCCCAAGTTGCTTCTTCGAATTCCGGGTTGTTCCAGAGCACTTTCACTAGAGGTATCTTCAGATTCCTTAAATCCATGATCTGTACTGGCCATTATGTATAAGACAAATTGGGTTGAAGCTGAATCTCATCGGACTTCATAACTACTGGCCATTTTTCTCTGAAACTTTTCTTCAAAGTTGATACATGAAACACATTGTGTATTCCTTGCATCTCTATTGGTAGATTCAATCTGTAAGCTACTGGACCAGCTTTTTCGATTATTTCGTAGGGTCCTACGTATCGGGGATTTAACTTTCCCTTCTTGCCAAAACGTACGACTCCTTTCATGGAGGATACTTTGAGGTATACCCAATCTCCTACTGCAAACTCCAAATTCCTACGTCGGTTATTGGCATAGCTCTTCTGCCTATTCTGAGCTGCTTTCATTCTTTCCTGGATCATAGTTACTTGTCTCTGTACTTCTTTTAGATATTCGGGTCCTAGCATTTTCCTTTCACCCACTTCATCCCAATACAACGGAGATCTGCATTTCCTTCCGTACAAAGCCTCATAGGGTGCCATCTGAATGGTAGCTTGAAAACTATTATTGTAGGCGAATTCCAACAAAGGTAGGTGACTTTCCCAATCACCACTTAGATCCATAACACATGCTCACAGCATATCTTCCAGGGTCTGAATTGTACATTCTATTTGTCCGTCCATCTGAGGATGATAAGCACTGCTAAAGTTCAATCGAGTGCCTAACATCTTTTGCAAACTCTACCAAAATCGTGAAGTAAAACGGGTATCTTGGTCCAATACTATAGTCTTAGGTACTCCGTGCAACCGGACAAATTCCTTAACATAAAGTCGAGATAGTTTCTCTATAGAATCTGTGTTAGCTATGAGTAGAAAATGTGCGCTTTTAGTTAATCGGTCAACTATAACTCATATCGAGTTCTTTCCTGAAGATGTCCTTGGCAGACCAATTACAAAGTCCATAGACACATCATCCCATTTCCACTCTGGGATAGGCAATGACTGTAATTTACCTGCTGGTCTCTGATGTTCGGCTTTTACCATCTAGCAAATAGAGCATTTTGCCACGAACTCTGCTACATCCTTCTTAATTCCATCCCACCAAAACTGGCCTTTTAATTCTCGATACATCTTTGTACTACCAGGGTGCACTGTGTAAGGGGTGCAATGAGCCTCCCTTAGTATCTTTTCCTTAAGTTTAGCGAGGTTAGGAATTACTTTCCTCTCCTTATAAAAGAGCATCTCATTCCTTCTAATAGAGAAATGTTGCGACCCTTCTGATTTTAGAACCTTCTGTCGAAGCTTCTCTAGTTTCTCATCTTTGCGCTGTCCTTTCAGGATTTCTTCTTCAGTCACAGATATGAACTCCTGTACTACTGCATACATGACATCTCATGACGGATCTCCAATCATTAGGTTCCTCAATCTTGCTAAAACCGATGGTAAGTCTGTCTGAGCCTTGCGACTAAGTGCATCAGCTACAACGTTAGCCTTACCAGGATGATATTTATCTCGCACTAATAATCACTAATGGTTTCCACCCATCTTCCATGCCTCATATTCAAGTTTTTTTGACTAAACAGATACTTTAGACTTTTGTGATCCGTGTACACTTCACATTTCTCCCCATACAAATAGTGCCTCCAAATTTTTAATACAAAAACTACCGCTGCTAATTCCAAGTCATGGGTAGGATAATTCCGTTCATAGTCTTTGAGCTATCACGAAGCATATGCGACGACCCTTCCTTCCTGCATTAGAATGCATCCCAATCCCATCTTAGAGGCGTCACTATAGACTACATAGGGCTTATGAGGTTTCGGTAATGCCAATACTGGGGCCGAAGTCAACCTCTTCTTCAATTCCAGGAAACTCCTCTCACACTGGTCAGTCCATACATATATAGCATTCTACCTTGTCGGTGCCCTTAAAGGACTAGAAAGTTTAGAGAACCCTTCCACGAACCTTCGGTAGTATCCTGCCAAACTAAGGAGACTACATACTTCATGAGCATTAGTTGGCCTTTGCCATTCCGTTACAACATCAATCTTAGCAGGATCTACTGCCACTCCTTTGCTAGAAATCACATGTCCCAAAAATTTCACTTCACGAAGCCAGAACTCACACTTAGTAAGTTTGGCATACAACTGATGTTTCTGCAACGTTTCCAATACAATTCTCAAGTGCTTCTTATGCTCTTCCTCATCATGAGAATAAATCAATATGTCGTCTAAGAATACCACTACGAAACTATCTAAATATTGCCGAAAAATCAGATTCATCAATTCCATAAATGCGGCAGGAGCATTTGTCAGCCCAAAAGGCATGACTAGAAACTCGAAGTGTCCATAACGGGTTCAAAAAGTAGTCTTAGAGACATCTTGCTCCCTAATTCTGAGTTGATGATATCCGGATCGTAGATCAATCTTTGAGAAAATCGTAGCTCATTGCAATTGATCCAATAGATCGTCTATCCTTGGTAAGGGATATTTATTCTTAACAGTCACCTTATTCAAATCCCTATAATCAATGCACATCCGAAGAGTCCCATCCTTCTTCTTAACGAACAAGACCGGTGCTCCCCATGGCGATGAGCTAGGTCGAATAAAACCCTTTGCTAGAAGTTCTTCAATATGCACTTTAAGCTCTTTTGATTTTGCTGGGGCCATCCGATAGGGTGCCTTATGCAATGGGGCTGTGGCTGGTTCAAGCTCAATTACAAATTCCGTCTCTCGATCTGGAGGTAATCCGAGTAGTTCATCGGCGAAAACCTTAGGAAAATCCTCAATCACAGGGATTCCTTGGATTCCTTCAGGTCCTTCCTTTACGTCCCTTATCATCACTAGATAGACATTATCCCCGTTCAGCAAACTCTTCTTGACTCGTTTGGCCGTTATTGTAAAGAGATCAAGTCGAAAAAACTCACCCATATAGCAAATCCTTTCGTGTACAGGTAGGTTAAACACTACCTCCCACTTTCGACAGTCTATCTGGGCATCATGCCTAGACAACCAATCCATTCCTAAGATTAGATAGAATTCCATCATGCTCTGTGGCACCCCCAGCCCCTGCTTCAGAAGGACGGTGATTGAGACGCCGAGACATGTAACACAAGGCTACACACCCCTCGTACATGACAGATAATATGCTATGCACCTAAGTACACTAGCAGTATTGATATGAACCCGCGAGAATGAAATTCCTTGAACCCACAGTCAATTTGAAAACTCCCCAAGAAAGCCAAAATCAAGTCAATGGATGGAGAACCTAGACTCTATGAGAACTCGTTTCAAGAACCTAGATTATATTAAAATCTAGACCCGTTGAAGAACCCGTCTCAAGAACCCAGATTACAAAGGAGGAACGCCACAAAGGTTGTGATTTACCTTTGATAAGTTCAAAAGTTCAATTAAGAACAAGAGGAGTAAAACTCAACTCACAATGAATAAATTCATCAAATTTCATAAACTTCATAAAACTTCTGAAAATGAGGCTACAAAGAGTATTTAAACCAAAACCTAATTAAAACCCTAGATAAAATAAAACCACGTCTTCCAAAAATACTCCTGAGTGAACAGTGCCGCGGCTATAGTACGACGCTACAGTAACTCGGCTATAGTAACCCTAACCCTAGTTCAATAAAATAATAACTTTCCCAACATGCCCTTACATAGGCATAAACCCAATTATTCTAAGCAAATAAAATAGGTCCTTGAAATTAATTAAATAAGTTGAAAGCCTTCAAGTGTCAAAAGCCTAAAAGTCAAGTTGTTGCCCTTTCCATAGCTTATGAAATGAATCAAAGCATAATCTTCATCGTTTAAGCCCTTGAACTTGTATTTGGCCCATCTGGAACTTGCAACATATCTTTAAGACTAGGCCCACCTTGGTTCCCATCATTCCCCCTCTCCTCAAAATGATTCGACCTCAAATCTCCATCTGGATCAAAGGGAAAAATGTTAGTAACATTATCATTGATTTCATATGCATTGTCATTAATTTGTTCAAGAATTTGAGAACATCCATCCAAGCTACTCCTGTTGTCAACAGATAAGACATTAAATCTAAAGGAGTAAATAGATTAAGTCTATAAACAATTTCAAAAGGAGAATATAAAGTGGTAGTATGCATGGTCCTGTTATATGCAAACTGTATAAATCCATCCATAACCACAAAAATAGAATTTCTACTCCTTTCTTTCCTAGGCGGGCCCAAAACAAAGTCTATTGATATGTCTACACATGACTCACTAGGAATAGGTAAGGGCATACGCAACCCATGTGGCAAAAGTATATATTTGGCCTTTCTGCTTGTAATGCACCTGCCACAAATACAATTGACATCTCTCTTCATCTTAGACCAACATAAATGTTCATGCAAAATGTCTAATATTTTCTTGACACCAGAATGACAACTCCAAATATATGCAAACTCAATGAAGGACAAATGATAGTCCCACAAACGTTCATGCAACAGGTCAATGTATGGCAAAAAATACTCCCACAAACGTTCCTGAAACACACCTAAAGTTTTTTTTACAACACATTGACCACTCCAATTATATGAAAACTCGATGAATGGCAAGCAATACTCCCACAAATGTTCATGCGACATGTTAATGAATGACAAATGATACTTCCACAAACGTTCATGTAACACTTCAATGAAAGGCAAATGATACTCCCACAAACATTCATGCAACACATCAATGAATAACAATTGATACTTCCACAAACGTTCATGTAACACTTCAATGAAAGGCAAATGATACTCCCACAAACGTTCGTGCAATACATCAATGAATGACAAATGATACTTCCACAAACGTTCGTGTAACACGTCTTTGAATGACAAATGATATTCCCACAAACATTCATGCAACACAACAAAAGTTTTCCTTACACCAAGGTTACCCAACAAACCACCATGTCCATCACACACAAGCAACTTCAGCATAAAACTAGTAGGCACACAAAATCTATTCTTTCTAAACAAGTACCAATCTAGTTTATAGAACTTACCAAACGATACTTTCTCACATGTTCCATACACACTAGCAAAGTCATAATCATTAGCATGCAATTCCTTATCATATTCAAGTTTCAACATTTTTGCATCTAAAATGAAGACAATGACATATCTTCTTGCTAAAGCATCAACCACAAAATTTTTCATACCTTGTGTGTATTTGAATATATGACTAAAAGTCTCAATACAATCCTCCAACTTAGCATGCATTCTAGTCAACAACTTACCTTGTCCCTTTAAGTGTATCAATGACTCATGTTTTTCCAAGAAAGGTCGGTTAGGAATTGTCGCACCTGGCACAAAATCAATGTAGTGCTCTATCTCCCTAATAGGTGGCAATCCACTAAATACACCACTTGGAAACACGACCTCATATCCATGCAACAAAGAGACAACAATACTAGGCAAACATACGTCAAGTTCGTTAGGATTAAGACTTGCCTTAGCATAAAAACTCACTTTTCTCTTTGTTTTTCTCTCACTTTCTTCACACTCTCTTTTCTTTCCACTCTCTTTTTCTTTTTCACTCTCTTTTTTCCTTTCACACTCTTTTTTCTTTTCACTTTTTTTTTTTTTTTTTTTTTTTTTTTTTTTTTTTTTTTTTTTCTGTCACTCTCTTTTTCTTCATCTTTTTTTGTACTCTCGACCTCACAATTACTTTTCAACTCATTCTCTCTTGTGCTTGAGATCTTATTCTCACCCTCTTCTTTTTTCTCTCTCATTTTTCTCTCTTTCTCCATTTCGGTCTCACTATTTCTTTTCTTCTCAATCTCATATTCACTCTTGCTTTTCAGCTCAATCTCACTTTCACTCTCATCTTCACTCTTGCTTTTTAGCTCATTCTCACTTTCACTCTTGCTTGTTTGCTCAATCTTCTTTTCACTTTTTCTTTTTTGATCACTCTCATTTTCACTCTTTCTTTTTTGAGAAACTTCACTTTTCAATTTCAATTGGTCCCCATGGACATGTGTTGGAGTTAAAGGAGCAAGTTTGATTGTTTTTCCATCATTTTCAAAACTGTACATGTTCCTTAACCCATCATGGATCACATTCCTATCATACTGCCATGGCTTCCCTAACAAAATATGACCAGCATGCATAGGCACAACATCACAAAGGACCATATCCTGGTATTTCCCAATTGAAAAATAAACTAGCACTTGCTTATTTACCCTAACCTCCCCATAATCACTCAACCACTGCAACATGTATGGTCTAGGGTGTTTCAAGGTACGTAAATTCAATTTCTTAACTGAAGTAGTGCTAGCCAAATTAATACAACTCCTCAAATCAATGACCATACTACATACCTTGTTGTTGATGTGGCATCTAGTATGAAAAACGTTCTCACTCTGCTGCTCTATATCATTCATCTTAGTTTATGTATTGAGTGCACGCCTAGCAACAAGAGACTCACCATACTCTTCTTTCTCATACCCATTCTCAATACTAGGCTCATGTCGCCTCCTACCTCTCTCACATTGCAGATTTCTAATCACTGCTTCTTGATTATCCATCCTATCCCTCACTTCACCCAACACCAAGTTCAACCGCTCAAACTGTTGTTGCTTGGCTTGCAACACAAAAGATGAGTTATCTGCCACACCTTTTGGTGATGAGTCACTTCTATGAGACATCATAATATGCTGCACAAAAAGAATGTTAGTGAAAAACCTCACACACTCCCTTACGTGTTTACACTCAAATAATGGCACTACACTCGTGTTTCACTCTTAATGGCTTTTTCCAGATAATAGTCTCACACCCTCTTGCCTTTTACCTCAATAGTTTTCCCGCTCAAGTTCTTTAAGAACTAGTTGAACTAAATCAAGACAATACAACCTTGTATTATTCCAACCAGTAATATAGATCAAAGAAATAAGGAATGAATAAAATGACACGAGACTCAAGGAATTTATACGAGGGAAAGAGTAATTATAAAACAAGATACCAACTAGAAAGATGTATTCAACTCCTAGGATGATAAAAGCTCAATCAACAAATACTTTCTTTCTCTTTGTTGTAACTATGTAGCAACTTTGAATACGCCACCTTCTCTTTTCTTCTTCTTCTACTTTCTATATTTTTTTTAATTTTCTTTTCTTTTCTTTTCTTTTCTTTTCCTTTCTTCTATTTTCTTTTCTTTTCTCTAATTCAATCACAAATAGCAATATTCAATTGTGAAAATCAAGCAATTGAATTCAAGCACGACAATGAAGTAGAAGAGAATCGATGGAACGGCACTCCAAGCAACAGATAAACTTAGAGATGCAGGGAAACCCTAGAATTTTGAAACCCTAGGTGATGCAAATTTCAGCCAAATCCAAAATTCTAAGATTTTCGACAGCTTACTTTTTGTTTTGTTTTTTTTTTGGCAACCCTAGAACAATGAAGCCCTAGAATTAAATTAAAGGATGCTTAAATTAAAAGATAGAATCAGACCTAATTGGAAACCTGGCTTTGATACCAAATGATATGAACCCGCGGGAATGAAATCCCTTGAACCCACAGTCAATTTGAAAACTCTACAAGAAAGCCAAAATCAAGTCAATGGATGGAGAACCTAGACCCGATGAGAACTCGTTTCAAGAACCTAGATTATATTAAAATCTAGACCCGATGAGACATCATAATATGCTGCACAAAAAGAATGTTAGTGGAAAACCTCACACACTCCCTTACGTGTTTACACTCGAATAATGGCACTCTACTCGTGTTTCACTCTTAATTGGCTTTTTCCTGATAATAGTCTCACACTCTCTTGCCTTTTACCTCAAGAGTTTTCCCACTCAAGTTCTTTAATAACTAGTTGAACTAAATCAAGACAATACAACCTTATATTATTCCAACCAGTAATATAGATCAAAGAAACAAGGAATGAATAAAATGACACGAGACTCAAGGAATTTATACGAGGGAAAGAGTAATTATAAAACAAGATACCAACTAGAAAGATGTAATCTGCTCCTATGATGATAAAAGCTCAATCAACAAATACTTTCTTTCTCTTTGTTGAAACTATGTAGCAACTTTGAATTACCTTCTCTTTTCTTCTTCTTGTTCCTCTTCTTCTTCTTCTTTTTTTTTTTTTTTCGAATTTTCTTTTCTTTTCCTTTCCTTTTCTTTATTTTCTTTTGTTTTCCTTTCTTTTCTTTTGTTTTCCTTTCTTTTGTTTTCTTTTCTTTTCTCTAATTCAATCACAAATAGCAATATTCAATTGTGAAAATCAAGCAATTGAATTCAAGCACGACAATAAAGTAGAAGAGAATCAATGGAACGGCACTCCAAGCAACAGATAAACTTAGAGATGCAGGAAACCCTAGAATTTTGAAACCCTAGGTGATGCAAATTTCAGCCAAACCCAAAATCCTAAGAATTTTGGAAGCCTACTTTTTGTTTCTATTTTTTTTTTGGCAACCCTAGAACAATGAAGCCCTAGAATTAAATTAAAGGATGCTATAATTAAAAGATAGAATCAGACCTGATTGGAAACCTTGCTCTGAATACCAAATGATATGAACCCGCGGGAATGGAATCCCTTGAACCCACAATCAATTTGAAAAACTCCCCAAGAAAGTCAAAATCAAGTCAATGGATGGGGAACCTAGACCCGATGAGAACTCATTTCAAGAACCTAGATTATATTAAAATCTAGACCCGTTGAAGAACCCGTCTCAAGAACCCAGATTACAAAGGAGGAACGCCACAAATGTTGTGATTTACCTTTGATAAGTTCAAAAATTCAATTAAGAACAAGAGGAGTAAAACTCAACTCACAATTTCATAAATTCATCAAATTTCATAAACTTCATAAACTTATTAGAATGAGGCTACATAGAGTATTTAAAGCAAAACTAATGAAACCCTAGCCAAAATAAACCCCCGTCTTCCAAAAGTGCCCTTGGATGAACAGTGCTGCAGCTACAGTGCCGCGCTACAGTAACTCGGCTACAGTAACCCTAGTTCAATAAAATAATAAATTTTCCAACATACCCTTGCATAGGCCCCCTTAAGTGCTTCCCATAATAAACTCAATTATTCTAAACTAATAACATAAGTCCTTTAAATGAATTAAATAAGTTGAAACCCTTCAAGAGCTCAAAGCCTTTAAGTCTTGTCGTTGCCCTCTTCCGTAGCTAATCAAATGAATTAAAACTGGATCTTCATCCTTCAAGCCCCCATCTTGAATGTTAGGCTCTTGCTAAACTTGTCCCAAGTGGTTGCATCAATCCTTGCATTGTCTCCTTGATCTTCTTGGCCCATCTGGAAGTTGCAAATGATCTTTAAAACTAGGCCCATCTTGGTTCCCATCAATTCCCCTTTGGTGATGAGTCACTCCTATGAGATATTGTAATGTGCTGCACAAAAAGAATGTTAGTGGAAAACCTCACACACTTCTTACGTGTTTACACTCGAATAATGGCACTCCACTCGTGTTTCACTCTTAATTGGCTTTTTCCCGATAATAGTCTCACACTCTTTTGCCTTTTACCTCAAGAGTTTTCCCACTCAAGTTCTTTAAGAACTAATTGAACTCAATCAAGACAATGCAACCTTGATTTGTCCCAACTAGTAATTAGGTCCAAGAAAACAAGTCCAAGAGAAACACAGAAGGAATAAAAAAAAAATGACACGAGAATCAAGGAAGTTATACGAATGAAAGAATAACTATAAGACAAGATACAAACTTTAATGATGTATGCAGCCCCTTTGATGATAAGATTCAATCAACAAATTTCTTTCTTTCTCTTATTTGTAACTATGTAGCAACCTTTGAATATGCTACCTTTTCTCTTCCTCTTTTTTTTTTTTTCCAAATTTTTTTTTCCTTTCTTTTTTTTTCTCTTCTTTTCTCCAATTCAATCACAAACAGCAATATTCAATTGTGAAAATCAAGCAATTGAATTCACGCACACAAGCATTGACAATGAAGTAGAAGAGAGAATCAATGGAACGACACTCCAAGCAATTGACAAACTTAGAGATGTAAGGAACCCTAGAATTTTGAAACCCTTGGTGATGCGAATTTCAGCCAAACCAAAAACCCTAAGAATTTCTACAGCCTACTTTTTGTTTTTTTTTTACAACCCTAGTACAATGAAGCCCTAGAATTAAATTTAAAGATACAAGAATTAAAAGATAGAATCAGACCTGATTGGAAACCTTGCTCTGAATACCAAATTATATGAACCCGCGGGAATGAAATCCCTTGAACCCATAATCAATTTGAAAACTCTCCAATAAAGCCAAAATCAAGTCAATGAATGGAGAACCTAGACCCGATGAGAACTCCTTTTATAAACCTAGATTATATTAAAATCTAGACCTGTTGAAGAACCCGTCTCAAAAACCCAGATTGCAAAGGAGGAACGCCACAAAGGTTGTGATTTACCTTTGATAAGTTCAAAAGTTCAATTAAGAACAAGAGGAGTAAAACTCAACGCACAATGAATAAATTCATCAAATTTCATAAACTTCTGAACATGAGGCAACAAAGAGTATTTAAACTAAACCTAATTAAAAACCCTAGCCAAAATAATGCCCCATCTTCCAAAAATACCCCTGAGTGAATAGTGTCGCGGCTACAGTAACCTCTTGAAGCCCTAGTTCCTAAAAAGTAACTTTCCAAATAAGCCCTTGGCCAAAATACAAGACCTTCCCAAAAATCCTAATTCATAAGAAATAATAACTTTCCCAACTTGCCCTTGAATAGGTGCCCCCCTTAAATCCTTCTCATAATAAATCTAATTATTCTAAACTAATAAAATAAGCCATTTAAATGAATTAAACAAGTTGGGCTCTTGCTAGACTGGTCCCAAGTGGATTGTATCGCCTCATTGATCTTCTTGGCTCTTGATCTTGTGATTGACCCATCTGGAACTTGCAAAATCTTTAAGACTAGGCCCACTTTAGTTCCCATCACAATGGCAGCGGGATGGTAAATAAATACCAAGATTTCTAACATTTACATCAACAGGCACTGCATGATTCCAGAATTTCAAAGCAATATAAGAGATTTTACTTGGAATACCTTCAAACCAGGTCCATTTTACCCAATGGGGAGGGTCCGAATGAAGTCTGAAAATATTCCATGCCCCCTTAGTCGAAAATTTACCATTTGATGAAGGAACCCATATGAAAATATCTTAACCTTGCTTCAGCCGAATATTAGATTGTAGGATTTCATTGCATAAATTAGCCCCAACCAAAGTAGAAAGACGAGGAATATCCCAACCAACTGGAGATAATAAATCACAAATCTGTAGCAAAGGAAACTCAATCCCTTGAACCTGACCAGCTAGGACACCAGATGGAAGCCAATGTTCAATCTAGGAATTGACCTTGCCCTCCCGAACCTTCCAAAGCCCATGATTAAAGAGTAAAGGGACTCTATGAATTACACTTTTCCAGAAGCTAGATCCACAAGGAAGTTGAGCAGCTTCTAAAGGAGACATATTTCTCAAATACCGGCTCTTAAAGAAATTAGCCCAAAGGGAATCACTCACAGTCAATTTCTAGGCAAACTTGAATAATAGCAAATCTTGTACTTCCTTAAGATAGCTCACCCCCAAACCACCCTCTTGAATTGGTCGGCAAACTTACCTCCACGAAACCCATGCTTTTTTCTTTCTCCCCTCTTTGGAACCCCACAAAATTTCTGATAAAATAAGTTGAATATCTGTAAACACTGTTAGAGGAATTTTAAGCATAGACAGAATATGAATTGGCACACTATTGAGGACATGTTTCAAAAGCACCAATCTACCATCGGAGAAAAGAAGGTTTCTCTTCCAACCTGCAACCTTCTTTCTGATTTTCTCAACAAACTGTTTCAACATAGAAGTTGTAAGTCTACCAGTATGTAACGGCACACCAAGGTAAGTACAAGGAAATTTACCCTCACTAAAGCCCAAAGCTTCCAACATCTAGTGTTTTCTGGCATAATTTATTTTTTTGGAGCAAAAGAAACTTAATTTTTCTGCATTGATCTTTTGTCTCGAAACTAATTCATAAGTTTTCAAAGTATTCAAAAGACCCCTCAAGGACCGTTTGCCACCTCATGAAAATCAGTAAATCATCCGCATAGAGAAGGTGTGAAATTCTCAAACAAGATCTCGAAATATTACAAGATTTAATGGTGCCCATACAAAATTGAGAATCCAATAATCTAGAAAGGACATCTTCGATAAAATAAAAAGATAAGGTGAAAGAGGGTCACCTTGTCTTATACCACAGGAAGCTTTGAAGAAATCCTTAGAAATTCCATTCAACATAATCGAGAAGGTAGGAGAGAAAATGCACTGAAGAATGAGGTCACACCAGCGAAGGGAGAAGCCAAATCCCTTCAAAACACGAAGAAGAAACCACCAATTTACCCGATCATACACCTTCTCCATATCAATTTTACAAATCACATTCCCACCATGAACTTTTTTATCTAAACCAGTGACCAATTCTTGTGCAATGGAGATATTATAAAAAATACTACGATTGCTAACAAAAGTTGATTGAGCCGGTGAGATTAACTTACTTAAAATAGGAGCCATACGATTCACCGTAACCTTTGAGAAAATCTTATAAACCACACAACATAAGCTAATAGGCCTGAATTTAGTGAAACTATTCGGCTTATCCACTTTTGGAATAAGGACTAAATTCGTAGCACCATAGAAAATGGGTAAATGATAGCCATTAAAGAATTCAATAGCCACCTGCCATACATCATCTTGAACAATATCCCAGGCCACTTTAAAAAATGCTGCCAAAAAACCATCGGACCCTGGGCAACTATCATCCGGAATAAAATCTAATGCCTCTTTAACTTCTTTCATAGAAGGAGACTAAAGGAGAGCCTCATTATCCTCCTCTGAAACCAGCTTAGGAATGAGAGAAAACACATCCTCATCCCTAACAATTGGTTCAGAAGCCCAAAGATTTTGATAAAAATTAATAGCACCAATATGAATCTCCTGAGGAGTATTTAAAGAAGACCCATCTTGCAAGGTTAAAGAAGTATTTCTTCTCTTTTTATTCAAGACACTCACATGAAAGAACTGAGTATTCGCATCACCCTCCTTCAACCATTGAATGCGTGATTTATGTTTCCATAAGATCTCCTCTTTGTTTAACCATAACTGATGTTTCACCTTAAGTTGTAACATTTGGTTTTCAGCCCTCTCCAAGCTAACCAATTGATCCTTTACCAATTGTAGCTCCTTTTCCAAACGCCCAAAAGTTGAGACATTCCACAATTTAAAAGCAGACTTGAGCTTATATAAATTCCTGGCCACCCATTTCAAAGCATTACAATTCATATGAGTATCCCACACTCTCTTTACTAGAGGAAGGAAATCATCATGAGATGTCCACATTCTTTGGAACCAAAACTGGCTTGGGCCTAAAAAACTACTATACTGCAGCAACTCAGTGCTCATAAGACTATGATCAGAGGAAGTGTGAGGAAGATACTTCATTTTAACATGCTGGAATCTACTCAGAAACGATGGATTAACAAGAACTCTATCCAGTCTAGCCCAAATACGACGACGCCCATTTTGACCATTGCACAAGGAAAATTTAGATCCCTCAAAAGGAATTTCTAGCAAACCACAATCATGAATGAGATTATTAAAATCATGTTTCGCCCTAGCAGCTCGATGAACACCCCTCACCTTTTCATTATCATCTCGAATAATATTAAAATCCCCTGCCAAAAACCAAGGTCTTCCTTCACAATCAAAACTCCCAATATCATCCCACAAGTCTAGCCGCATTCGCCTAAAATAGCTGGCATAAACAAATGTAACAAATATTCTGTCATGACCAAGCGAGAACCAACCCGATTAAAGTTGATTCATAAACAAACCTGCTGAAAAATGTATATCCTGATCCCAAAACAGCCAAATTTTATCACCCTCTTCTGAATTCGAAACAAAATTTTGTAACTTTAATCTTTGTGCCCAAGATTTCAGATTATTGTCATCCAAGAAAAGCTCCATAATAGCAACAATATGAGGTTTAAAATTCTTCATAATATGAGACAAAAGACTTCGAGAAGTACGCACACCCCTAATATTCCACGTAATGATATTAAACATAATTAAAGGTGTTTTTTTGGAGCGAGTGGTGACTCCACGAATCACCCCAGGCTTCCTTTTTCCGGATTCCAAAATTTCCTTAATTGTGATTCGCATCTCCGGATCAGAAGCATTGTCCTTTCCGGCAATGTTTTCAGCCTCCAACAGGCCTTAAGAATCGGATACAACAAAAACATTTTGCTTCTTACTTATACTTAATTCCTCTTCATTTTCTTGGTCCATTTCATCAATAACATGTTGCGCAACACATCCCAAAATTTCACCCACCATTTTTAAAGAACTATGTGGAGAATGCTAATTAACAGCCAAATTCAAGTAAGTTTCACGAAGAGTAACATTTTCCTCTAGCTCCTCAACAGGTTTCTCAACTACATGCACTTCAGATAATACCAAAGGACTCTGCCTATTATCCTCCTCTATATTCCTCAAAATCCCTTCTTTAGAGACATAAAGAACTCCAACATCTTCCTCACAAACATTCTTCCTCTCCTTAATCTTATTAAGAATCTCTTCTCTTCATTTCTTCTGGATCTCTTCCTGATCCACTTCAGGTTTCTCAATCTGACGCCACACCATCTTTGATTTTTTTGTCGGTTTCACTATTTCCTCTCCTTCCTTCATTTCTTTCCTTTGCAGTAAACAATTTTTATCATTGTGCCCTTGAATATGACATTTATAACAAAATGCAGGCAAGGTCTCAAAGATGACCTACTGATATTGGCTTCCAGGTTCACCCGGGGTCCCAATCTAGAAACCATTCCGCAAAGGTTGCGAGACATCCATCTCAATACAACATCTCGCACCTTCCGGAAGTGAAACACATGCAGTGGCATTATCTCTCCTAAAAAATCTTCCATAACCACCAGTAAGAATTTTCAACATAGATATGTGATAGAAATTTGGGGGTAATCCCGGTAAAAATATCCACACCGGGACATTGGCAGGTTCAATATATTCATCAAAAATAGGAGACCAATGAAAAATTCAATAAGGCATACCTTCAATGTCGAAGAATTGCCTCGCCATAGCCGTGCAAAAATCCTCTTCATTTTTCAATCGAACCATCACATTGGTTGACTTTCTCATCTCGCCCACCATAGGTTGCATCTTCAAGCTCCATCTCTGTTTGATGAACTTTCGGATCAGATCAAGAGAGGGTCTTTTCCGCAAGAACTTCAGAATGACGGTGAATTGAAACGGAGAGGCAGACCGATTGATCTCCTCCTTTGTGAAGTTAAAGAACATTTCGCCATCTATAAAGTTTTGGCGACGCATAGAGATATTAACTTCAGGAAGAGGTTTCGGGGACTCCACCACGATATCAGTGAACAGACGGCGTCCCACCATCGTCTGAGGAGGGTCCGGCGCTGGATGGGGGGGCGGATCCCCCTGAGCAGCCATGCAGCTACCGACACGCAAGAGGCGATGAGGCTACCCACACACAAGAAGTGATACGGGAAAACCAGAGAAAAAGAAACCAGTGGGGTACCTGAAATCAATTACCAAGAAGAAAGAAAATCGAGCCTTAATCTCACTAATCAAGAGAGTCAAGAACTAATCCTACCATCATTGGCATTGCACGGGTCAATCACAAAAAAGAGAAGTCTTGTCTTCTAACGTTGATCATTGTTGAAAAAGTTGTTAACAAAAAGGCGTTCAGGATAACTATGTCAAAGATATGCACACCATTGGGGTGGACACTGTGACAATCCCAGATTTCGATTGGGATCGTGCACTCTGAAGCGTCAAGACATACAACACAAGGTTACCTACCTCCTTTCATGACAGTTAAAGATGCAATGCACCTAACATGCATACAGTAGTATGCAATATACACACCGAACAGAAACTATGACGCCCCCAAATTTCGCTTGGGATTAGACGGATATCTAAAGCATCGGGACATGTAATACAAGGTTACTTGCTATAACACCCCACTTCCTTACCCCATTAGGTTAACTCTCAGGTTAACCCTAGATTTTAGAAGGATAGCTTGCTTACTTAAAAGAATACTGACTTTCGTTAGGCAAGCTTAGTTCGAATTTTCCTTCTTTGATCATCCAGTTCTAGCATTCATTAGCCATACTTGCATTTTATTAAGCCTTAGTGCATGTCATTTTGTGTGGTGACATCTCAAACCCTAAAATCATTTCATTTGACAACCATGTGTACTTTGTGTGCAATGGACCAGAATACGCTTAGCCCGATATTTTTCTTCAAGGATAATTCTGTTTCAGTTCCATGATTTATCTATGAAAATTTCCTTCCAGTTGATTTTGGAAAAAAAACACTAGCCGAAACCCTAAATATTTTTAATACCGATTTTATCCTTGGGAATTCGGCCAACCTCTTTTATTTTATTTATTTTATTATTTTCCTTTAATTGTTTTATTTTTGGTCACCTCTCAACCACCCAATAACCACCATTGAACCACCCTAGATGACACTTGAGTATGCCTTGCATAGCCACTAGAAACCAAGGGAGTAAGACAAGAGAATAAGACAAAATTGCCAACCCTTATAGAAAACCCTAACTGCCGGTCATTAAGGGCTTAAGCCCTAATATTACTTACACCATATTTTCTCTCTCCACCACCCACATGGCAACTCTCTCTCTCTCTTTCTCTCCCTCTTCCCCTTTGGTTGATTCTCTTACAACCTAGACACCATCATGCTAACCTACATGGAGGAGCTAAGCTTGAGAGGCATCATGAGCCACCATCCAAACTGCCCAATGATTAAGGGTGTGCATCCGGACCGGATTTTTTTCCGGCCCGGTCTGGAACCCGGAAATCCGGGCGGTTATCCGTCCGGATTACACCCGGGCGGGTGAGGAGAATCCGGATCCGGTTACGGATCCGGTTCTGTGACCCGGTTATCCGTAACCGGGTCATTAAAACAAAAAAACCGCCCCGCTGCTCGCAAATCCCTAACTTCCTCGATTCTTCGAATCCCGTCTGCCTTTCCCATTTCCGAATCACTTCTACCTATTCTCTTCGACGCAGGCATCTCTTCCTTTCCGAATCCATTCTCTTCTCCTTCTCTCTTTGACGCATACATCTCTTCTGCTAAATCCCTTCATCTTTCGAAGTCCTTTGCAGTTTGCGCATTTGGGAGAGAGACGCGGAGGCTACCATCCAACATTTCTGAAGTTTCTGTACGGTATGGTCATCTCTCTTTCACTACTTCGTTAGTTTCTGTAAATGATGTATTTCGGGATTTTTGATTATGAGTGTTGGGTTTTTTTTTTTGTAAACGATGGGTGTTTTGGAATTTTTGTGTTTTAGGGTTTTATTGTATTTTCGGGTGTTTCAGATAGTGTGATATTTTAGCATTGGGTATCAATGAAGAACTCATGTGAGAATAAATTAACAAATAATTAATAATATTTGACATTGCATGATGAGAATTGTTTTTTTTTTTTTCATTTTAGTTCCTGGACAAGATATATTATCTTCTAACTTTGCTTGAATGTTACTGTATTTCTAAAAAGAAAAAGAAAAATTGTGTTCATAGGGATTGGTAGATTTATTAAAAAAAAAAATTGTACTGTATATGCACTCAGTTTTCTTAGGGAAAAAAAAAAAACTGCCTTCAATATATCCAAATGTCTCACACACCAAAAAATTTTATCTCTCAAAAATTTTATCTCTCAAAAAACTAATAGAAACATTTATTACCATTAATATTTTGTTGAAAGAGGTGGGTTGGCTTCTGAACTTGTCAAATGGGATTTTTCTTGTGTTATCTCTCATGGAAGTAAGCGATGGGAGGGCAACGAACATAGAAGAATAATGTTATATTATATGTTTAGAGTATACAGATCTTGTTTATATACTTGTACATTCTAAATCTCTGCTTTGCATCATTTGCTAGAAAAGTTTGTGTGCATCTCAGTTTGCTTCTTTGAAAATGTTGTTTAATTTTCTAAATTATACGACCTGCATATATAATCATTGCATTAACTAGCATTGGTTTTGATGTAATTATGGTAAAGTAGTGATGTGAGGGGTTATTAAAATGGCAATACTATTGCCGCAATAGCAGTGAGAGCCGATTCTGTGTAATTTGATACAGGACCTCTAATTTTTTTTTTTTAGTTGATTGCTATTAAAGCAAATAGCAATATTGTTGAATGATGATTAAAGAAAAGAAGATCGCACTACTTAGATACTTACTATATATGTAGCCTCGTATGTATGTATAGATGTGAATGCTCTATATCCCCCACCAAACTCCAACCTGGCTTCATGATATCTTGCCCCCCCCCCCCCCCCCCCCCCCCCCATTTTATCTGAAATAAAAAACAAGAGAAAAGAAAAGATACGGAGCTGGGATATATATATGTAGGGGAAGGCACAGTGTTGTGAAAATAGTGTTTTGAGGTGGTCAAATTAATTCACATAAAAGAATAATAGTGATGATAGATAATTTATGAATTGTTTGTTTAATTCAAATATAGTCAAATATATTTTTAGATGCAAGCAGTATTAGTTCAGACTTGAGATTACTAAATGCAATTTCTCTAGAGAGAGAAAAATATTATAATTCCTTTGTCACACAAATTTGAAGTACAAGTATGCAATTGCCAAGTTTTTTGCCAATGGCGTTTGCTCAATTTGTTTCACTCTTATCCTAGAGAGAAAAATATTATAATTCCTAGTTTGTTTTCTGTATTTGACTTGGGAACTAGAAATTTCAGAAAACATATATGCACTCAGTTTTCACTAAAATGTTTCACTCCAAACATTAATATTTGAATAGACTCACCAGCCACCTTTTCAACCTCTAATAAAATATCTTTAAAAAACTCTCTCTATCCAAACATATGTTTTACAGGCTCTTGCCACCCAAAAAACCCATTTGTAAAATTAAATTGTCTCTAAAAATCCCATAAATTTCCAAAAAAGATCTTCAATATTAGATCTTAATAATTCTTCTCCTTGAATGAATAAAAATCCCATTCCATCATTCCAATAAAAACAATTCATGTGAAGATTAGAAACAGCAAAAGAGAAAAATGGACCTAAACAATCGAAGCACCAAGACAAGATAAAATTTTGATCTATTATTTCAGTTACAATAGATTCATAGAACATATTCTGTTAATTGTAAGAAGATAAGAGTTAGATCATATGTTCAACACCCAAGAAGTACCATTAATATTTTGTATTACCAGAAAAGTATCATGTGTATCATGTGTATTATGTTTCAGATACCCAATCCCAAATTACCAGAAAAGTGTATTAATGGTGGGCTTAGTTTAATATCTATGCAATAATTTCCTACTGTTTTGTTATTAGATTAGAAATAGATTGATAGCATGAAGGAGGGCAAAGAGTGGGTAGTGGTGTTAGAGGGACAGAATCTGGTTTATTGTCTGTTTGGTGCTGGATTGATGCAATCTTAAATCTGGTTTGTCTGTTTTGTTACCTAAGAATGATCTAATTGGCCAAGCTTGTTTGATATTTGCTGTAAGTGTTGATTCTTATTATATTTGCTGAAGTATATACATTATTTTTTATGTTTAAAACAGATGGAAGATAGTTTTAGTGGTAGTGTTGGTGGATCAGAGCCTATTTCATTGGACATGGAGGAAAACACTAGTCCATTAGTGCCTTCCTCTATGAATACCCAAAACCCCACACCATCTCTCCCCCCAAAGTCAAAAAGAGCCAAGAAGGCTACAAACCAATCTCTTGTATGGGATCATTTTACAAGGGTTGAACCTATTGATCCCATTGCACCCAAAGCTCAATGCAATTATTGCTTTAAGATTTATGGATGCTATTATAAAAATGGTACTTCATCAATGTCACACCACTTAAGATATGCTTGTCCGAACTCTCCCATTAGAGAGAATAAAAATCTTGGGAAGGATAAATCACCATCACACACTGGAGTTAGGATGGATGGTAAAGGATCTAGTCCTCAAGTGTTAGGACAATATGATCGTGAAAAATTAAAGGCGATGATTTCCAATTTGTTTATCCAGTGTGAATTGCCATTCAAGGTTATAGAGCATCCGGCATTTGTTAAACTTTTGGGTTATTTAGAGCCTAGACACACCTTGCCATCCCGAACCACCTTCCAAAAAGAGTGTATTGGTTTATACAAAGAGGAGAAGCAAAAGTTGAAGGCATTGTTGAGTAGTCAAAGAGTGAGTTTGACCACCAATATATGGACATCGGTGCAAAACAAGAATTACATTTGTGTTACATGCCATTATATTGATCAAAGTTGGGTATTACACAAGAAAATTATAATGTTTTTCAAGATTCCTAATCATAGGGGTGAGACCATTGCTTGGATGTTAGAGTTTTGTTTGGCGGATTGGGAGATTAATCGTCTTTGTACGATCACCATGGATAATGCCTCCTCCAATGATGTTTCTATTGATCATGTGAGGAGGAATATAAGAGATAATGAGTTCACAATTTTGGGAGGCGAGTTCATACATGTGCGATGTGCTGCACATATTTTAAACCTCATTGTATGTGATGGTTTAAAAATTATTCATGATGCTGTAAATAAGATTAGAGAAGCAATTAGATTTGTGAGGTCCTCACCGGCAAGGCTTGATATGTTTAAAACGTGTGCAAACGAGCTGAATATTATGTGTGGAAAAATGGTGTGTCTAGATGTTCCTACTAGATGGAACTCAACATACCTAATGCTTAGTATTGCTGAAAAATACGAAAGAGCTTTCGTACTAATGGGAGTGAAGGAGTCATAGCTTTTGGCGCCTCCGTTTGAAGATTGGCAAATGGCTCGTATTTTTATTAAGTTTCTAAAAGGTTTTTATGATGCCACTTTGAAAATCTCTGGCTCATTGTATGTGACCTCAAATATGTTGTTTCAACAAATTTGTACAATTGAGAATACTTTGAACAACATGGGTCAGAGTGATGATGATTTGTTGATGAAGATGGCTTCTACTATGAAACTTAAGTTTGATAAATATTGGGGGAAAACAGATAGGATGAACATGATTGTTTATGTAGCTTTTGTCCTTGACCCTCGATATAAGATTACAGCCTTGTCATACTGGTTAAAAAGGTGCAAAGGGGATGAATGCGGAGATAGAATTGAGGCCAAAGTAAGATTGCTCATGAATCGTTTGATTGAGCAATACCACAAGTTTTATGGGCTAGGTAGTGGAAGATCAAATATGGCCCATAGAAGTTCCTCAAGTATTATTGGTGATGACCTGGACTGTGAAGATTTTGATACAGCTCTAGAGCAATATCTTGAGAAACAAAACAGTTCAGTACTTAGCTCGGATATGGATAGGTATTTGTCGGATGTGATTGAACAAAAATACCCGAGTTTGATATTTTGGATTGGTGGAAGAAGAACTCATTTAGATATCCCATCCTTGCGGAGATCGCACATGATGTATTGGGCATCCCTATTTCCACCGTCGCATCCGAGTCCGCATTCAGCACCGGTGGACGTGTAATAGATCCATACCGAAGCTCATTAGCTCCGGAGACTGTCCAAGTACTAATTTGCAAGCAAAATTGGTTGACTTGTGAACCACTTAGTTCTTGGGAGGTCGAGGAGCATGTAGAACGCGTTGACATCGAAGGTAAATACTTTTATTTGTTAAATTTGATTTTTCATTTTTAATTTATCCATATTAACTTAACATCTACATTTTTTTCTGCTTAAGGTAACTCTCTTCCTTCAAGTTCAGCAACTTAAGCATATGGACTCCCACCCTATGCATTGAAAACTCTCCTTATGCAGTAAGCTTCAATTGTAAGTATCTCCTCCACGCATGCATTAGTTTTTTTTCATCTAAATTTCTCAGTTTGGTCTTTGACCTTCTAGCAAGCTTCTCATTATTGTATGTTTGCTGATTATTATGATTACACACATTGCAATGACTAGTACGTGTTGATAAATATGAACTGCTTTAGGATGTTGGGAAGTGATTTTTTCGGTTGACAATTTGAAGTACTTACTTATTTGTAATGCAATCTGGTTCTGTAAATTTCTTTCTTTATATTTATTCTAATTATATTAATAAGATTAGCCTTGAAACTTAGTTAATGCCTATGATATTTGGAATTAGTTTGGATGTGTAACTTGTGCTCTTGATATCCTAGCAGATTGTTGACTTTTGAAGATGCCTATTACCAAGAGCAAGTAGGGGCAATGGTTGACATGCTTCCCCAGGTCCAAGCACTATCCACGGTCTTACGGCTTCATTAAGAGGTAATTATTGTGGCCTTAGAGTTTGCTGCATCTCAAAATGTTGGTGTATATGCATTTTTACGTACTTTATCAAGAATAAACTAATATGTCATTTGGTATTTCAGGTCCTTGGTCTCTTCAGCACCAAATTGGTGCCACCAATGCTGTCCAAGCATAATCCGATCTCCATCATGTGGTGGAAACTTATAGCTGCTGCTGTTGTACTTGGGAGACTGATCCAGCTTGTTTAGGTAAACTTGTAAACCAGTAGAAAACTTGATGTAGGGATGAAAAATTCTGTGACTATCTCAGGACAATGAGCACAATCCTCCTGTTTTTATTTTCCTTTAATATGATCTATTTTTTTGCACTTGAAAATAATAGTTTTGATTTTGAGGGATGGGGGTGTTTGTCTTCATTTATCAGCTGACTGAAATTAGGGATGCTAACTTTGTCGACTTCCTGGTATTGTGTTTTCTTTTTGACAATATTGACTGCTTTTATATGTTTTTAATTTGATGGGGAAAGTACTTTAATTCATGGTGTCAAAATTTAATTTTCTTTTAATGTTTTCCCTTTAGGTTGCTGTGTTTGCTAGTGGTGTTGATACATCTGCGTTGCTAAAGAGAACACCATAGTGCTAAAGAGACAAGGAATCCAGGACCTACATGTATATGTTTAATTAGTTGATCTTTGTAAATTTATTTCTTTTGTTCTTTGTAAATTTATGTTTTAGTTTAATTAGTTGTGATGTATTATTATTTCTTTTGTTTTTTGTAAATTTACGTCTTGCATTGTGATGTAACAACAATATTATTTATTTTACATTTTTATTTATTTTGCTTTTTTATTTATTTTGTTTGTTAATTTATTATCAGAATTTAAAAAAAAAAACTAAGTTTTAAAGTCTTTTTTTTTTTTAAAAAAATATAAAAGCCGGATTAAATCCGGGTTATAACCCGGATTAAATCCGGTTATAATCCGGGTTATAACCCGGATTTAATCCGGTTATAATCCGGATCCGGATTTAATCCGGATATCCGGATTTATCCGGATCCGGATTTTAGCATCCGGATCCGGATCCGGATGAACACCCCTACCAATGATGAAGCACCCAAGCCCAAGGCCACCCTTATCTCCATGGCTATATAAACCCCTCTTCACCTCACTTCTTCCTCACTTCACTTCACTTCCTCTCTTCTCTCTTCAGTGTTCTTGAGAGTTCTTACAGTTTGAGTGGGAAGCTTCAAGGGCTTCAATCTTTGTAAGTATTCCCTCTCTTGATCTTACTTTCTTTGTTATTCTTATGTTTAAGGTGTTAGTAGTCATTTTAGTATTAGAATCCTTGGTAGTGGAGTTGCATATTCAGGATAGGGTTAAGATTAAATGCATTCTTTTTAGGAAATTAGCTATGGCATGATTAATGATTAATTATGGTATAGTTTGATCATAGGATTATTTTTGGAGGTTTAGATTAAGATAAAAACATGTCATGACTAGTGTGAAGTTCTATCTTGTTTTGATCATCAAAGCATGTATGGTTTCTTTAGAGCTGAAAAAGCAGATAGAAGAATTGTTGGTGAAGGGATTCATTCGGCCTAGTTCACCACCTTGGGGTGCGCCAGTCCTATTTGTAAAGAAGAAGGATGGATCTTTAAGAATATGCATTGATTATAAGGAATTAAACAAAGTAACGGTGAAGAATAAGTACCCGTTACCATGTATTGATGACCTATTAGATCAATTGCAAGGAACATCAGTGTTCTCAAAGATAGACTTAAGGTCGGGGTATCATCAACTTAAGATTAGGGATCAGGATGTTCCTAAAATAGCATTTTAGACTAGATATGGGCACTACGGATTTTTGTTCATGCCCTTTGGTTTAATGCATGCCCCTGCCACATTTATGGATATGATAAACCAAGTATTCAGACCTTATCTAGATAGTTTTGTAGTCGTATTCATTGATGATATATTGATCTACTCTAGAAGCGAAGGAGAGCATAGGCAGCATCTTCGTTTGGCTTTGGAAAGGATAAGAGAACACAGGTTGTATGCCGAGTTCAGTAAGTGTGAATTTTGGCTTATAGAGGTAAAATTTTTAGGGCGTGTGATCTCAAATGAATGAGTGTCAGTAGATCCTAATAAGCTGGAAGCTGTGGTAGATTGGAAATGTCCGACTAGTGTACATGAGATTAGGAGCTTTCTAGGTTTAGCTGGATATTATTGGCATTTCATTCAAGGGTTTTCTAAGTTATCAGAACCCCTTATTGCACTGACTAGGAAGAACGTTAAGTACTCTTGGTCGGAGGAATGTGAGCATAGTTTTGTTGAGCTAAAGGAAAGGCTCACGACCACACCAGTACTAGCTTTACCTGAACCTCATAGGCCTTATGTTGTATTTAGCGATGCATCTAAGTTAGGACTTGAATGCGTACTTATGCAAGATGAGTGAGTGGTCGCCTACGCCTCACGATAACTGAAGAATCACGAGCAAAATTACCCCACTCATGACTTAGAGCTAGCTGCTGTAATCTTTGCCCTGAAGATTTGGAGGCATTATTTGTATGGAGCAACGTGTGAGGTTTACACAGATCATAAGAGCCTCAAGTATTTGTTTAGTCAGCAAAACTTGAATATGAGGTAGAGGAGGTGGTTAGAGACTATAAGGAATTATCAGTGTGAAATCAAGTATCACTCTGCTAAAGCTAATGTAGTGGTAGATGTGTTAAGTTGGAAGTCTCGTAGTGATGATCTTGATCTGGAAGAAGGATCACTTTTGCACAACATGAGGAACTTGCTAATTAAGGATTTTCCTTCGGACGTATCTCTCGTTGCAGTACAAGAAATTGTACCTATTATGTGGGATGCAGTAAGAAAGCAGCAGATGGAAGATCCTAAGTGGGCAGAAGTTAGGAAGAAGGTAGAAATGAAGGAAGGGCCATAAGGTTTTGCCCTTAGGGATGATGAGTTGTTGTATTACCATAACAGAAAGGTAATTCTAGCAGATTAAGAGGTTAATGATTGGATTTTAAAAGAAGCCCATCAAACCCCATATACGGCTCATCCTAGAAGTACAAGGATGTATCAGGCTTTAAAGCAACACTTCTGGTGGGAAGGTTTGAAAAAGGACGTAGCCAATTTTGTTAATAAATGCTCTATTTGTAGAACAGTCAAGGCTGAGCATCAGAGACCTACTTGTCAATTGCAGCCACTTCCAATCCCAGAATGGAAATGGGAGGATAATATATCTATGGACTTCGTTGTTGAACTTCCAAGGACCTTGGTAGAAAATAATCCCATTTGGCTTATAGTCGATGCCTAACTAAGAGTGCTCATTTTCTGCAGATAAAGAATACCAACACGTTAGAACAACTAACTTGACTGTTTGTATCAGAAATATCGCGTTTGCATGGAGTACAAGAAATGATAGTATTAGATAGAGATCTGCGATTTACATCTCGTTTTTGGCAGTCTTCAGGATGCACTGGAAACTAAGTTGAAGTTCAGTAGTGCCTATTGATTGAGCTGAATTATTGCATATTTTATACATTTAGAACCAATATATTTTATTTATTTCATTACATTATTATTGGTTTTAGATGAAAAAATGGTTAAGATGAATAAATCCGAGTTGTGATTTAAATTAGTTAATAACATGATTTATGCTTAATTTTATAACTTGTGATTTAATTGGACAATGTTCATTCATATGCACAACATATTTTTGATATTATATTATTCTTATTTTATTTTATTTCTAATTTCTATTACTTTATTTCTAATTTCAAATTCAAAGGACTTTCAAGTGGGCAAGACGTTAGAACAACCTAAAAACTTTCAAAGAGTGTATGACTCTTCAAATAAGGATAATGATGGGGTTTGAGAGTAATTCGGATTAGAGTCCAAAATGCGTTAGGAGACAGAATGGACACACTTTAGTATTTTAATCATAACGTTCCGCTCAAATATTGGATTGATACGATTCTTGATGCGTTTGAAAGCTATCTTAAAGCGCTACAAAGTTGTCTCTAATAAGGATTTAAAAATTCAAAATTTTGAAGTGCATACGTGGCTACTAAGTTGAGTCCTAAAATTTAAGCGATTTTGTGTGCGAGAATATGAAGACATTAGGGTTTCTTTCCTACCCTATTTAAGCATATCATTAGCACGAAATTGGGGACTTTTTTGGAGAGCAGCGCCGCACATTTGAAGAACTCTTCCCGAGTCCAATTGCCACTCCATCAGCCTCCTCCATTGCCTACCACCTCCATCTCCATTCATTTGGCTTGCTCTTTTCACTCTCTAATATTTATTTAATTTTAGTTTAAAGTTTGTGATTTATTTTTGAGATATTTGGCTTAGACTTTTGGGCATTTTATTTGCTGTTTATTTACTTCGTGTTATTTATTTTTCTCGTTTTTTTAAGCTTTCACATTGATTACAATTGCTATGGATTAATTTTGAGAATTTGTGATTTGAAAACAAGGATGAACCCTAGAATCTTGATTTTGGGGCTTTTCAATTTTCAGTTCGTATTTTTTCAATTACTTTCTAATCTAGTTTAATTCTTAGATTAGTTTTATTAATCTCTCGGTTTCATTGCATATTAGATCGATTAAAGCTTAATTAGGACTTACATAATTTCTATTTTATTGTTTAGTTTTCAGATTAATTAAGATTATTTAGTTTAGTTTTTTTTTTTGTTAATTTCAATTTGTTAATTTTTTTTACATTTCATTTCGACACTCAAAAATCCAAAAATATGAATCTAGTTCATGACTAGTGCCCTTTTCCTTCTTGTTGCAATCTTCCATCCATTGCAGATACCATCATTTTTATTTTCGCTTTGTGAATATTTTCACCATTTTAAACGAGTTTGATTTTAAGTAACTTTCCCTGAGGAGACGATCTAGGAATTTATTCCTAATTATTACGCAACATCCTCCTGCACTTGGGATAGCCTTTGTGCTACTCATTTTTGAGTGAGTCAAGTTTTTGGCGCCGTTGCCGGGGATTAGTTGCTTGACATAAATTTAAATTCGTTATTTTTTTTTTAATTTTTTTTTATCTGAAATGTTTCTGTAACTATCTTATCTCTGATTACACATTTCACTTGTCACTTACTACTCAGTCACTTGAACCTTACTTATGCTATTCGGATTGATATTTCATGTCATGGATTAGGGACAATTCAAATAGGTTGGTTAGAGTTACATCGAGCAATGAAAGTAGTATACACAGCCCAGAGATAGATAGCTCTTTTGTTTTTTCTACAGACGAGGAAATTGAAATTGAACAAACCATGGCTGCACCTACACCACGCACTCTTAGGGATTATTTGCAGCCCACCCGCACCACTACACCATCGTGCATTATTTTACCTGATAATACACCTAATTTTTCTATTAAGCATGGTATAATGTCAGTGATACCTTAGTTCCACAGGATGGATTCTGAGAGTTCTTATCAGCACTTGACATATTTTGTGTTGGCCTGTACTACTTTTATCAATATAGCCACTACTGATTAATTTATTAGACTTCGTTTATTTCCTTTCTCTTTAAAGGATAAAGCAAAGATTTGGTTTAATTCTTTGAGACCTAATTCTATCTCTAGTTGGTTTGATATGCAGCGTGAGTTCTTACAAATTTTTTTTCCTTTTCAGAGAACTCAATATTTACAAGAGCAGATCAGTCAGTTCAATAAGAAATCTGAAGAGACTTTCCAGGCCAGCTGGGAAAGCTTTAAGGATTTGGTGAATATCTGTCCACATCACAGTTTTGAATCCTGGAGGTTGGTGAATTACTTTTACACTGGTCTCACTCCACAATACAAGCAGTTTGTTTAGACTATCTGTAATGGAGAATTCTTTAGTAAGGAACTTGATGAAGCATTGCCATTTTTTGACTATCTTGCTGAGAGCGCACAACAATGGAACACTCGAACTGATCGAGTTTCATTGACAGCACAGCCACTGAGGGCTATTGTTGGTGGGGGCAGATATGAGTTTAAGGAGGACACTGACATTCAAGCCCGAATAGCTGCATTGACTAGAAGATTAGAGGTCATGGAGATGGAAAAAGTAAAGGCCGTGAAAACAGTAGAGGCATGCTTTATATGCACTGATTCGAATCACAAGACCCAAGATTGCCCGATTATGCCAGTATTTTAGGAGAGTGGCTCTGAGCAGATGCAATCAGCGAACTGGGTAAATAGAGCACAAAATCAGTCTTTCTCCAATACATATAATCCGGAGTGAAGGAATCACCCAAATTTCTCATGGAGGAATGATCAACTTGGCCGGTCTCCGCCACCTTCTAAGCAGCCATTTCATCAGGCTGCTCCTTAGCACCAGTATCAGCTATATCAGAGTTCTCAGAGCTATCCTTTTGTAGCACCTCCAGGATTTCAGCCTCATATAGCTGCACAGAATTCTCAGCCTCAATCATCTGCGAAGAAGTCTCTAGATGACTATATAGCACAAATGACCAATACACTTCAGCAATTCATGCAGATTCAGGCCACCATAAACAATCAGAACACTCAAGCCATAAATGACTTGCGGGGCACCATCAATAAGATGAGCACGATATTGAGCACTTAAGAGAAAGGGAAATTTCCAGCACAACCTCAGCCTAATCCTCAAGTATATCGGCAACAACAACAGCAGGTGCACAATGTCTCAGGGGAGGTTTTTGAGACAGCGAAGGCTGTTCTTACTTTGAGAAGTGGAAATGAAGTTCCCTAACCAGAGATGACTATGGATACATAGGTAGTTGCTCCTACCCCTGAAGATGCAACAGAGACTGGTGAAGCTGAAAAGAACCAAATGTCTGTGAGTGCAGATGCTGAAACTAGTAGGGGGTACCAACCTGTGGTTCCCTATCGTCAGAGATTGACAGCTGGCCAAAAGAACAAATACCACAATGAGATTCAGGAGATTTTCAAGCAAGTAAAGATTAATATTCCACTCTTGGATGCCATACAACAAGTTCCTTCATATGCAAAATTTCTAAAGAACTTGTGCATAGTGAAGATGAAGCTGAATGTAAAGAAAAAAGATTTCCTAACGGAGCAAGTCAGTGTATTGATCTTGAGCAAGACTCCTCAGAAGTTTGGAGATCCTGGCTCTCCCCACATTTCCATTATGATTGGTGAGTCACGCATTGGAAGAGCTTTACTTGATTTGGGGAGTAGTGTAAACTTGCTACCATTCTCAGTATATGAGCAGTTAGGATTGGGTGAGCTGAAAAAGACCTCCATCATGCTACAGTTGGCTGACTGATCAATTAAGGAGCCGAGGGGTATTGTTGAGGATGTGCTGGTCTAGGTGGACAGATTTTACTACCAAGTGGATTTTGTAGTTCTTGATATGCAGCAGCCAGCCTCCACTATTTACCAAGGTCCTGTCATTCTTGGAAGACCATTTCTAGCTACGTCAAATGCTTTGATTAATTGCAGAAGTGGAGTTCTGAAGCTTACTTTTGGGAACATGGCACTTGAGTTGAACGTTTTCAATGCTTGCAAGATGCCATCACATTTTGATGACATAAGTGATTTGAATACTGTGGAGAGTTTGACACCAACATAATTTATTTGCTCAACTTTTCCTTTATCTGATAATGATTCCATTTTTCAGTCACATGAATTTTTACTTGATGAAAAAACTGACCATGTTGATAAAAATGTCTTTGAATTTTTGGACTGTTTTGCAGATTGTTCTTTACCACTTGAAGTACAATTTACAGGCGCAAGATGGAAACCCCAGTTTGAAATGCTACTGCCACCAGACATACTTAAATCTTTAGAGGAAGAAGTTCCCCAGTTGGAACTGAAACCACTTCCTCAAGATTTAAAGTATGTGTTTCTTAGTCCTGAAGAATGCACTTTTTCTGTGGTGATTTCTTCAAAGTTAAATCAGAAGGATGAAACCCAGTTGATTGAAGTCTTAAAAAAGCATCGAGGTGTAATTGGTTGGACAATAGCCGACATCAAAGGTATTGATGCTACTGTTTGTACCCACATAATCCATCTTGAAGATGATGCTAGACCGGTTCATGATGCTCAACGTAGGCTCAATCCTACCATGAAGGAAGTTGTCAAATAGGAAGTGTTCAAACTGCTCGCAGTGGGTATCATTTATCCAATCTCAGACAGTAAGTGGGTAAGTCCAACTCAAGTGGTACCAAAACAATCTGGTTTAACTGTTGTAAAAAATGATAAAAATGAGTTGATTCCAACTAGAATGGTTATTGGTTGGAGAATGTGCATTGATTATAGAAAACTTAATTCAGCTAGTAGGAAGGATCATTTTCCTTTACCATTCTTAGATCAAATTTTAGAAAGAGTGCCTGGTAATGCATTTTATTGCTTCTTGGATGGATACTCTGGTTATTATCAAATTGCTGTAGCGCCTGAGGACCAGGAGAAAACCATTTTCACCTGTTCTTTTGGCACCTTTGCTTTTACCAGAATGCCTTTTGGTTTGTGTAATGCTCCAGCTACTTTTCAGAGATGCATGATGAGTATTTTTTCTGACATGATTGATGATATTTGTGAAATATTCATGGATGACTTCTCTGTTTTTGAAAAATCTTTTGATAGTTGTTTGCATAATTTGGCACGTATTCTCCAGAGATGTGAGGAAAAAAATCTTTTGCTTAATTAGGAGAAATGCCAATTTATGGTTACTCAGGGCATTGTCTTGGGACATATTGTTTCTTCTGAAGGTATAAAGTTCGACAAGGCGAAAATTGAATTAATATCTAAACTTCCTATCCCTATGATGGTTAAGGATATTCGTTCTTTTTTTGGCCATGCTGGCTTTTATAGGCGGTTTATTCAAGGGTTTAGTTCTATTGCAAAACCTTTGTGCACTCTTTACAAAATGATATTGAATTTGTTTGGACTGATGAGTGCCAAAAAGCTTTTGATACCCTTAAAGAATCGCTTACCACTGCCCCTATTATGCAACCCCTACAGTGGGACATTCCCTTTGAAATCATGACTGATGCAAGTGATTATGCCTTAGGAGCTGTTTTGGGGCAACGTGTGAATAATAGACCTTTTGTGATTTATTATGCCAGTAAAACCTTGAATGATGCTCAGAAAAATTACACCACTACTGAAAAAGAATTGCTTGTAGTGGTTTTTGCACTTGATAAATTTCGGACTTACATTTTTGGTTCCCCTGTTACTATTTTCACTGACCACTCTACTCTTAAGTATTTGTTGGCTAAGAAAGATGCAAAACCATGCTTGATTCGCTGGATTTTACTATTTCAAGAATTCAACATCAACATTAAGGACAAGAAAGGAGTTGAAAACGTGGTAGCTGACCACTTCTCTAGATTGCCATCATCCTCCTCTTCAAATATCAGCCTTCTTCTTGATGATAGTTTCCCGGATAAGCAGCTGTTTGTGATTAATAGAGCTCCCTGGTATGCTGACATAGTCAACTATCTGGTGACTGAGCGAATGCCTTCTGAATGGTCCACCCAAGATAAGCGTCGATTTCTCTCTGAGGTACGACACTTTTACTTTGATGATTCATACATTTTCAAATATTGTTCGGACCAATTGATTCAAAGATGCATTCCTGATGATGAGTTTTCTTCTGTGTTGAGATTTTATCATATGGGTGCATGTGGTGGTCATTTTTCAGCAAAGAAAACAGTCGCTAAAATTTTGTAAAGCGGTTTTTACTAGCCTTCCATGTTTAAAGATGCTTATAATTTCTATAAGGCTTGCGAGCTTTGTCAAAAATTGAGATTCATTAGCAAAAGAGACATGATGCCTCTTTCCCCTGTTCTTACCTTAGAAATTTTTTATTGTTGGGGAATCGACTTCATGGGACCTTTTCCAGTTTCCTTTAGAAACATATATATTTTATTAGCTGTGGATTATGTTTCATAATGGGTGGAGGCCTTCGCTTTCAAAAGAAATGACCATCATGTTGTCCTAAAATTTTTGCAATCTCTGTTTACTCGCTTTGGCATGCCCAAAGTTATCATTAGTGATGGGGGTTATCATTTTTGCAACAAACCATTTTCTACACTCATGAAGAAATATGGTATCACACACCGAGTTTCTACCCCTTATCACCTTCAAACAAATGGGCAAGCAGAATCGGCAAACAGAGAGATCAAAATCATTTCAGAGAAAACTATCATCCTAATAGGAAAGATTGGTCAGTTAAGCTTCTTGATGCTTTGTGGGCTTATAGGACAGCTTTTAAAACAAATCTAGGGATGTCCCCTTATCGATTAGTATATGGTAAAGCTTGTCATTTACTTGTTGATATTCAGCATCGAGCTCTTTGGGCTATAAAACATGTTAACATGTCACTTGATGAAGCTTCAGGGTTGAGAAAATTTCAGATCAATGAATTGGATGAAACTCGTCAGGATGCTTATGACAACGCTTAGCTGGCGAAGGAACGCATGAAAATTCTACATGATCAGAAAATTCATCCAAAGTATTTCACACTTGCCCAGAAAGTTCTTCTTTACAACTCTCGCTTACATATTTTTCTTGGTAAATTGAAATCCCGATGGAGTGGACCGTACATTGTAAAGAATGTTCATCCTCACTGGGCAGTAGACATTGTCAATCCAAAGAATGGCAATAGCTTCACTGTCAATGGACAACTTCTAAAGTTGTTTCTGAAGGTCTTTGATCCACACGAAGAGATCTTGCTTGTGCAAGATTCGAGAGAAGTGTTTTGATCTTTTCCCCATTTACAGCTTTCATTACTTGTATTTTGTTTGTTTTTATTTGTTGTTTTACTTTGATTTTATATTTCATGTTGATTTTTTTTTATTTGCTTGCTTATTTCTATGCACTTTGTTTTCTTGCATTCGATTCATTGAGGACCATGTCTCTCACTAGTTGGGGGGTAGCGTGTGTGCACAAATTTTTTTTTTTTAAAACAAAAAGGAAAAAATTTGCATTAATGTGATGTGCATTGATACACATATGATTGACACACACTCTATTTCTAGTATTTTGTGAAATCTGAGCATCTTGGTGGAGTAGTTGAGCGGAATCATTTTGTGAAGATTTATTTTCAAGCTTAAGCATAGAGCATGATTTTTGATACATCATTTTTGTAGATGTGTAGCTTGAAACACCATGATGTTATACTTATTGAGATGAGACTTGATAAGATTTTTGTAGAACGAAGGGTAAATTTTGAAGGACATTTTGCACATGCTTATGCTTGTAGTGTTCCATATTTACTGTTCATTGATTTAACACAGGAGAAGTAAACTGCAGGACTACCGAGCCATGCTTCAAAAAGGAAAAAAAAAAGAAAAAGAAAAGAAAAAAAAAGAGATTTGAAAAGAATAGAAAAAAATAGAAAAAAATAGATAAAGGCGGCTTAGTCAGATCTACTAAGTAAATGGCTAGAAACAGTTACCCAAGACTTTGGAGGTTGAGTGTTCAACCTTTAAAAACCGAGCTGGCGTGAAAACTGCTAGTCCCTTGGGCTTTGAGGTAGTTAGAATCAGCAATGATTAATCTTAAGGTTGAAAAATCCTATGACAAATCATGGCTAGTAATGAGGAACACACAACCAGTTTAGCTCCACATACACATTTGAGTTCTTAGACATTTGCCTCAATTCTATGTGAAAGATTGTTAAGATAGTCTTGGTGGGTATAGCCCCTAGGGGTTGACTAGTAACGCGTCACTTTTGTCAGAATTCAAAATTGTGTTTGATTGTTTCTGTTTGAATTTCAATCTTTATGCAATATTCATCTCAATTAATTTTCACTATTTTGCTCAAGGATTAGCAAAAAGCTAGTTGGGGAGTGTGATTGAGCTGAATTATTGCATATTTTATACATTTAGAACCAATATATTTTATTTATTTTATTACATTATTATTGGTTTTAGATGAAAAAAATGGTTAAGATGAATAAATCTGAGTTGTGATTTAAATTGGTTAATAGCATGATTTATACTTAATTTTATAACTTGTGATTTAATTGGACAATGTTCATTCACATGCACAACATATTTTTGATATTCTATTATTCTTATTTTATTTTATTTCTAATTTCTATTATTTTATTTCTAATTTCAAATTCAAAAGACTTTCAAGTGGGCAAGACGTTGGAACAACCTAAAAACTTTCAACGAATGTAGGACTCTTCAAATAAGGATAATGATGAGGTTTGAGAGTAATTCGGATCAGAGTCCAAAATGCGTTAGGAGACAAAATGGACACACTTTAGTATTTTAATCATAACTTTCCGCTCAAATATTGGATTGATACGATTCTTGATGAGTTTGAAAGCTATCTTAATGGGTTACAAAGTTGTGTCTAATAAGAATTTCAAAATTCAAACTCGTGAAGCATGTACGTGGTTGCTAAGTTGAGTCCTAAAATTTAAGCGATTTTGTGTACGAGAATATGAAGACATTAGGGTTTTTTTCCTACCATATTTAAGCATATCATTAGCAAGAAATTGGAGACTTTTTTGGAGAGCAGCGCCGCACATTTGAAGAACTCTTCCAGGGTCCAATTGCCGCTCCAGCAGCCTCCTCTATTGCCTACCACCTTCATCTCCATTCATTTGGTTTACTCTTTTCACTCTCTACTATTTATTTAATTTTAGTTTAAAGCTTGTGATTTAATTTTGAGATATTTGGCTTAAAATATTGGGCATTTTATTTGCTGTTTATTTACTTAGTGTTATTTATTTTTCTCGCTTCTTTAAGTTTTCATTTAACAGTGATTACAATTGCTATGAATTAATTTTGAGAATTAGTGATTTGAATACAAGGATGAACCTTAGAATCTTGATTTTAGGGCTTTTCAATTTTCAGTTCGTATTTTGTCAATTACTTTCTAATCTAGTTTAGTTCTTAGATTAGTTTTATTAATCCCTCAGTTCCATTGCATATTATATCGATTAAAACTTAATTAGGACTTAAATAATTTCTGTTTTATTGTTTAGTTTTCAGATTAATTAAGATTTTTTAGTTTAGTTTATTTTTTTATTGTTAATTTTAATTTGTTAGTTTTTTTTACATTTCAAAAATCCAAAAATGTGAATCTAGTTCATGACTAGTGCCCTTTTCATTCTTGTTGCACTCTTCCATCCATTGCACATACCATCATTTTTATTTTCTCTTTGTGAATATTTTCACCATTTTAAAAGAGTTTGATTTTAAGTAACTTTCTCTGAGGAGAAGATCTTGGAATTTATTCCTAATTATTACGCGACATCCTATTGCACTTGGGATAGCCTTTGTGCTACTCATTTTTGAGTGAGTCAAGTTTTTGGTTGCCTATCACCCTTAGACAGATGGACAATCTGAGCGAACTATACAAACTTTGGAGGACATGCTGAGGGCATGTGTTCTGTAGGAGAAGGGCAATTGGGAAAAGCTCTTTCCATTGATTGAGTTTGCACACAATAACAGCTTTCAAGCCACCATTCAGATGGCGCCTTACGAAGCTTTGTACGGAAAGAAATGTAGGTCTCCTTTATATTGGGACGAAGTAGCAGAAGGGAAGATTCTTGGTGTAGAGATTCTTCAAGAAATGACGAACCAAATTCGAGTAATAAAGGAAAAGATGAAAGCTGCCTAGGATAGGCAGAAGAGCTATGCGGAACTTAGATGTAGGAGCCTTCAGTTCGAAGTTGGTGATTGGGTGTATCTTATGGTATCTCCCATGAGAGGAGTTGTTCGGTTTGGTAAGAAAGGATATGTAGGACCCTACGTAATACTAGAAGAGTAGGAGCGGTAGCTTATAGGCTAGATCTTCTTGTGGAATTCTGAGGAATTCATAACGTATTTCACGTATCTTCTCTTAAGAAGAGTTTTGAGAAATCGACGACTTCAATTGTGGATACGATGGAGATTTCACTACAACCCAATCTAACCTACGAAGAAATCCCTATTCAGATCATCAATTGATAGGACAAGGAACTTCAGAATCGGAAAATTCCATTAGTTAAGGTTCTTTTGAGGAATCAAGATATTGAAGAAGCTACGTGGGAAACGAAGGAGGACATGAGAAACAAATACCCTTACTTGTTTGGCATGAGAATTGCATTGCATCATTCACATCATCATGACATTTGCATCCATTCATGCACGCATGGCATCCATATCATTTTAATCCTATGACCCATAATTTTTCTCATCATTTACAATTACACCATGGCCGAACGAGACAGAGTTGCACGATGAGTGTATATGACCCCTAGTAGACTCCGAAGGCTTATGGCTGATAGACAGCATAAACGACTAGAGCACATGAGAGAGACACTGGAGAGGTTGGAGTATCATAGAACTCATGTTCTTAATCATGACGGGAGAGGTAACATTCGTACTAGGAGAGCCCTACCCCACGAGGAGCGTCAGCCCCTCGATCCAATTAGATATATGGATATGTTGACTGTAGCTTGGTTTAGGAGACACCTTAGAGTTTCCCCTCCGGCTGTGCTAGATCAGCCGGAGTGGAGTCGTACTATTGAGCAGCTCCAGGGTGAGCAGGAGCCACCTGTCCCTGAGCCTCTAGTTGATGACTCTCTTTATCTTTTTGACTCTTTGGTGGATCATATACGATTCTACGAGGAGGGTGAGCCCTGGTTAGAGAGTGACGAGATTCGCCAGTGGAGGTTTCATGAAGAGCATGTCAATGCTTTTTATGATTCAGACGATGACGAGTACTATTATCATTCCCAAGATGAGGTGTCTGATGAGGATCTTGGTAAACCCCCCATCGAGCCCCACGTCTTACTGCAGTTGGTGAGTCTTGTTTGACTTTGTGTTTGATGCTTGTTTGTTTTGTTTTACTAAGGCTTCGATTTCGAGGAAGAAATCTTGTTTTAAGAGGGGGAGGATGTAACACTCCACTCCTTACCCCATTAGGTTAACTCTTAGGTTAACCCTAGATTTTAGGCAAGCTTTGTTTGATTTCTTTCTTTGAACTTTGATTCGAATTTTCCTTCTTTGATCATCCATTTCTAGCATTCATTAGCCATTCTTGCATTTTATTGAGCCTTAGCGCATGTCATTTTGTGTGGTGACATGTCAAACCCTAAAACCGTTTCATTTGGCAACCATGTGTACTTTGTATGCAATGGACTAGAATACCCTTAGCCCAATATTTTTCTTTAGGATAATTCTGTTTCAGTCCCATGATTTATCTATGAAAATTTCCTTATGGTTGATTTTGGAAAAAGAAAACCCTAGTCGAAACCCTAAATATTTTTAATACCAATTTTATCCTTGGAAATTTCGGCCAACCTCTTTTATTTTATTTATTTTTATTATTTTCCTTTAATTGTTTTATTCTTGGTCATCTCTCAAGCTCCCAATCACCACCATTGAACCACCCTAGATGGCACTTGAGTAGGCCTTGCATAGCCACTAGAAACCAAGGGAGTAAGACAAGAGAATAAGACAAAATTGCTAACCCTTGTAGAAAACCCTAACCGCCGATCATTAAGGGCTTAAACCCTAGTATTAATTGCACCACATTTTCTCTCTTCACCACCCACACGGCAACTCTCTCTCTCTCTTCCCCTTGGATTGATTCTCTTACAACCTAGACACCATCATGCTAACCTACATGGAGGAGCTAAGCTTGAGAGGCATCATGAGCCACCATCCAAACCGCCCAATGACGAAGCACCCAAGCCCAACGCCACCCTCATCTCCATGGCTATATAAACCCCTTTTCAGCTCACTTCTTCCTCACTTCACTTCACTTCCACTCTTCTCTCTTGAGTGTTCTTGAGAGTTCTTCGAGTTTGAGTGGGAAGCTTCAAGGGCTCCAATCTTTGTGAGTATTCCCTCTCTTGATCTTAGTTTCCTTGTTATTTTTATGTTTAAGGTGTTAGTAGTCATTTTAACATGAGAATCCTTAGTAGCCGAGTTGCATATAATTTAGGATAAGTTTAAGATTAAGTGCATTTTTTTTAGGAAATTAGCAATGACATGATTAATTATGGTATAGTTTGATCAAAGGATTATTTATGGAGGTTTAGATTAAGATGAAAAAATGCCATGACTAGTTTTAAGTTTTATCTTGTTTTGATCATCAAAGCATGTATGGTTCGACTTTTAATGATGCTTCGTTTGAGGAAATTAGCTTATTTTACCTAGGCTTGAAATATGAGCATTTAAAAAGCCTTCTGATTGGTAAGAAGAATGCACGATAGTTAGCATGTCATCCGTGATAGGATCATACCCATCATTGAGGTTCAGTTAACATTTGAGGATTTCATTAGACATGACTAAGTGTTGGGACGAACTTGCTCAAACTTAGGATTTAAGTATGTCATTGAGGATTCTATTGAGCATGTTCCTTGGAGGTTTTGCCTTGCATGCATTCATAAGGATCATTAATGAATTCAGTTCATTTAGGCATCAACTAGAATGCATGCCATGCATTTCATGAGGTAGGTTATGGATTATTAGGTAGCATGCATCATTTAGACGTCTAAGGGCATTTCGTAATTTCCCTTTTCATGTTACTATTTATTTTCCTTAAGTTAGTTAGATTCTAACTTAGCATAACTTATTTCGCAGCCAGTACTTCGCTTATAGCTCCAGTAGTCCGTAAGTTGGCCTCTAACTTACACCTTGATCGATTATTTATGATTTATAGAGAAATGTCATTTTTACAACTGTCATTTTTATAACTGTCATTTTTGCATGTACTGTCATATCATTTTTGCATTTCAAGCATCATTTTTGTGCCACTCATATGCATTTCATGAAAATCATTCTTTTTCAAAAGCCTTTGCATGAAAATTATTTTATTACCACCCCAAATGCTAGGATGTGGAAATATCATAGTGGAACTCCTCTGTCCACTCTGGAGTGATTAATATGAAGTGGTAACCCTTAGGTTGACAAAGACAGTCAACAAGTTTCGAATGGGTTCCTTTTAAAGAATGCCGAAACGAAGCCATACCTTACGTGTAACGCCCCAAACCCAGTTGGCCTGGAGAATTACTACCTGTCACTTAAGAACATGTTTTCCAACACAACTAAAATAAAACTCCAAAACTTTATTAGCAAAACTCAATCTCACGTACTCTAATTAACCACATTGAAAACTCTACAAAGTCATTACTGCAGCAAAATAAACTAAAGAGTCCAAAATCTCCCAGTAGTCATAACAAACCAAACAGATACTTTCATAAGTCTTATTAAACCCAAGCCCAAGATAAAATTAAAACAAAAAGACATGAAAACTAAAGGACAATAGAATTCCTTCTTCTAACATCCTCTCCTCAGCTTAATCATGCTCACCAATCTAATCTAGGTCCTCAGTTAGACTCTCCACATCATCTGAAAAATATTATGAAGATAGGGGGTGAGTTATCAACAACTCAGTAAGCAGAGGACATATGCTAGCGTGCAAACATGACCATTTACAAAGTATAGCATGCAGAACAAAATATTTTCCAGAGTTATCATGCAGAACAGAAGATATTTTCAAAAGTAACAGAGCGATAGTTTTAAGACAAGTAAAAACCCATAGTACTTTGACATAACATAAACTGAGTATCATCATCAGATCAAAACAGAGCATCAAACAGAGCAGAGACCATGTTTCACCCCTGTGGTAGGGTTGTGCTAACCCCGGTGGCCAAACCAGGCAGAGACAGAGGTGAAATCTTTCCTTTATTCTCTTCTCGGAGCCCCGATTGTGCACACAGGAAAGACCACAATAGAACCACTTTGTTTCCAAAGTGGGTGCACTCAGAGACAGAGAAGTTGGTACCAACCCAAATAGAGCAGAGCATAATAGACCAGAGTAGAGCAAAGCAGAGACAGAGTCAGATATAAATACCAGTACACCATGCCAAAGGTTTTCAGATGTTATATCAAAATAATACAGAGTACCAAAACAGAATCAGCCAGTTAACACACAACGAACACAAAAGCCAGAACATCTTTCCAAATAAATGCACAACTTTTCATATTCTCATTATTGCTCATTTTTCAGATTTCAGAAACCACATGATAAAATTTAGCTCATGTCTACATAATGCATGTCAGAACACATTTTTCCTTTTCCACACAGATTTCATGAGTATACAAATAAACGACCGATGTTGGTTTTGTTTTTCCCAAGTTCTCATTTCATCATAAAGATATGCAAAGTTTTTCAGAAAATCAACATCAGTCTCGATAATTCGTGTAAGGCCTAGCATATGAACCTCGCTTACCTGACTTCTGCAGCGCATTATCTATGACTTGAATACGGTCTCTATCCATCTCGCCGCCTATTCATAAAAATAATATAAACTCAATATTAAAGTCCAACAACACAAAATTGGTCTTAGACAACTTAAGACCCAATTTCTAGACCATAATTCAGAAAGTTTAATCCAACTCAAACAACCAAATAACAATCTAGACAGCCCACACTTCAACCCAAAATATTCTATACCAATCTCAGTATTGTCCAATACAAGCATCAAAATCAATGTCAACTCCGATTATCACTAACTCACACTTATTTCAGCAGCTCATACTCCCAAGCGATCGTCAACAATTTAACCAAGACGACACTACACACAACTCTCTCTCCGTTCACAACTCCACAACAGGAAAAAAAATATCTCAACACTTCTAGATGTTAAAAGGCCCCAACAAACCCTTCTAAACATTTCCAAAATATCAAACCAATAATCCAAAAATATATCATCACTTCATAAAAATCACCAATATTCACCATGACCAACGTCAAACTCAAAACGCCAATATTTAAACCCGAAACAGCCAACAAATTTCATAGCATAAACCAATCTCACACAAACGACTCCATCATCCAATCCAACTGATCCCCTTACTCCTCGGACTCAATCCGGCACAACCAATAAATTCACAGTAAATATGAATTAGCGCAGAAATACATTTAAATCTCAAAAGTTCTTTGGGAAAAAAATACTTACAATGCTATAATATAATTTTTGAAAGATCACGGAGCTGCTAGAAGCGGCAACGCAGTAACAAAACAGTGCGAAATGCACTATGGCCGTGGGTCTCAAAAACCCACTTTTGAACGGGTGTAAACGAAGACCCGAGATTGATAGGGTAGGGCTTAGGAATGTCGGTGAAGCTAGTGGTGGTGGTGGTTGGCCGTGGGTGGCGGCGCAGAGGGCGGTCGAAGGCTAAAATACCCAAAACGGAAATATTGATGGTGTGGCTTCACTGGTGAGAGATCAGAGGTGGGGTTGGGTCCATTGGGTTGCTAGGAGGTCGAGGATGATGTGGTGAGAAGATGGTGGCCGGAGGTGGCGCAACGGCGGCGCGAGGAGTGCCGCGGCTTGGTGGTGCGCGTGGGAGCTAACGGCGGCGCGATTGGGGCTGATATTATAGGGGTGTGGTCGCCGGTGACTGGGGAGGACGGTGGGCCGGGCGTTGTCGCGCATGGCGGAGCGAGGCGGCGGGGCTGGGTGGACGAAGGAACGGACGGAGAGAGAGGGGGGTTGCGGCGCGCGGGAGAGCCAGGGGAAGAAAGAAGAAGAAAAAAAAAAGAAAGAAAAAAAAGAAAGAAGAAGAAAAAAAAAAGAAAAAGGAAAGAGAAAATGTAGGGAAAGAAATGAGGTCCAATCCTCACATCTTGGGTCACAAAAATAATCCAACGGAAACGATTTTTAAAATAACGAGTGAAATAAAATAATTCAAACGCTGTGATTAAAATGAAGGTAAATAATTAAACCCCACAACAAGTTAATTTAATTTGAGAAGAAATTTGAATGCATAAAAATAATTAATTTAGAGAAAGCACTTCAAAAATAATTTTCGTAAACTAAAAATCATAAAAATAACAACTAAAAAAATCCAACAATTTTAAAACAAGAGAATAAATTTTTGAATCAATAAAAATAATTCCTTCAGTAAAAATACACTAAAATACGGGGTGTTACATCCTCCCCCCTTAAAAAAAATTTCGTCCTCGAAATTTGTAAGGTGAAACATCACGCTAAAGCAGGATACCAGATACAACTCAAAACACGCTCGAAAAGACCATACCATCAACAACTCCCAACAAGTATGAGTAATGCACTCCCAAGTCTACTCCTATAGGCGATTCCTTTATGCTCGCATTAGTCTCCCAATGACACATCACGTCTTTTACTCCTAAGGCGGCCATGTAATCCAAAATCTCTATTTCCGCAAAAACATTAATACAACACTCAAGAAAACCCAATGATTATTATTATTTTCGTAACACGAACTATGCTAACCTCAATCGACTCCTATGCTAAAACTCACAAACCTTCATTGTATTCCACAAGTGGGTAGCCTATTAGCTACTTCCAAAGTTAACCATCAATAAACATTTCCATCATCCAGACCTATTCCCTCAAAACCAACAAGAATTATATCTTAAATCCGCACCACCAAAAGTTCAATCTCTAATTACAAGTATCATATCAAATTTTCAAACACAACTAATTCCTTAAGATCAACACAAGGTTTGAATCCTTAATTATATCACAACATAACACCATCAAGTACAAGGTAGTCCAACACCTACTAACCAGAAACTCTTATAACATTTGGTAGAAAATACTTGATCTCCAAAACCATGAACTATTACCCATTTTTCTCAAACTCACCAAGAATTCATTCCTGAATCTGCACTAACTATTATCCTTAAATGTGATATGAATCTAATCCTAAAACCTGCCACTAAAACCTCGAATTATCCAAACTAGACCAACACCTTCAATTCTCAAAGAAATAATCCCCTTGAAAATCCCTATATCAATAACTCAACTTCGATCAACCCCATTAATGGTCACAGATTAATCAGTCTCCAAAATAAATCAAGCTAACACACCTAGCCTGCAGAATTAAAATTCCAATCTCATTATAAATCAGTCTTCAAATTGCAATTCTAAAACCTTAAATTATATAAGAATCAATTTCTGAAATCTGTAAGATTGATGAACGTATATCCAATAATAAAACAATCGACTCCCAAAACTTTCAAAATCTAAAACATTAAATGATAACAATCATTTCCTAAAGTTTGCAAAACCTTAAACTTTTGGTGAACTTTCCAAAATTCTATCCTTAAAGTTTGTTGAACTTACAATCTTCTATTCTAAAGCCTCGTGTCATACATCCATGAAATCGAAAACCTCAAATATCTTACTCCCCAAATAGATCACCCAGACCATGCCGTTCCTTTCAAACCTTGATATTATAAAAGCACACCAAGTCGATAAAAGTTCAAGCTTACTCTGCTAAATATAACAATAGCGTTCTCAGTCGTACCATCTTCCTGCCATAACTTAATCCTTAACCCCCTTTTCAGCTTTGAACGAAACGAACAAAATAAAATAAACTTAATAAATAAAATAACATAATTTCAATTCAAATAAAATAAAAATCAAACAAAACCAAATAAATTCAATTTAAATAAAAACAATAATTTCCAATTAAACCTTTAAACTTTTCTGGTACTGCATATATGGTTTTACCCATTCTTAGCCATATCTTTGACCAACTCATATAGTCATTCCTATCATCTCATATTGTAAACCCAGCATCGCTCTAAACTCCAGTACATCTTTAGAATCCAAACCACAAAAAAAAAAAAAAATCTAAACCTTAAATCTTAAAAAGAATATCTCTTATAGTCCACAAAGTAGGCTTGTCGGATCTAAAATCTCTAAACCTCAAAATCTCAAAACTCAATCATAAAGTCTGCAAAATTTAAAACCTTAAATATTAACAAAATCAGCTCTTATTCTATACAAATCTACACCTCAAATCTGAAGTTTCTCCCTAAACCCACGGATATCCAAAACTCAAATGTTTTTATTCTGCAGAACCTCAAACCTATCCTTCGATCAAACTTAGGTCAACTTCAAAAGCTAAACCTTAGATCATTTTCAAGTCATGTTCTGCATCCTACAGAATAAGCTTACCGGATCTAAAACCTGATATGTTATAAAAATAATTTCTTAGAATTTACAAAATCTAAATCCTCAAATCCCATCAAAATCAATCATAAGGTTTTTTAGAATCTCAAACTTAAATATCCACATGATCATCCTTAAATTCCTCAAGTTCCTACACTGAAATCTTTACATCCTATGAACCCACAGAAATCTAAACCTCCAAGGTTTATAATATGCAGAATTCAAACCTGTCTCTGATACCAAATGTAACGCCCCAAATCCGGTTGGCCTGGAGAATTACTACCTGTCACTTAAGAACATGTTTTCCAACACAACTAAAATAAAACTCCAAAACTTTATTAGCAAAACTCAATCTCACGTACTCTAATTAACCACATTGAAAACTCTACAAAGTCATTACTGCAGCAAAATAAAATAAGGAATCCAAAATCTCCCAGTAATCATAACAAACCAAACAGATACTTTCATAAGTCTTACTAAACCCAAGCCCAAGATATAATTAAAACTAAAAGACATTAAAACTAAAGGACAACAGAATTCATTCTTCTAACATCCTCTCCTCAGCTTAACCATGCTCACCAATCTAATCCAGGTCCTCAGTTGGACTCTCCACATCATCTGAAAAATATTATGAAAATAGGGGGTGAGTTATCAACAACTCAGTAAGCAGAGGACATATGCTAGCGTGCAAACATGACCATTTACAAAGTATAGCATGCAGAACAAAATAGTTTCCAGAGTTATCATGCAGAACAGAACATATTTTTAAAAGTAACAGAGCGATGGTTTTAAGACAAGTAAAAACCCATTGTACTTTGGCATAACATAAACTGAGTATCATCATCAGATCAAAACAGAGCATCAAATAGAGCAGAGACCATGTTTCACCCCTGTGGTAGGGTTGTCCTAACCCCTGTGGCCAAACCAGGCAGAGACAGAGGTGAAATCTTTCCTTTATTCTTCTCGGAGTCCCGATTTTGCACACAGGAAAGACCACAATAAAACCATTTTGTTTCCAAAGTGGGTGCAGTCAGAGACAGAGAAGTTGGTACCAACCCAAACAGAGCAGAGCATAATAGAGCAGAGTAGAGCAAAGCAGAGACAAAGTCAGATACAAATACCAGTACACCATGCCAAAGGTTTTCAGATGTTATATCAAAATAATATAGAGTACCAAAACAGAATCAACCAGTTTACAGACAACGAACACAAAAGCCAGAACATCTTTCCAAATAAATGCACAACTTTTCATATTCTCATTATTGCTCATTTTTCAGATTTCAGAAACCACATGACAGAATTTAGCTCATTTCTACATAATGCATGCCAGAACATATTTTTCCTTTTCCACACAGATTTCATGAGTATGCAAATAAACGACCGATGTTGGTTTTGTTTTTCCCAAGTTCTCATTTCATTATAAAGATATGCAAAGTTTTCAGAAAATCAAAATTCGTGTGAGGCCTAGCATAGGAACCTCGCTTACCTGACTCCTGCAGCGCATTATCTATGACTTGAATACGGTCTCTATCCGTCTCGTCACCTATTCATAAAAATAATATAAACTCAATATTAAAGTCCAACAACACAAAATTGGTCTTAGACAACTTAAGACCCAATTTCTAGACCATAATTCAGCAAGTTTAATCCAACTCAAACAACCAAATAACAATCTGGACAGCCCACACTTCGACCCAAAATATTCTATACCAATCTCAGTATTGTCCAATACAAGCATCAAAACCAATGTCAACTTCGATTATCACTAACTCACACTTATTTCAGCAGCTCATACTCCCAAGCAATCGTCAACAATTTAACCAAGACGACACTACACACTACTCTCTCTCCGTTCACAACTCCACAACAGGAAAAAAAATATCTCAACACTTCTAGATGTTAAAAGGCCCCAACAAACCCTTCTAAACATTTCCAAAACATCAAACCAATAATCCAAAAATATATTATCACTTCCTAAAAATCACCAATATTCACCATGACCAACGTCAAACTCAAAACACTAATATTTAAACCCGAAACAGCCAACAAATTTCATAGCATAAATCAATCTCACACAAACGACTCCATCATCCAATCCAACTGATCGCCTTACTCCTCGGACTCAGTCCGGCACAACCAATAAATTCATAGTAGATATGAATTAGCGCAGAAATACATTTAAATCTCAAAAGTTCTTTGGGAAAAAAATACTTACAATGCTATAATATAATTTTTGAAAGATCAAGGAGGTGCTAGAAGTGGCAACGCAGCAACAAAACAGTGCCAAATGCACTATGGCCGTGGGTCTCAAAAATCCATTTTTGAACGGGTGCAAACGAAGACCCGAGATTGATAGGGTTGGGCTTAGGGATGTCAGTGAAGCTAGTGGTGGTGGTGGTTGGCCGTGGGTGGCGGTGCAGAGGGCGGTCGAAGGCTAAAATACTCAAAACGGAAATATTGATGGTGTGGCTTCACCGGTGACAGATCGGAGGTGGGGTTGGGTCCATTGGGTTGCTAGGAGGTCGATGATGATATGGTGAGAAGATGGTGGCCGGAGGTGGCGCGACGGCGGCGCAGTGGCGTAAGAAGTGCCGCGACTTGGTGGTGTGTGTGAGAGCTAACGGCGGTGCGGTTGGGGCTGATATTACAGGGGGTGGTCGCTGGTGACTGGGGAGGATGGTGGGCCGGGCGGTGTCGCCACGGCGGCGCGAGGCGGCGGGGCTGGGTGGACGAAGGAACGGACTGAGAGAGAGAGGGGGGTTGCGACGCGCGGGAGAGCCAGGGGAAGAAAGAAGAAGAAAAAAAAAAAAAAGAAGAAGAAAAAAAAGAAAGAGGAAAGAGAAAATGTAGGGAAAGAAATGAGGTTCAATCCTCACATCTTGGGTCACAAAAATAATCCAATGGAAATGATTTTTAAAACAGCAAGTGAAATAAAATAATTCAAACGCAGTGATTAATATGAAAGTAAATAATTAAACCCCACAACAAGTTAATTTAATTTGAAAAGAAATTTGAATGCATAAAAATAATTAATTTAGAGAAAGCACTTCAAAAATAATTTTCGTAAACTAAAAATCATAAAAATAACACAACTAAAAAAAATCTAACAATTTTAAAACAAGAGAATAAATTTTTGAATCAATAAAAATAATTCCTTCAGTAAAAATACACTAAAATCCGGGGTGTTACATTACGACACCTAATGCTGGTGGGTTTACATGTTATAATTTTTACGATGTTATGTTATATTACCAATGTATTGAGAATGAGTCTATAAACAACTTAGTTTCAACATGAGTTGTACTACGGTCATCGGCAGGTACTCACAGTGGATATGAGGAACTGTGACGATACTATACGTTAATTCCATGATTTTATAACGAAAGACTAAGTTTTTATGACGAAAGTGAAATTATGTTCTCTATAGGAAAATGTGCATACAAAATCTATTTTTTTGAGAAATCTAAATGGGAGACATACAAAATTTCTGCATTTGCATGCATTTCTTGTTTATCATTTTTCATGCATAGTCTATCTTTGTGCACGTTGGTTGTCTAACTTACCAAGATTTGAAGTAAATCTCACACTTTGTGGACCCGCTATATTCGAAATGATAGAAATTATAGATGCAAATGGACCGAATGGACTAGTGGATTAAGAGGATTAAGGAGGAACCAGATGTCGACATGAGAATCGATCTTATTATGATATTTCTAGGCCTAACCCTTCATGCTATAGAACACATGAAGCAACTAGTTTAGATCCTTTTGGATAACTTGATATTTTGTACTAAGATTAAGCTACCTGATGTTTTGAAACTTATGGTTAAATCTATATTATTGGGATGATTTAGTTATTCTGGCATAAGTTCATTTTCACCCTTATTTTCCGCTACAATTATTGCATACTGAAATTACCCAAGTACCCCTATAACGCAACGAAAATATCTGCCAATTTACTCAACAAATTGGTTTGTCGTCAAGCATGCAATTAATTTATTAATTAAGCAATAATTTAAAATAAACGAAGTGAGTAACACCAAGATTGGTATCGAAGGGAAACCCTTTAAAGAACTCTTTAAAGGTAAAACCCTACGAGACAGCCAAACCCAGAAAAATCAATTTTATTATTTGAAAATCAATTACAAGTAAAGTTCAATTACAACACATTTGTCAATTGACACTCTTACTTGACAAAACAAATGACTCATTTGTCTTCTACCGCAGTAGCAGCCAAAATCTCTGACGATCTCCTAACATTGGCTTTTCTCCTGTAACTCTAGTGGCTGAAACTCGACCAATCAATTCTCCAAGATGGAGTATGCGCGCACTCAAAAAGAGAGATAAAATACTAGATCACACTCAAGTACTACTCTTTGAGAGAAACAATATGAAAATTCTCCAAAGAATTTTCTCACGAAAATATGCATTGGATATTGCTCTAGAAACTATGCAAATTTGAATCTCTACTTATTTTAACCAATAAGATCTCTTAAATAAACAATTTGAAAATCAATTCCAATTGCAATAGGATTCTGCTGATGGAACAAATTTGATAGGAGTTTGATCTGTAGTAGGACTCTGCTGATGGAATGAGTCTGGTAGGAATTTGATCTGTAGTTGGACTTTGCTGACGGTCGCGAAGTCATCTCCTGACAGAATGCTGACATTTCACGATAACTCTTCACTGCAGTAACAGATTTCAGATCAATCTCTTCTCTGGATAAGTGCAGATTCTTTGGGACTCGATGCATCTTAGTTTAAATAAATAAAAAAAATTAACAAAATCTTTATTTTTATATATATAAGCAATGAGGCAAATAACATGCCTAGATGCATCTTAGTTTAAACCTTGTGTCCCTCAAAAAAATTCAATAGAGTACACCCTCTTATTTGTAACAATCACCATGGATGTTCACACATCATAAGATCATCAATGTCAAAGTTCATGTGAGTGTGTGAGTAAGCAAACTTATATAGAAAATTAACTCTTTATTTCTTTTTCTCTTCAATATATTTTTGCTAAATTTATTCATGAGTATTTTCTTCTTATAGATACTTCCAAGAGATTGTCACTCACCTCAAAAGTCAAACGTTATACTAGGGTCTAGATACATGAGTATCTCCTCCAAACATTAGTTTGCACAACCCTTTTTTTTTATGTCCATTTTTGTTGTTCATATTTTCCCACAATGATTTGAGCCACGATTCTTTCTATAAAGACTTAAGGGATAGATCTGTATATAATGTTTGTCTTTTTCCGCAATGATATAACACCGACTTTTTCTATATGGATCAACTATTTGTGTTTGGCAAGGGAATATCTCTCTATTATTGTATTAGGTTCAACTAGTATTAGTCAATTCAAGGCATGGTCTTCCTCTATGGTAAGCATCTCAATAATAAATATGGAACTTAATTATATAATGTGCATACATATAAGTTCCTCACAATACTTTGTAAATAAACTTTGTCAAGATAACCCATAGGGTTAGTATGCACAAAGTGGACTGCACAAAGTAGAAAGATGAATAAGTTCAAAAATTTATTTTGTGAGAACACGTGCTCAAACCTTTGACATATCAAGCATGAACTTCCCAAAAATATAATAGAAACAAACCAGAAAAATAATATATTTTACACTGAAAAACATAAAACAAAAACTAAACAAAAATGCATGTCCTAGGCTAATGATATGCAAGGAATGTAAGAACATGCAAGTAGTCCTATCGCTTAATGTCACACACATGTTCATCTAAAGACTTTAGGAAAACCCTCATACAAACTTTCCAATAAGCATAGTTTTACTCATCAAACTGTAACGGGACATATAATGACGACGACATGATCTACAAGGACACAGATCACACTCGGATGAGTGAACCACTCTCTGATGCCAATTGAAATTACCCAAGTACCCATGTAATGCAGAAGAAATATCTACCAATTCACTCAAAAAATTAGTTAGTCGTCAAGCATTCAATTAATTTATTAATTAAGCAATAATATAAAATAAACGAAGTGCGTAACACCAAGATTGGTATCGAAGGGAAACCCTTTAAAGAACTCTTTAAAGGTAAAACCTTACGGGGAAGCCAAACCTAGAAAAGTCAATTTTATTATGTGAAAATCAATTACAAGTAAAGTTCAATTACAAAACCTTTGTCAATTGACACTCTTACTTGACCAGACAAATGACCCATTTGTCTTTTACTGTAGTAGCAGTTAGAACCTCTGACGATCTTCAACCATTGGCTTTTCTCCTGGAACTTCAGTGGCTGAAACTTGACCAATCAAATCTCCAACATGGAGTATGCACGCATTTAAAAAGAGAGATAAAACACTATTTTCTCACACTCAAGTACCACTCTCTGAGAGAAACAATATGAAAATTCTCCAAGGAATTTTCTCACCAAAATATGCACTGGAAAGTGCTCTAGAAACTATGCAAATCTGAATCTCTACTGATCCTAACCAATATGGTCCCTTAAATAAACAATCTGAAAATCAATTCCATTTGCAATAGGATTCCGCTGAAGGAACAAATCTGATAGGAGTTTGATCTGCAATAGGACTCTGCTGACGGAATGAGTCTGGTAGGAATTTGATCTGCAGTAGGACTGCTGATTGTGGCGAAGTCGTCTCCTGACGGAATGCTGACATTTCATGATAACTCTTCACTGCAGTAACAGATTTCAGATCAATCTCTTCTCTGGATAAGTGCAGATTCTTTGGGACTCGATTTTCCCACTTATGACTTATCTAAACAACCTCTAACACCTCTTACACATACTACAAGTTGCATTTCTAGGATGCATTGCATATTAGCTATTAGATACGGGGTATGTAACCTTGTATTGCATGTCTCGATACTCTAAGTCTCTGTTACTCCCAAGCAAAGGTTGGGGGTGTCACACTTGCCCTCGTTCATGATGGATAAATATGCAATGTTCCTAAAGTGCATCTAGCTGTATGCAATATTCACAGCGGATAAATTTTTTTTTAGCAATACTATGCACCAAACTAATAATATCCCAATAACTTGAACCAAATAAACATTGAAGTGACTGATACCCGTGATTACAACATAAATCCAAAAGGTTTGTACGCTCAAAGGTACGGAAGATAGAGCTTCATAAGTACAAGCAGAAACTAAAGTATTTACTAAGCTAGTCCATCGAGTAGTTCGCACAACTCAATCAAGGATGTCATATTACTATCTATAAATCAGAACATTGAAATGATGAGTTCCGTGTCATACCGTTGCTATTTAATCGACCATCTCTAGTCGATCATCTTCTGAAGCGCCTCTTGATCCTAGCACATGAGCTACCATTTCGGGAGGAATGGTAGTTGGGACTACCACAGTGAGATTTGAATACAAATCTCAGCATGTTAACTGAAAACTTACATACAGGTTAATGATGCATGCATGGCAATAAAAACATGAATGCATAATCAAAGTCATAAGCAAACATAAAATAACTTGACGTGTAACATGGCATGAACTAACATGACTTGAACTGAAACATGAATTGAACTTGAAATTGAACATGAAACATGAACGTGAACTTGAATTTAACGTGAACTTGAACTTGAACATGAAACATGAATGTGAACTTGAACTTAACATGAACTTGAACTAAATGTGGAATACATGAACTTGGCATAACATGAACATGAACGTGAAAATATATGAATTTTGACAATTAAAATGATTTCGCCAATTGTTTCGTCAGGAATAGTAAACAATCAAAATAATTCTGCTCAACATATTCCATTAAAGATACTCAGACAATCAAAATGATTATGCCATGAGTATTTTAAATGAGATATACCCTAATAATCAGTTTGATTACATCAGGTATACCTAATAATTTTTTGACAATCAGAATGATTACTTCAAGAGCATTTGAGTAGAAGTATTCTAACAATCAAAATGATTATGCGGAAAGTATCTCGCGTGAAATATAAATAGAGATATTCGAACAATAATAGTGATTACGTCACGAGTATCTTAGGCATGACTGATTGAGAAAATACTATTTTCGAGATACACTGTGTACTCAAGACATAACGTGACATGAAAGGAAAGGACATATGACTTGACATTATGTGACGTGACATGTACGTGAGATTTATGACATGACGTATTATGAAACCAACAACAATACGTAACATGAAATAACATGTAATAGTTAACATTACGTGACATGCATAACATACAACATTACGCAACATGTCATAACATGTAACGAAAAACATTACTTGGCATCGCATAATATATAAGATACAACATTACGTGACATGGTATAACATATAATATACAATATTACGTGACATGGTATAACGTGTGAAGGACAACATTACGAGACATGACATAATGTGAAACAGAAAACATTACGTGAGATGGCATAATACGTAACATATAACATTACGTGAAATGACATAACATCTAATAGACAACATTATATGACATGGCACAATGTGTGACAGATAACATTACGTGACAAAGTATATTGTATAACAGATAAATGTTGCATGACAGAATACATTATGTGACAGAAAAATATCTCGTGATAGAATATATTAAGTAACGAACATATATGATGTAACATTGCATATTGAGTAACACAATTACATGAACAATAGTTCCTTTACCCACATACATACATAGTAATCTGATAGCAAGTTAGGAGCTAACTTACAATGTGTAACCTCGTGAAAATCCCATACATTCATTGGTGGAATTTCTATTGAGTTTAGGAACCTCGTGAAAATGCCATAAGTTTTTACGAATCGACCAATCGCTCAGGTTTTAGTCTGTCATCATAATCAGTGTTATCACTCACTATGGTGCTAGATTTATGAGTTTAATTATTTGAGGTAGTTAGAAGTGTCAGAAGGCGTTATGGTCTACGCCATTAGACTCAATGGATTATTTAGGATTTTATGGCGCAATAGCTAATTTTCATAATTCCGGACGAAACGCCTGTTCGAAATTGTGAAATTATTTTTAGGGGCACTTTGGAGTTGAATTTCGATAAATGATTTTCACAATAGGTTAATATGAATATTTAGAATTTTTCAGTACTAAGTTTATTATGCTTTTTTTTAGAGTGAATAGTAACCTCGATAAGCGCACCTAGTGCAGTGTTTTCAAAATGACTGTGTGGAATGTCCAAATTAGGTTGGAGGAGTTTTATTTGGACACTTGGTAAGATCTTAGCCACACATAGTGAATAGTATTAGACATTTGGCACCATGAGGAACCATGCCCCCTAAGCAAAGCTCTGTTTTATCTGATCAACTAAATTGTGCTAGGCCAAAGAGGGTTTCAACCCTAGCAAAACCCTAAATGTTTGGAATCCAATTGAAACCCCAAAAGCTTGGTTGAAACCAAAACCCTAAGCGGTTTTTCCAAACCCTAAAGTTGGCCTCCAAACCCTTTTTAATCCGATTTATAGAATTGTGTTTAATCACTTGATTAAATTACTTCCACATGCTATTAATTAATCAAATCCTTGTTATGACATCATTATCCAACCTTTTAAACCTTGGGAATTTGATTGGGCCAATAAAAATTGGTTTTGGGCTAGAAAGCATCTCAAACTCTAACCAAAACCTCTCTAAACCCCAAATTGAAGCCCACTTGGTTGGGGCCCCCCAAGGCCCATTAAATTGGGCACCTTGGCAAAGCTTCTGGGAGAAGTTTCCTCCCCCACATGGCAGACCATCCACTGCCATTGGCTACACCCAATAGTGCCTTGATGTGAAGAAGGAATCCACTCCATCAACCTACATCTCTCACAGCTGCTACAGGTAGTCCTTGCTCTTCTCTATTCTCCACTTTATGTCACATAGCCACATCCAATCAAGGGTCATTCAAGCCCATAACTTCCCCCTCCAGGAGTCTAAAGTCGTGTAAGACACATTTCTCTTCAATTTATCACTTCTTTCCCCCGTTCTTAGAGAGAAATCCAAAAGAGCTCTCTCGGGTAGATTTCTGTGTCTTTTTGCGTGGCCATTTTTTACCCTTTTTAAGTATTATCTCATAATGACTCCTTCATAAAAGTTCATAATTGAGTCTATGTTCCGTATATATTTTATTAGTCTCATTCCATGCTCATTTGGTTAGTCAAAAGTAGTTTTAACCATAGAAATGTCATTCTGGGCGTGAAACTGGAGAGTATGATATGTTTTGGAATGTTTGACCAAGTTAGTGGGCATATCTTGGTCCGAACATTTTATGGAGTGTTTCTAACATGTGTTTATGAATTTTCATTGAGGTTTTGTAGCATGAATAAAGCTTTTGATGATAGATTTCCTTAGATTTAGAAACTTGAAAACTGGAAATGGAAAAACAGTTTTTGTTTTGTGAAAGTTGGAATATTGCGTGGTTTGATCTTATTCCAAAGGCTTTGATATTTTTATATGATTATCCTAAACCTCTTATATACATGTTAGGATATTATTTTGAAGATATTTAGTATTATTTTTAAAGGTATGATTTTTCTATGCAAGAGGATTTTGGTTAGGCCTAAGATTTGATGTTTTTGGGTTAGATCCATGTTTTATTGAGTTTTAGCCATGTGATTTTAAGTTTGATGGTTGGATCTTTTTTAGGACACATTTTTACACTATGAGATGTTTTATTTTGAAGATCACATGTCTTTAAGCCATGGATCAAGAGATTGATCAAAGTTAGTTGAGAGAAAAGTTTCTGTTTTTGGACTAAGTTTAAAACCAAAAACTCCAAATGTTGTTTTGTGGTTTTTGGTGAATTTTTTTTATGATTTAAAACATGGTTGATCTTAGGATGATGTTATGAATGTGTTAGAAGTATGATTTGATTTTTTGGAATTCTCGGAGATGTTTTCATTAAGGTCAAAACTTGTGATTTAAGGATTTACTTTTTAGTTAAAAAGTTTGGGTCTTTTTACAAAAAGTTTGGTGTTGATAATTAGCTTTTCTTAATGGATATTTTAAGTGTGTTTTTAAACTTAAGATAGGAAGATCTTTGTTGTAAAATTTTGGTTTAATCATGGGTTTTGAAGATGGAAGAAACTGCAACCAAAATCAATTGAAATGGCCTATGAATGTTTCGGCCATTGTGAGTTTTCCATAGTTGTGATTGGTTATAAATTTTCTGAATTGTTATTTGAGTCTAGGACAAAATTTACATGAGGGTAATTTTTGGAGTTAGGATGTGAAATCCTTAAGTTAGGGGTAAAATTGTCATTTTTCCACATGTAGAGGGTAAAATGGTAATTTTACTCTAAGTTGTCTCTTTTCACATTTCTAATTGTTAGTAATTAAAGTTCTAACTTTTAGAATACCCTCTTACAGTTTCTCGTGTTTCACGCTTTAATCTCGTAGAATGCGACGATCGAGGTAAGTTAGCTCTTAACTTACTATCAGTTTACTGTGTATGTGTGATGAGTAAGAGAACTACAATTTATGTTTGTATGTTGTTATATATGCCATGTCATCACATGTTTATCGATTACACAAATTATTCTATCATGAAATATTTATCTGTTACACAATATATTTGTCTCATGTTACTATCTATTGCAATTATGTCACATTACGTATGCTATCTGTTATATGTATGTCATGTCACGTAATATTCACTGTCACATGTTATGTAATGTTATGAAATGTTGTCTGTTATCTGTTATGTCATGTTACAAAATATTATCTATTACAGGTATGTCATGTTATGAAATATTGTCTGTTATATTTTATGTCATGTTTGTCATCTTACGTTCATGTCACGTTCCGCTACGTCAGGATTTCTGTTGTTTATGTCACGTTCATGTCACGTCACGTTACGAAATGTCATGTATACCAGTTAAGTTATTCGTGTCAATCACGACCCTAAGTGTTAGGATGGGGTAATATTCTAGTAGAACTCATTTGTTCACGCTGGAGTGTCTAAATAGGTGTGAAATTCTCTAGGTTGACGAAGTACAATCAACAGGTTGCGAATGGGGCCTAACTAGCTGGTCACCGGAGCGCGCCAGGCACTAACGCCAATGGAGCCCCACATTATGTTACGTGTGTCCACAGTAAGTGTGGCACAAACAATTCATGTGGCCACAACAACTGTGGAGCATGAAATATGGGGCCACAACAACTGTGGAGCATACACTATGTGAGACACAGCAATTGTGACATGTAGAATACTTGGGGCCACAACAACTGTAGAGTACGTATTAACGCACTCACAGCTGGTATAGACACCTGTGTTGTGATGCGGTAATCGACAGGGACACACGGCTCAAGGGGACCCGTGTAGCACCCGTATGGTCACTTTATTAATTAAGTCCATTGAATAAGATTTCAAGTTCATGTATTTCACGTTCAAGTCATGTTTCACGTTATGCTATGTTCAAGTTTACGTTCATGTCAAGTTTCAAGTTCATGTCAATCATGGTAACCCATGAGATAAGGTTACTCAATCATAGTGACCCCATGAAACAAGAATATGTTTCAAGTTCATGTTTATATCATGTTATGTTCAAGTTCACGTTCATGTTATGTCATGTTCACGTTATGTTTCAAGTTCATGTTTATGTTATGTTGTGTTTCGGTTCATGTTATGTTCAAGTTCATGTTCAAATTATGTATGTTTACGTTTATGCTATGTTTTAAGTCCATGTTAAGTTTCAAGTTCACGTTCATGCTATGTTGCTAGTCCATGTTTATGTTTTAAGTTCACGTACATGCCATGTCACGTGAAGCTAAGCTAAGTTTCAGTTTCAGTTCAAGTTATGTCATTTATGCCATGCTGTATGTCAAGTTATGGTATGCTTACTTATGACTTTGATTAAACATTCATGTTTTTACTGCCATGCATGCATCATTAACCTGTGTGGTTTCCTGTTAACTTGCTGAGATTTATAATCAAATCTCACCGTGGTAGTCCCAACTACCATTCCCCCCGAATGGTAGGCGATGTGTCAGGATCAGAGCAGGGAGTAGACATTGGCAGACTGGAGGAGGTTAACTAGATGCCGTAGATGCAATACGGAGCTTGCAATCTCCATAGTTAGGTCTTTGGATAGTATTCCGGCATCGTTAGTCGAGTTATGCGAGTTACTCAACAAACTAGCCCAATAGTATATTTTGGCAATGTAATTATGGAGTCAGGTCTCCATTGTTTTACGATTACAATCTTCTATGACTCGTGCTGTAATCGTGGATGTTTTAAGTATGCATAGTTTATGTTTTAATTATTTGGGATATTATAAGTTTGGTGCATAGTATTGCTAAAAAAAAATTATCTGTTGCGAATATTGCATAATGCTAGATGCATGTTAGGAACATTGCATCTTATATGTCATGAACGGGGGCAGATAAACTTGTGTTGCATGTCCCGACGCTTCGGATGTCCGTCCGATCCCAAGCGGAATCTGGGGGCGTCACACAGTGATTGAAACACGAAACACAAGAAACTATAAGTAGAGATTCTAAATGTTAGAACTACATCAATAATAACTAAGAAACATGAAAAAACTATCTTAGAGTAAATGATTATTTTACCCCTAACTTAAGGATTTTACATCGTAACTCTAAAACTACCAAATTTACATTTTTTATGTAAATTTTGTCCTAAACTCAAATATCTAATTAGAATAATTTAAAACAAATTATAACCATGAGAAACACACTATAGCCGAAACACCCTTAGGTCATTGCTCTTTGATTTTTGTTGTAATTTTATCCAATTTCAAAACTTATGCTCAAACCAAAATATTGTAACAAAGATCCTCATATCCTAAGCTTAAAAACATGCTTAAAATATCCAACAAAATCTACTTTAGAAAACACAAAAATTTTAGTAAAAAGATCCAAACTTTAAAAAAAAAAAAACACTAACCCTTGAATCTCAAAGTTTTGACTCTTTTTAAAACATCTCTAAAAACTTTCTTCTAACATGCACATAACACACTCCTAAAAACTAACATGCTTTGAATAATCAAATACAAATCACAAAAACTCTCAAAAATCCTACTTGAAGCACACAGCTCCAACACTTCATCAAAACAGAATTTTTTCAACTTTGGTTTTGATCAATCCTCTTGATTCGAGATATACCATGATACAAACCACAAACTAACAAATCATATGGTTTACAAATATGTCCTTAAGTAGCTCCAAGCATTAAACTTAAAATCACATGGCCAAAATTAAACCAAAACATAGATCTATCCAAAAACCTCTTATTTTTTACTTAACAAAGTACCCTTACAAATCAACACCTAAAATCTTTAAAAAAACATCATAACATGTATATCAAAGGCTTAGAATCATCAAATAAAAATATCAAAGTGGTTGGAGTACGATTAAACCACAAAAGATCCAAACTTTCATAAAACAGAAATTGTTTTACTCCTAGTTTCCAACTTTCTAGATCTAAGAAAATCTTTCACCAAAAGCATATAACATGCAATAAATCCTTAACAAACATTCATATAAACATGTTAAATCCACTCCATAAACATTTCAAACCAAGATCTATCCATTAGTTTGGTCAAAAACTCCAAAATATAACATACTATCCAGTTTATTGCCCAAATAGACCTTTCCATGATTAAAACAACTTTTGACCAATCAAAAGACCATAACATCAAACAAAAAAGTTATTCACGGAAACTAGATCAAAGAGGAACAATTTTGATGAAGGAATCATCTTTAAAACATACTTACAAGGATTTTAAAAAGGGCAAGCAAAAAGGCTCAAAAAATTGCCTAAGAGAACTTCTAAGTTTCTCTCTAGAAAACGTGTGGGAAAAGAGATGAAATGAGAAAGGCAATGGTCATCAATATTCTTACACAAACTGAAGGGTGAAGTGAGGTCTTGAGTGACACTAGAGTTGTGACGCCCACAAATTCCACATGGGATCGGACGAACATTTGAAGCGTCGAGACATATAACACAAGGTTACCTGCCCCCGTTCATGACATATAAGATGTAATGTTCCTAACATGCATCTAGCATTATGCAATATTCGCAGTGGATGATTTTTTTCTTTAGCAATACTATGCACCAAACTAAAATATCCCAAATACTTAAAACATATTTCATACTTAACGACATACTAAACAACTAAGATTACAACAATAGTCCCTATGGTTGTGATCAAAAGAGTGCTGGAGATTGAACTCCACAAATACAAGTAGTAATCTGAGGTAAAATACTACCATTACATCGAACCATTACTTAGTCAACCGTTTCCAATTGGTCGATTCTCGATTCTCCTTCAGATCCTGTAACAAAATCTACCATTTGGGGGGAATGGTAGTTGAGACTACCACAGTGAGATTTGATTACAAATCTCAGCAAGTTAACAGGAAATTTCCACACAGGTTAATGATGCATGCATGGCAGTAAAAGCATGAATGCATAATCAAATCAATAGAAAACATAACATATCCTGTCATAACATGGCTTGAAATAATAAGCATAACGTAACTTGGCATAACATGGCATGAGCTGACATAACTTGAACTGGAACTTAAACTTAACTTGACGTGACATGACATGTACATGAACTTAAAATATAACATGGACTTGAAATATAGCATGAACGTGAACATGCATAATTTCAACATGAATTTGAACATAACATGAATGTGAACTTGGAACATAACTTGAACGTGAACATAACATAACATGAACTTGAAACATATTCTTGTCTCATGGGATTACCATGATTGCGTGAACGTAAACTTGAACATAACATAACATGAACGTGAAATACATGAACTTGGAATCTTATTCAATAGACTCAAATAGTAAAGTGACCATATGGGTGCTACACGGGTCCCCTTGAGCCGTGTGTCCCAGCCGATTTCCGCATCACAACACAGGTGTCTATACCAGCTGTGAGTGCGTTAATACGTACTCCACAGTTGTTGTGGCCCCACGTATTCTAGTTGTCACAATTGCTGTGTCTCACGTAGTATATGCTCCACAGTTGTTGTGGTCCCAAACTTCATGCTCCACAGTTGTTGTGGCCTCATGTCTTATTTGTTTGTGCCACACTTACTGTGGACACACGTAACATAATGTGTTACTCTATCAGCGTTAGTGCCTGGCGCGCTCCGGTGACCAGCTAATTAGGCCTCATTCGTAACCTATTGACTATATTTTGTCAACCCAGCGAATTTCACACCTATTTAGACACTCCAGCGTGAACAAATGAGTTCCACTAGGATATTACCCCATCCTAGCGATTAGAATCGTGATTGACATGAATAACTTAACTGGCATACTTGACATAAATAACTTAACTAGCATACATGGCATTTCATAACGTGACGTGACATGAACATGACATAAAAGATAGAAGTCCTGACGTAGCGTAATTTTACATGAACGTAAGATGACAAACATGACATACTTTGAAACATAAATGTAACAGACAACATTTCATAACATGGCATACATGTAACAGACAATATTCCGTAACATGTCATAATATGTGATAATGAATATTACATGACATGCAATACATATAACAGATGGCATACTTAACTTAAACATGACATACTTGCAATGTATAACAATACGTGATAGAATATCTTGTGTAACAGATAAATAATTTGTGACAGAATAAATTCTGTGTAATAGATAAATATGTAATGATTTGGCATGGCACATATGATAACATGCATACATACACTTTAGTTCCCTTACTTACACTCACACACATTAAACTGATAGTAAGTTAAAAGCTAACTTACCTCGATCGTCGCGTTCTACGAGATTAAAGCATGAAACACGAGAAACTGTAAGAAGGTATTCTAAAAGTTAAAAATTTAATTACTAACAATTAGAAAAGTGAAAAGAGGCAAGTTAGTACAAAATTACCATTTTACCCTCTACATGTGGGAAAATAATCATTTTACCTATAACATAAGGATTTCACATCCTAACTTCAAAAATTACCAAAATTTACATTCCTCATGTAAATTTTGTTCTAAACTCAAATATCAACTCAGAAAAATTTAAAACCATTCACAACTAGGGAAAACTCACTATGGCCGAAACCTACATAGGCCATTTCTCTTGATTTTGGTTCAATTCTTTCAAAATTCAAAACTCATGATTAAACCAAAATTTTGCAACAAAGATCTTCCTATCCTAAGTTTAAAAACACACTTAAAATATCCATTAAGAAAAATCTAATAATCAACACCAAACGTTTTGTAACAAGACCCAAATTTTTTAACAAAAGTAAACCCTTAAATCACAAGTTATGACCTTAATGAAAACATCTCCAAGAATTCCAAAAAATCAAATCTTATTTCTAACATATTCATAACATCATTCTAATATCAACAAAGCTTTAAATCATGAAACAAAAGCCACCCAAAATCACAAAACAACACTTGGAGTTTTTGGTTTTAAACTTAGTCCAAAACAGAAACTTTTCTCTCCATTAACTTTGATCCTTCTCTTGATCCATGGCTTATACACATGTGATCTTCAAACTAAAACATCTCATGGTTTAAAAATGTGTCCTAAAGAAGATCCAGCCATCAAACATAAAATCACATGGCTAAAACTCAATAAAACATAGATCTAACCCAAAAACATCAAATCTTAGGCAAAACCGAAATCCTCTTGCATAGAAAATCATATCTTTAAAACTAATACTAAATATCTTCCAAATAACATCCTAACATGTATATAAGAGGCTTAGTATCATCATATAAAAATATCAAAGCCTTTGGAATAAGATTAAACCACGAAATATTCAAACATTCACAAAACAAAAACTGTTTTTCCACTTCCAGTTTTCAAGTTTCTAAATCCAAGGAAATCTATCATCAAAAGCTTTATTCATGCAACAAAACCTCAATGAACATTCATAAACACATTCTAACAACACTCCATAAAAGTTTCGGATCAAGATATGTCCATTAGCTTGGTCAAAACTTCCAAAACAAAACATACTCTCCAGTTTCACGCCCAGAATGACCTTTCCATGCTTACAAATACTTTGGACTGATAAAATGAGCATGGAATGAGACTACTAAGATATCCACGGAAACTAGACTCAAAGACGAACAACTATGTAAAGGAATCATCGTGCGAAAGTACTTACAAAGGATCGAAAATGGCCACGCAAAAAGACCCAGAAATCTGCCCGAGAGAGCTCTTTTTGGTTTTCTCTCTAAGAACGGGGTGAAGAAGTGATAGAATGAAATGAAATGTGGCTTGCACGACTATAGACTCCTGGAGGGGGAAGTTTTGGGCTTGAATGACCCTTGATTGGAGTTGCCTATGTGACATAAAGTGGAGAATAGTGAGTGGAATGGACTGCCTGCAGCAGTTGTGAGAGATGGAGGTTGATCGAGTGGACTTCTCTTCACATCAAGGCACTAATGGGTTGCAGCCAATGGCAGTGGATGGTCTGCCATGTGGGGTTGGAAACTTCTTCAAGAAGCTTTGCCAAGGTGGCCAATTTCGTGGGCCTTGGTGGGCCCAACCAAGTGGGCTTCAATTTGGGGTTTAAAGGGGTTTGGTTAGGGTTTGAGATGCTATCAAGCCCAAAACCAATTTTTCTTGACCCAATCAAATTTCCAAGGTTTAAAAGGTTGGATAATGATGTCAAAACAAATATTTTATTAATTAATAGCATGTGGAAGTGATTTAATCAAGTGATTAAACACAATGCTAGAAATCGGGTTAAAAAGGGTTTGGAGACCAACTTTAGGGTTTGGGGAAACCGTTTAGGATTTCGGTTTCAACCAAGCTTTTGGGGTTTCAATTGAATTCCAACCATTTAGGGTTTTGCTAGGGTTGAAACCCGCTTTGGTTTGGCACAATTTGGTTGATCAGATGAAACAAAGCTTTGCTTAGGTGGCATGATCTCACACCTTAACTTTCTTCACAAATTCATCTAATGGTTCCGCTTTGTGCCAAGTCTCTAATATTATTTACTATGTGCGGCTAAGATCTTGCCAAGTGTCCAAATAAAACTTCTCTAACCTAATTTGGACATTCCACACTGTGATTTTGAAAACACTGCACTGGGTGTGCTTATCGAGGTTACTATTCACTAAAAAAAAATGCATAATAAACTTAGTACTAAAAAATTCTAAATATTCATATTAACCTATAGTAAAAATTGTTTACCAAAATTCAACCCCAAAGTGTCCCTAAAAATAATTTCACAATATCGAACAGGCGTTTCGTCCGATATTATGAAAAAGTATTATTGTGCCATAAAATCCTAAATAATCAACTGAGTCTAATGGCGTAGACCAAAACACATTCTGATACTTCTAACTATCTCAAATAATTAAACTCATAAATCTAGCACCATAGTGAGTGATAACACTGATTATGGTGACAAACTAAAACCTGAGCGATTGGTCGATTCGTAAAAACTTATGTGGTTTTCACGAGATTCCTACAGTCAATAGAAATTCCACCAATGAATTTCTAGCGGGCTATTACATCCTCCCCTCCTAAAAAAAAGATTTCGTCCTCGAAATCGACGCAAGTATAAACATAGAACACGCTCAAAAGAAGAAGTTGCTTACCAATCTACTGTCCAACACTGGATGCCTCATCACGCTCATGGGGTAGGTAACGTTCTTCTTGAGGTAATGCCTTCCTCTCGTAGTCAACATTATTCTTACCTAATAATCATCACATAGTTACACAAAATAACTACCACTATAACATAAGGGTATAACACTCCCAAAGGTTATTGCCTAAATTTAATGACTTCTAGGATACTAAATCATTGCTTAAATAAAATCATTATTCTCCTTATTATTCAAAGAATTATCCACAACATATATATATCTACCATTCTTAACTCTCTCTCTCAAATCATATCAATTAGTACTAGAATCCTTCCACAAAGTAGGTCAAGTCGTACTAGCATACTCTCTAAATCTAAAACTCCAAGTATTCATGCAGTTCAATTTGAAATAATTTAATCACACAACTGAATTCACTTTTTTTTTTCTATTTCCTCATGGAGTTCTATCTGCCTAGGACTAGCTTACTCCTTCATAATCACAATGAATCGTTCCTCCTCCTAGGTGGTACCTCGATAAACGATCAACTCAAGACTTTCTCTTTTATGATTGACATAGCTCTTCTATCCATCATAAGCCGCCTCTTATTCTGACTCTAACTGAAAGGATCTGTTCCTACTGCTCACGTAAATCCTCAAGACCAAGATTTACTACCCATATAAAAGTCTCCAATATAATGGCATTCTACGTTTTCCACAAACACAATGCTTTGCCAAAAACACTAATGGCAGCTGGACAAAACTACCATTATAAGTGAATCCTACTATGGCCAAAGCCTCTCCCAAGCACTTTACTCTTCCGAACACAAATTCCTTTGGATCCTCAAAATCAAGACAACTTCAAATATACGAAAAACAAATTCATCAACCTTCAATATCATTCTTCCAATTGCTAAAAGGTATTCTATATCTACACTGATATGAACAATAATACTCTTAATGAGAATTGTTACTCTTACCACCTGAGTAGCAATTCGGCTTCCAGAACTAAACTCTCGTGTAATACCACAATCACTTAAGACAGGGACTCACTTGAATCAATAGCGTACAAGTTACAAATTTCAATGACTTTACATACCCCAAAATAACAATAATGCAACGATGCAATCAAATGCAATCAAATCAACCTTACATAAACTTAACAATACCTAGGTCTTAGAAAAATACTAGTGACGGTGCCAGCTTCTTCAGTTCCTGGGGCGTCAGCATCTGCGTCTCCCTGAGTGACAGCATACACTCTCATGGCCACGTGCTGCCTCGGCTTTAGTTTGTAGTCGCTTGTGAGAGAAACTCCCTTTTCTTTGATTCCTCAAAGCAACACTGGGGTGGTAGTCTTTGATCATATGACCAAGTTGGCCACACCTGAAACAAGTTTCCAATGCGATTCTGCACTTGCCTCCATGGTGTTTACCGCACTCTCCACAAGGTGGAAATGTGATCGGCATTGAGCTCCCAGTCTCAATACCTTTTCCTTTATCTGATCCAGTAAACATCTTTTTCCTTTCCGAACTTTCTTCAGCAGCATATGATGAAGTCCTATTTCATTCCGAAATGATCAAGGTAGTTGAACCCTTCTGCTTTGTCTTTGCTATCGCGGTCACATTTACAAACTTTTGGTAATTCTCTATTCTTAGGCAAACTACTTGGTTACGGATCCTTGGCTGAAGTCCAGCTTGAAACTTTTGTACCTGCATCCTTTGAGTAGAAATCAAGTGTGGTGCAAATCTTCCTAACGCCATAAACTTAACGGCATACTGCTCTACAGTTAAACTGCCTTGAGTTAATGTTGCGAACTCCTGCGCCTTCAGCTGTTTGACATAATCTGGGAAGAATCTGTTGTCAAACTCTTCCTTAAATCTCTCCCATGACAGTGCAACCAAACTTCCTAGTTCCCTGACTAGAAGTTGCCTTTGCTTATCCCACCATATTCCAGCTTCTCCTTGGAATAAGTATCCAGCATATAAAACCTTCGAGATCCTTAATTAATTTCTCGGTCCTCAGTGACTCTTCATTACCAGAAAAGTTTGGATAACAATGGATCAAAAACTTCTCACACAGACAACCCCTGACTTCGGATCTGGGTACATGTGCTTGCGGTTGTTGTTGTTATCTAAGCATGTCAGCCAGTAGACGTACGACTTCAACTAATCCTCCATCCATCGGGGGATTCCGATTCTCCTGATTTGTGGATTCCTCAAGGTTCTGAGGTATCCTACTGCAAGTCATGTGTCACTTCTTGAAACACACTAGTACATGTATTACAACCACGTACTATCACTCATATTTCAAAAATTTCAAGCCTAATGAAGACTAAAATTTTAAGCCTAATATTTGGTGCATTTCCTAAGGACGTGTGGATTTAAACCTAGAGACGTCTTGCTCTGATACCACCCTGTGACGCCCCCAAATTCCGCTTGGGATCGGACGGACATTTGAAGCGTCGAGACATGCAACACAAGGTTACCTGCCCCCGTTCATGACATATAAGATGCAATGTTCCTAACATGCATCTAGCATTATGCAATATTCGCAGTGGATGATTTTATTTTCTTTAGCAATACTATGCACCAAACTAAAATATCCCAAATACTTAAAACATACTTTATACTTAACGACATACTAAACAACTAAGATCACAACAATAGTCCCTATGGTTGTGATCAAAAGAGTGCTGGAGATTGAACTCCACAAATACAAGTAGTAATCTGAGGTAACTACAATACTACCATCTACGTCGCACCGTCGCTTAGTCGACCGTTTCCAATTAGTCGATTCCCGATTCTCCTTCAAATCCTGTAAGAAAATCTACTATTCGGGGGGAATGGTAGTTGAGACTACCACAATGAGGTTTGATTATAAATCTCAGCAAGTTAACAGGAAACTTCTACACAGGTTAATGATGCATGCATGGCAGTAAAAGCATGAATGCATAATCAAATCAATAGAAAACATAACATATCCTGGCATAACATGGTATGAAATAATAAGCATAACGTAACTTGACATAAAATGGCATGAGCTGAGATAACTTGAACTGGAACTTGAACTTACTTGACGTGACATGACATGTACATGAACTTAAAACATAACATGGACTTGAAACATAGCATGAACGTGAACATGCATAATTTGAACATAACATGAATGTGAACTTGGAACATAACTTGAACGTGAACATAACATAACATAACATGAACTTGAAACATATTCTTGTCTCATGGGATTACCAAGATTGCGTGGACGTAAACTTGAACATAACATAACATGAAACATGACTTGAACGTGAAATACATGAACTTGGAATCTTATTCTATAGGCTCAATTGATAAAGTGACTATATGGGTGCTACACGGGTCCCCTTGAGCCGTGTGTCCCTGCCGATTACCGCATTACAACACAGGTGTCTATACCAGTTGTGAGTGCGTTAATACGTACTCCACAATTGTTGTGGCCCCACGTATTCTACATGTCACAATTGCTATGTCTCATGTAGTGTATGCTCCACAGTTGTTGTGGCCCCATACTTCATGCTCCATAGTTGTTGTGGCCCCATGACTTATTGTTTGTGCAACACTTGTTGTAGACACACGTAACTTAATGTGTGACACCATCGGCGTTAGTGCCTGGCGCACTCTGGTGACCAGCTAATTAGGCCCCATTCGCAACCAGTTGACTGTACTTCGTCAACCCAGGGAATTTCACACCTATTTAGACACTCCAGCGTGAACAAAGGAGTTTCACTAGGATATTAACCCATCCTAGCGCTTAGGGTCGTGATTGACATTAATAACTTAACTGGCATACTTGACATGAATAACTTAACTGGCATACATGACATTTCATAACGTGACGTGACATGAACATGACATAAAAGACAGAAGTCCTGACGTAGCGTAATTTTACATGAACGTAAGACGACAAACATGACATACTTTGAAACATAAATGTAACAGACAACATTTCATAACATGACATACATGTAACAGACAATATTCTGACATGGCATAACATGTGACAATGAATAGTATGTGACATGCAATACATGTAATAGATGACATACTTAACTTAACATGACATACTTGCAATGTATAGTAATGTATAGCAATACGTGATAGAATATCTTGTGTAACAAATGAATACTTTGTGACAGAATAAATTATGTGTAATAGATAAATATATAATGATTTGGCATGGCACATATGATAACATGCATACATACACTTTGTTCCCTTACTTACACTCATACACATTAAACTGATAGTAAGTTAAAAGCTAACTTACATCGATCGTCGCGTTCTACGAGATTAAAGCGTGAAACACGAGAAACTGTAAGAGGGTATTCTAAAAGTTAGAAATTTAATTACTAACAATTAGAAAAGTGAAAAGAGGCAAGTTAGTGCAAAATTACCATTTTACCCTCTACATGTGGGAAAATGATCAGTTTACCCATAACTTAAGGATTTCACATCTTAACTCCAACAATTACCCTCATGTAAATTTTGTCCTAAACTCAAATATTAACTCAGAAAAATTTAAAACAATTCACAACTAGGGAAAACTCATTATGGACGAAACCTACATAGGCCATTTCTCTTGATTTTGGTTCAATTCTTTCAAAATTCAAAACTCATGATTAAACCAAAATTTTGCAACAAAGATCTTCCTATCCTAAGTTTAAAAACACACTTAAAATATCCATTAAGAAAAATCTAATAATCAACACCAAACTTTTTGTAACAAGACCCAAATTTTTTAACAAAAGTAAACCCTTAAATCACAAGTTTTGACCTTAATGAAAACATCTCCAATAATTCTAAAAAATCAAATCTTATTTCTAACATATTCATAACATCATCCTAAGATCAACCATGCTTTAAATTATCAAACAAAAGCCACCAAAAATCACAAAACAATATTTGGAGGTTTTGGTTTTAAACTTAGTCCAAAACAGAGACTTTTCTCTCCATTAACTTTGATAATTCTCTTGATCCATGGCTTATACACATGTGATCTTCAAACTAAAGCATCTAATGGTTTAAAAATGTGTCCTAAAGAAGATCCAGCCATCAAACTTAAAATCACATGGCTAAAACTCAATAACACATAGATCTAACCGAAAAACATCAAATCTTAGGCAAAACTGAAATCCTCTTACATAGAAAATCATATATTTACAACTAATACTAAATATCTTCTAAATAACATCCTAACATGTATATAAGAGGCTTAGGATCATCATATAAAAATATCAAAACCTTTGGAATAAGATTAAACCATAAAATATTCAAACCTTCACAAAACAAAAACTGTTTTTCCACTTCCAATTTTCAAGTTTCTAAATCCAAGGAAATATATCCTCAAAAGCTTTAGTCATGCAACAAAACCTCAATGAACATTCATAAACACATTCTAACAACACTCCATAAAATTTTCAGACCAAGAGATGTCCATTAGCTTGGTTAAAACTTCTAAAACATAACATACTCTCCAGTTTCACGCCAGAATGACCTTTCCATGGTTAAACATACTTTGGACTAATAAAAAATGGCCACGCAAAAAGACCCAGAAATCTGTCCGAGAGAGCTCTTTTGGGTTTTCTCTCTAAGAACGGGGTGAAGAAGTGATAAAATGAAATGAAATGTGCCTTGCACGACTATAGACTCCTGGAGGGGGAAGTTGTCGGCTTGAATGACCCTTGATTGGAGTTGTCTATGTGACATAAAGTGGAGAATAGTGAGAGGAATGGACTGCGTGCAGCAGCTGTGAGAGATGGAGGTTGATGGAGTGGACTTCTCTTCGCATCAAGACACTAATGGGTTGCAGCCAATGGCAGTGAATGGTCTGCCATGTGGGGGAGGAAACTTCTTCAAGAAGCTTTGCCAAGGTGGCCAATTTCGTGGGCCTTGGTGGGCCCAACCAAGTGGGCTTCAATTTGGGGTTTAAAGGGGGTTTGGTTAGGGTTTGAGATGCTATCAATTTTTCTTGGCCCAATCAAATTTCCACGGTTTAAAAGGTTGGATAATGATGTCATAACAAGGATTTTATTAATTAATAGCATGTGGAAGTGATTTAATCAAGTGATTAAACACAATGCTAGAAATTGGTTAAAAAGGGTTTGGAGTCCTACTTTAGGGTTTGGGGAAACCGTTTAGGATTTTGGTTTCAACCAAGTTTTTGGGGTTTCCATTGGATTCCAACCATTTAGGGTTTTGCTAGGGTTGAAACCCTCTTTGGTTTGACACAATTTGGTTGATCAGATGAAACAAAGCTTTGCTTAGGTGGCATGATCCCACACCTTGACTTTCTTCATAAATCCCTCTAATGGTTCCTCTTTGTGCCAAGTCTCTAATATTATTTACTATGTGTGGCTAAGATCTTTCCAAGTGTCCAAATAAAACTTCTCTAACCTAATTTGGACATTCCAGACTGTGATTTTGAAAACACCGCACTGGGTGCGCTTATCGAGGTTACTATTTACTCCAAAAAAAAATGCATAATAAAAGTAGTACTGAAAAATTTTAAATATTCATATTAACCTATAGTAAAAGTCGTTTACTAAAATTCAACCCCAAAGTGCCCCTAAAAATAATTTCACAATTTCGAACAGGCGTTTCGTCCGGAATTATGAAAAATGGTTATTGCGTCATAAAATCCTAAATAATCAACTGAGTCTAATGGTGCAGACCAAAACACATTCTGATACTTCTAACTATCTCAAATAATTAAACTCATAAATCTAGCACCATAGTGAGTGATAACACTAATTATGATGACAGACTAAAACCTGATCGATTGGTCGATTCGTAAAAACTTATGAGGTTTTCACGAGATTCCTACAGTCAATAGAAATTCCACCATTGAATTTATAGCGGGCTGTTACAAGAGTGATGGAAGTCTTGGCCAAAACAAGGGGCAAACTGCCCATGATATGGGCTGCCATGAGGTGTCGTGTAGGTGGTTGTGGTGAGGTGGCCTTTTCTTTCCCATCAAGGACTATTTGAGGGCTGTATTGAGCAGTAGGTGGTCAGCCTTGGATGGGTGGAAACTTCCTCAAGAAGCTTTGCCAAGGTGGCCAAAATTCATGGGCCTAGGGAGCCTTAACCAAATGGTCTTCATTTCGAGATTTAAAGAGTGGTTAGGGTTTGAGATGCAATCAAACCCAAATCTAATTCGTCTTGACCCAATAAAATTTTCAAAATTTAAAGGGTTGAATAATAATATCATAACAAGAATTTTAGGGATTAATAACATGTGGAAGTGATTTAATCAAGTGATTAAACACAATGCTAAAAATCAGATCCATTAGGGTTTTGAAATCAAGTTTGGGATTTGCGGTAACTGTTTAGGGTTTCGGTTTCCTCCAAACTTTTGAGGTTTCATTTGGATTCCAAGTATTTAGGGTTTTAATAGGGTTGAAACCCTTTTTGGTTTGACACAAAATGGATGATTGGATGGAATAGTGTTTTGCTTAGGTGGCATGATCTCACACCTTGATTTCCTTCACATTTTCATCTCATTGTTCCTCTTGGTGCCAAGTATCCAATACTATTCACTAAATCTGGCTAAGATCTAACCAAGTGTCTAAATAAAACAGACGAGATTTGACCACCAAGACTTTCTAGGCTTTTTGTGTAAATATTTTTTTAACATAAACCCATGAGAGTTTCGGCCTTCGTTAGAAATTAGGGTTTGAAGCCCAATGGAACTAGGGCTCATGCCCAACTCAAGTTCTTGTATGCCATTTGTCATCCAATAGAGCTATGTTTAGCACTTGATGAATCTAGATGGAAATAAGGGAAGAGAGGTGAGAAAGATCTAGGGTTTGGTCTTACACGCCTACCATAGGAGATCAACTATTTTCTTGCCATGTGTCACGCATGCAAGGAGATTTGCTTGTAGGAAGAAGCTTTGTGACACTTGTCACTAGGGGAGAAAGATTCTAGAAGGAGAATGATAAGGTTATAGAAAAGTAGAGCCTAGAGAAAGCCAAGAGGCCTTGCACGGCAACCATGCGAGAAGAAAGATTTGCTTTTTGCCATGTGTCACACATGCAAAAAGTAGGTAAGAAGTTTTGTCTTGGGAAAGGGCAACATCAAGCTTGGGAAGAAAGGCCTGCACACCTAGGGTTTCTAGAAGTAAATCTTGGTGGGAAGATACCTTGAGATGGATGCTAGGGCAAGGGAGTTTGTGCAATTTTGGACCAATCACGTGTTTGTCCAAAAGTTTGGTGAAAGAAGATTTTTCTAGGGAAGAGAGGGAAGTTTTGGCAGCCCATGCACATGCACACTCCTCACATGCCACTTGGCACACATGAACACATGTAGGAGATTGAAAAAGATTGCTAACTTGACAAAGACCTTTTAGTCACAAGATTCATTGAACCAAGACATGAAATGAATAGGCAAAAGAGGAAAGAGGCTTCGGTTTTGAGGAAGGAGGCGCCACTTGTCCAAAAGGTCCTCTTGTGTTTCCAACACAATCAAATGATGAGATAGAGGAAGAGGCCTTAGGGTGAGATGCCACTTGGCAACCATGCAAATGAGCTTGGCTCATGCAAGAAGCTTTTTGTGTCTATAAAAGGGAGAGGAGCCGAAAATCCTAAGTCCTTTAATCATTTTGAGAATTGCTCTTGAGGTGTTCGACCACCACCATTTCTCTCCAACTTTCTATCATTTCCTCACCATCCAAAAACTCTCCACGATATTCTCTTCTCACCCAAACATTCCTTTGAGGATAAGCGAAGCTAGAAGATACTTCCAAGAGGAGAGCTATAGAAGGTATGAAGCCAACATCACCCTTCTAACACACACACGCACAACATTAATGGGTGAGGTTTCAGTTGTTAACAAGCTCATCTAGAACTCATGCTCACACACACACACACACACACACATTTGAGCTAGAAGGAGTTAGCTCATGTTTTGAAAGGTTTTTCGATATGAATCTACGTTTTTATGCACATGGTTAGATTAGGGTTTTTCTTCAAGAAAGATGGATTCAACCCTACTTGGTTTAAGCTCATAAGCATGTTATTTTGATGAAAGAGTGTCACGGCCTTAGTGATTATTTTGAGTTAAGATTTAGTTGTATAAGATTCGGACTATTGAATGTTTGCTTCTTGATTGGTATTCAATGCTTTAGAATTTTTATAAAGGAGTATGTTCGCATGTTCTAATATTTTCAAGTCGTAACGTAAAATGTATTGGAATTGTATGTTTGAATGTTAAATGATTATGATGAAGCATTTGGCATTGAAGTGTCTCATGAAAGATCTAAGTTTCATTGTCATGTCACATGCATTGGGATTGTGAAGATCTTTTGAAAGAAAAGAGTCTTTTAAAGTTTTTATCACAACCCTACAGTGAAGGCGAAGCGAACTGCCGTAATATGAAAGTTAAAAGTAAGACGTAGTCACCTTGGTCAAAGTGACCAATGGATGATGCGGTAACTAGCGGGGAACACACGGTGCATAGGAGAACCGTGATGCATCCATTTATAAGTTAAGAATGGCCTCGAGCTCAAAGCTATGTTATATGATCAAGAAACGAGCTCACAAGTATGTTAAATGAACAAGCATGAAATGAAGAAATAATGTTTTATGAAAGAAAAGGTTATGAAAGTCATGATTTACATGATGTCTTTTTGAAATGTCAAATGCGTAAGTAAAGGCTCATGTCCATGCATTCATTGTTAAGTTTGCTTTCATATGCTTACAATATCTGTTACATGTTATTTGTTTACTTACTGAGATTTCTTGAAATCTCACTGTTGTATTTTTTCACCATCATTCTTCTACTCGGAATGGTAGAAGCTGTGCCAGGTACGCAAGACCCTTAGATATGGACGTGATTTGTGAGATAGTGGAGGCTCATCATCAATCCACCCTAGAATTGCTTAAGGTTTCGGCTCAGCGACTCAAGAAAATTTTGGCAAATCTCAATGAGTCCAATGTTGGAGTTTCATCCTTGGATCCTAAAAGGATGTTAGGATTTATGCACAATATGAATTTTGTGTTGAGATATCTGGAGCAAGCCAAAAACTCCGGTGTAGAAGCTAAGGAAGTCGCCATGGAGTTGGGATTGCTATATGTAGACCCCCGAATGTCTAGGGGAGTGTTCTTAAGTTTGCTTAAGGATGGAACCTTGGTTCTGACCCACTCCACTTTTGGGAAATGACATCTTTTGATGATTGGATGTTTTGGTCCCGTGTTTTAGGAGTTCTTTTGGAACTTTTAATTACTTTTGATGACTCTTATGGAATATGAATTATTGGGATTTTATGTTCTTCGACACCATGACTATTGTTCTATTATTTGACTTAGGTTGACTTTCCGCTGCAATATTTTGCATACTGCCAGTTATTATTAGGTGCGTTGCATCTTATCTGTCATGTATGAGGGGTATGAAACCTTGTGTATTCCGCCAAATCCCAAGCAGGGGCTGGGGGCGCCACATGAGGCTACTTGGCTTTCATATCAACTTCTTTATCTTAAGTAGCTTCCTGAACATTATGATTCTGCCAAAGCACTTTGACTAGTGGAATCTTGCAGTTACACAATTCCTTCTCTCTCTAATCAATGATCTGCACTGGTTTTTTCCCATAAGTTAGGTTGGATTGCAAAGGTATACTCTCAGGGTCTACGATTGCTAGTGTCTGATCCCCAAAGCTATTCTTCAGTGAGGACACTTGGAATACATTATACATTGCTCCTACTTTCTCTAAGAACTCATAGGATCCCATGTATCTCGGACTTAACTTTCCCTTAACACCAGATTGGGTCACTCATCTCATAGGAGATACTTTCACATAGACCCAATGTGAAGACCAAGACCTTCTAGATTTTTTGTGTAATTTTTATTTTATCATAAGCCAATGAGAGTTTCGGCCTTCATAAGGAAATTAGGGTTTTGAAACCCAATGTGAGCCCAACTCAAGATTTTGTATGCCACTTGTCATACATTGGAACTATGTATAGGATTTGATGAATCTAGATGGAAATAAGGGAAGATAGGTGAGAAGGATCTAGGGTTCAGCTTACACGCCTACCATAGGAGATCAATAATTTTCTTGCCATGTGTCACACATGCATGGAGGTTTACATGAAAGAAGAAGCTTTGTGACACTTGTCACCAGGGGGAAAAGATTCCAGAAGGAAATTATTAGATTATGAAAAAGTGGAGCTTAGGAAAGGCCAGGAGGCCATGCATGACAACAAAGGAGAAAAGAGGATTTACTTTTTGCCATGTGTCATACATGCAAAAAGGTAGGTAAAAAGTTTGTTTTGGGAAGGAAGGCCTACATGCCTAGGGTTCTAGAAGAAAACTCCTATGTAAGAACACCTTGAGATGGATGGCTAGGGCAAGGTTTTTTGTGCAAAAGGGAACCAATCACATACTTGTCCAAAAGTGTGGTGAATGAAGATTTTCTTGGGAGAACAAAAGGGATTTTGGCAGCCCACACACACACCCTCCTCACATGCCACTTGGCACTCATGCACACATGTAGAAGATTGAGGAAGAACTCTAGTTTGACAAAGACCATATAGCCACAAGATACATTGAACCACGACATGAAATGAAAGGCAAAAGGGGAAGGAAGTTTCAGTTTTGAGGATGGACGCGCCACATGTCAAAGGAAAATTGTGCCTCCAACACAATCAAATGATGAGATAGGGTGAGGCACCACTTGGCAACCATGCACATGAGCTTGGCTCATGCAAGAAGCTTTTGAGTGTCTATAAAAGGGAAGGAGCCGAAAACCCTATGACCTTTGGCCATTTTGTGCATTGCTCTTGAGAGTTTTGGTCATCACCATTACCTCCAAGTTTCTATCATTTTCTCACCGCCCAAACACTCCCCACCATACTTTCTTCTCATCCAAACATCACTTGGAAGTTAAGAAAAGCTAGGAGATATTTTCAAGATGAGAGACTAGCAGGTATGAAGCAATATTTCCCTTACTACACACACACACATGCACGGATTGAAGGGAGGTAAAGTTTTGGATTTAGCAAAGTTTATCTAGGACTCATGCTCACACAAACACACGCACTCGAGCTAGAGGAATAAGCTCATGTTTTGAGAGGTACATCCATATGAACTCATGTTTCTATGCACATGATTAGTTTAGGGTTTTCTTCCAGGAAAAGAGAAGCAACAAGCATGATGTTTTTGAGATTAAAGGCCACGACTCTAGTATCACTATGAGCTAGGGTTTTGTTATAGATAAGTTTCAGACTCAAGGGAGGAGGGTCCGAATATTTGGAATCTTTTTCTTGGAAAAAGATGTCAAGAGCACAACCCTCTATCACACAGATTAGGGTTCTCTTGAATGATAAACCTAACAAGTATTGTATGTAATGTTTCAGCTTGCTTGCTATATATATTTCGGATTTTTGTAAATACACTTCTAACTTGTACTTGGATATTTTATGTATATGTCTTGTGAACTTGTTGGTTGTTTAGTTTATGTGATTGTTCATGATATTGATATTTCTTTCACATGATATTATCTCCTCCTAGCTTGATTATCTAATGAATGGCCTATGGCATGTATGCATGCTATGAAAATGGAATATGATGCCATCTAAGGTTTGGATTTGCATAATATGGATTTGTATATGGATTATTGATACATAACTGAATCTTGCATGAGACTAAGCTCAAGAAAATGTTTATTTATGACCACTAGATGTTTTAGCCACCCATGAGTATTCTTGTTTGTTTTTTTTTTAAATAAAACCTCCTCATTCATTCAAATATCAGTGTTTACATTGCAATAATCTCTCAGTAAACAATCTGAGATACAAACTGGTATATCTTCTATCCATATCTTTTCTAAATTTATGTGTAATGCTTCTTTAGCAAGAGTATGTGCTGCTGTATTTGTATTTCTATTTGTAAACTTCACTGACCAGTTAGGCCACTCCTTCATCTGAACCTTCAAATCTTCAATAATGCTACCAAAATAAGATAAGTCTTCAATCTGACTGTTCACTGCATTAACAACCACCTGAGCATCTCCTTCCATTATCACTTTGTTAAATCTTAGATCCTCACATAACTCCATTGCTTTCCTTAATGCCCAGCCCTCAGCTATAGCAGGTTGTTCCACAAAGCTTTTCGACTCACAACAAGCTGCCATCACCTCCCCCCTATCATTCCTGATTACCACCCCTAAACCCACCTTCCTTGATTTCACATCTAAGGCTACATCCCAATTGGCCTTAAACCAATTCACACTAGGTGGACTCCAACTTTGAACTAAACCTCCTGTATTAGCTTGCTGTCTAATTTCAGTTATCTTCAAATTTGAAGACTGATACTCTTCTAAGCTCTCTCTAGCTGCACTAATCACATATGTGTTACTTAGAAGCTTGCTTTCAAACACAGAGGTGTTCCTCCGAAGCCATAACCCTCTCAAAACTACAGCAATTTCCTTCATATCAGAAAGTGAGAGCTTCTCTGCTAGCACTTCCAGCAAACCAAGTAGATCCCCTTCTCCCACCCTCCATTTCTGAACTGATTTGACAGATCCTGACCATACATCATTTGCAGCAGGACATTGCCAAAGAACATGTAGAACTGTTTCTTCCTCTTGCAAACATATAGGGCATCTAGCATCTTCCACAATTCTCTTCGACATCAAATTTTTGCTGGTAGCTAATAGATTACTCCCTGCCTTCCAAAGGAAATTTTTTGTAATGCCAGGAATGTTCAGACCCCATATACTCTTCCAAAACTTTCCCAGGCCATTCTGTTCTGAGGGTTCTCCTTTTGAGGCTCTTGATCTAGATTCCTCCAAGTAGTAGGCAGATTTAACACTAAAAATGCCTTTCTTAGATGGTCCCCAAATCATTCTATCATCCACGTCCCTCTTACTTAAAGGGATACTGTTTATCAGATCAGCCTCTTCCTCAGAAAAGATTGATTTTATGAAACCGTCATTCCATACCTTCCTTCCCTCAATCATTAGGTCCTTAACTTTAACACAAGTATTCAGAAAAGGATTAGGAGATTGGACACTGAAAGAAGATGGTGTTGGCAACCACCTTTGACCCCATATATTAATCTTTTGGCCATCCCCCACCCTCCACCTTAGTCCTTCCTTAAGCAGGTCCAAAGAACTTCATATGCTTCTCCATATTTGAGATGGAGCTCTGCCTAACTTTGCTTCCAGCAGAGATGAACTTCTAAAATATTTTTCTTTGAAAATGGTGGCAGCCATAGAGAATGGGTTTTGAAGTATTCTCCATGCTTGCCTAGCCAGGAGTGTTGTATTAAAACTGGCCAGATTTCTAAAACCCAAACCTCCACCCTCTTTTGACTGGCTCATTCTCTCCCAACTCCTCCAGAGAATACCACTGGAATTCTTCTGACTTTTCCACCAAAATCTGGATAGCATTACATTGATCTCTTTGCACAGCCTTTTAGGCAACATGAAGACACTCATAGTATAAGAGGGAATTGCTTGTAGGACAGCTTTTATCATTACTTCCTTTCCTACCCCTGAAAGGAAGAAATTCTTCCAATTGCTAATCTTTTGCCAAATTCTTTCTTTTAAGCTTCTAAATGTGCTATACTTTGATCTACCTACCATAGTAGGTAATCATAATTGCCTTGCACAATAGCTCCACCTTCCAATAGAATCTTCCTTTTAACTTCCAAAGAAGTATTAGAACTGAAAAACACTGTTGTCGTCTCCTTATTCAGAAATTGGCCCGAGGCTTTTTCATATATGAGCAATAAATCCTGCATCTTCCTCCATTCTTCCACACAGGCTCTACCAAACAGGATGCAATCATCTGCAAAGAGCAGATGATTTACTCTTAATTCGTGCCTAACAACTGAGATACCCTTTGTGTTCCCCCTAAGATCTGAATTGTTGAGTAATGAACTCAAACCCTCTGCACACAAAATGAATAGATAAGGGGATAGCGGATCCCCTTGTCTAAGACCCCTTGAGGGCAATAACACATCTCCTGGTATGAGTTGTGCTACACATAAGCCCCACACCCTGCACACCCACTTAAAAACATATGATTTTACTTTTTTATCCTCATATTTCATATTGAATTCAATATGAAATATGAGGATAAAAAAGTAAAATCATATGTTTTTAAGTGGGTGTGCAGGGTGTGAGGCTTATGTTTAGAATTTTTCCTCCTGGTATACCATTTATTAACACAGAAAAAGAAACTGAGCTAATACACTTCAGAATTAAGTTTGTCCACTCATCACAGAACCCAAGCCTTTTCATAACAGCAATCACATAAGGCCACTCAATTCTATCGCAAGCCTTAGACATATCTAGCTTGATAGCCATACTGCCTTCTTTACCCTTCTTGCTCACCTTCATCGAATGTAAAACCTCATAAGCCACCATAACATTATCAGTTATGATCCTACCAGGAATAAAGACACTTTGATTGGCTGAAATAGTTGTTGACAACACTTCTTTGAGTCTGTTTGCTATCACTTTGGAAGCCATTTTGTAAATCACATTACATAGGCTGATAGGCCTATATTCAGTGACCAACTTAGGATCCTTAGACTTGGGAATCAAGACAATAAACGTATGGTTAACTGAAGAGAAAGGGATTTTACCATTTAGCAGATCTAAGACTGTCAAGCACACCTTATCCCCCACTGTTGCCCAATGATTTTGGTAGAAACAAGCATCAAAACCATCAAGACCTGGTGACTTCAAAGGAGCCATACTTTTGATAACAACTTCTATCTCCAACTTGCTAAAGGGTCTACTTAATCTTTCATTCATCTCACTTGTCACCCGAGGTACTATATTCTGTAGACACTTCTCCATAGCAGCTGTGTTAGGATTTGAGGTAGAGAACAACCTCTCAAAATAAGATTTGAAAGCTTCATCAACTTCCACCTGACCCCTGAAGACTCTACTTGATCATCCATCACTTGACTAATGATGTTTTTTCTTCTTCTCTGATTTGCACAAGCATGAAAAAACTTTGTATTCATATCATCCGAGGCATACCAATTCCTTTTGGCCCTTTGCTTCCACTTCAGGTCTTCCTTCTCCAACAAAATCCCAACCTCTCTTTGCACCCTTTTAATCTCTGCTGAGTTGTGCCTCCCCTCATCATCTTGTAGCTTCTTAAGGTATTCTGTTTTCTCTTTAATAACTTTCACCCTGTTAACTTTGTTCTGGTTATTCCACATCCCAAGAGCCTTGCTGCAATTAACCAACAGATTCATGAAATTCATAGACTGCTCACCCCTCTCCTCTCTTCTATCCCACTCTCTTCTAATGACTCCTTCACAATCTTCATCTTTGGCCCAACCAGCTTCATATCTAAATACTTTCTTGCCTCTCCAGATATTTCTACCTTTCTTACTCGAAGACAAAAGCAAAGGCCTATGATCTGAACATCTTCCTGCTAAGACCTCCACCCAGTAATCTTTATGCAGATGTGCCCAACTTGGATTGGCCACTGCCCTATCCAACCTTTCTTTTGTAAAGGTGTCATCCTCATGTTTATTACTCCATGTGAACTTGTTCCCTCTCCATCCAAGATCAGAAAGATTCCCTTTATCCAAAGCTGACCTAAATCTCTCTATCAGTTTTTCCTGTCTTGGATTTCCCCCCACCTTCTCATCATTGGTTGCAATTTCATTAAAGTCCCCAATTACACACCACCCTTGGTTCGCCTTAGCCTTTAAGGACTCAAAAAAATCCTAGGCTTCGGCTCTTTCAATAGTTTCTGGCTACCCATAATAACATGTGAGAATCCAACTATCCTTATCTTCTTCCTCAACAATCTTCACATTTATATGCCTTTGTGTGTAGTTAATGACTTCAACTTTAACCACATTGTTCCATAATAAAGCTAAACCCCCCCTTCTCCCTGCTGACTCCACAACAAAACACCCTTCACATTTTCATTTTTTCTTCAAATAATCAAATCTTTCTGCTCTTAGTTTAGTCTCCATCAAAAAGACTAAATCGGGTCCCTTATCCTCCACCATGTGGTAAAGGTCCTGAACTGTCCGAGGATTCCCAAGCCCTCGGCAGTTCCAACTTAGGATTTTCATTGGGATTGACAGGGCTGTTGAACAGCCTCTGCCAACTCTTGGTGAAGTTCCATCCCTCTTCCTTCAAGATCTAATATGCCTTTCTTATGCTTCCCACTCTCCCCTTCTCCTACTTCTACCTCATCTTTTGATCTTTTTCTAGTTAAACAAACATCCTTTTTAACAACTACCTGTTTCTTCTCTCGAGCTTTCCTCTTCCACCCTCCTCTTGTCAATGGTTTCCCAGGAAACAGTTCTGGTCCACCCCCAACCCCCACAACTTTAAGCTCCCTGCTCCTTTTCCCCCTCTACCACCTGTGTGTCTTTTACAGCTTCCACCTCTTCTCCTACACTACCCTCTCCCCCAATTCCTACAACTTTATCCTCTTCTCCCATCCCAGGTAACAAATCCCCACTGACGTCCTCCCCCTATCTTTTTTATATCCCTTCCCAAACCCCTCATCTCCCACATTTGAATGAGCACTACTTTCCCCCCTCCTTCTGTCCTGCAAACCTTCTCTATCCTTCACTCTAGAACCAGATTTAGCCTCAGCCCTCAGCCACGACCCATATTGCTCCTTTTGTTCCCCTTCCCCTCCACATCCTAATTTACCATGAACCATACATCCACAAGCAAGACAGATTCTAGGCAATTTTTCATACTTTAAAGGAATCCACATTTTTTCTCCTTTAACATTAATAAATCTACCTCGAGCCAAAGGTTTGTGGATATCTAACCTGATATGGACTCTCAGGAATCTTCCCCATCCACTGCCATCTGAGTTCACATCCATTTCCTCCACCTCGCCAATAGTCTTCCTTATCTTCTTCCCATGGTCCTCATTCATACAGCCAAGAGGCATATCATGCATTTGGACCCAGAAGCTCTCTTGCTCAAACTTCAAACTCTGTGGTGGTGTAAATTCCTCGAACATCTTCAGTACAAGTAGGTGCGAATCAAATAACCACGGTCTCCCACTCCATACTCTTTGCTTATCTGCATGGTTTGCAAAAGTAAGGGTGAACAAGTTATTCCCCACCTCAGTGAACTTTGCTGGCTTGCTGATTCTCCAAACTTTCATCATTGTTGATTCTACAACTTCCTTCCTAATACTTCGCTCCATACAGATTTTACCAACCAAACTACACTCCCCTTTATATTGGATTTCCTCTGTACCCGATTCATCAATGGCTATTTCTATCCCTTCCTCCTCCGTCAAACAGAGTCTCTCCCATTTCTCCTCTACCTCATTCATTTTTCCACCCTACTCCTCCGATACAATTCTGCCAGAGCCTCTGATATTTTCCGTTCTACCACCCCGTTTCTAGTTACCGGTGCTATCCCCGTACCTTTCCTCCTGCTACAGCCACCGTGAACACTGTACTATCTGTTACAACCCAGCTACGTACCGCCTGCCTCCCACTACATAAACCGTTAGGAACTCTAAGTGGTCCCCCCTTAGCTTCACCTCATACTCCCTCTCGAGAATAGAGAGAAGCTTGTATAATGCATTAGAAGATTCTAAGTTCATGAAATGTTGATTGGAATGATTGTTTTCAAGCTTAAAGAGCATTGGCTATTGCCATATATGAAGTACGATTATTTTGTGGTTAAAGGTTGATGAGCTAAGAATGATTATTGGATATGCTAGTGTTTGTATGTTTCGGCCCTTACATGGAAAGTATTGAATGTTTGTCTTTTGGTTGATGTTCAATGCCTTATAATTGTTATAAAAGAACATGTTCGCATGTTCTAATATTCTCAAGCCGTAACGCAAAATGTATTGGAATTGCATGTTTAAATGTCATATGATCATGATGAAGCACTCAGCATTGCATGTGTCTCATGAAAGTCTAAGTTTCATTGTCATGTCACATGCATTAGGATTGTGAAAATTCTTTGAAAGAAAAGAGTATTTTTAAAAGTTTTTATCACGACCCCAAAGGTTAGGACGGGGGAATGTCCTAGTGGAACTCCTCTGTCCACTCAGGAGTGCTTAAAATGGAGTGGTAACCCCTGGGTCGACGAAGTATGGTCGACGGATCTCGACAGGTTCCTAAAAGAAAATGATACCAGAGCAGGATTGCACCTAAAGCTAGTGGGTACACTACGGTGAAGGCAAAGCGAGCTGTCGTAACATGAAAGTTTAAAGTAAGACATAGTCGTATTGGTCAAAGTGGTCAATGGTTGATGCGGTAACTAGCGGGGAACACACAGTGCATAGGGGAACTGTGAGGCATCCATTCATAAGATAAGAAAGGCCTCAAGCTCAAAATATGTTATATGATAAAGAATTGAGCTCACAAATATGTTTAATGAACAAATATGAAATGGAGAAAGAATGTTTATGAAATCAAAGTTATGAAAGTCATGTTTTACGCAATGTTTTTTTTTTTTGAAAAGTCAAGTGCATAAGTAAAGTTCATGTCCATGCATTCATTGCTAAGTTTGCTTCCATATGCTTATTATATCTATTGTACGTTATTTGTTTACTTACTGAGATTGCTTGAAATCTCACTTTTATATTTACCCACTATCATTCCCCTATTTAGAATGATAGAAGTTGTGCCAGGTACGCAAGATCATTATTATGGACGGGATTTGTGAGATAATTGAGTATGAGGTCACAGTGGAGGCTCGTTGTTAATTCTCCTTAGAAATGCAGAAGGTTTCGGCTTAGTGACTCAAGAAGATTGTGGCAAATCTCAACGAGTCTAATGTTGGTGTTTCATCCTTGGATCCTCAAAGGATGTTAAAGTTTAAGCATGACATGAAGTTCATGTCGAGTTATCTGGAACAAGCCAAGAACTTCACTTTAGAGGCTAAAGAAGTCGCCACAGAGTTGGGTGTGCATATAGACCCTCACATGTCTAGGGAAGTGTTTTTGAGTTTGCTTGAGGATGAGACCTTGGTTCTGACCCATTCCACTTTTGGGAAATGACTCTTTGTTTAAGTTGGATATTTTGGGTCCCGTGTTTTGGGAGTCCCTTTTGAAAACTTAAATACTTTTGATGACTCTTATGGAATATGAAATGGGATTTTATGTTCTTCGGTACCATGACTATTTTTCCAATATTTGACTTAAGTTGACTTTTTGCTGCGATAGACTACATACTACTTGTTATCATTAGGTGTATTGCATCTTATCTATTATGAACGAGGAGTAGATAACCTTGTATTGCATATCTCGGCGTTTCAGTTTCTGTCAAATCTCAAGCTAGGGCTGGGGGCGCCACACCCAATCTCTGACTTCAAAATCTAAATTCCTTCTTTTCCTATCGACGTAGTTCTTCTGTTGACTCTGCACCGTATTTATCCTTTCTATAATCATTAGGACTTCATCATTTGTCTCCTGCAAAACTTCCGGCTTGCACTTTCAGCCATACAAAGCTTCATAGGGTGCCATCTGAATGGTGGCCTGGAAGCTGTTGTTGTAAGCGAACGCTACCAAAGGTAGCTACTTCTTTCAATTTCCTTCATTCACTAAGACACAGGCCCTAAGAATGTCTCTTAGAGTCTGAATCGTACTCTTGATCTATCCATCTATTTGAGGATGGTAGGCACTGCTGAATTTCAGACTGGTTCCCATCAAACTCTGCAAACTCTACCAAAATCGAGACGTGAATCGAGGGTCTCTATCTGACACGAACGTCCCAGGTACTTTGTGTAGTTTGATGATCTCTGACATGTAAATCCTTGTCAATCTTTCCAGAGAATCTGTATTCAAAAAGGGTATTAGCCAAGTCTTTATTCGTATTTTAGTTATCAAGCTATGTATGGTTGTTGGGCCATGCAAGATGGTAGAGGATACTTAGGAAACTTTGGACCTAATGCATCAGGCATCTAAGCCCACAAGAGAGACCCAAAAGGCCCATAGATTTCGTCCATCACTTAGGTTTAGGGTTTTGGAAACCCTAGTGGACCTTAGGGCACACACCTAACTCATCACCTTAGTGCCACATGACATTCCACTTGTGTCCTACACTAGGTGCAATGAACCTAGACGTGATATGGAGAAAAGGGGGGGGGGGGGGGTGAGAAACTTTAGGGTTTCGATAACCCAAAAGCTCCACATACCTATAAGGAGTTGCTCACCTAACTTCTACCACTTGTCACTCATGCAGAAGACTTTTGCTTGGAGGAAACCACCTAACTTGACACTTGTCACCAACGTAGAAGGCTTCTAGAGGAAGGAAAATGATGAGATGCATGGGGAAGACCAAGGATCACTCGGCCAACGCACCCCTCACCAAACCACTCATGTTTGCATGCCAGTTGTCAAGACCGTGTAAGTTCCAAGAAGATATCATAGGGAAGTGGGGCCTAGGGGAGTTCAAAGGGCTAAGACATGACCCACTAAGGAGATAGGGTTTCGATTTCAAGAGAGTGTCACACCTATCAAAGAGTTTCAACTACTTTTTGCCAAGTGTCACTCATGCATGGCTTTCTAAAAGATTGAAATGATTGGAAAGTGGAAGCGTTGCATGGGATGGGGTGAAATACTAGTCCCTAAGTTTCGGCCAACACACTCACTCCCTCACACATGCCGCTTTTCACTCACTTGGAAACCCTAGAGGGAGAACCATGGGGAAAAGGAAAGGTTTCTTGGGAGATAGCACACAAACGCTTCTTAAGGATTCTAGAAGAATCTTGATGGGAAATGGAGGTAAGAGTAAGAGAGGGTCACTAGGGCAAGGAGCCTTGTACATGCCACCTAACCAGCTAGGGAATCAACCACACGCCACCCTAGATCTAGGAAGAAGAAAGGATTGTCTTGAGAAGAGGAAGGATTTTCTTGAGAAGAGGAATGGATTTTTGACCAACACACCCACCCACACTCCTCACTTGCCAAATGGCAAGCATGCATACGTGTAGTTGCCCAAGGATGATTTAGAGTTGAGTTTTTGACCTTTTTGCCATCAAGTACAATGAACCTAGAAGCATGGATAAGGGTATATGTGGAAATTAGGGTTTTGGATGGGAGAGCTTCATGCCACTTGTCCAAAGGACTTTTGGTTTCCCTAGACAACTCCATCATGAGGAAGATGAAGATAATATTTGGCCAAGGTGCCAAGTGGCACCCATGCACAATGACTTTGGCTTTCCAAAGAAAGAGGAGGCACCTATAAGAAGGGAGAGGCCGAAAGTGAAGAGTCATTTTGTCGCTTTTCAAATTTTCTCTCTCTTGTGTCACACGGCTACACCATCATCACACAAGTCTCTTACTTTCCACTATTTTCTCTCCACACATACCTACCTTCTTCCTCCAACCACCATTTCAAGCACCCCAAGGAGTACCAACGCCATCTAAGGGAGAAGAGTACACAAGGTAAGGACCATTCACTTGTCTCTTACACCCACACACACACGGCTAAAGAGGAACAAGAATGTTGTTTCAGATTCATGAATTCTTTCACATATATACGTGCACACACACACCCTCGGGAAGGCTAGGGTTTCTCCTCAAGAGGGGGAGAGAGGCCGGAGCCACCATTTGCATTACACAAGCGAATATGAGACTTTGGAAAGGAACAAGAGCCACGACCACCATTCTTAGTTAAGCTAGGGTTTCTTTCTTCATGAAGCTTCGGATTTAAGAGTGAAGTCTGAATACTAAGGAGCTTTTCTTACCGTGGGAATGGATTTCATGAGCCATATACATGATACACACTCACAAATGAGATTAGGGTTTTCGTATGTCCATGTCTAATGATTTTCAATATGCATTTTCAGCTTGCTATTTGTAATCGGTTGATTTTTGTAAGTAGACCTTCAACCTACTCTTGGATAATATGTGTATATGACGTGTGAACTTGCATTTGCTTGATATTTGATTGGATGAAATCTCTTATCATGTTATATACTGAATTTTACCTAAATATGTGTTGCCATATTGATCGTTGGTTGAATGAAGCCTCTTGTAATACCATGCCTTGTATTTGGATCTATATGATTATGTTACCATGTTGCTCGATAATGTTATACCGAACATGTTAGATGTTATAAGTCCATGTTACTTTTGTAAAATCATGCTTTCAAGTACTATATGTTTCAGCGAAGCATAGTGAAAGATGTTGTGAATCTATTTTACCCTTTGTTAATCGTTGAATGCCTTTGTTCATATGTGTAAATCAAGTATTCGCATGTTCTAATATTTTCAAGCCATAATGCAGGATGTATATTGTTTGTATGAATGTATGAATCTCAGCATACATGATTTACATGATCCATGAAAGGAACAAAGCATCATAAGTCCATGTCACATGCATTGGGTTTGTGCACTGTTTTCAAGAAACGAGTTAATAAACATTTTGTCACGACCCCAAATGCTAGGATGGGAGAATGCCCGAGTGGAACTCATCTGTCCACTCTAGAGAATTTAAAATAGAGTGGTAGCCCTTAGGTCGACGAACCTCGAATGGATCCTTGTGGAAAGGATACCAAAGCGGAGTTGTACCTAAAGCTAGTGGGTGTCATACAGTGAAGGCGAAATATGTGAACTGCCGTAATAAGTATGTTAAAGAATATGACGTAATTACCACGGTCAAGTGGGTCGTTGGATGATGCGGTAACCAACGGGGAACATACGGTGCATAGGGGAGCTGTGAGGTATCCAACCATATATTATAAGAAATGAATAAGGCAGTGAACTTCAAAACATGATATGTCAATGACCATGAACTTGAGCTCAAATGATATGTTATATGTTTAAGAACCAAAGATGAAAAGATGGAAAAGACGTTTTCTTGAAAAGGTTAAAAAGCCTATGTTATATGTTATTTTGAAAAAGTCAATGTTGCATAAGTCAAGTTTTATGTCAAAGTACATGTCCATGCATTCATTATGGTTTGCCCTTGTGATAACCCGGAACTTAGCTAGATTTCATCCGTAATTATTTTTATTGTCTTGGTATTATTTTTGGGCCACGAGATTAGGTCTAATTGGATAGAAGTCTTGGACTTGTAGTTAGCATCCAAAGCCCAAGAGAAAAGGCCACTCAAACCCCTAGAATTCGTCCAACTAAGTGGGCTTGAGCCCAGAAATCCTAAAAGAAACATAGGGACACACCTAAGCCATAAGGCTTGTGCCAATTGTCACACATATGAGGCCCATGAATCTGGACGTCTAAGTGGGCTAGGGGGGAGAGAGAAAAGTGTTTGGGAAGCCAAGGGTGGCATGCACGCCAACTCTAGTGACAAGCCCTTCGGTTTGCCACTTGTCCTTCATGCAAGATGGTTTCTAGAAGAAATGGATGATGAGATGACCTAGAGAAGGCCAAAAGCCACTCGGCCAACCCGCCCACATGCACAACCCATGCCATGTGGCAATTGCTTGTAGTTCCAAGAAGCTCTCCATGAGAAGTGGCGCCTAGGGAAGACAAAAAGGGATCCTTTTCAAGAAATGGTATAGGGAAGCCAAAGGGACAAAGGGGATTTTTGGATTCCCCTCACCCACACGCCCACTCAAGTGTTTTTTTATCATTCACCACTTGTCAACCATGAACTGATAGAGGAGAATTTCTAGAAAGAAGAGAAAGGGACTTGTGAGCACAATGACGACCCTAACACTAGATTTTCGGCCACTACACTCAAGGGTACACACTCATGTGCCACTTGTCACTTTAGGGTTACATAAGAAAGCTTTGGGTATTCGGAAAGGCCACCTAGGGAAGGAGCACTAGAAGATGAACAATCTTCATGGGTAAATGGGAGGAAGTGGATGGCAAGGGCACACACACACGCCTATGCCATGTCACATACACTTGTGGTCATTTTACTCTTTTGCCCTAAGGTACATTGCACCTAAACTAGAAAAAAGGGGGTTTAGAAGACCAAGAGGTTGAAGTATTTCCCACAACACGTGACAAACTCTAGAAACCTTACACACACTCACTCACACGGATTAGGGTTCAAAACCCTTATTCTAACAAGTTGTACTTCCATTTATAGCTTGCTAGTGCTTTCTTGAAGGATTTTTGTAAGTAAACACTCAACTTTAGTTTGGTTAACATGAGTATATATTTGTGTAAATCTTTCTTTGTTATTGTTACATTTGATTGTTAATCCATGTTTTACTTGGTTGGATATGTTGTTTCGACTTTGTATGAGATTATGAAAGATGTTCTATGATGCAGATCTATGTTGAAAATGCCATGATTTACATGCACATGTTTCAGTTTTGCTTGTGGTTATGTTTATGTTTCACGTGTCATGAAGATTCGGTTATTGTCTGGTTTAGTGCTTCGGATTTATGTAATGTTGCCATGATTTCATGTTTGATTCACCATTGCCATGACTTTTATCTATTATGATTCAAGTTTGGAACATGTTAAAGTGAAATTTCTCCATGTTACATGCCTTTGATGTCTCGGCCAAGTCATGTTCGTCTATGTTCATGAAGTTGTTTTGATATTTCATATATCCTATGTTATCATGTCATGATTTATTTTTTTTTTGAAGAGTTAAGGCCACATGTTCAATAGTGACCCCTCCCCAATTTTATTAATAAGAAATCCTCACTTATGGCGAAGGAATATCATATAAACAAAAAACTCATTGCTTATCAAAAGTACCTAACAATGCTAAGAATTTACATTAAAGGCCTATGAATACAACTATGTACTTCAACTACTGGAATCTGACACCTCTGTAAAATATCAACATGGGCACAAATGAGTCTTTTCTTCCTCTTCATTTTAATAGATATGTTCCTGAACCAGAAAAGAATATGCTCCCAACAAGCTTGAATCGACGTATCTTTATCCTCCATGCGCAACATAAATCGGCGAATCCACAGAAACCATACGATGAAAACCGGCGTGGTGCGCCTTAGATGTTCTAGTTGGGATGACTGTTTACCTTTAGAAACCCATGTCCACAACCAATCCCTCCAATTTTGTTGCTGCTAGTACTCGACCTTAAGCATATCTGATGCCTTCCTCCACAGCTTCAGTGCAAACTCCCCTTCTCTCAATACATGGTCCATTGTTTCAGTCTTAGGTTGCTCACAACATACACATGAAGAGCATAAGGAGATGCCCATGTGCTGAACATTTGTGTCCACACTCAACACCCTTTGTAAACCTTTCCAGCATACAAAAGAAACTCTAAAAGGAATGACAGGATCCCAAACAAACTTTGCCCACCTGACTTCCTCATACTTGGATCGGCACAACTCCCACCTGGATTTCACAGTGACATTAGTTCCCTTCAACGGCTTCCAAGACACCTTGTCATCCATCTCTATCCTACCCAGCTTAACCTTCAAGCTAATGTGCCGAGCCTTATCTCTTCCTATCATCGCCATGAGTACATCTTCTTTCCACTTTGTTCCATAAAGCACCTCCCGCAGTACCAATTTAGGTTGATGTATAGTACTTGTCTGTTTGCCTAGGACGCCAAGGCCAGACCAGTTTTCCCACCAGAAATGGATTTGTGCTTCATTAATCTGCCAACTTGATTGCTCTATGATAATCGAAAAAATGATGAGATTGACTTCTATACAGGTGAGGCGTTCCACTGAACCATTCCTTGAAAAGGATGATGTTTTTTAAAGTATTTTTCTCTATAAATTTCTCCCATATGGAATTACCAAATAAAACACTCCAAGCTAGCTTCACTCGGACGGCCTTCTGAACCACCCATAAATTACGAATGCCTAACCCAACCTCTTGAACCGGTTTAGCAACCTTTTGCCAAGACACCCAATGCTTTTTACGATGCTCTTATGTGCCTCCCCATAAAAAACCAGTGAAAATGGAGTTAAGCTTCCTAATGACCATCTTCGGAACATCCATCACTGACATAAGATGAATAGGTAAGCTAGAGAGCACATGTCGAAGCATGACAATGAATCCCCCAGCCGATAGAAGAATTCTTTCCCAGCCATCTAGCTTTGCTCGTACTTTATTTAACAAATCCTCAAAACAGCGGACTCCAATCACAGAAGGGGCTATAGGAATGCCCATATATTTACAAGGAAATTTTCCAAGACCATATCCGGTAATCCTTTGTAGCTTTTTTTTCCTTGCATACGAAATACGCTTAGAAAAATAAATGGTCGACTTATCCGTGTTCACCTTTTGTCCCGACCATTTTGAATAACTTCCATGAGCCCTTTCACTGATTTTTTATCCCCATTTAGGAAGAGAACAACATCATCAACATAAAGTAAATGGGATACCTGTGTACTCACTCTAGGAATTGAAAGAGGTTTCATTTTCCGAAGATCCACTGCCTGCTTAGCCATCCTTGTGAACACTTCCTCAGCTAGAATGACCAAGTATGGTGAGAGGAGATCCCCCTGCCTAACCCCTCTAGAAGATTGAAAATACCCTCGATATGTTCCATTAAGCATCACAGAGAAACTACAATTTTGAACACAATTTTTAAGAAGGGAATTAAACTTATCTGAAAAACCATAAGCAAGTAAGGCCTCCCATAGAAAACTCCACTCCAACCTATCATATGCGTTCATCATATCCAGCTTCAGCATAATATTTCCTCCCCTAGTCTTTCTGTTTAGGCTACGCAATAATTCCTGAGCCAACAAAGCATTCTAAAAAATGCTACATCCCTTAACAAACGCACCTTACTCTTCTGAAATAATACTAGATAATAAAGGCTGAATTCTTCCAACTAAAATTTTTGAGAAGCACTTATAAATAATCGAACATAAACTAATTGGGCGAAAATTAACAAAGCTATCTGGCTGGTTTGTTTTAGGGATAAGGACCAAGAAAGTGGAAGTATAATATGGACCCAATGGAATGCCTGAAATAAATGTCGTGGCTGCTTTGAGCACATCCGTCCCAACAATGTCCCATCAGGAAATAAAAAAACTAGCCCCAAATCTGTCAAGCCCCAAACTACTATCCTCCGGAATTGACTTCATAGCTGCTAACGTTTCCTCCATAGAAGGTGTCTTGACCATATCAAAATTATCCTCCTCCGATACAATCGGTTGAACCAACTTACATATGTCATCTTGTGCACTGTTATGCCCCTCAGATTGCAAGAGCTTCTAGAACAATTCCACTGCACCATCATGCACGACAATCGGGGTTTGAAGCACCTGGCCATCCTGCAACTCCAAAGGCTCAACCCACGCCTTCCGTCTATGCTCTCTTGATATACCATGAAAGAATTTGGTGTTCGCATCTCCTTCTCTTATCCATTTCACTTTAGCCTTTTGAGCCATGAAAATCTCTTCTCTATGAAGCCAATCATGCAACCCCTTCTGAGCTTCCTGTAACAGTTTATCATCCTCTGTTTCACCCGACTCAAGCACCTTCCCTATAACCTAAATTTTGATCATCTGTTGTTAAGGACAATACCATCACCCCATCCTGCCTCACGTACATGATCGCTTATTCAATTTCCTTTTCCTCCGTTTGCTGATCTTGCACTTGGTTCGTTTTATGCACTGATTTCCACACATGTTTATGTCTCTTAGATCCCTTCAATTTCGCTTTATCCTGAGGCATACTCCTTTTCTGATTTCCTGCATGTAACTTTTCCCTTCTACACATTATTTGAATGACCTTGTAGGCGATACGTCGAGCAATATGCCGGTAAAGTTTCGAAGACAACTTCTTGAAAATGGCTTCCCGTTTTATTAGGAGGACCAATCCAAAAGTAGCTCCTATGATCTTTAGAAACGTCCATCTCCACACACATTCTTGCACCCTCTGGCCTTTAAACGCAGGTTGTTGCATTATCTCTTTTTAGATATCTCCCATAAGGCCCTGCAAAAATCTTCAGCGTAGACTCATGGAAAAAATGCAGCTGTAAGCCTGGTAAAAATATCCACATCGGAGCTAACGTTGATTCCTCATATTCATTGAATGAAGGAGTCCAATGGAAGATTTTATATGCGACGTTTGCAATATCCATCACTTCCTTGGACATAGCTGTGACAAAATCTGCTTCATTAGTCTGCCGAATCAAAACTTTGCGAGCCCTCCTCATGGCACCAACAATCGGCATAGAGGTTACTCCCTAGTGATTTTTAATGTATCCCCGAATGATATCCAGAGAAGGGCGACGTCGCTGGAATGATAACACTATTGAGAACCGAAACGAAGCCGTCGTTCGAGTGATCTCTTCTTTGTTGAAAATGACTCCCCGTCAATCAGTTTTGCCTCTCGCATGGGAACCACTACCTCTGGCATAGGTAATGGATGAGATGAAACAATGTTAGCAAGCGTCCTCGCCGTGACAGGCAAGGACCCAGAAGCCGCCATCATGGCTGCCAATAAAACACTAGCCCTAGCAAAACAACAAAAAACCTAGAGAGAAAAGAGTCATAGAAAAAATATTTGTGATGTCATTCTTTTTTATCATGTCATGATTTGAATATGTTACGCTTGATAATTTCATGCATGGCATCTCATGTGTCACATGTCAAGTGTAAGAAGGAACATGTCTTAAGTTTCATGTCATATGCATTTGGATAAATGGTCATTTTAAAAGAAAAAGAAAAGTGTCAAAGAAAATGTTTTATCATGACCCCAAATGTTAGAACTGGAGAATATCTTGGTGGAACTACTATGTCCACTCTGGAGTGCTTAAGAAAATAGTGGTAACCCCTGGGTTGAAAAAGAACCGTCGGCATGCCTCGAATGAATCTTTTTGGAAATGATGTCAGAGCGAGGTAGCGCCTAACGCTAGTGGGTGCCATGACTAAGGCTAATAACTCAATGAAGTACTGTTATGTTATAATGAATATGAATAAGACATATTCACTGTGATGCCCTAGATTTTCGCTAAGATTCCATTCATAATTCTTGTGGATATTATTTATGTATTTATTTATTTATTTGGGTTATTGGCTAAGTGTTGGAAGAATTCTTTAGGCCACTTTCTATTTTTGTTGGATTGGATCTTGGAGTTCTAAGTTAAAAAGCCCACAAGAGAAAAATAAAGAAAAGGCCCATAGGAATTCGGCCCATTAAGGACTTTGGCTTTGAAAGGCTCAAGTTTACCCTCTAGGCAAGGAAATGGCGCCACTTGGCTTCAAGAAGGAGTTTTTGGTCATTTTAGGAAAATCACTTCTCATTTGAAACTTTGGGAAAAGACAAGGATGACACTTGTCAAGCATGCATTGGATTTTTAGAAGAAAAAGTGGAAGAAGCAAGGTAGGATTTGGCTTTCTAGAAGAATTGGCCAAGTGTCATGCATGCAAATGAAAGGTGAAGAGTCTTGTCTTGGGAAAGGGTAAAATCTTGCATAGGGAAGTGGAACCAAGGGAAGAAACACCTAGGTTAGCACATTGGTGCCACCTGGCAAACATGCTTGAAGGTTTCTAGAAGAAGCTAAGGAGATGGAGGAGGATGTAGGGTTCGGTACACACCTAGGGCACACGCCCTTTTCACCTACCCACATGCCACATGTCTCACATGCACACCTCACATCTAGCTACATTGAACCTGTATGTAAAAGTGGATGAGAAAAAGGAAGAGACATGGTTTCAGGAACCCCAATGGACTACACAAGTACCAACAAGATTTTTGTGAGTTCCAAGGAGTTGTGCACGCTCACCCAAGTTATTTTCTGACATTTTGTCATTTGTCATTCATGCATTAGTAGGGGAAAAGGTTCTAGAAGGAAGTGGAAGAGAAAATAGATGAAAATTACCCTTGTACGCCTAGGGTTTCGGCCACCACATTGTCCACATGTCATGTTTTGAGTTCTTGAGAAGCATAAGGAAGTGGGAGAGCCACCTAGGGAACAAGCTTTTTACTTAGGGAGAAGTAAGGGACATGCATGAGAAAAAGGAAAAGACACATGGGAAAATGAAGGACGCATGAGGAACACGCACCCACATCCTACATGCATTTTGGCACTTGGAAAGCATGCACAAGTCTACAAGGTTCAAGCCTATGGTTAGGATTGATCAAATGTCAATGTTGCCCTAAAGATTCATTGAATCTGGACCATATGGGGGAGTATACCCAAGGAGCCTCTTAGGATTTCAAATTTTGACAAGATGCCATGCCACTTGTCACTCATGCGAATGATCTTTTAGATTTCCCAAGGAGGGGCAAAGGAGGGGTTTTGACACATGGCGTCCATGCAAGGATATTCTTAGATTTCTAGGAAAGTGAAAAGGATTTCGAGTTTCCAAGGAGCCACGCCACTTGGCAAGATTATTCTTTTCAATAATACTTTTGTGTTTCCTATAGCCTAGCAAAAAGTGCCACTTGTCCTACATGCATTAGAGAAGGCGCCACTTGTTCTACATGCATCAGAGAAGGCGCCACTTGTTCTACATGCATCAGAAAAGGCACCACTTGTCCTTCATGCAATGGGTCACTAGCAACCAATGGGATTTTGTTGGAGAACTCTATATAAAGGGAGAGGAGCACACCCCCATGGGTTTTCTCTCTTGCCATTCTCGGATTTTACATGCTCTTACACTTTCTCTCTATATATAGAGATTTCCTCCACTTTCTCACACTTTCCTTCATACCAAACAAGAGATGCTTGTTTCAAGAGAGGGATTTCGGTGTTTACAAGGAGGAACCACAGTAAGAACTCAGTTTCCTTTTGTTTCTACACACACATATCACATATTCAACTCAAGATGAGATTTGAATCTCAAGGGAGTTCGAATATGGTGAAACACACACAATTTCCACACTTGCTCATGGGAAACGAATTAGGGTTTTCTAGAAGTGTAGAAAACTGAAAGTTTGGGTTTTCTAGAAGTGTAGAAAACCGAACGTTTGAAGGAACAAGTCCTCTACACATTTGGCCACACATGTATTTTCACACTTATTCAAGATTAGTCGAAGATACAAGGAAGTTGAAGGGTTTCTTGATTCAAAACCCTAGAAGCCGATTGGTTTGGGACTTCTTAAGCCTTAGTGATAACCCTAAAAACCCTCAAACACTCAAGAATACGGATTAGGATTTTGGAACCCTTATTCTAACAAGTTATATTTCGATTTACAGCTTGCTATTTGTTTCATTTCGTGGCTTTTTGTAAGTATACACTCAACTTACTCTTGGTTAATCTTTGTATATGATTGTGTAAATCCTTCTATGATTTTGATTGCTTTGCTTGTTATCTCTTAGTTGTTTCTTTGAATATGCTAATATGATCTTGAGTAACTCTAAGGAAGGAAATATATGTTTCAGATTTGTGATGAAAATGTCATGAAATGTTCCTTTAAGTTTCGGCTTTCACTTGATTAAGGTTGATGGTTTATGTAATATGAAGTTTCGGTTTGAATATGCTTGACAGTTTCGGACTTAGTCACAAATCTATGATTTCACGTTTTGTTACACTATGTCTTGAATTCTATATTATATGCTTGAAGTTTGGAATATGTTTATGTGCCTATGAGTTTCGGCCTAAGCAAGTTTTTATGGTTCTATGTACATGTTTTGATATCTATCATGGTTTATGTGATCATGCTATAAAATGAATATGTTATGCTTGGTTGTTTCATGCACGGCATTTCATATGTCATATGTCAAGTATAAGTAAGCATGTTTAAGTGATATGAACCCGCGGGAGTGGAATTCTTTGAACCCACAATCAATTTGAAAACTCCCCAAGAAAGCCAAAATCAAGTCAAGAATGGAAAATCTAGACCCGATGAGAACTCGTTTCAAGAACCTAGATTATATTAAAATCTAGACCCGTTGAAGAACCCGTCTCAAGAACCTAGATTATAAGGAGGAACACCACAAAGTTTGTGATTTACCTTTGATAAGTTCAAGAGTTCAATCAAGAACAAGAGGAGTAAACTTAACTCACAAATAGAATTCAATATTGTCTAACCCTTCAAATGAGGCTACAAAGTGTTTTTAAACCCAAACCTAATCAAAACCCTAGCCAAAATAAAGCCTCTTTTACCCAAAATGACCCTTTATAAACAGCCGGCTACAGTATGCACGACTACAGTAATGCTACAGTAAATGCATGAAACCCTAGTTCCTAAAATGTAACTTTCCAAATAAGCCCTTGGCCAAAATATAAGGCCTTCTCAAAAATACTTAGTTCTTAAGAAATAAGACATGTGGGCCAAGCATCTTCAAGCCCACTTATTCTAAACTAAAAAAATAAATCATTTAATCAAATTGGAAGCCTCCAATAACAATAGGCCATATCTCTAAGTCATGTCTTCCACTGCTTGAATCAAATGGATCAAAACTAGTTCTCCTTCTTTCAAGCCCATCTTGAGTGTTGGGCTATTCCTGGCTTCATCCCAAGTAGATTGCACCAAGTGGATTGCACCAATCCTTGCATTGCTTCCTTGATCTTCTTGGCCCTTGATCTTGTAATTGGCCAATCTGAAACTTGCAAAAGATCTTTAAGAGTAGGTCCACCTTGGTTCCCATCATTCCCCCTCTCCTCAAAATGATTCGACCACGAATCTTCACCTACATCAAAAGGATAAAGATCAGAAACATTGAAAGTATCAGAAATATTATACTCACCTAGAAGATCCACTTTATATGCATTGTCATTAATTTTCTCAAGAATTTGGAAAGGTCCATCTCCTCGAGGATGCAACTTAGTCCTTCTATGGGCTGGGAATCTTTCTTTGCGCATGTGAACCCAAACCCAGTCTCCTGGTTCAAAGATGACACGCCTTCGCCCTTTATTGGATTGGGAAGCAACCATTTCATTCTTTTGGACAATTTGAAGTCGTACCCTCTCATGAAGTGACTTCACCAACTCCGCCTTCTTTTGTCCATCCAAACTACTCCTGCCATCAACAAGTAAAGACATCAAATCCAAAGGAGTAAGTCGATTAAATCCATAAACAATTTCAAAAGGAGAGTATGAAGTAGTAGTATGCATCGTTCTATTATATGCAAACTCTATAAATGACAAACAATCCTCCCAAGTTTTTAAATTCTTATGAACAACAGTGCGTAAAAGCTGAGTTAAAGTCCTATTAACTACTTCAGTCTGACAATCTGTCTGCGGATGACAAGTAGTGGAAAATAAGAGCTTAGTACCCAATTTCCCCCACAACACCTTCCAAAAGTAGCTAAGGAATTTAACATCCCTATCAGAAACAATACTCCTAGGTACACCATGGAGTCGCACTATCTCCCGAAAAAACAAGTCAGCTATGTTTGTGGCATCACATGTTTTATGGCATGGAATGATGTGCAATCTTTGATATGAACCCGTGGGAATGAATTCCCTTGAACCCACAATCAATTTGAAAACTCCCCAAGAAAGCCAAAATCAAGTCAATGGATGGAGAACCTGGACCCGATGAGAACTCGTTTCAAGAACCTAGATTATATTAAAATCTAGACCCGTTGAAGAACCCGTCTCAAGAACCCAGATTACAAAGGAGGAATGCCACAAAGGTTGTGATTTACCTTTGATAAGTTCAAAAGTTCAATTAATAACAAGAGGAGATAAACTCAACTCACAATGAATAAATTCATCAAATTTCATAAACTTCATGAACTGAATAGAATGAGGCTACATAGAGTATTTAAAGCAAAACCTAATGAAACCCTAGCCAAAATAAACCCCCACCTTCCAAAAGTGCCCCTGGATGAACAGTGTCGCGGCTACAGTGCCGCGCTACAGTAACTCTCGGCTACAGTAACCCTAACCCTAGTTCAATAAAATAATAACTTTCCCAACATGCCCTTGCATAGGCCCCCTTCAATACTTCCCATAATAAACTCAATTATTCTAAACTAATAACATAAGTTCTTTAAATGAATTAAATAAGTTGAAACCCTTCAAGAGCTCAAAGCCTTTAAGTCTTGTCGTTGCCCTCTTCCGTAGCTAATCAAATGAATTAAAACTGGATCTTCATCCTTCAAGCCCATCTTGAATGTTGGGCTCTTGCAAAACATGTCTCAAGTGGATTGCATCAATTCTTGCATTGTCTCCTTGATCTTCTTGGCCCATCTGGAAGTTGTAAATGATCTTTAAGACTAGGCCCATCTTGATTCCCATCATTCCCCCTCTCCTCAAAAGGATTCGACCTCGAATCTCCACCTGGATCAAAGGGAAAGTGGTTAGTAACATTGAAAATAGTAGAAACATGATACTTACATTGAAGATCCATTAGATATGCATTTTCATTAATTTGTTCAAGAATTTGGAATAGTCCATCCAAGCTACCCTTATCATCATCTGGTGAAGACTTTAAATCTAAAGGAGGAAATTGATTAAGTCTATAAACAATTTCAATTGGTGAAAATTTAGTAGTGACATGAACACTCCAATCATATGTAAACTCAATGAATGGCAAACAATGCTCCCACAAATGTTCATGAAGCACATCTAAAGTCTTCCTCAAACCAAAATGACCACTCCAATATGCAAACTCAATGAATGACAGATGATATTCCCATAAACGTTCATGCAACAAGTCAATGAATGGCAAATGATACTCCCATAAACGTTTATGCAACATGTCTGAAATCTTATTTTCACCAGAATGACCACTCCAATTATATACAAACTCAATGAAATACAAATGATACTCCTGCAAACGATCGTGCAACACGTCAATGTATGGCAAATGATACTCCCACAAGCGTTCGTGCAATACATCAATGAATGACAAATTATACTTCCACAAACGTTCATGTAACACTTCAATGAATGACAATTGATACTTCCACAAACGTTCATGCAACACGTCATTGAAAGGCAAATGATATTCCCACAAACGTTCATGCAACACAACAAAAGTCTTCCTTACACCATGGTTACCCAACAAACCACCATGTCCATCACACACAAGCAAGTTACGCATAAAACTAGTAGGTATACAAAATCTATTCTTTCTATACAAGTACCAATCTAGTTTATAGAACTTACCAAATGATACTTTCTCACATGTTCCATACACACTAGCAAAGTCATAATCATTAGCATGCAATTCCTTATCATATTCAAGTTTCAACAATTTTGCATCTAAAATGAAGATAAGTACATACCTTCTTGCTAAAGCATCAACCACAAAAGTTTCCATACCTTGCGTGTATTTGAATACATGAGGAAAAGTCTCAATACAATCCTCCCGCTTAGCACGCATTATAGTTAACAACTTACCTTGTCCCTTCAAGTGTGTCAATGACTCATGTTCTTCGAAGAAATGTTGGGTAGGGATTGTCGCACCTAGCACAAAATCCATGTAGTGCTCTATCTCCCTAATAGGTGGTAATCCACTAAACACACCGCTAGGAAACACGACCTCATATCCCTGCAACAAAGAGACAATAATACTAGGCAAACATACGTCAAGTTCGTTAGGATTAAGACTTGCCTTAGCATAAAAACTCACTTTTCTCTTTGTTTTTCTCTCACTTTCTTCACACTCTCTTTTCTTTCTACTCTCTTTTTCTTTTTCACTCTCTTTTTCCCTTTCACACTCTTTTTCCTTTTCACCCTCTTTTTTTCTGTCACTCTCTTTTTCTTCATCTTTTTTTGTACTCTCGACCTCACAATTATTTTTCAACTCATTCTCTCTTGTGCTTGAGGTCTTATTCTCACCCTCTTCTTTTTTCTCTCTCATTTTTCTTTCTTTCTCCATTTCAGTCTCACTATTTCTTTTCTTCTCAATCTCATCTTCACTCTTACTTTTCAGCTCAATCTCACTTTCACTCTTGCTTTTCAGCTCATTCTCACTTTCACTCTTGCTTGTTTGCTCAATCTCCTTTTCACTTTTTCTTTTTTGATCACTCTCATTTTCACTCTTTCTTTTTTGAGCAACCTCACTTTTCAATTTCAATTGGTCCCCATGGACATGTGTTGGAGTTAAAGGAGCAAGTTTGATTGTTTTTCCATCCTTTTCAAAACTGTACATGTTCCTTAACCCATCACGAATCACCTTCCTATCAAACTCCCATGGCTTCCCTAACAAAATATGACCAGCATGCATAGGCACAACATCACAAAGGACCATATCCTGATATTTCTCAATTGAAAAAGAAACTAGCACTTGCTTATTTACCCTAACCTCCCCACAATCACTCAACCACTGCAACATGTATGGTCTAGGGTGTTTCAAGGTACGTAAATTCAATTTCTCAACTAAAGTAGTGCTAGCCAAATTAATAGAACTCCTCAAATCAATGACCATACTACATACCTTGTTGTTGATGTGGCATCTAGTATGAAAAACGTTCTCACTCTGCTGCTCTGTATCATTCATCTTAATTTGTGTATTGAGTGCATGCCTAGCAACAAGAGACTCACCATAGTCTTGTTTCTCATACCCATTCTCAATACTAGGCTCATGTCGCCTCCTACCTCTCTCACCTTGCAGATTTCTAATCACTTCTTCTTGATTATCCATCCTATCCCTCACTTCACCCAACACCAAGTTCAACCGCTCAAACTGTTGTTGCATGGCTTGCAACACAAAAGATGAGTTATCTGCCACACCGTTTGGTGATGAGTCACTTCTATGAGACATCATAATATCCTGCACAAAAACAATGTTAGTGGAAAACCTTACACACTCCCTTACGTGTTTACACTCGAATAATGGCACTCCATTCGTGTTTCACTTTTAATTGGCTTTTTCCCGATAATAGTCTCACACTCTCTTGCCTTTTACCTCAAAAGTTTTCTCACTCAAGTTCTTTCAGAACTAGTTGAACTAAATCAAGATAATACAACCTTGTATTATTCCAACCAGTAATATAGATAAAAGAAACAAGGAATGAATAAAATGACACGAGACTCAAGAAATTTATACGAGGGAAAGAGTAATTATAAAATAAGACACCAACTAGCAAGTTGTATTCAGCTCCTATGATGATAATAACTCAATCAACAGATACTTTCTTTCTCTTTATTGTAACTATGTAGCAACTTTGAATATCCTACCTTCTCTTTTCTTCTTCTTCTTCTTTCTTTTTTTTTTTTTTTTTCGAATTTTCTTTTCTTTTCTTTTCCTTTCTTTTCTTTTCTTTTCTTTTCTTTTCTTTTCCTTTCCTTTCCTTTCCTTTCTTTTTCTTTTCTCTAATTCAACCACAAACAGCAATATTCAATTGTGAAAACCAAACAATTGAATTCAAACACAGAAGCATGGACAATGAAGTAGAAGAGAATCAATGGAATCACACTCCAAGCACTTGACAACCTTAGAGATGCAGGAAACCCTAGAATTTTGAAACCCTAGGTGACGCAAATTTCAGCCAAACCCAAAACCCTAAGAATTTCGGCAGCCTACTTTTTGTTTCTATTTTTTTTTGTTTGGCAACCCTAGAACAATGATGCCCTAGAATTAAATATGCAAGAAATAAAAGATAGAATCAGACCTGATTGGAAACCTGGCTCTGATACCAAATGATATGAACCCGTGGGAATGAATTCCCTTGAACCCACAATCAATTTGAAAACTCCCCAAGAAAGCCAAAATCAAGTCAATGGATGGAGAACCTAGACCCGATGAGAACTCGTTTCAAGAACCTAGATTATATTAAAATCTAGACCCGTTGAAGAACCCGTCTCAAGAACCCGATTACAAAGGAGGAACGCCACAAAGGTTGTGATTTACCTTTGATAAGTTCAAAAGTTCAATTAAGAACAAGAGGAGATAAACTCAACTCACAATGAATAAATTCATCAAATTTCATAAACTTCATGAACTGAATAGAATGAGGCTACATAGAGTATTTAAAGCAAAACCTAATGAAACCCTAGCCAAAATAAACCCCCACCTTCCAAAAGTGCCCCTGGATGAACAGTGTCGCGGCTACAGTGCCGCGCTACAGTAACTCTCGGCTACAGTAACCCTAACCCTAGTTCAATAAAATAATAACTTTCCCAACATGCCCTTGCATAGGCCCCCTTCAATACTTCCCATAATAAACTCAATTATTCTAAACTAATAACATAAGTTCTTTAAATGAATTAAATAAGTTGAAACCCTTCAAGAGCTCAAAGCCTTTAAGTCTTGTCGTTGCCCTCTCCCGTAGCTAATCAAATGAATTAAAACTGGATCTTCATCCTTCAAGCCCATCTTGAATGTTGGGCTCTTGCAAAACATGTCTCAAGTGGATTGCATCAATCCTTGCATTGTCTCCTTGATCTTCTTGGCCCATCTGGAAGTTGCAAATGATCTTTAAGACTAGGCCCATCTTGATTCCCATCAATCTTACTGAATCTATCCACAACCACAAAAATAGAATCTCTACCTCTTTTTGTCCTAGGCAGCCCCAAAATAAAGTCCATAGATTTGTCTACCCATGGCTCACTAGGAACGGGTAAGGGTGTATACAACCCATGTGGCAAAACCTTAGATTTTGCCTTTCTACATGTAATGCACCTTCCACAAATACGATTAACATCTCTATTCATCTTAGGCCAAAAGAAATGTTCATGCAAAATGTTTAAAGTTTTCTTGACACCAAAGTGTCCCATTAATCCCCCACCATGTGCCTAACGCACCAATAACTCACGCATAGAACAACTTGGCACACAAACTTTGCTTTCTTTAAACAAATAACCATCATGCTTGTAAAACTTACCAAATGCCGCCTTATCACATGCCACATACACATTAGAAAAATCAGTGTCATCATCATACATGTCTTTCACATATTCAAACCCAAGCATTTTAGCACTCATAGAAGTAAGAAGTACATACCTCTGGGATAGAGCATCAGCAACAATATTCTCCTTACCTTGCTTGTAACAGATGACATAGGGAAATGTCTCAATGTATTCCATCCATCTAGCATGCCTTTTATTCAACTTACCTTGATCCTTGAGATGCTTCAATGATTCATGATCGGTGTGGATCACAAATTCTCAAGGCCACAGGTAGTGCTGCCAAGTCTCTAATGCACGAACAAGTGCATAAAGCTCTTTGTCATAAGTAGGGTACTTCAGGGATGCCCCACTTAGCTTTTCACTGAAGAAGGCTATGGGTCACCTATCCTGCATCAAAACGGCTCCAATCACTATTCCTGAGGCATCACATTCAATCTCAAAAGCTTTGTTAAAATCAGGTAATGCTAACACAGGTCTAGAGCACAACCTTTCTTTAATAGTGGCAAAAGCATTCTCTTGATTAGCCCCCCAATGAAACTCAACAATCTTTTTAATTACCTCAGTGAGTGGTGCAGTAATAGTGCTGAAGTCTTTAACAAAACGCCGATAAAAGCTAGCTAAGCCATGAAAGCTTCTTACCTCAGTGATGCTTTTTGGCGTTGGCCACTCCTTGATGGCCTTGATTTTTTCTTCATCCACCTTAATACCCTTTGTACTAACAACATAACCAAGAAAAATAACTTTTTCCATGCAAAAGGCACATTTCTTGAAATTAGCATACAACTTTGCACATCTCAACATATCAAACACATATCTCAATTGCTTAATATGTTCATTTAAGTCCTTGATGTACACTAAGATATCATCAAAGTAAACAACCACAATCTTGCCTATGAATGCACGTAGGATATGGTTCATTAATCTCATGAAAGTACTAGGCGCATTTGTAAGTCCAAATGGCATAACCAACCATTCATAAAGCCCATACTTAGTCTTAAAAACAGTTTTCCATTCATCACCCTCTTTTATTCTAATTTGGTGGTACCCACTTTTAAGATCAATTTTACTGAAAATACATGAGCCATGCAATTCATCAAGCATATCATCCAATCTAGGAATGGGATGGTGATATTTTACCGTGATATTGTTGACCGCCCTGCAATCAACGCACATCCTCCACGTCCCATCCTTCTTTGGCACTAGTAGCACTGGTACTACTGCACAAGAGCTCATGATCTCCCTCACGTATCCCTTGCTCATCAAATCCTCAACTTGCCTCTGAAGCTCCTTTGTCTTCTCTATATTACTCCTATAGGCTAGTCGATTTGGAATAGCAGCCGCGGGCACAAAATCAATCTGGTGCTCAATGACTCTAATGGGTGGCAACTCATTTGGCATCTCCTCCGGGAATACATCCTCAAACTCCTACAACAAAGAAATAGCCAAACTAGGTAGAGACTGGTTAGTTTTATCAAAAGTAAGATAAGACTCTTTATAGACAAGAAAAATCATAGGGCGATCTGCGAAGAAAGCCCGCTTAACCTCACTCTCTTTTGCATAGAAACTCACTTTTGCCTTTCCTTTTCTCTCGACAGACTCTCTTTCTTTTTTCTCTCGTGGCTCCACTCTTTTTTCTTTACTCTTAGCCACCTCTCTACTTTCTTTTTCACTCTTTCTTTTATGCTCATTTTCACTCTCACTCTTTCTTTTTTCCTCAATCACTTTTTCACTCTTTCTTTTTTTATCACTCTCATTTTCACTCTTTCTCTTTTGATCACTCTCATTTTCACTCTTTCTTTTTTGAGTAACCTCACTTTTCAATTTTAGTTGGTCCTCATAGACCTGGCTTGGAGTTAAAGGAGCAAGCTTAATTGTTTTGCCCTCCTTTTCAAAGCTATACATGTTCTTGAACCCATCATGTGTTACTCTTCTATCATACTGCCATGGCCTCCCCAACAAAATATGGCCCGCATGCATAGGCACAACATCACAAAGCACCTCATCCTGATACTTCCGAAAAGAAAAAGTAACTAACATTTGTTTATCCACCCTAACCTCCCCACAATCATTCAACCACTGCAATTTGTATGGTCTAGAGTGTTTTAAGGTTGGTAAATTCAATTTCTCAACCAAAGTAGTGCTAGTCACATTAGTACAACTCCCCCCATCAATAATCATACTACATACCTTATTGCTGACATGGCATCTAGTATGGAAAATGTTCTCTCTCTGTTGCTCTGCATCATCCACCTTAATGTATGCATTGAGAGCACGCCTGGCAACGAGAGACTCACCTGTCACGGGATATACCACTCCATCATCATCCCTAGCATCAACCAACTCAGGCACCTCATCACTATCATCCTTACTCTCAGTCATCACTTCCCCATTGTCATGCATAATCATCACTCTCCTATTTGGACAATGAGAAGCGATGTGCCCTGAATCCAAACACTTAAAACATTTAATATCTCTATTCCGTGAAGGTTGGGATTCTACCTTGGGTTTGTTGCTAGTTCCCTCATCTTTTCCCTTAGGTGGTTTAGTCTTTCTCTTTACTTCAACTGGATCATTCCTATCCCACTTTGATTTCCAAGTAGTGCTAGAAACCGAAGTGTACCTTGTTGTCCCTTTTCTCTTTAACTGCCTCTCCACCTTCATAGCCATGTGCACCATGTCCTCTATCTCCACATAATGTTGTAATTCAATTACATTGGCTATGTCCCTATTCAAACCACTCAAAAATCTAGCCATGGTGGCCTCCCGGTCCTCCTCTACATTAGCCCGAATCATCGCCACCTCCATCTCCTTATGGTAATCCTCCACACTCCTAGACCCCTGTGTAAGATTTTGTAATTTCTGGTAAAGGTCTCTATAGTAATGTCTAGGTACAAACCTCCGCCTCATGAGAGCTTTCAACTCTCCCCATGTCACTATAGGCCTCTCTTAATTTCTCCTCCTATTGGTCACTAATTGATCCTACCAAATAATAGCATAATCAGTGAACTCAATTATTTCCAACTTCACTTTCTTCTTCTCAGAGTAATTATGACAATCAAACACCAACTCTATTTTTTTCTCCCACTCTAGATAAACCTCAGGGTCAATTCTACCTTGGAAAGATGGTATTTTCATTTTGATGCTCCCAAGGTCTCTATCTACACCATCCCGACCCATTAGGTTCCCTTCAAGTCTTCTTTCACGCCTAACTCTTCTATGTCTACCCGACCCAACTTCAGAAGCCAAGTCTTCCTCATCCTCACCATCTCCTTCATTATCATACTCATTTTCAACTCTATGCTCATGTCGCCTCCTATCTCTCCCACCTTGTAGATTTCTAATCGCTGCTTCTTGATGATCCATCCTATCCCTCACTTCACCCAACACAAAATTCAACTGCTCAAACTGTTGTTGCATAGCTTGCAACACAAATGATGAGTTATCTGCTCTCCCCCTTGGTGATGAGCTACTCCGATGAGACATTATAAGGTGCTGCACAAGAGAATGTTAGTGGTAAAAAAAAAACCTCACACACTCCCTTACGTGTTTACACTCGGATAATGACACTCCACTCATGTTTCACTCTTAATTGACTTTTTCTCAATAATAATCTCACACTCTCTTTCCTTTTACCTCAAGAGTTTTCCAACTCAAGTTCTTTAAGAACTCATTGAACTCAATCAAGACAAAGCAACCTTTTTTTATCCGAACTAGTAATTAGGTCCAAGAAACAAGAACAAGAGAAACACGGAAGGAATGAAAAAAAACGACACGTGAATCAATGAAATTATACGAATGAAACAGCAACTATAACACTAGATACCAACTAGAATATTGTATGCAGCCCCTTTGATGAACAGGCTCAAGAAAAATTTTGGATTTTTTTTTTTTTTTGCTTTTCTTTTCTTGTCTTTTCACCAACTGATTTGATCACAAACAAAAATAAGCAATTGAGAAAACCCAAACAATAACTCAAAAAACCTAGGATAAGTGTGATATACGGCAGCCCTAGAACAAGAGATTTCAGCCAACACAAACCCTAGAACAATGAAATTTGGCAGCCCTAAAAATAGTGAAGAACTTCGACAACCACCCTTTTTTTTTTGTAATCCTAGAACAAGAAGCCCTAGAATTAAAAATAAAGATGCAAGAATTAAAAGATAGAATCATACCTGATTGAAAACCTTGCTCTGATACCAAATGATATGAACCCGCGGGAATGGAATCCTTTAAACCCACAATCAATTTGAAAACTCCCCAAGAAAGCCAAAATCAAGTCAAGAATGGAAAATCTAGACCCGATGAGAACTCGTTTCAAGAACCTAGATTATATTAAAATCTAGACCCGTTGAAGAACCCGTCTCAAGAACCCAGATTATAAGGAAGAACGCAACAAAGTTTGTGATTTACCTTTGATAAATTCAAGAGTTCAATAAAGAACAAGAGGAGTAAACTCAACTCACAAATAGCATTCAATATTGTCTAACCCTTCAAATGAGGCCACAAAGTGTTTTTAAACCCAAACCTAATCAAAACCCTAGCCAAGATAAAGCCCCTTTTATCCAAAATGACCCTTGATGAACAGTGCCGGCTACAGTACGCACGGCTACATTAATGCTACAGTAAATGCATGAAACCCTAGTTCCTAAAATGTAACTTTCCAAATAAGCCCTTGGCCAAAATACAAGGCCTTCTAAAAAAAACTTAGTTCCTAAGAAATAAGACATGTGGGCCAAGCATCTTCAAGCCCACTTATTCTAAACTAAAAAAATCAATCATTTAATCAAATTGGAAGCCTCCAATAACAATAGGCCATATCTCTAAGTCATGTCTTCCATAGCTTGAATCAAATAGATCAAAACTGGTTCTCCTTCTTTCAAGCCCAACTTGAGTGTTGGGCTATTGCTGGCTCCATCCTAAGTGGATTGCACCAATCATTGCATTGCTTTCTTGATCTTCTCGACCCTTGATCTTGTAATTGGCCCATCTGGAACTTGCAAATGATCTTTAAGAGTAGGTCCACCTTGGTTCCCATCATTAAGTCTCATGTCACATGCATTTGGGGGAAGAAGTGCTTTCAAAGAAGTGTTTTCAAAGAAAATGTTTCCAAAGAAAAAGTTTTATCATGACCCCAAGTGCTAGGGTGGGGGAATGCCCTAGTGGAACCCATGGGTCGACGAAGAACAGTCGACGAGCCTCAAATGGATTCTTTTTAAAGGATATTGGAGCAAGGAAGCACCTAATGCTAGTGGGTGTATAAGGCATGTAACCCAACAAAGTAAGGTTAAGTTAATATGATTCTCTGTTTATGACAAATTCATCATGGTGTACGGACCGTTGATGGTGCGGTAACTAGCAGGAACACGCGGTGCAAGGAGGGGAGCCGTGTTGTGTCCACCTTCTGAACAAGGATAAAAGCTCATAAGATAAGGATCACTTGATGAAAATCTCATGATATGATAAGGATCACTCGATGTAAATATTGTGATATGTTCTGATAAGGCAAGTTCTGAATAAGTTCACGTGAATAAGAAAGTTAAGAAGTTTTTCTGAAAAGCTAAAGTCTCTGTTACAAGTCTTTTGAAAATAGTTAAGTGCATAAGTCAAGTACATGTCCATGCACGCATTTCATGATATACCTCTTATATGCTTGTGTTAGAGATTTCTCGAAATATCACCGTGATAGTTTTCACTACCGTTCCCAACCTGGAATGATAGAACCTTTAGCAGGATCAGAAGTAGCGAGTCAGGATAATGATGAAGGCAAAGGATGAGCTAAACCTAGAGGAGAGAACAGATCTAGTCATGACCTAGTTTGAGATAACCTAGATTAGAAAGATGTTTTAATGATTTCCTTGTTAAGGCCTGTAATACCCGAATCCTACTACGTAGGTCTTTACGTCATCTATTAATATTTTTAAGTTAAATATTTTGAAACAAAGAATTTCATTATGTTATTATTTATTTAAGATGGGTGTCTTTATTTTTTAAAGTGGGTTGTTTTAAAAAGTGACCCAAACCTTCTCAACCTTAGGATGGGTAGGTGAGAAAATATCCTCCTATGCTTGAATCCCCACCGTCCATCCTTTGGCTTGTAAGACAAGCTTTGACTATTCCATTCACTTTTCTCTAAGTGAAACCATCGGCTTCTTCAACAAGTCACTTGACTCTCATTTCCTCCTATTACACGTCGGTCCCCAAAGCAAACAAAGGAAATAATTTCCGTAAGCCTTCTTCCTGCGTACGAGAGGCTCTAGGTTTCCACTAACCCGTGCGATTCCTCTCATTCCTTCAAGCCGATCCCTTTCAGTTGTGAACCCAAGCTTTCCATCGGAGATCCTCAAGGAAATCGATTTCGTAAGTGGATTTCTTTAGCTTTAAATTCTGGATTTGAAATCTTGGATTTTGGGTTTAACCTAGGGTTCTTTTCTTCGGAAATTTTGTTGTGTTCCAGCCCCAAATATTTCAGATTTCTCTTCTTCTTTTCATTGCTTTGTGTTTCCGTGGCTTCAAAAAGGACCCAAACAGGTATTATAATCCTTCCATGAGTTTCTTGCAAATTGGAGGTTTTCGGATTTGGTGTTAGCTGAGTACTATGTGGTAGTTTCTAGAGACATTCCTCATTTGTTTTCTCATTTAGCTGCTCTACTTGGTAGTAAACGAAAACATGAATTTTCTGGTTTAAAACCGAGCACCTTGAGTTTGTCTTGCCGTGGGTCATGCCCTGTTTTGATGAATTCGAGTTGTGTGTATGTCTATGCTCTGTTTTATGGACCCAGCCGTGTGTGTGTTCTGTTTCATGGGTCTAGCTGTGCTTGTGCGTGTGTTTTGTTTTATGGTCCTAAGTCGTGTGTGTGTGTATGTCCTGCTTAGTGTGTATAACAACCAAGTGTTCCAAGGCAAATATTGTATCCCTTTTCTTATGTTTTCTTGAGTCTAAGTCATGTTTTACTTTTGTTAATTCATGTCTTTAATTGTTAATTAATAGAGTTAAGGTTTATGATTTTCAAACATGTTTTCCTCAAGTTATGGCCTAAGTAAGCGATTAAGAGTTTTAAACCTAAGTTAGTAAGCTTATTTAGAAACGTTTAAGCTGCCAAGAGTTGTATCTTTTATTAGTATTGGTTTTAGAAAATATGTGAGGTTTCTTAAATATTGGAAGGAGGATACTAAGGATTGACTTATGTCATGTAAATAGTTTAACGAGTAAGGAAGACGCCTTAATTCCATTTTTGGAATTTAAAGGAGCACGTATGGGTATTGGGTAGCAAAGTCTTTAGTGAAATGAATTTTAATATGTTATTTCCTTTCATTGAATAGGAGTGTAATTTCAAGATTTAAAGACTCTACTTATAAAGCCTCGAGGTAAGTAGCTATGACCATGCTCCTTACACACAAAGCTCTCTTATGAAAAAATATCTCTCTCTTTGTACATGTTCTCTTATAAAAGAATAAATGTATATATATTATGTACAAGTCTTTCTTGGTATCCCCTGTTAAGTATCCTATTGATTACAATTGTGTGTATGTAAGGTAATGCATCATGAAACTTTTATGCATACTCTCTCTTAAATAGCTATGCCTTACCTATACTTAACATGATATGAAACACTTTTTTTTTAAATAAAAAGCATTTGCATTTGGACTAAAGGAAGATAATGAAAATGATTAACTAAAAAGAAAGAAAAGAAAAGAACTAAAAGCATGAACGTACGTAATGACCCTATGAATGAAAGGGTACCAAAGAATGGGCAGATGGCAATGCCGGGTAAGTGGTACTGGTAGTGCACCCAGTGCTACCCCCATGAAAAGGGGTTCCAACCTGTGGCCGCGGGTGGAATCTGGGTCCAAAAGACCGCTAACCCCAACACACGGGGCGTAACAGTGTGTACTGGCCCAAGAAAGTGAAATATAAAGTAAAGTCATTTCTTAGGAATGTTTAAGCATGAAAAGTACAGTTTATGCATGAAAAGTACTGTTAAGCATGAAGAGTACAATTAAGCATGAAAGTAAAGTTATGCATGAAAGGTACGGTTAAGCATGAAGTACAATGATGCATGAAAGTGTAGTTATTCTTTAATTGTTTATGCATGAAAGCATTGTCAAGAACTAGCAAACGTTTATGTATGTATGTTTTCAAAAAGAAAAGATTATTTGATTATTAAGTTAACGGCATGGTGTATTGCTTACTGAGTATTAGACTCACTTTGTGTTTATGTTTTAAACGTCCAGGTATGAACGATGAGGCTGTGGAGCCGGGTGCTACTGAGGAGGGAGGGGCTGATGTCTAGAGTTCCCGATTGGTTTGGCTTTTGAGGACAATTGTTATGTTTTCTTTATGTTTTTATGATGGGTCCCATGTTGGGACGTTTTGTTGGTTTGACTTTGAAACAATATGCCTTTGGGCAACGGTGTAAATACTATGGTGGGGTGATGGTAACGGTGTATTTTCTATGGTGGGGTGATGGTAACCCCACATAGGAAAGTTAAATGCCTTTTGTATGTGTTATGGGGACTGAGTCCCCTCTTAATTAGAACTAGTATGTTTTGATGAATGGATGGACTCTGAAAGTCCTTTATTTAGAATCTTGAACAAATCATTTATCAGGTACTTACTTTTAAACTGGAAACGCAGTGTACATGCACGACATGTTCATGTCCATCCCTTTTACCCTCGTAGAAAAAAAAATGCATAGTAAAATAGTACTATTAATGATAAGGAAAGAACAGGTAAATTGCAGCGACCACGTCCCGGTCATAGGATTGGGGCAGGGTTGTGACAAGGCCTTTTTAGAAAATACTTGTTATGTTAAAGTGTAAACAAGGAACTTGATACTCCATTGCTAAGAAATGTGGTTTAAAGCTATGAATGAAGAAGTTGGGATATTAGTTTATTCTGGTACAACATTTAAATGACTTATTCCGCAGTGATTACTAGTAAACATAGGTGCATTGCATCTTATCTGTCATGTACGAGGGGTATGTAGCCTTGTGTTACATGTCCCGGCATTTTAGTCACCGTCTAATCCCAAGCGGGGGCTGGGGGCGCCACATTCAGCATGGTCTACAGACCGTTGGCGGTGCGGTAACTAGTAGGAACATGCAGTGCTTAAGAGAGCCGTGTTGTGTCCACTATGTGTTATAAGAACAAGACAATGAGCTCACACGATATGGATCATGTGATATGATATGATATGATATAATACAATACGATATGGATCACGTGATATAATAAGATATGAAATGATGTCAAAGAATGTTTTTCTAGAAAGTCCAAAGAATCTGTTACATGTCTTTTGAAAAAGGTCAAGTACATAAGTCAAGTTTTGAGTCATGTAATGTGTCAAGTACATGTTCATGCATGCATTCGATGGTTTGCCACTTGTATGCTTATGTTAATCATTGTATGTTGTTTGTTTATTTGCTGAGGTTTCTCGAAATCTCATTGTAGTAGTTTTCACTACCATTCCCCGCCCGGAATGGTAGAAGCTGTGATAGGTACCCAAGACCATGGACTTGAGTAATGAGCTAATAGAAGACGAATTCACTATAGAGACCGCTATGACTTTATGACTGATCTTTTGAAAGTCATGGCCCAACTCCTTAGGGAACTTTTAGAAGAGCTCAAGAAGGACGATTACTGAGAAAGACCGAGAAAGCCTTTGTGATCAAAGGCCACTTGGATTTGTAACTGGATATCTGGGTTGAGCAAAAGATTCCTCAATAGAGGCCAAGGAAGTTGATGCTAGTTTGGGACTATTAGAACCCGAGTTCATGAGGACTAGGAGTATTTTCTTAAGTCTAGCGGTGAAGGGACCTTAGAATTTGTGAAGTTCCCTGTCTCATGAATTAAGTTCTTTTGTGATTAGTCCCTTTGTTTTGGGGAAAAAGGTTTTTGTTAGTTACTCTTGTTTTGGGAGACAATGAACATATCCTTTATTGGGTACTTTTGATATGAATTTTATGTTGAAGGCATTGTTTGGGTTATGCATAGTCTTATGGTACCATGTGCTAAGGCAATTGCTTTACGCGTTGCCTAGTTTCGTACGAACTTTATATTTTCATCTGCATTAATTATTGCATACTACTAGTATACCTTGGAGCATTGCATTTTATCTGTCATGTACGAGGGGTATGTAGCCATGTGTTGCATGTCCCGACGTTTCAGTCATCATCCAATCCTAAGCGGGGGCTGGGGGCTGGGAGGAAGTGTAGATCCCCGTTATATTGGGATGAAGTTGGAGACAAAAATATACTAGGACCCGAATACTTACAAGAGGTTCAGAAACAAGTGACTTGATCCAATAAAGGATGAAAGCAGCCCAGAATCGGCAGAAGAGTTATGCCAATAACTGACGAAGAAGTCTGGAGTTTGTAGTAGGAGATTGGGTATACATCAAGGTATAGCCCATAAAAGGAGTCGTGCAATTTGGCAAAAAGGGAAAGTTAAGTCCCTGATATGTAGGACCCTATGAGGTAGTAGAAAGAGTGAGTTATGTAGCCTATCGATTGAACTTACCAATTGAGATGCACAGAATACATGATATATTTCATGTGTCAACTTTGAAGAAAAGCTTTGGAGAAAGACAACCAGTGATAATGGAACTCGGCAGTATACAACTTCAGCCAAATTTGTCATACGAAGAGTGACCAGTACAGATCGTTGATCGTAAGGAGCAAGAGCTAAGGAATCAAAAGATACCCTTAGTGAAAGTACTCTGGAAATAACCCATATTTTCAAGAAGCGACTTAGGAATGGGAAGCTTCATTGAGAAGTAAATACCCTCACTTGTTTGTATCTTAGATCAAAACATTTGATGAAATACACGTGTTTGCTGGAATGTATGCCTGATTTGTTAATATGAATTCTTGTTTGTTCACTGTTGTTAGCTTAAATGTAGTGATGTGTTGTGCATCTACGATACCTTTGGAGCAAGGAATGGCCTGACCTAGGAAGACCCCACGTATGTCTGTTGCATCCATAGCTCAAATTAGAGAAAACGGGAACACAGTCGTAGAAATCGACACAAGAAACGAGAAGTTTGAGCACTGGCGGCAATTAGAGAAGTTCGAGCACCATCGCACACACATAATGGATACGGATCCTCAGGGGAATATTTTCTTGCAGAGAGCATTACCGCATGAGGAAAGACAACCCCCATGAGACCCGTTAATTTGGAAAGAAGCTGGAAGGATACGTTTGCTTGGACTAGATCAAGAAGCTGAAACAAGCTGCACTGCAGAGGCCCGTGCAAATGGGTATACCCCCGTTTGAGACATCAAAAACCTTTACGGATTGAATTCGATTACGCGAGGAGGGGCAACCCGTTGAGGACACTAAGCTAGCAATACAACATAAGTTGAATGAGATGAGAGAGTAAACATGTATTATGACTTTGATTTGGACGCGATATTCTATTTTTTGCAAGATTTGGTAATGGAAGGGATAGATGAAGTACCATCCCTATCATCATCATCTAAAGACTCGACGGCTGCAAGTAGGAGAGGTAAAAACCCCAACCTTGCCTATTACAAAACTTTAGTTGATTGTGATGACCCGAGCATGCCCATAGAATTTATTCTTAGTTGCCATAGCATTTTAAGAGCTTTAGTCATTTTTGGAAGGCCTTAGAGTCTTTGATTTAACAACTTGAGCCCAAGAGGGGAGTAGCCCTAGAATGCCTTGTGATTTTCGGCCCTATTTAGAAACCTAGGCCCAATGGCTTTAGGTCCATGACCCAAACCCTAGTCACTAGTGTCATGTGTCATGCATGTGTTGCACTATGAATTCAGACTTGATAGTGGGCTACGGGGGAGAGAGAAGTGTAGGGAAACACCAAGAGGCTTGCATGCCTACCCTAGAGGATTTGCCACTTGTTAACATACTAGAAACCTTCTAGAAGAATCAAGAGACAAAAGGGACCTAGGAAGACTAAAGGATTTTTGGCCAGCCCATTTCCCACATGCCTAGACCATTGTTTTGGCCTAATTTCAAGTTCCAAGGTAGATTTTCTTGGAAAGGTAAGCCTAGGGAAGAGGAAGGAAGTTTTTCTAGAAAAGATGCATGGGAAACCGAAGGGGCACATGGGATTTCAAATTTTCAGACTTTTGGTAAGTGTCAAACATGCATTAAGCTTCTAGAAGATTAGATGAAAGGACACTTATATCAAAGGACAAATATGCCCCTAGAATTTCGGCTAGCACATTCCCAATGCACCTATTCACTTGCCACTTGTCACTTAAGTTACCTTTAGACCAATGGCACATGATGAGTCACCTAGGGAAGTAGCACTAGGAGATGAAGCGTCAATTTGGGAAGTGGAAGAGAGAGTGGACGACTAGGGCATGGCACACACCTATGCCACGTGTCACTCATGCAAAGTTTCTCTCTCTTGGGAAAAGGAAGAGACTTGGAGTTGTTTTACCTCTTTGCCCTAATGTACAATGCACTTAGTTGAGACTTGGAGGGGCATAGATGGAACATAAGGATTCGGCTAAGGGAAGGACCCACACGCCACCCACAAGCCTTTTACCTACCCAATGCAATTCAAAGATGGGGAACACCAAGGGTCATTTTCGGCTAAAGAGAAGAAGGAAGAGGGAAAGGTCACTTGTCTTATATGCAATGGACTTCAAGCAACCAATGAGGGATTGAGGAAAGTTCTATAAAAAGGGAAGAGAGCCACATGCCCAAGACTTTCTTCTTAGTCATTTTTTAAGTTTTGCATGTGTTCTCATCTTCTCCATATTCTTCTCACACCTTCACTTGAAGATTCTTATACTTTCTCGCACTTTCTTTCCAACCAAATAGGGAGGATTCCTTTTCAAGAGAGGATTTTGCCACCATCAAGAATAGACAAGGTAAGGATCAATTTTTCTCTAGTCTTACACACACAAGTCACCTTCTCAACTCAAAATGAGACCCAAATCTCATAGGATTTCGTGAATGGCGAAATACACACACTTCTACCCATTTTTATGGAAAAAGGGTTTAGGGAATCCTTTGATGGGGGATGTATATCCTCCATGTTTTCGATCACCACATGTGTATTTATCTTATTTCAAGTTTTGTTTTACAACATGAGTGAAACGAAAGAGTTTTTGACCTAAAAAACCTAAAGGCTGAATGGTTTTAAGATCAAGTGATGCCCTAGAAACCCTTACACACTTAAAAACACGAAATAGGGTTTTTAGACACTTTCTAATAAAGCACATTCGGATTTATAGCTTGCTAGTATTTCCTTACGTGGATTTTGGTAAGTATACACTCAACTTACTCTTGGTTAATACTTGCATATATTTGTGTAAATCCTTTCATCGATTTGTTTGCTATCTTTTGTTTGTTTGTTTGAATATGCTTATGTGATCTTGGAATATGAATATTACATGAATGGTATGATTTGGTTCAAGATGAAAATGGCAAGAATGTTCTTAACATGTTTCGGTTTTAAGGAAAATATTGTTGTCAATTTGTGATACTTGGTGATTCAGCTATACTATGTCTTAGAAGATTCGGATCTTGGCTAAATGCCATGATTTTATGTTTCATTTTGTTATGCTTTGATTTCTAAGCAAATATGTTTGAAGAAGAAACATGTTCAAGTGATAATTCTTCATGTTTTTGCAACTACAAGTTTTGGCCAAGGCCCTTTTTCATGGTTCCATGTATGTGTTTTGATATCTCATGTGATCTATGTTATCATGCCATGAATTGAACATGTTATGCAAGGTTATTTCATGCATTGCATTTCATGTGTCACATGTCAAGTGTAAGTGTGTATGTCTTAAGTCTTATGTCACATGCATTTGGGGAAAAGTGTTTCCAAAAAGTGTTTTTAAAGAAAAGATTTTATAAGTTTTATCACGACACCAAGTGCTAGGGCGGGGGAATGTCCTAGTGGAACTCTCCTATCCACTCTGGAGTGCTTAATAATAGAGTGGTAACTCATGGGTGGACAAAGTACCGTCAACGAACCTCAAATGGATTATTTTCAAAGAATATCGGAGCGAGAAAGCACCTAACGCTAGTGGGTGCATAAGGCATGTAACCCGGCGAAGTAAAGTCGAGTTAATATGAATCTCTGTTTATGACATATTCATCACGGTGCACGGACCATTGATGGTGTGGTAACTAGCAGGAGCACGCGGTACAAAGGGGAATTGTGTTGTGTCCACCCTCTGAACCAGGATAAGAGCTCATAAGTTAAGGATCAATTGATGAAAATCTTGTGATACGATAAAGATCACTTGATGGAAATCTCGTGATATGATAAGGATCACTCGATGCAAATCTTGTGATATATTCTGATAAGGCAAGTTCTGATTAAGATCAACATGAACAAGAAAGTTAAGAAGTTTTTTTGAAAAGCTAAAGTCTCTGTAAGTCTTTTGAAAATGATTAAGTCATATGTCAAGTACATGTTCATGCATGTCTTTCATGATATACCTCTTGTATGCTTGTGCTAACTATTGTATGTTGTGTGATTACTTACTGAGATTTCTTGAAATTTTATTGTAGTAGTTTCCACTACCATTTCCCAACCGGAATGGTAGAATTTGTTATAGGTATAGAGGACGAAAAGAACGACACTCCAGAAAGGATCGTGCCTAAGAGGGTTACAAGTCGACCTAAGCCTTCCATCCTAGAGTGACTCGAGGCCATCGATCGGGAGATCTCCAGAATACTTGAATTCATTGCGGAATTTAGACGGCATAACAATTGAGATAAAGATAGGACCTTAGAGAAGCGCGTGAAGCTAAGCCTTCATGAAGAAAACGGGAACCTAAGTTATTTTGTGGGGAAAAAAAAAAGAACTTATGGTTTAGATCTCAAACTTTTGAGGAACAATATTTTTAGGTCCCGTGTTTAGGGAGATTTAAACTATACTCTATGCTTTTGGGATGCTATATCTTTATGAAACATGTTTATGGTTTATGGTTTTGGACAATGTTGGGATAATTTGTTAGTATAGTGCCATGTGTTTTGCAATTGCTTATCACATTGCTTAGATTACTCAACTTTTACTATTTTTCCGTTGCTATATTATTGTATATTACTAGTGTACTTAGGTGCATAGCATATTATATGTCATGTACAATGGGTGTGTAGCCTTGTGTTACATGTACCGGCATTTCATTCACTGTCCAATCCCAAGTGGGGGCTAAGGGCGGCACATTGATGATCATGGTGCCGATTTTGAGGACGAAATCTTTTCTAAAGAGGGGATGATGTGATAACCCGAAACTTAGTTAGATTTCATCCGTAATTATTTTCATTGCCTTAGTATTATTTTAGAGCCATGAGATTATGTCTAATTGGATAGAGGTCTTGGACTTGTAGTTAGCATCCAAAGCCTAAGAGAAAAGGTCACTCACACCCCTAGAATTCAGCCAACTAAGTGGGCTTGAGCCCAAAAATCCAAAAAGTAGGAACATCCTAATCCCTAATCTTAAGCTGATGATACCCCGACCTTAAGTCTATCTTTGAGAACATTGATGCTCCTTGCAATTAATCTAATAGGTCATCAATACGTGGTAATAGGTACTTGTTCTTCACCGTTACTTTGTTTAATTCCCTATAATTAATGCACATCCTTAAAGATCCATCCTTCTTCTTTACAAATAGGACTGGAGCAACCCAAGGTAATGAACTAGGCTGAATGAATCCTCTATATGCTCCTTCAGCTCTAAAGGGACCATACAATAGGGTGCCTTATGGATAGGGGTAGTAGTAGGCTCTAATTCTATAATGAATTTTATCTCTCTATCGGGGGGTAATCTAGGTAAATTGTCTGTGAAGACCTCCAAATACTCTTCAACTACAAGTATCTCTTGAATCTCCTTACTATTACTACTTTCGTCTAGTACGAAGGTAAATAAGCAGTGGCTTCATTGTCGATGCACTTCCTAGCTTGCAAAGTCGAAATTAACAAGGGGTAGCTTTCACTGACCTTCATGTATAACGGATCTGCCCATGTACAGGTGATTCAAAGGTGATCTCCTTATTCCTACAATCTATCCTAGCGAGATGCTTGGACAACCAGTCTGTTCCTAAAATAACGTCAAAACCTAATACGTCGAAGATGATCAAGTTGGCTTCCATCAGTGCTCCTTCTAATTTCAGCGAGTAACTTCTCATCACGCTATTACAAGCGATCAAGCATCCATGGGGAAACGACACTATTACAACTTGAGGTAACGTTTGGGTCGGCAGGTTACACATGTGTGTAAATGTTGTGGACACAAAATACCTTGTAGCGCTAGAGTCAAACAAAGCGTAGATTGTATACTCGTATAACGTGACTTTACTTAACATGTAATCACTACCAACTACTACAGCTTGAGGTAACGTTTGGGTCAGCAGGTTACACATGTGTGTAAATGTTGCGGACACAAAAGACCTTATAGCGCCAAAGTCAAACAAAGCATAGATCGTATACTCGTATTACACGACTTTACCTAACACGTAATCACTACCAACTTCTTCATCATCGAGATTTCCTCGCTAATCTCTCCATCCAAACCATGATCGTACTCATGACGAATGTTGGATCGTTCGGGTTCCTTTCCCTTCTTTCACGTGCCATCCTGTCAGGTACGTGTGTCAGGTCCAAATCTTTACTTCACGATTCAAGCCTACTCGATCTAAAATCAAAACCTATATTCTGGCACCTAAGGACACATGGGTTTACCCAGAGACATAATTGCTCCGATACCACCCTTGACGCCCCCAGCCTCCGCTTGGAATGTAACGAAGACTCAGAACGTCGGGACATATAACACAAGGTTACATACCCCCATATCTAATAGCTAATATGCAATGCATCCTAGAAATGCAACTAGCAATATGCAATAATCCCAACAGAAAATAAGGGTGAAAATGAACTTATGACAGAATAACTAAGGCTTCGTTTGGAACTTAAACTCATCTCAACTCATCATTACAATTTTTTCAAATCCCAACACAAAATATAATAAACAATTCAACTTTTTCAAATCCCAAAATAATAATAATATTCTAACAATATTTTATCATCTCAACTCAACTCAACTCAACTCAATTCATCATCCAAACACACCCTAAATCATCCCAATAATATAGACTTAACCATAAGTTTTAAAATATTAGGTAGCTTGATCTTATTACAAAATGTCAAATTCTCCAAAAGGATCTAAACCAGTTGCTTCATGCGTTCTATAGCATGAAGGGTTAGGCCTAGAAATATCATAACAAGATCAATCTCCTGTTGACGTCTGGTTCCTCCTCAATTCTCTTGATCCACTGGTCCATTGAGTCCATCTGCATCTCAACTTCTATCATTTGAAATGAAAGTGGGTCCATAAAGGGTGAGATTTACTTGAAATCTTAGTAAGTTAACAAACCAACGTGCACAAAAATAGACTATGCATGAAAAATGATAAACATGAAATGCATGCAAATGCAGAAAAATTGTATTTGTCTCTCATTCAGATTTCTCAAGAAAATAGATTTTTGATGCACATTTTCTTACAAAGAACATAATTCCACATCGTAAAAATCATAACATGTAGACCCACCAGCATTAGGTATCATAACATATGACTTCACTCTGGCGTCCTTTAAAAAGAACTCATTCGAAGTCTGTTAACTGTTTTTCATCAATTCAGAGGTTACCACTCCATATTTAATCATTTCAGAGTGGACAGAGGAGTTCCACTAGGATAATTCCCCATCCTAGCCTTTGGGGTTGTGATAAAATAATTTTTCATGCAAATGCTTTTAAAAACAAATGATTTTTCATGAAATGCATATGAGTGGCATAAAGATGATGCTTGAATGCAAAAATGATTTGACAGTTCATGCTAAAATGACAGTTATAAAAATGACAGTTATGAAAAATGACATTTATCAATAAATCATAGATAATCGATCAACGTATAAGTTAGAGGCCAACTTACAGACTACTAGAGTTGTAAGCGAAGTACTGGTTGTAAGATAATTATGCTAAGTTAGAATCTAACTAACTTAAGGAAAATAAATAGTGACATGAAAAGGAAAATTACAAAAATGCCCTTAGACGTCTAAATGATGCATATTTTCTAATAATCCATAACCTACCTCACAAAATGCATGGCATGCATTCTAGTTGATGCCTAAATGAACTCATTAATGATCCTTACGAATGCATAGAAGGCAAAACCTCCAAGGAACATGCTCACTAGAATCCTCAAGGACATACTTAAATACTGAGTATGAGTAAGTTCATCCCAACACTTAGTCATGCCTAATGAAATCCTCGAATGCTAATTGAACCTCAATGATGCATGGTATGATCCTATCACCGATGACATGCTAATTATCATGCATTCTTCTTATTCCAATCAGAAGGCTTTCTAAATGCTCACATTTCAAGTATAAGTAAAATAAGTTAATTTCCTCAAATAAAGCATGATTAAAAGTCGAACCATACATGCTTTGATGATCAAAACAAGATAGAACTTAAAACTAGTCATTACATGTTTTTCATCTTAATCTAAACCTCCGTAAATAATCCTATGATCAAACTATACCATAATTAATCATGCCATATCTAATTTCCTGAAAAAAATGCATTTAATCTTAACCCTATCCTAAATATGCAACTTGGCTACTAAGGATTCTATGTTAAAATGACTACTAACACCTTAAACATAAAAATTACTAGAAAACTAAAGCCTCATTTGTTTTCAGAGATGAGATGAGATCAAGAGAGAGAATACTCACAAAGATTGCAGCCCTTGAAGCTTCCCACTCAAATTCTAAGAACACTCAAGAACATTTAAGAGAGAAGAGAGGAAGTGAAGTGAAGTGAAGTGAGGTGAAGAGGGGGCCATGGAGATGAGGGTGGCATTGGGTTTGGGTGCTTCCTCATTGGGCGGTTTGGGTGGTGGCTCATGATGCCTCTCAAGCTTAGCTCTTCCATATAGGTTAGTATGATGGTGCCTAAGTTGTAAGAGAATCAACCAAAGGGGAAGCGAGAGAGAGAGAGAGAGAGAGAGAGAGAGAGAGAGAGAGAGAGAGAGAGTTGTTGTGTGGGTGGTGGAGAGAGAAAAGGTGGTGTAATTAATACGAGGGTTTAAGCCCTTAATGACCGGAGGTTAGGGTTTTCTACAAGGGTTAGCAATTTTGTCTTATTCTCTTGTCTTACTCCCTTGGTTTCTAGTGGCTATGAAAGGCATACTCAAGTGTCATCTAGGGTGGTTCAATGGTTGTGATTGGACGATTGAGAGGTGACAAAAAAAACAATTAAAGGAAAATAATAAAAATAAATAAAATAAAAGAGGTTGGCCGAATGTCCCAAGGATAAAATCGATATTAAAAATATTTAGGGTTTCGGGTAGGGTTTTTTTTTCCCAATATCAACCGCACGGAAATTTTCACAGATAAATCATAGGAATGAAATAGAATTATATTTGAAGAAAAATATCAAGCTAAGGGTATTTTGATCCATTGCACACAAAGTACACATGGTTGCCAAATGAAACGGTTTTAGGGTTTGACATGTCACCACACAAAATGACATGCACTAAGGCTCAAATAAAATGCAAGTATGGCTAATGAATGCTAGCAATGGATGAATCAGATGATCAAAGAAGGCTATAAATTTGGAGGAGAAGGGAGGTGGCGTGTGGTGGTAGCTCAACCATGAGCAGAAATGCAACCAAAACTCAAGCCATTCGGTTTCCATCCAACTAGTGTTTAGGTGCATTCGGTTTGGGGTTTTTGGTTTGGTTCTTGAAACCAATTTTGCCCACCACTAGGTCTGCCTTGAGAAGGATATTTTGAGGTGCTAAAAGAGAATAATTCCCTTGAGAAAAAGGCACAAAAAGTCTGGGCTAGGGGTTGTTTAGTCAATTGCACACATGGGTGTCAATTGGTGTGGATTTGGGGTTTTGAAATGTCATTACCCTTAATGACATGTGTGGAGATTTATCTAGGGTTCTAATATGATCTAAGAATGATGAAATTGAATAATAAAACAAGAAATTTTCAGATAAAAAAGGTGAGAAATAATTAAAAAAGGAAATTAAACTTTAAACATGGTTTTAGAGATCACTAATCATAGGTAAGTTGATCAATGCACTTAACCCAAGTTCAAAATTTAATTTTGGGTCCAAAGAACTCCATAGGGGCATGGGGCACAATGTGGGCTTGAGAAAACTAATGGTATGGTATATGTGGGCTTCAATTAGAAGTGTGAAAATGCAAGACAAGGCTTTAGGCCTTGTTGGGCTTAAAAAGGCCATGAGCGTTTGTTGCATGATTCATGGGCTTTGGGTGTGGGTTGATGGAAGGCTTTGGGTCCAGATTTGAAGAGGTCATGAGAGGCCTCAAGATTCACAAGAATGGGGCTTGAAAGGTTTGTCTTATTATAACGTCTTCATGGGTCATGGGTCAATGCTAACACCAAGTTAGGCCCAAAAGGCTTTATGTCATCCTCACACTTGGGCCAAGTCTTTCTAAGGCTAACCCATCAAGACTTAAGCTCTTATAAGGCTTCTAAGTCTTGGCCCATAACATTCTAAAGGTTTAAGGACCTTAAGTGAAGCACTAATGGGCTTGCTTACTAAACCGCTCAAGCTTAACCCTCAAGCTTAACCACTAATGGCACTAAAGTGCCATAGTGTAATGGGCCAAATAAACCTAACTCCCAAAGAATAATAATAAAATTATAATAATAGTTCTCATGCTAAAAATATATATATATATATATATATAATAAGCCCAAAATATAATATAGTATTATAAGTTTATTCCAATATAGATTAAGGGTTAATCCTAATGGGTAATTAGGCGGGGTGTTACATGCATACACCTCACCAGACCATCGCTGGAAGCAACCAAGATGTTGAAGTTTCTTCTCCATGACAACTCCTCTAGCTGTGCACCACCATGGGACACTAGGGCCAAACCAAGAGCGACCCTACTCCCAAAGCTCCTTCACACTAGCGCCACCATTGCACCAAAGACCCACGTCGATGAAGACCACGACTCTAGTTCATGAGGAAAGGAACACATTCGGCACAATCTCCATGGACAGCCCAGTACCACCAGTATTCGTTCTATGCCTAACCACCGGTTAGCCACCGTGATGCTCCTTCCACCGAGACAAGATAGGCCCTGTTTTCATACACCTGAAATAGAGCACAGTTCCTTCCTGTTTAGCACGACTCCTCTGCAAGTTGTTCAGCCCCTCTTCCCATGGTTGCACCACCATGCAAGACCTCCATCCCTCTCAGTTGCCCATGTCGCCAACACTTCTAACAGGAAATACAGCGACAAACCACGTCGCATGGCCACCTACGAACCAAGTCGCATAGCTAACCTTCCCGTAAGGCCTCTGACCTGTCCCTCCAATGGTTAAACATGCAGGATCTTAAACTGTAGGGATTAAGTTACGTAAATACCCCTGCCTAAGTGTTTGATCATAGGGTTGATATTTTTATGATATGAGTGTGATAAAATCTATGATAAATCAGATACTTGTAGGTAGAAAATAATTTAGAGTTTAATGTATTAGTCCAAGAAATTAAGTGGATATAAATTAAATTGAGAAGTGATGATATTTTAGGGTTGCGAGAGTTTTTAGATATATTTTTAGAAAAATAGGTTATTTTAGTATTTTAGGCTTGAATATCAAATTATGTATTTAATTAGAAATTTAAGTTACGTGTCTATTTTATAGGTGACGATTAATATTCGTTCGGCACTATTGTGAAAAAATTCAGAAAAGTTAAGCAGTCCAGGTAAGCGGAGTTTCTATGCTAGACTTTGCATAAAAAGAAATGAACTGAGATTGTTTTTTTTTTTTAAATGTGCATGATATGGTTTAAAAATAAATTTGAAACAACCTGAATTATTTGTTCTGTATTACTCATGAAACTTTGTATAAAAAGAAAGTATATTCTGTCATGACTGGTTTAGACATGAGTTTATTTTTAGCACACTTTTATTCTGCAAATCGGATTTTTTTTTTTTGAAATATTGAAAAGACCTTTTCGACTGCCTTTGTGGATTCAAAGGCGCATGGGGTGTGCGGGGCGATTTTAGAAGAATAGACAATTTTTGTTCTGGCTTTTGCTAGGGCTTTCAAAGGGGAGATGCCTACTGTTGGAGGCTCTAAGGGCCCTCCGACGGTGGCAGAGAGGAGTCGATCCTTTGCAGAGTTGGTGTCGATAACGCCTCAGCCCATTCCTGAGGTTGTGGTTCCGTTTCGAGCTCCCAAAGTTGTAGATGGGGAGGTTTTTGTGTAGTTTTCCAGAGAAGAAATTGACGGATCTGCAGCTCCTTTTTGTTTCGCTTTGGTGATGAAGTTTCTAAGGCAAAGACCTTCATTAGATCGGATCTGTGTATTTATTAATGGGAGATGGGGGCTTTCTGCTCAGTCGGTTGTCTCAGCAATGAGGAAGACAAGAAACGTTTTCGTCCGATTCTCTTTGGTGGAAGATTTTCTTAAGGCGATGTCCAGTGAGAGTAGCGATATTGATGGCGTTAGCTATCGAAATTTCCCATGGACGGTGGATTTCTCAGAAGATGTGGAACCTGTGATGGCTCCTGATTGGATTCACTTGCCGGGGCTTGCTTCAAATTACTATCAAGAGTCATATTTGCGAAACATTACAACATCGGTGGGTTCTCTCCTTCGGAGAGACAATGCGAACAAATGTGCGACACGTATGGACGGGGCTAGAGTCTGTGTTTTGATGGATGTTTCTTAGAAACCAGTGTCTCATGTGTGGATTGGAACGCCTCGGCAGCCTTCAAGTATATGCCAGGAAATTGTCTATGAAACACTCACTGCTTTTTGTTCCAGATGCAGTACTCAAGGTCATAATATTGGAACTTGTAAGCTGTTGGCGAAGGATAAAGGGAAGAAGAAGGAATCATGCCAAGTATGAAGGCCACAAAAATCAAAAGAACCAGAGCAGTTGGTATTGACTTCAAATGATGTAGCGGTGGTAACTATAAATGGTGGCCAGGGGACGGGGTCCTTTGTATTGGTTGATCCTGTGGGTGATGTTTTGGCTGCCAATGACTCTTTGCTTAAGGTTAGTAATAATGGGGCTGCTCAGGAATTTCCTTTAGAGGTGAGTGAAAATTCAGGTCAGCAGTGCGGGGATGAAGTGTTGGTTGGAGCTGATGAAGTGTTGCCAAAGGGGAACTCTGATGTGGGGAATGTTAATGTAGATATGGAGCATGAGGGAAATGTGGCCTCTGTTATCACTGAATCAATGGGTGCTGGTTTAATGCTAATGTCGATGGGAATTAGTGCTAACGTTGATGTTACGGAGAATTCCCTGGTGGTTGGTGGTGGTTCTGGCATTTCTGGTGGGGTTGGTACGTTGGTTGCTGGAGAGGGTTGTGGTCCTTATATTACTAATGGATTTTCGGATGTGATTGAAGTGGAGACTCTGGATGCAAGAGTTGAGGAGTTGGCAAGGGAGAGCTCTATTTTGCAGATGGAAGAGACCTTGATAAGGCATGAGATGGGGAGATCAGGCTCTGTTTTGGATTCAGAGGGAATGGGTTCATTACCCCATAGTGTGAAAGAAAAAGATGGTGTGTCAGATACTGAAATTCCAAATCAAAAGATGTGAACTAGTACAAAATTGCGCAGCTCTACGAAGGCTCCTAACAGGCCTGAGAGGTCTGATAAATGCTAGAGAATCTCCTGTTTTGGAATTGTCGAGGTCTCGGTTCCTCGAAGGCACGGTTACGTGCTATGCTAAAATCCCTAAAACTGAAAGTTTCAATTGTTGTGGAGCCTTTTCATCAAGATTGTACGCTTGATCGTTGGCAGGATATGTTAAATTTTGATGCTTCATATTCTAATGGTGTTTCTGGTGGTAAGCTGTGGGTCTTTTGGCATGATGATGTTCAAGTTAATATTATTCAGGATTCGAATCAACAGGTTACTCTTATGACTAATTCTTTATTGATCGTTTCTATTGTCTATGCATAATGTACATATATGGAGAGAAGGCAACTTTGGATTGATCTTCTTCCATTTAGAGCTTTACAGATACCATGGATGATTATTGGAGATTTTAATACTATTCGTTATGATGGGGAAACAAGATGAGGGTGTCCGAGACTCCCAATGGCAATGGAAGAATTTTCCTCTTTTATCCAAAATGGTGGTTTGATTGAAGTGCCTTTTTCTGGAAACAAATTGTCTTTGTGTAATGGGCGTGGTGGTTTGGCTCGAAGCTAGGCTCGGTTAGATAGGGCTTTGTGTAATCCACGGCTTTTAGATATGTGGCCGATGGTGTTGATGAATTTTTACCTCAGAAATCGTCAGATCATGCGCCTATGTCTATTCGGTTGGTGAATTCTAGTATAAGGTATGGTCCAAGCATTTTTAGATTCTAGCAGATGTGGACTCTACATGAAGGGTTCTGGGATTTTGTTTCTAAGTAATGGAATGAGGAGGTGGGACGAGCAGGTGATATGAACCCGCGGGAACGAGATTCCCTTGAACCCACAGTCAATTTGAAAACTCCCCAAGAAAGCCAAAATCAAGTCAATGGATGGAGAACCTAGATCCGATGAGAACTCGTTTCAAGAACCTAGATTATATTAAAATCTAGACCCGTTGAAGAACCCGTCTCAAGAACCCAGATTACAAAGGAGGAACGCCACAAAGGTTGTGATTTACCTTTGATAAGTTCAAAAGTTCAATTAAGAACAAGAGGAGTAAAACTCAACTCACAATGAATAAATTCATCAAATTTCATAAACTTCATAAACTGATTAGAATGAGGCTACATAGAGTATTTAAAGCAAAACCTAATGAAACCCTAGCCCAAAATAAACCCCCATCTTCCAAAAGTGCCCTTGGATGAACAGTGCCACGTCGACAGTGCCGCGCTACAGTAACTCGGCGACAGTAACCCTAACCCTAGTTCAATAAAATAATAACTTTCCCAACATGCCCTTGCATAGGCCCCCTTAAGTGCTTCCCATAATAAACTCAATTATTTTAAACTAATAACATAAGTTCTTTAAATGAATTAAATAAGTTGAAATCCTTCAAGAGCTCAAAGCCTTTAAGTCTTGTCGTTGCCCTCTTCCGTAGCTAATCAAATGAATTAAAACTGGATCTTCATCCTTCAAGCCCCATCTTGAATGTTGGGCTCTTGCTAAACTTGTCCCAAGTGGATTGCAGCAATCCTTGCATTGTCTCCTTGATCTTCTTGGCCCATCTGGAAGTTGCAAATGATCTTTAAGACTAGGCCCATCTTGGTTCCCATCATTCCCTCTCTCCTCAAAATGATTCGACCTCGAATCTCCACCTGGATCAAAGGGAAAGTGGTTAGTAACATTGAAAATAGTAGAAACAGGATACTTACCTGGAAGATCCATTAGATATGCATTTTCATTAATTTGTTCAAGAATTTGGAATAGTCCATCCAAGCTACCCATATCATCAACTGGTGAAGACTTTAAATCTAAAGTAGTAAATGGATTAAGTCCATAAACAATTTCAAATGGTGAAAATTTCGTAGTAGCATGAACACTCCAATAATATGTAAACTCAATGAATGGTAAACAATACTCCCACAAATGTTCATGAAACACATCTAAAGTCTTCCTCGAACCAAAATGACCACTCCAATATGCAAACTCAATGAATGGAAAATGATACTCCCGGAAACGTCCATGTAACAATTCAATGAATGGCAAATAATACTCCCACAAACGTTCATGAAACAAACCTAAATCTTTCCTTATACCAAAATGACCACTCCAGTTATATGCAAACTCAATGAACGGCAAGTAATACTTCCACAAATGTTTATGCAACACGTTAATGAATGACAAATGATGCTTCCACAAACATTAAAGTAATACGTCAATGAATGGCAAATGGTACTCCCACAAACGTTCATGCAACACATCAATGAATGAAAAATGATACTTCCAGAAACGTCCATGCAACACGTCATTGAATGGCAAATGATAGTCCCAAAAATGTTCATACACCACAACAAAAGTCTTCCTTAGACCAAGGTCACCCAACAAACAACCATGTCCATCACACATAAGCAACTTACGTATAAAACTAGTAGGCACACAAAATCTATTCTCTCTAAACAAGTACCAATCTAGTTTATAGAACTTACCAAATGTTGCTTTCTCACATGTTCCATACACACTAGCAAAGTCATCATCATTAGCATGCAATTTCTTATCATATTCAATTCTCAACAATTCTGCATCTAAAATGAAGACAAGGACATACCTTCTTGCTAAAGCGTCAACAACAAAATTTTTTATACCTTGTGTGTATTTGAATACATGAGAAAAAGTCTCAATACAGTCCTCCCACTTAGCATGGATTCTAGTCAACAACTTACCTTGTCCCTTCAAGTATATCAAGGACTCATGTTCTTCAAATAAATGTTGGTTAGGAATTGTCGCACCTGGCACAAAATCAATGTAGTACTCTATATCCCTAATAGGTGGCAATCCACTAAACACACCGCTATGAATCATGACCTTAAATCCCTGCAACAAAGAAACAAAAACACTAGACAAAGAGTCATTAAATTCATTAGTATAAAAGCTTGCCTTAGCATAAAAACTCACTTTTGTCTTTCTATTTTTCTCTGCAACCTCTCTTTCTTTTTCCTTTTGTGGCTACACTATTTTTTCTTGACTCTTAACCACCTCTATATTTTCTTTTTCTCTCCCTCTTTCTTTTGATGTTTCAGCCTCATTCTCTTTTTTCCTCTCAATCTCTTTGTTCTTTTCACTCTCTGTTTTTCTTTCACTCTCCTCTTTTTTTGAACTCTCAGCCTCACAATTGTTTTTCAACTCATTCTCTCTTTTTCTTGAGGTTTCAGCCTCACCCAAATCATTTCCCTTAGGTGGTTCGGTCTTCCCCTTTGTTACAATTTGATCATTTTTGTCCCACTTTGGTTTCCAAGGAGTACTAGAAACCGAAGTATACCTTGATTTCCCCTTTCCTTTTAGCCGCCTCTCCACCTTCATTGCCATGTGCACCATATCCTCTACCTCCACATAATGTTGCAACTCAACTATATTGGCTATCTCCCTATTCAACCCACTCAAAAATCTTGTCATCGTGGCCTCCTGATCCTCCACTACATTAGCTCGAACCATAGCCACCTCCATCTCCTTATGGTAATCCTCTACACTCCTAGACCCTTGAGTAAGATTTTGTAATTTTTGGTAGAGGTCTCTATAGTAGTGGCTAGGTACAAATCTCCGCCTCATGATAGCTTTCAACTCTCTCCATGTTTTTATAGGCCTCTCAAAATTCCTCCTCCTATTGGATACTAATTGATCCCACCAAATAATCGCATAATCAGTGAACTCAATTACAGCCAACTTCACCTTCTTCTCCTCAGAGTAATTATGACAATCAAACATCAACTCTATTCTTTTCTCCCACTCTAAATAAACTTCAGGGTTAGTTCTACCTTGGAATGGTAGTATTTTCATTTTGATGCTTCCAAGGTTCTTATCTACTCTATCTCGACCCCCTGAGTTTGCCCTAAGGCCTCTTCCATGCCTAACTCCTCTATCTCCACCCAATCCAACTTCAAATGTGAAGCCTTCCTCATCCTCACCAAACTCTCCATTCTTATACCCATTCTCAATTCTAGGCTCACGTCGCCTCCTATCTCGCTCACATTGCAGATTTCTAATCATTGCTTCTTGATTATCCATACTATCCCACACTTCACCCAACACCAAGTTCAACTGCTCAAACTGTTGTTGCATGGCTTGCAACACAAAGGATGAGTTATCTGCCACACCTTTTGGTGATGAGTCACTTCTATGAGACATCATAATATGCTGCACAGAAAGAATGTTAGTGGAAAACCTCACACACTCCCTTACGTGTTTACACTCGAATAATGGCACTCTACTCGTGTTTCACTCTTAGTGGCTTTTTTCCGATAATAGTCTCACACTATCTTGTCTTTTACCTCAAAAGTTTTCTCACTCAAGTTCTTTCAGAACTAGTTGAACTAAATCAAGATAATACAACCTTGTATTATTCCAACCAATAATATAGATCAAAGAAACAAGGAATGAATAAAATGACACGAGACTCAAGGAATTTATACGAGGGAAAGAGTAATTATAAAACAAGACACCAACTAGCAAGTTGTATTCAGCTCCTATGATGATAATAACTCAATCAACAAATTCTTTCTTTCTCTTTGTTGTAACTATGTAGCAACTTTGAATATCCTACCTTCTCTTTTCTTCTTCTTCTTCTATCTGTTTTTTTTTTTTTTGAATTTTCTTTTCTTTTCTTTTCCTTTCTTTTCTTTTTCTTTTCTTTTCCTTTCCTTTCCTTTCCTTTCTTTTTCTTTTCTCTAATTCAACCACAAACAGCAATATTCAATTGTGAAAACCAAACAATTGAATTCAAACACACAAGCATGGACAATGAAGTAGAAGAGAATCAATGGAACCACACTCCAAGCAATTGACAAACTTAGAGATGCAGGAAACCCTAGAATTTTGAAACCCTAGGTGATGCAAATTTCAGCCAAACCCAAAACCCTAAGAATTTCGGCAGCCTACTTTTTGTTTCTTTTTTTTTTTTTGGCAACCCTAGAACAATGATGCCCTAGAATTAAATATGCCAGAAATAAAAAATAGAATCAGACCTGATTGGAAACCTTGCTCTGAATACCAAATGATATGAACCCGCGGGAACGAGATTCCCTTGAACCCACAGTCAATTTGAAAACTCCCCAAGAAAGCCAAAATCAAGTCAATGGATGGAGAACCTAGACCCGATGAGAACTCGTTTCAAGAACCTAGATTATATTAAAATCTAGACCCGTTGAAGAACCCGTCTCAAGAACACAGATTACAAAGGAGGAACGCCACAAAGGTTGTGATTTACCTTTGATAAGTTCAAAAGTTCAATTAAGAACAAGAGGAGTAAAACTCAACTCACAATGAATAAATTCATCAAATTTCATAAACTTCATAAACTGATTAGAATGAGGCTACATAGAGTATTTAAAGCAAAACCTAATGAAACCCTATCCCAAAATAAACCCCCATCTTCCAAAAGTGCCCCTGGATGAACAGTGTCGCGCTACAGTAACTCGGCGACAGTAACCTTAACCCTAGTTCAATAAAATAATAACTTTCCCAACATGCCCTTGCATAGGCCCCCTTAAGTGCGTCCCATAATAAACTCAATTATTTTAAACTAATAACATAAGTTCTTTAAATGAATTAAATAAGTTGAAACCCTTCAAGAGCTCAAAGCCTTTAAGTCTTGTCGTTGCCCTCTTCCGTAGCTAATCAAATGAATTAAAACTGGATCTTCATCCTTCAAGCCCCATCTTGAATGTTGGGCTCTTGCTAAACTTGTCCCAAGTGGATTGCATCAATCCTTGCATTGTCTCCTTGATCTTCTTGGCCCATCTGGAAGTTGCAAATGATCTTTAAGACTAGACCCATCTTGGTTCCCATCAGCAGGTTTGTGGAAGCTTGCCGCTAAGCTGAAAAAAAGTTAAAAATGCTCTTAAATGCTGGAACCGTGAGGTTTTCGAGTTGACTACATTGCATTTAAAATGATTGGAGGAGAAAGTTGAACAAAGGGAGGCACAACTGCAAGAGTCTTATTCCCAAGAAGTCGAATTGGAGATGTTCGCTGCTCAAGAAGAGTTAAATTCTGGACTGAAAAAAATAAGGAAACTCGAGTTGCACAAAAAATTAAAAATACATGGATAGGACATGGGGAGGTAAATGCTTCTTTCTTTGCAGCTTTGCAGACTAGGAAGAAGAGCATAATTAATCCCATGCAATTGCCGGATGGAAGAATGTTGTCTAAGTCGGAAGAGAATCATAACGAAGCGGTTTTACACTTTGCTGAATTTTTTAGATGCAAGTCGACAGCTTCAATGATTAGTTTAGCTATTGTTATTTGGGAAGAGGTGAGGGACTCTAAAAATTTAAATATTTGCCAAAGCCCAATGGAGCAGGAAATAAAAGATGCCTTATTTGATATTCAGATTAATAGTAGCTCAGGTCCAGATGGATTTACTTCTGGTTTTTTTCAGCATTGTTGGGATTTTGTTAAGATTGACTTGGTAGAGGTTGTTCAGGATTTTTTTGCAGGTACCTTGCTTCCGAGGTACTATACCGCTTCCTTTATTGTTTTGATTCCGAAAGTTCTGAATCCATGCTCATTTGATAAATTTAGGCCTATTAGCCTATGCTCGGTTGTTTATAAAATTTGTTCAAAACTGATTGTGACTAGACTATCTGCAGTTTTGAGTCGGCTGGTTTCTGAAGAAGGAGCATTTTACCAGGGAGAAGTATTCTGGAGAATATAAGCCTTACACAGGAATTGGTTCAAGTCATAAATCAGCCAATAAGGGGGTAATATTATGATGAAAATTGATATGGCCAAGGCTTGTGATACGATTGACTGGGAATTTTTGCTACATGTTCTGAAAGCTTTTGGTTTTTCATTGGAAGTTTGCAACCTTATCTCCAATTGTGTATCTTCGACTTGGTATTTTGTGGTTATGAACGGTACATCTAAAGATTTTTTTAAGGGTGGAAGGGGTCTCCGTTAGGGGGATCCCTTATCCCCCTATTTATTTATTTTGGTGGAGGAGGTGTTCTCTCGGCTTTTGCACAAAAAATTCCAGGATGAGCTTGATATGAACCCGTGGGAATGGAATCCCTTGAACCCACAATCAATTTGAAAACTCCCCCAAGAAAGCCAAAATCAAGTCAGTGAATGGAGAACCTAAATCCGATGAGAACTCATTTCAAGAACCTAGATTATATTAAAATCTAGACCCGTTGAAGAACCCGTCTCAAGAACCCAGATTACAAAGGAGGAACGCCACAAAGGTTGTGATTTACCTTTGATAAGTTCAAAAGTTCAATTAAGAACAAGAGGAGTAAAACTCAACTCACAATGAATAAATTCATCAAATTTCATAAACTTCATAAACTGATTAGAACGAGGCTTCATAGAGTATTTAAAGCAAAACCTAATGAAACCCTAGCCAAAATAAACCCCCATCTTCCAAAAGTGCCCCTGGATGAACAGTGCCGCCGCTACAATGTCGCGCTACAGTAACTCGGCTACAGTAACCCTAACCCTAGTTCAATAAAATAATAATTTTTCCAACATGCCCTTGCATAGGCCCCCTTAAGTGCTTCCCATAATAAACTTAATTATTCTAAACTAATAACATAAGTTCTTTAAATGAATTAAATAAGTTGAAACCTTTCAAGAGCTCAAAGCCCATAAGTCTTGCCGTTGCCCTCTTCCGTAGCTAATCAAATGAATTAAAACTAGATCTTCATCCTTCAAGCCCCATCTTGAATGTTGGGCTCTTGCTAAACTTGTCCCAAGTGGATTGCATCAATCATTGCATTGTCTCCTTGATCTTCTTGGCCCATCTGGAAGTTGTAAATGATCTTTAAGACTAGGCCCATCTTGGTTCCCATCATTCCCTCTCTCCTCAAAAGGATTCGACCTCGAATCTCCACCTGGATCAAAGGGAAAGTGGTTAGTAACATTGAAAATAGTAGAAACAGGATACTTACCTGGAAAATCCATTAGATATGCATTTTCATTAATTTGTTCAAGAATTTGGAATAGTCCATCCAAGCTACCCATATCATCAACTGGTGAAGACTTTAAATCTAAAGGAATAAATTGATTAAGTCTATAAACAATTTCAATTGGTGAAAATTTAGTAGTGGCATGAACACTCCAATCATATGTAAACTCAATGAATGGAAAATAATACTCACACAAATGTTCATGAAGCACATTTAAAGTCTTCCTCGAACCAAAATGACCACTCCAATATGCAAACTCAATGAATGGCAAATGATACTCCCGCAAACGTTCATGCAACAAGTCAAAGAATGGCAAATGATACTCCCATAAACGTTCATGCAACGTGTCTGGAATCTTATTTTCACCAGAATGACCACTCCAATTATATACAAACTCAATGAAATACAAATGATACTCCCGCAAACGTTCATGCAACACGTCAATGTATGGCAAATGATACTCCCACAAATGTTGGTGCAATACATCAATGAATAACAAATGATACTTCTACAAACGTTCATGTAACACGTCTTTGAATGGCAAATGATATTCCCACAAATATTCATGCAACACAACAAAAGTCTTCCTTACACAAAGGTTACCCAACAAACCATCATGTCCATCACACACAAGCAACTTAAGCGTAAAACTAGTAGGCACACAAAATCTATTCTTTCTAAACAAGTACCAATCTAGTTTATAGAACTTATCAAAAGATGCTTTCTCACATGTTCCATACATACTAGCAAAGTTATCATCATTAGCATGCAATTTCTTATCATATTCAAGTCTCAACAATTTTGCATCTAAAATGAAGATAAGGACATACCTTCTTGCTAAAGCATCAACCACAAATTTTTCATACCTTGTGTGTATTTGAATACAAGAGGAAAAGTCTCAATACAATCCTTCCGCTTAGCATGCATTCTAGTCAACAACTTACCTTGTCCCTTTAAGTGCGTCAATGACTCATGTTCTTCCAAAAAAGGTCGGTTAGGAATTGTTGCACCTGGCACAAAATCAATGTAGTGCTCTATCTCCCTAATGGGTGTGAATCCACTAAATACACCACTTGGAAACACGACCTCATATCCCTGCAACAAAGAGACAACAATACTAGGCAAACATACGTCAAGTTCGTTAGGATTAAGACTTGCCTTAGCATAAAAACTCACTTTTCTCTTTGTTTTTCTCTCACTTTCTTCATACTCTCTTTTCTTTCCACTCTCTTTTTCTTTTTCACTCTCTTTTTTCCTTTCACACTCTTTTTTCTTTTCACTCTCTTTTTTTCTGGCACTCTCTTTTTTTCTGTCACTCTCTTTTTCTTCATCTTTTTTTGTACTCTCGACCTCACAATTATTTTTCAACTCATTCTCTCTTGTGCTTGAAGTCTTATTCTCACCCTCTTCTTTTTTCTCTCTCATTTTTTTCTCTTTCTCCATTTCGGTCTCACTATTTCTTTTCTTCTCAATCTCATCTTCACTCTTGCTTTTCAGCTCAATCTCACTTTCACTCTCACCTTCACTCTTGCTTTTCTGCTCATTCTCACTTTCACTCTTGCTTGTTTGCTCAATCTCCTTTTCACTTTTTCTTTTTTTATCACTCTCATTGTCACTCTTTTTTTTTTAGCAACCTCACTTTTCAATTTCAATTGGTCCCCATGGACATGTGTTGGATGGATTTACTTCTGGTTTTTTTCAGCATTGTTGGGATTTTGTTAAGATTGACTTGGTAGAGGTTGTTCAGGATTTTTTTGCAGGTACCTTGCTTCCGAGGTACTATACCGCTTCCTTTATTGTTTTGATTCCGAAAGTTCTGAATCCATGCTCATTTGATAAATTTAGGCCTATTAGCCTATGCTCGGTTGTTTATAAAATTTGTTCAAAACTGATTGTGACTAGACTATCTGCAGTTTTGAGTCGGCTGGTTTCTGAAGAAGGAGCATTTTACCAGGGAGAAGTATTCTGGAGAATATAAGCCTTACACAGGAATTGGTTCAAGTCATAAATCAGCCAATAAGGGGGTAATATTATGATGAAAATTGATATGGCCAAGGCTTGTGATACGATTGACTGGGAATTTTTGCTACATGTTCTGAAAGCTTTTGGTTTTTCATTGGAAGTTTGCAACCTTATCTCCAATTGTGTATCTTCGACTTGGTATTTTGTGGTTATGAACGGTACATCTAAAGATTTTTTTAAGGGTGGAAGGGGTCTCCGTTAGGGGGATCCCTTATCCCCCTATTTATTTATTTTGGTGGAGGAGGTGTTCTCTCGGCTTTTGCACAAAAAATTCCAGGATGAGCTTGATATGAACCCGTGGGAATGGAATCCCTTGAACCCACAATCAATTTGAAAACTCCCCAAGAAAGCCAAAATCAAGTCAGTGAATGGAGAACCTAAATCCGATGAGAACTCATTTCAAGAACCTAGATTATATTAAAATCTAGACCCGTTGAAGAACCCGTCTCAAGAACCCAGATTACAAAGGAGGAACGCCACAAAGGTTGTGATTTACCTTTGATAAGTTCAAAAGTTCAATTAAGAACAAGAGGAGTAAAACTCAACTCACAATGAATAAATTCATCAAATTTCATAAACTTCATAAACTGATTAGAACGAGGCTTCATAGAGTATTTAAAGCAAAACCTAATGAAACCCTAGCCAAAATAAACCCCCATCTTCCAAAAGTGCCCCTGGATGAACAGTGCCGCCGCTACAGTGTCGCGCTACAGTAACTCGGCTACAGTAACCTTAACCCTAGTTCAATAAAATAATAATTTTTCCAACATGCCCTTGCATAGGCCCCCTTAAGTGCTTCCCATAATAAACTCAATTATTCTAAACTAATAACATAAGTTCTTTAAATGAATTAAATAAGTTGAAACCCTTCAAGAGCTCAAAGCCCATAAGTCTTGTCGTTGCCCTCTTCCGTAGCTAATCAAATGAATTAAAACTGGATCTTCATCCTTCAAGCCCCATCTTGAATGTTGGGCTCTTGCTAAACTTGTCCCAAGTGGATTGCATCAATTCTTGCATTGTCTCTTGATCTTCTTGGCCCATCTGGAAGTTGCAAATGATCTTTAAGACTAGGCCCATCTTGGTTCCCATCAGGGCTTATTGGCTATTATTCACAACCTCGTAATGGACCGTTAATCTCCCATTTGCTTTATGCGGACAATATGATTATTTTCTAAGAAGAAAGATGTGAAGAATATTCTAGAAGTTCTTGATCTCTATGCCCGGTGCTTTGGTTGATTCTAAGTCTTCTATTTTTTTCTCAAGCCATATTCTAGAATCAAGGCGACAAGACCTGCTTAGAGTGTCTGGGTTTTCGATGGGGCACTTTCCAGTGAGGTATTTGGGGGTTCCTATTTTCCCAGGTTAGTTGAAGTCATGTTATTTTGATGATTTGTTGCTTAAAATTTCTAAAAAGATTGAAGGTTGGAAGATGAGGTATCTTTCCTCTAGTGCCAGATTGCTTTTGATTAAACATGTTTTGTCAAGTTTGCCGGTACATTTATTGTCTGTATTACCAGTACCCTTAGCAGATTTTTGGGAAGATTAACAGTTTATTTAGCACTTTTTCTGGGGTTCGTCAGAAGGACGGCCAAAGAGGAAATGAGTGAGTTGGGAATCAGTTTGCAAGCCCTTGGATGAAGGAGGCATGGGTCTGAGAAATATTGTTGATGTCTATAGCTCCCTTCAATCCAGATTTGCATGGAAGTTCCTCTCGGAGGATACTTTATGGTCTCGTTTCTTTAAAGCCAAGTATGTGAAGCATCAACATATTTCTCTAGTTGATTCATCTAAAGGCTCTAGATTTTGGAGAATGCTTATTAAATCGGTTCCATTTGTTGTTGACAAATCTGTCTGGCATGTGAAAGAAGGGAACTTATCCTTTTGGTGTGATAAGTGGATGGATTCAGGTCCAATTTGTCAAGCTGTTTAGATTTATGATTTTCCTCATTTAAAAATAAAAGATTGCTTGGTTGAGAATAGTTGGGACGTGGATTTGATTGTTCAACTAGTGGGTCAGGAGGTTGCTGATGATATTTTATCTCGTGTTGGTGGTACTAAACCAAGGATGGATACGTTAATATGGCTTGGTAGTAAGGATGGGAGATTTTCAACATCTAGTGCTTGGATTTGGATTCGTATTTCAGTCCCGAAGCATCAATGGACGGACTGGATTTGGCACTCTGCTTTGCCAAAGAAATTTTCATTTATTTTATGGAAGGCAATGACCAATAGCTTGAGTGTGGATGAAAGGATTAGGCGTATTGGAATTCCTTTAGTCTCTAAATGTGAATGTTGTCCACAGGGAGGTTTTGAAGACCTAAATCATGTTCTATACAATGGCAAGGTTGCGGCTAGACTTTGGCAAATGTGCTCCAGTTTATTGGGTGTTCCCTATATGGCTAATTGGTCTTGGTTGGCAACTATAGGGCTACAACCCGACCAAACCGTCTAGTGTTTGGGCCCAATCCGACTCGACCCGCACGTTTGTTGGAAAGAACTCGACCCGACCCAATCCGATTTCGGGTCGACCCGTTTAAATTTTCCTTTAAACGATTAGTGGTTTTGATCTCAAGATGAGAATTATTTTTTGTTCTTGGCATACCCAAACAAACAGAAATCAAGATCAGTGGGTTTGATTTTAGGACCCACAGCACCAACCTTAGTCTCACGACGAAAGTCTGTGGGGGTGACAACATGAAACCAAAATAATGGAAAGATTGAATCGAAAGCATATCTCTTTCTTTTAACTTTTGAGGAGGAAACAAAAAAAGGAAGCTTGTAGTCAATGAGTCATGCCAAAAAAATAAAAAAAAGGAAAAGCAGTGAAGTACTAACCACACGTTTATGTTTTTTTTTTTCCCATCATGATACAAGGTCTGTGGTCCATTTAAACACAATGATAAGGATGAAGTAGTATTTTTCAGTCCTCTGGAACACTCACCCTTTAGTATCTCTCTCAAAGTTGAGGGAGATGGAGCAGGATGTCAACAGCTTCAATCTCATCGACAGTGAACTCGTCAAAAGGAATGGGTTGGGAAGAATGAGGAGTTGGGTTAATTCAGCAGTGAACTTGTAGAAGAACATGTTGCTTGGGGAAAGGATTGGGTTGGGAAGATAGAGGAGTTGGGTTGCTTCAGTAGTGAACTCGTCGAAGAAAATGTTGCTTGGGTTGGGAAGACAGGGGGACTGAGGAAGAGAATGGGGAGGCTAGCTAGGGTTACTACATTCGGATTGCTTAAAACACGACTTGTTGGCTGGAACCGGCATTTCACGGGTTCGACCCGAAAATATTTTTAACCCACATTTTATCAGTCGGGTCGGTTTGGGTCATTCGGCCAGATCGGATATGAAGGTTTTCTGCCCAGGCCTAGGCAACTGTTGAAGCTTGGTTTCGAAGAACAAAGAAGTCTTCAAAGGTTGGTAATTTGATTGGGTTGGTTTGATGTATTTTAATATGTCTATGGATGTGGAGGTGTTCGGCACGTATGGAGGGACACAAGGATTGCTTTAATGTTTTGTGGAGGAAGGTTAAATACTGGCTCCGTTGGGTTGGTTTAAGGCTTAGGGAGTTAGGAATTTTGCATAATTGTGACCAAGCAATTTTAGAAGAATAAACTTACCGGATGTATCTCTTTCGAAAAGAAAGTTTATTACAGTATCTTGGGAGAAGCCGGAGGTGGATTGGTCCAAGTTAAATACGGATGGTAGTAGTTTGGAGAACCCGGGGAAGTTGGGTGTTGGGGGTCTGATTAGACCATGAAGGAAATCTAGTTGTTGCTTTTTCTAAATATATTAGTTTTGGTTCAAATAATAAAGCTGAGTTGTTGGGGGTCCTATTTGGTTTGTGCAGATGCAAGGCTAGAGGCTTGGTGAATATTGTTGTTGAATTAGATTCGTCTCTAATTGAGAATTGGCTGGAGAAAGGTAAATGTCAGGTTTGGTACTTGGAGGATTTTTGGAACGAAATAATCTTGCTATCACGAGGCCTTAATATTCGGTTTAAACATGTGTTTAGAGAGGGAAATAAAGATGCGAATTGGCTCGCTAAAGGTGGTAGCGCTAGGATGACGTAGGAGTATATGTTGAATCACATCCCAAGGGAGCTCAAAGGGATATTATGCTTTGATAAGTGCGGTTTACCGTGCATAAGAAGGAGGTAAGTGGTCCGTTGTCGCTCACGTTGTTTACGTGGGTTTACGTTGGGTCGCTCGTGTTGTTTACGTTGGTTTTGCTTTCGTGGTTTTTCCGTCTTCATTGGTTTGGCTTTACGTTGGCGCGGACATATCAAGTTTTGGTTTACGTTTTGGCTCTCGCTCACGTTTTGATTGGTTCGTTATTCAATGTATAGATATAGTTTCGGTTGGCTTAGTTTGGGTTTTGGTTCTTCCTTGTTTTGGTCGTTGATTCATAGGTTGTTTTGCCTTGATTATTTGTAATCCTGTGGATCTTGGATGTTGAAATGATTTTCCTCCGCCTTAAGTGAAGTTTTTTCTAATAAAAGTGGGTCAGGGTCACTCTTGGACCTGTGACCTCGTCTCTTTATTTTTTAAAAAAATGAGCTTATTTTTAGCATTTTGTTTATGAACTGTGCAAAAATGAGCGAATATGAAAATTTGTGCATAATAATATGACTATGATCTGATTTTGTTGTGTTTTGAATATGTTCTGTACTTTGATATGACATGATGTGACTTCTGAAAATCTCTGGCATGACATTCTATTTATGTTCCGTTTTGACCTTACTACGAGTGTAAAACTATGGCCTCTGTTTGGGTTTGTACCAACTTTTCTATTTCCAATGCACCCACTTTGGAAGCAAAGTGGTTTTCTACGTGGTCTTTCCTGTGTGCACACTTAGAGCTCCGAAAAAAATAAGGAAAATTATGTTTCTACTATGTTGGCCGTTGAGATTTGCACAACCCTACCATGGGGTTAGACATGAAATTCTGTTATGATGTGATGCTCAATTATGCAATGCCAAAGGATACTTTTGAATAAGAATATTTCCAAATTTTTACTCTGATATTTTGATAACATGTTTTGATTCAGCATTCTGAAAGTAAAAATATTTTGTTCCGCTTTCAGAACTTTGTAAATGCTCATATTTACATACTAGTACATGTTCTTTGCTTACTGAGTTGTTGATAATTCACCCTTATCTCTACAATATTTTTCAAATAATCTTGATGGTTTAGCAGGAAATCAAGAGTAGGGAAGCTTGAGGAAGATTAGATGATTGTAGAGGAATAAGTGTCAAATGGTACAAGTAATTATTGGAGAGTCATATTCAGTAGATTTATTATTTTATGCGATTTGAGTATTTTGAGACATGGATATTTTTAGTCTATCGGGAGATTTTTAGTTTGTTATGTTGAGGTCTTTATTTGATATCCTTGTGGAAGAACATAAATGTTTGGTTGAAACAAGAATATTTATATTTTATGGAGTCTTTAGAGTATATATAATTGTGTTATGGAGATGATTTTAGGTGACATGAGTTAACTCTCTAGACCTCCGGGACTGGGGCATTACAATCTAACTTGCTAAGAAAAAAAGAAGATCAAGGAGCATTATGAGTTAAGCATATCCTAAAAACATAGTGCAATTGAGCATATCCTAAAAACAAAGTGCAATTCCAATTGCCCAATTAATCAGCTTTGGCAATGTTGCTGAAAGTATTTTCTCTTTTCTTCTCTCTCGGGGATGGATGAGGTGAAGGGTGGGGTCACAAAGATTCTAATGGAATCTGAAGCTGGTTGAGGAATTGTGGGGTTGCGATAGTGGTGTAGTGGCACTAACGGTTTACTGTATAGGGTGGAGACGACAAAATTTGCAGAGACTCACGGAGGGTGAAAGATGAACGAGATAGAAGGAAGGTGGGAGAAGTTGAGGCTCACAGAGGAGGAAGCTTTGAATATAGAGGTTGGAGATTAAATATCGGAGGAACTAAAATACAAAGGAGATCAAAGCTTAGTAGGGAAGGTATGGGTGGAGAGAAATATAAGCCTAGCAATGATGGAAGCAACAATGACCAAAGTTTGGAGGATTAGCAAGAGAGCTAAATTCCAATAAGTGGGTTCGAACACGTGTGATAATGTTCGCATACCAAGCCGACAAGTAGAGGATGATGGACGGTAGACCATGGCTTTTTGACAACCACTTGCTTGTTATATTGCAGTTTGATGGTTATACTCCACCTTAGATGATGAATTTCAAGCAAGAAAGAATATGGGTCTACGATTGGTAGAGTAGAGGAGGTTGATATGCAGGAAGACGAGAATGGGTGGGGAAACTTTCTAAGGTTCTTGGTCCTTACTGACTTGACAAAATCATTGGTGAGAGGAAGAACCATCACTATCAAAGGGAAGGCTCATTGGATTCCAATAAGGTATGAGAAATTACCACATTTCTGCTTTAAATGTGGTTGTATTATTCATGGGGATTCAGAGTGTAGGGGAAAGGGGTGGCTGATGAACAATTTGGTGTATGGTTAAGAGTAGGACCAAGAGTAAAAAAGAGAGAGGATCCTACAAGGTTGAATGTGGATAATAAAAGAAGTTTAGCTGGGATGAGAAGCGAGGAGGGAGAGACTAAAAAAACAAATGGCTCTATGGAGAAGGAGTTGGAAGATTTGAGGGGAGAAGATGTAGTAGAAGGGAATAGGATGGGAACAGAAACGAGAGTTAATGAGGAAGAGGGTGAAAATAATGTAGAGATAATGAATGGGGGAGCTAGTAATAAAATTATGGGAGAAGGTCAGTATGAAAAAGGAAAAGAAGTGATAGAGAAGGAAGTGGAGGATATAACTCTGAGTTCCCTTGCCAATGGTGATACATACAACAAAGGAAAGGTGACAGAATCATGGAAGAAAAGAGCTAAAGATAGACGTTAGAAAGTGGAACGATCTTCTTTCTTAACACAGTAAAAAAGAAGCTTGGGTAAAGAGCTAGAGGGGAAGGAGGAGGTAAGGGAAAAGAAGAAACTCAGAAAGTAGTGTTGTGAAGTGATGGATGGAAAAACAAATGAATTGGTGGAGGCTATTAAGCAGCCCCACCAAACACAATGAAAACACTAAGTTGGAACTGCCGAGGGCTTGGAAACCCTCGGATAGTTCAAGATCTTTACCAAATGGTAAAGGACAAGAAGCCCAATGTAGTTTTCTTGATGGAAACTAAGCTGAAGAAAGGGAGTTGTGATAGAATCAGAAAAGGCTCAATTGTGATGGTTTTTTTGTGGTTGAACCAGTTGGCAGGAGAGGGGGTTTGATCATGTTATGGGATCACAATGTGAAAGCAAAATTGGTGAATTATTCACAAAGACACATTAGTGTTTGGGTCACAAATGATGATGGAAATGAGAAATGGTTATTGACAGGTTTTTATGGGCAACCAAAAACTAGTAGAAGGGAAGAACCTTGGAGATTACTTGCCTCACGGAAGCCTACAGATAATTATGGCTGGTGTGTGGTGGGTGATTTCAATGAAATAGTGACTCATGATGAAAAGATGGGTGGGATACAGAGACAGGAAAGGCAAATGGCAAGTTTCAGGGAAGTGTTGGAGGGGGGTTTGTTTGACTTTGGGTGGAAAGGTGACAAATTCACCTGGAGTAATAAGCATGAGGATGAAACATTCACTAAGGAGAGACTTGATAGAGCAGTGGCCAATTCAAGGTGGAAGGGTATTTTCAAAGAAGGGTGGGTGGAAGTGATGGCTGTTAGGAGCTCAGACCATAGACCCTTACTGCTTTGTATGATTCAGAGAGTTGGTGATGAAAGGAAGGGAAGGAAGATGGTCAGGTATGAAACCAACTAGGCTTTGGAAGAAGATTGTGATGACGTATTAAAGAGGGTATGGATAAAGAGTATGGAAGAGAGGGGATCTTCAAACAACTTAAAGACAAGCTTGGAAGAAAGTAAAAATGCCTTACTCAGATGGAATAGGCAGATTGGAGTGGATAGGGGGAAAGAATTGTGAGAAAAAAATTGAGCACTTAAAACAGCTACAAGAGATTGAAAATAGGCACAATTCTAAAGAGATCAAACGAACTTAGCAGGAGACAGGGATGATTTTAGAAAAAGAAGATTTAAAATGGAGTCAAAGAGCTAAGAGGAATTGGTATCAACTAAAGGATAGAAATACAAAATTCTTCCATAGTTGTGCCAATCAAAGGAGAAGTAAAAACAAAAAAAGAATGGTTATGGATGAACATAATAGAAGTTACTCGAGGCATGATGAACTGGAAGGGGCTCTTAATGAATTTTTTGTGAGGTTATTCACTTCCTCTAAACCTAGCCAATATGATATGGATGATTGTCTGAAGAACATGGAGGCTTGGGTTACTAATGAGATGAATGAAACTCTTTCAAATACTTTTACTACAATGGAGATTGAGGAAGCAATAAAGCAGATGGCACATTTGAAATCACCTGGACTAGATAAGTTTGGGGCTTGTTTTTATTAAAGTCACTGGCATATTATTGGAGATGAAGTCAGTAGTGCTATGTTGTCTTGGGTGAATCGTAATTTCTTTAACCCCTCTATAAACTTTACTTATATTGTACTCAATCCAAAAGTAAAGAATCCTAGGCTGGTCAGTGAGTATAGACCTATAAGTATATGCAATGTGGCTTATAAGATCATGTCAAAAGTGTTGGTTAATAGGTTAAAAAAAATACTCTATGTTGTTATTTCCCCCAACCAAAGTGCATTTATACTAGGGAGATTAATATCAGATAACATTATGGTGGCATATGAGATTTTGCACATAATGAAGGCAAGAAAGAAGCAGAAAAGGGAATATGACCATTAAGCTTGACATGTCCAATGCTTATGACAGAAGTGAGTAACCTTATCTAGAAGCAGTTATGAAGAAACTAGGTTTTTGCAGAAAATGGACTGAGTTGATTGTGAAGTGTATGTCATCAGTTACATATTATGATTTGATTAATGGAAAGCCAAGAACAAAGATACTCCCTTCAAGATGGTTGAGATAGGGAGACCCTTTGTCTCCCTACCTTTTTATTCTATGTGCAGAAGGCTTAACCTCTCTTCTTAATAATTCAGATATGAAGGGTGAAACAAGGGATGACAGTGGCTAGGGGGAATTAGAGTGAGTCATTTGCTATATGCAGATGATTATATCTTGTTTGGTAGAGCCAATGTGGAGGAATGGTTAAAAGTGCAGGCTTTGTTATTGAAGTATGAAAAAGCTTATGGCCAAGTCTTGAATAAGGATAAATCTACAATCTTCTTTAGTTCAAACACAAGTGTGGTTGACAAAGAAAAGGTCAAGGAAGCAGGACAGGTAGTGATGGAAGGAAGCTATGAGAAGTATTTGAGACTACCTTCAATAGTAGGAAGATCGAAGTATTATATGTAACACCCCGCTTAATTAACTCTTGATTAACTCTTAAGTACTCTAGATTAGGCTTTTATTTTTGGGATTAATCACTTTCATTAAAGTTGATAGTGAGATTAACATTAATGTTGGTACTTAGTGTTAATGAGCTAAAGATTAGAGAGGTTATCCCATTAGTAATTTTGGTGAGGCTTTTTAGGACCCAAGTGCATTCATGGGCCTAGCCCAAAAAAACCTTGAACCAACCCCTTAGAAAATCAAGGCTAGTCTTGGCCCAAGTATAGGAAAGCGTAAGGCTTTTGGTGTAGATTGGACCCTTGGCCCTTTTCAAGCTCATATGACCCAAAGCCATGTTTGGACTCATTTTATCATTCAAAGACCAAAGGCCCAATACACCATACCATTGGTTTTCTTCAGCCCAAATCACACTCAAAGTACCCAAATTAAGTTTTGAAAATTGGCTAAGGCCATTAACCATCATACTTGAGGTTAGTGCACTTTAAGCTATGCTTTGAAACTTAATCATGCTTAATCTTTTCTTAAACTTTTTAATTCAAATTTTTTTTAAATTAATACTCCCTTAAACCATGATTAGACCATGTTAATACCCTAACTAAACCATTCCACATGTCATTAAGAAAAATGACATAACAAGCCCAAACCATGCTTCAATCGGTTTTGTGCATTGCCCTTTGTAATGCTTGGACTGTTTTGCCCTTGGGCCCAACATTTTTGTGGTTTATCCTCAAGGGTAATATGGTCCTTAAACACCAAAACTCAGTTTGAGCCTTGGACGAAATTGGTTGCATCAACCAACTCAAAAAATCAAACAGGGTGTACCTTGGTCTAGTTTGTGTAGGAACCATTTGGATTGAATTTGAACCAATCTCCTGCCATGGTTTGCACCACCACCCCATGCCACCTCCTTCTCCACCCAATCACCAAGAAGTTCCATGACCATCATGAAGGATTGACTCATTTTTGCTACCCAAAAAGATCCAAAACCGAACTGATTTTCTGCCACCACAAAACCACCTTCATCCACCTGTTTTCAAGGGTGGTTTGAGGGATCTTCTGCCATCCAAATGATGCCCCACGACCTAGAGTCACCTACAAGACCCTTGCAGCTACTTTGGAGAGGAAATGATGGTGGTTTAGGGCACTATTTCATTCTACACCAGTGACCTAAGCTCATGCAAGCAAATTTGAGAATTTTCCAGATTTGAACACCTCCCACTTCACCCAATCACCAAGCACCCAAGCCAACGTCTCTCATCCATTGGCGACCTATAAATACTTCCCTCCCCTTCTCATTGCACCCACACCACAACTTCAAGTGTTATCGTGAGCCTTAAGAGCATTTCCCCCTCTTAGAGATCAAAAGAGTGCAAACCGAGTGAGTTTTGGTGAGTTCTTGAGTGTTCTTGTGTAAGGCAGTCTAGAGTGCTTGGAAGGCCATGAAATTTGTAAGTTTTATTCCTTTTGATCTTAGCTAACATTTCAAGCTTTGTTTCCAAGTGTTGGTACGAAATTTGGTTGAGTTTTGAGAAGGTTATGATGCTTAATGCAAAACCGGGTCAATTAAAGGAAGGTTTGAATGATTGAATGTTGTTAATTGGAAATTTAGCTATGGCATGTCCTAAACATGATTTGATATGATCTATCATTATCCTAACATGATTATGGAAGGTTAAATTTGTAATTAGAAGCATGTCATGATAGGTTTTAAATCTATCTTGTTTTGATTATCAAACATGAATTGGTTTTAAGCATATTGGTGATTAAGAATTTCTTAGCTTTGATTAAGTGTTGGGATGAACTTGATTACTCAAGGATTAGACTTCATAATGTCCCTAAAGATGTTGGTGATTATTAGTGATTATAGAAAATCTCATATGCATGCATTCATAGGGATCAATAGTTGAAAATACACATAGGCATCAACTAGGATGCATGCCACGGGTTGGGACTAATTGGACAAGTTCCACTTTTAATTTTGAAAATCTAAGGGTATGGAGGGTTTTAGAATGCCAAAAATATGAAGTCCATGAAATTTGATTAAATTTGGATTTCGTTTGCAATTAGTGAAAATTTAGGGCCTAAATGACAATTTTTGAAAGTTTAGGGGTATTTTTGTGAATATTCAATTTTTTTGAAACCTTTGATTTTGAACCTATCCATAAGAGTATTAACTCTAACTTAGTATACACACGATTTACGCAGCTACGACGCTAATTTCAAATTTTCCCAGAAGTTTGTAAGTTGGCCTCTAACTTACACCTTGATAAATTATTTATGAATTATTGATAAATGTTCATTCATATTTCAATTATCATTTTGAGCATAAAATATCATGTTATATGATACATTGAGTGCATACTTACAGGACATGTGATATTTTTACCATTTTTAGTATATTGCATATAAATGTCATTTTTCATGAAACTTACTACATATGCATATGCCATGAAAAATATTTTCTAAAATATTGCATGAAAATCATTTTATCATGACCCTAAAGGCTAGAATGGGAAATTATCCTAGTGGAACTCCTTTGTCCACTCTGGAGTGTTTAATAATGGAGTGGTAACCCCTGGGTTGACGAAGAACAGTCAACAAGCTTTGAATGGGTTCTCTTTAAAGAACACCGGAGCAAAGTCAACATGTTATGACACCTAACGCTGGTAGGTGTACACGTTATGATTTTTATGATGTTATGTTATTTACCAATACATTGAGAACGAGTCTATAGACAACGTAGTTTCAATGTAAGTTATACTACGGTCACCGGCAGGTACTCACAGTGCATATGGGGAATTATGACATTACCACACGTTATGTTATTAATTAAGATAATAATGTAAGTCTATGATGAAGAAAATCTATGATAAAATTTTTATGAAGAAGTTATATCTTTTAAAAAATGATGACGAAATTATTTACTGAGTAAAAACCCATATCTTCATTTTTTTAAAAGATGTTGAAGAATCTGGATGAGAGACATGTATACTGATTTTCTGCATCTCATGCATCAAATATTTATCATTTTTCATGACTGATTTATCTTTGTGTCAGTTAGTTGTTTAACTTATTGAGATTTCGAGTAAATCTCACCCTTTTATGGAACCAACTCAGAATGATAGACGTTGTGTCAGGAATCGACCAGGACGAGATTGATGGAGCACTAGATTCGCATGATTGAGGAGGAGTCGGATTTGGAGAGGAAGCTGGACTTAATTTTGATGTTCATAGCCTAAGTCCTTTATGTTTTAGATCGCATTAAGAGAATGATATGACTTTGTATATAAGTCTATGCTACTTTAGTATTTCGAACATGATGATTATCTAATGAAGTTGAGATGTTTTAATTATTCTGGCATATTTTTCACCTTAACCTTATTTTCACTGCGATTATTGCATACTTCTAGTTGCATACTAGGATGCATTGCATATTAACTGTCATGAACGGGGGTATGTAACCTAGTGTTGCATGTCCCGACGCTCTAAGTTTCCGTTCCATCCCAAGCGGGGATTAGGGGCGTCACATTATACTTTTAGAAGCATAAAAGAGAGAGTATGGAACAAGATTAATAATTGGAGAAATACCTTTCTGTCTTCTGCAGGAAAAGAGGTTTTAATCAAGGCAGTTCTTCAAGTTGTGCCAACATACACATATAGTGTGTTTTAGCTATCAAAAAAGCTTTGCAAAGAATTAAATGAAATGCTTGCTAAGTTCTGGTGGGGTAATCATCAGAAAAATAGTAGTGTGTAATGGAGTTATTGGGAGATGATGAGGAAGAAAAAAGGGAAATGAGGTTTCAGATTCAGAGATGTTGAGAGTTTTAATGTGGCTTTGCTGGCTAAGTAGGGGTGTAGATTCATGCAAAATCCCAACAGCTTAGTTGCTTTGATCTATAAAGAAAAATATTTTAGGTCTTCATCTATATTGGATGCTTAGTTGGGCTTTGGACCTTCTCTAATTTGGAAACGTGTGTGGAATGCTATAGAACTCTTAAAAGAGGGGATGGGATGGAGGGTGGGGAATGGAAAAAATATAAAGATATGGGGCTATAAATGGCTGTCTTCTCCTACTCCTTTTTGTGTACAGTCACTTGTTTCGATTTTGGATAAGGAGGCAAAGGTTAGAGAACTTATATTCTGGATAGTGGGGAATGAAATGAGGAACTGATCAGAAGAATGTTTGATGGAGAGGAAGCTGAGCAGATTTTAAGCATTCCTTTGAGTAAAATGGATATTGAAGACAAAGTTGTATGGGGTCCTTCTAAGAAGGGGCTCTTTTCAGTCAAAAGTGTCTATTATGTGGAAGTGGATAGAAAAAAAGTCATAAGAAGGGAAACCTCAAGGGAAAGAGAAGTTGACAGCAGATGGAAAGGCATATGGGAATTGAATATTCCTGAAAAAGTGAAGCTATTCCTATGGAGAGCAGGAAATGACTATCTAGCTACAAGGAAGAACTTCTTCTTAAAGAAAGTAGTTGATAATTCTTTATGCCCAATTTGTACAAAGGAGGTGGAAACTGTGACACATAGTCTATGGTAGTGTAAAATAGCAAATGATGTTTGGCTTTAGACTTCGGACAGAGTTAAAAAATGTAGAGCTGCAAAAGACAATTTGTTGGCTTTATGGGAAAATTTTATGTTGAAGTTGTCCAAGTCTTAGATGGAGGAAATAGCCATTGTTATGAGGGATTTATGGACAAGAAGAAATGAGCTTATTTTTTAATGTAAGTTTAAAAAGTCTTGTCAAGTTATCAATTTTGCAAGGGAAGTGTTAAAAGAATTCTAGCTGGCTCAAAAACTATTAATGAAAAATCAAAGGAGTATTGTAGTTACAAGGAATATGAAGTGGATGAAGTCGATGAAGAGTTATGTGAAAGCCAATTGGGATGCTACCATAGATCAGAAGGAAAATAATATGGGATTAGGGATAATAATCAGATATGAGGAAGGGGAAACATTGGCTACCATCTGTGGTCAAATAAGGTTTGTTAATCAAGCAGCTGTTGTAGAAAGCTTTGCTCATTGGAGAACAATGAAAGTGTTTAGGGATCTCAACTTTAGCAGAGTAATTTTTGAAGGTGAGGCTCAAGCCATTGTTAATGTTGTAAATGAAGATAAAGAAGAACTTTCTTTTTATGAGAATGTCATAGAAGATGCAAAGATATTGTTAACGAGTAGAAATAGCTGGAAGGTGCAATTTGTGTATAGAAACTCAAATGAAGTAGCTCACATTCTAGCTAAGGAAGCTTTACCCTTAGATTCTGAATTAGTATGGATAGAAGAGATACTAGATTGTATTAAACTACGTACATAGAAGGAAAATAGATGTATTGATAGCACTGGTTTATGATGAATACAAAGTTATGTTTGATTAAAAAAAAAATTAATCAGCTTTGTGTACAAATGCCATCGCTCATTCACAAACATCTTTTGACCTTTCTTATTCTTTTTTTTTATAATAAAGGATCACATTCCATTTATGACATACAACTATGACTTAAAAAGTCAGTTACAAACGTTAATAGCTCCTCAGCACACTTTCGTGGCTGACATGGTCTAGCCCAGACGACAGAACTCTAAAGACCGAAGTCTAAGAGATTCGTCGTACACATCTCTGTCCCCGACAGAGTAAAACAAAACCCATACCCCGACTACGTGAGGGAGGGTGCACCAAACCCATACACCGCCAAAGCGGAGATTGGGACATACCCTCAGTCGGACCACGGTCCGCAGGGACTAAATTTTTGATTTTTTTTTTTATTAAACAGGACACAAGAAAATACAATGGAACACAACTAAAACCAACAACAAAAGAAAAAGCTCCGAACGGCTGCGGAGGCGCGTGCAGAACACGCGCCACCCTGGGAGAAAACCATCAACCGATCTTGGAAGTTCCGGACTCACAGACCCCAGCGGCGCCGCGCGTGGCGACGGTAGAGGGCCTCTCGGCGTCGCGAGAAGTCCACTCGCCGAACGCCTCCGAGTATTTTGGCCGCGCGTGCGAGCAACTCGCCACTCCGGATGGCATCACCTTCAGTAGACTTGAAGATCGGCGGCTGGGCAACACCATGGAGAGGCGCGTGCTGATCTATTGTCGCCGGAAAGTCCAGAGCCGCTGTTCCCCCTTATTTAGCCTACAAAACAAAACAACACAAAAACGGAACGGCTGTGTGCACAGAGCGGACGAAGGTGGAGAGAGGGGGGAGGAGCCATAGCTCCCACCCCCTTGAGCCCTCGAAACAAAACTATATCAAGCGCTGAGGGAGACTGGTTCGAGAGAGACGGGTTCGAGAGAGAGCCCGTCTCTCTCTTGGCGGCTTGCTATCTCTTTTGACCTTTCTTAAACCACGGAGGATTCGAAACTTGGGACCGAAATTAGCTGGAATACTCGTAACTTTCTACAAAAGGATAAATGAATGTGGCTTTTTTCTGGTTGAGGTTTCTATAACAGTGACAGCAACGACAACAACACAGTCGTCGTTTGAGGTTTGCCACGTGAACAGAACCCATAGGGTCGGTTCCCTTCCTTTTTAGATAATTTTTTTATTTTTGACTTTGTCAACCTTCGTAAAAGAAAAAGAACGATTCATGGTTTTCCTCGTCCACATAAATTTATTGTACTGTATTGCCACTCTTCGAAGTCCTATTTTCCCACGCGTCTACAAATACGTGGAATGGAAAGAAAAATCATAACGACCTACCTACAAGCAATTGACTTAAACAACAAACCCATATCTCACGCTCAATCTCTCTCTCACCCTTTCCCTTGCCTATAAGCCCCATTCAACTTGGGTACTTTTTCGACGTTTCCTTTCAGAGAGCCCTCATACCTCGAGGCTCTATCCTGCTAATTCAGCACAGCATAGCTGCACAGGTACATTAGCTAGGTAGATGATATGTGTTTCGACTGTTGAGCCTACTCCTTTGTATTTCTGTTTTGTAGTTTTGAAAACGGTCGATTTTTGTTTCATTATGCTGGATTTTTGTCAAGTTTCGAAAGAACTAGAAAGCAGAACTTGGAACCTGTCTTTCTTTATTTTTATCGGCAACCCAACATAGCTTTAAAATGGGAATAATATATCATGGTTTCCAGGTTACACTTTTTATTTTATTTTATTATTATTAGTTGATTATTACTTTTACTTAACTATTTTGGGATTTTTTTTTCTGACTTTTTTGGTAGGTACTTAACGTTTTTTGAGTTTATGTTGTTCAGTTGCTAATAAGCTTTGGCTAGCCTTATTTATTTATTTTTTTTAATGTGATATTCGTTCATGTATTATGAAGCAAGTTTATACTGTTTTGAAGTTTGGCATATTTGGTTAAATAATGAAGTGGATCTGATGTCCAAGACAGTATCTGTCATAAAATTTCTCGTCCTGAGGGATACAAGTAAAAAATAATGTTTAGTAAATGGGTTATTTTGTCTGTATTGTTAAAGTATTTAAGATGCCATAGCGTCAAGAAATGTGCTCCAAATTTTTTTAGTTTTTGTAGTGCTGCGAAATGCTTGTCTGTTCTAGAAGTCAATAGGGGGAAGTCAGTATGTACAGATATGTGAAGCTTGAATACATATGCGCCAGCAAGTGACAATTCCTGATGCTTAGCAAAGTTATCCGGTAGAAAATAGATTGTTTCAGATCAGAAAATCATCCATTCTCCTGAAGTGTGTTCCAGAAATATTGATCAGAATTGACATGGGTATAGTAACTCGTCTGAGTGATTTGTGTATTTCCTTTCAAATGGGAACCCAAAATCTTGAGCTCTTTGATGGTGACATTTTTTGACATCCTCCGTGGTTGATTCCTTAGTGCTGTCCTTCCATCAATGCGGTTTAAGTTTCTAGTTCTAAAATTGAAAATTTCCCCAAACTTAATTCTCTTTACTGGTGGTTTGTTTACGATATTGTCGAATTCTTGGTGCACATAGAGGGTTTTGTTATGGGAAGCTTTGGTTGTTGTGTTATTGTAATTTGTGTTTTGTATTTTGGCTCTCCTTTCTACATGAACCCCTTGTTAAGTCTTTCTTAATAGATATTGTTTTTTTGATTTTTATGTTTTATTAGGAATTTTTAACTCTTCTTTCTCTCAAACCATGGGTTGCATTGCAAATATCGTTGCACTATATGCCAGTTCTTAAAATGCTTTTTCCCCAATGGTGGGTTTGATTAAAGTCTCGTATTTCCCACTTAATTCACTGATTGTCAAAATCCTGCAAAAATGGTTGATGTTGTGATTCCAAGAAAATAAATCCAAACATGAGAGACGTTAACTTCCTTGTGTTAAAGGTAAAAGCTCTGCCACCTGCAGTCTTCCGAGGCTTGTATGTGATATGTCTATCAAGAGGGATAATCTCTTGAATTGCATTGCACTTTTCATTGACTATGGGTGGTATTATGCACACAAAATCTTTCCATGGAGTGCCGTTGTCCAACCTGGATCTACATCCTACTAAAAGTAAAAGGGTTCCATTTTGGCCAGTTCTCCTATACTGCCTTTTAACTTTGAGCTGAGTTGGGTTATTTTAAATTCATGGGTGGGTCTAGTTTAAGCTTTGAATGATTATGGTTAAAGTTCAACATGAATAATATTAAGCAATTATGAATGCTTCTTAAATATATACATAGTTTTCTTGTAGTTTTTAAATATCTTGTTAGTGTTCCTTTTCTCTTCTTTGTTTGGTTTGACTGTTTATAAATGAGCTGGGTTCAGCCTAATTTCCATTACAAACCTGGCTTAGACTGGACTGACTGTATGCATACTCTTCCTTTGACAAGCTGTCTCTCTGTTATGAGTAATAAGTCAATATAGATCTTAGATTCAAGAGTTCCTGTTGCAGTGAAAAAAAGGCAGTAGTTGTAAAATCTTGAAAAAACCAACCATTTTGCTGTCCACTTGTTGATTGTCCATATAGTAGATTGCTTTTATTAAATCTAAAATTACTAAATGAAAGAAAAAAATTTCTGCTCTGGGATAGTACAATGCTGTGTTTAATTCTGCCTGTATCCTTCTGTTGTACTTCTCTAAAATTCCCTTCAAAGTGGATTGGGTAATACATTTAGCTTTGCCTAATCATGAATTCCTTTTACCATGCAGCACTCATTTTGTTAGAATTTTCTGTTGCTGTTGGGTGTCCAATTGTGTAACAATCACCACAAAATACGAAATCTTGCGCTACATGAGCATTTCTGTCATTTTCTGTCTGTGCAATTTTTATTCATTCTAACTAACTGGGAAAACAACTCAAATTTGTATTAGCTGTTGATATTGAGGTGAATTCACATTCCTCAAGTACTGGATTATTGCTATAGGCATCTTTTCAATTTTCTTTTAAAGTGAGAATATTTACATACTGTGCTTGTATTTTTTTCATTTGGTAGTTATGTTGAAAATTAGCCCTTAACCATTGGATGGTTGTTTTTATTAGAATGTTGGATTGGATGATATGGTTAGAGACATTGTTGGTGTTGGTTGTTTGTTTCGCAATCATCTCATATGTTATCACCAAATTCTGCTTTAACCGAAGACTAATACTTGTAGCAGTAGCAATTCAACAACGACTAAATGTCATCTCATATGTCGTCTTATTTGGTGATATGGACAGTAAAACTGGATATTTCTTTCCGTTTTCATTGTTCAAGCAATAGTTGATTCTATGAAAAAGTAGAGCAGTAGCTCGATTGTTTTGTTCGTTCTTTCTTCATCTCTGATAACTTATTTGTCCCTTGTTAGTTGTAGCTTCTCTCAACATTTTGGGAGTGGGAATCAGATGATGCAAAATTTAATTTTGCTTGGACAAAGAAATGTGGATAGAAGATAAAATGAGTTAAAATGCACGATTTTTCTGGTGATGATGGGCAAAATCAGCTATGATGAAATGAGAGGTTGTCTGAAAGAGGACCTTAAACCATCGCTGCAATGTCTTCTAGTAACAGTACTTTGCAGGGGTATGATGATAATGGAGTTCAGAAACAAAGCACAGGCTTTGTAAACAGGTAATATGTCAATCAGGTTTGTTATTTTTTTACACTTCTTTTGGATGGAGACAACTTTATGTATTGATTTGGCAGAGCTAGGTGACAGCGGAGGGTGTGACTCTGGATTTGACCTTATGCATTTTGCTTGGATTGATTGTTGCCTAGCCCTCCGGCGGGTTACTTTCTTCTTTTGAAGTTGTTTTTCTTGGCCCGGGGAGGGGGGGGGGGGGGGCTTTGTCCTAATTCTATTTGGATTCTAGGCAGATCTTGTCCCTTAGTTACAGAGGTTGTGAATCCTTGGTTTCATTGATTCGTAGTTGGATTTGGCTTCCTAGTTCAGCTAAGTCTTGGAAGCCCTATTTTTGGTAGTTTTCTACCAAGATATAGTGTGGGTTGGTTCAGTTTTTCTGGGTTTCCAACCAAGATTAGGAGTCCTAATATTCTGCAAAGTTGGCAGCAGCAAGATCTGGACATTTCGTGGGATTTTGGTCTTGTGAACCCCTCTAGGACAGATTTAGAGTCATGTTAGAACATCCCAAATGTTGGCAGAGTTAATATCCAGCGTTTATTGGTTGTTTCCTTGTGTGACTATGTTTCCTAGCGAGGTTAGGATTCCTAGTGTCGCTAGGATTTATTGGTATTTCAAGACAGACAACTCTTTTAGGGTTTTTCTTTTGACATCTTTGGCTGTGGCAGCTTCCTACCAAGATTGGGCCAAAAATTAGTTCTGTATGCATTGAAGTCACCCATTCAATGGTATAAGAGACCATAGACCCGTGGGCCTAGGTTCTAAAATCCAGCCCTAACCTTGGGAATTTATGGCTCGGGTGTCACACTAGTGAATGTGAGAACATTTTAACAATTTTTCTACTTTCTTCCTTAAGTATTCATGAAGAAATGTATCTTGATTTCATGGTACTATAATGAGTTTCTTGAAAAATATCTTACTTTGACAATAGAAAAGCTTAATGGTAATTAATACAAGTCAAATATGAAAATAATAAACAAGTCTGAAGGATCCCAAGTGGGACTTGCAACAAATTTAGCCCATATTTCTAGATCTCTCTGGTCTCTAAACTCGCTCTTCTGCAAGCCTCTTGTAGTCTGCACCATAGAGCTTTCTCTATTATGTACTTGTGGTGGAAGCAAGTCATTATGTTTTGTGGTATATTAATGATTTGGGATACTTTGGTGTTTCTTTGTCTTTTCTTCCCCTTCTTTTATAGGAGTAAAATTGAAACACAACTTTCTCCAAGGCATTTCAAAGGGGATGTCAATTTTAGCCATCTTCAAGACCAAGAGGCTATGGTACTCTTACCTCGCATAGATTTCCGTCATGGATTTTGATTTTGAACTGAAAATGATGATCGGTATCTTTCTTTAAGCTAACTAAGTTCATAAGTAGGAACTTTATTCGCGAGCCAGAGCGCAGGAAGAGGAGATCCAGTTTCTTCACAAACAAATTGCTATAGCATATGTTAGGGTATAGCATTTCTTCAAAGGCCTTCGATTGTGTTATTGTTGCAGTTACTACACTTCTACACTTTTTTTTTTTTTGATAATTACTACACTTCTACACATAACACGAAGTTATGCATTTGTTCTTGGTGGTATCAGGAAATGCAGCTATTGAATGAGAAGTATACGCTAGAGAGGAACCTCTCTGACTTACGAATGGTGTGTTCATCTCTTTGAAATTATTTATTGAGTTTTCTCCCTGTCTCACTCTATTGTACTTGGAATTTTGTGAGCTGGATTGATGAATTTGTTTTTAATTTTTTAGGCAATTGATGAGAAACAAAATGAAGCCATTTCTTCTTCCTTAAATGAGTTGGTTCAAAGAAAAGGCGATCTTGAGGAAAGTTTGAAATTGGCTCATGATTTGAAGGTAGATTTATAATTTCAATGTCAATGGATGCTTCTTTGTACCCTTTCAAGTTGATAGTTTGCTATGCTTTGTGAAAGCAAATCAAGTTGGCAATATTGAGCAGAACTTGGGAGTTTAATATTGAGCCTGGCAACGGTCTCGAGGCTAAGACGTTAAGATACTAATATACGTTCCATTACCATGAGGTAAAATAGAAAAAAAAATACTAATATAAGTTCCATTACCGAAAAAGAACTCGTTTTCCTTTTTTTTTTTTTAAACATTTGATGAAATGAACTTCTTCATGTTAACCTATTAATTAAATACTCTTCAATCTCAAGAATGGTGTTTGTATTGCTATTTTGATGGTCGGTAATAAAAGGTTTATTAAAAGGAGAAGCAACTCATGTTGAAAGGGAATGTACAAGATAATATCCTACTGATTTAATTGACTTGTATTGCTAAAAGGTAATTCATTAGAATACACCTTGAGATCATTTAAATTTACAGCTTACTTCTTAGCAACTTAAAATATTAATAATACATACTTTTGTCAAAAAAGATGAAAAATATGCCATAGATAATAATCATACATACAAAAGAATAGTAAAAAAGAAGTACCTAAACCTGGAAGAAGATTGAACCGTGTGACATGTGATAACAATATAATGACCATAGTGATAAAAAATGACTTAAATAATTAACATAAAATGATAGTTATCTTCCTAACATCTTAAATAATTTATTGTGAAAAGTAATTGCTAACATATAAGATATAAGATACAATCATTTACTTGTCAAAAATTTAAATTGCTAACATATAAGATAGCACATGTTCCTGTCTTCACTAGCAACTTAAACCACTTGTATCTCTTGATTTAGGCCCCGTTTGTATTGAGAGTTGAGATGAGATGAGTTGAGATGAAAGTTGAAAGTTGAATAAAATATTGTTATTGTTTTGAGATTTGAAAAAGTTGAATTGTTTATTATATTTTGTGTGGAAATTTGGAAAAGTTGTAATAATGAGATGATATGAGATAAAATGAGTTGAGATCACTTCTCAATCCAAACGGGGCCTTAGTAGTATTACTTGCGATGTAAACTGTAGCAATTTGAGGTACAATTAATTTGTTTTTAATGCTCTGGATAAGAATGGAATACACAACTGGAGTTTGTTATTCTTTGATGTTTTCTCCTGCTTGCATGCAATTTTCTGTTTTGCAAGTTTCTATATTGATAGTGCCTTTCAACACAAACACTAAGGTCTCGTTTGTTTTCGTAGATAAGATGAGATGAGTTAAGATAAAAGTTGAAAGTTGAATAAAATATTGTTAGAATATATTTTTTTAATATTATTTTTGTGTTGGGATTTGAAAAAGTTGAATTATTTATTTATTTTGTATGAGAATTTGGGAAAGTTATAATGATTAGATGAGATGAGAATGGTTGTGAAAACAAACGAGGCCTAAACGTTGAGTTCAAAATATATTTCACCTATTTAGTGCCACTTATCTGTCTGCCAGTTTAAATATCAAAACACCAAAGGAGAGTTCACAGATTGGTCTGAAGTATTATATATGATTCTGATCTATCACAAATTTTTTGAGTCCAGTGAGTCCACCTTTTCAGAAGGTTGAGACCTATCTACATGATTTATTCAAACAGCTAAGTCTAATGTGTTTTATTTATCAGATGTTATTGTTTATATTTAGGTACTCATGGTCAAGATATTGGTGTATTTGTTTTGCAGTAGAGTTTCTCAAGGCCAGTGGCCAGATATTTGAAAAATAACATAGAAAATCAGGTTGATTGCACTGATATATGAATGTGGAGTGTTTACTGAATGATGCCTTGAGATGCTTTGAGATACTTTGCACGATCTAATCATTCAGATTTATTGTCATTCACCAGTCTTCTATTCTTGTATTGTCCATAATTTTCATTATTACTTATAGATTACTGTTTTTCATGGTTTGCTGATTCTCTAGGCTACAGAAGATGAGAGATATATCTTCGTGTCTTCCATGCTTGGGTTATTGGCTGAATTTGGTATCCGGCCTCGTGTTATGAATGCCTCTGTGATATCTAATACGATAAAGGTATAAACTATATGGAATAAAATTTCAAGCAATAGTACGCTTAATTGCTTTTGTCTCGCACCTCAGTCATGTGCTACTTATCTTATTAGTGAGCAGAAACAACGAGTTCTCATGGAAGCAGACCTGGCAGTCCAAAACCTTAACAGTGATTTGCCAGAAACTATGCCACAGTTCCTATGCATAACATCAACCACTTTAAATTTTGAAAAGAAAAATTATGGTGTCCTGTGGACAAATAAGACAAAAGTAATGTGCTGATATGAGAGGGGTCTGATGACAAGTATGTTAAACTGATAGTGCATTGAGGCGACCTTGGAAATTGAATAGAGCCATTGAGAAAATTATGAATTATTTTTCAAAGGTTAATCACAATTCCCTCATAGACCAACACCCCTATGTTATTTTCCCTCCAAATACAACTTGTACTCATCTAAACATCGCGCTTAGATCCGTGCTGTCTTTGCTGAAGTGTTGTGTCAGCAAGACATTATTTTTCTAGCAGTTGGTTTGATATTGTGCCATGGGCTTTACGAAAAGTGTAAGACACTTATTAGATCCAACTTGTGTTATTCATGCCTCAATTCTTCCCCATTTTACTTCCTCCTGTACCTTTTTCTATCTATAAACTTCCCTGCCTGCCAAGATTGCTACATAGTTCTGTTTTTATATTTTGGAAAATTCGGTCAGTAATACCCTATGCTTTGCCCTGATTGAGTTTCGCCCACTATACAATTTTTTTTTGATGAATAAACCTTCGTGCTATGACAAACTTGATATTTTCAATCTCCAGTACTAATTCAGTCAATCTAACTTAATGGAATCTAGAGACCTGGGTCACCACGGGGTTACGGGATTCGGCCATTGGGCCACCGCATGGGTGGCGGCTGAACCATGCCAATGTGGTCGGATGCTCCTTGGTAGCCGAACCCACATGGTTCAGCCACTAGTGGCCTAGGTGTGGCTCCTCCGTGGGGTGGCTGGATTGGCCTCCCATGGGGTGGCCAAGACTTGGACCACTATTAAGGGTAGTTGATTCGGCCCACCCAGCCTTTAGTTGTTTTTTAATTGTTTTATTTTTTATTATAAATTTTAAAAAACATATTTTTTATATTTAGTATATTTTTAAATTAAGAGAAAATAATTTTCTGGGTGGCAGTTTTACTGCCATACGTTTTCCGTTAGATAAGATGGGCGGAATTAGTATTGGAGGGGGCAAATCTCAGGTTTGTCATGGCACGGGGGTATATTCCTAAAACAAATTGCACAGGGAGCGAATCTCAATCGTGGCAAAGCACAGGGTTTACTGATCAAATTTTTCTTATATTTTTCTGTTTGCTTTATTCAGACATCTGCTTTGAGACCTATAGGATTAGTTAGAAGATTCTACATGTTGCTACAGTCTTTTTGCCAATTAATTTGTTCTCTTAAATGTCTGCAGGTGTTTCATGATCAACTGCACTGGAAGATTAGAAATTCACATGTAAGCCTGCAACTTATCATTTCATGCTGCCGATTAGTAAGCTGTAATTCTTGATGTAGTAATTTTAGTGAACAGTTCTTAACTCTATATATGTTTTCCTTCTCATTAATCCACATCACAGTTTTCGTTTTTGTTAAATTTCTCATTCCAGTATTTTGTAATATACCTTTTTTGATAAATATCTTTTTTTGATATAATATGATGTGAACTGCTTTTAAAACCAGATCTTTATGTCTGTTGCCTCGTGAGATGTGACACCTCTTTCCTGTAGGTATAGGAATGTTACTAATTCATGAAACTTGTGCTAGGTAAGTGATCCAACATATCATTTTATTGAAAAATAAAAAGCATAACATAAGAGTGCTTGATACTAAAAAATAACACAATGGCATAATGCTTATACTTGAAGCTTGTCCTGTGTGAAGACACTTATTAACAAAGTCCGGAATTCTTGCAACACATGGTCGATGCCTGGCCCGTTTGCTCGTCATTCATGTCATCACTTGGAAAATTAAAAACATAATTGTAAACAAAAATAAGTTGGAAGACTAAAAAATTAGCAGATCATACTGTGAACTAATTAACTTAGGTTTTTACCTTGAGCATCCATGAACATCTGTACTTATATACCATGTGGAACAATCAACAATCAGTAAGCAACCATGAGCTCATAGTACATCCAATTAATAAGCATATCAATTCTAACAAATACTAAAATGTTCAAGGATGAATAAATGATCAGACATAAGCAACCAACATGCTCTTTACATAGCTTATTAAACTTGTCTTTCACTTGCACGTAACTTACTTTAGTGGACCACACCCTCATGTAAACGTCCTTCAATGTGACCTTGACTTCCAAAGTAACTGGATTACACGTAAACATCTTTCACTTGAGTAAACGTTCTCCATAGCCAAGGAAGTTTGAGGTTCCCCCGATTGCTCACCAGGAAAGCGAGTAATATTCAAATCCCCACACATACACCATAGCACATCCCATAGATAATATAAACCACCAGCTCCTCCCAAAGAAGTCTCCTATCACCATCCAAACTTGGCCCATAAGTGCCTGCATAAGCCCAGTCCCAAAACATCCTCAACATTTTAAATAAACTAGCAAATGTGTGCATGAGGATGTAATGAAGGTTTTCCTTGAATTTCATTCGTTTATGAAATTTGAGAAAAGTCTTAATGCTACATTTATTGCTCTTATCCCTAAAATGGTGGGGGTGGTTGAGATGAACGATTTTTTCCCAATCAGTTTAATTAATGGGGTTTACAAGATTATCTCAAATGTTCTTGCTAACTGGATGAGTGCGGTGATGGAAAAAATTATCTTGAAATCTCAGAATGCATTTGACATGGGGAGCCAAATTCTTGACTCGATTTTAATTGCCAATGAATGTTTGGAAAGTAGGATCAGAGCAGCTGACTGGTATTCTTGTCAAATTGGACATGGAAAAGGCATATATGATCATGTAAACTAGGAGTTTCTTCTGTATTTACTTGGGAGATTTGGATTTGGAGAGAAGTGGTGTTTGTGGATTAGGCATGACATTTCAACGTTCAGATTTTCAATTTCGGTGAATGGTTCCCTGGTTGTTTTTTTAGTAGTTCTCGTGGTTTGAGACTTCTGTATCCTTTTCTTTTTGTTCTTGTCATGGATGCATTGAGGAGAATGATTGAAGCAACAATGGATGGGAATTTCATGTGGGGATTCTTGGTGGGAGGTAATTCTCTAGGTAGCATAAAGGTCTCACATCCTCTTTGTGACGATTCATAAATTTTTAGTGAGAGTAATCTCAACGACATAGGAAGGACAAAATAATATTTTTATGCATTCAGAATAAATCAGAGGATGCATGAAAAAAAAAATTAATGAGAATACGAAGCAAGGTCTTTATTGTGTCTTAAAGAAAAGAGTTAAGATAGAGGTTCACATTCCGTGAATTTAATCAACCTTGTTGATAAGGAGTGATTTGGCCTGCGTACTTGCTTAGTTGATTTCTGGGCTGGTAACTTGCTTAATGCACTATTAGTGACTGTTTTTGTTCATGAGAATCTCTCCGTACACTTTTTGTTAGTTTGGTTGGTGATGATCTTCATGGGAGGTTGAGTGACTGTTTACTGCAAGTATGAGTAGGAAAACGAGCATGTTGAATGTTGTTGCTATTGATCGTAAGGTATTTGAGGTAGTTAGAGTTGGGCGATGGGTGAACATTACAGAGTGGGGCTGGAAGTTAGTGAGAAGTCTGCATTTGGAGTTAAGCTCGGCTTGTTGGTTCACAAAAGCTTTAGAGGACTGCTTAAAGGTGGGAAGAAGGGAGTTTTATTCGGCTCACAGAGAAGGGGACAGAGGCTACATAGCCCAGAGGTATGTTAACTCCCAAGGGGCATTCATGGCGTTGGTGGAGTTTAGACAGGGGGGTCGGAGAAATAATCTTCTCATTCCTGAAGGGACAAATGGGAGGGGGTGGAGTAAGCTGGTGGAAGTGTTGAGGATGGTAGGCAGTGGCTGTGTAGCGGAGTCGTCTCCTCCATTGGTGGTAGCGGCAACGTCAGCTCAGCCCTCGACATCGTATATGGAGGCCCTAAAAAAATCGAAGGCTGTTTACCCACCCTATCAATCTGTCAGTCTGAGAGGAGGTGTGCTGTTGCAGGCTGGAGACCTCGGTTCTTCAGTAGAGGTGCAGAAGCGGGAAGGGGCTGGCAGTGGACTTGTCGGTGTTAATAAGGAAAATCTTTTGCGGGTTGTGATGGAAATGCAGTGGAAAATAGAAGACGTGCAGGCTGATTTAAATTTATTGAAACGGTGCGTTGAAGATGTAGCAGGGGTGGAAGTGGGTGTGGGCCAAGGCTTTCAGAATGGGCCAGCAGAATGGGTACAAGAGTTTTATGCAGGCCTCAAGCAAATGGTCAATGGGTAAGCAGAATGGGCCTAGGCCCGTGTGGTCAAATGGTCAACCGAAACCAACGAGGCCCATGTGGAGGAGATGCGGTGCGTCTGCACCAGGCCCATCGGCGGGTGGGCCTCAGCCACCGTTGCCGGCGAAGAGCCAGGTGGCCCCGGCGAAGGTGGAGACGCCGCTGACTGAGGCTAGGTTGCCGGAATCTGCTCCGGCGAGAAATGGAGTGTGCGATTTGTATCGGGATCCTTCTGTGTGTGCGATAGATGCTGGTAGCTCGACGGCCACAGAACCGACGGCGGCTCCTTTGCCGACAGTAGTGGAGAGGTGCGCTAAGGCTTCTTCCTGCGAGGAGATGCCTGAGAAGGGGGGGTGTACAGAGAAGGCATGGGACGGCTGTCAGGTGGAGTTGGTGGTGCTACCGCCACCGTGTGACGCCGGTGCTGTTTCAGGTACCCAGAAACCGCCGATAACCATGATGGGAGGGTCCTCCCCCCAGACGGAGGTCCAGTGTCATCCTGAGGACCATCTTGACTCCATCGTGGTGAGGAACTTCGGCTCTGAAGCTCAGCTAGAGGTTGAGGAGGCTGGGGAGGAGGTGGTTCCTGAGACCCAATCTGGCTGAGAGGTGTTGATGGTCCCTGAGAGCCAATCTCCACTTGTACTGCTGTGGTTGAATGGGAGGGTAGGAATCTTTTCGGAGAGGAAGGAAGGGGGGTGGTTCCAAATCTGCAGTGGGCTTCTAGTGATGGGACCCTATCCCACTGAATCGTTTGCTTCCAAGAGAATCGAAAGCTCCGGATTGGCTGTTTCATAAGGTGAAAGAAATGCAACACTGGATAGGAATGGAATGTGGGGGTTATGAAGAGCAGTTTCTAGCTCTACTTACTGCAATTGAAGCGGATCATACACAGTCAAAGAAATCATAGTCGAAAAAACAGCGGGAGCTCAACCACCTAACTTGGTCACTGAAGTATGAAGGAAGCTCAAGTCGTAAAAAATCCAAAGGGAAGGGGCTCGCCTATTCTTTATGAAGCCGAAAATTGTGTCTTGGAACGTCCGCGGGTTAAATGAGGCAAATAAGCGGCTTCGCATAAAAAACTTGTTGCGAGAATGGAGGGTGGATATAGTATGTTTGCAAGAAACTAAACTGAAAAGTGTTTCTAGAAGATTAATTCGAAGCATTTGGAGTTGCACTTATGCAGATTGGGTTTATCTAGCTTCAAATGGGGCTTCGGGTGGAATTCTAGTGAGAATAAAAGAGTTGTTGAGAAAATGGAGGAGTTTGTGGGGGAGTATACAGTGGCATGTTCTTTTAAGAGCGTGGCAGATAATTTTGAATGGGCTTTTGCAGGTTTATACGGTCCAAATGTAGACAACGATAGACGTTTCCTATGGGAGGAACTTGCTGGGCTACATAGCTGGTGGGAGCTTCCTTTGTGTATAGGAGGGGATTTTAATGTAATCAAATTTCCTAGTGAACGATTAGGAGAAAGTAGGCTGCGCCCAGCAATGTCAGAGTTCTCATAGTGTATCTTTGATCTAAACCTGCTGGATACTTCTCTACTAGGGGGTTCCTTCACTTGGTCGAACAATCAGACATGGTCACGGCTAGACAGATTCTTAATTTCACCGGAGTGGGAGGTGCACTATTCGGAAGTGTGCCAGAAGAGGCTACCACGTCTTTGCTCGGACCATTTTCGTATAATGTTGGATTGTGGTGGCATTCGAAGCGGGCGTCGATATAAGTTTGAAAACATGTGGTTGAAAAGTGAAGGCTTTGTGGATAAGGTTAGGCAATGGTGGTCTTCTTATCAGTTCCATGGTAACCCCTCATACATCCTATCTTGTAAGTTAAAAGCTTTGAAAAATGATCTTAAGCTTTGGAATTCACAATCCTTTGGAGATATTGGAGAGCGAAAAAAATTCATGGTGGAGGAGTTACAACAGTTTGAACTGATATTGGAGGCTAGAGCCCTTTTACCGGATGAGTTATTGCGCAAGTCAGAGCTGGTCGCAGAATTAGAAAGAATATTATCCCTAGAAGAGATTTCATGGCATCAGAAGTCGAGAGCTTTGTGGCTAAAAGAAGGGGATCGGAGCACTAAATTCTTCCATAGAGTTGCTAACTCTCATAGAAGAACTAATACCATTGAAATGATGAACATTAATGGCATGGAATGTAAGGAGGCCCCTTTGATTCGTTACCATGTGGTGGACTTCTATGAGCAATTGTCAACAAAACGTGCGGGATGGAGGCCAAAGCTGGATGGTCTTGTTTTTGATACTATTGCGACTCAGGAAGCCTCTTGGTTGGAGAGGCCTTTTGAGGAGGAGGAAGTGTATGATGTAGTCAGACGCATGAGTAAAGATAAAGCTCCAAGCCCAGATGGTTTCTTGATGGGTTTCTTCCACTCTTGCTGGGAGGTGGTGAAAGTGAACATTATGAAGGTGTTTCAGGAAGTATTCTTGGTTGGAAAGTTTGAGAAAAGCCTAAATGCTATGTTTATTGTGTTGATCCCAAAGAAGACTGGTGTGGTGGAGGTTAAGGATTTTTGACCCATTAGCCTTGTGAATGGGGTATACAAAATTATATCCAAGGTGCTTGCTAACAGATTAGGGGCGGTTTTGGGCAAGATCATTTCGAAACCACAAAATGCATTTGTTAAGGGGTGCCAAATTTTGGATTCAGTCCTTATAGCGAACGAGGGTCTGGATAGCAGATTAAAGGCTGGCTCCATAGGTATTATTTGCAAGTTAGACATGGAGAAGGCATACGACCATGTAAATTGGGATTTCCTATTGTATCTGTTGGGGAGATGTGGTTTTGGGCCTAGGTGGCGTAATTGGATTAGTTGGTGCATTTCTACAGCCAGATTCTCAGTGTTGATTTATGGTTGTCCTACCGGCTTCTTCAATAGCTCTCGAGGTCTACGGCAAGGAGATCCTTTGTCCCCACTTCTCTTTGTTATCATTATGGAGGCTTTGAGTAGGATGACATCGGCGGCGGTTACGCATGGGTTTGTGACTGGATTTCCGATTGGCGACCCCAATAAGGGCATTATTACTTTGTCTCATTTACTTTTTGCAGATGATACACTCATATTCTGTGAGGCAGATCAAAACCAGTTGAGAGCTTTGAAGGCTTTGTTACTATGCTTTGAAGCAGCGTCAGGCTTGAAAGTGAATTTTGACAAGTTAGAGCTAGTGCCAGTGGGGACCGTGAGTAATATTAGACAGCTAGCTAGTATTCTTGGGTGCAAGGTAGCCTCTCTTCCTATTACTTATCTGGGATTGCCGTTGGGGGCAGTAGCAGAGGACCTCATCCATATGGGATTCAGTCATAGAGAAGATAGGAAGGAAATTGGCAGGGTGGACAATATTGTATTTATTGAAAGGCAGCCCCTTGACTTTTATCAAGAGTACCCTTTCCAACTTACCTACCTACTTTTTATCTGTGTTTCAGTTGCCTGCCAGGGTAGTGGCTCGGATTGACAAGTTGTACCGTGATTTCCTTTTTTTTTGGGGGGGGGGGGATAGGGGATGAATTCAAATTCCACTTGGTCAGCTGGGATAAGGTGTGTACACCACTCTCGTCTGGTGGCTTGGGTATAAAAAATCTGAGAACTTTCAACAGGGCCCTGCTTGGGAAGTGGTTATGGAGGTATAATAACGGGACAGAAGCGTTATGGAAGCAGGTGATTGACTATAAATATGGAAGCATGTGGGGGGGCTGGTGTACTGAAGAGGTGTATGGGGCTAGAGGTGTATGGGGCTAGAGGTGTGGGAGTTTGGAAACACATTAGGAAGGGGTGGGGGGATTTTAGTAGCCATTCCAAATTGGTGTTGGGGAGGGGTTCTCGCATTAAGTTTTGGAGGGACATATGGTGTGGGAATGAGGCCCTAACTGATATATTTCCAGCTATTTTTCAGTTGGCATGCAACCAGGAAGCTTCGATAGAGGACCTTATGCTTCTAACAGGGGAACATGTGCAGTGGAACGTCACATTTAGTAGAGCGGCGCAAGACTGGGAAATGGACATCTTTGAGGCTTTTTTCAGCTTGCTTTATTCTGTGAAGCCAAATAGTCAGCAAGTTGATAGGCTGTGGTGGACTCCCGCGGGTAAGGATATTTTCTCAGTTCGATCATTTTATAAGTCCCTTTCCCAAACTGCCATTACCCCGTTCCCGTGGAGGAGAATCTGGAGAAATAAGGTGCCTCCGAAAGCGATCTTCTTTACTTGGACAGCAGCGTTGGGGAAGATTCTGACTACCGACAATCTGAGGAAGCGCCGATTAGTTATACTAGATTGGTGTTGCATGTGCAAGAGATCTGGCGAGATAGTGGAACACCTTTTGCTACATTGTGAGACTACTAGAGCCTTGTGGGTCGAAGTCTTTAGCCGGATAGAGTTAGCCTTTGTCATGCCTGCAACGGTGGTAGATCTATTAGCTAGCTGGACACTTCTGAGATGAGCGCAACAAATCAAGGCGGTGTGGAATATGATCCCGATCTATATTATGTGGTGTATATGGCAAGAGCGCAACGATCGGACCTTCGAAAACAAAGAGCGGTCCCCGAAGGAACTTAGAACGCTATTTTTCCGTACTTTATTTCTATGGGCCATTGCTTTAGATTTTAATGGCCTGAATTTTCATGATTTTCTAGTTTCCCTTACTTCGACCTAGATAGGTTTCATCTCTTGTATACCATCTTGTGTACTTGGGCTTTGCCTATCTTTATAAATACATCTTTGATTACTTATAAAAAAAAATTAAAAATTCAGAATCACCTTTGCTCTTTGAGAACCCTTCTGTTATGTTTTGAAGTTGTTTTTGGTCTTATAGTTAATTTATCTAAAATGGTTCCCCTGGGTTTTGTTTTTGACATTTTGGATTTGGCCAACATTTTGGGTTGCAAGGTCTCATCTTACCTATGAGATATCTTGATCTCCCCTTGGGAGCTCCACATAAATCTTTGACGATTTGGGATGGTGTGATTGAGAAGATCGAGCGGAGATTGACTGGATGGAAAATGATTTATTTGTCTAAAGGGGGAGGAATTACATTGATTAAGAGTCTAATCTTCCAACGTATTTTCTATCTCTTTTTCCTTTGCCCACAGGGGTGGCTAGTAGAATGAGAGGAGCTTTCAGAACTTTGTGGACTTGTCATGGGGAGGAAAGAAAGTTCCATTTGGTAAGTTGGGATAAAGTTTGTTCACTAGTTTTTTGTGGAGGATTGAGGGTTCCAAATATGAGGCTTTTCAAGAAAGCTCTTCTTGGGAAATGGCTATGGTGGTATCATCATAAGGGGGATGCGTTATGGAGGAATATTATTGATGTTAAATATGGGAGGGCTTGAGGGAGTTGGTGTTCTAACGAAGTTAGAGGCGTGTATGGAGTGGGTTTGTGGAAGTCTATTCGTAATGGTTGGGGGGAATTTGCTAGCCATGTTAAATTTAAGGAGAGTGGAGGAACTAGGATTCGCTTTTGGTATGATATTTGGTGTGGGGATATGGCTCTCAAGAATGCTTTTCCTTCTCTTTTTAGGATTGCAAGAGATCAAGAAGCTGTGGTGGCTGATTCTTTTATCATTTTAAACGATACTCCTCAATGGAATGCGAGTTTTATTAGAGATGTTCATGACTGGGAAGTGAGTGTCGTTTCAGATTTTTTTCAGAAGGTTGTATGACATGAAGATTGTACAAGGGAGGATAGTTTGCTGTGGAATCATGCTGGAAATTTCAGACTCTCTATTAGTTCATTCTACAAGGCATTGACTTGCCATTGTGTTAGTCAATTTCCTTGGAAGTGCATTTGTAGATCCAAGGTGCCAATCAAGGTTGCTTTTTTCTGCTGGTTGGCGTCTCTTGGGAAATTCTTGACAATGATAACTTGAGAAAGCAGGGTCTTATCGTTTTAGATTGGTGCTTCATGTGTAAAAAAAATGGTGAATCTGTTGACCATTTATTTCTTTGTTGTGAGGTGGCTAAGTCAATTTGTGCTAAGATTTTTGGTAGGACGGGTATTTGCTTAGTTGATGCCTAAGAGGGTGGTGGATCTTTTGGCTTGTTGGATAGGTTATAAGGGTAGTCATGCTATTTGGAAAGAAATGGGCGGTGCTTTGAAGATAGAGACGCTGGGAGGAATTAGAGAGTTTTTCTTTCGTACTTTATGTCTTTGGGTGAATGTTCTTGTTTTGAATGGGGACAATGTTCATGATATTCTTTTAGCTTCTACTAATTCCTAGCTTGTATTTAGGTGTTTGCTCTTGTATACTTCCCATGTACTTGGGCTGCCAATTTACTGGATTCAATAAAACTTCTTTCTTATTACTTATAAAAAAAAAAACTTCATTCATTATTCTCCTGATGTGTCTTTTATCTATCTAACAATGTTAACATGATGCACTAGGTTCGTGGTGGGGGATGGATCCAAAATCAGATTTTGGTATGATATTTGGTGTGGAGATTGGGTCCTCAGGGACATATTTCTTACTGTTTATAGGACTGTGTGTGAATAAGGGGCATCGGTGGTGGAGTTATTGGAGAGTTCGGGGTGGTGCTCCACAGTGGGATGCTAACTTCATTAGGGCGGGTGGCCCATGATTGGGAAGTTTTTTTTTTTTTTTTCCTGAATTCTTCAGCCTATTATGCTCCACTTAAATAAAAGATCGAGAGGTTAATAAGTGGATTCTCTCTGGGAAAGTGAAATTCTCTATTTGCTCATTCTATAGGGCCATCACTGGTACGAACAACAATTATTTTCTTGGAAGAACATTTGGAGGATTAAGGCACCTCTAAAGGCTACCATAGTTGCATGAATAGCTTACTTGGGGAAGATCCTGACCATGGACAGCTTACGGAAATGCTGATCATCGTAATTGACCTGGTGCTGCATGTGTAGGAAAAGCTCTTAAACTGTAGATCACTTGCTACTTCATTGAGGTTGCTAGGGTCGCGTGAGGTTGTTAGGTGTTTTCCCTTGTATACGCCCTGTGTACTCGGACTACACGTATTCCTTTATGGTATTGATAAAATTTTTACTTAAAAAAAAAATTAATACAATATTGATGTTCTTACTAAAAGCATTGTTCTATAACTACGGAGTTGAGTCATTGTTGTACACAAATAAGTATTTTCTTTTTCATTATTTATTTGCATGCCTTCAGTATTATTTCATCAAGGTTTCTTGCATCTTTTGCTTATTTGAGTTTTTATTCATCTCCATATGGTGGCTTGAGAGGATTATTCATCTCCATGTTTATTCATATCACAGGATAGAATTAGAGGATTAACATCTACGGTTGATACTCATGGTGGAAGTGTGTCTCGTGATAATGATCTCCCAGTTTTTGACAATTTGAGAGGCCAACTTCATCCCAGATCCATGGTACTATTCGGATGTAATCTAATTGTATAGTATCTGGTTATATTTTTTTTCCATTTTATTAACTTGATGTTATCATATGATTGCTTTCTTCTTTTTGTTTCTGTTATTCATTTTCCTTTTTTTGTCTTCCAATGCAGGGTCAGCTACCAACTGAGGAAATATCAAGACCAATGCAGTATAATGATCTTCCTGATATGAAAAACTTGATGCTTAATGTTGACATGCCACAGTTAATCAATAATGACAATGTTCAGAAGTTCTCATCCAATACTGATAGGTTGACATTATTATATAATTTGTCTGTATGCCTTGGTCTTTTTTTTCTTCTGTCATTATTCTTAGTTCTGTGTTGAAAACTTAGATGGTTTTTTGTTAGAGGCTTGGAAATTTAAAGGATTTCATGTTTGATCACTGTAGACATTCTCTGTGAGAATAAATTGATTAGAGAAAAGCTTGGGGCCAGATGGGTGTGAAAAACATTTTCCCACCGGCCAATAACAAATAGACACGTAGGCAATCTATTCACCACTAAAATGCACCCGCATGTATGAGAAAAACGCCCATAGCACGCTCTCCCTCTCCCTCCCATCTTCACTCTGCCTCTCCCGCCCAGCCCTCTCCTTTCTCTCCCTCCCATCTGTGATGCTCCACGTTGACGGACCCATGCCGACTCCATTTTGTGTTTCTCTTTTCTTCCCTTTGTTCGATTTTGTCCGTCTGACTGAGTGCATTTGTTTGGTCCCTTGGTTGCGATTTTGTCCCTGGCTGACCGAGTACGAGCTCGGTTTCTCCTCTTCTTCGTTTATCAACTCGTCTGCCTATTTCTCTCAAAATTTTAGGAGGAGCTTACTTTGAAGTGAGATTTGTCTCCATAGTTGTTGCTTCAGGTGGGTGGGGCTGTGCTTACCTTTTTCTTTTTCTTTTTCTTTTTCTTTGGGTTTTTGGTTTCTTGAGAAGACCGTTTGGATCTGGAAAGGGATAAAATATTCTTTGTAATAAACAATGAAAGTCTGAAACAACAATTCAGAAGTAGAAGATGACGAGCAGCGAACTTGGGCTAGATAGATGGGACTAACACAGAAATAGAGAGGGACAGACACATGGAGTTCGAAATAGGGAGCCTGTTTGGTGTTGCCAGGTGCAGGAAAATTGTGTTAGTAATGCCTATGTGTCACGATATTAGTGGCTGGTGTGAGAATGGGTTTCAAACCCATCCGGTTGGGAGCTTTTCTCAATTGATTAATGTGAATTTTTACCTCTAGTTTGCTCTATATTTGTATTGACTGCTATCATGGGAGAAATATTCCACATGAGGTTTTGCTGCTAATTCACCATATCTTTTTACTTCGACTTGACCACATGTAGAGCGCACAGAAATACAAGAGAAACTAACTTTCATATACAAATGATTGTACAAAGGAAGACAGAGATCCCTTACAAAATATTTGCTTTGAAGCTTTAATCAATTACGTTCCCGAGGCATAAAGTACTGCCACTCAACAGATGTTACTCACTCATACACACTATGGTTGCACTTCTTTGACTGCTTTCTGGACTCAGGCCCGTCCCCTGCCTATTCACTCACTCCCCTGGCAGTTACACAAGTAACTGCCCCAGGCAGGGCGGGTTGTCTGGAGCAGATTGAGGAAACTGCCTCGTCAAACAGTTACCTTGTCCGAGTGCCCTGCTACCAGATTTGCTTATCTGGTTATTGCACATAACTTCTGGTAATCGCCCTGTCTGATCCTTGACATGATGCCACTTGGTAAGCAACCATAGTCAAGCAGTTTTGAATCACAATGTGTCCCAAAAGCTTAAGCTGATGGAATGAGATTCATAGCCTGTCCATGGCTTTCTGCTAGTTGTCTTTTGGTTTTGCATCCAACAGTGCGGGGCTTTGCCCCAACCATTTCCTGATCATATACCTTCTGCCTTGCAGCCCGGCCCTATGGGCACATAATGGCTAGGTATGGCTGTTAGATTGGGGTTGGCCATGGATGCATAGGGCTGTATACCTACATTCAGTACACTGACCCACAGCTTTCACTGGTAAGCTGTGGGCACTGGTAAGCACTCAGCTCTGCTCCCACAAGCATTCATAGTAACACAATGCACATCAAACCTAACATGTGACTATTCACTACACCACAGCATTCTGGTCCACAGTCCGGCCACCAAGCTTTGCTCAAGCCAACCCCAAACATTTACCACTCGCCTAGCCATCATCAGCATTTTGCTCTCAGCATCACTTGCTGCCTTTCACTGAACTGGTGCTCAGAGCATACATGTGGATGCCTCCTTCATGCACCTAAGTTGTGTTGCTGGCAGGGGTGTGGGCTGCCACTGCATGCGACAATTTTTTATTTCCTGAAAATTCTGATGGCTACCTGCAAAAGTTTTATCTTCTATGAATTGGTATCTTTGTCGGCATTACTCTAAAAGATGAACTTGGCTTCTGAAGGAAGTTGATGCATATTCTATCATGAAATAAGTTCCACTAGTTATTCATTTGGATCCTTCTATCTACTACATTTCTTCTTCTTACAAATAAGTCGTATACTTGCAGGGTGATGCCTGGCTCTCTATATCGTACCTCTGCTGTTGAAAGTGATCTCAAGGTCAATGCAGGAAAAATGACTGATGCCACCTCATTTCAGCATACCACCAAGCATAATGACTCTGATTCTGAAGGTGATTGGTGTTTTGGTCCATGGTAGAATGGGATGGCCATTGATAAAATCTAATTTGACTTGTTTCATTTTAGAGGGCCCTGGCATAGAGGGTTTTCAGATCATTGGTGATGCTATACCAGGAGGCAGGCTTCTTGGATGTGGATATCCTGTACGTGGGAATTATCTGTGTATTTTTCAGGTAAAACTCCTTGTAAGTCCTTTCCAACACAATTTTGTACCTATTATTTATTGTTCATCTTTTATGGGTTAATTATATGTCAACATTGTTTTTGCAATCAGTGGGTTCGTCATCTTCAGGATGGCACCAGACAGTACATTGAAGGTGAGCATTGATATGAACCTGGATTTTTTAAGTGTTTCTGCAGGTTAGATTTCTTAGTGTGGCATAGTTTCATGATAGATGTTCCTATTTGTATTATGTGTTTATTTATTTAGTGTCTTCTACTTCAGGAGCCACAAATCCAGAATATGTTGTTACAGCTGATGATGTTGATAAACTGATTGCTGTTGAGTGCATACCAATGGATGACAAAGGCCGTCAGGTTTCTTGTATTTTACACTTTCAAACCTTTTTTTGTATCTATGTATATGTGTATTTAATAGTTTGTGTCCTTTCTCCTACGGAAAATCCTTGCATGGTTCTGTAATCTGATTGCTATGTCCACCTCATCCCCTTTCCTCTTTTGGAAAAAAATGACAATGTTATCATTTTAACTCGGTTATAATACTACAGGAAAAAATTTAACTCTCTCTCTCTCTCTCATCATACTAATATTCCCCATTACCTTCTTGTCATGTATATCTGTTCTAAATCATAGAAAAAGAAGGTGCATTCTGAGGATCCAAAAATTTGGTAAAAGTAGTCAGTCTTCTTATCTAGTAATTGTCTTGGATTGGACATGCAGCCTGATGCTCCTTGGGAGTAACAGAACTTCATGTTGTTTTTTTGTTTTGGTAATTTTATTAGATCCCTTTATACATGATCTCTGCTTTGTCAGAAATGAAAATTCTGTTAATTTAGCATTCAAAAATTAGTTTTTATATTTTTTGCGCATGGCCATTTTGTCCTCCCTATTCTTTCTTCCCTAGAATGGGGTTTTAGAGATGCGGGTTACATAGAAGTATTAGAAAAGTGGGAAATGGTGGAGAGATACAGAATCACACACCTAATCCCAAGGGTTTGCTTAAGTGATAATGGTCTTGGTCCTGGGTTCAATTTTTTTTTAGGGGATTCCTCTTGGTGTAGCCTATGATTCACGTGATCCATATGATGTGGTGTGCTACATGGGTCCGGGATCAACCGGGTAAAAGACATATTGCATTTGCACGGTCTTAGGGGGGGTTCCTCATCGTAATAATGATATAGAATCGCACACTTCTTTTATACTATATTTTGCATTTATACCCTTGCTTGGTCTACTGGATAAATAACCCATAAAAGATGAACATTCAAGCTGGAGCATAAGTCATATAAATCCAAATCCAGGTTGGAACAAATAAACTCTTAACTCAGCTATGACACAACGACTTAGTAAACATTTATGCTACTTACTTCCCAGACTATAGAATTTCATGAAACATAGGCTTAAAGTCAATATGTCACAGAACTTGATTGTCACAAAATAACTTGGGAGGAATTGGAAGTTGGGAGAAAAAAGTGTTTCAACCATGTCAACTCACAAGTTATATAGTTACTATTGCCCTGTTTTCAATTGCTATATTGGATCATGTTACTATTGTTTGTCTTATCTCTCAAGAATATTCAATAGTAGATCTTCTATTTGATGAAAGCCTGCCAATCACCATTTGATAAAACATTTGCTATGATGTGTCCTTGTGGCCTAATGACAATATGAAACCAGCACCTCATTTAAGATAACAAAGAATATACATCACAATATGCGATCCTTGGATTATCAAAAAATTAACTAACTTCAGTCACCACATATGAGATATTTGGTCTAGCAATAGCAAGATAAGTCAATTTCCCAACAAGTCGACAATGGCTATTTAGATCTCCAAATTACTCTCTTCACCCTTCAAGAGTCTACATTTTGGTTCTATTGGAGTATCAATAGGTGTGCCACATACTTAATTCGAGATAGGCTAACACCCTTTTTATACTTGCTGATGCCAATCCCAAGAAAATATCTTTGGTGTCAAACCAATCTCAAAGTTTTTTCACCCTTCCAATCCCTGCTTCCCCAGTCATTTTTAGTCATTTCAATATCGTCCACACACAATACCAACAGACTGCGGTGTGTGGGTAAAACACTGAGATATATGTTTGACTTTGACATCTATGAAGTCCAAACTCTAATAATGCATTCGAAAAGTTTCCAAACCATGATCTAGGGTAGTCTCACTCTTTTTTTGGGATAATTGCTCTAGGGGAATCTTTTAAGCTATATATACTGCCGTATTTAACTCCCGAGTAGCAAACCCAGGTGGTTAGTTCACGTAAACTTTCTCAAGTATTTTCCACATAGAAATACATTCTGAATATGTAGTCAAAATATCTGCAAACGAAGTCAACACTCAGAACAGAGGAGATTTTGGCAACCAGAGAAAAAGCCTCCTCATAATCAATGCCATTTGTTTTTGTAAAACCCTTAGCAACCAATTTTTCCTTGGAGCATACTTAGGACTGACCTTATTTTAGTATCCAATTTATGTCAATAGTTAGTTTACTTTGAGGCAGTGGAAAAAGATCCTATTTCTCATTATGATGAAGAGCATCCATTTCAATCTCCATAGCTTTTTGTCAACCTAGATCAGATAATGCATTATTTTCTGTCTTTGCTTGTTTATAAAATTAACAAAAAAAAAAAAAAAAATCTGTCTTTGGAATAGAGGCTATAAAATGCATAGGGGAAATAAGATGGAGAGATAGGGAATAACAAGAGACAACCTGAATAATGGGATATTGAGTGGACATGAATGTGTACGTTTTACTAGAAAATTGGCAGTCTGAAGTACTAGGTGACCCTAGGTTTGAAAACCAAGGCAAAGATGGTGGAGGCATGATAGCTAACGGCCTCGAGTGACATGACTAAACCTAAGAGGGAATTGTAGAAGGTGTGGTTATATAGAAAGAGTGAGACTAGTTAGTAGAATGAATAATGATGATGGTATAAGATGCCGCTCACAAGAGAATAGGCATCCGAAAATAGGTTGTAGACTCAAAAAAGTGATATAAACTCTGTTGAAGTAGTGTCTAAGAACGGGATTGTAATAGCATTCTGCTTTGAGTCCAAGAATAGCCAAGAAACACAATTCTAGTAGCAATGGATCAGGTTTATCAAGACCGTAATCAAGGTTGTGAACATAACAAATGCAACGAAAGATATTTGGCTGATAGAAAAGGAAGGAGAGATAGAAAATAAGACCAAGTGAGAAGAGGCATTCAATTAATAAGGTGACAAGTAAGTAGGTAGGATCATGTCGCCCCAAAACCATTTGGGAAGATGCATGTGAATTAAAAGAGCTTGAGTCACATTAAATAAATGACAATTGTGTGTCCAGCCATTGTTTTGTTGTGGGGTTGAGTATCTGTGATTTGATGGACACGCCCTTTATTACCTACTTGGCAAATGAAGTAGACTTATATTTTTGGCATTGTTCGAACTTAAATCCTATGCATCTAAATTGGGTTTGCATTTTCTTACCAAGAAAATGGAATATGGAAAAAAAGCTCAGATGATGTCTTATAAGAGACAACTATTATAGAATGATCATTGGAAAAGTTATAAATAATGAAATTTACTTGCTCCAATAGTGATTGACCCCATACGTTTAGATGAATCATTTCTAAAGGGCTCAAAGCACAACTATCGGCTGGAGGTAATAGAAGACATAAGATGGTGTTTAACAAATTGACATGCTTCACAAAGTATAGAGGACACATTTCCTAGATTCAACATCTGGTATATCAAATGCTTCAATATCCAGGAAACAAGATGGCCAAGACACAATGTCACTAAAAGGGCAATGATGATAAAGATGTGTGAGCTTGAAGGTCACGGGCTTGAAATCAGGATAATACATGCCACCAACTAGATGGTCACGGGCTTGAAGTCAAGTACCCTTATATCGATATTAATTGTATTGAGTTCCTAAAAAACAAGAGGGATATTAGAAGAGTTTATTCGGGTTATTATGATTTTTTAGTAAACAAATTTTGTTATAAGGGTACTTTGGTCATTTGGTTGGTTTTTTAAATCTATATACCAAAGGTGTGAGATAGGCCACATAAAAATCTTCTGGCTCTTTCTCTTTATGGTTTTCCATTCAAAATCTACAATGTGTTAGCAGAGCTTAGGTTTTAGGGTTTCACCCTTCTCTAATCTTCTTGTTTGATCTTTCTTCCTATGCTTTTTTATTATTTTTCCTCTCTCTCTCCCACTTTTTTGTTCTTGATTGTGGAGTACCAGAAGCGGGCTTCTCAATGTCATCCTTGATGTGATATTTTCGTCATCTCTGCCTTCAATTCCGTCATCATTGGTGGTGTTGTCGTCAACAGCAAAACCAAAACTTTGGCCTCCTTTTTTAAGCATTACTTAATTTTGGGTGTTTACTTGTGCTTATGTGAGCTTTCTGTGGTTGATGGGTGTTCTTTGTGATAGTCAAACTGCTTTACATATTGCATCTAACCCAGTTTTTCATGAAAAGGCTAAGCATATGGAAGTTTTTTGTCATTTTGTTTTGAGATAAGATACTACTTAGTGGAGATATATATCTACGCCATTCGTGAAGCTTGGAGACTAGTTAGCTGATATGTTTACAAAATGTTTTTATTGTGATCATTTAGAGTTCATTTGTTCCGAGCTAGATTTAAATGTTATATAAGCTCCAACTTGAGAGGAGTGTTTAAAGAGTTTGTTAGGATTAGAAGGATTTGTTAGTAGGTGTGAAGAGACTATATAAGATTTTCTAACCTCCTTTTTCTCTCTTTGTTTTCCATGCAAACTCTGCAGCAAGGGGTAAAAATTCACTGAACATTGTAGGGTTTTAAAAATTTACAGATAAAAAAACAAAGAAAATGATAAAGGTGCAACTATTTTACAACTCTTTCAAATGGAGGGTATTTATGTAAAATTGAAATTTTTTATAATATAGTGGCACAATTATATTGATTGGTTGTAAAATAGCTGTAAAAGAGTGTAGATGTATCATTTTTCAAAAAAATAAATAAATGAAAAGCTCGGAAAATATAAAACAAGTGAAAGGACATGGAGTCGCTGAGTTTGGTAAATCCCATGACTGTAATTTTTGAAAGGGGGTCATTGGTAAGGAAACACTTCTTAGAGTTCGTATAGAATGTAACTAGGCAAGGTATTAGACAAACCAATCATTTATTCATTGGCTTCTGAAATGATAATCCATAGATTTTGGGCAGTTGAAATAAGGCATGCAGAATTGGAGGTGGCCTGTATATAAGTTAAAAACTGAGCATATCGTCCCTTGCTATGGTGCTTGGATCTGAATTTTGAGGAGGGCCAGAGCTACAATCTGGGGAGGCATTATCCTGAGGACCTGATAGATAGCTTATGCATACCAACCACACTTGCCCTTGTTTTAGTGAAGTAAAGGAAGGAAATGAAGAAGAAGAAAAAGTTTGAGGTGTGAAAAACAGTCTAATAACATTGCTCTGATACCAGGCAGATCGATTTTAGGTCTTAGAGATGGGGTTGAGAGAGAAGAAATCAAAAGCTGAATGTAGTGGGTAGATGCAAAATCACACACTATCACTAGTTTAATATTTTACCAGCATAGTTAATATAATGCTACCCTCTAACATCTTCAAATTTGTTAACTGTTATCAGGGGGATCTGGTGAAGCTTTTTGCAAATGATCAGAACAAAATAAAATGTGGTAAGTGTATTGCACTAAATTGGGAATAGTTTCACTAAGAGATCATTCAAACAAAGATCCTTGAACTAAGAATTTCGAGACTTCATGCAACAGAGCAGTTATATCTTCTTGTTCATATTTCTTCGTTATATGCTTTTGAACAACCCCATCCCTCTTGTCCCTGCCAAAAGCAAAATTATATTATTTGCAGATTTCTGATGAGCAACATTTTAGACCCAGAAATGCAGTCGGAGATTGACACACATATTGCAAGAGGACAAGCTGCGTTTAGTGTTCTATTGCTGGTAGGTCTGCTTCAGGTTTAACAGTTATTTTTTAGAGGAATGCTATGCAGCAGCCACTATTCACTACCCCACACCCCACACTTTTTTTCATAGGGCGTGGGGTGTGGGGTAGTGAATAGTGGCTGATGAGAAGAATTTTTCTATTTTTTATGGATGATTATATTTTATATATTGCCATGTTATTTTTTCTGGGTATAACATTGTAGTAGTCTCCTAACTTAATTTAAGTACTACTACAATGGTCCTTAGGAGGATATAATGATTTGGAGATAGATTTGAAGACATTTAGGAGGAAACTCCAAAATAGGTACATATGATCATAATTTTCTACCCTAGGTTTAGATTCAATATGTTAGGTGTTCAACTCTCTGTATCTTGTATCACTTATTAGTCAAGACTTGTGTTCTAGGTTGAAGTTTTTCTGGAATTGCAACATTAAAACAAAGGTCCAAGTTCATTACTTCCATTTAGTCCGTATACATGTAGGTTATATGAGTTAATATTGTTACTTTTAACCAAAATAAAACAAATTTATGACGACTGCTGAGTGTTTGATTTAATGCTAGACCAAACATGATTTTTCTTTAAAAGAATATTTATTTTTGTATTTTTAAAACTTCTGACATATTTTATTTGATTTTGAATAGATGGTGACTAATTTAACCAAGTTAGTGCTAAGTTACCTACAATGACAACCACTATTATGATTATTATTGTTTTTTAACTCGGGTCCTATCCTTGTACTTCCATTCTTGGGGCATGCTTTGCTTATTAGGTCTGCAATCTATTTGGCAAGTCCTTGCAAAAATTTTTTCTTTGGAAGTCTTTGCTTTCACTTGCAACAGTTATGCTATTTATGAATTGCTCGAGTAAGAGCTCTTTATATATATAACCCACCCATGGTAGCCTAAGTGATAAGGGCAAACTTGTGTGCATAAGCCCAATGTCACAGGTTCAATTCTCCTTGGGATCAAACTGCTATTTAAGTGGGAAGCCATAGCGGTGGGTTGCTGTGCTAGTCTCCCTGGGGGTTTAGGCTCCATGGGTGAGTCCTAAGGGCTCAGTCATGGGGTGGTTTCCCCGTCATCAAAAAAATAAAAAAGCAAAAAAGAAAGAGCTCTTTATAAACGGCTGTTTGATTATTGATTTCCTCTTACTTCTTTATCTCGTTTTGAATAATTAAAGAATTTTAAACTGTGAATAATCAAATAATTTTTTGCAGCAAAATATTTTTTTCTTGGTCAATCAAGAATTCGAAAGTCTTATTAGTAAACGTATTCTGTTTACCTACAAGATTTTTGAACGAATGAGTTAGAGGGCATTATTGTAATAAGTATAACTCATGAGGGTATAATCGTCAATTGTTTGTTTAGTATATATATAGTGGAACAGTGATGAATAAACACAAGTTTAAACAACCTGTTTTTCCCTCTTGTTTGTGTTCTCTCTAACTTTTACAACAGAATGGATTCAAGATAAGATTGGATTCTGTTCATGGGTATTGTATTGAAAAAATTAGAAGTTCGAAACAATTGTAACTCTTAGTTATTTGAAGCTTTGTGCTTTATATATTCTCTTCCCTAAGTTGCATTTTAGAGTTTAAGGTATTTTTTAGGCAAAATGTTGCACACCAAGTCTTAGAATCTCAGTTAGTAGCAAAATATTGTAAAATAACACCGTATGTTTTTTGGGAGTTTATCATCCTGCTCATGGTATGGAACTTCTGGGGGTTGTACACACTTCATTGAGATTGTTGGGGGCTAAACCTTTTAATGTTTATTCAGGGAAAATTCATGATACTTTTATAGAATGAAAATGTTGTTTGTGAGGGGGGAGGGAGAATATCTTACTGCATAAATATTTAAGGGAAAAATAACGTGCTCTGAGATTATTTTCAATGATCAACACATGGCTGAACAGAGTGGGTTTCCATCCTTCTGGGTGCCAACTTCCAAGCCCCTCACTACATTCTTTCTAGGCTTTTTAATGCGTTCATTTTGGCTAGGAGCGAATATCTGTAATGCCAAATTGGTCATAATGATAAATGGTTCCATTTTCAGCCATCAACTTCTGTGCAACAAGATTACAGTCTTAAAATTGTGTTCCTATTTATGGCCTTACATATCACGTGACACTTTTTGAATCATATTTTGTAGATGGATACTTCTGAGAATTGGGAACCAACAACTCTATCATTGAGACGATCAAGCTATCAAATTAAGATCAATGGCACAGAAGCTGTGGTGATTGCAGAGAAGTTTTCGAAGGATCTGTCGGTATGTTCTTTACTTTATTAATATGTCCTCATTACATTTTAGTTGCTGTCATTGTTTGGTACAAGGTATATTTTGAGCATGCAGTAATGGCAGTATGTAATATTAAATCCATTTCACAACGTTCAATTTTATCAAGTGCGGTCCTGAAAGATTCTTTTGAAGCCAGTATTATAGTTTTCCTTTTGGCTAAATTTAGTATTTAAGCTGTGTTGAACTTCAAAATTTCCTATCATTTTCACTTTTATAAATCATTACAATAATATTATTGTATGCTGCGAATAAAATCTGCTAGGACCTGCAGTTAGTTAATAATGCTATGGGGCTTTGTCAATTGTGAGACAAAGAAGTTGCAAGAAGCAGGGGAAAGAACCAATGAGATAGAATGAAAGAAGGAAGAAGAAGAATAGAGAGAAAAAGGAGTCTGCCTTAATGTACTAAACTAAAATCATGTATTTTGTTATAAAACCTGAACTGGGTTGCATTGGGTTGGGTTTAATGATCTGGAGAGGGCATATTACATAGAATGCATATAATTAATCAATCGGTTCGGTCTGAACCAAGTCACCTGGACCAACGACCAAATCGATATCTTCAGTTATTAACATTATGGCCGCTGTAACCGATTAATTTGTATAAGGAACTGGCCAATTCCAGCTAGTTCCGGCCACTTCTAGCTGTTCTGGTCGGTTCCGGTTTCATTTGTATACTCCCAAGAAACCTGAAAAAGGCTTCTAATTATAAATCAAAATGAGTAATTTAATTAAATATAATATCTTTCATTTATTTTTTTATGACGGGGGAACCACTCCAGGGCAGAGCCCTTAGGACTCACCCATGGAACCTAAATCCCCGGGGAGACTAGCACAGCAACCCACCACCATGGCCTCCCACTTAAATCGCAGTTGGATCCTAGGGGGAATCGAACCAATGACATGGGGCTCATGCACACAAGTTCGCCCTTAAACGCTTGGGCTACTCACGGGTGGGTTCTTTCATTTAATTATTTAACTTAAAACATACATTTTGTAATTTTCATTTAGTAATAACACAAATTGAAAGTGGTTGACTTGACTTTTCATGAGTAGTTATCATTCAATAATAATATATTTTTTTATCTGTCCTTCAGTAATAATATAATGATATAGTTAATGACGTGGCTGAATAAAGCTCCATGCTGAGAGAATTATATATATATGTACACACAGAGAGAGAGAGAGAAAGAGAGAGACGTTTTAAAATTATTTGAGGAGTTGTTTCTTTATTGGCTAGAAGACACTGCAATCACTTCCTATTTATTTGTTGCAGATAAAAATTCCTAGTGGGCTTTCAACTCAATTTGTTTTGACATGTTCTGATGGATCTTCTCGTCCTTTTAATACATACAATGTTCGGTAATTCGTCAATTTTAAGCTTGGAATTGTTTTTTCATTCATATTTATGTCCATATATTTTCTATCTTGAAATATATTAGTTCATTTATGGAGCATATTTGATGAGGCTCACTAATCATATGCCTCTATTCATGTCATTAGTTCCAATGCTACAAAATCCAAGTATTGGCACGATCAATTTGCCTCTATTTTAGTACAGTGAAGTCATCAGCATTTGCATGATCAATTTGCTGAATAAAAAAACGGATTTTATAAAAAAATGGTAAACTTTCCCCATAAATTACTGATGTGCTTTAACTTGGCATTCTCATAAGGGAGTAGAGTTGAACAAAAGTACATCCAAAACTTAATTGGAGCAAAGGTTTTGTATTTGATATGGTTACTCAACCTAACTATCAAAATGTGCTAACATATTGAGAAATGTGTCACATGTTACAGCCGTTTATTTCCCTGAAACAAGAAAGTATTTATAATATAAAGGATAACAGCATTTACTGAAAGAATTCATATTAATAGGGTTTCACTTCTTTACAAGGAAGCACAGGCAGTTATCAGAAGCAAGCTTCCCTTGCTCTTATTGTACAGCATATCTTTGTGATTTTAAACTTAGATGCTTGTGTAAAATGGTCTTCTATTTTGTTATATGTGGGTACCATTGTTGATAATTTTCCATTTTGAAAAGATTGCAGCATGATTGCATGAATAAGACTTAAAAGAGCGCTCGTGTCTAAAATGGAAAATTTTCCAAATAAATTTTCTTTGCAATTGCTTTATTCCTCGTTGTCTATAACAAGGACGTTATATATGCGATACCCCATATTGAGTTATAAGGATGGGTAATGTATGGGGTCCCGTATTGCTTGAATGAAAAATTCTTGCTATTTGTAACGCCTCGAGGGAGCAGTCCAGAATGATACAATTGGAGCCCCAAAATGATAAGGGTAGGTGGTGTATGGGATCTCACATTTACTTGGAAATGAGAAGTTCTTTATCTTTATAATGGTTCCAATAGAGCTCTAATTATATCATTGATTAGTCCTTTTGGAGTATAGGCTCAAACCTGCCTTGGGTCATGGTTCCAATGGGGCTCTAATTATATCATTGACTAGTTTTTTAGAGTATAGGCCCACATGTGGCTTGAGCATCCAAATAGCAAGAATTTCTCCTTCCCAAGTAATGTGGAATTCCATACACCACCTCCTCTTATCACTGAATATGAGGTATCGCAATATATCTTCTTTGCATGTCCTATTAATGACTCCCCACTTCCTAACCTCTAGTTAAAGATCCTTATGCCTTTGATAAGTTGTATTTTTAATTGTAATGATGTCTATTGTGATGCCATTCTATTTCTTTTGTAGAATGCGTGATACTCTTGTATTGACCATGAGAATGTTCCAGAGCAAGGTATTGTTTCAGGTTTAAATCTAAATATATCTATGTGCTAAGATTTGTTAGACATTTCTGTGGGTGTAATTTAATTATTTTGAAGTAATTGATGCTTGCTTTATTATCCTTGTTGGATAGAACTACCATGCATAAATGTTATTGCTCATCAGTTTTTTTGCAGGTGAATAGTAATTTCTTAATTCCATGATCTCGACAGCTCTGATTATAGATAAAGAATAATTTTAGAAGTAAATCATACTGATAGTGCTTTTTTACAGTTTTATAAACTTCATGCAGTAGATGAATACAATTAAAAGCATAGATGTGATTTTGTTTGTCACGTATGGATTAGAAAATAATATTGCTTCCATATTCATTGCATTGACACAATTTGCTTTTATATGATTAACCATCAGTATCTCTGTCCTCAATATTTGAAACGTTTCTATTTTGAGCAGGCACTGGATGAAAAAAAGAAAGGAAGAGCCTAGAATCATGTGTTCCAAGTACATTGTTCATAGGAATTGTTTAAATTGATGAAAAGAAGAAACAATAAATCCAAATAATGTGTCATGACAAAAGAATGTCTTAGAGTTTTCTTATTTCCATTGTACTCTAGATTCTGATTGAACTAAAAGTTAAATTATGAAGCAATGCAGCAGTTAGCTTTCCGTATGGATAAACTTTGTAATTAATACTATGTGTCTATTCTCTTTGTATCAGTTAGTTCTCTCCAGATAATTTGTATTGATGGTTTGAATGGCAATCTTTTGTTTTTATTTTGCTCTTTTTTTGGTATGAGACTATATCAATAGCTACTTCCACATCTATGGGGAAGGTGGGGAGGGGGGAGGGATACTGCCAAGGATCTTTGGTTGCTTCTTAGGCTGCAAAGCAATTAAGACAGTTCTGGCTCTAGCTTTTCCCTAGTCATTTGTTGTTGATTCCAAATAAGAAACCTGAAAGTTAGCCTGCTCGTCGAACAGCTCGAATAGGCTTACAATGTATTTGTAAGGACAGGCGTCTTGCGAGACCATATGACATCAATTATGCATTCCTTTATCAGGTGATGTTTCCGGAGCCCTATTGTCATTTGGTATTAGAGATCTTGCCCAAACTCTAGGGTCCGATTGGCAATATAACTGTTCTCCAAGTATTCTCAATATTTACTTTCCAAACATTACTCACACAAAACACTTTTCAATTTTAAATCTTCAACTTTTTCATTTAATCATTACCTAATCATGATAATTTTTCCAAACTTCTAAACAAAATACAAAAAATAATTTTACTTTTTTGAATTTTGAAAAACAAAATTATATTCAAAAAAAATTTTAACTTCATAATATTTATATTCAATTTTTTTCTTTCATTTTTCAAAATTCAATAGGATATCTTAAATCAAATCATTTCATTATTATTCACGGATATTACAAGATCTCAATTAATAATCCTGAAACACTTTTGGAATTTGGTGTATGTGATTGTGGGTGCACGTAAAACACTACAAGCAAAAGCCTATGAAATTTTAATATGCGAGAGCATAGAATCTCTACCAAAGGCGAGATCTTAACCTATTGAAGCGGCAGCTCTGCTTTGGCATGTTGAAATTTTATGGGCTTGCTTTCAGTGTTTTACACGCACCCTCACAGCAAATTACCTGGGGAAACGGAGCTTGTTATTGCTTGATATTTTTCTCAAGAATTTTTTATGTTACCTATCATCATCAGTGAAAAGATGACGGAACTAGTTATACAAGAAAATATTTATTTTTTTGAGTTTTGGTTAACCTCGTGAATAGGAGCTTCTAATGTATTCCATAAGGACCTAAATCTTATGATGTATCATGTTGACGTCAATTTCGGTGCGTCCACTAACCTGCTTTATACCTAGCCCCTTAGTAACTAGAAGAAAGCCTCCGATGTCCAAGTTAGTTCATTTCTGGAAAAATATATAGGAAAAGGAAAAGGAAATACTTAGACAGATGATCTTGCATTTCGATGTACCTCCCTTTGGTTATATATTGTTCAAAGCGTAGTTGTTGTCTTTCCTTTCCCTAAGTGATCTGATGTTTGTCCATGCCTTGACGGGGACATCACTGCATTTATTGTGGCGTCCTCTTCTAAATCCTATTGCGTTCAGGGTCTAACACATGCATATGTTCTATAAGGGGGCATTTCACTACATTTAATGCGGTAACCCTCACTACATCGTGCCAAGGAGGGGTGGGTGATTCCGACTTGCCCTGTGCTTAACTGAACCCATAGTAGTTCCTACTAGCGCAAGTCTCCTTGTCTACTACACCCCATGGGTTTTTCTTAGTGCAATTTTGTTAGGCCATTCTTCATACGGGGTGCTGGGGTCCTCTTGTTGGGCTTATGGGCCTTTAGCCCACTTGGCGTTGCCCATTTTACCTCTAACAGTTACTCTACAAATTCTTGCCACACGTATTGGCAAGAATTTAAATTGTTCAAGCCTTATTGCCTCGATTACGGATTACCCATTGTGCTACTCGCATTACATCAGCAGGCAGCACGCTAGCTTTTCCTTACAATGGCCATTGTGCCACACTAATTCCTCCCAAATGCAGTTTCGTGTCAGCGAGACTAGCTTGGGTATATCTTTCACGGGTGGCACGTGGCACCTCGCCCTTTGCTCTACGCCGACTATCATTTCGCCATCCTTTTTCTGGTAACTGTGGTGTTCCCCTTCTCCCCTGCACCCCCTTCTTTCTTACTCTTCATGTTTCCATGGCTCCCAAAAGATTAGCAAGATCCTCTCAGGCGGGAGGTTCCTTGCTCAATGCCTCCGATGAGGGTCCTTCACTGCTAGAGGTTTTTGAAGGTAGCAGGTGCCCTGCCTCCACTGCTCGGTCAGATCTCGACTCCACGAGGGACTGTTATGGAATCCTTGACTCGGTGGAGTTGACCTTGCCGAGACCCTCTAATAGGATTACGAATCGACAAGGGTTGATGAACGAGTTGGGTTGTACAAAGGTATGTTTCTCATCAAGCTCCATCTCCCATTTTTTCGGCAGGTTCACAACATCCTTGACTTCCTCGGGGTGGCACCGGCCCAGGCCCAAGCCCTTCCCAATTTTTGACGAATCATCCTATCCTGCAGTTTGTTTGGTAGTGAGTCCTGGAGGCTACTAAAGGGAACCAATGCAGTTTCCGTTCATGACCTGGTTTCAGGATTGCCGAATTGGAGCCATGTTTCTCCCATGTAGAGAATTAGGACAAGAAATTCTTCTTCGTTTCTGGAACTAGTTTGGAGTTTCTAGAACTAGTTGGGAGTTTTCTCCTAGAAAGGTTAATTGTGACACCTCTAGACTCCGCTTAGGATCGAACAGACTCTGAATTGTCAAGACATGCAACACAGGGTTACCTGCGCCCCGTTCATGACATATAAAGATATAATGCACCTAGCATGCATTTAGCAATATGCAATATTCGTAGTAGATAAATTTTTTTATTTGAGCAATACTGTGTACTAGATACGATATATCTCAAACATAAAACAAATTTTAAAAACTGAAGATAATAGAAGTTCAAGTTACAACATAAGTCTAAAAGATCTATAACCATAAGAGTACTGGAGACAAAGTTTCCTGAGTACAAGAAAAACTGAGGTAACTGTCTAGTCGACCGCCTCCAGCCGATTGTCTGCCGCATCTTTTGATCCTGGCACATGGTCTACCGTTTCAGGGGGAATGGTAGTTGAGACTACCACGGTGAGATTTGATTACAAATCTCAGCAAGTTAACAAATAACTTAAACCGATCATTTAAAGATGCATGCATGACAAATGAAATGACTACATGGGCGCCATGTGGCAAGCCCCTTTTCTTCTTGGCTGAAACCTTCCATTTCCCATCTTATCATTGTTTTTCTTAAGAAGACCAAAAGACTCTATTACATGTGGCGTGCTCATGCCCTAAACCAAACCCTAAAGTCCTTTTTTGCACCCACCTTGTGTATCTAGGTTCAATGTATCTTTAGAGCATACAAGTCTTTTCACAAAAACCCTAAACCATATCCTAGGGTTGGGCATGTGCATGCTTGCCATGTGGCAAGTGGTGTGTGTATGTGTTTGTGTCCCTTTGCGGTCCCTTTCTCTTCCTCTCTTCCGACAAGGATTCTTCTAGAATCTCGATGAGTGTGTGCACCCCTTTCCCATACAAACCCTTCATCTTCCTCATCATCACCTTATTCTAGAAAGCCCCAATTCCTAGTGTATGCATGACACTTGGCTAAGTGTTGGTTGGTCGCCCCTGGGTAGGCGTGAAGCCCCCTTTGGCTGAAACCCTAAGGCCTCTTGGGAACTTATGTGTGTGGCTCTTGGCATTTCCCATGTGCCTCTTCCCCTTCTCCCATTTTTGAGTCTAGATTCATTGCACCTAAGGAATGAACTTGCATGTGTGCCAAGTGGCATGTGAGTGGCTGAGTGGGGCGTGTGGCCTAGGTGTGCCAACCCTTCTATTATCCTCTCTTCCTTTGGCTTCTTCTAGAAGTCCCCATACATGGTTGCCAAGTGGCAACGACGTGCTTACCAGGAATGTCTCTTCCCTAGGTTTCAAATGATGGGATTCCTAGGGAAAGAGCAAAACAACCCTTCCTCTTCCAAGTTCATTGCCCTAAACCCTAACTTAGTTAGGGTTTTGCCTAATTCCCTAATTGCCCCTCCTTGGCCAATTACCACCTAACCCTTTGGGCCTCTACTGGGCTTGGATGCATTGATTCCTTCAAGACTCTAGCTAGTCAAACATTGGGCCAAAAATTCTAATCAAACTAAAATTAAAATAAAATAACAAGTGAAGGTTTTTGGCAAAAAAATCGGGTCGTCACATTCTCCCCCCTTAAGAAAATATTTCATCCTCGAAATCGGTATAGTAGCCATCAACCGAGAACAACTTGCTATAAGAATAAGGGTGTCAATTTTACTCGAGATTTTACCTCTTTTACTGGCTACCATGGAATCCTCAAATGATGAGGGGGATGGTACTTCATCCTCCTTCTCTGTTACTGAGTTCTACGACATGTAGAATATCGTGTCCAAATCATAATCATAATACATATTCACTCTCATCTCGTTTAGATTATGTTCTATTGCAAGTTTAGTATCTTCGATGAGTGACTTGAAGAAGAGATGTCAAATGACTCTTTGGTATCCCCCTTTTTTGGGCACCAGCCCCTTAAAGCCCCTCTTAAATCGTCCCACGTTTTCCCACACCAACCCCCCTCTCTCATCATCATTTCTAAAATAGGAGAAAACAAAACCTAGGTGCATGGGCACCAAGTGGTACCATGCTTCTTATTTGGCCAAAACCCTCCCTTTCTTCCCTCATGATTGCCTAAATTTTGGAAACATCAAGACCCTTATGTATGAAGGACAAATGGCACAACTTGTTGCTAAGACCGAAGGCCCAAAATGCCCTTGGCGTGTTCCTTGAAGAGACTAGGTTCAATGAACCTTCAAGGATGGTTTGGTCCTTTAGCCGAAACCATAATGAGTGGCTTAGGGGTTTGGGACGTGTGCCTGGCTGCCATGTGGCAATGGTGTGCGTGTGGGTCTTACCCTAGCCGACCCTCTCTCTCTTCCTCTTGTCTTCGCTTCCCACTAAGATTCTTCTAGAATCCCCAAAATTCGTGTGCGCCTTTTTCCAAAACCCTCTATTCCTCTTCCTCATGATTACACCCTTCTAGAGACTCTCATACCTCATGCATGCGTGACAAGTGGCAAAAGTGGTGCTTGACCTTTGTGGTTAGGCGTGTAGATCCCTAGGCCGAACCCTAAAGTCACTTTGAGACTTGTGCTTCAGATTTTGAAGCTTCCCTATGTGCCTATTCCCATTCCTCATCATTGCATATCTTCTAGGAACTCACCAAAATTGTATGGGTGGGCGTGTGACACTTGGGCTGCGTTTGGATGTTGAGCTGAGCTGAATTGAGCTGAGTTCTTTATGAATAGTAGTGAGTTGAGTAGGTGGAGTGAGTTATGTGGAGTCCATCTAAAATGAGAAGATGTGTTTGGATGTTAAGATGAGTTTAGTACTATTAATGAGAAATTGAAAAGATTGTGGGTCTTACGTATAAAAATGTGTTGAGTTGAAAAAGGTTGTGGGTTCCAAGTGTAAGGAGGTTTTGAGCTGAGATAAGTTTAGTAATTTGAGAGTTGGGTGTTTGGATGTTAGACTCAACTGAGTTGATCTCAACTAAGTCTTGCAACCAAACGGGGCCTTAGGGTTCCGAAACCCTCTTTTCTCTCTCTCCCTTCTTCCACTTTCACGTCCAAGTTCAATGTGGTCTTGGGATAGGCTTTGCATGTAATCCCTGTGGTGTGTGGGTGGTGTCATGGGCGTGTGCTCTATGTGTGCCGAACCCTAGACTTCTCCTCCATCAAATTTGGCTTCTTCTAGAAGCCTTCATGCATACTTGCCAAGTGGCAACTATGTGCTAACTAAGAATGCTTCTTCCATAGGTTCCAATGATGGGATTTCTAGGGAAAGCTAAAGGCTTTTCCCCTCCCAAGTAGGCGCCTTCCATACCCAAAACCCTAATTAGGGTTTCCTAAGCCCTATGCCCTTAGTGGCCGACTTTAACTAGCCCATGATGGGCCTCCTTGTGGGCTTGGGCGCCTCTTCTCTAAGATGGGCAAGCCCTTGTTGCTTACCAAGATCTCTTCATTCCAAAGCTTGGGTTAATATCTAAGTGAGCTAAGACTAAGACAATAAAAGTGGTAATTAATGACTTATCAAAAGTCCAGATCATCACATACTATAACTTTTGGATACTTGCTATCATATGAATTATGAAGTATTCTTATGATTATTTTGGGATATATCATATTTGGTATATCTAGTATTGCTAATGAAAAAATTATCTACTGCGTATATTGCATACTATTATATGCATACTAGGTGCATTGCATCTTTAGCTGTCATGAACAAGGTATATAACATTGTGTTGCATGTCCTGACGCTTCAAGCTCCATCAAATATTGTGATGCCCCCAAACCCCCGCTTGGGATGTAACGGAGACTTGGAGTGTTGGGACATGCAACACAAAGTTACATACCCCCGTTCATGACAGTTAATATGCAATGCATTCTAATATGCAACTAGCAGTATGAAATAATCGTAACAAAATAAGGGTGGTTAGTTATAACTCATGCCAGAATGGACTAAAATATCCCAATTGCATTAATAATCATCATAAGTTCAAACTTAAGTAAAGAATTTCCTTAATAAAAAATATTTAATCCAAGTTCCATGGTTAGATCAACTATTTCATATGCTCTGAAGTATGAAAAGACAATGCTTATGAGCATCAAAATTATATCTAGTCTTTGCTCATGGTCCGGCTCCTCTTCAACCATCTATATCCTCCTATTCTTCCTCTACTGGTCCTAACACAACTTCTATCATTCTGGGGGATGATAGTGGGTTTACAAGGGTGAGATTTACTTAAAATCTCAGTAAATTAAATAATCAACTTGTACAGAGATAAGATATGCATGATTAATGATAAACATGAGATGCATGCAATGATATGCAGAAAAAAAATCTGTATTTGTCTCCCATCCAGGTTCCTCAACATTTTCAGAAAAACTTTGATGCACTTTCTCTTTCAGAGAATATTTTTACTTTCTCATTTTAAAAAAATGACATTTTGAAAGAGCATTTCATACCTCATTGCTTTCAAAAATCATAATATTTCATCGTTATTAAAGCCATCATTAACATACGTATGGTAGCAACACGGTTCTCCATATGCACCGTGAGCACCTTCCGGTGACCGTAACACAACTCATGTTGAAACTACGTCTTTGTCTGCAGGCATCGTTCTCAATGTATTGGTATTATAACATAACATCATCACATATACACCCACCAGCATTAGGTGTCATAACATTTGACTTTACTTCGGCGTTCTTTAAAAAGAACTCATTCGAAGCTCGTTAACTGTTCTTCTTCAACCTAGGGGTTACCACTCCATTTTTACTCACTCCAAAGTGGAAATATGAGTTCCACTAGGATAATTCCTTATCCTGGCTTTTGGGGTCATGACAAAATTCATTTTCATGCTATGTTTGAAAAATGTATTACATGACGTGTGCATATGTAGCAAGCTTTCAAGTGAAAATAACACTTATGTGCAATATGCTAAAATGGTAAAAATTTCACATTCATGTAAACAAGTAATCAAATGCTCAATGATGTATCATATGATATTTCATGCTCAAAATGACATTTAATATGAGCGTGGCGTTTACACAAGAATCATAAATAAATTATCTAAGAGTAAGTTAGAAGCTAACTTACAAACTTCCCGAGTTTGGAAATATCGTAGCGGCGAAATCAAATTCGTACTAAGTTAGGATTAATACTACTATGGATGAGGTTCATAAACAAAGGCTTCAAAAATGGATATTTACAAAAATATCCTTAAACTATCAAAAATTGCCACTAAGGCCCTACATTTTTTCACTATTTACAAACAAACCTTAAATTCAACCAAACTTTATGGACCATATTTCTCATATTTTGAAACCGTCTATACCCTTAGAATTATAAAATTCAAAGTGGAACTAGCTCAAACATACACAACCCGTGACATGCACTCTAGTTGATGCCTAAGTGTGATTTCAACTATTGATCCCTATGAATGCATGCATACGAAACTCTCTTTAGTCACAAACAATCACTATAGTCCTTAATGACATGATAAAGGCTAAATCTTAGGTGAACAAGTTCATCCCAACACTTAATCATGGCTAAAAATCTTAATCTTCATTAATCAAGCATAATGCTCTTAGCCTAAATCATCAAGGCATGCTTTCAAAACTCACCCAAAATATGTATTTGCATTCTTATCCCCATCACAAGATCTTCTAAATGCTCCTTGATCAAGCCTAGGAGAAATAAATCAAGCTTCAAGCCTTAATCATAACTTACTTAAAACCCATGCATATCTTGATGATCAAAACAAGATAGAGTCAAAACCTTTCATGGCATGCTTCTAATTAAAAATCAAACCTTCCATGATCATTCTAAGACATTAATAAATCATATCAAAATATGCTAAGACATGCCATAACTAAAATTCTCACTTAGAAAAATTTAAACATTTAAACCATCCTTAATGAACCCAGTTTTGAATTAAGCATGGTAACCTTTTCTAAACTCAACCAAACTTCACTCCAACACTTTGAAACAAGGCTTAAACTAAGATCAAGGGCAAGAAAACTTACAAAGTTTGTAGCCCACTCAAGCTCCTAGCACAAGAACTCTCAAGAACTTCCAAGAACATTCAAACTCACTCACTTTTCGGTTTCTCTCAAGACTAAGGGGGAAGATTGCTCTCTATGCTCAAGAGGAAGCTGGAGAGGAGGTGTGGAAGAATAAGGGGGTGAAGGGGCCTTTTATAGATGGCCAAGAGGGTAGAGGCTTTGGCGTTGGTCCAAGGGGATTGGTTGGGATGGGAGGTGGTGTAAGGGCTTATTGTTTCTAGATTTCAGTCCATCAGCTTGTGTCATCTTGTGCAGACCAAAACAGTGACCTAGACCACCATGATTTCACTTCTAAAGTTGCTACATTGCTCCTATGGGGGCTGGTCAAGTTGTGGTGCAGAAGAAAAGAAAGAAAAACACAAAATCATCATACACAAGCAAACGGGTTCAATGGTGGTTTCCTTGGGCATATTTCGATTTTGTGCTTTCTTTGGCTGGAAAGAATGAGTCCAAAGCTCATGATGACGGTGAGGACCTCCTGAGGATTGGGTGGTTAAGGAGGTGGCGTGGCGTGGCGTGGTAGCTCAGCCAAGGGTAGATGGGTTGTTGAATCTCAACCAAATCAGTTCGCAACCAACTAGCTTCCTAGGTCCAATCGGTTTGGTGTTTTGGTTTGGTTCTTGAAACGAAACTCGTCCAAAGCTTGGTCTGGGTTCAAAAGGGTCTCATTAGATGTTTAAGGACCATAGTGCCCTTGAGAAAAAGGCACAAAAAGATTGTGCTTAAGGGCAAAATAGTCCATGCACTCAAAGGGCACACGTGTGCCAATTGGTGTAGTTTTGGGGTTTGATATGTCATTTCCTCTAATGACATGTGTGGAGGTTTATTTAGGGTTTTAGTATGATCTAAGAGTGATGTAATCAAGTAATAAAATAATAAAATCTCATATCAAAAGGTAAGAAAAGATTAAGAAAGAAAATTAAGTTTCAAAACATGGTTGAAAGATCACTAATCTTGGATAAGTTGATTAATGGTCTTAACCAATTTTAAAACTTAATTTGAGTACTTAGAGTATGACATGGGCTTAAGGAAACCCATGGTATGGTGTATTGGGCTTTCAAAAGGAAGAGTGAAATAGAACAAAACAAGGCTTTGAGCCTTGTGGGTTTAAAAGGGCCATGAGTGTGGGTTAATGGTCCAAGGGCTTTTGGGTTTGAGTAGATGGGGGCCTTGTTTCTAGATTTTGAGGGATTAAAAGCGACCTCAAGGTCCACTAAGATGGGGCTTGAAAGGCTTACCTTGACATAATTGGACCATGGGTCAAATCTATACCATGCTTGGCCCAAAAGGCCTTATGCCTTCCTCATACTTGGGACAAGGCTATCCTACCAAGTCTTGCACTCCTATGAGGCTTGTTTTAGGGCTTCTAAGAATTGGTCCATAAATGTCCTAAGGTTCTAAAGGCCTTAATAGGATTACTAATGGGCTTACTTCTCTAATCATTTATGATTAATAAGTTGGGCCTAATACCTCCACTCTTACTAAGTTAGGCCCAATGGCCTTATGTCCTTTTCATTGGGCCTATTTTCTAGAGTCCTCCAAGAAAGGCTTAAAACTTTATATCTCCTAAGTTGGGTCTAAGGTTTTTTAACATCTTAATCTTAGCTCATCACATCCTTAGTACATTAGGGCCCTAAAGTCTTATGTCCATCAAGTAGGGCCTAAAACCTTATTGCCTCTCCTAAGCCTTTATACCCAAAAAGCTTGGGGCCCTAATAAACCAGTCTCTTGGGCCTTCCTAAGTCCATAAACAATTTTACCCAAATTGCTTAGCCCATTAATGTGGTAACCATCCAATATGCCATGTGTCATTCCTTTATGGGGCCTCTTGGCTTCTTATCCTCAAAATTAATAAAGGACTAAAAATTCTCCAAAATAATATTACTAACCAATCAAGCTCCGAAAATTCTGTTTTTCCTCAAAAATCAATATTGCACTAGAATCTTCTAATAATTACTTAAACCCAAAGTATACGGTCCTCTTACCAACTCAAATATCCAAAATTGTTCTTATTCTATAATAGCTCAACTCCTAATTAACTAGGATTAAGGCTACTAAGGTCAAGGTCTAAGGAGCTTTTTAGGCGAGGTGTTACAAATACCAAGTGGAGCCTGCAGGCATCAGAGCTTAACCCTAGTCTTCATTCAAGTGCACAACACGAAAAACACTAGAGGAAGGAAGTCTTGAAGTTTCAGGTATAGAAAGAAGTGAGGTTTTCTTTAACCATGAGAGGGCTACCATGCTTAAATCCTATTGAGTATGGTTTTACCTAGGGTTTCTTTTTTGAAAAAAGAAACTCGAATCCTTGATTCAAAAGGGAAAAGAAGGGACCTTTTGTAGAGCTAAGTCATAATCCATCATCACTAGGGTTTCCATGATGGATTTCGTTCTAGTTGTCCCATGAGGAAATCACACGCTAGAATGCCTTGCACATCTCAAGGAACTTTCGGCCATGAGGTTCTTACACACAAAAGTATGACTTTCACACTTTGAGCACACATGACCATTGGGGCTTTTGATCTCACAAGCATGACTTGTCACTTAACCACTAGGGTTTTGACCAAGTGAAATGAGTGTTAATTCCATTCAGTTGTGACAACCCAGACTTAGCCAAGTCTTTGCCTGTCTTAGGTCATCATGTTATGCCTAAGTTGGGCCATGCATAAGGTTTAGAGTTCTTAAAGAACCTTGGATTTTTATTAGTTAATTATTTACCTTAGTGTGCTTGGACATCGAAGCCCATAAGGGAGGCCCAGTAGGCCTTTGGATTTCAGCCAGCCCTATTGTGCTAAAAGCCTAAAACCCTAAGGGAAAGGAGGGTGTGGCGCCCCCAGCCCCTGCTTGGGATTGGACAGTGACTGAAATGCACATGCAACACAAGGCTACATACCCCTCACAGGTAAGATGTAATGCTCCTATGTATACTTGTAGTATGCAATAAATAATACAATGGAAAATGTAAAGTTCGTATGAAACTAGGGAACGCCTAAAGCAATTGTCTTAGCACATGTACTGTAAGACTAAGCATAACCCAAACATTGCCTTTAACATAACATTCATATTAAAAGTACCAATGAAAGATATGTTCATTGTCTCCCAAAACATGGGTATCCAACAAAACCTTTTTCCCCAAAACAAAAGGACCGATCACAAAAGGCCCCAATTCATTAGAAATCCAAATCATATTTCCTGGCATAGGAAAATGGTCCTTTTTTTTTCTCACAACTAGTAGGGCCCTTTTCTCCAAAAATCGATCCTTGTCCTGATTCCTTAATCTCTTCAGCTCCTCAATGAGCTGTAGTGCCTCGGAAATGAGTCGGTCGGCATTCTGTATCCTATCCAACAAGGAGGGCTCCGACATGTTCTCATTGTTCTTCAGTACCTCCTAGCTGGTCGGGGGTACTGTGGTCCTCTTGCGTTTCACCATGGGGGTGATATTCTAGAGCTATCACAACTTCTACCATTCCAGGTGGGGAATGGTAGTGGAAACTATCACAACAAGATTTCAAGAAATCTCAGCTAGTAAACATACAACATACAATGATTAACATAAGCATACAAGTGGCAAATCGTGGAATGCATGCATGAATATGTACTTGACACATGACGTGACCAAAACTTGACTTATGCACTTAACCTTTTTCAAAAGACATGTAACAGAATCTTTAGACTTTTCGAAAAACGTATTTGACATCATTTTCGTGTTGACCATTTGATATCTTATCTTATTTTATCTTATCACGTGATTCATATCGTATCATATCATGTGAGCTCATTGCCTTGTTCTTATAACATTTGGTAGACACAACACAGCTCCCCTAAGCACCGCGTGTTCCTGCACCACCAACGGTCCGTACACTGTGGTGAATACATCTTATTCATAGTCATTATAACAGGACAATACTTCATCGAGTTATTTTCCTTAGTCATGGCACCCAATAGCGTTAGGTGCTACCTCACTTCGGCATCCTCTCCAAAAAGATCCATTAGAGGCACGCCGATGGTTCTTTGTCGACCCAGGGGTTACCACTCCATTCTTAAGCACTCTTGAGTAGACATAGGAGTTCCACTAGGACATTCCCCCATCCCAGCATTTGGGGTCATGATAAAATATTTTCAGACACTTTGTTTTAAAACATCATTTACCCAAATGTATGTGACATGAGACTTAAGACATACTCCTTCTTACACTTGACATGTGACACATGAAATGCCATGCATGAGATAATCAAACATCAAATATCAAAACAACTTCATGAACATAGAAGAACATGATTTGGCCGAAACATCAAAGGCATATTATGGAGAAACTTCACTTTAACATGTTCCAAACATGAAGCATAATAGATAAAAGTCATGGCAAGGGTGAATCAAAGCATAAAATCATGGCAACATCACATGAATCCGAACACTTAACCTTGCAATAACTGAATCTTCCTGACACATGAAATATCAACATAACCTCAAGCAAAACCTTTATACAAAATCACAATAGAGCATTCAACCAAGTAAAGCATAGAATAACAATCAAAAGTACAAAAACAAAGAAAAGGTCTATGCAAATATATACACATGTTAACAAAACTAAGTTGAGTGTTTACTTATAAAAATCCTTCAAGAAAGCACTAGCAAGCTGTAAATGGAAGTATAACTTGTTAGAACAAGGGTTTTGAACCCTAATCCGTGTGCATAAGTGTGTGAGGTTTCTAGGGTTTGCCACTCGTTGGAAATACCTCAACCTTTCGGCTCTAGGGTTTTGGAACATGGAACAAGTGGCAAACCAAAGGGCTTGTCACTAGGGTTGGCATGCATGCCTCCCTTGGCTTCCTAAACCCTCTTCTCTTCCCAAACATGCATGGGCCTTACATGCGTGACAAATGGCACAAGCCTCATGGCTTAGGTGTGTCCCTATGGCTCTTCTAGGGTTTTCTAGGGGTTTGAGTGGCTCTTTCTCTTGGGCTTTGGATGCTAAACTACAAGTCAAAGGCCTCTATCAAACTAGACTTAATCTCATGGTCCTAAAATAATATTAAGGCAACGAAAAATAAATACGGACGAAACCTAACTAGGTTCGGGTTATCACACCCTCCCCCCCCCCCCCCATAGAAAAGATTTCATCCTCGAAATCAGCACCGTGATCATCAACCAAAGCTTTGTAATAGGTAACGTTGGGGTTTTTACCTCTCCTACTTGCAGCCGTCGAGTCTTCAGATCATAATAATGATGATAGGGATGGTACCTCATATGTTCCTTCCATTATCGAATCTTGCAAAAAATAAAATATTGCGTCCAAATCATAGTCGTAGTACATGTTTACTCTCATCACATTCAGCTTATGTTGTATTGCCAACTCAGTGTCTTCCACGAGTTTCCCCTCCTCGCAGAATCAAATATGATATGTAGGGGTGTCTGATGTCTCAAACCGGGTATACCTACTTGCAAGGGCCTCTGCAGCGCGGCTCATTTCAGCTTCTTGATTTAGTCCAAGCAAATGAATCCTTCTAGCTTCCTTCCATATTAACGAGTCTCGTGGGGGTTGTCTTTCCTCATGTGGTAATGCTCTCTACAAGAAAATATCCCCCTGAGAATATGTATCCATTATGTGGGTGCGATGGTGCTCAAACTTCTCCAATTGTTGCAAGTGTGCAACCATCATACGGTCTCGTCTCTCGGGTCGATTTCTGCGACTATGTTCCTGTCTTTTTCTAATTTGAGCTACAGACGCAACAGACATATGTGGGGTCCTATTAGGTCGGGCCATTCCCTGTTCCAAGGGTATGGTAGGTGCATATAACGTCACTACATTTAAGCTAACAACAGTGAACAGACAAGAATTCATATTAACAAATCATTTAGACATTCAAACAAGCACGTGCATTTCATCAAATGTGTTGATCAAAGATACAAACAAGTGAGGGTATTCCTCATTGAATCCTCCCGTTCCCAAGTTGTTTCTTAAGAATCTGGGTTATTCGAGAGTACTTTCACTAAAGGTATATGTACTGGCCACTCTTCGTAAGATAAATTTGGCTGAAGTTGTAGACTACTAGGTTCCATTATCACTGGTTGTCTTTCTCTTGAGCTTTTCTTCAATGTCGACACGTGAAATACATCATGTATTCCCTGCATCTCAGCTGGTAAATCCAATCGATAGGCTACAGAACCAACTCTTTCGACTACCTCATAGGGTCCTACATATCGGGGACTTAACTTTTCCTTTTTGCCAAATCGTTTCATGGGCGATACTTGATGTATACCCAATCTCCTGTTGCAAACTCCAGATTTCTTCGTCGATTGTTGGCATAACTCTTATGTCAATTCTGGGCCGCTTTCATCCTCTCTTGAATCAAGGCTACTTATTGTCGGACCTCTTGTAAGTATTCGGGCCCTAGTATCTTCTTTTCTCCAACTTCGTCCCAATACAACAGGGATCTACACTTCCTCCCATACAATGCCTCGTAAGGTGCCATTTGTATTGTGGCCTGAAAGCTATTATTGTAAGCAAATTCCACTAACGGTAGGTGACTTTCCCAATCACCACTTAGATCCAGCACACATGCTTGTAGCATGTCTTCCAAAGTTTGGATCATACGCTCATTCTGTCCATCAGTCTGTGGATGATATGCACTGCTAAAAGCGTGAAGCAAAACACGTATGTCCGTCTGACACTGTGGTTTTTGGTACTCCATGAAATTGTACTATCTCTCTAACATAAATCCGAGAGAGCTTATCCATAGAGTCTGTATTAGCTATGGGTAGAAAATGCGTACTCTTTGTTAGTCTGTCGACTATGACCTTTATAGAATTCTTCCCTAATGATGTCCTTGGCAAACCTATCACGAAATCCATCGACACGTCCTCCCATTTCCATTTTGGAGTTGGCAATAGTTGCGATTCTCTCGCTGACCTTCGATGTTCAGCCTTCACCAACTGGTAAACGGAGCATTTTGCTACGAACTTTACCACATCTTTCTTGATTCAGTCCCACCAAAACTGATTCTTCAAGTCTCGATACATTTTAGCACTGCCGGGGTGAGCTGTATAAGGGGTACAAAAAGCTTCCCCTAGAATCCTTTCCTTCAACTTAGTGATATTAGGAATCACTTTTCTCTCCAACAGTATAGCATCTCATTTCTCCCAATGGTGAAATGTTGCGGTCCGTCAGACTTCAAAATCTTCTGTCAGAGATTTTCTAGCTTGTTGTCCTTCCGTTGACCTTTTAAGATTTCCTCTTCCGTCATGGGTGCAATTTTCTGTATCATTGCTATGGTAGCATCCCTAGATGGGTCTCCAATTAACAAGCTCCTCATTTCCACTAATAGAGATGGCAAATCGGTTTGAGTCTTTGTGACGCCCCCAACCCCCTCTTGTGATTGGGTGGTGACTTAAGCGTCGGAACATGTAACTCAAGGCTACATGCCCCTCGTACATGACAAATAAGATGCAATGTACCTATAATTCTAGCAGTATGCAATAATTCACAGTGGATAATTCTTTTAATTACATAAGGAAGGTGGAAATATAATAATCATGGTACCAAATGTAAGTATCTCAAAAGTTTAAACTTCATAATAGTACTCCAAAATAGATAATTGTTTTAAAGGACTCCCAAAAGATGAGACCATCAAAAACTATTTTCACGAAAAACCATAAGTCATTTCTTTTTTTTTTCCTACTACTATTTCCATGGTCCCTTCAAAGGTACTTCTTTCTTTCTTTCTACCATAAACTTTTTTCTTTCTTTCTTTCTCCAAAGGTACTTCTTTAATCTGGCTTCTTTCTCTTCTCCAAAAACCGGTCCTTGTCTCGATTATTTAACCTTTTCGTCTCTTCTATGAGTTGCAATGTCTCGGCAATGATTCGGTCAACATTTTCTATCATATCCAGTAAAGAGGGCTCCAATGAGCTCTCATTGGTCTTGGGCACCTCCTCGGTGTTCGGGGGTACCGTCCTCTTGCATTTTGTCATGGTCGTCTAAACCTAAAACAACTTCTATCATTCCGGGTGGGGAATGGCAGTAGAAACTACCACAGTGAGATTTCGAGAAATCTCAGCAAGTAAATAGTCAACATACAATAGATATCACAAGTATATAAAAGTAAACCACAAATGAATGCATGGACATAAACTTTGACATATGTGATGGCTTTCTAAATCTGTCTTCCAAGTGCAGAAGCTATCAAAGTAATATATGGAGGAGTTCCAAGGTCATTTCCACAGGGACAACAGTATTCATGCTAAGCAAACATATAATGAGTTGCATTTTGTGCAATGAACGTGTTTGAGAAAGGGGTTTTTACATAGCTAAGGAGAGAAACAAGAATATATGCTTAGGTACTGGTGTGGAGGGTATTGAGGAAAGGATGGTTATGATCTTTTTATAAAATGGTTTCTAGGTGTTTGTAAATTGAAGGAAGTGAAACAAATGAATATTAGTGAGGCGTGTGCAGGAAAATTATATATTGCAAAAAAATAAATACCAATGAAACAAAATATCAAACACCTAGGATGCAGGTTTCACCCTTTCATAGATTGTTAATGAAAAATGCTCAAATCCCTCTTTACTCAACCACCAATCCATTCGTAAGGATCATGGTTGGAAAATATAATAAATCATGCACAAGTTATGTTTTAGCCCAAATTCCCTACTGAGTTGCAAAGCTAGATGTACAATGAAAGAAGTCTATCAAAATCTTGCATCAGTTCAAGTATCAGTTGTGCCTAGTGTCTACAACAGATTAGGATTCATGAGAAAGAATTCCAAGCTTCTCTGAATATAATAACATTGCAACTTAATAAGTTGTGAAATAGAAATCAATGGAAAAGAGAGCAAATGAAACCAATCTGTTTCTGGGTTACTCCCCAAAACCTAGGCTTAGAAATTTAGCCTAACATCACTGAATCCAAACACTCCATCCACATTTTTTTTGAATCTACCCCAAAAGAAAAAGAAGAATAAAAATGGCCCAAAAGTCTGAAAACAAAAACCAAAAAGAAGTAAAAAATCCCTCGAAAAGCTTGGCTTTATATTCTTCTCCCGTAAGCTCATGATTGGCTGGCTCCATTTCCCTTTCATGCCCATACGTGCTTGCTCCTCTCTGGTTGTGCTCATTTCTCTACTGCACTTCAGCGCTTGAGGCCAGCTGCGTGCGTGAGTCTGCTGTGTCCGTTACACTCTCCTTTTTTTTCATTCTTTTCTTTTTTTTTTTGTGTTTCAGATCCTTAGCCACGTTCTAGAGTCTTCCTTTTGGGTGTTGCACGTTTACTTGGGTATTTCCAAGAATTCCCCTGTGCTTCAATATCCTTCTACACTTGGGATGTTAGCAACTCTTTTCCAATAATACCCTGCAACATATAAGTAAGATATGAGAGGAGTAAAATTTGGGGTATTAATTTTGGTGTGGAACAGTTGCATTGTAACTCTTTTCAAGTACAAAATATCAGAATTTATCAATTGACTCAACTATCATAATCTACTACATAATTAAGTGCTTAACTCAATTTTTGGTTAAACAATTTATTCACTTAAGTTGCTTAATCATGCAGTTTTAACACTTTATCACCCCCCCCCCCACTAGCTTTTTGCTAGTCTCTAGCAAATAATGCGATAAAAAAAATGAAGGATCCAAGAGTGAGCCATTGAACTCAAAACGCTCTACAAAAGATCAAATCATATTGAGGTCTTGGGCATTAGAATGTAGTCAGGTCAGGTTATAGCTCAACATAAAGGCTTATAAAATTCTAAAGAACTCAAACAAGGGAAATATATTTAAGCTGCAGATTTTTGAGTGCATCAAGTGTGTGAACAGATTACCATTTGTTAGTTTCAAGATTTCTCACAATAGTTTTAGCCTAGCAAATTTTTCAAGAAAAACCAAAAGGTCTTTACTCCAATTCAAAACCATTACATTGGTGGCTTTAACGCTATCACACTTTGAAAGACCACTTCATTTTTTTTTAAGAAAAAAAGAATCCCGATGATAGGCAGCATTTTCCAATGAACTTGCACCAATTGTTTTCCTTGATCTCTGGCCTATCCTTTTTCTCAAATATTTTTACCTCCCATTTTTTTTTTTTTTTGTGTTTTTTTTATGGAGTATCTCTTTCACTTTTCCTAAGCCATTAAGATATGGTTCATTGTAGTTCTTGTTAGTTGCTTAGATGAAACCACTGATTGGCATCAAACTAACAACAAAAGTATCTGCTTGTGTCTATTAAGGTCATCAGTCAATAGCTTTGAAATACATTGCCTAAGTTTGAGTTGCTAAGACTATCATAAGGTCCTGTGTTGAACTTAAACCTATACCAGTGGGCATTAGTGTAGCCCAAGACTGCAATTATATGATCTTAAGTAGAGAAGTGTGAAAATAGTAACTTGGCAGCAAAAAGAAAAAAAATTAAGACCCCACAATTATAAATTCTGAGAGACTAAGTGGTAGAAGACTATCCTTACCCCTAACTAAAAATGGGTAGTGTCCTCACTACAAAACATGAATAAAACAAGACATGAAATAAAATAGGGCCGAAGGAAATACTTGAGATGGCTGAAGGGATCATGAAACTAAAAAAAAAAAAAAAAAACTTGAAAAAATAGAATGAAGAAAAAGAAAAAGAAAAAAAAAAGAAAGAAAAAGAACATAGAAGTAAAATAAACAACAAAAAAAAGGAAAGAAAAGAAAAAGAATTAAAGCAAAATAGAAATGAACTAAGGATCATTAGAATAAGTAGGATCTTGCAAAGGAATGAAAGTATCCTCAGGTGAAAGTTTTGCCAAAAAATGTTTAAGTCGTTGGCCATTTACTTTGAAAGTATTTCCATTTTGGGGATTAGTAATATCAACAGTTTCGTGTGGAAACATAGCCTTAACTAAATAAGGACCACTCCACCTCGATCTTAATTTGCCTAGAAATAGATGGAGGCAAGAATTGTAAAGTAAAACTTGTTCATTAGGCTCAAAAGTCTTTCTCTAGATTTGCTAATCATGTAACATCTTCATACGCTCCTTTGACAATTTGGAATTGTCATATGCATCTCGTCTAAGCTCATCCAACTCTAAAATCTGCAACTTTCTCACAGAACCAGCATGGTCAATGGAAAAATTGAATTGTTTAATAGCCCAATATGCCTTTTGTTCAAGCTCAACGGGAAGATGACATGTTTTTCCATATACCAAGCGATAAAGGGACATGTTAAGAGAGGTTTTAAAAGCTGTCCTATAAGCCCAAAGTGCATATAATGAGTGTACGAAAGTGCACTCAAAATATTCTATTATTGGATTAAAATGCTAAATTGTGAATAGAAATAATTAGATGTAATTTATATTATTGAATTTAATATCTATTCACACTGAGATATATTTGAGCATGATTTTATAATATTTTAAAATTAAAATATTGCAGGAATAATTCCAATTGTATCGGGCAGCGCACTTTTCAACCAAGCAGGATTTTCATCTGAGAAAACTTTTTCAAGGAGTAGGACTCCTCAATGTTTGGAGACTTTTCAAATATCACAAGATTTGAGGGGACCGGTTGGTGAGGTGTAATATACACCATTTTTTAAATATAGAGATATTGTAAAGGAGAATTGGTAGGTGGATAGAGTGAAGTAAGACTTTTTAACGGGTGAATAACTTTTGAATTGGAAGAGTTTTACTTCATTTGGACTTCCTTTTTGGAGTGTAGACGTGGGAAAGGAAAGGGGGAGTTTTTGAATTTATTTTGACTTGGTCTTCCTTTTTGTTTTGAGGGGTAGACGTAAGAAAGAAAAAGAAAAGAGGGGTTTTGTTTTTGGCTGGCTGGGACGCACACATAGAGGGGTTTTCTTTTTGGCTGGCTGGGACACACACATAGAGGGGTAGAATTTCTTCCATGGCCACTGTTTGCTTCATTTTCTCTTGAGATTTTTGTTGCCCATTATATTTATGGGTAACTAAATTCTAAAGTAGGGTTAGGGATGAACTTGCACATTAGATGGTATTTTTAATTTATTTTTTATTTAAGTATTTGATTTTCAATTACTACAACTCTTTTGTTTTATCATTCTCAATTCATTGTTGATGTTTTCTTCACCAAATAATCATAGAATTTATTATGTTTATGGATTCAGTCATGCTTTTTCTATTGAATGGATTAGCTCTTTGATTATGTTTGGATCAATTATTTATCTATATTGATTTAATTCTTTGCTGCAATATCGCTTCCTGAGTATATTGTTGTCGTTGGATTTTCTTAATAGTGATAATAATTTACGTATTTTAAAAGTGGTGAGTGATTTTTCAAAGGGTTACATTTGGTTTAATCTTGGTTTATAAAGTTATACCTTCCGATTGGGAATTTTGGGAATTGCGTTCCCAATTGAGTTATTCAATGAATTAAAAATAATTAAAATACCAGACTTGTGCAAGGGATTCTCGACGCTTTACTGTTTGTCAAACTTGAGTACTTTCTGTTAGTCACTTTGCTTCACTTTAATTTGCATTTAAAATTAATCTTTGTTCTCCATTAATCATTTAATAGCTTTCTTTAGTTTCTTTGTTCCTTCTACAATTCTTTTAATTTATCTCTATGTGGAATCGACACCCCAAAGTTGTGCTACAACTACCGTATTATTCTTTGGGCGCAATCAAATTTTGGCGCCGTTGCCGGGGAGACGGTAGAAAAATTACTAGATAGGTTTTTATTTTAGCAGTTTGTAAAAGTGGTAACTTCGTTCCCTCTTTTAGCTTGCTGCATTATTTTATTTTTTCTTTCTTTTCATAGTATTTTTAGTCTTTAGTATTTTGTTACCTTGCATGCACAGAAATAGAGACACCTTGGGTAGATTTGCTTGTAGGCCTGTGGAAGAGTCAGAATCAAGTTTTTTAAATCCTTTATTTGACAATCCATCTAATCCCGAGGAAATGAGTGAACACGAAAATCAATCCATTAGAACTCTTCATGATTACCTCCACCCTACACGCATAGCCACACCATCATGCATCATGTTTCTAGCTAATACTCGCCAACTGAGTTTTAAAACAGGGATGATACAGTTACTCCCTACTTTTCATGGCTTGGAAAATGAAAATCCATATGTGCATATTAGGGAGTTTGAAGAAGTAGTTGTGACTTTTCATAGTCAAAATGCAACTGATGATGTTGTGAGACTTAAATTCTTTCATTTCTCTTTGAAGGATAGAGCTAAGAGTTGGCTATACTCACTGAGACCACGATCTATTGGGTCATGGAATGAGATGACTCGGGTCTTGTTTAATAAATATTTTCTCCAACATAAGACCAATGCTTTGAAAAGGCAAATCTCCACCTTTGCACAAAAAGACAGTGAGACTTTGTATCAGTCTTGGGAGAGATTTAAGAAGTTGTTAGAGTATGTGTCCTCACCATTGGTATGAGATTTGGCGCTTAGTGAACTATTTTTATGAGGGACTTACACCTAGAGAGCGCCAATTTGTGGAGATAATGTGTAATGGTGAGTTCTTACAGAAAGATCCTTGTGACGCCCCCAAATTTCGCTTGGGATTGGACGGACATTTGAAGCGTCGAGACATGCAACACAAGGTTACCTGCCCCCGTTCATGACATATAAGATGCAATATTCCTAACATGCATCTAGCATTATGCAATATTCACAGCGGATAATTTTTTTTCTTAAGCAATACTATGCACCAAACTGAAATATCCCAAATACTTAAAACATACTTCATACATAATGACATACTTAAAAACTGATATCACAACACTAGTCCAAAATGATTGTGATCAAAAGAGTGCTTGAGATTGAACTCCACAAATACAAGTAGTAATTTAAGGTAACTATTGTACTAACACCTACGTCGCATCGTCGCTTAGTCGACCGTTTCCAGTTGATCGATTCTCGATTCTCCTTCAGATCCTGTAATAAGATCCACCATTCGGGAGAAAAGGTAGTTGGGACTACCACAATGAGATTTGAGTATAAATCTCAGCAAGTTAACAGGAAACTTCCACACAGGTTAATGATGCATGCATGGCAGTAAAAGCATGAATGCATAATCAAATCAATAGAAAACATAACATATCTTGGCATGAAATAATAAGCATAACGTAACTTGACATAACATGGCATGAGCTGACATAACTTGAACTGGAACTTAAACTTAACTTGACGTGACATGACATGACATGTACATGAACTTAAAACATAACATGGACTTGAAATATAGCATGAGCGTGACCTTGAAACATAACATGGACTTGAAACATAACATGAACGTGAACATGCATAATTTGAACATGAACATAACATGAACTTGAGCATGACATAACATAAATGTGAACTTGGAACATAACTTGAACGTGAACATAACATAACATGAACTTGAAACATATTCTCGTCTCATGGGTTTACCATGATTGCGTGAACGTAAACTTGAACATAACATAACGTGAAACATGACTTGAACTTAAAATCTTATTCAATAGACTTAATCATTAAAGTGACCATATGGGTGCTACACGGGTCCCCTTGAACCATGTGTCCCTGCCGATTACCGCATCACAACACAGGTGTCTATACCAGTTGTGAGTGCGTTAATACGTACTCCACAGTTGTTGTGGCCCCACGTATTCTACGTGTCACAATTGCTGTGTCTCACGTAGTGTATGCCCCACAGTTGTTGTGGCCCCATACTTCATGCTCCACAGTTGTTGTGGCCCCATGACTTATTTGTTTGTGCAACACTTGCTGTGGACACACGTAACATAATGTGTGGCACCATCGGCGTTAGTGTCTGGCGCGCTCCGGTGACCAGCTAATTAGGCCCCATTCGTAACCTGTTGACTGTACTAAATCAACCCAGGGAATTTCACACCTATTTAGACACTCCAGCGTGAACAAAGGAGTTCCACTAGGATATTACCCCATCCTAGCGCTTAGGGTCGTGATTGACATGAATAACTTAACTGGCATACATGTCATTTCGTAACGTGACATAACATGAACGTGACATAAAAGACAGAAGTCCTGACGTAGCATAACGTGACATGAACGTAAGATGACAGACATGACATACTTTGAGACATAAATGTAACAGACAATATTTCATAACATGGCATACATGTAACAGGCAACATTTCGTAACATGGCATACCATGAAACAGACAACATTTCTTAACATGGCGTAACATGTGACAGTGAATATTACGTGACATGAAATACATGTAACATATGACATACTTAACTTAACATGACATACTTGCAATGTATAGCAATACATGACAGAATATCTTGTGTAACAGATGAATAATTCATGACAGAATAAATTCTGTGTAACAGATAAATATGTAATGACTTGACATGGCACATATGATAACATGCATACAGACACTTTAGTTTCCTTACTTATCACACATACACATTAAATTGATAGTAAGTTAAAAGCTAACTTACCTCGATCTTCGCGCTTCGAGACAAAACTCAAGTGCGATCACGAGAAACTGAAATTAGCAATTTCTAAAAATTAGAATTTTATCACTAACAATTAGGAATATGAAGAAATATCAACTTCGAGTAAAATTACCATTTTACCCTCTACATGTGGAAAAATGACCATTTTACCCCTAACTTAAGGATTTTGCATCCTAACTCCAACACTCACCAAAATTACCTTATGTAAATTTTGTCCTAAGTTCAAATATCAATTCAAAAAATTTAAAACTAAACACAACCATTAAAACTCTATAGGTCCGAAACTTACAAGGCTATTTCCCTTGATTTTGTTGTAATTCTTTCAAATTTCAAAACTCATGATTAAACCAAAATTTTTCTTCTACTATACTCATAACAAATTCCTAAGAATAATCATGTTTTGAATCATGAACAAAAGTCATCAAAATCACTAAAACCATACTTGAACTTTTTGGTTTTTCTTCTAAGTTCAAAACAGAATTTTGTTTCTAACTTGTTTTGATCAACCTCTTGATCCATGACTTATAAAGATGTGTTCTTCAAACCAAAACATCACATGGTTTAAAAAGATGTTCTAAAACAGATCAAAGCATCAAACTCAAGATCACAAGGTTAAACATCAACCAAAACATAAATTTAGCCAAGAACATCATCACTTTGGCCTAACTGAATACCTCATTGCATAAAATTTCATATCTTCGAAACTAACATTAAATATCTTCAAAATAACATTTTAACATGTATATAAGAGGCTTAGGATCTTCCAATAAAAATATCAAAGCCATTGGAATAAGATTAAACCATAAAAGATTTAAACTTTCTCAAAATAGAAATTGTTTTGCCTCTTCCAGTTTCTAAGTTTCCAGACCTAAGAAAATATTTTACCAAAACTTTTAATCATGCAACAAATCCTCAACCAATAATCATATACACATGTTAACAGTACTCCATAAAAATTTCGGACCAAGATCTATTCATTAGCTTGGTCAAAAACTCCAAAATATAACACACTCTCCAGTTTATCGCCCAGAATGACCTTTCTGGGGTCTAAACAACTTTTTACCAATCCAATGATCTCCAACTGGAACGAATAAGATATCCACGTAAACTAGACTCCAAAAGAAACAACTTTCGTGGAAACTTTGCAAGAAAACACTTACAAAAGCTTCGAAACGGGCGTTCAAAAGAGGTAAGAAAAACTGTCTGCGAGTGTCTTTTGTGTTTTTTGAAGGAAAAGTGTAAAGGAGAGTTGCTTTTCGTGGGAAGTGGACTGGAGATCTTCTTACACAAGCTATTTAAAGTGATAGGACTGAAGGAATGGTTGAGTGTTGGCCTTTTCTTCTCATAAAAATCAGACCAAGATCTTTTCTCAAGGTGGAGTGTGAGAGTGAAAGAGTGAGGTGGCCCTTTAGCTTTGTCTTTCAAGAACCTTCTAGGCCCTTCTTGTAAAGATCTTGCCAGCCAAGTGGGGGTACAAAACTTAGCCATGAAGCAATCCTATGGTGACCAAATTCGTGGGCCTTAATGGGCCTAAACCGAATGGGCCTAAATTTTGGGGTTTAAAGAGGGTTTGGGTTGCTATCAAGCCCAAATCCAATATCACTTGGTCCAATCAATTTCTCAAGGTTAACAAGGTTGGATAATGATGTTCTAACACAAATTTGAAGGATTAATGGCATGTGGAAGTGATTTAATCAAGTGATTAAACACAATGCTATAAATCGGATTAGAAAATGTTTAGAGGCCAACTTTAGGGTTTTGGGGAAACCGTTTAGGGTTTCGATTTCAACAAAGCTTTTGGGCTTTCAATTGGATTCCCACCATTTAGGGTTTCACTAGGATTGAAAACCTCTTTGGTCTGGCACAATTTGGTTGAGTAGATGAAACAAGGTTTTGCTTAAGTGGCATGATCTCACACCTTGATTCCTTCAAATCCAACAAACATTCCTCATGGTGCCAAGTGTCTAATATTATTCACTAAGTGTGGCTAAGATCTTGCCAAGTGTCCAAATAAAACTTCTCTAATCTAATTTGGACATTCCACACTATGATTTTGAAATATTGCAATTGGTGCGCTTATCGAGATTACTATTCACTCCGAAAAAGTGAATCATAAACTTAACACTAAAAATTCCTAAATATTCATATTAACTTACAGTGAAAATATTATACCAAAATTCAACCTCGAAGTGCCCCAAAAAATAATTTCACAATTTCCAACAGACATTTCGTCCGAAATGATGAAAATAGGATATTGCGCCATAAAATTCTAAATAATCCACTGAGTCTAATGGTGTGGACCATAATGCATTCTGACACTTATAACCACCTCAAATAAATAAAACTTATATTTCTAGCACCATAGTGAGTGATAACACTGACTATGTTGATAGACTAAAACCTATGCGATTGGTTGATTCGTAAAAACTTATGGGGTTTTCACGAGATTCCTAAAGTCAATAGAAATTTCACCAATGAATTTCTAGCGGGCTGTTACAAGTGGAGTGTGTGTTCCTTATGTTGGCCGAAACCCTAGCTCTTCCCTAGGTGATCTTTGGCTTTCCCCATGCTTGTGCCGTTGCCCCCCCCCCCCCCCCCCCCCCCCCCCTCTCGCTCTTCCAACATTCTTATGCATTTTTCTTTTCCCAAGTTAGATCTTCTTGGAACTCCAAAGTTCTCTCTCTACATGCTTGACAAGTATCAATCATAAAAACGGGGCCTTGCATGTGGGCGTGCAAGCCCTAATCTGATGACCTCATCTTCCACTCACTCCTTCTAGAACCTCATGCATGCTGGACAAGTGTCACACTTGCCATTTTCTTAGGTTCCATTCTAGAAAAGAACAAATTGCTCCTCTTGTGCCATGTGGCGTCTCTACCAACCCTTAGAAATCACTTTGGGCTTCCAAACCTTAATTTCATCCTAGTTGGCCGAAACCCACGTGGGCCTTTGTGGGCTTTTTCCTCTCCTTTCTCTTATGGGATTTCTAAGTCTAGAACTCAAAGGTCCAAAATAGAACATACCTTAAGGCTTTCCTCTAATACTTAGCATTTATCCAATAACTAAAATATTATCAAATAAAATATGAACAGGGACTTGGCAAAGTCCGGGTTCTCACAGTCTTGCGGCTAAGAGCATCAGCCACAACGTTAGCTTTGCCGAAGTGGTACTTAATCTCACATTGGTAATCACTAATGGTCTCAACCCATCTTCTCTACCTCATATTTAGATTCTTTTGACTGAACAAATACTTAAGGCTCTTGTGATCCGTGTATACCTCGCATTTCTCCCCATACAGGTAATGGCTCCAAATTTTCAAAGCAAAGACTACTGCAACCAATTCTAAGACATAAGTAGGGTAATTCTGTTCATGGTCCTTGAGTTGCCGTGAAGCATAAGCGATGACTCTTCCTTCTTGCATCAACACACATCCTAAACCCATCTTAGAGGCATCACTGTAAACTACATAAGGCTTATGTGGTTCAGGCAAAGCCAATACAGGTGTTGAGGTTAATCTCTTCCTCAACTCCTGAAAACTTTTCTCACATTTTTCGCTCCAAACATATTTGGCATTCTTCCTTGTAAGTGCCATCAAAGGGTTAGAGAGTTTAGAGATTGCTTCTACTAACCTGCGATAGTATCCTGCTAGTCTGAGGAAACTACGTATCCCATGGGCATTAGTTGGCCTTTGCCATTCTATCACAGCGTCGATCTTAGTAGGGTCTACTGCCACTCCCTTACTAGAAATGACATGTCCCAAAAATTTAACTTCTCTAAGCCATAACTCACAATTACTAAGCTTGGAGTAAAGCTAATTTTCTTGCAGTGTCTCCAATAGAATCCTTATTAAGTTCTTCATCACTTCGGGAATTTATCAGTATGTCATCTATGAACACCACTAAAGTCCCGCGTCTAGATCACATCATTTCACACAACTAACGGAGACAAAGAATCTCGATGCTCCCGAATCAAACAATGCACAAACCAGGTGTTGCTTCAATTTAACCTTACCAAAGAGGATAACTAGGGTTACTCAAAGATTCTCAAACATATACCAGCTATCAGTTAAGGCAAAGTTGGAAATGTTACCAATAATCACTCCCAAATCGGCCATCTCGTCGGTTTCCAGGTTTACTTCTACCGGTGTAATGGCATAGACCTTAGCCTTCACAGGGGTCTTTACTCTACCATCTGGTGTTACTGCTCCTCCATGCATATTCTGAGAACAATTCTGGATCAAGTGGCCTGTCTGACCACATCTGAAGCAAGCTCCCGTAGCCAGTCGACACTCTCTGTTGTGCCTTTTTCCACTTCGTCAACAGGGTGGTGGAGTGAAGGGTGATGGGTTCCCTACCACGACGCCTTTTCCTTTGTTTAGAGTAGCGAGGACCTTCCTTTTCTCCATACTTCCTCCAGGAGAGTAAGGCAATCCTCTTTTCCGATCCGCTTGGGCCAGAGCGATCAATCTTCATTGTTCTGCTTCTATTATCGAAGCCATATTGACCAGTTCTTGGAAATTCTTTATCCATAGGCAGGCCACTTGGTTTCGAACACGAGGATGCAAACCATCCTAAAACTTCTTTACCTGCATCTTTTCTGTATCGATTAGATGAGGTGCAAATCTTGTCAATTCCATAAAACGAGCAGCATATTGATCGACTATCATGCTACCTTTGGTCAAGTTCAAAAAATCTAGGGATTTCTGCTGTTGGCTGTCTCCGAAAAGAAACAATTATCGAACTCAGTCTTAAATCGATCCCATGGGAGTGTAGCTAGATCTCCTAACTCTCAAGTCAGCAATTGTCATTTAGTGTCCCACCATATACTGGCTTCTCGTTGGAGCATGTGTCTGGCATATTGGACCTTCTGTTCCTCCATGCATCCACTGATGTTGAAGGTTCTCTCCAAATCCACAAGCCATTTATTGGCCCTCAAAGGTCCTTCTGTTCCCTTAAAGTTTGGGTATCTACAACTAAAAATTTCTCATACGGAAATCCTTGATTTCCTCCTTTGGGCGGTTCTTGCCTAACGTTCTGCCCATGTGCTATCTAATTGTGCACTACCTCAGTCATCTGGAGAATAGCTTCCACTATTGCTTGTCCTCCTTCCAATAGAGGGTTTCTAGCCTCCTGGTCTCTACGTCTTGGAAAAGTATCCTCACGTCGGTTTAGTACCATGGTTCTATCTTTCTTTTGAAACATACAAAAACCAACATTGGTCAGTCTCCTTCTTAGAGAAAGGCAATCTTTCTTCAACTTGCATTTACGTCCCTACACGTGTATCTTCCTTCTATTTTCGCCTCCTCCAAGATTCAAGCCTATTGCTATGAGATCCAAGCCTATAACTACAGATCTCAAACCTAGTTAGGTGGTACCATGTATTCCTAGGACAATGTGTGGGTTTACCCAGAGATGTAACTGCTCTGATACCAAGGTCTGTGGCGCCCCCAACCCCTACTTGGAATTGGATGCTGACTAAAATGCCGAGACATGCAACACAAGACTACATACCCCTCATACATGACAGGTAAGATGCAATACTCGTATATATACTAGTAGTATGGAATAAATAATGCAACAGAAAATGTAAAATTCGTATGAAACTAGGCAACACCTAAAGTAATTGCCTTAGCACATGGTACCGTAAGACTAAGCATAACCCAAACATTGTTTTTAACATAACATTCATATCAAAAAGTAACAATGAAAGATATGTTCATTGTCTCCCAAAACATGGGTATCCAACAAAACCTTTTTTCCCAAAACAAACAGACTAATCACGAAAGGCCTCAGTTCATTAGAAATCCAAAACATATTTTCTAGCACAGGAAAACTGTCCCTCTTTTTCTTTCTCACAACTAGTCAGGCTTCTTCATTTTCTCCAAAAATCGATCCTTATCCCGATTCCTTAATCTCTTCAACTCGTAAATGAGCTGCAGTGCCTCGGAAGTGAGTTGGGTCAATGTTTTGTATCCTATCCAACAACGAGGGTTCCAACGAGCTCTCATTGTTCTTTCGTACCTCCTCGTTGGTCGGGGGTACCGTAGTCCTCTTGAGTTTCACCATGGGGTGATCTTCTTGACCTATCGTAACTTCTACAATTTCAGGTGGGGAATGGTAGTGAGAACTACCGAAATGAGATTTTGAGAAATCTCAGCAAGTAAACATTCAATATACAATGGTTAACATAAGCATACAAGTGGCAAATCGTGGAATGCATGCATGAACATGTACTTGACACATGACGTCGCCAAAACTTGATTTATGGACTTGAACTTTTTCAAAAGACATGTAACAGAATTTTTAGACTTTTTGGAAAACGTATTTGACATCATTTTGTGTTGATCATTTCATATCTTATCTTATCACATGATTCATATCGTATCATATCATATCATGTGATCTGTATCATGTGAGTTCATTGCCTTGTTCTTATAACATATGGTGGACAAACCCCTTCTTCTCTTGTTTAGGTGCAATGTATCTTAGGGCAAAAGAATAAAACAACCACGAAGTCTCTCCCACATCTCGGGCCAGTTCATTGTAGGTGGCATGGCTCAAGTCCCATATTTCTGATTGTGACAGGCTCTAATACCATTTATAATGCCCCCAATGGAAGGCCCAAACCACATTGTCTATACTCCAAAATGAATAGTCAATGATACAATTGGAGCCCCTAGCGATGTGGGATCTCATACACCACCTACCCTTATCATTTAGGGTATCACAGTAGGTGAGGGAAATCCAAAAATCCCATTTGTCCCTTGGGCTTTCCTAAGCAAATCTCTTAAAAGGATCCCTTTTTGTCTTCCCTAGGCGCCACTTCCCATGAAAATCTTCTTGGAACTCAAACAATTGCCAAATGGCATGGGGTGTGCGTGTGGGTGAGTTGGCCGAGTGGCCTTTGGCCTTCTCTAGGTCATCCCATCATTTCTTCTTCTAGAAGCCTTCTTGCATGAAAGGCAAGTGGCAAACCAAAAGGCTTGTCACTAGGATTGGCTTGCATGCCTCCCTTGGCTTCCCAAACACTCTTCGCTCTCCCCCTTAAACCCACTTACACGTCCAGATTCATGGGCCTTACATTCGTGACAAATGGCACAAGCCTCATGGCTTAGGCATGTCCCTGTGGCTCTTCTAGGGTTTTTGGGCTCATGTCCACTTAGTTGGCCGAATTCTAGGGGTTTGAGTGGCTCTTTCTCTTCAGCTTTGGATGCTAAACTACAAGTCCAAAACCTCTATCCAACTAGACTTAATCTCATGGCCCTAAAAGAATATTAAGGCAACGAAAAAAAATACGGAAGAAACCTAACTAAGTTCGAGTTATCACAAAAGGGCACACGCCCAACACACCAAACCTTTTGGCCACTTTTCACACATTCAAGGCCCAATAATCTAGACAAGAAGGGGTGAGAGACTTAGGGTTTCGGTAATCCAAAAGCCCTAACACACCAACCATGACAAAGGAGCACCAGATTTTGACACTTGACATACATGAAGAAGGGTAAGAGGATTTTCTTGTGTGTGTAAGGTGTGTGTGGCTTACTTGGTATAACCCTAATGGCCAAAATGTCAAGTTTGGTTTCTTGAAACAAAGGTCAAGTGGAACCTCACACAAACCCTAGTAAGAGCCAAGCATGTCTTGCCCTTCCAAGGTTCATTTGTTTTTTCTTATTTCACCATCAAGCTTGGGCCCTTAAAAGAGGAACCCTAGGCAACCATACCAAATTGAGTTGCCTTCTTTTGGTCGAACCAATACTCCCTTTGTCCCATGGGACATACAACAAGGCCATATCACTTTTCGTTCAACGTTTTTAGGCCAACTCACTTCTCCAGCTCTTGTGTGTGTGTGTGTGTGTGTGTGCGCGTGCGCGCGCGCGCGCGCGTGTTCATGTGGAGGAAAAGAAAGGGAAATCAACGATTCTTACCTTGCCAAAAACCCTTCTTCCCGTGGGGTTCTTGGTTCCTCCCTATGCTTGTGTGAAGATGGCATGTTGGTGGAAGAATGATGCTTGTTTTTCTTCTTCTAAGGTAGGTGAGAAAGAGAGGAGAGGAGAGGAGAGAAAAATCTGAAGAGAGTGAAAATGACTCTTGGTGTGCCTTTGGTGGGGGTAAGGCCATTAGATGCCGCCCTTTTATATCCTCCTCCAATCTCACTAATTCGCTCTCCTATCATTATTTTAGATGTGGAAACCAAAAACTTTCTTGTGCATGGATGCCATGTGGCGCCCTTCTTCTTGCCTTGGTTGAAAACCACCTCTCTTCTTCCCTCATCACTGCTTCTCTTGGGGATGCTAAGGGACACTTCTTGCATGAGAGACATGTGACATTTTCTTGCCCTAGCCGAAACCCTGAAAGCCTCTCATCATTTCTTTTATGGTCTAGGTTCAATGAACCCATGCAAAAGACAAAGGCATGATTGAAACCTTAGAGATCCTTTGTAACACCCGGGCCTAGCGCCAAGAGAATTTTTATTGGGTTAAAAATATTTTTATGGGCCGAAAATATTTTTAAGACAAGTCGCAATATTATAGAGTTTTGGATCGAAGCCCAAAAGTCAGAGGAAAAGCCCATTTATCGTGCCATACCCATGAGCCCAAATACTTGGAATGAACCGGTAAGCCCAAGTCGTGGCCATCAGGAAGCAGTTTTCACTTTTATATCTCATGCACGTACGTGATCTTCCCACTAGGGTTTTCAGTAGCCGCTAGATTTACCACTGCTTTGATCAAACAACCATATATATATTTCTCCCGATTTCCTCTTCTTCTTTTTTTTTTTAACTTCCCACGATTATTCGGTTTATCCTTTCTGTTTCTCACATAAAATATGCCTATCAATAGATTTAGTTACTCAAACTCTCCCTGCTTATCAACCCATATCCCACTCCCTCACGACGATTTCCACTTTCCTGCTCTAGGGTATTTTTTTTATCAATCACTTTTTTTAAACACTTCATGCACAGCCCCAGCCCCCACGCATAACTCCCTCTCGTTCACTGCCCCTCCGCGTTCTCGGTTCATTGTTCGTCAACCTTGCCAGACCCCCTCCACCGCTAACCACCAACACCGAAAGACAGCCACTGCATCCACGTCCAGGAAACGCCCAACAACAGCAATGCACCTCAGCAACGCCTCACGCAAGACTCTGTTTTGCACCACCGTACCCCACACTAAGCCGCCCAACGTAGAAGCTTTGTCGCACACAGACCCGTAGCCATCCTCCACCTAAAGCTAGAGCTGCCGCTTCAGTTTTCTTCCTTTTCTCCCAGTTTCCTCACCACCACTGCACCACCACCAATTGTCGAGAACAACCACCTGCTTAGTAGACCGAAACTCCTCTGTTTTGGGTCCCAAAAACAAAGCAATTGGTTACTCCTCCAAGCACGAAAATTTTTCTCTTTGACCAACCCTTTCAGACGTCTCCTCTGCGGCGCAAAAGGAAACCGTAGTCCAGCATCTCAGCCACGCCTAGCCGTGCCACCGTCGTTAGCCACCCAGGCCGTTGCCGCGCATAACTCTCTCGGTAACACCTCCATCCACACGCCATGTTTCACTCTGTATATCTTGACTTTGTCTCTCTCTCACCGTGCACCTCTCTCTCTCTCTCTCGTCTAGTGCATAGCCGTCGAGTGTACCACCTCCCACCGCACCTAGCACCACACATCTTCTCTCTCAGTAGGTCCTCCGTTACTCTCCAACCACGCGACGTTGCCTTGTTTCTAGTATGATTTTAGTTGTTCCTTAAACTTCCGTAGTTTTAGGAAATATTTTGATTAATAAGTCCAATATTGCTCCTTTATTGGATGGCTGTAGTTGGGATTTTTGTTGTTATTAAATCTGTTTTACGTGGTCTTTGTGGGATGTATAAGATGTTGTACAGAGAATATATATAGGATTTTTAAATTATACTAAGTGTAGCATATTATTTTTACAGTAAGTGTGAAATTTTATTTTGAACATTTTAATTATGATTACAGAAAATCACTTATGTATTTTATCATGTTATTAAGTAAAGTTTTATTTTAAGAGTAAACAATATTGGTGTAATGTTCTTTTTTTTACGCTTTAGATATGATTTAGTCTATTTAAAAAATAGTTATGGTTTATTTTAAAAATATTTTGGGATAATTATATTATCCAGTATTAAACTTTATAGTTGATTAATAATAAATAGGTCTTATTTTTAAATGTTTTTGTCATAGTTATTAAATCAACAGTGATGATTTTAGAAAGTGATGATTTGAGATTTTAGGTTTTGAGGAATTAAATAGGTTATTTTAGAAGCTTAGGATTAAATATCGAAATATGAGATTAATTGGAAATTTACGAGAATTACTGATTATTTTATAGGTGACGATTAATTATTATTCGACATTTTGAAGGAATTTCTGAAAAAACTAAGAAGTCCAGGTTAGCGGGGTTCCTATGCTAGACTTTGCATTAAAATAAAATGAGCTGAAGTTATTTTTGGAAAATATACATATCTGATTATGAAAAGAAATTTGAACTACCTCAGTTATTTGTTCTGCATTACTCATGAGATTCTGTTTAAGAAGAAAGTATTTTCTGTCATGACTGGTGTAGACATGAGCTTATTTCTGACATTCTGTGTTCTGAACTTTGAAAAAAAGAGCGAATATGAAATTTGTGCATAAATTATGTTGTGATATGATTTTGTTCTGTTTCGAAGATTTTGTTCAGTATTCTGTTTGGATAAGACGTGATTATTGAAAACCGCATGACTCTCTGATTCTGAATTTGATTATGTTTCCGCTTTGTTCACTTACGGCCCTGCCACGGGTGATAATAGTGGTATATGGCCCAACTACGGGTTACAATAGTGGATACGGCCTTGCCACGGGTTATAGTAGTGGTCTCTGTTTTGAGTGCACACCTTGGTGACAGAGTAATTTATGTTCTGCTTGGCTATCCGCAGATGCACAACCCTACCACGGGGGTTATACATGGCCTTTGTTCTGATATGATGTTCTGATGATGATCATCATCATTTATGCTATGCCAAAGGATGTTTTTGAATGAAATTATTTTTGAATTTTCGCTCTGATATTTTGATCATATTTTCTGCTTCCGTACTCTGAAAATGAAAATATTTTGTTCTGCAATCTGATTTCTGTAAATGCTCATGTTTACACACTGGTATATGTTTTCTGCTTACTGAGTTGTTGATAACTCACCCCTTATCTCCATATATTTTTCAGATAATTTTGATGGTTTAGCTGGAGAACAAGAGTAAGAAGTTTTAGCAAGGTGTTATGATCGTAGTGGAATAAGTGCCTGAGGATACAAGTTTATTGAGAGTCTTATTGCGTAGGTTTATGATTTTCGGATTTTGAATAAATGGATTTGTACTTTTTAGAAATATTAGAGTATTTAAATATGTTATGGAAGTCGGATTTAGGTTATAAGAGCAAACTCTCCAGACCTCCGAGATCGGGGCGTTACATCCTTCATCATGATTGAAACCTTCTAGAAACCCTAAGGAGCTAATGCATGAATGTCAAGTGGCAAGTGGCATGTGTGTCCTTTGCCATGCCCAAAAACCCCTTTCACTTCCTTCCTCTTCTACTTTTAGGTCTACATACAATGAATCTAGTGGAGGGATATGGCACAATTGCCAAGTGGCATGTGGCTCTTCAAAATCGAAGCCCCTATGACTTCTTCCCTTCTTGAAAACTCAAAGGTCTCATCTTGCATGTGTGCCAAGTGGCACCTTCTTTCCTTTGGCCGAAAATGGCCTTTCTCCTTCCTCCTTTAAGCTTCTTCTAGAAGCTTGGTTACATGCTTGCCAAGTGGCAAGTTTTCTTCCCAAAACCGAAACCCCTTAATGATTAGGGCTTAGGAAAACTCAAGGGTCTCTTCCCCATTGGGCGCCTCTTCCATATTCCTAAGCCTTAACTCCAAAACGCTAAATCCTAACGGCCGAAAATCACTAGACCCTTGGGCTCTCTTATGGGCATGGGAGCCTATCTTGCTAGGAAAGGTAGGGTCCATTTTACTTATAAGGTCCAATCTTCACAATCTTTTGGGCTAGATTCTAATTGTACTAAGACAAAAGATGGAAAGGTAACAAGTGAGGACTTGGCTAAGTCCGGGTTATCACATCCTCCCCCTTCAAAAAAAGATTTCGTCCTCGAAATCGGTATTGAAGCTATCAAAAGACAAAATTAAACTAAAAGGGTGTCAACTCACTTGAAGGATTTCGTCCGCTAGCTGAAGTCGAATTCTCCAATGAAGAAGGTAGAGGTACTTCATTCTTTTCTTTCGTGACCTAGTCCTGGGACAGATAAAAGATCGCATCCACATCGGGGTCATAATACATATTCATCCTTAACTCGTTCAACTTGTGTTCTATGGTGGCCTCATCCTCTTCCAAAGGTTGGCCTTCCTAACAAACACAAAGACAATCAAATGAGGTATTGGAGATTTCCAATGCTAAGTGCCCTCTAGCTCGGGTTAAGCCCTCATACTCGCAACCTCATAGCATCTTTCTAGACTAATAGGCGTGTGGAGGTTGTCGCTCTTCATGTGGCAATGCTCATCATCAGAAAATATTTCCTCTAAATTCTTCATCCAACACGTGAGTGCGATGATGCTCAAACTTCTTCATTTGTTGCCAATGAGCCGCAATCATTTGATCTTGCCTTTCTTGCCTGCTCCTTCGTCTACATACTTCTAATCCTAGCTACAAACAAGGTAGACATACGAGCAGTTGTTCTAGTTCGTGCCATGCCCTGTTATCAAGGGTATGGTTGACATGTAGTAAAAACATCAATCAAAAGTTGCAATCAAACAAACATTCTTATTACCAAGTCATCAAAGAGTACAATCAAAACATACATAGAATTCCAATCGAACTCAACTGGTTATTATGTCTCTAAGATACAAACAAGTGAGGATATTTAGTCCTCATCGAATCCTCTCTCTCCCGGGTGGCTTCTTGGTCTTTTGAATCAAAATTTGAACCGGCCATTCTTCGTAAGATAGGTTAGGCTAGAGTTGTATATGGCTTGGTTCCATTACCACTAGTCGTTGTTCTCCAAAGCTCTTCTTCAAAGAAGACACGTGAAACACGTCATGTATGCCTTGCATTTCCATGGGTAAGATTAACCGATAGGCTACCGGCCCAATTTTCTCCATAATTTCATATGGTCCTATATATTGGGGACTTAGCTACCCTCTCTTACCGAAACGAACAACGCCTTTCATGGGTGACACCTTGACATATAACTAATCACCAACCGAGAATTGAAATCTTCTACCGTCGGCATAGCTTTTTTGCCTACTCTGGGCTGCTTGCATTTATTTGTTCCTTAATCAAAAGAACTTGTTTCCTAACTTCCTATAAATATTTAGGACCAAGCAGTTTTCTTTCTCTGATGTCATTCCAGTATAGCAGAGATCTACACTTTTTCCCATAAAGTGCATCGTAAGGCGCCATATGAATTATGGCTTGGAAACTATTGTTATAGGCGAACTCCACCAAAGGCAAGTACCCTTCCCAATCTCCCTTGGTTTCCAATACACAAGCTCGGAGCATACTTCTAAGGTTTGTATAGGTCGTTCTGTTTGCCCGTTGATTTTCGTGTGATAGGCACTACTAAACTTTAAGGTGGTGCCTAATAGGTTTTGCAAACTCTGCCAAAACCGTGATGAATTGAATATCCCTATCCGACACAATCAGTCTAGGTACTCCATGAGGAATGAACACAGGTTCAAGTGCCAAATTTTAGATCTAACCCTAATTACTCTCTAAAAATAGGTAACCCAATTATAGTGTTAACCCTAACTTTCCTAAAATAGGAACCTCAAAAGTCTGGAACCTTACCGGAAGGGTCATCTAATTTTCTTGATACATGTATTTTTAATTTTCAACCACCTGTGTTTTCGTAAATCATATATTCATAAAAGTTGATCGACTTTTAGACAGTCAAAGTACGTAACGTTATTAAATGGCTGTGTTAATTTGGCACAACTCGTGTTCTCTCTCTGCCCTAAAAACCTGAGTTTTCATCATTAAAATAATAACAAAAAGTTCGAAAGTGGATGATATAGCTTAAAAAAGAGCTAAATACCTTTTAGTAAATGCCTTTTTTGAGGTTGGACAGAAATCTTTAGGGTCTTTTTTTTATTAAAAAAAAATAATATTAGATATAGTTATGGGTTGTACAAACGCCGTCGCGCATTCCCTTTGACGCATTCCCTTTGAAGGAGTGAGGTCTACCATTAAAAATTTGAATTTTCTTTTATGATCTTATATTTATTCATTTTTTTAAAATGAGTACATAACACTTACACACCCTATGACTACAAATATCATTTATTTCAAAATAATTGAAATGTTTTTTAGATAGATAAAATAAAATTATCAAATAATAATAAATGATGGCAAAAAATTAGATTTCAAAATTGTTTCAGGCGTATATATTACAATTTATGAGAACATGATGTGCTCAATGAGAGCAAATCTCCTAATCCATTGTTAAATACCGGTATCAACGTCTCCTATAGATAATTATGAAGTATGGGCTAAAGCTGCAACAAAAGTGGAAAGTCTACAGATCAAAGAAACCGACAGCTTCCTTAAAAAGTTTACAGAGCCACACTTCAAGATTATATTTAGCATTACTCAATTTTCATCCAATTTTTTTTTACGACATTCTTCTAAAAAAATGTAGTATAGTAACAAAATCTTGGGAAAAAAGTACAACTAACACCAAAAAGAGGGATTGGAACTGACTTCCCCCTGACATTGCTTTAGTAAGAAAATATTTTCTAGAAATATTAGAACAATTATAGTACAATCGCCACCCCAAGGATGACGTCCTTATAGAAGACAAGAACATCATAAAATCAAAGAATCGCCAAATCGAGGCAGAGTGAGACACGCATCAGTACACTAATACTCCAAGATGAACTGTTAGTGTTTGTTGAAGAGGTAGCTCTAATCAATAAGTTCACTTGCTTCAGAAGATTTTTGAGTGGTTGAGGTGTAGACGAAAAGAATATTGTCTCATGTGAATATGAACCAATCTGCTGTTTTACTCTATGCATACCCCCTTCCAATCGTCTAAACCCGCCGCTTCTTCTATCACTGCCGAGTTCCCGGCATTATCTTGCTGAGCAGCACAAAACTGTGGACTCCCTCCCTCTACCACTGGGGGCTTTCTTTCAAAACTATATATATAGTATGTAGAACTGATCATCCAGCATTGCTCGCAACCTCTGCAGCTCTCTGTCTCATCATCTCCATCACAGCAGCTCTTCGCCGTGAATCAGACTGCTGCTGAAGCCTCCTCAAATGTTCTTTAAGATCTCTGAACAAATTTAAGAAAACAAATATTATAACAATCACCAAACATACCGTATATAAAGGAATGGAAAAAGAAGTTGGCAAGCCAATGATGAATGGAAAAAGGCTGATCCATAAACCTGCAACGTGGCACGTGGCATTCAGATTCTTTGCAAGCTCGAGCATGAAGTTGGAGGAGATACCACATTTTCTTACAGAGAACACAACCTCCAGATGCACGGGTTTTGCATTGTATCCCATGGCGGAAAAGCCCCTTAACCTTGCGACAATTTGGGTACTGGCACAGTGCAGAACGACATTGTGATGCATGCACGAGAAGATCAAGCATCTTCCTAAGCTGCAATGTGAAACAAGCAATGATTTCAGACCCAATTTTCATATATATAGTTAAAAAAAATGTAATGATCTCCATAATACATGGTCGTAAAAGTCTTTCCTCAAATATATGCACAAGGTGATAAAGAAGGTTTTTTTATAAATAAGTGAAAATTCTATCGAAGAAGGCAAGAAGCTTAAACCAACCACACAGGACATAAAAAAGAAATAAATAATTAGGAATAGAAAAGGATATAAGAAAATCATGAAAACTCAATCCATTAAAATCTATAGAAGTGGCACATTAAAGAACTAATGCAAATTTATGGACAAGAACAAAAACTGGGGGACAGCAATAACTGATACATCTGAATGGCGTGACAGGCCATGCAAAAACTGCAAGGAAAGATGTTTTGCAAAAAAAAAAAGAAAGAGAGTAAAAATTGCATACAAAACATGCAGAAGTTACAAGTAGCAATTGCAAGAAATAACTCCCCCTTTCCCCATCACCATACTTTACCAGGTCAAATAAATAAATCAGGACTAAGAACTAAGAACTACACATGCTAGCAATTGTTAGCAATAAATCTTACCCACGTACAGATTTGAATAATACAGAACAAAATAGTGTGATACAATGGCTAACAAAAACCGATATCTGTTACCAAGCCAGCAAAATATCATTGATGCAACTTATAAATTGGTATCTAATGTGAATGGATACCGCACATTCTCTCCCTCCTACTCTTAACACACTTTATCTTCATTTCTTATATTAATTACACCTAAGCACTAATCATATTTCTAACCATGATGGGGGACATGGTTGCAGGGCTTTCCCAACCAAACGAAACATTAGTTTAGTTGGCTACTTGAGAGGCACTCGTGTTAGTGTGATGCAGGAAAAAAATGCAGTGATGGACAATAAAAGTTACCTAGGTATAAAAAATAATAATAAAAATGCAGTAAAGGACAATTAAGTTGTAAGATTGACGAAAGCAAGTACTCGAATATTTTATTTTACAAAAAAATCCTTGATTACATGCAAGACAAGTGAGAAAATATAAGCAGCACCTGTAAAACTCGTAGTTGCCTGGCTTCTTTATTCTGAGCATCGCGATCAGCCATGGATGGATGGTTTGTCAACTTATGAGGATGATCAATACCCCCATCCTTTTGATAACAAGAATTGCATATATCATAATCAGGGCAGACTTCACATCGCCAACCCTGACCAGTTTCAATGTCAAGATGACATATATTGCATGTTATCACAAAGGCTGGGGCGGTTGGATTATGAAGATGGTAAAGGACCATCATCGAGGAATGTTTAGCCCGTCGCAGGGTATCATACTGATAATGATTTCCTTGACAAAGACTCAGAAATGCCTGTCTGGTGTCGAAGAATTCACTCTCAAGAATCTCATCTTTATCCTTTGTATCAACAGGTACATCAGTAATTTCAACCTGAAGATTTGACAAAGTTGCCCTTCAAAAAGAAGTTGATAAAAACCACTCACTTTCATGTAGTTTCTGGTCAAGGAACTTACCGGATAGAGGGCATGCTTTTCCCTCTGGTTGATTGGATGTCTTTCTCTTTCTTCACGTTTCTGTTCTACCTCATAACACCTAAGGATAGATGAAAAAATCAATAGAAAAATAGTCTCTTGAAGTTCTAAAGTACTTTCCAAGTGATATTCAGCAAATCAAACATTATACTTTTAACAACTCGACCAAAGTGGAACTGCCCTCTCCACCACAAAGAAAAAAAAAAACATAGAGAACAAGTAAATAAGATAATGGAAAAGCAATGATTACGAAAATTCTAATTATGAACTTGCATTGTTAGAGAAATCAGAGAACTTCAAAGATTTCAGAAGTAGCCAGTATTTTCGTCTTGGAATTCCAAGTCCAATGTAAAATTAACTAATCAGCTTTTTCCAAAATAATTAATAAGCTTTTTCATCATTAACCAAAGCAACTGGAATAAACCAGACTGTTAAATTCTTATGGCCAATCGGGCTCCCCTTTTTTTTGCCCGATTGGGCTTTTTTTTTTTTTTTTTTTTTTTTTTTTTTACTTAGTGATTAAAAAAATATTGTTTAATAATATTGTGAATTTTTTCATTTTTTTAAAAATATTAAAAAGTGTTAAAAAATTATGTGAAAAAGAAAACCAAAAATTCTTTAAAAAAAATTTTTTCACATCATTTTTTTAACACTTTAAAATATTTTAAAAAAAATAAAAAAATTCACAATATTATTAAACAATATTTTCTTAATCACTTAGTAAAAAAAAACTAAAAATAAATAAAAAGCCCAATCGGGCAAAAAAAAGGGGAGCCCAAATCTCGGGCTCCCTAGCATTTTTCAATTCTTATTTTCTACTACAAAGAACTATAAGCAACATATAATCTAGTACAAGAAAAGCAACACTGGAAATGGGCAATACCAGTTTAGAAGTTAAGAGGAAGAAGACACTGAGGAACCAAGATACAAGAAAAGGGAAAATATGCATTTTCAGGTTCAAGCTTATAAAATAAATAGTTCACTTCCGATACGACTACAAGGAAACATACATGATAAACAAAGAAAAAAAAGAAACCATAACCTGAAAGGAAATCCTTGCAAATATAACATTAAAAAATGAACCGTCCCAAAATATATATAATTTCTTCAAAATTATGACATGCAAGGGAGAAACCTTGAGAAGAAAGAAAAAAGGATACAACATTTGTGAGCAGGTAACCATATTCATTTTCACTTAATTAACTTCCGCAGCTAAAATCAACTATTTGTGCCCTAGCACCAGTTACAGTATAAATGAAAATTTTAAGTGAACGAATTTATCCCAAATGTTAAGTACTTTGTGATAGTGGTATCAGTATCTTGCACTATGGGCATATCTGTAAATGTTGGTATTCAAAAAACTACTCCTACTGGACCAAACTACAGCTTAACATGTGAGAGAACGCTTATGAATATACAACTCTAGCATATATTTTATTCAACCATCTGTACCAATACAGCAGGTAACGATTGCAGAATTCTTACTTTTCACAAAGCAGAAAACTTTTGCACTGGTTGCAAACCCATCGGTTTCCAGATACCATTAGGATACAACAGTGTGCGCAGGCATGCTGCAAATGAACCATGATAAAATCCTCCTTCATTGGGGAAATCGTTTCACCTAGCTGGGGAGGGGAAAAAAGTCTCATAAGAACAAGCACCAGCATTTTTTATGCCGTAAAACTACAGGAGAATTTGATATAAACAGATATTTCTTTTTCTTTTTGAAAAATAATCAGTGAATTTGATTTATCTCAACCCATAGCAAGGAAAACAGTAAGCTGGAAGATAAGAAGAAGAAAAATTACTTTATGCATGAGTAGCAGATCCTTTGATGCGTTACCAGAAAGATCAGACTGACCAGATGCTTTTAGAGCCCTCTTTGTTATGGTCTTCTTAGTTGTTCCTTTCTTATTCTGTTTTTTGCCATCTTCTTCTTGACGCATCTGATAAATAAGGTCCTCTGCCGCACCAGGCCAGTAATCACCATCAAAATATGGCAATCTAGCTGCAGTGACCTTAGCCTTACATTCACCAGTAGATACAAAGAAATGGTCGTATAAATTAGTGAGATCAACCACAATGTTTTCCTTGCCAGCTTTTCTTAACATCGCTAGATACCTGACACAGAAAATTCCAAACAAGGATTCAAGAACAAAATGAGTATAGGATACTAGCTGCTGTTAAGATAATTCACAAAATTCTTTATGAAAGTCGCAAGGCTCACCATTCCCGGAGCTTATCGGATTTAGGCGTTTTTTGAATTTCTGGATGACAATATAAAATATAATCTTCACCCTTCAATGGAGGACAAGCCCATATATAGCAGCTTGTAAAACCTCGTATCTTGCAGTATTCAAGGTATCCAATCTGAAAGGACAAGCAGAGGTGAAGATCAATAGCTCCAATTGAAGATTTCATACTAATCAAATTACAGATAAGTATACTTGAGAAAGGGCAATCAAGATAAAAATAAAAATGCAAGTCTGGAACCTACCAGAATCTCATGGTAAACAAATGTCCGAAGAGCCTCTCCAGAAACCGCTTTAATCTCAGGCCTGAAATACTTCACAGAGTCTAGGTACGAGAGATAAACACGGCGCTGATTTGGGAATTGACATTCAGACCCAAATTCTTGAACATACATGCCAAATAAGCAAACTTCTACACCTTCAATCTTCTGAAAAAGCAAAATCACCTGGAACCAAAAAAAAAAAAAGAACGGCTTAACGCGTAAGCTACTGCAGCTATCTAATGTTACTAGCAACGAATAAAGCTCGTCTTTGTTAGAGAATGTACGAAACTCAGGAAGATTCTCCAGACCTTGGATTTATAGGGGAACTCGGTCGGATAATTCTCTTCTTGAAAAATTTCAAGAAATCGCTGCTTCACTTCCAACTTTTTGTCAACAGATGAAACAACTCTGATTACAAGCGCTTCCGCTCCAGAAACCTAGCAATATCAATGTTTGGAAATAATTTAATAACAGATATGATATGATATAATTTAATAGTGTCAATGAACTAAAACCATGGCCTTCTTTTTTTTAATAAAAGTTCAAAAAAGATGTAATAGTTGGGATCAGCGATCAATAAGCGTAAGCTAATACAATCTAAGGTGGTGAATATCAGTTAGAAGCTTTCAATTGACATTCTTAGGCAAAGAAACTGCAATTCATCTCATGATGAACTGCGTATTCTTTAATTTAATCATATTAGCTAGAAAAAAACTTTATACGAAAGCATCATATATGCAATCACCTCATCATAACTTTTCCCTTGGAGCCTTGCCCTCTCTTGTCTTTCTTGCTTCAGTCTCCTAAATAACCGCTGCTCTATGTGGTCACTAAGAATTGTTCTTGGCAAATCTTTGGCCCCAAGAACAGCATTCTGTGGTAAGGGCATGCGTTCTCCTCTTTCAACCTGTTGTATATAGCAATTTGGGCAAGTGTATTCAGCTTGTCCACCGTCATTTCTTCGACCATTAAATAAAGCACAAATTTGATGTTGCCAAGCTTCACACTTATCACATTGAACCCACTGCACAAGATAATTAAGGATTTAATACAAACAGTTGGTCATAAAATGCAAAACAAACTTGACCAAAAAGAACATACCCATTCTTCAGTCTCTTCATCATTTTTCTTCTTTTCTAGCCTTGCCTTTGGAATGGCAGTACCATCGGCAACTATGGTGTCTCCGCGAGCTTCATTGTAGCATGGAATACAGAAATAATGCCGTGTATCGCCAGCACCCATGGTATAATACATCGCATTTCGCTTGATGCGAGCACCGCAAGGAGTGCAATACGTAGGTGGTGGTTCAAAAGTGAGCTTCTCTACAGCACACAGCTGACAAGAGTTCTCACTCATTGAATGCTCCATTGCTTGATTCTTTTCTGCCTTTGCTTTACTCTATAAATAGGAGAATAATGAGTTATCATCACTTTTTGGGTTTATTATATCTAATTCACTTGACTATACAGATAACAATTGTTTTCATACAATATTCTTTTCTTTTTTTTATTGGCACAGACAGAGTCCCAAGTTCTGGGTGTACACAAGCCCTCAAGGAGTTTCCCACAAGTGCATCTCGGATAATTCAAGGGGAAATTCCCCTAGTCCGATGGCCCCAAGGTGCGAATGCGGAGTTTCAAACCTAGGACATCTGGTTTATATTGCTCACCCCAAGACCATTGCGCTACCCTTGGGGTTATTTCATACAATATTCTGAGAGAGGAAAAGAGAAACGAGTACGATTCCAACAGCAATAGAACCTTTGAAATCATATGCCTCAACAAGAAATTGGACTACTAATCTGCTGTATCTACAGCAGTTAACATTGACATAGAAATTTCCATAACTGACTTTTGATTATTGTCTAGAAACATATATGCACTCACTGCATCACATAGAAGCAAGACATAGTAGTCACCATGCTTCCAGCATGGAGAGGGGTGGGAAGATTGAAAGAAATTTGGTGTGAGGAATTGGTCAGAGGCGGGGGAGGCAAAGTCCCTTCAGCCCACAGAACTCAAGTTAGAGGCAGGCAGATTGCAAGAGCGAGAACTGACCTCTAAAGGATATGGTGAAAAGCATCCATTTCACATGCATTTTAAACCATTTAATCAGGAGCAAAATAAAATGCATATTAAAACATCCGTTTCACATGCATTTTAAACCATTTAATCAGGAGCAAAATAAAATGCATATTCATCTTCTTCCTCTTTCATTCCCTTTTACCAAACAACATGAGGCGGAGGCAGACTCGTTACATCTCACCCTCCCCCCCCTTCCACATCTCACCCCCCCCCCCCCCCCCCCCACAACTTCATTCCACTAACTAATCCATCTCTCCAGCAAAACATAGTTCTACAATATTTTAAATAAGCATGAGTACAAGGATCCTCATCCTGGCTTCTAGTACAGTGATTTTCAACAAACAAAAGGGTTAACAATCAAAAAGTTAATAATAGAGGATGAAGATTATGCTTTTTCGTGAACAGGGGGATTAATTATACCCAGTGCATAGCAACAAGGATTTTTGGACATTTTCTATAAAAAAAAATAATAATAATAACAGAAAGGATGAAGATACGCAAAACAAAAGCTGTAATGGACTAGAAAAAGGAAACATTTTGAAATGTAAGTTTGCAAAACAAAAATAAAAGAAACAATTACGTATGAAAGTTTTTCCTCTGATACAAAGCACGTTAAAAGATACGCATGTGAAAAATTGTCAACTTAAGGTGGGAATGAAATGGCAGGATATTTGGTGGGGTATTTGTCCTTTGATACAGGTATGGAAAAGAAGCATCCATGTTAAAAAATTCAACTTAAGGTGGGGGAAGAAAAATGAAGGATACTAGTACTCATGTACTCTCAAGTACGGAAAAAATATATATGAATGTGAGAAATTTTCAAGTTAAGAGGGCAGAAGAAGAAGATCGCATCACATCTTGTGTCCACACAAAAAGATCAGAAATCCAACAAAGGAACAAACATATGTGAAAGTAAGGAGAGGATATACATGATACAGACTCCAATTGTATAGAATTAATAGGAACTACGGAAAAGTAATAACACTTTTTCCTGCCTAATAGTGGATTCTAACAGGTCATGCTCAAGAGGTTATTCAAGAGAAGTTTATTACTATTTGCACTTATCAATATGGGTTCCAATCCAAAAATTCCTATGTGAATGAGGGCAACACCAACCCTCTCTACCAAAAACAGGGTATAATGCGAAATTATTTGAAGACAACAAGACATGTTAACATCATGATAAATTACAATATCAAAAAAAGTTGAGGTAACAGAATTAGAAATGTAATTGCTATTGATGTGAAAACAAAACATGGACTCTCTACATTCCTCTAAAAAAAGGCCACCCAATTAGATGATAATACTCTAGCAAACCTCAGTTTAAAAAACAAACAACAAAGGAAGAAAGAAAAGAAATCCAAATGGTTACAACTGTGCCTTAAAAGAACGTATGGTAAATATCTTCCAATAATTTACTTTTTGATAAGTGCCCTCCAATAATTTACTCATTTGCGCTTCCGTTCTTCTCTACAGCCGATTGAAATGTAAGGGGGTTAGGGATCTCTCAACCTTGTCTGATAACTTATCAAAAAATAATAATTTACTCATTTTCAAAACAAAAAAGGAACGGAATTCCAATGCTTGCATAGAAAAATCATTAACTTACCTGGCCAACCCACTGCCTGAGACCTTTAATGTGCTCCCTAACCTGCTCTGGAGTGAAAAGTTCAGTCAATGACACACCCTTTATTTTTGGCTTCCCAGACTTGGTACCAGACACAAGTTCGGGAGGCTGTGCCAAATTTTCTTGCTTAGCTGGATCAATCTCTTTCTCAAGTTTAATATTTTCTTGCTTAGACAAAGCAGAAGACTCAGCATGTGCAATAGGTTCACCATCAGGCCCTCGGTTGCAGTTGTCACTCACATCTTCCTTCATCTGAGTAAGACTTTCCTGTCCAGAACTTTCAGCAACTTCCTTCTTCACTTCTGGAAACTCTGATTTAATAGGCATACAAATGTCATGGTGTTTATTATCTTGAAGGTGAACATTCTGCAAACCATGGAGTTGATTATATGCTGAACTTTCACTCTCAGGAATAACAGATTGGGATGACTGCACAATTTTCATGCGTTTTAGAGAAGGTTGTAGATCTTCTGAAGTTTCGACAACTGAGGGAGTCTTTGATATCAATCTAGCCGAGCTGTCAGCAGTGTCATAGGATTTACAGGATGCACTAATCGAAGACGGCAAACAAGAACCAGACTCTGCTCGAGAATGTGGTTTCAATCTTGCTGAAATTTGTACACGCTTATAGTTTTTTACGGGAACACAAACAGGGCAACCTGGGTTCCTGCATGTCTTATGATGTTCAAGCAAGCCCTTGGTACGACGGCAGCGAGGATTTGGGCATGATGCCAGACTGCATTTATCAATATGTGACAACAGTTCCTGAGCACTTATGCAGTGATGTGCTGGACATTTTCCTTTGGGGTATGGGCATAAACGAGCATGTTGCAAAAACAAAAGCCACCTCTGTTGATTTCTGTACCGTTCAAGGTTTAGAGTGCCAGATCTACTTGCAACACCACTTAATTTAGGAGGCTCAGCAGTGCTTCTATCAGCAGCAGTTTGACCAATAATGGATCCTTCTGATGATAAATTGTTACACTGAGCTTCACCTTGCATGGATATTCTCTGACGGAAATCCTCTTGGACATGGTGCTCAAGTGGCAAGATCCTTGGTATGTGGTTCCTGTCTTGTGATTGCAGTTTCCATTGACCCGGCAGTGCTGATTCCGATTGTGCTCCAACAGAAAGGCAGCTAAAATCGCTTTGAGAATCTGTAATCAAATGGCTTGGATGCAGCGATTGTTGCATTTTTTGACAATTTTGAGACAGTGATGAGCAGTTATCATGCTGGCCAGATGGAAGAGAGAGATGTTGAGCACCCCTGGATGGGTCTTCAGCAGAACTCTGCTGGAATTGGTTCTGCATGTTAGACAATTGGAACTGTTCAGAAACTTGTGAGTGCAGAACCTCATTGTGTTGCTCCACTCCAGGCTCACACTTCACTTGGCTACCAAGATCAGAACTCGGCTGAGACTGGCCAAAATCATTGTTCAACACATGCTGGTGTTGCTGACTTTGCTGCTTCTGTTGGCGTTGCTGTTGAACAAATTGATGCTGTAATTGCTGCTGTTGATGAGAATGTAGTAGATTGTCTCTAGAAGTTATTGGAGCTTGGAAATTCATCTTTTCAGATTGATCAACTAAATGAGGCTTTGTAAAGGCAGCCTGGTTCGCCACTTGCAAATTTGACTGATTACTTATCAAAGGAGAGTTGGTTTTGGACATCGTAGGCAGGCTAACTGAATTAAAGTTCTGAGTGTTCATCATTGATCCAACAGATGTTGCAGCACCGTAGAAGTGTCCAGAACCAAAAGAATCAGAATTGCTCATTCCAAATCCATCACCTGATCATTGAAGTCTTTGTTGTGAGAATGCTTATTTGTGCCAAGATAAATATCAATCTTCCCACATGATGTATGATATAACACCTATAAAAGAAGCCAGAGATAGAGAGAAAGAGATTACCCTGCATTAATGGCCGCTGATGCTGGTCAAAGTGCTGCTGCAAAGGTTTCGGTGAATTAGCATAAGGTGTAGCAGTAAGATAGCTTTCAGAGGTACCGGGTTCATTCACAAGTTGTAAATTATTCCCAATCAACCCTACACCACCATTTAAAGCCCCATTTGGAAACCCAAAAGCCTTCTGCGGCAAGCTAGACCTAATTCCACCACTGCCAATTTGACTACCAAGGTTGTGCAATATACGGCTATTTTGACCAACAAGATGCTGCTTTTGCTGCAGTGGTTGAGAAACAGTTGTTGACTCAACAGTGGAAAACCCACCACCATTTGAAGATTCCAAGTTCATGTAAGATTGATTATTGTTGTTGTTGTTGTTGCAGTTATTACTGTTACTATTACTAAATCCAGGAGTAGGAATCATTTGGCTTGTAATTGTTTGGGCACCCAATGGTAACATATTCCCACCAGAACCGAGGGAAAAACTGGCAGGAGATTGTTGATATCCATTAGGCAATGGACCTGCAAGAATAGACTGTGTTACTGATACAAAGAAGCAAAACCAATAGCCTTAACAAGAGACTTAATAACACTTACCATCAGCTCTGTTAAATGAACTGCTGCGCATGCCACCGGTACCAGTTGGTAACAGACTTCCAGTGTTGACAGTTGTAGGCGTTATGCTATTACATCCACTAGAAGAAATCATGGAAGTATCAACAGAAGATGCAACAACCATTGTTGAGTTTGCACTGTGTGACATGCCAGGTGTCGGTATCATTGTACCAATGGCAGAGGAAGAATTAACAAGCTGCGGATATTGTTGATTCTGATTACTCAAATGTGGGCGTTTAATCAAATTATGCAAACGACTCTCCAATGTGTCAAGGTTCATGTAATCCTCCTATGAGAATATTAGAAATGTTAAAAGAGGAATAATATACTGTCATGTAAGATATCTCCAACAAACACTATAAAAATTAAAAAAATAATACCTTTGTATGAGCTGATCTCAATAAACCCTCCTCTAGACGTTTCACTATATCCTTGAACTTCCTTCTTGCCTGATCATTTAGAGGTGGCTGCCGCCGGGATAAGATATTGAAGCTGAAAACAAGATAATAGAATGTTCTCATCATTCAATAATCAACAAACGCACACATATCAAAAGCATGTTATTAGATGATGGTAAAAAAACAACTATATTACAAGCATGCCAAGAGCATATTAGATGATAATATCTCAACAATGGTTCGATAGCAGCCCAAAGAATCTTACACATAATCAAGCCCCATTCCCCCACATAAAATATATAATAATTAAAAAAACTGAAGAAAGGCTTAACAAACCACAGACCATTGAGAATAAAAAGGTGACTACATTATATAAGGTGATTGCACCTGCTCTAAAGGCTAGTAAATCTCACCAGCAAATTTCATCCATTCAACCACACAAGTCTAGACATATATTTGCATGCTCCTCCTATAACAGATGACATATATACATTTTTTTTTTTTTTTTTTGGATGGGTGATCAAGAAGTTTTATTCATAAAAAAGGAAGGCATGGCCCAAGTACATAGGATATATACATGAGAAGTACCTAACTAGGGTTTACAACCGAAAGTAGAAAATCATGGCATATATATATATCAGATATTTTTTTTGTAAGTAATCCATCTTATCAGCACAGAAAGTAAAATGCAGATATGTCTTGCAAATTGGGAAAAAAAATCTATTTGCGGTTTTCTTCCACTTGCAAAACACTTTTCTTCCATTGATATTAATTTATTTTCTAGTGAAGTAGATGAGCTTTTAGCTCAAGTGGCACCAACCCCTGCCAGAATGGGGTGGAGCGTGTGGTCATGACCCCGTTTGGGGCATATATAACTTTACAATCGAAAAAAAAAACATTAAAAATTAAATCTCTAGAATTATATAATTCTCAAAGTACAAATTCCATAATAGAAATTACTGCATATAAATACCCAAAAAGATGCTATCATATCTTCACTCTTCTAAGTACACATTATAGCTATAAACAATATACTTAAAATGCATAACAGTTTTCCATCACCTAGAGCACGAAATGCAACAGGTCATTCCCAGACTCCCAAAACATTTTGACTACCAACAAAATGTACAAAAAACTAATAGTAATACTTCTCAATTTGCATTGAATAGCACTCAAAATGCATTATACTTAGTTTTAACAAACAGAATACCTCTTAAGTTATGTAGTAGCATAAACACAGTTCACAGGCGCACGGGAAACAAACTACAGAAAAAGAAGAACAACAACAACAAAAGTGGACTGTCTTACATCTTGTCTTGCATGTATGCACGTGCCCTGTTCATCTCGGTTTCTGCAGTAAACAGAACACGCAGCCCCCCACCGCCGCTGCCCAGATTACGCATTTGCTGAGCGAGCGCACTCCCATTCTGCTGGGGCAGCCCTGCCTGATTGGGCACCTGCCCCGCCCCCGACATATGAGCCTGCACATTCATCTCATTTACCTCCAACTAGCAAGCACCGCATAACTCAGTCAAATCCCCACCTTACAATCTCCTGCTCGTTCCACCACAGTCAAACACCACATAAACTAACCAAATAATAATAATCATAATAATCAAATCCCAAATTATCAACTAACCGAAATGGCATGAATTTGTGATAAAGAAAAAAAAAACAATTGGATGGAAATAAATGAGGAAGAGACCAATCGTAGTTCTAAAGTACAATCAGGGGCAAATAGGTAACTGAGATATTGACTGAATTTGATTAATTTATTTTTCTCCTAATTTTAGTAAGTAAACCCTAGGTGAGGTGACTGAATCGAAATGAATCGCATCGACGAGCAGAGATAAACCCTAATACGAACCTTTGGGGACGAGCGTACGAAAGGGGAAGCAGCGGCGATCGGAGGAGAGGAATCGTTCAGTGAGCTTCCAGAGATAAAATCGCGACGATCGCAGACTGGTTGCCGATTCGATAAACGTAGGAGAGAGGAATCGAAGGAAGTCGGCGAGAGAGAGCGAATTGAGTAGGGAATTGAGCACGTGCGCACGGTTTGAAGAAGCAGAGGGATGAATGGAAAGGGGTGAATCGAAGGAAAGGAAAAGTCCGTGTGGAAGAGAGAGAAAGGGGAGAGTATAACGTTTGAGGTGAGGTTAGATTGAAAAAATAATAATAAAATATTAAATAAAAATAAATATATATAATAAAATAATATAAAATATATATAATAAATAATTATAAAATAATAAATAATAGTAAAAACACTCCACTATTCAGAGCCTATTTATTTTTATAAAACTTTTCAACTAATCTCATTTTATCTAATTATAATAATTTTTTTAAATTTATATATAAAATAAAATAAATAATTCAATTTTTTTAAATTTTAAAATAAAAATAATATTAAAAAATATATTTTTATAATATTTTATTCAATTTTTAATTTTAATTTCAATTTTGTACCGTTTGTTTTAAATTGTAGAGCGTGATTGGAGTTTTTAATTTAGGAATTTATTTATTTATTTTGAGAAAAAGTAATAAAATTAGATTTTTTAAAATTTTTTTTTTAAGTTTCCTGAGACTGGGGAACAACATGGGAAGGATATATCTCGGATAGGACTATTTGGTATCTGAATTTACGATATTGCCCATTAACGTAGCCACAAATCTACCCATCCACGAAGGACCACGTTCCAACTAGGTTTTTTTTTTTTTTTTTTTTTTTCGGATAATCAGGATTCACCCATGTTGTTATCCTCTAATCCGGGATTAAAAAAATACTATTAATAAATCTTTGGTCGGTATTCTTATATTTCCTCAGTCATGCTCAAAGTTCTGCGAGAATAGTACTATTTCGTCAGTAATACAGTTCATTTTGTAAAATAATTTACATTTCACATAAAAAAAGCATTGTCTTATCTTAATAGTAATTTTTTAGTGTTACACTTAAAGGTTCATTTAGTAAGAAAAAATAAAAAGTAAAGGGCAAAAAGGTAAGAGAAATAGAGAGAAAACCCATGTTTTCCATGGGAAGACTAAAGAATTAAGAATTTATATCACCACATATATAATTTGAGGATTGCTCCTCCCATGGGCGAAATATGACGACAAGGAGGCAGTCGGACAGGCAATGTGCAGCTAGTCAAGAAGTAAGGCAAGTGGCATGTTGTAGAGAGTTTGGTAGATGCGGGATGGCACAGGGCGATAAGATGATTCGTCCGACACTAGGCAATGATGTGTTGACCATACAAGAGCGAGCAATGGGCAAGGACAACCTCGATGTAGATATGGGAGCTATACGAGATAACACAGAGGTGCTCAAATGGTGGCAGGTGTCATACATAGAGGCTCATACTCCACCAGAAACGTCATATTTGGAGTAAGCTTGCAGAAGAAAGATTACGGACTTGCAAGTCATATCATCTTATCTCAGAAGTATGATTTAGCGCCACGTAGAAGACACTTACTAGAGAAAGGACTGTAGGATTAAACCCAAGGCAAGCTGCAAGAACATGCACACCTTGTCCCGTCAATCACTCAGTCTCTACCATTGTAAGGGTCCCTCCCGCCTAACACAAAATGCATATCCTAGAGCGAGGTGAAGACACATGAATGGAGGAAATGATTTATGTATTGGTTAAGAATGGGTTATACATCTTGGTTAAAGTTATAAAATGGAAATGAAGGTAGAGAGAGAATGATGAAGGTGATAATGTGACTTAACATTTAAAGTGAATCTTGGAGGTTCACTTTAAAGGATAAGAACGTGATGTTGAATGCTATGTGTTGGGAATGTGACCTCAAGTGGGTCACAAATCACGGCTTTGAGAATTTAGAAAATGGTGATAAAAGAATGTAAGGAGGATGGATTTAATAATTGAATGGGTCTAAGTAAAGTAAGTCTTAGGCTTGTTTGGAAATAGATCTCATCTCAAAATTCTCATCTCATCTCATCACATATTTTTCCTAAAGATAATTAAAATACAAATATTTTCAAATTAATCATAACAACTTTTTCAAACTAATCATTACAACTTTTCCAAACTGTCAAACAAAAAATAGAAAACAATTCAATTTTTTCAATTCTCTAAACAAAAATAATATTATAAAATTATACTTTAACAATATTTTAACTTTATAATATTTTTATTCAACTTTTTCTCTCTCCTTTCCCAAAATCTAAAAAATACTTAACTCAAACTATCTCACTATTATTAACAAACAATTTTACTACTATTTACAAAATTCTCATCTCATCTCACTCTCCAAACGAGCTTTTATCTCAATGATAGTTTTATGCATTTCTAAGTTTAAGTTCCATATGCACTTGCAGATGAAATTGACATTAAGTTATGTATGCATATAGATTGACATCTGACATGTACATGAATAAACTGCATGAAATGATAATGGCATGGAGTCCATATAAGTATTATACTTATACTCTTTTAGAGTTTTCTAAATGAAATAAAATGAAAATGAAATGTTTACTTAGAAATGAAATCATATTTTATAAAAGTATGACGAGGTATTAATGTTTTAAGGTATATATATGTAACGACCTTCTTTGGCAATCCCTTTTTATGCACTTCAAGAATAGTTGTATGCATGTGAAATGGATGTTATATGTAGTATTATTGTCTTTATGTTCCATGAAATGAAATGATGATGTTTATGATTGAGGTTATGAAATAATGTTTAAATGAGGAAATGAAACGATGTTTAAACGATGCTATGAAACGATATTTAAATGATGTTTCGAAATGACGTTTAAATGATGATGTTTATACTTATGCTATGAAATGATGTTTTATGAAATGAAATAGACTGATGAATGAAATGAAAAGGAAAGGAAATGAAATGTAAGGAATGTTTTAATATATAAAACTACATAACAACCATGAAGTACTGAATGATGGTATCAAGAGGAGAAGGACATATTGCAATGCAGAATTGGTTCCATTGGTAGTGCACCCAATAATTTCATCCTAATGGAAATGGATTCCTAACATGTGGCCACAGGCGAAGTCCAAGTTCAAAAAACCACTAACCCTAATACATGGGATGTAACAGTGTATACCGGGCAAATGAAAGTGATAAGAGTTAATTGAATGTATGAAGTGTTTTATCTCTTTATGAAGGAATGTACAAGATGTGGGAAATATTTTATGAGGAATGAAAACTTTTTAAAAGAAAAACTCCCCACCTTGTAATATTTTCAAAAGAAAATAAATGCTTTATATAAAGTATGTAAATGAATGCATGAATGAATTCCTAAATTAGTATATTTTTACAGTATGAAATAATGCTTACTGAGTGCTCAACTCATTTTATTTTTATATATGTCCCTCCTCCTCTTAGGAACAAAATGAAGACGAAGCGTCAGAACAGACATGACCTAAGGAAAAAGTGACAGTAGCCTAGGCGCATTTTATGTAATGTGTATGAAAGCATATTTTTTTAAAGGACTTGTTTTAAATAATGTAGGAGCTCATGTTTTGTAAAATGAACTTATATTTTAATTTAATGAATTTCACTATAAAATCTCTTTAAAATTTTCAAAGTAGGTTTTAAATCTTAACTATAGAATCTTTTATATCTTGGGGAGGAAAGGAATTTAAAAAAAAAAAAAAAAAGTTTAGTAATTCTTGTCTCGTTTATAAAACTATTTTTTAAAGTCCAACCATAAGGACGGACATCACACTGATTACCTATCTCTGTCATCTTGGAGTATGATATAACAAGGATGAAATACTCCTATCCAAGCATATCTAGAGTCAAAGATACGTCATAAGGACATCTGACATTCTCACTCTATTTGAAGGACCTAAACGTGGGACAAGATCTCACTTTTAATACCTTATTCACTAAAGAGTTTGAGAAGATGATTGTTGAGGAAAGAAAGGAGCTAAAAGGCGATGAGAGAGCTTATGATATTGGAACGTAGGTTAGCTTCTAAGACAATGCTGGGTAATGAAGGGTGAATGTTGTGTGTAAAAAGGCATTACATTACTTCTATAATCTTTCCTCATTTCTACAAGCATAAATAAATATTTCAAGCACTATGTTTCTAGTTATATTTACTTGCTGATTTCTAATGCTTTCAATGTTTTCAATGCTTTAACTGTTTTCTACAACTGATGATGAGACTATACATGGGAACCCTGGATATCGGTGTGGAGTTAGTCTCTATTCATAGCACAGGACAGAGAATTCCCTGGGACCATTCCTCCAAGTGTAACCACGTATATGGCCTCACGTAATAGTTGGAATGCAGGATCCACCGACGTATCACAATATGGTGTCTTCGAGTTGGTCGCGGCCGGATAGAGTGGCATCCCCGAGGTGACAAGTTTCAATGCAAGTGCCTATGAGCAAAGTGTGTGTGCCTATGAGCAACTATGTGCCTATGAGCAAATGTCGAGTGACAAGTAACTGTGTGGAGAAATATCGATACTTGACTGAAACAGGCCAAATACTTGAAGTGACTTTTTGTCTTCCCAAGGTGACCCTTGAGTCTCCCCACATGTAGTTGACGTTGCCCCCCTCTCTCTCTTGCTCTTCCGAAAAGCTTATTCTATAACATGCCTGTAACACCCCGCCTAAAAGGCTCCTTAGGTCTTGACCTTATTAGTCTTAATCCTAGTTAATTAGGAGTTGAGCTATTTGAGAATAAGAACATTTTTGGATATTTGAGTTGGCAAGATGACCGTATACTTTGAGTTTAGTAGAATTTTTAGGAGATTCTAGTGCAATATTGATTTTGAGGAAAATGAAGATTTTTTTATCTTGATTGGTTTAGTAGTATTATTTTGGAAAATTTTTAGTGCTTAATTAATTTTGAAGAAATGTGCCAAGAGGTCAATGTTAGAAGAACAAGTGGCATATTGGAGATTTTGCCACCTTATTAGGCTAAGTAATTTTGATTAAATTTTTTATAGATTTAGGAAGGCACAAGAGATTAGTTTATTAAGGGCTCAAACTTTTTGGATATAAAGACCTAGGAGAGACACTAAGGCCTTAGGCCCAACTTGATGGACATAAGACTTTAGGCCTCTAATTCACTAAGGATGTGATGGGCTAAGAATAGGTACCATAAGCCCTAGACCAATTTGGGAGTTAAAAGAATATAAGTCTTTCATGTAGAACCTTAGAAGTTAAGTCCAATGTAGAAAAGGCTTAAAGCCTTTGGGCCTAACTTGGGGAGAGTGAAGGCCTTTGGCCCAACCTTAGAAAGACTTGTCTTTTAGACCAAAACTTGGTAGGCCTTTGAGCCTTAGATGAGCCCTCAAATCTAGGCATAAGGTCCACTCATTAACTCACACCCAAGAGACTTAAACAAATGGCCCTACAAGCCCATCAAGGCCCAAAAGTATTGTCTTCCATTTTTACACTTACGATTGGAGCCTACATACACCATACCATTGGTTTCCATCAAGCCCATATCATACCCCAAGTACCCAAATTAAGTTTTGAAATTGAGTTAAGACCATTAATCAACTTACCAATTATCAGTGATCTTTAAACCATGTTTTGGAGCTTAATTTTTTTTCTTAATCTTTTTAGCCTTTTTTATCTGAAATTTTCTTGTTTCATTATTCAATTATATTATTCTTAGATCATACTAAGACCCTCGATAAACTTCCACACATGTCATTAGAGGAAATGACATATCAAACCCCAAAACTACACTAATCAGTACACATTTATACCCTTTGTGTACATGGACTATTTTACCCTTAAGCCCAACCTTCTTGTGCCTTTTTCTCAAGGGCTCTATGGTCCTTTAACATCTCATATGATCCCTTATAACTCAGGCTAAGCCTTAGATGAAATTGGTTTCAAAAACCAAACCAAATAGCCAAAACTGATTGCACCTAGGAAGCTAGTTGTATAGAAACTGAATTGGTTGGGTTTCAACCACCCATTTGCCATGGTTAAGCCACCACCCCACACCATCTCCAGTACCACCCAATCCCCAAGAGGTCCTCATGGTCATCATGAGCATTTGACCCAATTTTCCCACCCAAATAAGGCATCAAAACCGAATGACTTTTGTGCACCACTCCATTTTAGCAACCACCCTCCCTTACATCATTTTTTTTTTTGAGCTGCACCTCCATGATCACTTGGCAGCCAACCCTCCACCTTCTATCACCTGAAAAAACCTTCAATAAGTGACCTTACACCTGCACAAATCAGCCATGATGATGAGTCAAGACAATGAACAAAACTATCCAAAGAAAACCACTTTGAACCCGTCAGCCTAATAGTTGATTTTGTTGGTTTTTCTTCTATTTCTTATGTACCACAACTTGACCAGCATCCATAGGAGCAATGTAGCACCTGACTTGATGTGGTCATGGTGATTTTAGCTCACTATTCCCCCTGCACAAGATGATACAAGCTGGTGAAGGCAATCTGAAATTTTAGCACCTTACACCATCACCCAAACTACCCAATCCCAAGGGTTTAGGCCAACGTCCCCTCCCATCTTGAAGCCTATAAATACCTCCCTCACTTCCTCATTTCTTCACACCTCTCCTCCAAGCCTTCTCTTGAGTCTTGAGAGTATTTGTCCCCCTTAGTGAGCAATAAAGTGAAACCAAGTGAAATTCTTGAGAGTTCTTGAGTGTTCTTGAGTGAATTTGTTTTGGGAGCTTTAAGGGCCATGAAAATTTAATTTTTCTTGCCCTAGATCTTAGTTTACATGTCAAGTCTTGTTTTTAAGTGTTGGACTGAATTTTGGTTGAGTTTAGAAAATGTTACCACGTTTAATTCAAAACTGGATTCATTAAGGATCGATTAAGTGTTTAAATTATTTTAAGTGAAAATTTTAGCTATGGCATGTCTTAGCATATTTTGATATGATTTGTTAATATCTTATAATGATCATTGAAGGTTTGATTTTGAGATTAGAAGCATGCCATGATAGTGTGATGACCAAGATTTTTGCTAGGTTTTTTATGCATTTTTACATGTATTGTTAACATGGGCCAAGAAAGGTGGAGTAACCCAATTAGAAATTTGGTTTGGTACAAGGCATCTAAGGCCTTGAGAAAGGCCCAAGCCCATGATGAATTCGGCTTCTATATGGAAGTAGGGTTTTGAAGCCCAATGGAACTAGGGCACACGCCCAACCCAAATTCTTGGACGCCACATGTCATCCATTAGAGCTTATAGCTAGGTCTTAATGAATCTGGACTGAATTGAGGGAAGAGAGGTGAGAGAGTCTAGGGTTTGGCCTTGCATGCCTACCATAGAAGATCACCCACCTTCTTGCCATGTGTCACGCATGCAAGAAGGCTTGCTTGTAAGAAGAGGCATTATGACACTTGTCACCATTAGAGAGAGATTCTAGAAGAAAGACGATGAGGTTATGGGAAGTGGAGCCTACGGAAGGCCAAGAAGCCATTCACGACAACCATTGAGAAAAAAGGTGTTTTACTTTTTCCCATGTGTCATGCATGCAAAAGGGAAAAGATGATGTCTTGTCTTAGGAAGGGGCAAAATCTACATGGGGAAATGGAGAGCCATACACCTATGGAGCTTCTAGAAGAATTTTGTGAAGGGCATACTTGAGGTGGACGGCTAGGGCAAGGGGACTTGTGCTTTGCCACCCATAATGACAAATCACGCATTGTCCAAGATAATGGTAGAAGAAAAGAAAAATCTCCTTGGGAAGAGATGGAGATTTCGGCCACCATCCACACACCCACACTCCTCACATGCCACTTAGCCCACATACACACATGTAAGAGATTGAGGAAGATTTGAGCTCGAAAAAAGACCTTTTAGCCATGAGGTTCATTGAACCAAGACATGAGATGAATGGAAAAAGTGGAATAGGGTTTTGGTTTTGAGGTAGGAGGCGCCACTTGTCCAAAAGGTTCTATTGTGTTCCCAACACAATCAAATGATGAGAAAGAGGAAGAGGCCTTAGGGTGAGATGCCACTTGGCATCTATGCAAATGAGCTTGGTTTGTGCTAGAAGCTTTTTGTGTCTATAAAAAGGGAGGGTGCCGAAAACACCATTCTTTTAGTCACTTGGAGGATTTCTTTTGAGAAGTATTAGGCCACCACCTTTCTCTCAACTTTCTATCATTTTCTCACCATCTAAACACTCTTCACATTACCCTTTTCTCACCCAAACATCATTTACAGAGCAAGCAAAGATAGAAGATACTTCTAAGGAATGAATCATAGAAGGTATGGAGCTAAAACCACCCTTCCATTACACACACACGGCCTTGAGAGGTGAAGTTTCGGTTCTTAGCAAGTTCATCATGAACTCATGCTCACACACAGACCTTTGAGCTAGAAGTTTTCACATGAACCCACGCCTATATATACACGGTTTTAGGGTTTTGTTTAGACTAGGGTTTTAGTTCATGCAAGTTTTGGATTTGAGGAAGTGGAAGTCCGAAATATTGGAAGATTTTTCCTTAACTATATGCCATGAGATTACACATACACACACATGGGTTAGGGTTGAAATGACCAAACCTAATTATTTTGTGTATATATTTTCAGCTCGCTTATTATCGATTGTGGATTTTTGTAAGTGAATCTCTAACTTATACTTGGATATTTTGTGTATATGTCATGTGAACTCGTTTGTTGTATAGTTGCACGTTAATGCAAGAAATAATGATTTTTTTCCATGTTATGATCGTTTGCTTGTATGATCATCCAATATATGGCTGAAATGCCTTATTGTTGTTAGTTCATATTATGAAAATGGAATGAGAAGTCACCTTTAGGGTTCGAATTGCACAATGCTTAACATGTTTATGATATTTGTTATATGACCGAATCTCTAGAGGATGAAATCTATAAAATACTAGTTTTTTCATAAGTATGTTTCGGCTACACATGTATGTTCATTGATAAATCAAACGCATTAGAAGATTCTAAGTTCTTGAAAAGTTGGTGTAATGTATATTTCAAGGTTGATAGGTTTCGGCCATGACCATGGATGAAGTATTAACATCATGTGATTAAAGTTCTAATGATTTTAAAACCAATTCTCGAACAAGCTAGGGTTTATATGTTTCGACCACTACATGTAAAGTTTTAAATGTTTGTTTCTTGCTTGTTATTCAAATGCCTTAGAATTTATATAAAGGAACATGGTTGCATGTTCGAATATTTTCAAGCCGTAACGCGAAATGTATATGGATGTGCATATTTGTATGTTATATGGTTATGATGAAACATTCGGCATTGCACGTATCCCATGAAAGTTCTAAATTTCCTAGTTCATGTCACATGCATTGGGATTGTGAAAATCTTTCGTAAAGAAAAAGAGTTTTTTTAAAGTTTTGTCATGACCCCAAAGGCTAGGGCGGGGAATCATCCTAGTAGAACTCTCATGTCCACTCAGGAGTGTCTAAAATGGAGTGGTAACCCCTAGGCGATGAAGTACAATCGACGGACCTCGAATGGTTCCTAAAAAAAAAAGGATACTGGACCGGGTGTGATGGCCCAAGTTTCGTCTAGGCTTGGCCCTTAGAATTGTTCTAGGTTGCCATAGTATTTTAGGAGCCTTAATTACCTTGAAAGGCCTTAAAAGCCTTTGATGTAGTAACTTAAAATCAAGAGAAGAGTGGCTCTAGTTTACCTTAGAATTTCGGCCTTATTGGGAATTTAGATCCAATGGTTTAGGCCCATGATCCAATTCTAAATTTTCTAAGTGTTATGTGACCAAAGAATGTTATACTTTGAACCTAGTCTTGAAAGTGGGCTAAGGGGGAAAAAGAGGTGTAGGAAAGCACCAAGATGGGCTTACACGCCTAACCCATTGCTTTTTGTCCAAAATTCAAGTTCTAAGGTAGGTTTCTTGGAAAGGGGAGCCTAGGGAAATGAAATTGTGTCTTTCTAGAAGCTTTGCATAGGAAACTGAAGGGAGGCCTTTGAGATTTTGAATTTTGTTAGGTTTTACCATGTGTCAAGCATGCACCAAGTTTCTAGAAGACTTTTGGGATAAGACTTTTATATCAAGGACAAGTTTACCCCTAGGGTTTTCAGCTAGCATGCCCCCAAGCATTCCATTTGCTTACCACTTGTCATTTAGTGTATTTTGGACCAATGAAATGTGAAGGGTCACCTAGGGAATGAACTTTGGGAAGATGAAGCAACACTTTGGGAATGAAAAAGTGGAGGGGACGGCTAGGGCTATGGCACACGCCCAATGCCACTTGTCCTCCATGCCAAGAGTTCTTTGTTGGGAATAGGAAATGACATGCATGCTTTTACCAAGTTATTCCTTGAGAAGATATTGACTTGTTAAAGGAAAGAAGGGCATAAGAGAGAAATAAGATTTTCGACCAAGGAGGGAAGCTCACACGCCACCTCCAAGAATGCCCCTTCCCAATGCAATCTAAGTGGGGAACTCCAAGAGGCTTCCGATTTTTGAGAGAGGAAGAAGAAGAAACCGTGCTACTTGTCTCACATGCAAGGGGTTTGATTCAAACAAGGAGGAAAGTGAAGGGTCTCTATATAAAGAGAAGGGTTCACACCTAGGAGGCTTTTCCCTTGCCATTTTTCAGATTTTGCATGAGTTTCCACTCTCTCAACACAATTCTCTCAAGTTCCTTTGAAAGCTCTCTCATTCTCTTGTGTTTTCTCACCAACCAAACAAGGAATATCCTTACAAGAAAAGGATTTCGGCTACCCAAGGATTTGCAAGGTAAGGTTCGGTTTTTCCTAAGTTTTACTCATACACAAATCTTTTCTCAATCCGAAAATGAGATTCAAATCTCATTAGATTTTGAGGAATAATAGAACACACACTTTCTACTATTTTTCTTGGAAATGATCTAGGGTTTCTAAGAGAAACCCTTGAGGCTGATTAGTGAAGGAGGGAATTTATCCTCCATGTTTCGACCATCACATGTATTCTTGGCTACCTTAGGTTTTGTTCTTCTTTATGTGTGAAATGAAGAGGGTTTTAACCTAATAACCCTAAAAGCCGAATGGTTTTAGACCAAGTGATGTCCTAGAAACACACACACGCACTCAAGAACATGAGATAGGGTTTTAAATACTCTTTCTAATGGGGTCTGTTCGGATTTACAGATTGCTAGTGTTTCTTTACAAGGATTTTGTAAGTATACGCTCAACCTACTCTTGGTTAATACTTGTATATGATTGTGTAAATCTTTTCATGACCATGTTTGTCTTGGTTGCTATTTCTTGATTACTTGTTTGATTATATTAATATGATCTTATATCAATCTATGGAAAGGAATTATATGCTTTGAAATTGTGATGAATATGCCATGAAATACCTGTATATATTTCGGTTTTCACATATTTAAAATGATGGAATATGTATCATGATATTTTGACCATGCCATGTCTTGAATGATTCGGATCTTAGTCAAATGTTATGATTTCATGCTTTGATCCCTATGTTATTTGCTTGAAGTTTGGAACATATTTATGTGATGATTCTTCATGTTTTTGTGCCTAAGAGTTTTGGCCTAAGCAAGTTTTTATGGTCTTATGTACATGATTTGAAATCTATCATGGTTTATGTGATCATGCTATGAAATGAATATGTTATGCTTGGTTGTTTCATACATGGCATTTCATATGTCATATGTCAAGTATGAGTAAGCATGTTGAGTCTCATGTCACATGCATTTGAAGAAAGAAGTGTTTTAAAAAATAAGTGTTTTCAAAGAAGTGTTTTCAAAATAATGTTTTTAAAGAGTCTAAACATTTTATCACGACCCCAAGTGCTAGGGCAGGGGAATGTCCTAGTGGAACTCCTCTATCCACTCTGGAGTGCTTAAGAATGGAGTGGTAACCCCTGGGTAGACGAAGAATAGTCGACGATCGAATGGATTCTTTTTAAAGAATGCTGGAGCGAGGAAGCACCTAACGCTAGTGGGTGCATAAAGCATATAACCCAACGAAGTAAGGTCGAGTTAATATGATTCTCTGTTTATGACGTATTCATCATGGTGTAGAACCGTTGATGGTGCAGTAACTAGCAAGAACATGTGGTGCAAGGAGGGGAGCCGTGTTGTGTCCACCCTTTGAACAAGTACAAGAGCTCATATGATAAGGATCACTCGATGAAAATCTTGTGATATGTTCTGATAAGGTAAGTTCTGAATAAGATCAAGTGAATATGAAGGTTAAGAAGTTTTTATGAAAAGTTTAAGTCTCTGGTACAAGTCTTTTGTAAAAGGTCATGGCATAAGTCAAGTACATGTCCATGCATGCATATCATGATAAACTTTTTGTATGCTTGTATTAACTGTGGTATGTTGTGTGATTACTTGCTGAGATTTCTCGAAATCTCATTGTGGTAGTTTTCACTACCATTCCTCAACCGGAATGGTAGAAGTTGTAACAGGTACCCCAGATACCCAAGAAACATGAACCATGACGGTTCTCTGATAGAAGACGAGTTCACTATTCAGGCTCGTCAGGACTACACTGTGGATGTATTAATTCATATGGCTAAGTTACTCAAGGAGATCTTACATAGTATTAGTGAGACATAAATTGACGCTACGATCTATCAACCCTCTAAGAATTTGAAGTTTTGGTAGAATATGGACCGGTTGTCTACATATTTAGAACAAGCCTCTAAGGCTTCGGCTGACTCAAAGGCAGTAGCAAAGGATTTAGGTCTATTACCACCTGAGCCTTGGCAATCCCATGGGGTCTTTTGGTGTCTTTCTCTAGATTGGACGATGGTTATGAAGAGTATTGATGTTTAAGTATTTTTGTGGACTTATATTTCTTTTGTGGGAATCCCATGTTTTGGGAATTTTAAAATTATGCTTCATGCTTTTTGGGATATTATGTCTTTAAGGCCTATGTTTATGTTTTGGACAATGTTTTGGGTTATGATATTAGTATATGGTGCCATGTACTTTGCAATTGCTTATCGCGTTGCTTAGTTATCCGACTTTTATTAATTTTTCCGTTGCATCGTTATTGCATACTGCTAGTGTACTTAGGTGCATAGAATATTATCTGTCATGTACGAGGGGTGTGTAGCCTTGTGTTACATGTCCCGGCGTCTCAGTCACCCTCCAATCCCAAGGGAGAGCATGGTATCAGAGCAATTACATCTCTGGGTAAACCCACACATTGTCCTAGGAATACATGGTACATTTAACTAGGCTTGAGATCTGTAGTCTTAGGCTTGGATCTTATAGCTTTAGGCTTGAATGCGGAGGAAGAAGGAGCTACGCCGTAAGATCGCTAGTTCAAGGGAAGAAAGGTTACTCTCCTTGAGGAAGGGACTGACCCACGCTAGTTTTGTGCATTTTCAGGAAGAAGGAAATTATGGTCCAAAACCGTTGTGAGAATACATCTCCGAGAGGCAGGGATCAAGAGACTGGGGATCCTCCAATGGAAGGGGGACAGGCTATAGCTGAAGCTATTTGCCAGATGACTGAAGTGGTGCATACTCAGGTGGAACAAGGACAGAATGCCAAACAATCATCGCCTAAAGGAGAACAAGGATGTACTTACGAGAAGTTTATGGTGTATAGATACCCGAATTTCGTTGGAACATAAGGACCTTTGAAAGCTAACAAGTGGCTTATGGATTTGGAAAAAACTTTTGAAATTAGTGGATGTACTAAGGAGTAGAAGGTCCAATATGCGGGACATATGCTTTAGGGAGAAGCTGGAATTTGGTGGCAAACCAAACGGCAACTTTTGGCCCAATAATTGGGAAGTCTAACCGCACTCACTTGGGAGTGAAGGCGAAAAATGAACTGCCGTAATATAAATGTTCAAAAGTAAGACGTAGTCACCCTGGTCAAAGTGGTCAATGGTTGATGCGGTAACTAGCAGGGAACACACAGTGCATAGGGGAACCGTGAGGTATCCATTTATAAGTAAAAGACAAGAAAGGCCTTGAGCTCCAAGTTATGCTATGATATATGAATAAGAAACCGAGCTCACAAGTATGTTAAATGAACAAGTATGAAAATGACGAAAAGATGTTTTATGAAAAGAAAATGGTTATGAAAGTTATGATGTACATGGTATCTTTTGAAAAGTCAAATGCATAAGTAAAGTCTCATGTCCATGCATTCATTTTAAATTTGCTTACATATGCTTACGATATATGTTACATGTTATTTGTTTACGTACTAAGATTTCTCGAAATCTCACTGTTGTAATTTCCACTACCACTTCCCTACTCGGGATGATAGAAGCTGTAACAGGTATAGAAAGTCTCAATGACGAAACGAAAGAGGACATCACCTCCTCCAGAGAGAATCGTGCCTAAGATGGTCATAAACTCGCCCAAGCCTTCCATCTTAGAGCACCTTAAGACAATTGACAAAGCAATCATTGAGATACTTCAGGATATTGAGGAGTTTAAATGGCGTAACAATCGAGATGAGGATCGGACCTTAGAAAAACAAGTGAAGCCCGATCCTCTTTGAAAAAAGAAAAAGAAAAAGGAGACACGACCAAGTAGGATCGGCCTCCCGGAAAGACTTATGTTATGGGACCTCTTTTGGGGAATGACTTATTTTGAAAACACTTGATGTATTGGTCCCACATTTTGGGAGTCTCTTTTTTAAACAATTAAGTCTTTTGAAGACATTTATGAAATTCACGTTTTGGAATTTATGTGCTTCGGTACCATGATATCTGCCTTATTTATTGACCTAAGTAGACTTTCCGCTGTGATATACGGCATACTGCTAGTTATCATTAGGTGCATTGCATCTTAACTATTATGTACAAGGGGTGTGTTGCCTTGTATTATATGTCCCGATGCTTCAGTCTCCATCAAATCTCAAGCGGGGGCTGGGGGCGTCACATATATGTTTTAATTCTACCTTGTGTTGATCATCAATCATGCACGGTTTTGATTAAATTATGCTTATTTTATGAAGTTTTGATTTATTTCACCTAGACTTGATCAATGAGCATTTAGAAGATCTTGTGATTGGGATAAGAATGAAAATACATATTTTGGGTAAATTTTGAAAGCATGCCTTAGTGATTTAGGTTAAGAGCATCATGCTTGATTAATGAAGATTAAGGTTTTTAGCCATGATTAAGTGTTGGGATGAACTTGCTCACCTATGATTTAGCATTTATCATGTCATTAAGGACTATAATGATTATTTGTGATTAAAGAAAATTGTATATACATGCATTCATAGGGATCAATAGTTGAAAGTATACTTAGGCGTCAACTAGAGTGCATGCCACGTGTTGTGTATGTTTGAGGTAGTTTCACTTTAAATTTAACAATTCTAAGGGTATAGATGGTTTTAGAATATGAAAAACATGAGATCCATGAAGTTTGGTTAAATTTTATATTTGTTTGTAAATAGTAAAAAATTAAGGCCTTAGTAGCAATTTTTGAGAGTTTAGGGGTATTTTTGTAAATACCCATTTTGAAACCTTTTGATTATGAACGTCTTACATACTAGTACAAATCCTAACTTAGTAGGAATTTGATTTCAGCCTCTATGATATTTTCAAACTCGGAAAGTTTGTAAGTTAGCTTCTAACTTACTATTAAATAATTTATTTATAATTCTTGTATAAATGCCACATTCATTTTATAAATGTCATTTTGAGCATAAAACATCATATGATACATCATTGAGCATTTGATTACTTATTTACATGACATGTGAAACTCTCACCATTTTTAGCATATTGCATATAAATGTCAATTTCACATAAAAACTTGCTACATATGCACATGTCATGAAATACATTTTTCAAGCATAGCATGAAAATAAATTTTTTCATGACCCCAAAGACTAGGATGGGGAATTATCCTAATCTGTAACAACCCTATCCTGTAACAACCTGATCCTAAGTTTAGGCCATAATATTAATATTATTATTATTATTATTATAAGATATAGTGTTTTGGTTGAATTTAAATTTTGTTCTTCTTATCCTCACCCGTAACCCTCATCCCTATCTTTCAAATTTGAAATCCTAAGCTCATACTCATTCTCATCCCTAAATTAATAAATCCGAGTCCTATTAGGAGACAAACTCACATCAGAAAAATCCTATCGTATTTCCTCCCCATCGTCTATAAAATCCCACAAAAATATATGATTCAAACACACGAAAAATACAAAGAAAACTCACTTGTATTTGAGTTCTCTTCTCTGACCCGCAGCCACCACAGCAAGACCACCCGTGGAGCCAGAACCCACCGACCAGCTCAGCCCCAACGCACCCACTCCCTTCCGGTAAGGCCTCAGCCGCCACAGCCTTCTCTCTCTCTCTCTCTCTCTTTTGTTTCGGTTTTACAGTTCCTCTCTCTAAACTCTCTCTCTCTTTCTCTCACTCGGTGCCGAACCACCATAGGAACCCCCAGTCGCATCGCCGGCCACTCCCAGCCACCTAGAGTCATCATCGAGTCAACCCCTCCCTCGGTGAGCCTCCATCGCAGACCTCTCTCTCTCCCTCAAACTCTTTTGTTTTCTTTCTTTCGGATTTGCCGTGTTTTCGGATTCTTGAAAGAATCCGTAAGTTTTGATGGGCCTTGGGCCCTAGGCTCTTATGTGTGTACGTGTGATGGGCTTGTTCTTTTGATTGGGCTCATGTAGTAATATTTTTATGGGCTAGAATTTGCAACTATTTCAGATTTTAATAATGTTTAAATGGACTTGTATTTTTTAAATTGGATTTGACTTAGTTGTGGGCTGGGCTTGAGGTTAATTAGGTTTGTATCATGGTGATAGAGTTGTATTTTAAGTGGGACATATAAACTCTAGATATACAGAATTGATGTCAATATTATGGAGTCAATGTGATTTTAGAGTTTGAAAGACTAAAGTTAATGAAAAATATAGATTAAGTTGGAACTTCTAGTTTAATTAAGAGGTATGTCTTTAAGTAGAAATTTACGTAAGCTACGTGTCTATTTTATAGGAAATCAATCGCACCCCAGAAATATTGGATTAGCGTTACGAGGTAAGTAGCATGATCATATCTTTACACGTATTTATGGTGACCTACTTGTCTTTTTATAAAAGATATTATGCATGTATTCCCTTCATTGAAAACCCCTTTTTACGTACCCAACACATGATAAAATTATGAAAAATCTATGGTTTTATCTGAAGTATTATGCATTAAGTTATTTATGACAAATCATAATTTTATAAAATGAGTTATGCATCAACATATTTATAAAAAGTCATGATTTTATGTGAAAGATTATTTGTGGAAGATTATTCATGAAATTATTTATTAAATGCATGATTTTATGTGAAAGATTATTCATAAAATTATTTAGGAAATGCATGATTTTATGAGAGAGTTATTTCGTAAAATATTTATGAAAAATCATGATTTTTATGCGATGAAACATGTATCACGACGTTTATGAAAGAATGTGATTTCTTTTGAAATCTATGATATGATATATATGTGATTTCTTTTGAAATCTATGAAATGTCAAGTATGCAAATATGATTTGATAAAATATGTAACGGCCTATGTTATGATATGAAAACGGTACCTATGTTATGGGCATATTGCATTGCCAGGTCGTGCATGCTAGTAGTACACCCAGTATTGTCTTCCTTATGTATGGATTCCACAACCCGCGGCCACGGGCGGAATCGGAATCTATTTAGATTCGCTAACCCTAACTTACGGGGGTCAACAGTGGGTAACGGCCTATGACAAGTGAAAGATAAGTTAATGTTCATGTTCATGTTATTTATGAATGTATTTATGCATACGCACGCTTTTTAAGAAACCTTATGTTTATTATGTTTACTGTATGATGTGTTGCTTATTGAGTATTCGACTCATTTTAGTTGTTTTTTATGTTTTTAAACCACTCCAGGTGATGACATTTATGAAGACGAGACTGTAGGACAGAACTTGACCCAGGGAGGCGAGGCAGAGGCCTAGACAAATTATGCTATGGTTTTAAGTTTTAAATAAATTATTTTGATAAGCACATGAGACTTCCGTATTTTTAATAAGTGCTTCCGCAGACTTTATTTTGGATTTTTAATATTTATTGAAGTTTGTTATTTTTATGGAAATCTTTCGCATCTGGCGCGTTGTTTTAGAGAAAAAGTTTTTAAAGTTCAAGTTTAGTAGTAGCACACTGGCTCATCGAAAATTCTAAAATGTCTTTTCGGGAACGGGGTGTTACATAATCGGACTCCTCTGTCCACTCTCGAGTGTTTAAGAATTGAGTGGTAACCCCTGGGTTGACAGAGAACAATCAACGAGCTTCGAATGTGTTCTTTTTAAAGAACGCCTGAGTGAAGTCAAATGCTATTACACCTAATGCTGGTGAGTGTATATGTTATGATGATGTTATGTTATATTACCAATGCATTGAGAATGATGTCTGCAGACAAAGCCGTAGTGTCAACATGAGTTGTGCTAAGGTCACCGGTGCATATGGGGAACCGTGTTGCTACCATACATATGTTAATAATGGCTTTAATAATGATGAAATGTTATGATTTTTTAAAGCAATAAGGTATGAAATGTTCTCTTTCGAAATGTCATGTTTTTTAAATGAGAAAGTGAAAATGTTCTCTAAAAGAGAAAGTGCATCAAAGTTTTTCTGAAAATATTGAGGAACCTGGATGGGAGACAAATACGGATTTTTTTTTTCTGCATATCATTGCATGCATTTCATGTTTATCATTTATCAAGCATATCTTATCTCTATGCAAATTGGTTGTTTAACTTACTGAAATTTCAAATAAATCTCACCCTTGTGGACCCACTATCATTCTCCCGAAATGATAGAAGTTGTGTTAAAACTAGTAGAGGAACAACATGAAGGACCGCTGGATACAGATGGTTGAAGAGGAGCTGGACCATGAGTGAAGACTAGATATAATTTTGATGCTCATAGTGAAATTATATCCTTAAGTTTGAATTTATGATGATTATTAATGTTATTGGGATGTTTTAGTTCATTCTGGCATGAGTTAAAACTAATCACTCTTATTCTGATGTGATTATTGCATACTGCTAGTTGTATTGCATATTAACTGTAATGAACGGGGGTATGTAATCTTGTGTTACATGTCCCAACGCTCCAAGTCTCCGTTACATCCCAAGCGGGGGTTTGGGGGCATCACAAAGTGGTATGCATATATGGGTAAAACCACATGTCCTTAGGAATGTTTTGCCAGAATGTAGGTTGGAATTTTTAGTTTGAATAGGCTTGAATCTTGCAGATTGGAGCTCGATCTGATACGCGTACATCTCAAGAGTTGGAAGGATTAAAGCAAGATGGCATGTGGCAGACAAGAAAGGAACACTGAAGGTTCTAACACTCGCAGAGTGCAAGATCGCCCATTGGATGGAGGACATGATCTGGTGGACACAATTTGTCAACTGACGGAGACAATGAAGCAGCAACAAGAGATCATCCTTAGACAGAATCAGCAACAGCCTTATCCTCATACGAAAAGACAAGAGCGAGTGGAAAATAAGGATGTTCGTATAAGAAATTCATGATATATAGATACCCTAACTTCTTAGGAACGAAAGGATCCCTAAGAGCCAATAAATGACTACTAAATCTCGAAAGAACCTTCGATATCAATGGTTTTACTAAAGAGCAAAAAGTACAATACATTGGCCATCTACTACAAGGAGAAGTTGGTATTTGGTGGGATACCAAGAGACAATTGATGGTGCGAGAGCTTGGTAACATAGCTGCTTTAACCTGGGATAGATTCAAGGACGAGTTTGACAATAGGTTCTTCCCGGAATCAGTTAAGCAGCAAAAAGCACAGGAGTTTGCAACCTTGGTGCAAGGAAGCCTCACGATTGAGCAATACGCTGCTAAGTTTATGGAGCTAGGAATGTTCACTCCACACCTGATAGCCACTGAAAATATGCAGGCTCAAAAGTTTCAAGGCAGACTGCAACCTCGAATTCGTAGTTACGTAGCCGGTTTTTGCGTTGATAACTTCCAGGAGTTAGTCAATGTGGCTGCAATAATAGAAGCGGAGCAACGAAACATTGCCGCTCAAATTAGCATGGAGAGGAAAATGGTTTCTCCCTTCACTGTGGAATGAAGTAACATCAAGAGGAAGATAGTACAATGATCTAACAGGGGAAAGGGTGTTATGCCTACCCCACCTGCTACGTGTCGAAAGTGTGGAAAGGTCCACAATGGAAAATGCAAATTTGTATTGGGGGTATGCTTCAAATGTGATCAACCTGGCCATATGATTTGGGAATGCCCTCAGAGTACACAAGGAGGCAGAAATGCTCCTAACCCTAGTAACAAGCTTAATCAAAGGCCACCTGCCCAAGCTCGCTTTTATGCTATTACCCCCGGTGATATGGAAGAGGAAGCACCATGAGTTGAAGAAACGGAAGTCGTTACTGGTATTTTTCCTTAAGTACCCCTCTCTTTTTATAGAAGTTAGTCCTTTTAATTTAGCCACTAGGTAGATGGTAGTTGATGACTATGCTTTAAGTAATATCACAATAAGCGGAGATACAACATGTGCTTTATTTGGCTCTAGAACAACAAGGTCTTTCGTGTCAACGACGAACGTGTAATCTGCCGACATAATCATTACCTTAGACCATAGTAGTTACGATTCCTGATGGAAGTACAGTCAAGTGTACCCGAGTCCTTAGGAATTTCCCTTTAAGTTTAGATGGAAGGATTAGGAAGTAGATTTTATTATTTCCAGTGTATTGAGGTTTGATTTGATATTAGGAATGGATTGGTTATCTAAAGACTATGCCAAGATAGGTTGCTGGAGGAAAGAGATTGTGATTGACTCACCTGAAGTTGGTAGGATCCATTTTATGGGAGGAACTATAAAGGCTATTCCCCCTTTTGATCTCAGCTTTTAGAAATGACATCGCTAACATTGTTGTAGCCTATCTATCTTTGATAGTTGAAGACTCCAGTAGGGATAAGGAGATTCAGGAGATACCTGCAGTTGAGGATTTTCTTGAGGTTCACAAACGACCTACCATGATTACCCCCATTAGGGAAACAAAGTCCGTTATAGATCCAGAACCTGCCATAAATAGAACACCATATCGTATAGCCCCGTTAGAATTAAAGGCATTGGAGGTTCAGATAGAGGAACATAGGCAACATCTCAGCTTAAGTGCTAGCAAGATTAAAAGGAACATAGTTTGTATGCAATTGTGAATTTTGGCTCAAGGAAGTAAAATTCTTAGGGCATGAGATTTCGAGTAAAAGAGTAGTGGTTGAGCCTAGAAAGATTGAAGCAGTAGTGTATTGATAGCATCCTACCAATGTACACAAGGTCTGAAGTTTCTTATAATTAGCTGGTTATTACCAAAGGTTCGTATAGAGTATCTCTAGACTATCAGGACTTGGATGCAAGATGAAGGTGTTGTCGCTCACAACTTAGGAGCTACAAGCAGAATGACCCCACCCATGACTTGGAGTTAATTGCCGTAATTTTCACCATAAAGATCTGGATGAAATTTCGTTACAATCCAACTTGACATACGAAGAAGTTTCTGTTCAATTATGGATTGGAAGGAAAAGGGACTTAGGAATCAGAAAATTCCTTTAGTGGAGGTGCTTTGGCGAAATCACAAAGTTAAAGAAGCCACTTGGAGAAAGAGGATAAACCAAGAACCATTGTATCTAGTTATTTCTTCCACTGATACCTCAGAGTCACCGACCCCTTTTTTCGTCTCATACGATACTGTGAAGAGAGATCTCTATAGATCGAAGACGAATCAACTGAACAATGGAGGGAAATGGAAGGACGAGTTAACGTGTACTATGACTTGGAGGAAGATAGATTCTTCTACCACACTCAGGAGGAGATATCAGACAATGAGGATGTCGCCGAGGATTCCTCATCCTGTTCGGGAGCATAGAATCTCTGGTAGGTATGTATATATAGTATATGTGTTGCATGTTTTATTCATCCATATCCATACCCCGATTTCATGGATGAAATCTTCTTTTAAGGGGGGAGGATGTAACACCCCGCCTAAAAAGCTCCTTAGGTCTTGACCTTAGTAGCCTTAATCCTAGTTAATTAGGAGTTGAGCTATTTGAGAATAAGAGCATTTTTGGATATTTGAGTTGGCAAGAGGACTATATACTTTGGGTTTAATAGAATTTTTAGAAGATTCCAGTGCAATATTGATTTTGAGAAAAATGAAGATTTTTTTGGATCTTGATTGGTTTAGTAGTATTATTTTAGAGAATTTTTAGTACTTCATTAATTTTGAGGAAAGATACCAAGAGGCCAATGTTAGAATGACAAATGACATATTGGAGATTTTGCCACCTTATTGGGCTAAGTAATTTGGGTTTCATTTTTTATGGATTTAGGAAGGCCCAAGAGATTGGTTTATTAAGGGCCCAAACTTTTTGAGTATAAAGGCTTAGGAGAGACACTAAGGCCTTAGGCTCAACTTGATGGACATAAGACTTTAGGCCCTACTTGATGGACATAAGGCTTCAGGCATCTAATTCACTAAGGATGTGATGGGCTAAGAATAGGTACCATAAGCCTAGACCAATTTGAGAGTTATAAGAATATACGCATTTCTTGTAGAACCGTAGAAGTTACGCCCAATGTATAGAAGGGTTCATAGTATATAGAGTCAATGCTATGTATGTTAATATCAGATCCATCCTTTTCTCCAAATCAAGGCTCATCCTCAACCATCTAAAGCCAGCAATATAGCCTGCTCCTGGCACAACTTCTACCATTCCCTGGTAGTGAGTCCACAAGGGTGAGATTTACTTGAAATCTCAATAAGTTAAACAATCAACTTGTACTGAGATAAGATATGTATGATTATGAAAAACATGAGATGCATGGCAAAAAAATCCATATTTGTCTCCCATCAAGATTTTTCAACATTTTTCAGAAAAACTTTAATGCACATTTTCTTACATAGAACATTTTTCATTTTGTTTTTTCAAAACATAAATTTTCATCGTTATTAAAGCCATCATTAACAATAACATAACGTATGGTATCGTCACGGCTCCCCTATATGCACCATGAGTACATGACTGTAGTACAACTCAAGTTGACACTACGTTGTATGCAGACTCGTTCTCAATGCATCTGTAACATAACGTTTCATCATAACATAACATCATAACATAACATCATCACGTATGCTCCCACCAGCCTTAGGTGCCATAAAAGATTTCGCTCCAGTATTCTTTAAAAAGAGTCCATTTGAAACCTATTGACGATTCTTTATCAACCCAAGGGTCACCACTCCATTTTTACTCACTCTAGAGTAAACATAGGAGTTCCACAATGATAATTCCCATACTAGCCTTTGGGGTCATCACAAAATTTATTTTTCATGATATGCTTGAAAATGTTTTTCATGACATATGCTTGTGAAGTTTGCTTTGTGTGAAAATGACAGTTTCATAAAATATGCTAAAATGATGAAAATTACACATATCATGTAAGCAAGTAATTAAATTCTCAATGATCTATCACATGATGTTGATGCTCAAGATGACATTTATATCATAAATGTGGCATTTATACATAAGTCATAAATGAATTATCTAAGAGTAAGTTAGAAGTTAACCTACAAACTTTTCAGATGTTAAGAAATTGGTGCGGCTGTAATAAGAGTTATTTTAAGTTAGGAATTGCACAACTAAGGAAGATGTTCATAATCAAAAGGGTTCAAAATCAGTATTTGCAAAATGCCCCTATATTTTTCCAAAATCACCACTTATGCCCTAAATTTTTACTATTTGTAATTTGGCCCCAAATTATACCGAATTTCACAAACTGCACATTTTCTATGTTCTAAAACCATTTATACCCTTATAATTGCAAGAATCAATTCACAATTATGCCAAAATAATCAACCCGTGGCATGCATCATTGTGGGCCCCTTTGTAATCTCAAGTCTATAACCTCTATGGATGCATATGTGCTCAAATTCCATCAAGTGACAACCATGATTATGATCTTTGGGACATGCTTATAACTTAGATTTAGGTCTCCCGAATTCATCCCAACACTTATGCATTGATTAAAACTAAATCATCACAAAACCATCAAATCGTGTATATGCATTATGTTTATAGCATTTCCTTGTCAAAGAGAGGTTTAAGAACCTAAATGTATCATCCATTTTTATTCTTATCTTCACAAGGCTTTTCTAAATGTTTCACTCTCATGCTTTGGAAATCTAGCCAATATCTCATAAGGTATATTTCAATTAAGTGAAAACCGAAACATGCTTTATTATTAACACAAGATATATTTTCATAACCCTAGCATGACATGATTTTTACCTCAAATCTAAACCTTCAAAACTTATTTCAATACATTAGTAAAACATACAAGATCATAGCAAGAAATTTCATGGCTAAAACTTTATACCAAAAAACCTCACACAAGAAAAACTTGAAATCAGAATCGATATGCATCTCTTTCAATTAAACCTCATGTAAAACAATCAAATCATCATTTTCATGCCATAACTTAAAACCTAACATGTCATTCTAACACCCAAGAAAAGGTAGGGCAAGATTACTTACAGAAATCGTGACCCATGAACTCCCAAAACTCAACTCACTTCAAGAACCCTCACTCACTACTTGGCTTCATCCTTTCTTCATACTAGGAAGGTTTTGTTATCAAGAACACTAAGAGAATGCTAGAAGGAGTTGTGTGGAGAAGTGAGGGGTGAAGGGAGGTATTTATAGGTCTCAATGGTGGGTGAAAGGCATGGAGGGGCGTTGGTCTTAGTTGAAGGGAAGTGTTGAGTGGAGGAGGTGGGCGGTGGAGGTGTTGAGTGGATTTTTAGTTGTGTCATGCCAATTCAGATGAATAGAGCCCTAAATCACTTGATGACCTTAGTGAAAAAGGATACAAGTGTGTTATAGGTACAGGTGCTGCCTTGGTTCATAAATTGAAACAAAAAACAAAATGATTTCCAAGGTGAAATCATGCTAGCGGCCGACGGGTTAGGTATCAAAACTACCCGGTTGTTTATCATCCTTTTGTCCTAACTTGTGATATGCTTTGTTGGTATGATGACCTCCATTTGGTATCATTTTAAGGTGAGGAAGAGAGGGGTGATTGGTTGCCATGTGATCATGCATGAGCAAAAAATGAAGGAAGGTGAAGTGGTGATGGTTTCAGCCGTGTGACCTATGCATTTCTCTCCTATTGCCAATCGGTTTTGCTTCCTTTGGGAGATAATTGAATAAGAAAGCACTTGAGTGCTTTGAAGCACTTTCTTAGGGTTAAATGAAAGAGATGGTGGCATGGGGAAGGTGGCTATTTTGGTGCAGAAAACTTCTTGAAGATGAAGGTGCAGTTGGCTAGTCAAGTCTTCAAGTCTCCATGCAAATAGTTGTGATTTTGGCTTGGCTTATGGAACTATTTTTGGCCAACGCTTAGGTCTGATTTTAGGTGACATAATGATGTATGAATGGTGAAAAAACCCTCTTGAAAATCTGGTGGCAGAGGTGTTGGTTTGGAGCCTTGTTGATGGGTTGCTCGATTTGCACCAAAGGTGCCGATTGGTGGAAATGTGGTGGCATGACATGCCTTGGCTTCAAGTGACATGGGTTGGGTATATTCTAACTTTCAAGGGTTAACTAAGAGGAATGCAAAACAAGTGTAAAAGACAAAAATTTCAGAAAAAATGAAATGAAGAAAAGAATTTCAAGAAAAGTATGCAAGTCATGATGCTTTGAGTTAGTATTCATGGGTGAGATGAATAGTGATCTTTAACTCAAGTTAAAAACTTAACTAAGGTTGAAGAGGAACCCTAGGGGCATGTGGTTGGGGCTTGGGTTAAATGGAAACTAATGGTATGGTGTATGTGGATCCCATTTGGAAGAGTGAAATGAAAGGCAAGGCTTGGGCTTCATGGGTTGGGCTTTTATTGGGCCATAGGAACAAGCCTTGGTTGTGGGCCTAGGAGTGGACTTATCCAAGGGTCTTATGTCCAGATTTATTGGGCCTATCCTTGGCCTCAATAGCCCACTTGGTTTGGTCCTAGCTTTGGGTCTTTTCTAGATTGGCCCATTAGCCTTGGATCTCACTAAGTTGGGCCCAATAGTCTAATATCCACTAAGTTAGACCCAATGTCTTGTATCCTTTATGCAGGGCCTAAAGTCTTAATCTCCCAAATTTGGTCTAAGGCTCTTAATGTCTATCCTTAGCCAATCTCATCTTAGTAAACTAGGACCCTTAATAAACTACTCTTGGACTCTTCTAAATCCATCCAAATTTTAACCCAATTCCTAGCCCATCAATATGCCATATGTCATTCTTCCATTAGCCTCTTGGCATTTAACCTCAAAATTAATAAAGTTTTAATCATTCTAACTAATACAAAGGTGCGAGCTCTTAAGCCAATTCAAGCTCTAAAATTTTCCTTTCTCAAAAAAAAAAACACAACTTACACTAGCTAGGATTATGGGTGCTAAGGCCAAGTCCTAAGGAATTTTTTAAGTGAGGTGTTACATTAACCGAATCGGATTCCATTTAGGGTTTCAATAGGGTTTGGTTGGGGTTTAGGTTGCTATCAAGTCCAAATCCAAATTTTCTTGGCCCAATAAAATTATCAATATTTAAAAGATTAAATAAGGATGTAATAACATGAATCTCAGTGGTTAATAGCATGTGGAAATGGTTTAATCAATTGATTAAACACTAAGTTAAAACCAAATTCATTTAGGGTTTGGAGGCATACTTTGAGATTTGGGGAAACCATTTGGGGTTTCGGTTCCCTCCAAGCTTTTGGAGTTTCAATTGGATTCCAAGTATTTGGGGTTTCACTAGGGTTGCAACCCTCTTTGGTTTGGCACAGATTGGAAGGTTGGATGAAATAGGATTTTGCTTAGGTGGCTTGATGACAAAACTTGATTTCCTTCACATTTTTTATCTCATGGTTCCTCTTGGTACCAAGTGTCCAATATTATTCACCAAGTGTCTAAATAAAACCTATCTGACCTAATTTGGACATTCCACACTGTGAGAAAATACTGCTCTAGGTGCTAACTGTGACGCCCCCAAATTCTGTTTGGGATCGGACGGACATTTGAAGCGTCGAGACATGCAACACAAGGTTACCTGCCCCTGTTCATGACATATAAGATGCAATATTCCTAACATGCATCTAGCATTATGCATCTAGCATCTAGCATTATGCATCACTCACATATGGTTGTGATCAGAAGAGTGCTGGAGATTGAACTCCACAAATACAAGTAGTAATCTGAGGTAACTATTGTACTACCAGTTGGTCTATTCTCGTTTCTCCTTCAGATCCTGTAACAAAATCTACCATTCGGGGGGAATGGTAGTTGGGACTACCACAGTGAGATTTGATTACAAATCTCAGCAAGTTAACAGGAAACTTCCACACAAGTTAATGATGTATACATGGCAGTAAAAAATTAATGCATAATCAAATCAATAGAAAACATAACATATCTTGGCATAATATGGCATGAAATAATAAGCATAACGTAACTTGACATAACATGGCATGAGCTGACATAACTTGAACTGGAACTTAAACTTAACTTGACGTGACATGACATGTACGTAAACTTAAAACATAACATGGACTTGAAACATAACATGAATGTGAACATGCATAATTTGAACACGAACTTGAACATAACATGAACCTGAGCATGACATAACATAAATGTGAACTTGGAACATAACTTGAACGTGAACATAACAACGTGAACTTGAAACATATTCTTGTCTCATGGGATTACCATGATTGCGTGAATGTAAACTTGAACATAACATGAAACATGACTTGAACGTGAAATACATGAATTTGGAATCTTATTCAATAGACTTAATCATTAAAGTGACCATATGGGTGCTACACAGGTCCCCTTGAGCCGTGTGTCCCTGCCGATTACCGCATCACATCACAGGTTTCTATACCAGCTGTGAGTGCGTTAATATGTACTCCACAGTTGTTGTGGCCCCACGTATTCTACGTGTCACAATTGTTGTGTCTCACGTAGTGTATGCTCCACAGTTATTGTGACCCCATACTTCATGCTCCACAGTTGTTGTGGCCCCATGACTTATTTGTTTGTGCCACACTTGCTGTGGACACACGTAACATAATGTGTGGCACCATCGACGTTAGTGCCTGGCGCACTCTGGTGACCAGCTAATTAGGCCCCATTCGCAACCTGTTGACTGTACTTCGTCAACCCAGGGAATTTCATACCTATTTAGACACTCCAGCATGAACAAAGGAGTTCCACTAGGATATTACCTCATCCTAGCGCTTAGGGTCATGATTGACAAGAATAACTTAACTAGCATACATGTCATTTCGTAACGTGACGTAACATGAACGTGACATAAAAGACAGAAGTCCTGACGTAGCATAACGTGACATGAACGTAAGATGACAGACATGACATACTTTGAGACATAAATATAACAGACAACATTTCATAACATGGAATACATGTAACAGGCAACATTTCGTAACATAGCATACCATGTAATAGACAACATTTCTGAACATAGCGTAACGTGTGACAGTGAATATTACGTGACATGAAATACATGTAACATATGGCATACTTAACTTAACATAACATACTTGCAATGTATAGCAATACGTGACAGAATATCTTGTGTAACAGATGAATAATTCATGACAGAATAAATTTTGTGTAACAGATAAATATGTAATGACTTGGCATGGTAGATATGATAACATGCTTACATAGACTTTAGTTCCCTTACTTATCACTCATACACATTAAACTGATAGTAAGTTAAAAGTTAACTTACCTCGGTTTTCGCGCTTCGAGACAAAACTCAAGTGCGAGCACGAGAAACTGAAAGTAGTGATTTCTAAAAATTAGAACTTAATCACTAACAATTAGGAATATGAAAAAATATCAATTTAGAGTAAAATTACCATTTTACCCTCTACATGTGGGAAAATGACCATTTTATCTCTAACTTAAGGATTTTGCATCCTAAATCCAAAAATCACCAAAATTTACGTACTTTATGTAAATTTTGTCCTCAACTCAAAAATCAATTCAGAAAAATTTAAAACAAAACACAACCATTAAAACTCTATAGGGCCGAAACTTACAAAGGCTATTTCTTTTTATTTTTGTTGTAATTCCTTCAAATATCAAAAATCAAAGTTTTTCTTCTACTATACTCATAACATATTCCTAAAAATAATCATATTTTGAATCATGAACAAAAGTCATCAAAATCACTAAAACCATACTTGGAACTTTTTGGTGTTTCTTCTAAGATCAAAACAGAATTTTGTTTCTAACTTGTTTTGATCAACCTCTTGATCCAAGACTTATAAAGAAGTGATCTTCAAACCAAAACATCACATGGTTTAAAAAGGTATTCTAAAATAGATCCAAGCATCAAACTCAAGATCACATGGTTAAACATCAACCAAAACATAAATTTAGCCAAGAACATCATCACTTTGGCCTAACTGAATACCTCTTTGCATAAAATTTCATATCTTCGAAACTAACATCAAATATCTTCAAACTAACATTCTAACATGTATATAACCCATTAAAAAGGTATTTTACGTACTGCATGAATGTATTCAGGGGTATTCTAGAGTTTTCTCTCCGTACAGACCTTTTCCCTCTGCGTTTTTTCTGCTTGCTTTTGGTAGTGTTAATGGAATCAGTATTGTGTTAATGGAATAATCGTATTGTGGTGGTTAGTGTACTAGTCCTCGTTGAGTTATTGTGTTGGTTAGCCTTTGATGGGGTCGTGTAGGAATGTTGTCATTGATCAAAAGTGTTTCGAGTTCAAAAAGTTGAACACTAGGTGGTGGAGAATCACTGAGAGCAGTTGCCGAGCTGTGAACCACATTTCCCTTGATGAAGACTCTTTGAGATGGTTGGCTGCCATGCTGGAGGAAGGGGTAGCTTGTGAGGGCTTCTCTGAGTTTATCAGATCACGTAGAAATGGCTCTCAAGTTTTGGTTTTTCAGAGACAACGTAACTTCCACGGTAGATTTTTCTCTTTGTCGGAGTTTGGCCAAGAGAAACGGCGTGGTTATTTAGTGATCCCGGAAGGGAGGGAAGGGACTGGTTGGAGGAACTTTGGAGGGTTGTTGAAGGAGGTGTCTGCAACATCCTCTGTAATGGGTAGAAAAAACAGAGGGAGTCTTTCATGGCTGCCATTTCCTTCTCCTTCCCAGGGTCATCTCGGTCTCTCTTCGTACAAAGAGGCCTTGTCTCGTGCTCCTTATCCTGCAGAGGGGTCAAGTCTTGAGAAGGTGTGGCACAGTGAGGAGGTGTCTGTGGGCAGGTTTCTGTCGGGGTCAAGTTTGTCAACTCTGCAGCATGCCATGGCTGAAATGGAGATGCAAGTGGGGGGTCTACTCCTTAATATGGAAATGATAAAACGTTGTGTTGTGGAGACACTTCAGAGGGAGAGGGCTAGCGCATCAGGCCAGGGAAAAGGGCCCTCTGATGGGCCGTCTCAATCTGATGGGCCTAAGGGGAAAGGAGTGGCTTCTGTTGGGCCACTCTCGCAGGCCTTTTCTAAAGGGGCCCAGAAGCAAGCTGTTGGGTCTTCCTCGCGGGCCTTCATCCCTGAGACCCAGAGGCTTCCTGTTGGGCCTCATGTGCAGACTCGTGGCCCAGTGGCCTTTCGGCCTTTCGTTTCGGGTCAGCCCTGTCCTCAGGGCCAGGACCCGTCGACTGCATGGAGACGCAGGGCTCCTTGCAGCGACGCCCCCTCCAAAGTTTCTGATTCGGCGGCGGGTCAGGGGTCGACGGCGAGGGTGGAGAGCTCGTCGGAGGTGGCAGTGGGTCTGTCAGAGAAGTCGGGGGCGATGGAGTTAGTGTCGGAGGAGGAGGAAAATACCTCGCAGAAGTTGTTCAGAGTCGCTCCTTCGCCGGATCCTTCCTTGAAGCAGAATTCTTCGGTCTCCCTGACGCTGGAGACTCAGGCGAAGACAGTATCAGTTTCGACTCCCCAAGAAGAGTCTTCCCCCGCGGTCGCCTTTGGCCCTGCGCATTCTTTGGATGTACTCGAGGAGTTATCTGATGGGCCACTACCCTTTGTGGTGGCACAGACAACGCCGCCGGCACCCTCTGTGGACTCTGTGGGGTTGACGGCAACCATAGAGTTGCTTTCTCAGGGTTCGGCAACTCCCGACGTTGTCAACTACCCTGTGCATAGGTTGTTGGAACTTGGGCTGCTCTCGGAGGCGCCTCCACCTTTTGTGGTGGCTCAGATTCCGGTTCTCCCTGTCACTATACCTGAATCTTTGGTGGAGGTTTCTACACCGGAGTTGGCAGGTACTTCAGGTTTGAAATTGGTAGAAGATGCTGGTACCATGGTTTTGTTTTCTGACAACAGGGAGGGGGAGGTTGAACCAACTCCAATTTTCTCTATTCATCCCAATGTATCTGACTGGGTTGTTCAGAGAGCAATGGACATTAAGCAGATGGTAGGAATTTCTTATGGGGTTTTTGAAGCTGAATTTTTGGCCCTTCTTACAGCTACAGAGGCTGCAAACGCCCAATCCAAGTCCGATCAATTTGTGGCGTCGGTAAAAAAAAGGGATAGAGAGCTCAGAAGGCTTGATTGGGCTATGAAAGAGGATGGGGGTGAAAAGAGCTCTACTCGGGAGCGTAGTAAGGGGAGGGGGAAATCGGTTGTCCCATGAAGCCGAAAATCATATCATGGAATGTGAGGGGATTACACGATCCTAATAAGCGACTCCAAGTCAGAAACTTACTGCGCCAATGGAAAGGGGATATTATTTGCCTTCAGGAGACTAAGTTGGAAGTTATCTCTAGACAAGTAGTTCGAAGCTTATGGAGAGGACAACATGTTGGGTGGTCTTACCTACCTTCAAGAGGAGCTTCCGGGGGAGTTCTCATTATGTTTGATACAAGGGTGGTGGAAAGGGTGGAAGAATGCGTGGGTGATTTCTCGATTGCATGCTCCTTTGTTGATCTTGAAGACGGTTTCAAATGGGCCTTTGCAGGTGTGTACGGCCCAAATTTAGATTCTGAGAGAAGATTTCTGTGGGAAGAACTGGCGGGGATCATTAGTTGGTGGGACCTACCTAGTTGCATTGGGGGGGGACTTTAACACGTCACGCTTTCCTAGCGAAAGGTCGGGAGCTTCCCACATCACTGCTGCTATGAGGGAGTTTTCTGATTTCATTTCAGAACAGGAACTCATGGATATTCCTCTATCAGGAGGCACGTTTACCTGGTCAAATAACCGTGATGTTCCTTCTTGGTCGAGGATCGATAGATTTCTACTTACCTCCGATTGGGAGTCTCATTTTCCGGATGTTGCTCAAAGAAGATTACCCCGTTTATGTTCCGATCACTTCCCCATCATCTTAGATTGTGGAGGTATCCAAGGGAGTAGAAGGTATTTCAAATTTGAACATATGTGGCTTATAACTGATGGCTTCGTAGACAGGGTCAGACATTGGTGGACTTCATACAGTTTCCAAGGCTCTCCAAGCTTTATTTTGGCTAAAAAGTTAAAAGCTCTGAAACAGGACCTGAAGCAGTGGAACGAGCAAGTTTTTGGCAATGTCTTTCAGCAAAAGCGCTCTCTTATTGAGGAATTACGGGGTCTGGAAGGTGAGGAGGAGGCTAGAATCCTCTCTGAACCTGAGAAATTGCGTAAAAGCCAGGTAGTTGCTGATCTTGAAAGGGTCACTTTGATGGAGGAGATTTCTTGGAGGCAAAAATCAAGGGTTCTTTGGCTCAAGGAAGGGGATAAATGCACGAAATTCTTTCATAGGATGGCTAATTCTCACAGGAGGAACAACGCTATTGATACACTGATGGTAGATGGGGTAGCTTCTTCGGATCAGATGGTTATCAAAAATCATATTGAGCATTACTTTCATCTACTATTATCTGAAGAGTATAATTGGAGACCGAGAGTGGATGGTTTGTCTTTTGCCACATTAGACCAGCAGTGCGCAGGGTGGCTAGAAAGGCCTTTTACAGAAGAGGAAGTGGGCAATGTTATCAAAGGTATGGCAAGTGATAAGGCTCCTGGTCCGGATGGTTTTACTTTGGGTTTCTTTCAAGTTTGTTAGGAGGTGGTCAAGGAGGATATTATGCAAGTCTTTACTGATTTTCATTCTAATGCTAGATTTGAAAAGAGTCTCAATGCCACTTTTTTAGCCCTCATTCCTAAAAAGGTGGGGTCTATGGATGTGAGAGACTTTCGCCCCATTAGTCTTGTGAATGGGGTGTATAAGATTCTTTCCAAAGTGTTAGCTAATAGACTAACCTCGGTAGTGGAAAGACTTATTTCAAAACCGCAAAATGCGTTTGTCAAGGGTAGACAAATTCTTGACTCGGTTCTTATTGCAAATGAAGTTTTGGATGGTCGATTGAAGTCTAGAGAACCTGGGCTGTTATGCAAGTTAGACATGGAGAAAGCTTATGACCATGTAAATTGGAAGTTCCTCCTTTACATTCTAGAAAGATGCGGTTTTGGGGGGAAATGGCAGAAATGGATAGAATTTTGTATCTCTTCAGCTCGTTTCTCTGTTTTGGTTAATGGATCGCCGGTGGGTTTCTTCAACTCCTCTCGTGGTCTGAGACAAGGAGATCCGCTTTCTCCTCTTCTCTTCCTTTTTGTTATGGAAGCACTCAGTAAGATGATTGAGGGTCTGGTGGATGGTGGGTTGCTCCATGGTTTCTCGGTGGGGAATGGCAATCTCCATATTTCTCATTTATTATTTGCAGATGACACGCTCATCTTTTGTGGTGCTCATCTTGGACAAGTCCAAGACTTGAGGGCGCTTCTCCTTTGCTTTGCTGCTGTGTCAGGTTTGAGAATTAACCTTGCAAAGTCGGAAATAGTGCCAGTGGGGGCTGCCCTTGATGTGGAAATTCTAGCTTCCACCTTGGGTTGTAAGATATCTTCACTCCCGTTGAAGTATCTCGGCTTACCGTTGGGTGCGTCTTTTAAATCTGAAAGGATTTGGAACGATGTAGTCGAAAGGGTGGAATGCAGATTGGCTGCTTGGAAGAGGCTTTACTTGTCGAAAGGTGGTAGGTTGACTTTGATTAAAAGTACTCTCTCTAACTTACCCACCTATTTTTTGTCTTTGTTCCCGCTTCCTGTAAAGGTGGCTAATCGCATTGAGAAGATTCAAAGGGATTTCTTATGGAGTGGCTTGGGGGAAGAGTTCAAATTCCACCTGGTTAACTGGTCTACAATTTGTAACCCAATTTCGGGGGGAGGGTTGGGGATTCGCCACTTGATGAAATTCAATCAAGCTCTTTTGGGAAAGTGGTTGTGGAGGTACCAAAATGAAAGGGAGGCACTTTGGAAGTCCGTTATAGATTCTCAGTTTGGGGAAGCTTGGGGAGGCTAGTGCTCGAATGAGGTACGAGGTTCTCACGGAGTGGGTTTGTGGAAAAACATCAGAAGCAGTTGGGGGACCTTCCGGGATCATGAGCATTTTGTGGAAGGTGATGGTTCGCGTGTCCGTTTTTGGCTTGATATATGGTGTGGCAACCACTGTTTACGAGATACCTTCCCTGCTATCTTTGCTCTTGCTAGAGTTAAGGAGGCTTCGATTGCCGATATCTTGATCTTTTCGAATGGCGCCCCTCAGTGGAATGTGGATTTCATTAGGGCAGCTCATGATTGGGAACTGGAGTCTTTTACAGAGTTCTTTGCGGCTTTATATTCCGTAAGTATTTCAGGCGGTTTCGGAGACAAGATGCTTTGGAATCTTTCTAAGAAAGGTACTTTCTCTGTCAGTTCTTTTTACCACAAGCTCACGAACCCCGGTTTGTCGATGTTTCCGTGGAAGAGCATATGGAAGACGAAAGCTCCTTCAAAAGCAGCTTTCTTTGTCTGGACAGCTTCTTTGGACAAGATTCTCACTACTGATAATTTGAGGAAACGTCGGGTTGTTGTCTTAGATTGGTGTTACATGTGTAAAAAGAATGGTGAGTCAGTTGATCACTTGCTTCTACACTGCGAGGTGGTCAAGGCTATATGGGATGATGTCTTCTTCAGAGTTGGTCTGTCTTGGGTTATGCCTAGTAGATTGGTGGACTTTCTAGCAAGTTGGAGAGGCCTCCATGGTGACTCTCAGGTTGCGGCAATTTGGAAATTGGTACCAATATGTTTGTGTTGGTGTATCTGGAATGAGAGAAATGCTAGATGTTTTGATGATCATGAGAGAACTTTGGCTGAGCTTAAAGCTTTCTTTTTTAAGTCATTGTTCCTATGGGCGGGGGCTATAGTTTGTAACGGATCTAGTATCCATGACCTTCTCCTTTCTATTGTAACCTCTAGCTAGGATTTTTCATGTATATTTCCTGTGTACCTGGGCCTTGCCTAGTTCTATGAATATAATATCTTTGATTACTTATCAAAAAAAAAAAAAAACATGTATATAAGATGCTTAGGAGCTTCCAATAAAAATATCAAAGCCATTGGAATAAGATTAAACCATAAAAGATTTAAACTTTCTCAAAACAGAAACTGCTTTTTCCTCTTCCAGTTTCTAAGTTTCTGGACCTAAGAAAATATTTCACCAAAACTTTTAATCATGCAACAAATCATCAACCAATAATCATATAAACATGTTAAAAGTACTCCATAAAAATTTCGGACCAATATCTAATCATTAGCTTGGTCAAAAACTCCAAAACAGAACACACTCTCCAGTTTATCGCCCAGAATGACCTTTCTGGGTTATAGACAACTTTTTATCAATCAAATGATCTCCAAATGGAACCAATAAGATATTCACGTAAACTAGACTCCAAAAGCAACAACCTTTATGAAGGAAACTTGGTGAGAAACCACTTAAAAAAGCTTCGAAATAGGCGTTCAATAGAGGTAAGAAAAACTGCCCGAGAGTGTCTTTTGTATTCTATGAAGGAAAAGTGTAAAGGAGAGTTGCTTTTCGTGGGAAGTGGACTGGAGAGCCTCTTACACAAGTTATGGAAAGTGATAGGACTGAAGGAAAGGTTGAGTGTTGGCCTTTTCTTCTCTTAAAAATCAATCCAAGATCTTTTCTCAAGGTGGAGTGTAAGAGTGAAAGAGTGAGGTGGCCCTTTAGCTTTGTACTTCAAGAACCTTCTAGGCCCTTCTTGTAAAGATCTGGCCAGCCAAGTGGGGGTACAAAACTTAGCTATGAAGCAATCCTATGGTGACCAAATTCGTGGGCCTTAATGGGCCTAAACTGAATGGGCCTAAATTTTGGGGTTTAAAGAGGGTTTGGGTTGCTATCAAGCCCAAATCCAATATCACTTGGCCCAATCAATTTTTCAAGGTTAACAAGGTTAGATAATGATGTTCTAACACAAATTTGAAGGATTAATAGCATGTGAAATTGATTTAATCAAGTGATTAAACACAATGCTAGAAATTGGATTAGAAAAGGTTTAGAGGCCAACTTTAGGGTTTTGGGGAAACCGTTTAGGGTTCCGATTTCAATCATGTTTTTGGGCTTTCAATTGGATTCCCACCATTTAGGGTTTCACTAGGATTGAGACCCTCTTTGGTCTGGCACAATTTGGTTGAGCTGATGAAATAAAGTTTTGCTTAAGTGGCATGATTTCACACCTTGATTCCTTCAAATCCATCAAATGCTCCTCATGGTGCCAAGTGTCTAATATTATTCACTAAGTGTGGCTAAGATCATGCCAAGTGTCCAACTAAAACTTTTCTAATCTAAATTGGACATTCCACACTATGATTTTGAAACACTGCAATTGGTGCGCTTACCGAGGTTACTATTCACTCCAAAAAAGTTAATCATAAACTTAGCACTAAAAAATTCCTAAATATTCATATTAACCTACAGTGAAAATATTTACCGAAATTCAACCTCGAAGTGCCCCTAAAAAATAATTTCATAGTTTCAAACAGGCGTTTCGTCCAAAAATATGAAAATAAACTTATTGTGCCATAAAATCTTAGATAATCAACTGAGTCTAATGGCATAGACCATAACGCATTCTGACATTTCTAACTATCTCAAATAAATAAAACTCATATTTCTAGCACCATAGTGAGTGATAACACTGACTATGTTGATAGACTAAAACCTATGCGATTGGTCGATTCATAAAAACTTATGGGGTTTTCACAATATTCCTAAAGTCAATAGAAATTCCACTAATGAATTTCTAGCGAGCTGTTACACTAACACAGAGGTTACTATTCATTCCAAAAAAATGACAAAAAAAAAAAAAAACAATACTTAACAAGAATTGGAAGGGATAACAACAAAGATTGAAAACTCAAAACATAGGAAGAAAAAGACTCCTTTGGTTCGCTATTCCTTATTTACACTGGGAACTTATTAAGACAGCGAGAAAAATTACAGAAAGAGGTTCTGAAAGAAAGAAAGAGATCTGAGAAAGGTAAATAGGCTCAGGATAGAGGGAGATCGACCCTTTAGATAAGCCTTATCTTGCTCCATAAGCCTAGACAAAACAAAATTGGATCCTTCAAAATGTAGGATGATGCGGCAACTGCAAACTTTACACCATAAAATCTTAAATATTCATACAAAGCTATGAGTGTATTTCGTTTCATGAAATTCAACTCCTAAGTGCCTCAAACAATTCAAAACACCTTTTCAAACAAGCGTTATTCCGAAAATCGAAAATGGTTTTATTGCACCATAAAATCATAAATATTCGTCTGAGACTATTAGCATAGACCGTTTCTCATTCTTACACTTTTAAGTACCTCAAATAAATAAAATTGCATTTCTAGCATCATAGTGAGTATCAAAACTGACTATACTGATAGACTAAAACCTATGCGATTGGTTGATTCATGAACACTTTTGGGTTTTCACAAGATTCCTAAAGCCTAAAAAATCTCAGCTTTACTTCCTCCCCTCCTAAAAAATAGATTTCATCCGTGAAATCTAGGCATGTACTAAAAACAACCATACAAATCAAAGGAGAAGATGATGCTCATGAAGCCTCATGTCCATCACTGGACGTATCGTCGTTGGTCGTTGCGAGTGGGGGTGCGTCGATATCCATAGGTACAGTATGCTGCAGTAAGTAGTAGAATGCATCATCCTCTGAATCATATGCCACGTTACCAAAATGTCCTAGGCCAAGGTGTTGCTTGACCTCCTCATCATCGCTATCAAGCATGTGACCTTCCACAAACAGTTTTCCTCGATGAGTAGACGACATAAAAGATCCTAAAGTCTCGGGCTCAGAATCGATAGCAGTAGTGCATTCCTCAACTACCCTGCTAGACTCAACTCCATCACGCGACATCCTCGCTTTGAAGTTATCCCGAGCCATCCAAGTGGTCGAGTGAAGAGGCGGGTAACGTTCTTCGTGAGGCAAGGCCTTCCTCTCGTAACCTACCCCATTCCTATCTATATCCATTATGTGAGTGCGATGGTGCTCTTGGCGCTCCATCTTCTGCCAATAGGCAGCTATCTGCCTATCCAATTCAGCAAGTCGCCTCCTACGACATTCTTCCCTTTTTCTCGCACTTGTTATGCAGAAGGGGTTGATTTCCTAGTAGTCTTTCGCTCGCGTGCCATGGAACTGCAAAAAGACTTAATCAAATATAGGGAAAATAATTCACAGCACACACTAAAGACGGTCCACAAAAGATCTGAATCAAAACATTTACTTTGTTTGATATCTAAGCAAATAAGGTACAACGACTAACTTATACAAAACAACTCCATACATAAGTGAATATAACAACATTGGTTGAGCCTAGACCAAAACAAAACAAGACTAGATTAGGTTTCAAACAACTGGGGTTACTTGGCTCACATATCAACTTCTTTCTCCCAAGTCGCTTCCTAAATATTATGATTTTGCCAAAATAACTTGACCAATGGAATCTTGCGGTTCCGTAATTCCTTTTCCTTCTAATCAATCATTTGTATTGGCTTTTCCTTGTAGGTCAGGTTGGATTGCAAAGGTATGCTATTAGGGTCTACCAGTGCTGATGTCTGATTCCCAAAACTCTTTTTCAATGAGGACATGTGGAATACATTATGGATTCCATGGAACTCAGTTGGTAACTCTAGACGGTACGCAACTGCTCCCACTTTTCCCACTATCTCATAGGGTCCTGCATATCTTGGACTTAACTTGACATTGACACCGAATCTACTTACTCCTCTTATAGGAGATACTTTCACACAAAAAATCTCCAACTTCAAACTCTATATTCCTCCTTCGATTATCATCGTAGCTCTTTTGTCGACTTTGTTTCGTTCTCATCCTTTCCTTGATTGTGTGGACTTGGTCCTTTATCTCTTGTAGGATTTTTGGTCCAATTACTTCACTTTCTCCTACTTCGTCCGAATACAGCAGGAATCTGCACTTCCTGTCATACAAAGCCTCATAGGGTGTCATCTGAATGTTGGCCTGGAAGCTTTTGTTGTAAGCAAACTCTACCAGAGGTAGTTGCTTCTCCCAATTTCCTTCATATTCCATTACACTGGCTCTAAGCATGTCTTCTAATGTCAAAATCGTCCTCTCTGTTTGCCCATCTGTTTGTAAATCGTAGGCACTATTGAGCTTCAAACTAGTGCCTATCGAATTTTGCAAACTCTGCCAGAATCGAGACATAAAACAGGGATCTCTGTCTGACAAAAATGTCTTAGGCACTCTGTGCAATCTGACAATTTCTGATACATAAATCCACATTAATCTTTCCAAAAAATGAGTATTCTTAATGGGGTATGAAGTGAACGCTTTTAATCAAAAGGTCAACTATCACCCAGATAGTGTTATTCCTGGCTTAGGTCCTTGGAAAACCCACCAAAAAGTCCATTGAGATATCTTCCCATTTCCATTCTAGGATTGGCAATGACTGCAATTCACCTGCCAGTTTCGGATGTTTTGCTTTAACTAGTCTACAGACAGAATAATTATTCACAAATTTTGCTACATCCTTCTTCATTCCTTCCCACCAAACATGCTGCTTCAGATCCTAATACAACTTCGTACTACCAGGATAGGCTGTGTAAGGAGTGTTATGAGCCTCCTTTAACACCCTATCCTTTAGCTCCTGATCTGCTGGGATAACTCTCTGGTCCTTGTAATACAGAGTTCCGTCTCTTCTGACACTAAAGTCTTTTGGTCCTTCTGACCTCTCAACTTTTCTGATGACTTTCGCAAGTTTGTTGTTGTCTTCCTTCTGACGATCTTTCAGTTCTTCCCAGTCCAATGAAATGAACTCTTGGACAGTAGTCAAAATGACTTCCTGACTACAGTTCAGTTTCCTCATACTGCATAATAGAGAACTTACTTCCGATGATGGAATAGACGAATCTTCCGATCTGCTCTTGCAACTCAGCACATCAGCTACCACATTGGCCTTTTCGGGATGGTACTTGATGTCGCATTGATAGTCACTAATTAGTTCCAATTATCTCCTCTGCCTCATAGTGAGGTTCTTCTGCTGAAAAAGGTACTTGAGGCTTTTCTGTGATCCCTAAAAAGTCCACACTTTTCACCATACAAGTAGTGTCTCCAAATTTTAAAAGTAAAAACCACTGCAGCTAACTCCCAAGTCTTGAGTAGGATAATTTTGCTCATGATCCTTCAATTGACGTGAAGCATAAGCGACTACCTTCCCTTCCTCCATCAGTAAACAACAGAGTCCTACTTTAGATGCATCGCTATACACTACATAAGGCTTAAGAGGCTCCGGCAGTATAAGTACTGGTGTTGTAGTAAGTCTTTTTTTCAACTCGGGGAAACTTGTTTCGCACTAGTCACTCCAGACAAATTTCACATTCTTCTTAGTCAAGGCAGTGAGTGGTCCAGACAAACTGGAGACTCCTCTACGAACCTCCTATAATAACCAGCCAGTCCTTAAAAACTTCGAATCTCATGCACATTAGCCGGTCTCTGGGCCAGTTCGTTATTGCTTCAATCTTGCTAGGGTCTACTGCACTCCTCCACTGGAAATTACGTGACCTAGAAACTTTGTTTCACGAAGCCAGAACTCGCACTTACTAAGCTTGGCGTACAACTTCTAGTCTTTAAAGCCTCGTTTGTTTTCACATATGAGATGAGTTGGTATTAAAGTTAAAAGTTGAATAAAATATTATTAGAATATATTTTTTTTATATTATTTTTTTTTTAAGATTTGAAAAAATTGAATTGTTTATATTATTTTATGTTAAAATTTGAGAAAATTGTAATGATTAGTGAGATGAGAAGAAAGGAGTTGTGAAAACAAATGAGACCTAAGTATAGTCAGAGCCATACTTAGATTATTTATGTGCTCCTCCTCACTCTTCAAGTAGATTAGGATGTCATTAATGAATACGACAACAAAACTATCTAGATAGATTCTGAATATTCTGTTCATCATATTCATGAATGCGGCAGTAGCATTGGTTAATCCAAAAGGCATCACCAAAAACTCGTAGTGGTCGTACTTTGTTGTAAAGGCAGTTTTTGGCACATCTTGTTCCTTGACCTTCAGCTGATGATATCCTGATCGCAGATCGATCTTTGAAAACACTACTTCTCCTTGCACTTGATCCAGTAAATTGTCGATCCTTGGAAACATATACTTATTCTTGATCATCACTTTGTTCAGCTTTCTGTAGTCTATGCACATCCTCATGGAACCATATTTCTTCTTTACAAATAGCACAGGCGCTCCCCATGGCGAACAAATGGGACGAATAAATCACTTATCTAACAGTTCCTCCAATTGCACCTTCAGCTTTTTCAATTCAACGGAGGCCATATGATACAGTGCCTTGTGTGTCAGAGTTTTCCCAGGTTTCAACTCTATTTCAAATTCCATTTCTCTAACCGATGCTAATCTAGGTAACTCATTAGCGAAAACTTTGAGTAAGTCTTCTACTACGAATATCCCACAGATTTCTTCACTTATGATTGTCTTCTCCACAGTCATTAATAGAATTGCTAAGGTACCATCATCGATGCACTTCCTAGCTTGCAAAATCGAAATCACTGGAGGGGTGGCCTTAATCTACGCTTCTGCGTAACTTATCTTGTCTTCACTTGGGGGTTCAAACACAACTTCTGGCTTTCGACAGTCTATCTTGGCCTAGTGCTTGAATATGCAATCCATTCCCAAGATTAGGTCGAACTCCATTTGACTGAATACCAACAAGTCAGCCTTCAACGTCCTTCCATCTAACTTCATAGGACAATCCTTAACTAAACAGGTACAAGCTATTGTATTCCCATCAAGGATTGTCACTACAACCCATCGAGGCAATAGCTTGGTTCGCAAACTATAAATCTACGCAAATGATGTAGACACAAAGGACTGCAACACGCCCGAATCGAATAGTGCACAAGCCATGAACCTTAATAGGTTGGCATTTCCTAATAATAATATAAGCGATACTACTATTAATACTAATCCTATCATCCATGCTAAAACAAATGGACAAAAATAGGAAATAGCAGTGATGACGCCAGCTTCCTCCTGCTCTGATGCGTCAGTGTCGATATCACTAGGGTTATAGCATATACGCGCGGGGCCTTGGCTTCTTATCACATGCTCCACTACTCTGTGAGGAGTTGGGACAATCTCTGATCAAGTTTTCGGGCCTTCCGCATCAGAAACAGACTCCATATCCATAGCGGCATTCTCCGGCATGATGCTTTCCACAGTTTGGGCACTGCGGGTGGAAAGACAATGTCCGCCTTCCTGTTGCGATTCCCTTGCCTTTAACTGGGCTGGGAAAAGATCTCCTCTTCTCGGCACTACTGCTTGCAGCAAACGGCCCGGTCCTCTTCCGTTTGGAATTGATTTGGATAGCCAGACCTCTTGTGACGCCTGCAGACCATGCTTGGGATTGGGACGAAGACTAAAGCATCGGAACATGCAACACAAGGCTACATACCCCTCATTCATGACAGTTAACATGCAATGCACCTACCTTAAACTAGCAGTATGCAATAATCACAGCAGAATAAGCCATTCATAGCTTTAACATTTATAAAAGGTTGTACCATAATAAAACTAATATCACAACTTTATTCATAGCTTTAAATGACACTTCATAGTGATGGAGTATCAAACTCCTTATTACACTTTAACATAATGAGTATTGTCTTCAAATGTCTTTTACTAACAAGGAAATCATTAAAGCATCTTTCTAATCTCTGCTATCTCTAAGTAAGTCATGACTAATTCTAGTCTTCTCTTCGGGGTCGATCTCATCCTCAGCCTTGATCATCATCCTAGCTAGCTACTCATGGTTCTGCTAAAAGTTTTACCATTCTGGGGGGATTGGTAGTGGAAACTACCATAGTGAGATTTCAAGAAATCTCAGCAAGTTAACTAAAAACACACACAGAAATAACATAAGCATGTATAAGGTAAACCATGAGTATGAATGAATGAATGAACATGTACTTGACCTAAAAACTTGTTTCTTGACTGTGCTATTTTCAAAATCATTGATCGTGCATTCATGTAACAGATTTTTCAAAAATGGTAAACTTATAACCATGTAACTGAGTAACAATATAACCAAATAACAAAGTGTCATTTCTTATTAATCTCTTGTAATCTTTCCAATATAACAATGTGGGTGGATACGTCACGGCTCCCCTAAGCATCACGGGTTCTCTACTAGTTACCGCATCACTTTACTGGCCCTTTTGACCAGGTGTGAGTACGTCAGAATCCATATGATATAACAATTCACAATTCGCCTTCACCGTATTTACAATATGATACAACAGATTGTAACGCCTTCACCGTATTTTTCATGTATTGCACCCACTAGTGTTAGGTGCTACTTTGCTCCAGAATCCTATAAAAAGAACCTATTCGAAGTCTGTTGATTGTACTTCGTCAACCCAAGGGTTACCACTCCAATTTAAGCACTCCAGAGTGGACAAAGAAGTTCTACTAGGATATTCCCCCATACTAGCATTTGAGGTCGTGACAAAACACTATTTTTCTTTTAATGTACAACCCGAAACGCATGTGACATGTACTTGTGACAAAATCATTTTTTTTCCTTTAATGCACAACCTGGAAACATGTGATACATGACCATGTAACTTTTATGCAACAATGGCATGTACTTATGCCATATACATCATGTACATAGCTTGAAAGAATTAGAACATGCCGAAACATATACTTGCATACAACATATGAAAGCTCAACAATGCATACACCATTTCTTAAAACTCAAAACATGTCATTTGTACCAATAATTTTATCAAGCAATATTTGAGCATAGCATGAATATATATAAGATATGAATCATAGCATGTAACAAGTAGCAATTTCATAATCCAATTTGAGCAACCAAAATGTAAAGTTCACACAAGACATAAATATATTATCCAATAGTAAGTTAGAGACTAACTTACAAACTTTTACTTGCTTACAAAGATTATAATCTTTATGGGCTGAAATAAAAGCGTACTAACGTTAAAGAGATCCTCAATTGAAACATAAACTTATAAAACTCTAAACTTATAAAATCTAGCGAGAGTTTCACTTTAACCCCTTAACTCTAAAAGATTGAACATTAAGTTCTAAACCTTCAATATTGCAATCTGACCCCAAGTTTCTTCAAGCTTAACAAACTTTGTGTAGTCTTGATCCTAGACCTGTTTCGTACTTCGTGTAGTCTAAACTTATAAAATTTAGCGAGAGTTTCACTTTAACCCCTTAACTCTAGAGCCACAAGCTCTTATTACCAGTCCAAAAGGTTATACATTATTATTACAATCTAGCATACCAAATTCTAGTATACAGATTCCTAAACAAATTCATTGGAATCAAATTACTCTTCCTAATGAATGGAAGTTAGATAATATAACTCCACTATTTAAAATAGAAAAAAATGTTATATATGATTTAGAATACATAGATCAAAACATAGACGGATTAGTCCAAATAGCTTTTCAACATTTTAGAAGATCGTTTTCACATTATTATTCACCAGCACCCTCTAATTATCACACTCATATATGTTCTTACTTCAGCTTCTCAAAATAGATCTCAAAACTTGGACACCCAATCCCAGAATCTAGACATCCAAATTCGGGGAGTTATTCTTGAAAACATTATTAACACACCTGTATATACTGTTAATCCTAGTATATCATCTACCTATTATAATCTTGAGCAATTAAAAGAGTCATATTCTCTAACATATTCACAAGTAGTTCGTTACTCAAATATACACCCTTAGTAAGGAAGATTTTAATATTAATAAAGAATATCTTAAACTAGATTATATGAAAAAAGAAGATAATCAAAAGAGATTATTAGTCTTCTCAACTTTTACAAAAATGGAACGAGATTATATTCAAGAGAAATATTATGAGTACTTAAAAGAAATACAAGCTAATATACATTTCTTTACATGGTTTGAAATCTATAAATCAAACCAATTATCAACCATAAATTGGATTACTAATCAATGGGTTAAGGAACAAAGTGATCAAATTGTTCATGAAGAGTATCCCCTTTTGAAGCCATTAAGTACAGCCAAAGGGTACTCAAATCTTAGCGTCACCAATAAAGAAATATAATTCTAAAACAGAAATTAAAAACACAGATAATATAATCTAACAAAATAATTATACTAATTAATATTAGTAAGAGAGAATTAAGACCCAATTATCTCCCATTAATCCTATTGTTAAAGAAGTAAAAGAAACTCCTTTATTTGTTTCCCATGAAATTACATCTCATTTAAAAATTATTTTTTCTTTAGAACAAGTCTCTAATAAATTAGAAAAATTAAATATTACTAATACTGCCTCTATTTCAAAACAATCTCATATTGATGTATTAAGTAAAGCAGACTTGCCTATTGTATCTGATTTTGAAATTAACAATATCGAAAACCAGTTTAAGAATATAGATTTACAAGTAAAAAAAATAGAGGAGATCATGTCAATGAGTATTCTGCTAGGGATTCTAAACGACATATTTCCATTACTCGTAATTGGTATCTGAGACAAACCCCACTAGATATGAAATTCGAGGAAAGAGAACATATAGTAAGACTGATTTTTCACCAGATGTACCATATGAATGGAACATAAATGGATTATCTGAATATTAAATATTAAATATTAAATTATTTTTAAGAAATAATTATGGTTACTAATGTTTATAAAAAGAAATGGAAAAACAGATCATCAAGTAGCTCACATTATTATTGCAGGTTTTTCTGGCCAATTAAAATGTTGGTATGATCATTATCTTTCAAGTGAACAAAGAAGTAGAATATTAATCCAATATAAACATGCTGAAAGAATGCAAATAATCAAAACATAAGATAGCCAACCATTAGAAGATGTTGTTAATACTTTAATATTCATATTAACTAACCATTTAATTTAAATAAAGAACCAATAATTTGTTAATTAATTTAAGATGCCCTCAATTATCTTCGTTGGTATAAAGATATATTTCTAACTAAAGTTATGATCAGAAATGACTATCAACAACCATACTGAAAGGAAAAGTTCATAGTTAGACTTCCTTATTACTTCACTCAAAAGGTACGAGAATCATTAGTAATCATATGGTACAATTGATTTTATTAATCTTACTTATGGTGATATTATAACTATTATTAATAGAACTGGTTTAACTATGTGTAATGATTTAAGATTAAAAAATCAAAATGGAGAAAAAAAAAAAGAAATTTTCTAAGAAAGAACTAGGTACATTTTGAGAACCGTTTAATTATACTCAATTATTGCCTCATTCTAGAAGACATAAAAAGGGAAAAAGAGTTTATATGAATAAATGAAAATATAAAACACCCTATAAAAAGACAAAAGATAAAAAATATATATAATAAACTAATAAAAAATACAAAAAAATATAATAAAAAGAAAAAACAAATTGTTTGTTATAAATGTGAAAACATTGGACATTACAAGTCAAATTGTAGAGTCAAATAGCAAATTAATGAATTAGATATATCTAAAACATGAAAAGGAAAACTATTAAATATCTTTATAGTATTGTCATGTGAAGAAGAAGAAAGTTCTTCGGAAGAAATTTATCAATTAAAATAATCAAACCTTTCAGAACAATCTTCTGATAGTAAATCAGAAGAATATGAGGCTTATGTTTGTAATTGTCTACATAAAAATATTTGTATTTGCAACAAAACCATTAATGTTCTTTCAAAAGCATTAATGTTCTTTCAAAACATAAGGATATTATCATAGAATTAATTAATAAAATTAATGATCCACAAGAGAAAAAAGATTATTTAGTAAAACTAAAAGATACTTTTACTAATGATATTGTTTCAGTTTCAACACCTTATAATTTTTCAGAACTAGTAAGTAGATTTAAAACTGAAAAACAAAAAGTCACACTACAAGACTTATAACAAGAGATTAATGAAATGAAACAAAAGGTTAAAAATCTAAAAACATCTAATCTTAAATTAGAAGTTTCAAATGAACAATTATTATAAGAAATTATATTATTCAAACATTATGAATGCAATGTTATGCTATTTGGATTAAAAAAATACTTCTAATGAATGAAAAATATTATGAATGAAAAATTTACTCCTTTCAATCACTTTTCAATAGTTATATAGATTATGTGTTAATTTTTTCCTCATTTATTGAACAACATTGGAAATATTTAAATACGTTTGTTCAAATTATTAAATAAAATGGATTAGTTGTTTCATCACAAAAAATAAAATTATTCCAAAATAAAATTAGGTTTCCTGGACATGATATCTACCAATGAACTATTACACCGATTAGTAGAGTAATAGAATTTTCTAATAAATTGTCTGATGAAATAAAAGATATGCAACAATTACAAAGATTCTTGGGAAGCCTTAATTATATTGCAGATTTTTATCAATTTCTCAGACCATTATGTAAAATATTATTCAAAAGATTAAAAAAGAATCCTCCTCCATAGAGAAAAAAGCATACAAATATTATAATAAATTGAGTCTTATGTTAAGAAATTATCATACCTAAGACTTCCATCTCATCATACTTTTAAAATTATTGAAACAGATGCCTTTGATCTTGGTTATGAGGGAATTATGAAGCAAAAATTATCAACTGATTTTGAACAAATTATTCGATTCTATTCAAGATGTTGGAATCCTACCTAAAAGAATTACAGTACTATTTAAAAAAATTAGCTATTGTATTATGCATTTCTAAATTTCAAAATGATTTATTGAATCAAAAGTTTTTACTCATAATAGATTGCAAATCAGTCAAGAAAGTTTTAATTAAAGATGTAAAAAACCTGGCTGCTAAACAAATGTTTGCTAGATGACAAGCTATATTAATTATTTTTTATTTTGATATTGAACATAGTAAAAGATAATCTAATTTTTCTTCCTAACTTTCTATACCGAGAATTCTTACAGGAAAAATCATGTCATCCTTCAAAGTCAAGAGTAAAGTCAAAATCTTCTTATGCTAGACCACCATCTCCTCTCTATTTTTCACCTTGTCCTTCTGTAAATCCAAAACCATACATGGTATTGAGAACATTACCACAAACTATTAGGTCATCTTACAACTCATTTTCACCATTAGCCTCTCCAAAATTACTAACATATTCAAAAGTTGTTTCTCCTTCTTCTACTCCTTCTCAAATTATTAGACATTCACTCTTATCTCAACCTTCAGCATCTTCTATTATCATTAAAACTAATTGGCATTCAGTCTTTCCTATTGTGTCTGAAATCCAACACCTGTCTTATCCCTTCAAAAATTACTTGATGCATTTCTCTTTCCTGATTGGCATTACGTTCCACAAAATATTATGAAAATCTAACATTTTTATGAATTCATATTAGTGGACACAGATTCAATTATTTTTTCTAAGATCCTTTGTTCTCTTCAAACTCAACATTCTCCACCTGCATCTTTGATTATTATATTTCATAAAATTACCATTAAACAAGTCCTCACCTTGGAATAATGGGAAAAAAATTCCTATTTGACAAGGAAATTTTATCATCCTTATGATCCGTCATATTATGATTATTACGATTACCAGCATGCATGGAAAAAATGTTTTTAAAACAAAACAAAAATTTGCATCATTCCTGATTCCTCCATTTTGACAAATTACAAGAGATCAGAATACTCACGCGATGGTTTTTATTATAGTAGGATTATTATAGACTTGAACCTCTTCTTCTTCATATCCTTCTTCAATAAAGTTTTAAGATTTTCTCATTACAAAATGATTATCCTCTCACATTAAAATATTGTCCGCCACTTCTTTTTTTCTTCCTCAAAATAAAATTAAATGGGATTATGAAGTGAAAATATGTTATCAAACCTCATCCATCTTTCAATAACATTATGTTCTTAACCTGCCAAGTCTCTATCGAGTGGTGGGAAAAATACAATTATGATCACATCGTAAAAATATTTTCAAAATTACCAAAGCCCCTAAAGTTCTAGTTCAGCAGAGTAGATTTCAGACTCAATTAGCATACATTACTGTAACAACCAAGCCCAAGGTTGGGCCCAACCCATCAGGCCATCACTAAGGACAAGAAAAGAAATGTGTAGTAGACAAGAAGGGACATGGAGCATGCAGATGTCAGGAAGTCAGAAAGGAAGTGGGAAAATGAGGAGTTCAGACACACAAAGACACTCAAACACACAAGGGAGACCAGTCACCTCTTGGCAGGCTGGCGTGCACAATGAAGGGTCAGATAAAAGTGAAGGACCTCTTGACTTCTACTTGACTCCTCTTCTTCAACCTGAGCAAGGAGAGCTCCAGAGGGATTTTCTTCTCCAACAAGTATATCTCCAACTTTTTTTGTATAGTGAGATATGATGGACCATAAGTGATTGTAAACAAATACATTATAGTGGAAACTCTCCTCCTCAAACCCCCGTGGACGTAGGCCTAGTACCGAACCACATAAATCTTTATGTCCATCTCTCTTTACTTTCTCTGCACTTATGTTCTATCCACTGCGATGGATATACGTACCGACACTGGAACACTGCTGGGAGCTCCAAACAACACCAACCAAGACCCAAGTCGCCCCAGTGGGCCTGGAATGACCATTTCTTCCCTTCCGGCCTGTTGAGCGATTTTTTCAGCATCAACAGGAACCTTCCCCATTTCTATCATTTTTTTTTATAAGTAAAAATATTGTATATATCAAAAGGAGAAACCCGGTACACTGAATGTATACAAGAAAACACCTTACCCAAAATGACCCAACAAGCCCATAAAAAAAACTAACCCAAAGTACATCAGACCCGACCCCAATCCTTGTTTCCCGTAGAACTAAACTCTACCCGAACATCAACCCCAACACCTTGATACCTGCCTTCACAATACCCTCCCTTTAGACTTCCCTCTAGTTGAACTACCACCCTTAGCATCGTAGTTGATTGTCGAAAAGAGACGCTGTAACTCTCTGCTTTTCTTGAAGCTTGATTTGGTTTCAAGTGTGCGGCTTGCCTCGATCGTAGTAATTAGTTCGTTAAATTTGTCTTCACATCCTCTATGTGAAATTCCCACGAACTGCTGAATCTCGTTAACTTTAGGCAGAATCCAATCCCCTATTGGAGGAAGAGAGACCAGGGGAGCCACAATGTCCCCATCAACCTGCACTCCCGACTTTAGACAATCCTCTACACAAGGCACCAATTCCAAACCCATTGGTTCTCCAATAACTCCATTGGTTCTCTCCAATGGTACCGGGGTTCCCATTGAAGATTCTGGGGTGACAATAAGTCCCTTCACCTCAGGGATGATAGCTGATCCTACATCTCCTTCAGACCTCGGCAGTACACATTTTTCCTTCAACTCCGAAGGAGTCATAGTTTCTTCCTATTTCTATCATATTTCAAAGTTCAAAATAACTTGTTTGTTAAAAACATAGGACGGTCTCATTAATTATAAGTTAAAAACTACACTCATCTTTGGAGTAGAAACATCTAGCCAGTTCACAAAATACTGTCTCAAAATACATGCCCCAACAATTTTACAAACCAACCAAAAAATTTTCAACATCAAATAAAGACCCAACACAGGATAAGGGTAGGCTAGGCATCTGGCTCCCGGCTCCCCCTCCCTAGCGATGTCTTGCTCCATAGTTTCTTCTTCAACATTTCCTAGACGTTTAAAATATTAACACAAAGGTGAGTCTAATACTCAATAAGTAGTACACCAAGCAATTAAAATACCATACCTCGACTATTTTTTTTCTTTTGAAAGATCACACAAGCTTAAAACATTTAAATAAACATAAAACATTTACATAAACATTCGAATTCAGTTTCACTTTCCTTTGGCCGGTACACACTATTACGCCCTGTGTGTTAGGGTTAGCGATCTTTTGGACTTGATCTCCACCCGTGGCCACAGGTTAGGAAATCCCTCAGTCAAGATGGCGCCATTGGGTGCACAATCCGGCATTGCAATCTACCCATTTCCTTTGGTACCATAATCATTCAGTCACTGGCCATTAAGTATTTTCATGCATAAAACTTTCATTCCTCTTTCTTTCCTTTCATAGCATTTTCATCATCTTTCTTAGTCCAATGCACATGCATTTACTTTCATAAAGATGCATTTCATGTCATACTTTATGGTAAGGATAACCATTAGCTTTTACGAAAACATGTGCATGATAAATCTAATGATCTAAACCTTGCATGTGCATGCTTTACATCATACATATACACACATTCATAATTCATAGGATGCTTAACATGGGCTACCAAGAAGGCTTATACATTATATACATTTAACTTTTTGTCACAAATAAGCATTTGAATAAATAAAAGCATTTAATAGAAGAAAATATTAAATAAGAAGCATGGTCATAGTTACTTACCTCCAAGCTTTACTCTAGTTCCCTTTTGAACTTGAAAAATTCCTATTCAATGAAATGGAGCAAGTACATCAATATCCATTTCACTCTAAGCTTCACTAACCAAAACCCTTAAGTAGAGGCTCACTTTAATTCAGAAGGAATTAAAGTGCTTTCCTTAACTCCTCTTCACTTAGAGGACATCAACTACAAAACACAATCTCAACCCATTTAACTTCCCACCACACATGGCACTAAGCCAAAATATTAAAACTCTTCATTTAAAGCATTCTAAGAAAATTCACAATCCTGACTAATAGCATGCTTGTTGTCCAATGAGGACTATTATTAGAGATGATCATGAGTTAAGAATCTACAAATGGCAGGAATTTATTTAGAATGAAAGAGAGCAAGAGAACATCATAAATCTGGAATTTTCATTAAAAGGGCATTTTGACAGTTTTTTGGTAACTTGGTGGAACCAAAATAGGTGAAGGGTCAAGGCTTACTAGATGGCTGCTTTTGTCGCTCATTTTCTGTAGTTTATCATACAAACAATTAGCTTTTGTTGAGCAAAAGATGCAAATGAGTAAAGGGGATGAAATGGAGTGGTTTAAGCCCCAAAACAGAACACATAGCAAAACATTATGCACTACATGGACAACTTTGTTTTTTATATGTGCACTACATGGACAACTAGCCGCCTTTGTACATTCTTGCATTTTAAACTCCCTCCATTCAATCACAATTCGAACTACATAGACTAAGGATACTAGTATTGAAGAAAACTTGCAAGAAACATCAATTTTTTTTTTTTTTTGTTTAAACGTAGCACAAAACAGCAAGGGTGAATCCCTTATAAACCAAAAAATTACAACATAAAACTCACTAGTTTTAATAAAATCATTTGTAGCTTACTAAGACTATTAACTGAGGGAAAATATTAAAAATACACATTCTCATCTCTACTAATTTAACAAATAAAATTAATGCTTAAACATAACTAAGAACGTTATTTAAACTCAAGAAAAGCAAGGTAAAGCCATAACAAAATATTTTTTGCCAAAATACATAACTGAAATAAAAACAGGGCAGAAAAATCCCTCACCTTCACAACTGTGGTCTTGACCCATTTTGGGCTATCCCTACCCTTCTTTCACTTAGTTATACACCCAACTAAACAAGAGTAGAGAACAAAAAATAAGAAAATTAAACATTGGAAGGCAAAGGGCGAAATCTGGATAGCAACAATTTTTCCAGAAAAAAAAAAAGGCAACGGTTTGAGCTTTGTTTCATCCAACTACAAGGAGTTTGGGAACTAGGTTTGTTACCTGATTTGATCTTCCTCCCAATGTGCAAAATGGGGCATCAAACAAGGAGAAGGGAGTGAAAAATCTGAAGAAATGGAGAGGATCTCAGCTGGAGCACAAAATAGAATTTCAGATCAAAATCTTGTATGCCAATCGTGTAGAACCGAAAATCCTCAAGAGAATGGGTCAAGAATGGGCTTACCTTGTTGTTCCTTTCCATGAGGAGATGAGAGCTACGGCTTCTCTCAAATGGGAAAGGAAGAGACGAAATGGGGGGAAAGGAAGAGATGAGACGCACGGGTTGTGGCTTTGGGTTTTTCTTTCTTGTGCTATTTGCAATGGACGATGGGATGAAGTGTGGATTAGATATTTCCTACGTACCAAACTAAGGGATTAGATTAAAAAAAGGGCGGCTACTGTACCATCCCATCTTGACCACTAGGTGGTATGCTCAATGTAAAAAAGTTTTTTTTTAATATTTTTTTAACATATTTAAATATATTTAAAAAAATAAAAAAAAATACACTAATATATTTAAAATCACTTCCTTAAACAAAACAAAAAAAAATTTGACAAACAGTCAAATGGAAGTGTCAAAAGGAGTGAGCATAGTAGTGTTTTTCTTAAGAAAAATTCTATTTGTAGTCCCCACTTGGGGATTGCATTTGCAGGCACATTATTAAATGAGAGAAAACATTATTTTAGGAGGGATAATTTTGTAATTTTAAAAAATTTTAAAGTTAAAATAGCCTAGACTTGCATTGCAATCCCCATTTGGGGACTATACCTAACATTGCTCCTTCTTAACTTAACAATACACGATGAAAAATACAAGTATACCCTTCTTCCCCTTCTTTTTCCAAATCTCATTTAGACATGAAAAATTTACATGTTAAAACTAAATTAATAAAGATCCATATATATTAAAATACATAGAAAAGAATTTAATTTAAACTAATTAATAACATAATTTTTTTCCTAGTAGGACTCAGGTATGACAATTACTAGTAAGAATGACTTGAAGAAATTAGTTGAGAAAATGTCACAAGTCTGAGACTGCAATGATGAAGAAGACTCGCTACATCAAGTTAAATTATCTCCATCACAACAAATCATATCATCACCAGTTCAAGGAGCCTCTTTTTCAACATGACAGTCACTTTAAGACAAAAGCAGAAACATTAGTGATTACTGTCAGAAGCATTATCTCTTTAGATCCACCAACGCATAAAGACAAGCAACTTTAGACATTATCACATTATTGTTCAGCTCCACTAAGCAGCATTATTGGTTCCACTATCCGCCGACACGTGAAGACAAAACTTTAGGCGTCCATTATTGATTACTGTGTAAAAATTTACTATTTTAGTATCTATAAAAGGAATTTTGTAAACGAAGAAAGGCATTAAGAAAAATCTCATCTGAAGCCCTTCCATTTTCTCAATCCTCACTTCCGAAATACTCTCTTTGTGTAAAATTTCATTCATGTCTTTTGCTTCTAATCTTTCTGAGAATTAATCTTCTTGTAAGTATTATGTTTTTAATGAAGTCAAATTTATCAGTTATGATTTCTATCTTTTATGTTATATAATTAATGAATAAATATGCTTCACACACTACTGTGTGAAGCAGCCCCAGCACACTGAGTGTGGGGTGAAAAAAAAAAAAACTATGTGAAGTGTGTGGAGAGTGTGATGAATAGTAGAGTGTGATATAGCAATACCCATAATTAATAATTCATGCATATGGTCTGTTATACCGTATGTATATATTGTTTTATGCATATGGCTGGTTATACCGTTTATTATTATATTATAAATTAATCTTACATATGGTAATATTATAACTACTATAAATAGAACTGGTTTAACCATGTGTAATGATTTAAGGTTAAAGAATCAAATGGATTAATAAAAGAAATTTAATAATAAAGAATTAGGCATTTTTTGTGAACAGTTTGGTTATACTCCATTATTGTCTTATTCTAGAAGACATAAGAAGGGAAAAAGAATTTATAAAAATTATTTTAACAAGAAACGAAAATATAAAACACCTTATAAAAAGACAAAAGATAAACAAATTTATAATAAACCAATAAAAAATACAAAAAAGTAAAACAAAAACAAAAACAAATTGTTTGTTATAAATGCCGAAAAATTGCTATAAAGTCAAATAGCAAATTAATGAACTAGATATACCTGAAACATTAAAAGAAAATTATTAAATATCTTTATAATATCATCGAGCGAAGAAGAAGAAAAGTTTTTGGAAGAAATTTATCAATTAAAAGAATTAACCCTTTCAGAACAATCTTCTGGTAGTAAATCGGAAGAAGATGAAGCTGATGTTTGTTATTAATTAAATAAAGATAATTGTATTTCTTATAAAACCATTAATATTTTTTTAAAACAAGAAGATATTATGTTAGAATTAATTGATAAATTAGTGATCCACAAGAAATAAAAGATTATTTAGTAAAATTAAAAGCTACTTTTGATACAAAAACTAATCATACTACTTCAGTATCTGCACCTTATAATTTTTTAGAAATAGTAAGTAGATTTAAAACTGAAAAATAAAAAGTTACGTTACAAGACTTATAACTAGAGATTTATGAAATAAAACAAGAGGTTTAAAATCTGAAAACATCTAATTTTAAATTAGAAGCTTCAAATGAGCAATTATTACAAGAAATTATATTATTAAACATAGATAAGAATATTAATACATCTAATAAATCACAAGGAGAATGTTCAGCAATAGTTTGATGAGACAGATAATTTTATTAATATCCTTGATAAAATAAATTTTTAAAAATGGTATACTGAAATAACAATTTCTATTAATGAGGAATTTTCTTTTACAATAATTGTCTTATTAGATACAGTAGCAGATTTAAATTGTATAAAAAAAAAGGATTAATACATTCTAAATATTTTGAAAAAACAAAAGAAATATTATTCCAAACCAACAGAACAAAGTTAAATATAAATTATAAGTTATCAAATACACATATATGTAATAATGGAATCTATTTCGAAACAACATTTATCTAAGTAAAAAATATTAATACTAAAAGAATACTAGAAAATCCATTTTTTGCCCTATTATACCCTTTTTCAATAACAGAAGAAAGAATTTCTACTAGAATACTTGGACAGGAAATTATGTTTTAGTCTGTCGAATGCTTTTTAGAGTATAAGACAACATATAGTTAAATTACCATATGATAGAGAATTTTTTGAGAAAAATATTTCTACTAAAGTAAGACCAATTCAAATGAACAATAAATTATTAAAATTTTACAAAAATGAGATTAATGATTTATTAAAAAGTGATTAATAAGAAAAAATAAATCATCATGAAGTTATGCTGCCTTTTATATTAAAAAACATACAGAATTAGAACGAGGGGTTCCTTGATTAGTAATCAATTATAAACCATTAAATAAAGTATTACAATGGATTCAATATCCAATTCCTAATAAAAAATACTTATTATCTTGTCTTTATAATGTTACTGTATTTTCAAAATTTCATATGAAGAGTAGATTTTGACAAATCCAAATTGCTAAAAAGATCGGTATAAAATAGCATTTACAATTCATTTTGGACATTATGAATGAAACGTTATGTCATTTGGATTAAAAAATGCACCTAGTGAATTTTAAAATATTATGAATAAAATATTTACTCATTTCACTCATTTTTTTCAATAGTTTATATAGATGATGTATTATTTTTTTCTTCATCTATTGAACAACATACGAAACATTTAAATACATTTTTCCAAATTATTAAACAAAATAGATTAGTTGTTTTATCTCTAAAAATAAAATTAGATTCCTTGGACTTGATATTTATAAGGAACAATTACACCAATTAGTAGAGTAATAAAATTTGCTAATAAATTTCCTGATGAAATTAAATATAAGCAACAATTACAAAGATTCTTGGGAAGTCTTAATTATGTTGCAGATTCTTATCAATCACTCAGACCATTATATAAAACCATTATTTAAAAGATTAAAAAGAATCTACCTCCATGGACAGAGAAATATACAAATATTATAAAATAGATTAAGGCCTGATTTGGATAGTGAGATGAGATGAAATAGTTTTAGATGAGTTGAATAAAATATTGATAGAATATTATTTTTTAATATTATTATTGTTTTTGGATTTAAAAAAGTTGAATTGTTTATTATATTTTGCATGAAAATTTAGAAAAGTTGTAATGATGAGATGAGATGTGTTGAGAATGTTTCTATATCCAAACAGGGCCTAGTCTCATATTAAGAAATAATTACCATGCTTAAGACTCTCATCTCCTCATATTTTAAAAATTGTTGAAACAGATGCCTCTAATATTGGTTATGGAAGAATTATGAAACAAAGATTATCAACTGATTTTGAACAGATTATTCAATTACATTCAGGATTTTGAAATCCTGCCCAAAAGAATTATAGTACTATTAAAAAAGAAATTTTAGCCATTGTATTATATATTTCTAAATTTTAAGATGATATATTAAATCAAAATTTTTTACTTATAATAGATTGCAAATCAGCCAAGGAAGTTTTGGTTAAAGATGTAAAAAACCTGGCTGTTAAACAAATATTTACTAGATGACAAGCTATATTAAGTATTTTCGATTTTGATATTGAACATGTCAAGGGAGAATTTAATTATCTTCTTGATTTTCTATCCCGATAATTCTTACAGGGAAAATCATGCCATCCTCAAAATCAAGAATAAAGTCTAAATACTCATATGCTAGGCCACCATCTCCTCCCTATCATTCACCTTATCTTTCTGCAACTCCAAAATCATATATGGTATTAGGAACATTACCACAACCGATTAGGCCATTCTATAACTTATTTTCACCATTAGCTTCTCCAAAATTATCAATATATTCAAAAGTTGTTTCTCCTTCCTCTCATTTTCAGATTATTAATGTATATTAGGTCATAAAATGTAATTAATATATATATTTTATATTAATAACATATGATCAAACAAATGTAATGTTTAAGATTAAAATTTTATGTTATAAATTTTTATATATTTATTTCATATATAATTATATATATTAAAAATTAATATATATATATATATATGTACGAACCGGTCTGGACCGGTTTTGGCCAGCTTTAAAAATGGCAGAACCCGTTTAGAACTGGACCTAACTAACCGGTTTGGGCCAATTCTCCGATTTATTTTTTCAGTCCTAGTGTGGGCGTGTTTGGTTGGTAAGAAAGTGAGTGAAAAAAGATGGCTTGCTCTTGCCTAAGGTAGGCATGTTTGAGAGAGAGTAGAGAAGATGAAACAAAATCTGAAAATCACACAATGACCGTTGGGCATCCAGTTTGGGCGCCAGCCCCATAAAGCTCCTATTATATATCTTATCGTTTTCCCACACAATCCTCATAAAGAATCCAAAAGTCTCCATGCATGGGTGCCATGTGGCACCATACTTCTTATTTGGCCTAAACTCTTCCTTCCCTTCTTCATCATTGTCTTACGTTGGGAACTCCAAAAGTCGCTCTGCATGTGGAGTGATCCTTAGGTGGTCCAGGTTCATTGAACCTCTAAGGGCGTGTAGGTCTTTTATGACTGAAATCCTAAGTGTGTTTCATCAATTCTTGGATTTTCAAGCTTGTGCATGGTTGTCATGTGGCAATGGCGTGTGTGTACACTTTTCCCCTAATCGATCCTCTTTCATTCCATCTTACAGAGATTCTTCTATAAATCTCTAGGGTGGCATGTGGTTCCTTCCCAATGTCTCCTTTCACCTTCCTCATCATTGCCTCCTTCTAGAAATTCTAATACCTAGTGCATGCGTGACAAATGGCAAGGGAATTGGTTGGATCTCATGGCTGGGCGTGTAGATCTTTTGCCGAATCTTAAGAGCCTCCTAGATACTTGAGTCTTCTAATTTTGTTTTGTTCTATACGCCTCTTCCCTATGTGTCTCTCCCTCTTCCTCATGATTTCCTTCCTCTAGAAATTCTCACACTTTATGCATGTGTGACACATGGCAAGAATGGTGTAACGCCCATCCTTGTGATGAGACTTTAGAAAAATAATTTAAGAAAATGAGACGGGAATACTGGCCCTTTTAAAACTTTTTCCTTTCCTTCACTGGATATAAAATATTTTATGTATTAAAATTAAAGCATATTCTATAAATTAAAAGAAAGTTATAGCAGAAATCGTCAAATTAAATTAAAAGTCCTTTCATACATTACATAAAAACCTGCCTAGGCTTCTATCACTTTACCATTGGGTCATGTCTATCTTGACGCTTCTTACACATTTTGTTCCTGAGAGGGGGAGAGACATACATAAAAAAAATGAATCGAATACTCAATAAGTATTACTTCATACTGTAAAAATATACTAACATAGGTTTTCATTAATGCATTTGACATTCATCTACATATTTTACGTAAACATTCATTTCCTTTGAAAACATTACAATGTGAGGTTTTTCTTTAAAACATATTTTATTTTCATAAAACATTTTTCACACCTTGTACATTCATTCATAAAGAAACTAAAGCATTCGTACATTCAGTTTACTCTTTTTACTTTTCCTCTAGCCGATACATACTGTTACGCCCTGTGTGTTAGGGTTATCGATCTTTTGGACCCGGATTCTGCCCGTGGCCACAAGTTGGGAATCTCTTTCAGTAAAGGGGTAGAACTGGGTGCACTACCAGTACTACTTACCTGGCATTGCAATCTACCCAGTCCTTTAGTACCATCATTCATTCATTCAAGTCATTTCATTTCCTTTTCATTTCTTTTCAATCATCAGTTCATTTCATTTCATAAACACCATTTAAAAGCATAAGCAAAAACATCATCAGTAAACATCATTTCATAGCTTTATTTAAACATATTTTCATACCATCACTTAAAATTCATATATAGCATAATTTAAATACACTTTCATCACTTCATTTAAACATCATTTAAAAGCATCAAGCATAAACCTCAACATTTCATTTCATGAAAAATAAAGACAATAGCTATTACGTATAACATCCATTCCCATGTGTACAACTATTACTTTGGGTGCATAAATAAGGGCTGCCAAAGAAGGCATTTACTTACGTATACATTTAAACACTTATACTTAGCATACTTTCATAAAACATCATTTCATTTCATTTCATAAAGCATCATAAAAAGAAACATTTCTTCTCCATTTTCATATCACTAGAAAACTCTAAAAGAGTATGAACATAATACTTACTTGGACTTCATGCTATTCTCATTTTATACAGTCCATTCATGTGCATGTCAGATGGCAACCTACATGCATACATAACCTTAACATCATTCCCTTCCTCAAGTGCATAAGTAACTAAAATTTAGAAAATACATAAACTACTGTTGACTAGGACTTCCTTCACTTAGACACATTCTACTATCCAATTCCATCCTCTATGCTTTCCTTTATCACGTTTCTCAAAATTCTCGAACACATAGCTTGGGACCCACTTGAGGTCACATTTCCAAACATAGCATTCTACTCCATGTTTTTATACTTTAAAGTGAATCTCCATGATTCACTTCCAAGGTTAAGACACACATCACATTCATCACACTCTTCCTATCAAATCATCCATCCCAATGCATAACTTGAACCAACCAAGTTATACATCTTAACCTTAGCCAATACATACATCTCTTCCTTCGTTCATACACAATAACCAACACTTCATCGTAATCCCAACCAAGCATAATACATAAGTTTAAACTAACTCTAAGACTTAAACAACATGTATTCATACTTAAGATAGATTATCTATTACATATGGTAAATCTGTCAGGCATGCATCCAACCATATTACACATGTACCCTACCCCTTTTATCACATAAAATCATCATATAATCCACTAAACGCCTGGCTTGTGTAAACAAGTTTCATACACCCAATACTAACGTCCAACTCAAACACATACAATTATCACGCTTCACAGTCTTCCCCAACCTTTACAATCCCAATATTTCACTTGACATCATGCCACTTCACAGACTATACAACTATCCCAACACCTTACACAATTACCAACTACTTCCAAACTGCACTGTGATCCCATCACTTCACATGGCATCCAGCGACTGCTGAACTACTCAATCACCCCATTCTTCTCAAAGCACAACTCTATATTTAATCCCAACACCTCACAACATCACGCCATACCACCACTACGTCACAATTGCTGTCTGGCAAGGTCTCATGGCTTCAAAAGCCATTAGTTTGGGCGGCTATGGGTGGGTTACCATGGCTGTCCAAGGCAGTGAAAGGGGTAATGATGGGGTGCTAATTGGTCATGGATGGTGGTGCTTGGCTGAGAAGCAGTGGACCATGGTGGTCCTGGTGGTTGAGGAGATCTAGAAAGGAGATGGAGAGGGGTGGTGGTGGCGTGGTGTACTGTGGTGGATATGGACGCGGCTGGAGGCAGCTCAGGAAGGGCACAACTGAGGTTGTGGCGGAGAGAAACAGAGGAGAGGGAAAGAGATGTGGGGGACGACTGAGTGTGCGTCAATGGACCTAGGGAGAGGAGAAGGCGGTCACAACGATGGCTTGTTGCTCACGATGGACGCCGGTGGCGTCGCTGGGGGGTCACAGCGGCTCTGGGACAGGGAAAATAGAGAGGAAGTGCAAGAGAGAGAGGGCTTTGGGCTAGGCATGGAGGAGCAGGGGGAACTCTGGTAGAGGGCTGGCAGCCTTGGCAAAGCGTGGTGGCTGTCACAGCGCCTCTAGCGATGGTGGATCTAGGAAACTGAGAGAGAGAGGAAGGGATCTCGGGGCTGAGGCTTGGGGAGGAGGAAGGGGTTGCTGGCGACGAGGTGCCGACAATGGCGCATGGAGATGTTGGGAGAAAAGGGGGATCGGGGAGAGAGAGACGTCTATGTTTGGGTAGTGAGAAATATACCTGAGAAGTGTTGTGAATGTTTGTGAATAGTTATGAGTAGAGATTGGAGTGAGTTTATGGGTCCCATTGAGAGTATTTTGAGTTGTTTGGACGTGTGAAGTATGGTGAATTGTTGACTTTTGGATAGGTAGTTAAAAAATGTGTGGGTCCCATAAATATTATAGTGATTTTATTTTTAGTAATAAATATTATAGTGATTTTATTATAGTGATTTTTTAATATTAATAAATATTGTAGTGATTTTATTTTATTTTTATATATAATAATGATAAATATTATAATGATTTTATTTTTAATTTATATATAATAGTGATAAATATTATTATGATTTTATTTTTATATATATTTTATATAATAATGATAAATATTATAATGATTTTATTTTTATATATATAATAGTGATAAATATTATAGTAATGTTATTTTTTATTTATATATTATAGTGATTTTATTTTTTATTTATATTTAATAGTGATAAATATTATTGATTTTAATTTTAATTTATATATAATAGTGATAAATATTATAGTGATTTTAATTTTAATTTATATTTAATAGTGATAAATATTATAGTGATTTTTGGAAAGACTTTGATACGAAGATGGTTCATTGCGTTTGGCATGTGGACTATTTTCAATAGTACGAGAATATTTGGAAAGTGTTGAGGCATGTTGGCTACACAAACATAGCCGTACTAGGAGGGGGAGGAGAGAGAGGAAAGAGGGGAAAAGCTAGGATTTTAATCTAGGCCCTTCATCTAGGGGTCCCTAAATCTAATCCAAGGGTAGAGATTTAACATAGAGAAATAAACTACCAAGTAATAGGAAATGAAATAGAAATATAATTGTGACAAATAAAACTCCAACTTCATTTTATTAAAATTAATAATCTTCATCATAAAATAAAGCAAGCCTATAACCCGCGCAATGCGCAGATTGTTGTGTATGAGGGAGAGAGATTTAAAGAGAGACCGAGTTTTATAGTGGAGAAATTCAAAACGGTTTATAGGACAGTTTATTTGACAAAACAATATAAATGTTGAAATAGTGTCTTTGGGTGGATACTTGAATCGGTTTATATCTTTATATGTAAGAAATGAAATGAAATAAAACTTAAAAGTTACAACAATTCATAATGAAACATTGCTTTTTTAAAAGGATTACCATTTCATAAATATAACACTTCAAGTTTAATGGGTAGAATGCCTACTTTTATTGGTAGAATGCCACATCGGAGTCATATGACTCCGCTTAAAATACAAAATAATATAAATGTTGAATTAATGCTTTTGGGTGGAGCCTTGAATCGGTTTATGTTTTTATATGTCAGTAAAGAAATGAAACTTAAAAGTTACAATGGTTCATAATGAAACATTGCTTTTAAAAGATTTACCGCTTTATAAACATAACACTTCAAATTTAATGGGTAGAATACCTACTTTTATGGGTAGAATGCCACGTCAGCATTATATGACTTTGCTTTTATATATAGTAATAGATGATGAGTTTTACATATATTTGTAAGAGAAATAAATCCATCTAGATAATAGAGTTTTTAACATAAAATGAAATAATGAATATTCAATAATACTCTTAAAGAACTAAAATCATTTAAATAAAATGATTTGCTAAAACTACATTATTTTCGGGGTTCCAAAAATATAAAAAATGCTTATTTTAAAATTAGGCTTGGTCCAATAATATTAAAAATACCACATTTAAAATAATTCTCGACATTTAAAATATTTCGAAAACTTTAAAATAATGGGCTCCATTTAAAAATCATCTACTAAATTTAAAACACAACTTCGAGATTTAAAACGCAAAGACGAGACTCGTGACCAATCGAGAGAAAAATGAGTGGTTGGTCACAAATGGTGTAGGCTCTTAGGGTTTTAAAACCCTCTTTTCTCTCTCACCCTTCTTCCACTTTTAGAGATAGGTTTGCATGTGAGCCATGTGGCATATGGGTAAGTGAGATAGTGTGTGCCCTAGGTGTGTGTCGAGCCCTACATCATCCTCCATCTCTTTAGTTTCTTCTAGAAGCCTTCATGCATGTTTGACAAGTGTCAACTAGATGCTAACCAAGAATGCTTATTCCCTACGTTCCAATGATGTAGTTTTCCTAGGGGAAGCCAATGACCTTTCCTTTTCCAAGTGGGAGCCTCCCCATGCCCAAACCCTAATTATGATTTTTCCTATCCCTTGGGCCCTTAGTGGCCAACCCTCACTAGCCCATGATGGGCCTCCTAGTGGGCTTGGGTGCCCTTTCTCTTAAGATGGATAAGACCCTTGTTGCAACTCAAGGTTCCTTTCATGCTATAATTTGGACAATATCTAAGTGGGCTAAGATTAAGATAATAAAATGGCAAGTAAGAACTTAGCAAAAGTCTGGGTCATCACACTAAGATTGAACTTTCTTACCGTGCTAACCTCCAATGGAGACTTCTTGAATCTTTTCTTCCTTTTGGTGCACGAGGTTGGTGTTTGGATGGAGAAAAAATGTTGTTTGGTTCTCTTAGGGTGGGCAAGAAAGAGAGGAGATGAGAGAATTATGGAAATACAACAATGACCTTTAATCTTCCATCTCTCATGTGAATGGGTGCAAGCCATTGATGGCCTTATTTATACTCTCTCTCGCTCCCACTTATCCTCTCTCCTATCATCACTTATTTTTGAAAAATGAAAATCTTCAAGAAACCTAACTGCATGGGTGCCAAGTGGCCCTTTTTGCTCTAGCTGCAAATCTCTCTAGCTACCCTTTTCAATCATTGCCTTTCTTGGAACTTCACAAGTTGCATTGCATGGAGAACAAGTGGCGCCTATTGCTTGTTGGCCGAAACCCGAGCTCTCCTTCCCTTTTTCCTGATTCTTCTAGAACCCTTACTCTAGCTTGCATGAGGGACATGTGGTGTTTGTCTTCTTAGAAAACCGAAATCCCCTTTTGTCTCCCTCATGATTGCATATTTGAAACCCTAAACCCTCATGCATTAGTGACAAGTGGTGTGTTCCTTACTCAAACCGACCACTTCCCTTCTTCCTTTCCCTGTTGCTTTTCTTGAAACTGAAATACACGAGTGCATGAATTCCAAGTGGAATCCCTTGTCTTTGTCGAAAATGACTCTTCCTTTCCATCATCATACTTCTTCTAGAAACTTCAAAGCCCATCTGGCATGCTTGCCAAGTGGTGTGTACCCTTAGGAAACCGAAACTCCCTTCATGATTGCCCCTTCTAGAAATCCAAAGGTTCTTATGCATTAATGCCATGTGGCAAGAGTGGAGGAGGTGACACGTGCCTCCTTAAATCTGAACCCTAATGCCTTTTGCATGCTTACCAAGTGGTGTGTCCATCATGTTCAAGAAGCCCTAATAGGCTTTCTCAAACCCTTTTCCTCTTGGTGGCCAAAAATCATTGGGCCTAGGGCCTTCCCTTGGCCCTTGGGCGCCTACTCACTAACCATCTAAGGATAAGATCCATCTCACCTCACAATGTTTTAATTTCTATGGCCTTTGGCCTATATTCACTTAGGTCAAACTAGAACTAATTCTAAACGTTAAGGACCTAGCTCGGGTTGGGGTGTCACATTAACTTAGTGCCCATTGCCGCTCGTAGACTTTTCCATAAATGAGATGTGAACCTTGGATTCTGATCTAACATTATACAGGGGCTGAATCCCGAACCGCTTGTAGCCAATACAGGGGTTGTCGTCAACCTTTGCTTTAGTTCCTCAAAGCCCTGCTCACATAACTCGGTCCAAATGAACTTGGCGTTCTTCCTTGTCAATGTTGTAAGTGGACTCGATAACTTGCATAATCATTCCACGAATCTCCTATAAGAGCCAACTAGTCCCAAGAAACCCCTAACTTCCTGTACCATTGTGGGATGTTTCCAATCCATGATTGCCTCAGCCTTACTAGGATCTACTGCGACTCCTCCCTTGGATATCACGTGACCTAGGAACTCAATTGTGACACCCCAAGCCAAAGTGAGAACATGGTAGTTAGGTTTATTAATCTTGGACTTGAATAGTTACATATGGAAGTGGAACTTAGGCCTAAGAAATCTAAGGTAACCTATTAAGTGGTCCAATTTTATCGAATGTTTCAAGATACTTAGAAAAATGGCACTCTATCTTAGGTAACCTATATCATTACTCTTTTATACAATACGACGCATGAGTATTATTATTTTTTAAAAAATCGTATATTTAAATGAATTAAAAAAGAATTATAGCTCCACAACTCTCGCTGTTTTTAACATGAGAGGAAAAAAAGAAGTGCTACAGTTATAAAGAGATTCCACAAGAGTAACTCCACAAATTGACATGACTTCATATGAATCTGATACATTAGATCTACTTTACAATGAAAATATCTTTACAATTTAACATATCAAATCAAATCCTGTCAGCGTAGGAATCTACTTTTGTGAAATCTATTTATGATTAAAACATTTAAAAAAAAGAGTGCAGCTAGGAATCGGACACGGTGATTATCGCAAATTTACACCCTCCAATATATGTATGACACGTGTTTGTTAAGAAGTGTAAAATAGATGTGTGTAGGAAATTAATTCCATGTAGCCACTCCCTTTTCCAAGTCGAGATGAAATAAGATGAAATGATTTTAAATGAGATAAATAAAATATTATTTTTTAATATTATTATTATTTTAAAATTTAAAAAAATTAAATTATTTCTAATATTTTATATAAAAATTTTAAAAAATTATAATAATAAGATAAAATAAATTCATCGCTTCTCAATTCAATCCGACCTAACAAAAATCTCCCATTCGTAGAGAGGATCAGCATCGGAAGAAATATTCCTTATCCTAAAATTCTACCAACGAGGTTTCCAGCACACGCGTGACACCTTCCCAACCCCAACCGTTAGTTCTCTTCACCGGTAAGGTTGGTTTCCTATATTTTGGACATCCGACACCGTACGTAGCCCAAGCACCACTGGTTGGGAGACTGCGAGTCAGGCCACTCTGAAGATTCATCTTTCCTACTTTTGAATTTCACTTGGAGTTTGCTTCTGATGTCTGTTCCTTGGCGAGCTTTCAGCAGCCTCGGCGCTCTCTCAATGCCACACCGTTCTTTCGCGGCGCCTTATTCCGAATTTAGATTTCGTTGTTCTTCTATGGCTGGATATCAAGAAACGTCCACTAAACGAAGAAAGATGAAGATGGAAAAACCGAAAGATTTTGTTCCGAGAAAGGACGAGCAAGAACAAAATAAAAAACAAGGAGAAGAAGAAGAGGAAGGAATTTCTATTTCAAAATTACAAGTGCCAAGGCAAAAGTACATACCCGTTTCAAAGGCCGAGCTATTAGACGCCATCGTTTCGATGATGTTCGAGTCGCAGAAAGATGGAGATGATTCTCATGAGTTTCTTCTTCTCTCATCGTAAGGCCCAATATATTTGTAACAGTATTGAGCCATTCATATATATTGGTTTTGCTTATTTACACAGGTTTTTAGGTTGTCGAGAAAATCCCTAGTTTCCGTTTTCTGCAGCTGAGTGTGCGCGTGCGCGCGCGCATATAGGAATACTCGCAGCCCACTTTCTAACTGATAGAATGTGCATACATGCATTTCCACTCACAAGAGAATGACAACTAAAAGGAATGCATAGATTATCTCTGTTTTTACATAGCACACTATTTTTGTGTGCCTTCCTTTTTCCTTTTTAAGATTTGTTGGGAGGAATTGGAAATTGAACCGAAAAGAACCATAGGAGGGGAAGATCATCTAAAATCAAATTGATCCCTGTACGTCAGATACAAGAATCCTCTGTTCATGAGAACTAAGCTCCATAAACTCTCCGTTATCTTCATACGTAATCACACGAAGAGTTGCAACAATTAAATGCATGTTTGATGCGTAAAAGAATCAATAAATCCAGTTGTCGTCCTATTCTTTTAACAATATACTTATTGTTCTTCGTGGTGTCTTAATTCAGGCTTTTCTGATTACAAGCAATAGTGTTGGAGTTTGCCGCTGTGACAATAGTCCTGATCTCTGTCTCTGTCTCGGTCTCTCGTTGTAACTCTCAGCCCTGTTTTCTCGCTTATAATTCAAGACACAAAGCCGTGTTAACATTAGTAACAAAAGCAAACAGCGTTCCTCCAATTGCATTTTTGAGACTGCCTACAAAACCACCCTTCTTGTTGCTAAGAAGACCATTTTTTCAAAACTGCCAGCCCTCTTTGGGTTCCTTTACCATATAGAAACAATCTTAACCAATTCTTAAATTCAGCTTCACATACTCTACTTCTCAATGAAGGTCTTGTTACTTAGTTGCTGTGAACCAATACTGCTCAAATAAGCTTTAATCCTAGCTAATTGGGATAAGGCATGTTGATCATCCTCTGCCTGCTAGCCCTATCTACGATGACATTTCAGGTGTAGTCTTTAACTAATTCTTCTGAACTAAGCTTGAGCTTTATCTAATTGCTATTTAGCCTAATCTAAAGTCACACTCAATCATCTTCAACCTCAAGCGTATTATAAAGCATCATTTCATCCTCGATCACTTTCCTGGGGAATGCCTTGTGAATGCTTTTCATTCCTCATCATTAAATAATTATAAGTTGGAGTGTAAGTTGTCTTCGGCACACTGCAAGCCACATTATCATCATGATAGTGATCTATTGGCAAATTTCCTAGTACTAGCTTCTACCTATCTTTGCAAGGAGCATTTCTTCAGTAGTTTTATACATAGCCAATGGTGTCATTTTAAGAAAGACATTATTTCCCACACACAACTCATGTCAAATTGGTTTGAATACCCTTTACCGAGGGTTTGCTTTCATTATATAGAAGAGAATATACAAGATTATTGCCAGATTCTATGCGTCTAATATGCTATACAAGGTAAGTATTTACATCAATATCTAATCTAGCTAGAAAGGAAATTATAACAAAAAATACAATAAATCATATCCCAAATCATATCTCCGTAACATCCCCCCTCAAATTGATGCTGGTAGATCAAGAAGCATCAATTTGTCAACTAAGAACTGATGCCGGTGCCGAGAAAAAGTTTTAGTGAATATGTCGGCAGTTTGATGTTCGGTGGAAATGTGAGGAAGAGTAATCACATGGTTGTCAAAGGATTCTCGTATGGAATGACAATCGACTTCGATATGTTTCGTACACTCATGGAAGACAGGATTAGCGACAATCTGAATAGCACTGGTATTATCAGCATGAAGAGGAGTGGACTGAAGCTAAGGAAAACCAAGTTCACCCAATAACCCACGAAGCCATGTGATCTTAGAGCATGCAGAAGACATAGCATGATACTCAGACTTAGTGGAGGACTTGGAAACTCTGTCTTACTTCTTACTCTTCCAAGAAATGAGTGCGTTGCTTAAAAACATGCACCAGCCAATAACAGAGCGACGAGTATCCGCACATCCGGCCCAATCAGCATCATTATACCCCACCAACTGTAAGGAAGATTCCTTAGAAAAGAATAACCCCCGTGTAGAGGTGCCCTTCAGATATCGGATAATGCGGCGGACAGCGGCTAAGTGAAGATGTTGGGGGGCCTGCATAAATTGACTGACCTGCTGCACAACAAAAGAAATGTCAGGACTAGTAATCGTCAAGTAGTTCATACTCCCAACGAGCTGTCGATACAAGGATGGATCTGAGAGAAGGTCGCCTTCCTCCTGACGAAGCTTAAGATTTACCTCCAAGGGAGTAAGAACAGAGTTACCCGATTGAAGACCAGCCAATGAAATCAGTTCCTGTGTGTATTTGTGCTGGTGTAACAATGTACCAGTCGGAGTAATCTGCACCTCAGGGCCAAGAAAGTAATGCAAGGGACCAAGATCTTTCATGTGAAAAGAGGCCTTGAGATGCCGTTGTAATTGCTTAATTAACTCAGTATCAGAGCTAGTAATCACAATGTCATCAACATATACCGAAGTAGTACAATTCCTACAGAAGTCTTGCGAAGAAATAGAGAGGAATCAAACTGACTCTGAGTAAAGTGAAAAGCAAGTAAGTAGAGCGAAATTTATCAAACCATGCACGCAGAGTCTGTTTCAGTCCATACAAAGATCGGCATAGCCGACAAACCTCTGTGGAAGGTGTAGTAAACATGCCGGGAGGTGGAGACATATAGATTTCTTCCTTCAAATTCCCATGTAGAAACGCATTCTTCACGTCCATCTGCTGGAGAGACCATCCCTGTGACGTAGCAAGTGCCAAGATAGTCCGTACAGTAGTCATTTTGGCAACAGGTGCAAATGTCTCTTCATAATCAATACCATACTCCTGCCGGTTCCCAAGGGCTACGAGACGAGTCTTATATCGGTCCAGTGAGCCATCAGACCGAAACTTGACTGAGTACACCCATTTACAACCAATAGGTTTGACACCAGAGGGACAGTCACAAGATCCCAAGTGTGATTGTCTTGAAGAGCTTGGATTTCTTCTTGCATGGCCTGCTGCAACATGCTTGGGTGGCTGCCTGAGTATAAGAGCGAGGAACAGAAACAGTGTCGAGAGTGGCAGTATGCGAGGTATGAGAAAAACCATACCTATTTGGTGGATGTGTAACCCGGGTGGAGCGTCGAGGTATAGGAAGCGTAGAATAAGATGACGGATCAGCATCTTGAAGAGGCATTGAAGGAGGACGTCTATGATACATCACACCTGAGAAGAATACACATCATCAAAAGTGGGTAGAAGAGTAATAGAAGGATCAGAAATAACGTGAGACTGAAAGAAATATTGATTTTAAAAGAAAATCACATTTCGAGAGATCCAGAATTTGTTCGCATGAGCATCATAACAAACAAATCCTTTCTGAGTAGGGCTATATCCCATAAAAGCACATGTGACAGACTGGGCAGCAAGTTTGTGACAATCAATAGGTGATAGATGAACAAAACAAATACACCCAAAAGTATGAAATGATTGATACTCAGGAGAAATGCCAAATAATCGAAAATAGGGAGAATCATAATTTAGAGTGGCAGTAGGCAAACGATTGATCAGATAAGCAGCAGTAGATAAAGCTTCTACCCAGAACTTAGAAGGGACAGATGAATCAATCAACAAAGTACGGACGACATCTAAGAGATGACGATTCTTACGCTCAGCGACTCCATTTTGTTGAGGGGTATAAGGACAAGAACGCTGAGAAATGATCCCTTTTTGCTGAAGATAAGCCTGAAAGGAATTAGACATGTATTCTCCCCCTGAGTCGGAGCGTAAGATTTTGATACAAGTACTGAACTGTGTCTCAACAAGGGCAACAAATTTTTGAAAAACAGAGAACACGTCAGCTTTAGAACGGAGAAAATAGATCCAAGTAAATCGACTATAATCATCGACAAACGTTACAAAATAACGATACTGACCATGAGAAATAATAGGACTGACACCCCAAACATTAGTATGCAGAATCTCAAAGCAAGTAGAAGCACGACTACCATACGCAGGAAAATGTAATGTTTTACTTTTACCAAGACGACAAGTAGCACAATCAAAAGATACAGGAGACGAAGAATAAGAATCTTTATTGCCCAAAAAATCATGTTTCAAAAGATGAGTCAATACAACAGAATTAGGATGACCCAATTTCTTATGCCAGACTTCATTATTATTGGCAGTAGCCGTACAAGCAAAAGAAACAACATTAGGAATATAAAACTGTAAAGGAAATAGACGTCCCACTTTAGGCCCCTTCGCGATCACCGTCCCCGACACCTGATCCTGCACAAGACAACCACCACGAGAGAAATGAACATCACAATTATTATCCACCAATTGTCCAACAGAAATCAAATTGGTAGATAAGCCAGGAGAGATAAAAACATTTCGAAATGAAGAACCCAAAGTACCAATAGCAGCAATGGGAGTGTACTGCCATCAGCAATCTGAATAGTTTGCGTGCCTCCATACTTACGAACACCATGGAGACCCATCGTACTACCAGTCATATGATTAGATGCACCCGAATCAACAATCCAAGAAGAAGTGGAGGTAGGATCTGTACCTTGTAGGCCCAAAGCCGTAAAAGCAGACACAATCATCTGTTGAACCATGACAGGTGTGAGAATAGATGAATCAGAGCTTACAGTGGGGGGCGCAGAAGAAGATGATGACTGGACAGCAGCTTGAAAGGCTTGGGATTGGCGATTCTGAGGCCGCACACGACATTCTTTGATGAGATGTCCCTCTTTCTTGCAGTAGTTACAAACTTTCTTCGGATAGTTGCGAGCAATGTGACCGAACTCCTTGCAACTGAAACACTGCAACTTGTTCCTCCCTCTCCCTTGTGCTGCATAGGCGACATTCACAGCCTCAGAAAAGACCTTCTCAGAAGTCATACCCATCTGAGTGGATAATCGCTGTTCCTCACGCAATAATTCTCCGAAGCAAATATCCAAGGAAGGAACCGGATTACGGTTCAATACACTAGCTCGAACAAGCTCAAATTCAAGTTGAAGTTTCATAAAAAATTGATCGCGTTGACTCTCAGCATGAACCGCTTAAGAGCCGCGAGGGCCGCGGTGGGAACCTTAGCATGAACAATAGTAGAATACTTGCTCCAAATATTAATAAAAGCAGAATAAAATTGCTCAATGGTCAAATTACCTTGAGTGTAATTGTTAATTTCCAATTCCAATTGGAATTTCCGAGCACTGTGGCCTTGGTGATAAATATGATGCAAATAGGCCCACATAGCTTGAGCCGTAGTAAAACATCGAAGATTTGTCACAAGATGAGACTCTATCGTCCCCAACAGCCAAGAGATCACCTTAGCATCCTTGACCTCCCATTGAGCAAATTCATTTTCATCAGTGGGAACTCGAGCAGAACTATTAATATGATTTGACAATTCTTTTCATTTCAAAAACATTTTAAATTGAAATTCCCACGTAGGAAAATTCTTGCCAGTGAAACGAACAATAGTATTCTCAATAGACATGATGAAAGTGACTTAAGAATAGACGGGCAAGGTAAATATTCTCAATAGACCCAACGAGAGAAACTCAGATTGTCACTGTAGGACAAACAGATGGGCCAAGGTAAAGAACAACTGAAATAACAAGCCCAATGAGAAGAAGCCCAAAATAACGGAGAGAGATGGCCCAAAGTGATACCTGCCCAGAACAGACGCACGGCAAACCAACGGAATCAGCAAACCCGATAGCACGCAGAGACGAAAATGACGACCAACACAGTCGTCAGCCACGCCAGAAGTGGTCGACCACTACTCAGCTTCACACAGAACCGGCCGACAACCTTAAAGCCACCCACAGACGCAGTCAACCACCACAGAAAGTGCCGACTGGCATAGAAACAACTTTCACAACTGCCGACAGCCACCAAGATGCCAAGCCCACAAGTCGGAACCCCACAGACGTGCGATAAAACACTCAGGGAACACCACAAACTCAGAAACTCACCAACATCGAGAACGGAGAAGGAAAAAAAAAATCCTATCGCCGCAACTCAGAACACTCTCAAAGATTAAAACCACAGAGAAACGATAATCAGCGTAGGGGCTCTAGTACCATGTCAAATTGGTTTGAATACCCTTTACTGAGGGTTTGCTTTCATTATATAGAAGAGAATATACAAGATTGTTGCCAGATTCTATGCATCTAATATGCTATACAAGGTAAGTATTTACATCAATATCTAATCTAGCTAGAAAGGAAATTATCACAAAAAATACAATAAATCATATCCCAAATCATATCTACTCATGCATTGGGTACTTGCTGTACTCAATTCAACTTCTTATTGGAGTCAAGTCTTGATAGATGTTGTTAGGGAGCACAAAAAGCATGCCCATCATATCTACTCATGCATTGGGTACTTGCTGTACTCAATTCCTTTGCATGCTAGTCAAGCTTCTCATTGTTTTGATCTTATCCATAGTGATGTTTGGGGACCTTTCCTAGTTAGTTCACATAAAAAATTTAAATATTATGTGACTTTCATTGATGATCATAGCAAATTTATTTGGGTGTATTTTTTTCGCTCTAAATCTGAGGTTTTTCGTACTTTCACTGTGTTTTTAGTACATGTTGAAAATCAATTTTCTGCTTCTATCAAAACATTACGCACCGATTCCGGTGATGAATATTTGTTTAATGAGTTTCAGAACTTCTTGGCTTCTAAAGTTATCATTTATCAACGTTCATGTCCAGTTACTCCACAACAAAATGGAGTAGCTGAACACAAAAATCGCCATCTTCTGGATGTGGTACGTACTCTCTTGTTAGAATCCTCTGTTCCATCCTTGTTCTGGGTCGAGGTTATGAAAACTGCTACTCACTTGATTAATCGTTTACCTTCCCAAGTTTTACACATGGAGTCTTCCTATTTTTGCTTGTTTGTTAAGCAGCCTAGTTACGATAATCTCCGTACCTTTGATTGTGTATGCTTTGTTCATTTACCTCCTCATGAGTGACATAAATGATCTGCTCAAGCTGTTCGATGTGCCTTTTTGGGATATAATGTGTCAAAAGGGCTTTGTTTGCTATGATCCTACGTTACATCGTACACATATTTCTTGGAATGTTATTTTCTTTGAAAATCAACATTTTTTTCTTGTGTCTTCTTTGTCCTCCTTTTCTACTGTGGTCCTCCCCTCCGTTGGGCAGCAGTTCTCGGATTCTCCTTCTGTCAACTCTCGCTTTAAACCAGGTATTGTGTATACAAGACGTCCTCGCCCACAGTCTCTTCCGGTGGCTCCCCCGATATCTGATCCTACCACGCTCCAAATTCAGTTAGTTATAGTACCTCTAGCGCCTTTGGTATGTCGCTCTCCTCGAGTGTCGGTACCCTCGGATAGGTATGAGTTTCCTTCTTCCAGTTCTGGCAATTCTATTTTAGCTCTTACTGCTGCATTGTCCAATTTTGATATTCCCACATCCTACTCACAAGCTGCCAAGCATGACTGTTGGCGACAAGCTATGCAGGAAGAAATTGCCGCTCTAGAGGCCAATCACACCTGGGACATTGAGCCTTGTCCTCCCACCATTGTTCCTCTGGGTTGCAAATGGGTTTACTCAGTTAATGTTCGATCTAATGGAAGTTTGGATCGTTACAAAGCTCGACTTGTTGCTCTTGGGAATAATCAGGAATATGGTGTCAATTATGAGGAGACCTTTTCTCATGTGGATAAGATGACTGCTGTTCGTGCGATTCTAGCTCTTGCTGGTTCCAATGATTGGCCACTACATTAGATGGATATCAAGAATGCTTTTCTTTACGGGGATCTTAAAGAGTATATTTATATGAAGCTACCCCTGGGATTGTTTCCCTCTTTGACTTCACATGAGTGTAAGTTTCGTCGCTCCCTTTATGGTCTCAAACAAGCTCTGAGGGTCTGGTTTGATAAATTTCGAACCACTTTATTACAATTTTCATTCAAGCAGAGCAAGTATGACACTTCATTGTTTCTTCGGAAATCAGACCTGGGTATTGTTGTTATTTTGGTTTATGTTGATGATATTGTGATCACTGGTTCTGATTCTGCTTTACTTGGCCAGCTCAAGACTCAACTCTCCGAGTCATTTCATATGAAAGATCTTGGGTCTCTCACATTTTCTCGGTCTTGAGGTGCATCGTAGTCCACCTGGTATTTCTCTCAACCAACAGAAGTATGCTAGTGACCTGGTGGCTATAGTCAGCCTGCAGGAGGCCACCTCTGTTGATACTCCCATGGAATTGAATGTCAAGCTTCACAAAGAAGAGGGTGACTTACTTGCTGATCCCAGTTTATATCGGAAGTTGGTGGGTAGGCTTGTCTAACTCATCATTACTAGACCAGACATTTCCTTTGCAGTACAACAAGTCAGTCAGTTTCTTTAGACTCCTCGTCATCTTCATTTTGCTGTTGTCCGTAGGATCATACGCTATGTTCAGGGCACTTCTGCCCTTGGCTTATTCTTTCCTGCAGGCACTTCTCCTCGTCTTACTGTTTATAGCGACGCTGATTGGGCTGGTTGTGCGGATACACATCGTTCCATCACTGGTTGGTGTGTGTTCTTATGTGATGCATTGATCTTCTGGAAGAGTAAGAAGCAAGACACAGTCTCTAAGTCATCTACATAATCTAAGTACCTAGTGATGTCTCTTGCTTGTTCTGAAATTATTTGGCTTCGAGGTTTGCTTACTGAGCTAGATTTTTCTGAAACTGATCCTACACCTCTACATGCTGATAATATGAGTGCTATTCAGATCACGGCCAATCCTGTCTATCATGAGCGCACGAAGTATATTGAAGTCGACTGTCACTCTATCCGTGAAGCATTTGAAGCTCGTGTTATCACTCTTCCACATGTTTACACTCACTACAAATCGCTGATATTTTCACCAAAGCTCTCACTCACCATCGACATTGCTTCTTAAGTAGCAAATTGATGCATGTTGATCAACCCACATAAATTTGAGGGGGGTTGTCAATGGACAACTTTGCTGTCCATAATCATTCTTCTTTCCTTATTTCACCTTTCTTTAATTTACATAGGCTTGTACAGTTAGCATATTGAAAGAATATAGTTTCCATATAGGGCTAGAATGCTAGAATCACTCGGCAATTAGTTTCTTTCCATGTATAGCGATTTTGTAAAGTTCATATATAATATACAAATCACTCAAAGGCCAATTAATTTGGCCATTCCATACGATTTTTGACATTTGGAAGATGGTTCCAATATGCTTATGGTGGTGTATTTGGAGGGAGAGGAATGAAAGAAGTTTTGAAGATCAAGCGCGGTCAATGAACGAGCTTAGAAGTCTATTTTCAATACTTTACTCCACTGGTCGATTGTAATTGATTTTCATGGCTTGTCATTTCATAATTTCCTTGTATCTCTAAGGGCCAGTTTGGATCCCAAATTCCTCTCAACTCATCTCAACTCATCATTACAACATTCTCAAATTTCAATACAAAATATAATAAACAATTCAACTTTTTCAAATCCCAAAATATTAATAATATTAAAAAATAATATTCTAATAATATTTTATTTAACTTTTAACTTTCATCTCAACTCAACTCAACTCAGTTCAAAATCCAAACGCAACCTAAATTAAGCACGCATAGGCGTTGCTCTTGTATATGTCCTGTATACTTGGGCTTTTGCCTATTCTTTTGGTCGATAAAATCCTGTTTACCGATAAAAAAAAAAATAGATGTTATGGAGCCTACTTTACAGATCTATCTTTCTCCCCACTTTAGGCCTGAGAATTTGGGGCCCCAAAAGAATAAATCACTCCTTGGTTCAAAATGCTTTTATGCGAAGACATTTAAATTGTCCATATTTGCACGTCGTTTTGCTTCAATGGAGAATGTGGAAAGCTTATTTAACAGCTAACTCAAAAGTGCCTTTCATATAGCTGAAATCATGATTTGTGTCATACACCCCTTTCCAATGAGTGATTTTATCAGACTGATTCCTTTCAAACTGATTACTTATCAATGGCTGATACTATTAGTGTTCTAAATGATTATTATAAAAAAACATTAGTGTTCTAAATGAATGTAGCTTGACCAGCCACTAGTGGCTCAACATGGACTTGTTTACACCCCTAGGCATGACTGTACATAAATCCAATCAAGTTATACCCGTGTATTAGTTTTTAGAAGTATACATATTGAATTAGCAAAATGGTAGGATTGAGATTCCCCGCATTTATCTTCCTTCTGTATTTCTTCTATCCAAAACCTTATTTAAAATCCTGAACTTTCCAAGTTCAACATCTTGACCGACAATCAAATCAAAAGAGGTTGTTCTTCAACTTAGTTTTTATGGTTACTGTTTTTTTCTCTATAAAACCAAGTTTTCTTAAATTTTTCCGTAACTAATTGCAGGTGCTTGGACTCCATTGTTCATGCTGAACACAAAATAATTCTAGAAGAAATGCGTACTGATTATTTCTTTGCTCGTTCAACGGGGAAAGAAGAAACATTTCATGAGGGTTCAGATAGGTCATACAGACAATCTGTTACTAATGAGGAGGAGTTGGACAATGCTGGAGATGGCATTAATGGAGTAGGGAGCTTGGAGGGATATGAGAATGAAGATATTGAACTTGACACACCTATATCATTCATTCATGGTCTGGACTTGAGAAATCTATTGGGCTCTTTGGACAAAAATGTAAAGAAATATTCTGATAGTGGATCCAGGTTCGTCACAAATGATCTTCAAGCAATTAGACTGTTTTCTAGTTAAGTAAATTCATTTATGAATTGAGCTTTGAAAGTACAAGTTGCATACTGTTGTGCGAGCACTGCATAAATGATGGCGGCTTGTTTTGTAACAGAAAAATGAAGATAAACTGAAAACAATAAATGTCAGGTTAAGGTGTGACGGGTGTTAAAAACCTTTTCATGGCATATATCCTCGGTGCTTCAGGTGGTGGAATTTAAGATGATGCACAACAGGCCTGGTTGGTGATGTTGAGTGGTAAAATAGGTGCAAAGCTACATAAAAGAGCCAATAATTAACTGCTTGTCTTCCTGGCAATGAACATAAGTACACAAGGTCAATAAAAAAGGGAAACTATAAGGTAACCAAAATGCTATGTGTGTTTGCTCAAGCTCATTTGTGAACTAAACAAGAAAACATAATTTTTAATTCATAGATAATTGGCATAAAAGAGTTTCTTAAGCTGTTCAATGCTAAATGAACAATTTTAAAGAGATATAAAAGGAATATTCCTTGAGGAAACCAGACAAAAATACTTATAAAAAACAATATTCGTTGAGGAAAGTGCTACTTATGATAATTCTGCTGAGATTTAATGAGGGCCTATATTTGAGATGGTTGTTGTACACTTCCTGAAAATACGAAAGTTCCCAAATGTTAGTGATACTAGCACTATTTCTCACTTTTTTTCACTTATTCGATGCTGTAATGGTGTTTCAGCTTCATGCTTTGGATGTTTAACCCATTATGCAAAATTTTTCTCAGACTTGCCATTTCCACTCATTATAAATTTTAGTGCTACACTAATTCTTAGTTTTTATTCATTTATTTGATATTCTAATTGCTGTTCAGCTTCATTCTTGGGGTAGATTTTAAGCTATTGTGCAAAATGGTTCACAGAGTTGCGATTGCCACTCGTTTCCAGCGTGATTTCATGCAACTTCTTTATGATGCCCAGTTTGAAGAGCTATCAGCCAGGGATCTGATGTTGACATCTGCCCTCAACACAGATTATCTCCTTACTTTACCAATATATGTTGATTGGAAGAAAGCATCTGAATCCAACGCCATAATATTCAGGTAATGTAATATTTTTTGGATGTGTGGGTTTCATCTTCATATTTCTGTGAAAAAGAAATTTGAGCAAGCAAAATGATGAATTAAATTACGAAACAGCAGGTTTGAAACATATGAGTTTTTTAGTTTTAGTTTCTGTATGAGAACTGTATTAAGGAAGCACCGACACAAGCTCTAGATTTTAGCTATAAATACAAATGCAACCACACATACTCACACGTAATATATATTGCTATATACACGTGGATATATTGTTATACATGAATATATGTCCATATAAACATATAAATAGATATGCATGCATGCGTTTTTAGTCCTATGGTCTCTAAAAGCTTCAAGAAGCCATGATATCTTGAAATATGGAATCACTGACAGTTTAACTTGTGTATTGAAGAATACATAGGGTACTTCGTGTATGTAATTGACTTATGGTTGCCTAGGGTACCTCCTTTACAGGGAATTCACTTATTGTAACTTAGCAAATCAAATCCAGCTTTTACTTGACCAAATTAGCTATATTTTAAAACTCTTTAGCTAACTATTTAGCTCGGAAGTATCATACATTTGCATTAATCATAGTTAAGCATATACATCTATTTAGGATTAAATGAATAAACTTTAGCCCAAATAGAATCTCCTTTGCTTGTGGAGGGTGAGATCATTGGTATAACACCCACTGATGTATGTATAATTAGCCAACAAAAAAATGTGTATAATTGAAATGTGCAATTGGATAGGGGTAAGATGGATGCTCAAATTACAAAATGCTAGGCATTCAAATATATATGGTAAAGTGAAGCTGATTAGTGTGATTTCATGATATAAAAAGTATAAAATTTAATGCTGGCCTTAGGTGCACTTGCGGGACTTTGTTCTTGGTGGCTCAAGTGGTAAAGGTCTTGGTCTTGGTGGTATGCTCCCTCTAGGTCTAAGATTCGAATCCTCTTGGGTGCAAACAATTTCTAGGGGCCATTGGACTAGGAGAACTTTCCCTTGAATTACCCAAGGTGTACTTGCGAGAAACTCCTTGCCGAGGGTCTGCGCACCCTTGGGATTAGTCGGGACTTTGTTCTCGGACACCAGGTGCCAATCAAAAAAATAAAATAAAATAATGCTGGCCAGCAAAAAGGAGTAAACAGAGAAAAAAAGGTGAAGATCAAATATTTTGTGCAATATCTTCCTATATAAAATGACTGAGTCAATTTACTTTTCCGCAATGGTCTAAATATTGGCAAGACGTTCTAGCATGCAAAATTTCAGGTCATTAACATGTCATCACTTTTTCGATGCAGGCGGGGATATGCAACTGAGAGGCAGAAGGGCCTCCTTATTGTGGAAAAACTTGATTACATACAGTCAAAACTTCTGCGAGGACTTTTCTTCATAATATCCAAGCCATTAGGGAAACTTGGCAGCTGGATAAATGAGGTCATTCTGGAACTTATGTTTAAGTAGAAGGTGGAATGTATAAAGTGTAGAACATGGTTGCATGCATACTACACAGGCACTGATGCCTTCATAATCGTTTCTTTCTGTTGTCATCTTTATAGGGAATGGGCTCATATGGTGTTCACTACCACTTTATTTCTTGCTAAATACTGCCAAGAGAGTTATATGTGTACTATAGACAATCATATCTTTGATAGTTGTACAAGCAGGTCTCTTTCAAATGAAGCCACTAACAAAAGACAGGAAATCTTAAAATGTGTCAAGGAAATATGGTAAATTATGAACTTTCGTGTTTGATAGGAGCAATGAATAGAAAAATGAAAGGAATGCCTTTCATCATTCAATTTAATGCAATAAATGGTTATCAAATGTGAATAGTATTCTTTTAATCATCAGAAATGTCAATTGACTAGTATTTTTTAGGAGCATGAGCTGACTGTCATACATATACCTGCATTCAACTCATAGGGGAGGATTTAGCGGGGTGGCCACTCCCAGTTATGTAGCCCAGTAGACCGGTGTAAAAAAATAAAAGAAAGAAAATAACATTGTGAGTTGATGATTCAGCATTTTTTTAATATAGAAGGACCACAAAAGGTAAGTTCAAAACACTGTTCAAAACTTTTCTGATTGTTAAGCATTCTTTTCACTTATTGTATGTAAATTTTGCATGTGATTTTGGGCCTTACCCTCGTGCTAAGTACGAAAAATTGCTCCATTTTCATGCAATCACAATCTGGAATATAAAAACACCAATCACGGATAGAAACTAGGGAAACAGAAATCACATTGACTATGTGTGGATGGAGGAAGTAGAGAGGAAAACACTGGCCTCTTTGCTAGCTTGGTTGAACATTGAATTTTGTAATTTCCATAGATTTGGAATAAATGTGTTGTTCCACTGCACATGTACTGCGTCTTTGATCGTTTCTATTGACCTGACTTAGAAACCCTTATCATTTAACACCTAAATGCATCAAATAGGTGTGGCTGCATAATCACTGTTGTAGCCTTTTTCTTAATCAAACATTGTAGCTTGTTGGTAGCTTTAAACAAGTATAGCAATAAGATTTTAATGACTGAAACTAATTTTCATGCAGTCAGAAAAGTCTTCTGGTCTTTTATATTGAAAAGGGACAATAGATTTTTTATTTGATTTTTTGTTTTTTCATTGATGGGATTTTGAGGATTAGTTTCATGAATTTTTACATTGAGTTGTGTTCCTTTTCTCAATTTCAGACTATATCTTTTTAATGGGTTCCACTTATATTGCTCTGTACAGGCACTCCAAGTTGCTATCCAGACACAAGAAGTACAAGAGTGGACAAAGAGAATGAAGCTTTGGCTTGAAGAACTTTCAGTCTTTCAGCAACTATTACGTTATAGTCAAAATGCTTTTGATGATCTGCCTGGAGTACAACAATTATCAGACAGGGACCTTCCTATTTGGCTGGCAGCACAGAGGGCAGTAAGTCGTTACGAAGGGATTTTGTCACCAGTTGGTCCCCGTGGAAGACTCCTGAGAAAATTGCTTTCATGGATTGGAGTAATCCCGGCTACACCTGAAGCGCCATATGAGAGTGATGGTGATAGTAATGCTTCCGAACCTTACAAGAGGTTTGCACCAATCACCAATTAAATTCCATGCTTCTAAAGTGGATGCTGTGGTAGTCTTTGTTTATTTAAGATATGAATGGATAAACTATCATAGGGTGCTGCTTTTTACATATTTTGGTTGACCATTTGTTTCTCCTACAAACTATATAGGTGGAGATCTTTTAGATATGAATTATTGGAGCCAAATGAATACTATATGTTGGATATCTTTGAAATTACTGTGCGAGTAAACATTTATATGCCAGGATGGAGAGATAGAAGGTTATGAATTTTGCTTGCCAACAAATAATTGGGAAGTAAATGTCTACTTTTATTTTAGCATTTTTTTTTTCTATTTTCTGTTTAATTATATGTCATTTAAGGATACACTCATTCTCTGTAATGACCAAATTGTAGAACTCACACAGGCCTATTTTTTTATCAAGGATATCACTTAGTGATATCTGGAGACCAGCTACAAGGAAATACTGTGGCAACGATTTCTGGAAGATGTTTCAAACTTCCATTTCTATTCTTCTCTCACAGTCAGTTCTCCAGGTATTTTTCATGTATCTGCTGCTCTGCTTCTATTCAGAAGGTTGTCTTTTAGTGTTCACTATGCAAAATCAACTTAAGATGGCAAGACTAGCTTTTACCCATTTCTTGGTTGTCAATCTTCTGTGTATGATTTGAGAAATTAACTAGTGACCTAAACTTTCATGGATTGACATTGTCAATTTCTAATCTATGTTCTAAAATTGTGTTCACAAATCAGGAGCCAGCATTCCAAGAATTGATTTTACTTTATACCAAAGAAGATAGCAAGGGCGATCCTGAAATTAGAGATGAGGTTTCATCATTGCAGTTAAAGATCTATGAAAGAATTCCAATCCCGGATTTACCAGTAAATACATCTCATGCGATTTATGGTTCTTTACCATCTGCCACATTTGTTTTTGTAATTTTGACAATGATGAATCTGTCCATTTTTTGTCAAATTTCTTTGTAGGTCATCTTCCCCCACAAAAAGCTGTCTTTCCGTATCATTGACACGGTATGAATTGTTTAGATTGTTGACATGTTTGAAAGTTTCTACAATTGACTTCTGTGTGAATAATGTGCATTGAAGAATCTAAAGCTGCTTGCAGTACTTGTAATGCTTTTCATCGAGTACATAGCAGATCGGTATCTATCTAGGCTATGCTTGTATCAAGTAAGAACACAGTCCTCCTCTAGAGTATGACTTCCAACAAGTCATACCAAGTGGAACACACTCCAACAGTTTCATATTAACAGGAATGTGATACTGTCCTGGGAATGGCATCAGGTGTATAATGCAACGTGCCAACTAATTTATCATTCATGGCATCACTTAAGCATGTTTACGAGTCATGGATGAGTGCCTAACAATTTCGTGATTCATAAGTAAATGCTTTGGGTCATATCACACACTGTTTGAATTTGTAAATGCATGCACATGTAAATAGAGCACTGAGCATTGTACAACTATATGCTGAGATTTTGGCACAAAACATTATTCCAAGACTCCGTTTCATGTTATACATCCATGTATGTACATGTTTCATGTCTTTGGCATTTAAAAAGTACATGTAATTCACAAAGCGGTAGCTGATTGACCATTGCGGGGTTGCTGCCCATTGATGCATTGCAAACTTTATGAGCTTTTAGAGTAAAATCAATAATTTCGTGATTAAAACTAGACCTCTAGGGTCATTTAGGGTTGTTAACAGAAAACCTTAAACTTTAATGAGGTTTTGACATATTTCAAAGAGTTTTATTCTCATGTTTAAAGAATGCATATGGTTCAAACTTTCTCTTTCTGATGATATGAATACCATATGTGTCAAAACACTGAGAAACTCTATCTTTCCCTCCTTTTCTCTTTCAAACTGCCCCTTCCTCTTTGAATCCCTTCCCTTCTTCATCTCCTTTCTTTCTTTCCCTCCTTTCTCTTTACTCCTGCTCTGTCCTGATGGAAGAAGTTAGGCGTTTTACGGTGGAATCGAAAATGTTCATTTTCTCTAAGGTGGGTGGCAACAGATTTCATATCACTAAGAGAAACAAATGTATGGCTTTGTTCCTTCTCATCAACGGGGCGTCGGCTTCATGGGTGGTCAAAATGGTGGTGGAAGCCATTGATTCTCGTTGGCGTGAAGGTTTTTTCAAAAAGTTGAGGGTGGGTAACGGGGTCCTCACCTTGCAACATCACAGCAATCCAGGGGGCTGCTATCTACACTTGGAGGAGTTTTACAATGGCAGAAGAAGGGCCTCTTTGATAGTGCTTGAAGGCGCTAAGGGTAGCAGCTGGGAGGGGCTCGCTTACCACCTCAAAAAGGTGGCTGATTACGTGAAGGTGGGTTCGCGCCGGGGAGGGATGTCTGGTCTTGGGCTGGAATCAGGGAGGTTAAACCCTTCAGCCACCTACGCCTCTGTCTTGGCTGGTTCCTCGGCAGATTGCAACTTTTCCATGGTGTCGAAGGGCATCAAGCCCAGTGGAAATGGGAATCACGGCCCTTGTCTGGTGGTCATGGGGGGGGGGGGGCATCTGACGAACATAAAAAGGTGGGGGAAATGGAAGGTGTTCTCTGGGCTGTCAGAGCTCAACTTTCTGGAGTACTAGAAGAATTTTCCGTATTGATGCAAAAAGTTGATCTGGGATTGAGTATGGTGATGGGATTGGGCAGTGAGTCTACGGTTTCTTTAGCTTTGCCTGATTTTAAAGATGGAAGGATGGCGTCTGTAAGGGCAGTGGGTGGTGGGCCATTAGTGGAAGGATGGGCTGGGCGCGAATTTAAGGAGGCCCATGAGCCCCCACTTGCATGTAGATGGAAGGATGATGTCTGTAAGGGCAGCGGGTAGTGGGCCATTTGTTACGGATGGGCTGGGCGTGTATTTAAGGCCCGTAAGCCCTAACTCACGGGTGGATCCCATGTGCCCTCAGCCATGGGCCGTGAGCCCTCAGTTAAGGATCATGAGCCCCCAATTACGGGTCGAGCCCTCTGTTAGGCCCTTTCAAGTGGAATGGCAGGCCAAAGAAACTCCTGAGCCCACTAGCTCTGGCCTGGAAAGGGTTTTCCTGCCGGAGGTTGTTTTGGCCACCCCATCGCAGTCACAGAATGCACCGACGGTTGACGGCAGCCCTTCCGACATGTGTAGGGAGTATCCGATGGCCTCAAACAAGACGCTTTGACACGCGAAGGCCTCTGGGTTGGTTGTGATGGATGTTGCTGGTTGTTCCCAGACCACCGACAATCCGCCGCAGGCATAGAAAGGGCCGCTGGTCACCGACGACCCTTCGGCCTGTACTTTGGAGCGCTCTCGGCCGTGGATGGCATGTTTAGCAGTGTGGGGGTGTCGTCCTCATCTAGGCCAGTTACGAGGGAAGCTCCCGAAGCCCCTCAGCCTTTGTTAGGTCTCTTAGAGACTATCTCCAGGGTCTTGTGCACAGCGGTGGAAGAGGTTGACGACTCTTCTTTGGATGGGGGGGATCTCGGATGATGTGTCATCTTATGGGTCAGATTTACGGCTAGTATGCAAGAGCTAGGGTCTAAGGTCTTCCACAAATAAGATTTAACCGACTCCAACACAAGAACTTAGTAAACATTTCTACAAGTTGATCGGCAAACTTCACAAAAGGTGAAGAAATGTCACCACTTAGTATATTATCTTGAATAAAGTGACAATCAATCTCTATATATTTAGTCCTCTCATGGAACACACAATTAGAGGCAATATGCACTGCGGCTTGATTATCACGAAATAACTGAAGAGGGACAGGAGCTGAAAACCTAATCTCTTGAAGGAAGTGTTTCAACCATGTCTGCTCACTAGTAGTGTGAAGTCATTGCCCCGTATTCAGCTTCTGCACTAGACCGAGCTACTACTGCTTGTTTCTTACCCTTTCATGTAACCAAGTTACCTCCCACAAATGTACAATATCCAGTAGTAGATCTTCTATCTGAAGGGGATCTTGCCCAATCAACATCTAAAAAGGCTCCAACTCTAAGATAGTCAATACAGTAATCCAAGGCCAGGGGCTCGCTTAAGATAACGAAGAATTTGAATTACAGCATCCTAATGTGAAATCCTAGGCATTTGTATAAGAGATGTCCGGTCTAGTGATAGTGAGATAATTCAATTTCCCAACAAGTCTTTGATACCTACCTGGATCTCCAAACAATTCCCATTCCCCTTTCAAGAATTTATGATTTGGGTCCATAGGGGCGTGAATAGTTCGTGCACCCAACATGCCAGTTTCTTCCTGTAGAATTAATTGGATATTTGTCAGCCTTTATTAGGGGCTGATCTTTAGGAGATTTACAGCTAACAAATCAGACTTGTTAGCCATTTTGGTTCCACGATTTTAGGGGATTTTGGTAGCATGTTACCCAATCCTTTAGATAGTATTTTCCTATTTTACTGTTTTCTGTCTTAAATAAGATTGATTCTATTTTCAGTAAGTTGTAAATATCCCGAGTAATTAGATGAGAATTATCATCTATTTAAAGGGAATGTAATCTTTTTCAAAAGCAAGTGGAATATTCAGTTTTTCCTTCCACAATTCCACATGGTATCAGAGCATCCTCTGAACTCTAATTCTCCCATATGACCAAATACGGTATGGCCATCGAGAGATGCGACTCCACTTCTTCAATCTCTGAAGTCACCACCAGTCAGGAAGCCATGATTTCGGGCAACAACAACAGTTCAGATAGCAGCCTCATGCCCATTACAGGACACAAACTTAATGGGAATAACCATCTCCAATGATGCCATTCTGTGATGATGTTTATATGTGGGAAGGGAAATGATGATTATCTCTCAGGAGTTGCAGCCCAACAAAGCTAGGATGATGTGAAGCTCAAAATGTGGAATTTGGAAAATAACATGGTCATGTCATGGATCATTAATTCCATGACAAATGACATTGAAGAAAATTTTCTTCTCCACGGAACAACGAAGGAGATTTGGGAAGCTGGCAAGGAAACGTATTCTAACAATGAGAATACATCTGAATTATTCGAGGTGGAAAGTGTTCTCCATGACTTACGTCAAGGAGATTTGACAGTGACCCAATACTTCAACACACTCAACTGCTATTGGCAACAGATGGACTTATTCGAGGAGCACAATTGGAGCTGTCCCGAAGATGGAATCAGGTATAAACAAATTGATGAAAAGAAAAGAATATACAAATTTCTGATTGGATTAAATAAAAATCTTGATGAAGTACGAGGAAGAATCCTAGGATCCAAACCACTGCCAAACGTCCGAGAAGCGTTTTCAGAAGTTCGTAGAGAGGAGAGTCGAAAGAAGATAATGATGGGCCCTCAAGATTCTACAACAAACCTGGAGAGTTCAGCCCTTGCGGTTCGAGGAAATCCATACAACAACAGTGATAATAGACCGAAGGTGGCCATGGTGTGACCATTGTCGACGCCCTGGTCACTCCAAGGACACCTGCTGGTAAATCCATGGTAAACCCGCAGATTGGAAGCCTTCCTGCTTTGCCAACGATAGAGAAGGACGGGGCAATTTCGTCTTGGTAGATGAAAAACTGACACCACCCGAGCCCAGTCTCTTCAGCAAGGAGCAACTAGAATTATTGCAAAAAATGTTCAGCCAATCGTTAGCAGCCCCTGCCACCATTGTGGTTGGTACCGGTTTTTTGGGATGCACAGGTAATTTTTTACGCGCTCTTAATGTTAAAAAGGAGAAGCTAGGTCCATGGATTGTAGACTCAGGAGCATTGGACCATATGACCGGAGATGAAATTTTTTTTCTACTTACAGTCTCTGTTATGAAAATTTAACAGTCAGGATAGCAGATGGTTCACTCTCAAAGATGGCTGGTATAGGTTCTGTTAAAATTTCAGAGAACCTAACACTCAACTCAGTTCTCTTAGTGCCAAATTTGGATTGCAATGTACTGTCTATTAGTAAACTCACTCGGGATCTCAATTGTGTTACTAAATTTTTCCCAACTGTGTGAATTTAAGGTCTTGGATTCGGGGAAGATGATTGGCAGTGCTAAGATATGATCGGGGCTCTATCTTCTCGAGGTTAATGATCCTTCTCAAGGAACAACTCACAAATCCGAATGTTTAGTGTCCAGAAGTCAAAGTTCTTTTTCTGTCATTCGTTCTAATGATGTAGTGCAATTATGTTGTGGTACAATATGTTAGGACATCCAAATTTCTTGTATCTCGAGAAGCTTTTTCCTTCATTATTCAATAATAAAAATCCAAATGATTTTCAGTGTGAGATTTGTCAATTTTCAAAACATGTTTGCAACTCTTATCCCAACCGACCCTACAAAGCAGCCCAACCCTTTTCAATGATTCATAGTGATGTGTGGGGGCCATCTAGGATCAAGAATATTACTGGATCTTGCTGGTTTATATCTTTTATAGATGCTCACACTAGACTTACTGGGGTATTCCTCATGGAAGAAAAGTCAGAGGTAGGTCAGATTTTCAAAAATTTTAACACAATGATCCAAACACAATTTCAAGCAAAAATACAGATTGTGAAAACTGATAATGCCAAAGAATATTTCAAATCCATTCTTGATGATTATCTCTTGAGTCAAGGTATAGTACACCAAAGTTCCTATGTTGACACTCTTCAGCAAAATGGAATTGCCGAAAGAAAAAACCGGCACCTACTAGATGTTGCTCGTTCCCTCATGTTCTCTACACATGTACCGAAACACTTTTGGGGCGAAGCCATTTTCACTGCTGCCTACCTCATAAACAGGATGCCCTCTCGCATTCTCAAATTCCAAACTCCCTGTCAAACTCTACTTTGGTCCTTTCCTAATACTCGACTCATCTCCACTATTCCCTTCAAAGTATTTGGGTGCTCAGCCTTTGTTCATGTTCATCATCAACACTGGGGTAAACTTGATCCTAGAGCCCTTAAGTGCATTTTTCTCGGGCACTCTCCAAACCAAAAGGGGTATAAGTGCTATTCACTAGTTACTAAAAGATATTATTACTCCATGGACGTCACTTTTTTTTAGCAACAGCCATATCACCACAAATATGATATTTAGGGGGAGAGCAATCTTACACAGGAATACTAACGTTGGGATATTGAAGAGTTATCTCACCCTTCTTATGATTCTGGCCCATTTCACCCATCACAAACTCTTGAATCCATTCCTACTGAATCCATTCCTCCTCCACATCTCTTAGAATCTCTTGTGAGACATCAAACCACTGATCTGCCAATTCCTACAAATCCACCTCAGCATCTGGACACTATTCAATCAACAAACAATGATGAGTTGATTACCTATTCACGGAGGAGAAGGAACTAAAAGGAGATAGAACAACGAGTATCTCTTGAGCAAATCCAAGAGTCTGATCGGAGTCCTAGATCAAGTGAAGATCCACTAGGTAACTCTAATCCCGATACTTATCATAATGAGTTAACTAATGATGATAGTGATTGTCCTATTGCTACGAGAAAAGGCGTGAGATCATGCACAAAACACCCAATATACACATTTGTGTCATATTAGGGACTATCATCGAATTTCAGAACCTTTGTTGCCAACCTCGACAAAATCCAGGTCCCTAATAACATACAAGAAGCTCTCGATACACCTGAATGTAAGTCTGTAGTTTGTGAAGAAATCCGTGCACTAGAAAAGAATGGAACATGGGAGATCACAAAATTACCAACTGGAAAACGTTCAGTAGGTTGCAAATTGATTTTCACTGTGAAATACAATGAAGATGGAAGTGTTAACTGATTCAAGGCTTGGCTGGTAGCAAAGAGATTCACTCAATCATATGGAATCGACTACAAGGAGACATTTGCTCCTGTAGCCAAGTTAAACACAGTGCGGGTCCTCTTATCTTTGGCTGCAAATTTAGACTGGCCTCTTCACCAACTAGATGTCAAGAATGCCTTTCTTAATGGAGACCTAGCTGAAGAAGTCTAGATGGAAATTCGTCCTGGATTCGAGACACAAGCTACACACAACAAAGTCTGCAAACTCAGAAGATCCTTATATGGGTTCAAGCAATCCCCAAGAGCCTGGTTCGAAAGATTCACAAAGATAATCAAGAGAAATGGCTATTCTCAATGTCAAACAGATCATACACTATTTGTTAAATACTCTCCTGAAGGAAAACTTGCTATCCTCATTGTATATGTGGACGACATCATTCTAACGGGAGTTATGAGGAGGAAATGAGTAGTCTCAAAAGTCTTCTAGCTATAGAATTCGAAATCTACGACCTTGGGAATCTCAAATACAAGAAAGGGAATCCTTGTATCTCAAAGGAAATACGTTCTGGATCTCTTAAAAGAGACTGGGATGCTCAGATGCAAGCTGGCAGATACTCCTATGGATTCAACAACCAAACAAGGAGCCAAGGAAGACAGTGCACCAGTGGATAAAGGCAGATATCAAAGACTAGTTGGGAAACTTATATACTTGTCTCACACCTGACTTGATATTGGCTTCTCTGTCAGTATGATGAGTCAATTTATGAACAATCCCAATGAAGAACATATGGAGGCAGTTTATAGAATCTTACGATACCTAAAGCTAACATCAGGTAAAGGATTATTTTTCGAGAAAACTCAAAGAAGAGATATTGAGGTATTCGATGATGCGGATTGGGCAGGATCAATACATGATTGAAGGCCAACTTCTGGGTACTGCACATATGTATGGGGAAATCTAGTTACATGGCGAAGTAAGAAGCAATTAGTAGTGTCAAGAACTAGTGTAGAAGTTGAATTCAGGGCAATGACACACGACATCTGTGAAGGAATATGGCTAAGAACGCTTATGAAGGAATTAAAGATTTCAAGTGAAGAACCTATGAAGATGTTCTATGACAATCAGTCAGCCATCAGCATTGCAAAGAACCCGGTGCATCGTGATAGAACAAAACACGTGGAGATTGATCGACATTTCTTAAAGGAAAAAATAGAGGAAGGGATAATCAAGATGTTGTACGTGCCTGCATGTCTCCAAATAACAGATATCCTTACCAATGCTCTGTCAGGAAAGAATTTTGATGATCTGAGTTCCAAGCTAGGCCTAATCAATATTTACTGCCCAGCTTGAGGGGGGGTGTAGTATTAATTGGATATTTGTCAGCCTTTATTAGGGGCTGATCTTTAGGTGATTCTATTAGGGGATGATCTTTATTAAGGGATGATCTGAGTTCCAAGCTGGGCCATTTTGGTTCCACGATTTTAGGGGATTCTGGCAGCATGTTACCCGATTCTTTAGATAGTATTTTCCTATTTTACTATTTTCTATCTTAAATAGGATTGATTCTATTTTTAGTAAGTTATAAATATCCCGAGTAATTAGATGAGAATTATCATTTATTTAAAGGGAATGTAATCTTTTTCAAAGGCAAGTGGAATATGCAGTTTTTTCCTCCACAATTCTGCACTTCCAGAAGGTCAAGTACATATTTCCTCTGAGATAGGTTGATACCTTTTTTAGATCTACTGACTTCAATTCCAAGGAAATATCTAAGCTTGTCCAAGTCTTTTGTTTGAAACTGATCATGTAAAAACTGTTTTAGCCTAGCAATTCCAGCAGTCACTTCCAGTAATTACAATGTCGTCCACATATGCAATCAACAACATGTGACCTGCATCACTATGTAGGTGAAATACCGAATAGTCTGTTTGGCATCTATGAAGACCCAATGCCAATACAACATCAGAAAACTTCCCAAATCATGCTCAAGGAGATTGTTGCAAACCATATAATGTCTTTTTTAACTTGCATACAACAAAGTCACTCCCAGTAATTACAATGTCGTCCACATAAGCAGATGATGAGGAGGTTGTAAGGGCTCGAGTGGGTGAATGTTTAACATCAAGATAATATAGACCACGAGCTTCATGCCCCATACCAATCTTGTTTCCTGTCTTGAGATCCTAAAAGACACATGATGAGGGATAAAAGGTCACTGAACATTGAAGACTTTGAGTAATCTTACTAATGTACATCAAACTAAAGGGAAAACTAGGAGCATATAGAACAAATGACAATGATTTAGAGTTAGTGAGCTTAGTGGATCCAATACTTGTAACTTTAGCAAGAGAATCATTTGCGAGAGTAACACTTTTTGGAGATGTCACAGTATCTAACATAGATAAGACAGAGGAAAAACCAGTCAGATGTTCATTAGCTCCTGAATCAATGATCCGTGGATCTTGAGTGGATGAGACAAGACATGAGGGCGTTGTACCTGAGTGGGCAAGAGTAGTTGTGAAAGATTAAGCCCGTTTGCGACCCACAAGCTTATCATACTCATCCTTTGATATACTAATCATATCTTGGCAAATGACTTGGTTAGCAGATCCAGATGGTCTACCATGTAGATCCTAACAATACTCTACCGAGTGGTTAGTGGGACTACAATGGGTGCACTTATGAGATTCTCGACTTTGGGTGCAATTACCTTTGACATCACGTCCCCACGTGGACCTCTACCACCCCGGCTTCCATGCCCATCAAGAGCAACATAGGAGGTAACCACATCATGTAACTATGACTCAAAATTTAGTTGTCATGGATGTAGAAAAAATATCACAATTGCACTTGGAGACAAACTCAGTCCAAGTATCCGAAAATCAACCCGAATAACAAACTTTTGGTCCTGTATCGGTCAGAATTACACTGTATCGGCTCTGAATTGCACTGTTTCAACTTGTATTAGCTCTGAACCGGTCGGTATCGGCTCGAAACCAACCTGTATCACGTTTGTATCAGCTCAAAACCTGTCGGTATCGGTCTGTATCAGGTATCGGCCGAAACCGACTTCAACCTAAACTTAAAACCGGATTAGGTTATCCTAAATGAGAATAAGTGGTCTGGGAATTACCTCATCCTCGTTATCAAATAGGTGTTATTCTGGATTAGGAACAAGCTCTTACTCCAGGTTGGGGTTATCCACTCTTGAGGATGAGATTGCTTATCCCTGCAACCAAACACTCCGTCCCTTTGATGTTGCCTGCGATAGGCAGCACTTCCGGCGGCCGCTGACGAAGGGGAACATGTCGGGATGCACAGACAACGACGACAAACTCACCCCTGGTGTCCAATAACGGAGACGACGATGAAAAATCGATTGAAACACCTTGAACCTCCTACCGGCCACTGATGACGAATGGAGAAGCTGCTAGGATGCTCAGAAAATGACGATGACCTTAGATCCAGCAGCAGAAGCCACTGTTGAGCTTAAATCTGACGACAAAATTGAGATTGAACATCAAATATTACTCCGATCGAACACCACAAACTACTCCGGCGAGCTCAGACGACAGTGTCTCTAATACCATGTAGACACTTATGGAGGGAAAATACTTCACATTACTTATTCATTGATGTACAACAACATATATATACTACATGCAATTAACGATTATACCCTCACAAGTTACACTTATTACAACCATGTCCTCTAACAAAATGTCACCACTAAAGTATCTTATCTCGAATGAAATGACAATCAATCTTTATATGCTTAGTCCTTACATGAGAGACAGAATTAAAGGCAATCTGTAATGCAGCTCGATTATCACTAAACAACAGGAGAAGAGTAGGAGTTGGGAAGCCAATCTATTGAAGAAAGTGTTGTAACCACGTCAACTCACTAGTAGCTTGAGCCATTGGCTTGTATTTAGCTTCTGCACTAGAACGAGCTACTACTGTTTGTTTCTTACTCTAACCAAATTACCTCTAAAAAATGTATAGTATCTAGTAACATCTTCTATCTGAATGAGAACCTGCCCAATCAGCATCTATAAAAGCTTCTAGGCAAAGTTGTCCATTTGCCCTATATAGCAATCAAAGACTTGAAGCTCGTTTAAGATAGCGAAGAATATGGGTTACAACATCCCAATGTGAGACCCATGGAGCTTCTAAGAACTAACTCACTAGACTTACTGCATAAGATATGTCAGGTCTAGTGATAGTAAAATAATTCAACTTTCCAACAAGTCGACGATACCTGCTTGGATCTTCAAATAATTCTCCCTTGTCCCTAAAGAACTTACAATTTGGATCCATTTGAGTATCAATAGGCTGGGCATCCAATAAACCATTTTCTTCAAATAAGTCAAGTACATACTTCCTCTTAGATAGTCTATTACCCTTCTTAAACCTACCAACTTCAATCCCAAAAATGTATCTAAGTTTTCCTAAATCTTTGGCATGAAACTGATCCTACAAAAACTTTTTCAACCTATTAATCTACCCGGTATGGGGGGTCTAGGACTAAAAGACCAACCTTGTTAGCACTTACCTGATTAAGCCAGTCACATCAAGCTGGTTGTCCTTTAAATGCATAGTTTGATAAATGATTTTGGAAAATAGTAATGGCCTGATGGGTCAATTTAATTTGTTTAGTTTTCTGAACTTACAGGTACGCTTGGATGCTGCCACAGTAGTGGGACTTTTGGCATTCTTCATAAACTACAAGTTTGAGGACGTCTTATCTTCGCCGTATGTATTTCTTACTTCTCATGAAATAGCTCTTGGAATTTAGTAACATGGCATGAAATTGCTCTTGCAAAAAAGGGTAATCAATCCTGACAGCAAATTTCTTCTCAAATACTCATGAATTCTGATAGTGTCAATGATCACTGAATCTTATGTTGAAAGTTCAATTTTTTAAGCACCTAAAGAAGCTATAAGTTCACTTTTTTAAAAGCACCAAATTGACGCTTATGTTGAAAAGCTTTTACAGATAATGTAAAAGCCATCATAGCTAACTTTAAAGCGGTTTAGGTATATGTTTACTAAAAAATAAACAACATTTTAATAGTAGAACTTTTTAACAAAATGTCACGAGCCATGATCTAGCAGGAGCTTCGGGAAAGCTGTCTGTGAAGTGGCTTCTACAGTTAGGCCTCAAAAGGAAGAGCACTCATGATGTCCACCTCTGAGGAGCTCTTTGCTCTTGCCTTGATTGTTCTCGAGTGGAGGTCCTATCTTTTGAGAAACTTTTGTGGTTAGGACTGATCAACAAAGTCTCAAATGCCTACATGATCATAAGGTAGGTATGCCGATGCAACAAAAGTGGATCATTAAACTTCTTGACTATGATTTTATAGTAGAGTATAGGGCTGAGCACCGACCACTTTGGAGTTGGAGGGCCCAACCTCCGACTCCGACTTTGTCGGAGGATCCGACCTCGTGTCGGAGCGGAGTCGGATTTTTGGACTTTTTTTTTTTTTTTTTGTCTTTTTTAACTTCATATTTGACCCACTTTTTTAAAAAAAAAAAATTGTGGGCTTTCAAATTTCAATTTTCTCAAAATTACAATCTAAACTAATTAAACTTTTGATTATAACAAAAAATACAACTAAATAAAGCAAGTAACATACTAACATGCATTCAAAAATTAAAAATAAAAAGAAAGTCCTATTTTTACATGTACTCCCATCATCCATGATTCCATATCCACATCCAACTAATCACTACAATAAACATCCACATGGACCACACCTACCATCCATCATCCACACCCATTATAATAATATTTACTTACCACTACTACAATAAATGTTTTCTAAGTTCCATTCTAACAACAAAAGAAATCCAAAGTTTTCTAAGTGCCAACCAAAATAAATGTTCCCAACAACATTTAATTACAAACGTCCAAATGCACCAAAATAAAATAAATTACAAACTTCCAAATTACAATATTCTAAATGCCCAACAAATGAACCAAAATATATTAAATATTACAAACTTCCAAATGTGCCTGAAAAAAAAATGAAAATATTAGTAAGGAAAACAACCCAACTTTAATTACATCTGAAAAATAAATTTAAACAAACATAAAAAGCATGTATATTACATCTTATTAGGAAGATGCAAAATCTTACATAGTTGTAATATTCTCAAAAAGCCTATTTGGAGGAATGGATCCATTTAGCTTATTTGAACTGAGGTCTCAAAAATTTTAATAAATATGGTATAAACAAAGTAGATGGTAACTCAAATCTCAAAGGCTCAATATGTCAAATTGTCAATCATCTTCACGAAGTAAGTTGGCCATACCAGTGATTAATTCTACATTAAGATGTTAAAGTATAGGAGGTTAGTATCACAAAATGTCAAAATCAACATATATAACAACTTGAAAAAATCTCTAAATACATTACCTGAGTCTAACTTATAACTCTCCGCATCATCAATGGCATCCGTATAATTTTGACTCAAGCATATAGGAGTTGACTTCAACCAATTTTGCGTGCACACAAGAGCTTCTACAGTTCTAGGAGCCAAAGAACTCCTAAATGGATCTAGGACACGGCCTCCTGTGGTAAATGCCGACTCAGATGCAACGGTGGTGATCGGAATGGCCAAAATATCTCTTGCCATTAGAGCAAGAACCGGATATTTGCTTGAGTTGACTTTCCACCATATCAAAATTTCAAAATTCCATGTAGGAACATCAACATCCTCCAACAAATACCGCTCTAGTTTAGACTTACAATCCATCAAGGATATTGATTTTCGGTCTTTATGGAATCCCAACAAAAAGTCCATGGGATCATCATCATTACAGGTACTACTACTACTCCCCAATGTCCTCATTGATGCACTACCTTCACCACTCCGACTCCGAGTTGACTTAGACCCAGTTACGCGGCCACCACAAAACCCTACATATTGTTCATACAAATATTTCATATCCCTCTTGAGGAGTACAACAAATTCCTCACCCCTCTCATCACCCAATGTTTTGTTGAACCAATATGCTTGAGCAACCAATTTGTACCGTGGATCAAGAATGGCAGCAACAAACAACAATCGATTTATTTTTTTCCCAATATTTATTATACTTTGTCTTCATTCTCAAAGCCATTGAACTCAAGCGTCGATTACTACTGTCACAAAAAGTATTTAAGTTTTTATGAATATTAATAAACATTTGGATATACAAATTTGATGTGACATATAGTGTACCAGAAATATGTAGGGTAACATTATAAAATACATGAAGAAACTTCGAAAAGTTTCTTATGGTCTCCCAATCATCAGCCCCAGGAGCTCCTAGACCCTTTTTCACATGCTGATCCTTAGACAAATAAACTCGTGAGCAGGGATCCTCATTAAACAAAAGTTGGAAGGCTTTTCGATACTTCTCAGCCATGTCCAACATAAGAAAAGTCGAGTTCCATCTAGTAGGCACGTCAAGACACAAGAAACTAGAACATGATACTTTTGACTTATCAACACAAGACTTAAAAGTAGCAAGTCTTTGGGCAGAAGACTTCACATACTTAATCAAATTTCTTACTCTTATGATTGAGTCATCAACATCTTTCAAACCTTCACTCACAACAAGGTTTAAGATGTGTTCCGTACACCTCATGTGAATAAACTTGTGAGCTGCATTACAATCCTCACTTCCAATTTCCCTTGTTCTCAGCCAATCAATAGTAGAGTCGTTAGATGTATCATTGTCCACCGTAATTGTGAGGATTTTGTCAATGCCCCAATCAAAGCATACACTCCTCCAACTCCCTCCCAATCATTGCCCCCTTGTGGTCGCTAATCCGAACAAATGAAATGATCCGCTTCTGCAACTTCCAATTACTATCAATAAAGTGAGCGATCACACATATGTAATTAATATTTTGGATAGAAGTCCAAGTGTTAGTGGTTAGACACACTCTTTGTTTGGTGGTCTAAAATATTTTCTTCAAGCTATTCTTCTCTCTCAAGAATAGCCTCATACAGTCACGCATTACGGTAAATCGAGAAGGAATTGGAAACCTAGGATCAAGGGATTTAGTGTATTCCCGAAACCCTTGGCCCTCAACAACCCTAAAGGGTAACTCATCCAGTATCACCATCCTAGCAAGGGCTGCCCGGATTTTTTTCTCATTGTACTTGGTCATCCCTAAGCTCTTCTCCCCTTGGCCTTCAATTCTTGCTTCCGGGACCAAGAATGTTTGAGTCTTGTCCAACTTACTTTTATGGTTTTTGGGGCAAAGTTGGATGTGTGTTTTCATGGCTGAAGTGCCTTGCCTTTTGGGATGGCATTTCCATTGCCTCCCACAATGGTTACAAGTAGCTATAGGCTCTTCGGGATCACAATTGGGCACTCTTGTGAAGTGGACCCATACCAAAGACCTATTCTTAGGAACTCTACTACCAGGTGGAGGGTGAGGGTTAGAACAGAAGGCACTAGGAGTGCCTACCGAAGATTCTATTGGTCCGTTGGGCTCTTCAACTATGGGACTGGGAGTATCAATAGGTTGTTCTGGGATGCCAAGACAAGATGCAGCTGTGGATGTAGGAGTGCTTGTGCCTTCTATATTCATGATTTAAGAACTAAAACACAACAAAATAGTACTAAAACAGCCAAACACAGCCCCAAAAGCACAATACAAACTCATTAACTCAACTTGTGGATGTTTTACAATCACTAAAACAGAAATATATTTCAAAAAATATATACTCATCTTAAACAGAAAAATAGAAAAAATCAGACCCAACAACATGAATGAAAACATCACTAAAACAACATAAAAAATTATATATTTTTGGGTAACGGATTCCCCAAACACAATCAGCAAAATAAACCCAAATTACCAGTTAGCAAATTAAAACCCAATCATTTAACCGTATAAATCACTAAATCAGTACACGACAGTGGTAGTCTAGGTCTAGGAGCTTACTGTGGTGAAGGGCTGATCTGGAAGCAGCACTGTCAAAAGTCAACTCTGGAAATAACCATAGAAAAAATTAACATTACCAACCTCAAAGATTTGATTAAAGAACAGAGACATGGGTTTGGGTAACTTACCGACTTCGAATCTTCAATGGGCAGTGATTAATCTATGATTGAGAGTGTAAGAGATCAATAGGCGATGGGAAGTTGAGGGACGGTGTTTGCACAGCTACAGTACACCTCAAGAGGCCATCGACGGCGATGACGGGACCTAGGGTTTCAAGGGAAACTCGAGAGAATGATGGCTGCGTGAGAGAATGGCTGCGTGAGAGAAGGGCTGCGGCTGCGTGAGAGGGAGTGAGAAGGGCTGCGTGAGAGGGAGTGAGACACTGAGACGACTGTGAGTCTGTGACTGAATATTGAAGATGAAATAGGGAGGGGGGAACTCGGGAACCCGAAGGCCTAATTCGGAATTCCCATTAACAAATAGAAACGGCGCCGTATAGTTACTATAGTATACTAATTAGTAATTACTATGAATCTATTTTTAATTTTATATATATTATATATATATATATATATATGAAGATTCATAAAAAATATATGATATATATATTATTATATATGAATATTAAAAAAAGGGCACCGTATACGAAATGAAGATTCAAAAAATAGTATTACTTTTATATATAATATAGTATTACTATAATATACTATTAGTCTATTACTATATCTTATAGTATAATTACTAATACTATAGTATCATACTATTAGTATGTTAGTGATTTAATATATATATATATTACATCTCTAATCTCTTATACTTGATATATATATTAATATATATAAATATTAGTAATACACTAATAATATTAGTATATTAGTACTAGTATTAGTATTAGTTATACTAATAGTGATATTAGTTATACTAATAGTTATATTAGTATTAGTTATTATTAATACTATATGTTATAGTAATAGTGATATTAATAATATATATAGTTATAGTGATTAGTATAACTACATTAGTATTAGTTATAATGATTTAGTATAACTATATTAGTATAAGTTATAGTGATTTAGTATAACTATATAATATATTAGTATAAGTTATAGTGATTTAGTGTAGGTATAATACTATAAGTTATAACTATAGTCTGTATTAGTATTAGTATTAGTATAACTACATTAGTATTAGTTATAGTGATTTAGTATAACTATATTAGTATAAGTTATGGTGATTTAGTATAACTATATAATATATTAGTATAAGTTATAGTGATTTAGTGTAGGTATAATACTATAAGTTATAACTATAGTACATATTAATATTAGTATTAGTATAAATATTAGTATTAGTTATAGTGGTTTAGTATAACTCTATATTAGTATAAGTTATTGTGATTTAGTATAACTATATAATATATTAGTATGAGTTATAGTGATTTAGTATAGGTATAATACTATAAGTTATAACTATAGTCTACATTAGTATTAGTATTAGTTATAGTGATTAGCATAACTATATATTAGTATTTGCTATAGTGATTTTAATTTAGTATAACTATATAATACTATTAGTATAAATATTATACTAACTATATCACTGATTAGTATCTCGCTATAGTTAATAGTATCATATAGTAATATAGTATTAGTAATTAATACTATAGTGATTTATATAGTAATTTATATATAGACTTAAAAGTGTATTACTAATAGTATTAGTATTAGACCATAAATCTAATTAATATAATAATGTATGTTAGTATTACTAATATATTTATCAAAAGGAATATGTTGAGAATTTATTAGGTCAAAAAATATAATTAATACAAGATATTGTTATATAAAATTTATATGAATAATACTTTAGTTATTATACATTAGTATTATATGTTATTATAAATTTATAGATTAGTGTTTATCCATTAGTATTACGTGTTGATGTTATTATGCGTCTTAGTGTTTATAGTAGATTATATATACATTAGTATTACAACTTACATGTAACATGGTAGTAATATTATAAATTTGTAATAGTATGATATTTACATATAGTCATATACTAAACTATTATTATTTATTAGTCAATTTAGTCTATATATTATAATATAAATATATTATTTAACTAGTATATTATTGAGTTTAACTAATTATATAAGATATAGTTGTATAAAATTTAAATGATTAATATATATAAAATATGTATAAAATCGGAGGCGGAGTTGGAGGGCCAAGTTGGAGGCGGAGGCGGAGTCGGATGCGGAGTGTCGGAGGCGGATCGGAGCGGAGCCGGAGTCGGTTCGTCAATGTCTCTGACTCCGACTCCAATTTCCAAGAGAGAAAAAACTCCGACTCCGACTCGGAGTCGGATTGTCGGATTTTTGCTCAACCCTAGTAGAATATAAGAAGGGAACTGAGAACAGAGTAGCTGTTGCTTTGTCTAGAAGACGAAATGAAGATGAATGCCCAGTATCCTTAACTGCTTTCCCTACAATAAGCTGGATGGACGATCTTATGGCAGCATGTGGCTGATGACCACTTGCAGGCACTTATATCCCTTTTCCAAGAGGGCCAGCTATCACCACAATACTCTATGAGGGATGGACTACTCCTATGCAAAAATTGAGTTTGCATACCTCATCATGAATTTAACAATAGACTACTGAAATTGATGCACAGCATCCCTTGGGTTGGGCATTCAGGATATGATAAGTCGATACATAAAGGGAGTAGGAATTCTTTTGACTGAGACTTAAGAAGGATGTGAAAAAATTTATCAGAAATTGCGACTTATGCCAAAGAGTCAAGGTTGACAATACCCTCCCTAGTGGTCTGCTACAACCATTACCAGTCCAAACTTGGCCTTGGACTCACATAACAATAGACTTCATTGAGGAGCTGCCTAATTCCCATGGCTATGATAGACTCACTAGGTACAACCATTTCACCCCCACTAACCCACCCCTATACAACTAAGACTGTGGTTGAAATCTTCCTCAAACATATCTTTAAACTCCATGGTCTACCTATTTCAATCGACTCTGATTGAGATGGCACCTTCACTAGCCATTTTTGGCAGGAATTCTTTACTCTCCAAGAGGTCCAAATGGCAATGAGTTCTTCATACCACCCCCAAAACCGATGGGCAGATAGAGGCATTCAATAAAACCTTAGAAAATTAACTACATTGCTTCATTGGAGATCGACCAAAAGACTGGTCCTCATGGGTTTCAATGGCAAAATGGCGGTATAATACTACCCCCACATGTCCACCAAGCCTACCCCATTCGAGGTTCTTTATGAGTACCCGCCTCCTAGGATCCTCAACTATGTACTAGGTTTTCCTGAATGTATACTTTGGAGACCATACATCAATCCCGAGATCAAATATTGCAACTCCTATGCCATAACTTGCACAAGGCCCCAGGATTGCATGAAACAAAATACAAACTTGATTTGAAAGGAGTAGCAATTTGATGTTGGGGAATGGGCATACCTTCATCCCCAATTATGCTGGCAGCTCTCGGTGTCTCACAAGCGTAATCTTAAGCTAGTTGCCCGTTTCTTTGGCCCCTTGCAGATTTTGTAGAAGGTAGGAGCCGTTGCCTACAAACTTGATCTCTCCTTCACAGTCCAAATACATCCATTTTCCATGTTTCCCAACCCAAAAAGAAGTTAAGCTCGAAGATCATGGCATTACCAGTACTACTGCCATTCGATTCCATGGGGATCCTTAAACCAGGGCCCAAAGAAGTCTTGGGCCACCAGGTGAAAAAATCATAAAACCGCCCATAGGTGGAGCTCTCGATTCATTGGCAAGGCTAGGGTACCGACAACGCCGCCACATGGGAAACATACACTCAGCTCAAGGAAGCCTACCCACACCTTGTGGGCAAGGTGTTTTAATGGGGATGGTCCATGACCTAGTGGGAGGTCATACCTTGGGTGAGAAATCAATGAATACCAAGAAATCTAACAACCTCCTAGATTCCCAGACATTGAACCAATACTAGAAGTAGGAAAATAACAACATAAGATTCAATACTCAAATTATGGACCCGAAAGGCCTGTTGGACTTAACTAAGGTAAAGTAAACAGCGGTCCAACCCAAAGAATTACCCTTACTCGGTTGCCCTTTCATGAATCAATCAATACAATAAAAGACTTGGCTTGACTGGCCCAATAGACTCCAAGCTAAAGACGTGCAACTAAGGAAGATACACATGCTTCTTCCACTTCCGATAGTCTCTGGAACCTCCTTTTCTCCATGCTTAGCTTCAGTATGCAGGTACTTCAAGAGAGAGTGTGACAAAGTCTTTGCCTTTAAAGCACCTTGCCCACGAGGTGTTGGTAAATGGAGCTTCAGCTGTTCATAAGATTCCCAAGCGGCATCATCATCCAATTGTCCGTGTCACTGAATCTGCAATTCAAGAAGGGTTTTATTCTTGAGTTTTCTAACATGGCATGCTGACACTTTTTCCAGTTCATGCTTTAGGACCCCTATAGCATCAACCAGTGGTAGCATCGAAAGGATTGAAATTCCCTTGCCAAGCTTCTTCTTCAACTGCGAGATGTGGAAGACAGGGTGAATGGTTGAAGTGGATGTTATAGTTGGTAAGCCACAGCCCCTGTCTTTTGAATGACTTGAAATGGGCCATTGAACCGTGGGGCAAGCTTCAAACTCCTCCGGTGTGCCACTAACAGCCCAAACCTTTTGGTTTCTAAATTCTGAAGTTAGGAAATAGGCTAGATTAGGGTTTCTAGATTACAAAGTAAGTTGGGACTTAGCCCAACAAATGGGCCAAGCCCATTTAGATCAAGGGAGGCGAGCAAGGCCCAAACACTATGCTCGCCCAAGCCTATTAAAGAGCTCATGGGAGAAAGCCTCCTAGGTTAATAGGATTCCAATTAAAACTCCTAGTTAGAGTAGAAGTTGTAGAACTCTTAGTTAAAGTAGAACTTCTACTTGAAGTACAACTTCTAATTTAAGTATAACTCCTAGATTAAGTATAACTCGTTTCTAGATGCAACTCCTAGCTTAATTGCAATTCCTAGCCTAAGCAAGACAGTTAAGAGAACTACAATTCCTAGCCCTATCCAAAAACCCTAGGGAAGACCTAGTCTAGGTTAAACCCTAAATGTCCTAGCCTATTCTAAATCTTAGGATTAACCTAATCCAAGCCAAGAACTCTAGCCCTAGCCGAAAACCCTAGGACGACTAAGACATCAAGCAAGTTTCAGTTTCCTCTAGAACAAAATATTTGGAGTCTTATCTCACTTGGACTTGCATTCCTCCAAACTCTATAAGTAGACCCTAACTCGACACACACACACACCCGCTTCACCCTTCATCGGTGCTGCACCCTTCATCGGTGCTGCACCCTTCATCTCTCTCTCTCCAAAATTCAAGCCACACCTCACTCAATACACAAGCCACATACTCAGCCACCATCACCAAACCTTTAAGCCTAGCACCACCCTACTCCTAGGTAAGTTCCCTTGTATTTCTCTTGTGTTTTCTCTCACACCACCACACACACATGCATGCCACTAGTTAGCCACCATATACCCAAGCCTATACACACATGTAGTCCATAGTTTGAGCACCACACACCCGAGTATGCACATACACATAGGTCATAGGATTGAACCACCCCATAGCCAAGCACAACATCACCCACAACCACCACCACCATCTCGGCTTCATGACCCTCAATCACACCTATAACATGTCCCTACCAAGCATAATAGAACACCCTTAGAACCAACCCAAGAGACAACAGGAAGTAGGGTTTCGGAACCCCAAACCTCCCGACCTCTCCATGCCCAATGGCTTTCGGTTACCCTAGGAACACACCCACATCACTAGAAGCATTAAAACCCCAAGCTTGTTAGATTACGAAGGAAAGGAAATGAGAGTTTTGAAAAGCCTAAACCATGTATGCATGTTTCGGCCAAGCCCTAAAGCCCAAGCATATTATGAAGCCCTAGAACTCCTAAAACCGAGGATGATAGAAGCCAAACCAAGTATGAAGCAAGCCTATACCCAAGCATGTCATAAGTCTAGAACCAAGCATGTCATGAGCTTTTAATCCAAGCATATATTATTAACCCTAGACCCGAGAATGTCACAAGCACAAAGCCAAGTATGTCACTTAGTTAGAAGCTCTAAACCGAGGATAGTTTGAGCCTTAGAACCGAGTATAGTATGAGCACACCATGGTACGAAGTAGGTAAAGTGATAGACAAGGAATAGAGATAGCTAAGAGAGCCATGCATGAAGCACAACAGCCTAATGCATGATGACTTAGAAAGTTTACATGACTGCTTAATTTATTATAGATTTGATTGAAAGGTGTGAAGAAACGAAAGATTAGCTTAAATTGCTTAAGCATTGAGGTAATGATTATGATCATATTCTTCAACACATCTCTTTATAGTAAACTATGAAAGTCAATTTTTAAAAGTTTTCAAAACTATATATGTATGTATAAGCCTTTCTTTGAGAGCCCCTTTTTATGAACCCAATGCATGATGATAGGACGTTAGAGTTGCATGATTGTTGTATGATTGAGCACTATGTTGCATGAATGCTTATGTTAAAGAATGAAAAGTAAGGCAAAGGCTAATGTAAAGAAAAGAGAAGGACAATATGAATGCATGAAGTTAATGAATTGGCCATATGAGGAAGGTACCATGAGGTTGGGATGGATGGCAACGTCGGAATGCATCACTAGCGGTGCACCTAGTGACGACCCATTCCTGAGATTTAGGTTCTTAAGCCGGTTGCTCCAGGAAGAACCATTGATCCGGAGGGACGTCAATCCTAATACATGGGGGTTAACAGTGTGTAAAGGGCCATAATGATGATGTTAAGGTAACGAAAGATTTGAAGGTTAATGATGTTAAGGAAGATGATTGCTTATGCTTGAAGATGAGGTAAAGGATGTTTCTTAAATCTTTATAGTTAATGTTTGATGTATGATTATGCATGTTTTCAAAAGAACAATGTTTTCAAATGAAAAACCCTATATTTTATATTATGTTTACTGCATGATGCGGTTCTTAGTGAGTATTCGACTCATTTTAGTTGTTTTTAAATGGTTTTCCACCCCAGGTGAGGAAGAGTTAGAGGATGTTGTTCAGGAGGTTGCCATTGGCAATGAGGGCTTAGAGAAAGAGATTTAGATTTCTGTATTGATTATTAAATGATTTATGTTTCCGCAATGCTTAGCACAAGTTAGACTATTATATTTAAATAAGTACTATTGAGCAAGACATTTGTTCTGAGAGATTTCTTTTAAATAAAGTTTTTAGTGAGGATTTTATTTATGGGATCTTTGATACCTGGTGGAAAGAATGAATGTTTTAATGTTAGTGATGTATGATTCCTCTAGCTCAACGAGTTTGAGGGGGGCGGGGTGTCACACTCATCAACCTCTAAACTTAATTCCATCCGCTTCAAATCCGCATAGTTTTTCATCGTATCTTGCGCCTTTTGAAGATTGTGTTTCAAGAGATCCTGGAGCATTTGGTCTCGAGATCACAAGACCTCCTCCACAACTTCCACCTTCGAAGTTCCTGGCACGTAAGCAAACACAAGCAAAAGGCAAGGGGGATGGTATGTTGTGAAAACGATGACAGAAAGCGAATCAATCACACGACACAAAATTAACGTGGTTTGGCAATGTGCCTACGTCCACAGAGCTACAAAGGATTTTATTGCACTGAGGAATCACAAAATACACTTTGGGGCCAAAATTTTACTGTTCAAAACCCTTAGAACAACTATACTATTCATTAAGTACATATTTATAGTGTCACACGACAGAAACCTTAATTTTCACTTTTTGGCGTTATTTGCTTGAGCGGAATGTCGAGCGGGCCTCAAGCGAACTCTCTGTCCGACATTTGCTCGAGCGAGAATCGAGCAAACTCTCTGCCTGAGCTTTGCTCGAGCTACCTGTCGCGTGAACATCAAGCGAACTTTCTGTCTGGCGCTTCCCAAGTAAAAAATGGTGTCAATCAGTCAACTTTCTATTTGGCGAACTTTTGGCTTGGGCCTATAGGCTCTTCGAAAATCCGCCAAAAAACCATAACGCATCCTTGTTGGGTCGAAAATCGGGCCGACACACCAACCAACTAGGCTCCACAAACCTAACATGGTAGCCATATAAGGCTTCAAAAGATGTGGTCCGAGCGGAGGACTATTGAGTGGTGTTGTACCACCATTCAGCTAAGGGTACCCACTGAGCCCAATCCTTAGGCCTATCACAAACGAAACTCCTTAGATAATTTTCCATGCATTTGTTAACCGCCTCGGATTGCCGACTGGATTATGGGTGGTATGAGGTATTGAAAGCGAGCTGAACTTCTTGTATCTATCTTAAAAAACTCTTTCCACAAGTGACTGGTGAAGGTGCTATATCTATTTGAGACAAAGGATTTTTGCATTCTATGCATCTTTAGGATGTTGAACAATTAAGCCATTGTCTTAGCAAAACAGGGGCGGGTCAAAGGCGTAAAGTGCAGATACTTCTGTCAACCACGACCCATATACTGTTGAACCCTTGTGAGAAGGGTAGTAGTCTGTAACACCTCTTCCCCCTAGGGTGAAGAATAATGCCATTTTTAGAAATCTAGGGGACTCGGAATGCTATCAACCTTTAAAATCATTTACGTAGAAGACCATTAAAAAATATTTTCATAATTTAAAATAAAGCATACTCCATTAAAATTTAAAAGGGAGTCTGCGGAAGCACATATTGAAAATTATTCAAGTCTCATATGCTTAACAAAATAACTTATTAATAACTGAAAACATAAAACTAAACATCCTCTTGATCTGTCTAGGTCTCTGCCTCATCTCCTGAAGCCAAGTCTCATCTTGCAGCATCACTCACATTGAGAATAACCTGAGGTGGTTAAAACATTTAAAATACAAAAAAAGAATTTGTCGAATACTCAATAAGCAATACATCACACAGTAAAAATAATATGAACATAGGGTTTCCTTGAAAAAGGTGAATATAAAAAATTGGCTGTTGGGGCAGTTGTTTGGCTGTAGACCTTGGGGTGGCTTGGAGTAGTTCGTTGCATGTGCTGTGTGTACGTGACTGGGCAGCCAGCAAGCTTGTGGAACTGTGAGGTGAACGGAGGGGCAGCAGTTTGAGAGGTCTCACGGTGGCTGACCTGCTGGGAAGAGGGACTACCCTGAATCTCGTATGTGTATATATTTGGCACCTAGGGCATAGGAAGAAGGAGAACCATGCATTGGGATTCTTTTTTTTTTTAACGTGGGCGGAGTCTCACATTTGGGCTTAAGTCTTGGGTCTTCCACATGGGTTTTGGGTCTTCCATGGGTCACTAGAGGACTTAATAAATGAGTTGGGCCATTTAGTAGGCCTAATCAAATTCCAAGGTTTGTCTGTAATCTCATGGGCCAAGTCACTTAACAAACCCTAATGGACTGATCATAAATTCCAAAATGAGCCCAACTTGTCCAATAAATACTTATGGGTTTTATATAAATTCTTGGGCCTAATACTGTAGAATTATAGAGAGATTTATGTTTAAGGATCTGTTAGCAATATTAGGGGCTAATATCTAGGAGATCTACAGCTAACAGATCAGTTTTTCTTATCCCATGATTTTAGGAGATTTGGTAGTCTGTTACCAAATCTGTAGATATAAGTTTCCTGTTTTATAGCTTTCAGTTTTAGGTAGTTCTGATTTCCTTTCTAGCTGTAAATATCCCTAAAATAGATGAGCATTATCATCTATATAAAGAGGGGCCTGTAACCTTATTTGAAATATAGTGGAATCTTACTCTTTCCTTCCACAAACAAGATGGTATCAGAGCAATCTCTGAACCCTAATTCCCTCATATGACCAAATACGGGAAACGTGATTCAAGAGCTACCGTTCCCCAAATCACCTCCAATCAGGAAGCCATGGCTTCCAACAATGATAGTAACCTCATGCCCATTACAGGACACAAACTGAATGGGAACAACTATCTCCAATGGTCCCATTCCGTAATGATGTTCATATGCGGAAAGGGCAAAGATGATTATCTCACCAAAGATGCTGCCAAACCAAACAAGACGGATGAAAAGTTCAAAGTCTGGAATGCCGAGAATAATATGGTCATGTCATGGCTCATTAATTCCATGACAAATGACATTGGAGAAAACTTTCTTCTCTATGGAACAACAAAGGAGATTTGGGATGCTGCCAAGGAAATATATTCTAACAATGAGAATACATCGGAATTATTCGAGGTGGAAAGTGTTCTTCATGACTTCCGCCAAGGAGAATTAACAGTGACTCAATACTTCAACACTCTCAATCAGTATTGGCAGCAGCTAGACTTATTCGAGGAGCACAATTGGAGCTGTCCGAATGATGGAATCAGGTATAGACAAATAATTGAACGGAAAAGAATATACAAATTTTTGATTGGATTAAATAAGAACCTTGATGAAGTTCGAGGAAGAATTTTAGGATCCAAACCACTACCAAATATCCGAGAAGCTTTTTCAGAAGTTCGGAGAGAGGAAAGTCGAAAGAAGATCATGATGGGATCTCAAGATTCTGTGACAAATCCTGAGAGTTCAGCACTTGTGGTGAGAGGGAATCCATCCAACAACAACAACGATCACAGACCAAAGAAAGGGCGACCATGGTGTGATCATTGTCGACGTCCTGGTCACACCAAGGACAACTGCTGGAAGATTCATGGCAAACCAGCAGATTGGAGGCCTTCCCGGTTTGCCAATGACAAAGAAGGACGAGGCAACCTTGCTTCCATGGATGAACAACCTCCACCCGAACCAACTCCCTTCAGCAAGGAACAGATAGAGATCTTGCAGAAAATGTTCAGCCAATCCTTGCCTGCACCAGCTCCCACTGTAGTTGGTACCGGATCCCTGGCACAAAAAGGTAATTTTTTAAGTGCTCTAAATGCTAACAAGGAGAGGCTCAGTCCATGGATTATAGACTCAGGAGCTTCTGATCATATGACTGGAGATGAGAAGCTGTTTTCAACTTACACCCCATGCTATAAAAATTTAACTGTGCGAATAGCTGATGGTTCACTCTCAAAGGTGGCTGGTACAGGCTCGGTTCAAATTTCAGAGAACATCACTCTTGATTCCGTTCTACTTGTACCAAAATTAAATTGCAATTTACTGTCCATTAGTAAACTCACTCGGGATCTCAACTGTGTTACTAAATTTGGCTCAAATCTGTGTGTATTTCAGGTCTTGGACTCGGGGAAGACGATTGGCAGTGCTAAGATGTGTTCGGGGCTCTATCTTCTAGAGGTTAATGATCCTCCTCAAGGAGCAATTCATCAATCAGATTGTTCAGTGTCCAGTAGTCCTGTTTCTTTGTCTGTGAGTCAGTCTAATAATGATAGTGCAATTATGTTATGGCACTATAGGTTAGGTCATCCAAATTTCTTGTATCTTGAGAAGTTGTTTCCTTCATTATTCCATGGTAAAAATCCAAATGAATTTCAATGTGAGATCTGTCAATTCTCTAAACATATTCGCAATTCTTATCCTAACAGATCCTACAAAGCATCTCAACCTTTTTCCATGATTCATAGTGATATATGGGGCCCTTCTAGGATAAAAAATGTTATTGGTTCTCGCTGGTTCATTTCATTTATTGATGATCACACTAGACTCACATGGGTATTCCTCATGAAAGAAAAATCTGAGGCAAACCAGATCTTCAAAACCTTCAATACCATGATCCAAACACAATTCCAAGCAAAAATTCAAATTCTGAAAACTGACAATGCCAAAGAGTATTTCAATTCCAGCCTTAATGATTATCTCATGAGTCATGGTATTGTTCACCAAAGTTCCTGTGTTAACACTCCTCAGCAAAATGGTATTGCCGAAAGAAAAAACCGGCATCTTCTTGATGTGGCTTGGTCTCTTATGTTCTCTACCCATGTACCAAAATATTTCTGGGGTGAAGCCATCCTTACTGCTGCATACCTCATAAATAGGATGCCATCTCGGATTCTTAACTTCCAGACTCCTTGTCAAATTCTCCTTCAGTCCTTTCCCACTACTCGTCTCATCTCCACCATCCCATTCAAAGTTTTCGGGTGTTCAGCTTTTGTCCATGTCCATCAACAACACCGGGACAAACTTGATCCTAGAGCTCATAAATGTATTTTCCTTGGGTACTCTCCAACTCAAAAAGGATATAAATGCTACTCACCGGTCACTAAACAATTCTATCACTCCATGGATGTCACCTTCTTTGAGCAACAACCTTATTTCCCCAAATCTGATATTCAGGGGGAGACTAATTTTATCCTAGAATATCAGCTTTGGGATATTGAAGAATCACCTCATGTCTCTCATAATTCTGACCAAACTTGCCCATCACTAAATCATGAATCACTTCCTCCTCAAAATCTCTCCCTTGAGTCTTCTTACTTCCTAGAACCTCCTACTCAAGATCAAGCCAACAATCCACCTCAAAATCTGGACACACCTCAAAATCTGGACACTATTCAATCAACAAAGAGTGATGAATTGATTACCTACTCAAGGAGGAGAAAGAACCAAAAGGAGATGGAACAACAAGCATCTCTTGAGCAAACCCAAGAGTCTGACTCAAGTCCTAGACCAAGTGAAGATCCACCAGGTAACACTAATCCTGAAACTAATGATGACAGTGGCCTTCCTATTGCTGTGAGAAAAGGGGTAAGATCATGCACAAAACATCCGATATACACATTTGTGTCATATGAAGGATTGTCACCGAAGTTCAAAGCTTTTGTTGCCAACCTCGACAACATCCAAGTTCCTAATAATATACAAGAAGCTCTCAGCTCACCAGAATGGAAATCAGCAGTGTATGAAGAAATTCATGCACTAGAGAAAAATGGAACTTGGGAAATCTCTGACTTACCAACCGGGAAACGCCCAGTAGGCTGCAAATGGATCTTCACAGTAAAATATAATGAAGATGGGAGTGTTAATCGGTTCAAGGCACGGCTGGTTGCAAAGGGATTCACCCAATCATATGGAATCGATTATGAGGAGACATTTGCTCCTGTAGCCAAGTTAAACACAGTTCGGGTTTTATTATCTTTGGCTGCAAACCTTGACTGGCCTCTCCACCAACTAGATGTCAAGAATGCCTTTCTAAATGGGGACCTAACTGAAGAAGTGTACATGGAAATTCCCTCCGGATTTGAGACACAAACTACATGCAACAAGGTTTGTAAACTTAGGAGATCTCTATATGGGCTCAAGCAATCTCCAAGAGCTTGGTTTGAAAGATTCACAAAGGTAGTGAAGAAGCATGGCTACTCTCAATGTCAAACGGACCATACACTATTTGTTAAACACTCTTCTGCAGGAAAACTTGCTGTCCTCATAGTGTATGTGGATGACATAATCCTAACAGGAGACTATGAAGAGGAAATCTGCACCATCAAAAGTTTACTAGCTGCAGAATTTGAAATCAAGAACCTTGGGAATCTTAAATATTTCCTAGGTATGGAGATTGCAAGGTCAAGAAAGGGAATCTCTGTCTCACAGAGAAAATATGTCCTAGATCTCTTAAAAGAGACTGGAATGCTCGGGTGTAAGCCGGTAGATACTCCTATGGATCCAACTATCAAACTAGGAGCTAAGGAAAATTGTGCACCCGTGGACAAAGGAAGATACCAAAGATTAGTAGGTAAACTAATATATCTATCTCACACACGACCAGACATTGGATTTGCTGTTAGCATGGTAAGTCAGTTCATGAACAATCCAAATGAAGAACACATGGAAGGTGTGTATAGAATCCTGAGATACCTGAAACTAACACCAGGTAGAGGATTATTTTTTGAGAAGAACCAAAGAAGAGATATTGAAGTGTTCAGCGATGCAGATTGGGCAGGATCAGTACAAGACCGAAGATCAACTTCAGGATATTGCACTTTTGTGTGGGGAAATTTGGTCACTTGGAGAAGTAAGAAGCAGTCAGTGGTGTCAAGAAGCAGTGCAGAAGCTGAATTCCGGGCAATGGCACACGGTATTTGTGAGGGAATTTGGTTAAAAAGGGTGCTAAAGGAATTAAAAATTTCAGATGAAGAACCTATGAAAATGTTCTGTGATAATCAATCAGCAATCAACATTGCCAAAAATCCAGTTCATCATGATAGAACAAAGCATGTGGAAATTGATCGACATTTTATAAAGGAGAAGATAGAGGAAGGAATAATCAAGATGTTGTACGTGCCTACATGTCTTCAAACAGCAGATATCCTTACCAAGGCTCTATCAAGAAAGGTGTTTGATGATCTGAGTTCCAAGCTGGGGTTAATTAATATTTACCGCCCAGCTTGAGGGGGAGTGTAGAATTATAGAGAGATTTATGTTTAAGGATCTGTTAGCAATATTAGGGGCTAATATCTAGGAGATCTACAGCTAACAGATCAGTTTTTCTTATCCCATGATTTTAGGAGATTTGGTAGTCTGTTACCAAATCTGTAGATATAAGTTTCCTGTTTTATAGCTTTCAGTTTTAGGTAGTTCTGATTTCCTTTCTAGCTGTAAATATCCCTAAAATAGATGAGCATTATCATCTATATAAAGAGGGGCCCTGTAACCTTATTTGAAATATAGTGGAATCTTACTCTTTCCTTCCACAAACAAGAAATACCAATTAAGTATTGGCCCATTCGCTCCATAAATATTAAATGGGTTTAAATCCAATTATTGAGCCCAATAAAAATCTTTAATCGATCATAATAAATTTTGGGCCATGACCTATTCAAAATTACTCCATAAATCTTAATTTTGCTTCCCAAAAATATTGGCCCATTTATACCATCCAAAAATCATTCTCTAAACCTCAATGGGCCTTAAAAATGAACTTTTGGTTCTATGAGACAAATTAAATTTCCTAGCCAACCTCAATAAACAATAGCTCATGGGCTTCTGCTTATCCAATATGGCCCATTAACATAATGTAGGCCGAATAAAATTATCCATATTTTGACCCTACTAAAATGTTGGGCCTCGTCACTACACTTGTATTGAAGACAGGCTAGTCCTCAAACCAAGCCAAACTTCAGTCAAATTGTCCATCTCATTTCCTTTCTCGATTTCCATTTCAAATCTTTATATTTCCAAATTTGCGGGTATATCACAGCTGTTATCAGAAAAATCTTGATCCAAAAACAGAAAGTATGGGCCAGAGGTACTCACGTGTGTAGTCAGATGCAAGAATCGGTGGCTGCTTGGGAAAGATTAACTGATGAATCGATTGATTCTTTGCGGAAAACCACTGAAAGTCATCAGCAGATGTTTGAGGCAATTTGTCAGCAATTGGCAGTCATTATGCAACGGATGGATCACAGTGAATCCATCCAGTAGAAGTCAGCATTACCTGCATGAAGAGGAGTCCTTGTATCAAGAAGAGGATTGGGAAGAAAGCAATAGGATTCTGCAGAGAGAATTGGAAGAAGAAGCTGGTAGTATCTACAGCAAAGCAGTGAGGCTGGACTTTCCAAAGTTTGATGGTGAGGATCCTGCAGGTTGACTGTACATGCAACTCAATTTATTAGGTTCCATCGAAAACCTGCACAGCACAAAACTTTGTTGTCCTCTTTTCACATGGAAGGGAGAGCATTGATTTGGTTCCAATCCCTTGAGGGGACGGAACCTTTGTTAATTCCCAGCCTTTGTTAAGGCTTTATTGTTGCGATTTAGACCAAATGCTTATGATGATCCAATGGAAACTTTAATAGAGTTATATCAAAATGGTTCAGCGGAGGAGTATACAAGCCAGTTTGAGGTGCTATCTAACAGGCTCAAAGGCCTCTCAGAAAATTACAAATTGAACTGTTTTTAAAGTGGACTTAAGGAAGAGATACATCTTCCAGAAATCTGAGATATCATTGAATGTTATTACAGTTTCAGTGAGTTCGAGAACCATAAGGTTAATTGAAAGGTTGGGAAATCAATCTGTGGTAATTTTAGTAGATACTCGAAGTAGTAATAACTTCCTTGACCCCCCCATTGTTAAGCAGTTACATTCTCCAGATGATGTGTTCTAGAGGTAGGCGTGTGGGTGCTAAACTGAATGTCCAAGGGGTGACCTTCACAGACCTATTTGTATTGGTCTTAGTTGGATGTGATATCGTTTTGGGAATACAGTGGCTCAGCACCCTTGGCATATTAATTGGAACCTAAAGGAGCTTACTATAGCTGTAGAGGCCTAGATCCTTTACAAAGATTTTTAATATGTGATTTTGCTAATTAGCACAATATTTTGAACAATGTTTTATAAGCACTACATGTGACTTGCTTTTATTTTAATAAAGCTTGGTCTTTCTATGTCTTATGGGATCTTTTATATCTAGCTCATTTAAAATTATTTTAAATGAAGGGGTGTTAAATCTCTGCATTGAATTTACTTCAATCAACAGTCAAGGAAGGTTGCGTTCAAACAACTCCGCAATCATATTATAAATAGAATAAAAAGAAAGAACACAATTAATCAATTAATAAAATTTTGCGGCACATCGCATGGCTGCACTATTAGTTCCTGCAGAAGTAGGAATAATGGCATCATAGCAAACTGGTCTTTAAAAGTTACCTGCACATGATCTTATCACTTTACTGGATTTCATCTGTAGTGGCCTAGGAAAAAATGCTACTTGGATGAATTAATCTATATTTTGTTTATTTATCCAAACAATATCTGCTGCAGAACAGAGTTCTTGAAGAGGATATTGTTTCCCTTCTTCTTTGCAGTTATTTTTTATTGATCAGTTAGGTTCATTTATGGATTGGGGAATTTATATATGTTTAACTGCCTCTTTTCTGCTTCCTTTGACTTGTTTTATTTTATAGTAGCAGTCTAATAACATATTTTTGTCTTCAACTTTCTCCGTGAAAATTGCTGGTTAACAATATGTTGTTTTATTTTTCATGTCAGATCAGCAATATTTCTTGATGTGGTTGCTATCAGTGCTCTTATAATTTATGTGACTCGTGTGGCTCTAGGATACAAGCAGACATGGGATAGGTACCAAGTAAGTCAATTCAATTAATTTTGTGCAGTCTTGGACATGGTTATGGTGTAAATATATACTTTTAGTTCTACTTATAAAAAAGATATATACTTTTATTACTAAATATTTTAAGCTACACAGATGATATTCTAAAAACCTCCCTTTTGTTACAGTTATTGGTAAACAAGACACTTTACGAGAAAACCTTGGCAAGTGGCTTTGGCTCGGTGCATTTTCTTTTGGATGCTTCTGAACAGCAGCAAGTGAGAATTCTTTTTGGTTATTATAATCACTGTTATTAATACTTACTATTTATGTGACATAAGCATTGTAAAACTTATTTATTAATCCATAATACCATTGTTTTTTACTAATGGAATGCAGGACACCTATCCTCCGAGTAGATAACTTCTTTTTTGTTTTTTTAAATCAGCCAAAGTCTTTAGGATTGATTGTCTTCTGTCTTGGTTCGCAATGATAGTATTACTCTTTATTAAACCAAGATATGTCATTCCCAGAGCCTTACTAAGCTACTTGTTACCTTTTCTAACCCTTCATTTGGTTATTGAGCTTCACATTCTTTTTTGCCAGGGCACTTAATTAGGTCTGATGCGATGTTGGTATAATGATAAATAGGACCGTATAAGTTATTAATCCAGTTGAGTCATTTGAAGGATGCTTGTTTTATCCAATATTGTAATGCAAATGGATGAAAACTTAAACAGAAACTAATTGAATATATTACATGTTGATAATATCAACCGGCTTTATTTGGTCTATGTTAGAAGTTGAGCAATGTGACTTTAAATTTAACTCAATTCTTCTTAACTCATCTCATCTAATCATTACAACTTTCCCTAATTCTCACACAATAAAATAAACAATTCAATTTTTTCAAATCCCAAAATAAAAATAATATTAAAAAAATATATTTTAACAATATTTTGTTCAACTTTCATCTCAACTTATCTCATCTCATCTCATCTGCGAAAACAAATGAGGCAACAATTTTAAATAATCTTTAAAGAAGTTTTGGTGCTTGACACAAAGTTGCTGGATGCTAGCAAACTGCTTGGCTTGATGGGAATAATATGAAAAGTTTCTGATGAAGACAGGATGGATGCAGGCAAAATTTAGCTTCTTTTTTCTAGAGTGCTCTTTCTGATGATTATGCCAACATATAACATTCTCTGTATACCCTCATTTATATGCAGTACAAGGAAGCCATTTTGGCCTATGCAATCCTTCTCAGAGCAGAGAAGGGCCAGGTTTGCTTTTCCCATCTCATTTTGATGTTTCTACACTTTTGACGCTTTATACAGAAGCTAGTATGCTTTATACAGAACTTTTCCCATCTCATCAAGAAATTTGCTTCTTGCAGGCCCCTTGTTGCCGAAGTGTTGGAGACAAATGTGAAAGATTCATGTATGATGCTTTTAAAGTAAAGGTATTAAGATGAGTGTACTATCTAGTATTGGCCGTTTCAGTACTTTCTTTAAGAAGAGAGACTCCTTGCGCTGTTGATAAGGGGGTTTTTGCAGGTCGAAATGCCAATTGACAAGGCTATTGATACCTTGATGAGACTTGGCCTTGTAACTGAAACTTCTATCAATGGAAGTAACAGACTGCGGGCTGTTCCCTGTCCACAGGCATACGAGGACCTTAAAGAACGATGGAATAGTTTGCTCAGATAGTTCGATTGTTAATATCTAGGGTCAATTTTCACACTAGGGTCTACGTATGAAATTTTTGTAAAATATGTTGGAAATGATGGTCTGCTTTTTCTTTTCTTTTTTTATTATTTCATTAAAGGTATTTGAATTTTGAAGTTTGTTTTATAGGAGAACCAGAAGTAAATTTCTCAGTGGGTATCCTATGAGGGACGGGTACTATATACCATGTGATATTGTGGTACTATTGAAAGCTCCGTAGTCAAACTCCATTAGTTTGCCACTTTGCTCTCAATAGGTTTGCAACTTTGGAAAAGCCAACTGTCACAAATGTGACCGACTCCTTTCAGCTCAGATTGGGGCGCACACACCATGACACCATGATAGTACCACGAGAAGCCCCTAAGTGAAAAAATCCAATCTCATAGGTTTTCAACTTTGCTCTCAAAAGGTTCAAACATTGAAAAATTTTGAACCAACTCAACTCAAGGGATGGGGAGAACATACCACAAGATTATGGTGGTACTAGTGGAACCTTCAGACTCAAAAATTGCAACCTTGTGTTTGCAACTTTGCTCTGAATAGGTTCGAAGCTTTGGAAAAGCAAAGTTGCACGAATGTGGCTGACTCTGTTTTGCACTGGGATTGGGTACATATACGGTAACGACTGGATCCGTTTGGATAGAGAGATGAAATGAGATGAGTTGAGATGATTTGTGAATAGTGATGAGATTATTAGTTGAAATTAGATGAGATGAGATGGTTTCATCTCACCTTTGTATCCAAATGGGCACCTAGTCTCCCCTAGGGTAACAGTAAAATGTGGATTTCAAAAAATGGAGGGACCGGTATTCTACTAACCTTGCCTTTAAAAACAATTTTTACTTCTTAATGAAGCACCAGGTATAAAATATTCACTTTCATAAAATAACATATACTTTATAAAATTGAAAGAGAGTCTGTAGAAGTATTTATGAATATTTCTCAACTCTTTCTCTATCAAAAGAATAAAATAAAACCTCTTTACATGATTTGGGCATCTGTCTCTTCTTCCTCCTTGAACCAAGTCATTTCCTGTAGCCTCAAACCTCACTTTAAGCTTCACCTAGTAGAGTCACACATTTAAAACAGAAACAAGTGGAATACTCGGTAAGAACTGCTACATATTATAAACTTTTGAGAACATATTATGGTCAGGGTCTAGTTCCTCAATTATCCTCAGCCAAGAGTTAGAACTCATCACTATCTTCTGGTCCTGTCACATATTCTATCATTTTGGAAGGAATGACAGTTTGAACTACCATAGTGAGACTCGTTGAACTTTCAGTAAGTTAACAACCAATATACATAGAGATAATATGAACATAACAGATAATAAACATGCAATGCTTGTATGTGATGTAGAAAAAAACTGTATTTGTCTCCCATCTACATTTTTCACAATCTTTCAAAAAACTTTGATATACATTTTCTTATTGAGAATATTTCATACTTCATATTTGTGATAACCCAGTCTAATCTTGGTCCTTACTCATATTTATTTGATTTTCTGTTTTAATTTAAATGGATTTGATTGGAGAGGTTAAGGGTCTAAGATTGACTTAGGCAATGATCTGTTGATGCAATAGGCGCCCAAGTCCAAGGAAGAAGCCCAACACTTGGTCATTTATGCCTTTTAAGGGTTTAGAGTTTGGAAAAGACCTAATTAGGGTTTGGATTAAGTGAGCGACGCCACTTGGATGGAAGACCCTTGAGTTTTCCTAAGATGTAATCATTAGAGTCATAGGGAATGGGAGATTCGGCTCACAAGGGGATGTGTCTCTTGGCAAACATGCAAGATGGCTTCTAGAAGAAATTACATGAGAGAAGAAGGGGTTTGATTTACTATAGTACACGCCCAACCCCATGGAAGCCAACTTTCTTATGGCCATTTGTCACACATGCATAGGGCTTTAAGGTTTTTAGAAGAAGTAATGATGAGGAAGGTGAAGATGGGCTTTGGGAAGAACCACACGCCACTCATGATGGCTTCTAGAAGAATCCATGGATGAAAAAAAGATGAGGGATTTTGGTTAGGGTAAGAGTCACATGCCTACCTCATGTCATTTGGCAACCATTCATCATCTTTCCCTTAGGTTCAATGAATCTAGACAAAAAATGAATGAAGGGGAGGCATGAATTAAGTCACCCTAAAGGAGGTGCCACATGTCCTCCATGAAAGGGAGACCCTTAGGCTCCCAAGAAGGCAATGATGAAGTGAAGGGCTAGAGATTTTCGACTAGGGCTAGAAGAAAGAATACACTTGGCGCCCATGCAAGAGATGCTGGTGACTTTTCACTTTTCAAGAAGATAGGAGAGAGAGTAAGTGGGGGGAACAAAAAGCATTTAAATGGAGCATTAAATGGCCAGTGACCATACACATGCTAGAGGGAGATCAAATGTCATTTTGTCTATTTTCATATTTCACTCCCTATTTTCCTTCTATCTCGCCCACTCTAGGAGAAAGCCAAGCATTTTTTCCTTCCAACCAAACACCCTCTACGCACAAGCATAGGAAGGAGGATTTGGACATCACGTTGGAGAGGCTAGCACGGTGAGGATCTTCATGTTTCTCTCTCTTTCTCATGAACATGCATGCACTTACAAGGGGTTTTGAGTTGACAAAGATTCGGTTTGAGAGAAGAGTAAGGAGTTGACAAAGATTCAGTTTGAGAGAAGAGTAAGGGACGTGTTATGGTGTTGCTGTGAATCTTATGGGATTTATGGAGTATTTGGTTCAACCATGCTTAATGTTATTGAGTATGGGATGTCCAGGATTTTTCTCAAAGAACCCGAATAATCAATGGCCAAATAGACATGAAGGAACCCTTGTAGGGTTAGGTCACTTTCGACCACCACTAGGGTTTCCATGAAGGTCTTCCTTCTAGTAAGACACAAGTTAGAAATCCTTGCATATCTTCAAGAAACTTTTGGCCATAGAGTTTGTAACACCCCGCTCCTTCTCTCTTAACGCGAAGCGAATTCCGAGGATGGAATTTATTATAAGGAGGGAAGGATTGTAATACCGTGCTCCTTCTCTCTAACATTAAGCAAATTTTGAGGACGAAATTTATTATAAGGAGGGGAGGATGTAATAGCCCGCTCCTCTCAAGTAATCGCGAGTCTCGTTTCACGTGCCGTACCCCGAAGGTGTGTTTTTAATGTTAGAAGTTGATTCTTAGGGCAGGTTTGGGGGGTGGGATGAGACACAAAATTCTCATCTCATCTCATCTTATCATTACACCTTTTTCAAGTCCCCATACAAAATATAATAAATAATTCAACTTTTTCAAATCCCAAAATAATAATAATACTAAAACATAATATTTTAAACACTAAAACAAAACACAAAATTCTTATCTCACCCCCCAAACCTGCCCTTAAAGTACGCCTTGAGTTTTAAAGCCCTCAAATATTTTAAATGTCTTGAAAATATTTATATGAGGTATTTATATAAATATTTTCAGTGTTATTGGACCAAAATTGATTTTAAATAAGACAATTATAATATTTTTAAAGAGCTCAAAAAATGTTATAATTGTGGAAAATCATTTTATCTAAATGATTTTAGTTATTTAAAATACTATGGGATTTAAATTATGTTGAAAACTCAATTTAATTAGATGGTTTTATTCTCTTAAAAGTAATTAGCAAAATTTCATTATTTTATTAATGATGAAAGAATATTATTTTATAAACTAAAGTTTAGTTTAAATAATATTATATCTTAATTCCTCTCAATACTTTTAGTTAAGTTAATATTTACGCATTTTCAAATTAGTATTTAAAATCTACCGTTAGATTGTTTTGAAAACCCCAAGGTAAAGTGATGGGATTAAAACCCAAACCCCTCACTTTTCCCTTTCCCTCTCTCTCCTCCCTCAGCTCATGCACTCGATGGCCTCTCCCTACCCACACGGCTTCTCCTCCAAGAAACCCCACCTAGCGCCACTGTGCGCCACCAGCGACGTCACGGCCACCATGGCAGCTCCCCCTCATGCCGGCGAGCACCATCCCACCGAACCCAGCCCCACGAGCAGCTCCCTCTCTCCTTCCTGAAATGGGTCTTTCCACGGGTTATTCACCCATTCGGCCACCATGCGCCGCCACAGCTCAGCCCAGCCACCACCACTAAACCCCACGACCTCCCAGCAACCCCCACCATCGAACCTAGCCGCTGTAGCTTCTCCCTAGACCACGCACACAACTCTTCCACACGCACGAGTTTCTCCCCGTAGTGCTGCCGTTAGCCACCTCCACACCACCGCACCACCACCATCAGACTCCTCTCTCACTGGCAACCTCCCTATAGCCTCCCCATGCCCAGGCGAGCCACTTAGCCTCCACACGCACCCTCACTCTCTTGGATGCACTATACACGGCTAGACGCCGCCGTGCTCTGCCCTTCACCGCCATCACAAGGCCACCATGAGCCTCACCATGGACACCCCTTCGAGACCCACCAACCTACATGCCTAAACAACCCCCAACCACCGTGAATAGCCATTGTACATGGCTAGCCGCCACCCATGAACTTCCACCATGTTGGCCACCCTCACACAAGCTAGATCCACCCGCTAGGACCCTAGATCCGGTCCCCGAGGTAGTCCTGTTGTAAGGTCATGGCAGTGATCACGACGGAACAGTCACTGCCCAAGCTAGTGGCTTCTGACACCACTGGTCGTGCCGGGCATCGAGCAACGCACGGGTTATCCCGGATGGTATAACTCTCTCTCCCTTATCCTCATTATTATGTTAGTTGGTTGGTTAGGTTGTAGATTGTGCTGTTAGTATTTGTGGAGTTCGCTGTGTAGTGTGGTGATGCGATATGCTGTGTACGTGAAGTGTTGGGTGTAGTCGTGTTGTGGACTGTGCTAGGAAGTGTGGTTGTGAGTTATGTGGCGTAGTGGTGATGTAGCATAGTGTAATGTGAAGAGAGCGTGTACTCTCGTGGCGTAGAGTGGAATAGGAAGAGTATACGTGGAGTGTACTCTCCTGGAGTAGTGTGATGTGAAGGCGTAGCATAAGGAGAGTATACGTGGAGTGTACTCTCTTGGGGTAGTGTGATGTGAAGAGAGTATACGCGGAATTTGCTCTCGTGGCGTAGCGTGGAATAAGGAGAGTATATGTGAAGTGTACTCTCCTAGCGTAGTGTGAGGTGAATTGAGTACACGTAGAGTGTACTCTCATGGCGTAGCGTGGAATAAGGAGAGTATACGTGAAATATACCCTCTTGGCGTAGCGTTAAATGGGAAGAGTACATGTGGAGTGTACTCTGTGTGGCGTAACGTAATGTGAATGGAGTACACATGGAGTGGTTATTGGTTTAACTTGTTGAGATTTCTTGAAATCTCATTGTGCTAATTTCCACTACTATCCCCCTAAAATGGTAGAAGTTGTTACAAGATCCAAAGACACTGCTCAGGATAGACGAGTTGCCTATTGAGGGTGAGTTTACAATAAAGGCTCAATATCATTTAGCTATTTCTAGTCTAAAAGCTACCTCGCATTTTCTCAAGGAGATTCATGATATCCTAAACGAATATTACATACTACAATGGGCATCCGAGCTTGAGGAAGCTCTTACTCTAGAGAACCGATTGGAGTACGTGAAAGACTACATAATTCAGGTGTAACAGCCCACTAGAAATTCAATGGTGGAATTTCTATAGGCTTTAGGAACCTCATGAAACGAATCGACCAATCACGTAGGTTTTAGTCTATCAGCATAGTTAGTGTTACTAGTCATTATGGTACCAGAAGTGCAATTTCATTTATTTGAGATAGTTAGAAGTGTCAGAATGTGATATGGTCTATGCCATTAGATTTAGAGGAATATTTAGGATTTTATAGCGCAATAAACTCATTTCTAGTTTTCAGACAAAACGTCCGTTCGAAAACACATTTTGATGATTTTGAGGCACTTCAGAGTTGAATTTTGATAAACGAATTGCAATGTTAGGTTAGTATGCTTATTTAGGAACTTTCAGTACAAAGTTTATTTTTCACTTTTCGGAAGTGAATAGTACCTCAATAGTAGCACCAAGTGCAATGTTTTTTAGGCTTTTGTGTAAATTATTTTTTTTAGAGCCCAAGAGAGTTTCGGCCCTTGTAGGAAATTAGGGTTTTTGAAGCCCAATGAAATTAGCTCACGCCCAACTTAAGGTTTATGCAAGGTGTTTGACATCCAATGAAATTAGGGCTTGATGAATCTAGATGGAAATGAGGGAAAAGAGGTGAGAAGGAGCTAGGTTTTGGCTTACACACCTATCATAGGAAAAAACTAGCACATTTTTGCCATGTGTCACGCATGCATGAAGACATGGCACGCATGCATGAAGATCTTTGCTTGTGGAAGGAAGCATTTGACACGTCACTATGGGGAAGGAACCTATAAGGAAATGATTAGGAATATGGGAAAGTGGAACTAAGAAAGCCCAAAGGTCATGAACAACAACAATGGGGGAGCAAAAAGGTTGCTTTTTGCCAAGTGTCTTCCATGCATGAAGGTAGGTAAAAATGTTTTCTTGGGAAGGAGCAAGATCAAGCTTGGAGGGAGGCTAAACTCCCAATGCTTCTAGAAGGATGTTTTGTGTAGGTAATCCCTTGAAGTGGACGGCTAGGGCAAGGGCCTTTATGCCAAAAAGGACCAATCACTTGTTTGTCCAAAAGTGTGGTGAAAATCAAATCTTCTAGGGAAGAGTAGGGTTTCGACAGCCCATGCAATGCGCACACACTCCACATGCCACTTGGCACACATGCACACTTCTAAGAGATGGAGGTAAATTTGAGTTTAGTAAAAGACCCTTAGCCATAAGATACATTGAATCGAGACAAGAAAAGATAGGGCAAAAGAGGAAGTGAGGTTCGGTTGGGGAAAGGAGGACGCCACATGCTAGAAGATATTTTAGGGTTTCCAACTTGAGCTAATGATGAGCTAGAGGAAGAAGGTAGTAGGGCTACACGCCACTTGGCAATCATGCATGAGCTTGCTTCATGCAAGAAAGCCCTTGAGTATCTATAAAAGGGAAGAGCCGAGACCGTTTTGGCCATCTTTGTGTTTTGCTCTTGTAAGTTTCGGTCACCCCCTTTTCTTCTAAGTATCCATCACTTTCTCACCATCCAAACCCATTGAAAGTAAGCAAAGTGAAGGGACACTTGAAGAAGAAGACCTATAAGGTATGAAACCAACTTCTCTTTTGTTACCCACACACACATGCATGGCTTCAAGGAAGAGAGGTCTTAGTTTTGAGTCAAGTTCATCTAGAACTTATGCTCTCACACACGCACACTTGAGTTAGAAGAAGAAAGTTCATGTTTGAGGAAAGTGGATCACGACACTAGTAAGTAGTAGTTAGGGTTTATATTGAAGGCAAGTTTCAGATTTTAAAGAGGGAAGGGTTCGAAAACTTGGTTTTTCTTGGAAAGAAAAAGGTGTAAGAAATACTACACATGAACACTTAGGATTTTTTCTTGAGCAATGATTCTAACTAGTATTGTATATGATTTTTCAGCTACCTCTAACTTGTACTTGGATATTTTATGCATATGGTTTGTGAACTTGTTGGTTGATTCGATTTTTGTATGATTGCTTGGAACTTGATGTTCTTCCATGTGTTATGAACTTCTTTGTTATGATTACTTTAAAGCATGATGGAAATGGTTTAAGGGAGATGTGTATGACAGGAAAAAGGGAGTAAGAATGCCATGTTAGGGTTCGGTTTATACTATGTTTGTCTATGCATGAATGGTTGTCACTCAAATGTTTTAGTATGGGACTAAACTCAAGAAAATGTTGTCCATAACTCAAGGAAAGGTTTCGGCCACTTCTGAGAATTTCTATATTAATTTATGTTCAATGCATTAGAAGATTCCAAGTTCATGATAATTGATTGAAATGCATGTCTACTAAGATAAAAGGTTTCAGCTAACCCCTTGAATGAAGCATAATCATTGGAGTCTTAAGATTGAGGTGTTACGAATGATATTTAGTTAGGTTAGGTTCCTATGTGTTTCGGCCCTTACATGATGATGATTGAAATGTATGCCTTTGATTGGTTCGTATACCTTGAATTGTTATAAGGGAACATGTTCACATATTCTAATATTTTCAAGCTGTAATGGGATATGCATTGCATGTATGGATTGGGATTGTGAAAACCCTTTTTGAAAGAAAAAAGAGTATTTTTAAAAAGTAAAGTTTTTATCATGACTCCAAATGCTGGAACGGGGGAATGTCCTAGTGGAACTCCTCTGTCCTCTCAGGAGTGTTTAAAATTGAGGGATACCCCTAGGTTGACGAAGTACTGTCGGCGGATCTCGAATGGTACCTAAAAGAAAAGGATACTGGAGTGGGATAGCACCTAAAGCTAGTGGGTGCACCTACGGTGAAGGTGAAATGCGAGCTACTATATATGAAAGACAAGACATAGTCACCTTGGTCAAAGTGGCCAATGGTTGATGTGGTAACTAGTAGGGAACACACGGTGCATAGGGGAGCCGTGAGATATCCAATTTTAAGTTATAATATGATATGTTATAAGTCAAGAAAAGTTACAAGCTCATAAGTATGAAATGTGTTTTCAAAAGTCGAGGTTATGAAAGTCATGTTTTTATACAAAGTCTTTGAAAGGTCAAGAGCATATGTGCAAGTCCATGTCCATGCATTCATTGTTAAGTTTGCTGCATATGCTTATGATATCTGTTGCACGTTATTTGTTTTACTTATTGAGATTTCTTGAAATCTCACTGTTGTATTTACCCACTACCATTCCTCACTCGGAATGATAGAAGTTTTGCCAGGTACTCAAGACCCTTGAGTAAGGACGGGATCAGTGAAATAATTGAGGACGAGTTCACTATGAAGGCTCGTCGTCAATCCACTTTAGAGTTGCTTAAGGTGTCAGCACAACATCTCAAAAAGATAGTAGCTTTTATTAATGAGTATGATCTTGGTATTTCGTCACTGGACCCTCAGAAGATGTTGAGGCTCAAGCAGGATATGAGTTTTGTATCAAAGCATTTAGAACAAGCTAAGAAATCTGCTGTAGAGGCTACGAAAGTAGCCACAGAATTGGGGTTGGAGATAGATGTTCGCCCATCTAGGGGAATATTCTTAAGTCTGCTTGAGGATGGCACCCTGGTTCTAACTCATTCCAATTTTGGGCAAGGATCGTCTGTTTAAGTTTTAAAATGTTTGGTCTCTTATTTTGGGAGTTCTTTAGAAACTCATATGAACTATGATGACTATTTTGGAATTATGCAAAAGTATTGGATCTTATGTTTCGGTACTATGATTAATATTTCCTTATAATTGACTTAAGTTGGCTTTCCGCTACGATACACTGCATACTGCTAGCTATCAGTAGGTGCATTGCATCTTATCTATCATGTACGAGGGGCAAGTAACCCTGGTGTTGCATGTCTCGGCATTTCAGTTTCCGTCAAATCCCAAGCGGGGGTTGAGGGCGCCACTGGTTAGAGAGGTTTTATTTAAACACTTGGCAAGATATTAGCTACACTTGGTGAATAATATTGGACACTTGGTGCTAAGAGGAACCATGAGATGGAAATGTGAAGGAAATCAAGTTGTGAGATCATGCCACCTAAGCAAAACACTATTTCATCCAACCAACCAAATTGTGACAAACCAAAAAGGATTTCAACCCTAGTGAAACCTTAAATACTTAAAATCCAATTGAAACCCCAAAAAGCTTGGAGGAAACCGAAATCCTAAACGGTTACACCAAATCCCAAACTTGATTTCAAACCCTAATGGATCCGATTTTTAGCATTGTGTTTAATCACTTGATTAAATCACTTCCACATACTATTAATCTCTCAAATTCCTATTACGAAATCATTATTCAACCCTTTAAACCTTGAAATTTTGATTGGGCCAAGAAAAATTAGATTTGGGCTTGATAGCATCTCAAACCCTAACCAAACCCTCTTTAAACCCCAAAATGAAGCCCACTTGTTTAAGGCCCATTAAGGCCCACGAATTTTGGCCACTTGGTAAAGCTTCTTGAGGAAGTTTACACCCACCCATGGTAGACCAGCCTCTGCCCAAGGTAGTCCCAAAAAGTCACATGATGTGAGGGGAAGTCCACCTCATACCACCACCTACATGCCACCTCAAGGCAGCCCATACCTTGGGTGGTTTGCCCCTTACTTTGGACAAGACTTCCATCATTCAAATCTCACTCAAAGACCTCACTTCACCTTCAGCTTTTCTAAGAAGATTGCAGACCATTCCCTTCCTGATATGAACCCGCGGGAATGAAATCCCTTGAACCCACAGTCAATTTGAAAACTCACCCAAGAAAGCCAAAATCAAGTCAATGGATGGAGAATCTAGACCCGATGAAAACTCGTTTCAAGAACCTAGATTATATTAAAATCTAGACTCGTTGAAGAACACGTCTCAAGAACCCAGATTACAAAGGAGGAATGCCACAAAGGTTGTGATTTACCTTTGATAAGTTTAAAAGTTCAATTAAGAACAAGAGGAGTAAAACTCAACTCACAATGAATAAATTCATCAAATTTCATAAATTTCTTAACATGAGGCAACAAAGAGTATTTAAACTAAAACCTAATTAAAACCCTAGCTAAAATAAAGCCACTTTTACCCAAAATGCCCCTGGATGAACAGTGCCGTGGCTACAGTGTCGCGACTACAGTAACGCTACAGTAACATCTTGGAACTCTAGTTCCTAAAAAGTAACTTTCCAAATATGCCATTGGCCAAAATACAAGGCCTTCCCAAAAACCCTAGTTCATAAGAAATAATAACTATGACGCCCCCAAATTCTGCTTGGGATCGGACGAACATTTGAAGCGTTGAGACATGCAACACAAGGTTACCTGCCCCCGTTCATGACATATAAGATGCAATATTCCTAACATGCATCTAGCATTATGCAATATTCGCAGCGGAGAATTTGTTTTTCTTTAGCAATACTATTCACCAAACCAAAATATCCCAAATACTTAAAGCATATTTCATACATAATGACGTACTAACAACTGAGATCACAACACTAGTCCAAAATGGTTGTGATCAAAAGAGTGTTGGAGATTGAACTCCACAAATACAAGTAGTAATCTGAGGTAACTACTGTACTAACACCTACGTCGCATCGTCGCTTAGTCGACCGTTTCCAGTTGGTCGATTCCCGATTCTCCTTCAGATCCTGTAATAAGATCTACTATTCGGGGGAATGGTAGTTGGGACTACCACGATGAGATTTGATTACAAATCTCAGCAAGTTAACAGAAAACTTCCACACAGGTTAATGATGCATGCATGGCAGTAAAAGCATGAATGCATAATCAAATCATAAGTAATCATAGCATAACTTGACCTACAACATAACATAACTAGCATAACTTAAACTGAAACTGAAGCTTAGCATGAACGTGACTTGAAACATAACATGGACTTGAAACATAGCATGAACGTGAACTTGAAACATAACATGGACTTGAAACATAACATGGACTTGAAACATAACATGAACCTAAGCATGACATAACATAAATGTGAACTTGGAACATAACGTAAACGTGAACATAACATAACATGAACTTGAAACATATTCTTGTCTCATGGGATTACCATGATTGCGTGAACGTAAACTTGAACATAACATAATGTGAAACATGACTTGAACTTGGAATCTTATTCAATAGACTTAATCATTAAAGTGACCATATGGGTGCTACACAGGTCCCCTTGAGCCGTGTGTCCCTGCCGATTACCGCATCACATCACAGGTTTCTATACCAGCTGTGAGTGCGTTAATACGTACTCCACAGTTGTTGTGGCCCCACGTATTCTATGTGTCACAATTGCTGTGTCTCATGTAGTGTATGCTTCACAGTTGTTGTGGCCCCATACTTCATGCTCCACAGTTGTTGTGGCCCCATGACTTATTTGTTTGTGCCACACTTGCTGTGGACACACGTAACATAATGTGTGGCACCATCGGCGTTAATGCCTGGCGCGCTCCGGTGACCAGCTAATTAGGCCCCATTCGCAACCTGTTGACTGTACTTCGTCAACCCAGGGAATTTCACAGCTATTTAGACACTCCAGTGTGAACAAAGGAGTTCCACTAGGATATTACCCCATCCTAGCGCTTAGGGTCGTGATTGACATGAATAACTTAACTGTCACACATGACCTTTCATAACGTGACGTGACATGAACGTAACATAAAAGACAGAAGTCCTGACATAGCATAACGTGACATGAACGTAAGACGACAGACATGACGTACTTTGAGACATAAATGTAACAGACAACATACCATAACATGGCATACATGTAACAGGCAACATTTCGTAACATAGCATACTATGTAACATACAACATTTCTTAACATGGCGTAACATGTGACAGTGAATATTACGTGACATGAAATACATGTAACATATGGCATACTTAACTTAACATGACATACTTGCAATGTATAGCAATACGTGACAGAATATCTTGTGTAACAGATGAATAATTCATGACAGAATAAATTCTGTGTAACAGATAAATATGTAATGACTTGGCATGGTACATATGATAACATGCTTACATGGACTTTAGTTCCCTTACTTATCACACATACACATTAAATTGATAGTAAGTTAAAAGTTAACTTACTTCGATCTTCGCGCTTCGAGACAAAACTCAAGTGCGATCACGAGAAACTGAAAGTAGCGATTTCTAAAAATTAGGAATATGGAGAAATATAAACTTTGAGTAATATTACCATTTTACCCTCTACATGTGGGAAAATGACCATTGTACCCCTAACTTAAGGATTTTGCATCCTAACTCCAAAAATCACCAAAATCTACATACCTTATGTAACTTTTGTTCTAAGCTCAAATATCAATTCAGAAAAATTTTAAACTAAACACAACCATTAAAACTCTATAGGTCCGAAACTTCCAAAGCTATTTCCCTTGATTTTGTTGTAATTCTTTCAAATTTCAAAAATCATGATTAAACCAAAATTTTTCTTCTACTATACTCATAACATATTCCTAAGAGTAATCATGTTTTGAATCATGAACAAAAGCCATCAAAATCACTAAAACCATACTTGAACTTTTTGGTTTTTCTTCTAAGTTCAAAACCGAATTTTGTTTCTAACTTGCTTTGATCAACCTCTTGATCCATGACTTATAAAGATGTGATCTTCAAACGAAAACATCACATGGTTTAATGTTCTAAAACAGATCCAAGCATCAAACTCAAGATCACATGGTTACACATCAACCAAAACATAAATTTAGCCAAGAACATCATCACTTTGGCCTAACTGAATACCTCATTGCATAAAATTTCATATCTTCGAAACTAACATCAAATATCTTCAAAATAACATTTTAACATGTATATAAGCTTAGGATCTTCCAATAAAAATATCAAAGCCACTGGAATAAGATTAAACCATAAAAGATTTAAACTTTCTCAAAACAGAAACTGTTTTGCCTCTTCCAGTTTCTAAGTTTCTAGACCTAAGAAAATATTTCACCAAAACTTTTAATCATGCAACAAATCCTCAACCAATAATCATATACACATGTTAAAAGTACTCCATAAAAATTTTGGACCAAGATCTATTCATTAGCTTGGTCAAAAACTCCAAAATATAACACACTCTCCAGTTTATCGCCCAGAATGACCTTTCTGGGGTATAAACCACTTTTTACCAATCAAATGATCTCCAAATGGAACTAATAAGATATCCACGTAAACTAGACTCCAAAAGAAACAACTTTCATGAAGGCATCGTTGCGAGAAAACACTTACAAAAGCTTCGAAATGGGCGTTCAAAGGAGGTAAGAAAAACTGTCCGAGAGTGTCTTTTGTGTTTTATGAAGGAAAAGTGTAAAGGAGAGTTGCTTTTCGTGGGAAGTGGACTGGAGAGCTTCTTACACAAGCTATGTAAAGTGATAGGACTGAAGAAATGGTTGAGTGTTGGCCTTTTCTTCTCATAAAAATCAGACCAAGATCTTTTCTCAAGGTGGAGTGTGAGAGTGAAAGAGTGAGGTGGCCCTTTAGCTTTGTCTTTCAAGAACCTTCTAGGCCCTTCTTGTAAAGATGTGACCAGCCAAGTGGGGGTACAAAACTTAACCATGAAGCAATCCTATGGTGACCAAATTCGTGGGCCTTAATGGGCCTAAACGGAATGGGCCTAAATTTTGGGGTTTAAAAGGGTTTGAGTTGCTATCAAGCCCAAATCCAATATCACTTGGTCCAATCAATTTCTCAAGGTTAACAAGGTTGGATAATGATGTTCTAACACAAATTTGAAGGATTAATAGCATGTGGAAGTGATTTAATCAAGTGATTAAACACAATGCTATAAATCGGATTAGAAAATGTTTAGAGGCCAACTTTAGGGTTTTGGGGAAACCGTTTAGGGTTTCGATTTCAACAAAGCTTTTGGGCTTTCAATTGGATTCCCACCATTTAGGGTTTCACTAGGATTGAAATATTTTTGGTCTGGCACAATTTGGTTGAGCAGATGAAACAAAGTTTTGCTTAAGTAGCATGATTTCCCACATTGATTCCTTCAAATCCAACAAACATTCCTCATGGTGCCAAGTGTCTAATATTATTCACTAAGTGTGGCTAAGATCTTGCCAAATGTCCAAATAAAACTTCTTTAATCTAATTTGGCATTCCACACTATGATTTTGAAATACTGCAATTGGTGTGCTTATCGAGGTTACTATTCACTCCGAAAAAGTGAATCATAAACTTAACACTAAAAATTCCTAAATATTCATATTAACCTACAGTGAAAATATTATCCCGAAATTCAACCTCGAAGTGCCTCTAAAAATAATTTCACAATTTCCAACAGATGTTTCGTCCGGAATTATGGAAATAGGATATTGCGCCATAAAATTCTAAATAATCCACTGAGTCTAATGGCGTGAACCATAATGCATTCTGACACTTCTAACCACCTCAAATAAATAAAACTTATATTTCTAATACCATAGTGAGTGAAAACACTGACTATGTTGACAGACTAAAACCTATGCGATTGGTCGATTCGTAAAAACTTATGGGGTTTTCACGAGATTCCTAAAGTCAATAGAAATTCCACCAATGAATTTCTAGCGGGCTGTTACAATAACTTTCCCAACATGCCCCTGCATAGGCCCCCTTAAGTGCTTCCCATAATAAACCCAATTATTCTAAACTAATAAAACAAGTCTTTTAAATGAATTAAACAAGTTGAAAGCATTCAAGTGACCAAAGCTTTTAAGTCATGTTGTTGCCCTTTCCATAACTTATCAAATGAATCAAAATTGAATCTTCATCCATTAAGCCCATCTTGAATGTTGGGCTATTGCTAGACTCGTCCCAAGTGGATTGCATCGCCTCATTGATCTTCTTGGCTCTTGATCTTGTGATTGACCCATCTAGAACTTGCAAAAGCTCTTTAAGACTAAGCCCACTTTGGTTCCCATCATTCCCCCCCTCCTCAAAAGGATTCGAACTCGAATCTCCACTTGGATCAAAGGGAAAAAGGTTAGTAACATTGAAAATAGCAGAAACATGATACTTACCTGCAAGATCTACTTGATATGCATTATCATTAGTTTCTTCAAGAATTTGGAATAGTCCATCCAAGATACTCTTGTCATCAATTGGCAAAGGTTTTAAATCTAAAGGTGTAAATGGATTAAGTCTATAAACAATTTCAAATGATGAAACTTTAGTAGTAGCATAAACACTTCAATTTTATGTAAACTCAATGAATGACAAATAATACTCCCACAAATGTTCATTAAACATATCTAAAGTCTTCCTTACACCAAAATGTCCACTCCAATTATATGAAAACTCAATGAAACGTAAATAATACTCTCGCAAGCGTTCATGCAACAAGTCAATATATGGCGAATGATACTCCCACAAACGTTCATAAAACACACATAAAGCTTTCCTTACACCAAAATGACCACTCCAATTATATGCAAACTCAATGAATGGCAAGAAATACTCCCACAAACGTTCATGCAACACTTTAATGAATGGATGATACATCCACAAACGTTCATGCAACACATCAATGAATGGCAAATGATACTCCCACAAACGTTCATGGAACACATCAAAAGTCTTCTTTACACCAAAGTTACCCAACAAACCACCATATCTATCACACACAAGCAACTTACGCATAAAACTAGTAGGCACACAAAGTCTATTCTCTCTAAACAAGTACCAATCTAGTTTATGAAACTTACCAAATGATGCTTTCTCACATGTTCGATACACACTAGCAAAGACATCATCATTAGCATGCAATTCCTTATCATATTCAAGTCTCAATAATTTTGCATCTAAAATGAAGATAATGACATACCTTCTTGCTAAAGCATTAATCACAAAATTTTCAATACCTTGTGTGTTTTTGAATATATGAGGAAAAGTCTCAATATAGTCCTCCCACTTAGCATGCATTCTTGTCAACAACTTACCTTGTCCCTTCAAGTGTGTGAAGGACTCATGTTCTTCAAAGAAAGGTTGGGTAGGGATTGTCGCACCTGGCACAAAATCAATGTAGTGCTCTATCTCTCAAATAGGTGGCAATCCACTAAACACACCGCTAGGAATCATGACCTCATATCCCTGCAACAAAGAAACAACAATACTAAGCAAAGAGTCGTTAAACTCGTTAGTATAAAAGCTTACCTTAGCATAAAAACACACTTTTGTCTTTTTGTTTCTCTCTGCAATCTCTCTTTTTTTTCCTCTTGTAGCACCACTATTTTTGCTTGACTCTCAACCACCTCTCTATTTTCCTTTTCTCTCTCTCTTTCTTTTGATGTTTCGGCCTCATTCTCTTTTTTCCTCTCACTCTCTTTATTATCCTTTTTACCTTCTTTTTTTCTTTCACTCTCCTCTTTTTTTGAACTCTCAGCCTCACAACTGTTTTTCAACTCATTCTCTCTTTTTCTTGAGGTTTCAGTCTCACCATCAACTTTTCCCTTAGGTGGTTTGGTCTTCCCCTTTGTTACAATTTGATCATTTTCATCCCACTTTGGTTTCCAAGGAGTACTAGAAACCAAAGTATACCTTGATGTACCCTTTCTTTTTAGCTGCCTCTCTACCTTCATAGCCATGTGCACCATGTCCTCTACCTCCACATAATGTTGCAACTCAACTACATTGGCTATCTCCCTATTCAACCCACTCAAAAATCTTGTCATCGTGGCCTCCTGATCCTCCACTACATTAGCCCGAATCATAGCCATCTCCATCTCCTTATGGTAATCTTCTACACTCCTAGACCCTTGTGTAAGATTTTGTAGTTTTTGGTAGAAGTCTCTATAATAGTGGCTAGGTACAAATCTCCGCCTCATGATAGCTTTCAACTCTCTCCAAGTTGCTATAGGCCTCTCAAGATTCCTCCTCCTATTGGTCACTAATTGATCCCACCAAATACTCGCATAATCAGTGAACTCAATTACCGCCAACTTCACCATCTTCTCGTCAGAGTAATTATGACAATCAAACACCAACTCTATTCTTTTCTCCCACTCTAAATAAACTTTAGGGTCAGTTCTACCTTGGAATGATGGTATTTTCATTTTGATGCTCCCAAGGTTCTTCTGTACTCCATCTCGACCCCCTGAGTTTGCCCTATGTCCTCTTCCACGCTTAAGTCCTCTATGTCTACCCAATCCAACTTCAGATGTTAGGACTTCCACATCCTCACCATACTCTCCATTCTCATGCCTATTCTCAATACTAGGCTCACGTCGCCTCCTATCTCTCCCGCCTTGCAGATTTCTAATCACTGCTTCTTGATGATTCATACTATCCCTCACTTCACCTAACACCAAGTTCAACTGTTCAAATTGTTGTTGCATGGCTTGCAAAAAACATGATGAGTTATCTACCTTCCCCTTTTGTGACGAGTCACTCCTATGAGATATTGTAATGTGCTGCACAAAAAGATTGTTAGTGGAAAACCTCACATACTCTCCCTTACGTGTTTACACTCGAATAATGGCACTCCACTCGTATTTCACTCTTAATTGGCTTTTTCCCGATAATAGTCTCACACTCTTTTGCCTTTTACCTCAAGAGTGTTCCCACTCAAGTTCTTTAAGAACTAATTGAACTCAATCAAGACAATGCAACCTTGATTTGTCCCAACTAGTAATTAGGTCCATGAAAACAGGTCCAAAAGAAACACGGAAGAAATAAAAAAATGACACGAGAATCAAGGAAGTTATACGAATGAAAAAATAACTATAAGACAAGATACCAACTTTAATGATGTATGTAGCCCCTTTGATGATAAGATTCAATCAACAAATTTCTTTATTTCTCTTCTTTGTAACTATGTAGCAACCTTTGAATATGCGACATTTTCTCTTCCTCTTTTTTTTTTTTCAAATTTTCTTTTCTTTTCCTTTCCTTTCTTTTCTTTTCTTTTCCTTTCTTTTATTTTCTCTTCTTTTCTCCAATTCAATCACAAACAACAATACTCAATTGTGAAAATCAAGCAATTAAATTCAAGCACATAAGAATTGACAATGAAATAGAAGAGAATCAATGGAACGGCACTCCAAGCAATTGACAAACTTAGAGATGTAGGAAACCCTAGAATTTTGAAACCCTAGGTGATGCAAATTTCAGCCAAACCCAAAACCCTAAGAATTTCGGCATCCTACCTTTTGTTTCTTTTTTTGCAACCCTAGAACAATGAAGCCCTATAATTAAATTTAAAGATACAAGAATTAAAAGATAGAATCAGACCTGAATGGAAACCCTGCTCTGAATATCAAATGATATGAACCCGCGGGAATGAAATCCCTTGAACTCACAGTCAATTTGAAAACTCACCCAAGAAAGCCAAAATCAAGTCAATGGATGGAGAATCTAGACCCGATGAGAACTCGTTTCAAGAACCTAGATTATATTAAAATCTAGACCCGTTGAAGAACCCGTCTTAAGAACCTAGATTACAAAGGAGGAACACCACAAAGGTTGTAATTTACCTTTGATAAGTTCAAAAGTTCAATTAAGAACAAGAGTAGTAAAACTCAACTACATTGAATAAATTCATCAAATTTCATAAACTTCTTAACATGAGGCAACAAAGTGTATTTAATCTAAAACCTAATTAAAACCCTATCTAAAATAAAGCCCCTTTTACCCAAAATGCCCCTGGATGAACAGTGCCGTGGCTATAGTGTCGCGGCTACAGTAACGCTATAGTAACATCTTGAAACCCTAGTTCCTAAAAAGTAACTTTCCAAATATGCCATTGGCCAAAATACAAGGCCTTCCCAAAAACCCTAGTTCATAAGAAATAATAACTTTCCCAACATGCCCTTGCATAGGCCCCCTTAAGTGCTTCCCATAATAAACCCAATCATTATAAACTAATAAAATAAGTCTTTTAAATGAATTAAACAAGTTGAAAGCATTCAAGTGCCCAAAGCCTTTAAGTCTTGTTGTTGCCCTTTCCATAACTTATCAAATGAATCAAAACTGAATATTCATCCATTAAGCCCATCTTGAATGTTGGGCTCTTGCTAGACTCGTCCCAAGTGGATTGCATCGCTTCATTGATTTTCTTGGCTCTTGATCTTGTGATTGACCCATCTGGAACTTGCAAAAGATCTTTAAGACTAAGCCCACTTTGGTTCCCATCATTCCCCCTCTCCTTAAAAGGATTCGAACTCGAATCTCCATCTGGATCAAAGGGAAAAAGGTTAGTAACATTGAAAATAGTAGAAACATGATACTTACCTGAAAGATCTACTTAATATGCATTATCATTAGTTTCTTCAAGAATTTGGAATAGTCCATCCAAGATACTCTTGTCATCAACTGGCAAAGGTTTTAAATCTAAAGGTGTAAATCATTAGTTTCTTCATCCATCGCCTCATTGATCTTGTTGGTTCTTGATCTTGTGATTGACCCATCTGGAACTTGCAAAAGATCTTTAAGACTAAGCCCACTTTGGTTCCCATCACTTCCTCATTTCATCTCTTTTCCATCACGTTTTCTAAAGAGGAACTTAGAAGCTCTCTTGGGCAGTTTTTTGAGCTTTCTTGCCTTCAGTTTTCGAAGCAATTGTAAGTATTATCTGACTAAGCTTCCTTCATGAAAGTTGTTCCTCTTTGAGTTTGGCTTCTAATTTTTGTTTGATTTCATGGTCATTTGATCTCACCATGGTAGCCCCAACTACGATTCCCTTCGAATGGTAGGCAATCTGTCAGGACAAAGAGAGGGAAAGGAGCCTGGCAGACTAAAGAAGGTTGATTGGGCGGTGCCGTCACGACGCGAACCTTGTGGTCTCCAAAGTTAGCTTTTTAGATAGTATTATGGCATCGTTGGTCGAGTTACGCGAGTTGCTCGACTAACTAGCCCAATAATTATGTTTTTGGTGATGTAATGATGGAGCACCGTCTCCCATACTTTTGAGATTACAGTCATTTTGTGACTCGTATTGTAATCATGAATGTTTAGCATTTCAATATGTATGGATTATGTTTGAAGTATTTGGGATATCTTTAGTTTGGTGCATAGTGTTGCTAAAAAAAAATTATCCGCTACGAATATTGCATACTGTTAGATGCATGCTAGGCGCATTTCATCTCTATCTGTCATGAACGGGGGTAGGTAACCTTGAGTTGCATGTCCCAACGCTTCAGATGTCTCTCTGATCCGAAGTGGAATCTAGGGGCAGCACAGGGTAATATCAGAGCAATACATCTCTGGGGTTAAATGCACATGTCCTTAGGAAATTGTGATGCCCCCCAACCTTCGCTTGGGATGGAACAGAAACTTAAAGTGTTGGGACATGCAACACAAGTTTACATACCCCCGTTTATGACAAATAATATGCAATGAATTCTAGAATTCAACTAGCAATATACAATAATCGTAGCGGAAAAAAGATGACTAAATATAACTTATGCTAGAATGAACTAAAAACATCCCAATAGAATAAATATTCATAATGAGTTCAAACGATATGGTAGCATATCCTCAATACAAAATACTTCAAATAATAAGGTGTGGTTTGGACAGTGAGATGAGATGAGATGGTTTTAGATGAAAGTTGAAAGTTGAATAAAATATTGTTAGAATATTATTTTTTAATATTATTATTGTTTTGAGATTTGAAAAAATTGAATTGTTTATTATATTTTGTGTGGAAATTTGAAATTTAGAAAAGTTGTAATAATGAGATGAGATGAAATACTTTCACTATCCAAACGGGACTAAGTCTCTATGATTAGATCAACTACTTCATACGCTATAAGGTACGAAGGGTTAGAGCTATGAACATCAAAATAAGATCGAATCTTCGATCGAGGTTTGACTCCTCTTCAATCAGTCAGATCCACTAGTCCATCCTGTTTGGTCTTGATTTAAATTCTATCATCCCGAATGGAATGATAATGGGTCCACAATGGGTGAGATTTACTTGAAATCTAAATAAGTTAAACAACCAACGTGCACAAAGATAAACTATGCATGATAAAAGATAAATACGAAATGCATGCTATGCAGAAATCAAATCTATCTACCATCCAGATTCCTCAATTTTTCTGAAAATCTTTGATGCACATTTTCTTATAGAGAACATTTTTCAATTCAACTTTCAAAAACATAACATTTCATCATCGTTAAGCATCATTAACAATCATATTAACATTAACATTACATCATAATGTATGGTATCATCACATTTCCCCATATGCACTGTGAGTACTTACTGGTGACTATAGTACAACTCATATTGAAACTATGTTGTCTGCAAACTCATTCTCCATGCATTGGTAACATAACATTATCATCATCATCATTACATCATAACTTCATAACATATACACCCAACAACCTTAGGTGTTGTAAAATTTGACTTCACTTCGGCCTTCTTTAAAAAGAATCCATTCGAAACTCATTGACTGTTCTTCGTCAACCCAAGGGTTACCGTTCCATTTTTACTCACTCTAGAGTGGATAGAGGAGTTCCACCAGGATAAATCTCCATCCTAGCCTTTCGGGTGGTGACAAAAATTATGTTTTCATGTTATGCTTGAAATGTTTTTTTCATGACATGCGTTTGTAAGCATGCTTCATGTGAAAATGATAATTTTGTATAACATGCTCAAATGATGAAAATTGCACATATCATGTAAGCAAGTAGTCATGTACTCATTGTATCATATAACATGATACTTCATGCTCAAATGACATTTATATCATGAATGTGACATTTATATCATGAATGTGGCATTTACCAATAAATCATAAATAAATTATCAAAGTGTAAGTTAGAGGCCAACTTACAAACTTCTTGAGTTTAGAAAATTGAAGCGACTGTAATCAAAGTTATGTTAAGTTAGGGTTCGAACAACTAAGAAAGATGTTCATAATTAAAAGGTATTTAGTATTTACAAAGCTGCCCCTAAACGTTCCAAAATTGCCAGTAGGTCCCTAAATTTTCTATTTGCATTTTGGCCCCAAAATTTATCAAACTTCACAAGACTCATATTTTCTATGTTCTAAAACCATCTATATCCTTAGAATTTGAAGAATCATAGTGCAACTATGCCAATTACACTCTATGTGCATCCGTTTAAGGCGTATGCGTGATTTCAATTTTTTATTTTTTTTTAAAAACAAAACGCTATGGATTCATGTGTGCTTCAAATCTCCTTGAATGAAACCTTGAATATAATCTTTAGGACAATTTGAAATCTTAGGTTAAAGTCCTACAAGTTCATCGCAACACTTAAGCACAAATTAAGGCCAAATTACCACTAAAGCATCCATTAAGCATATGCATAATGTTTCTACTTTTTCTTTACCAAAGAAATATTTGGAACCTAATTAAATCATGCATTTTCATTCTTATCCCAATCACAAGGCTTTTATAATTGCTCATTATTCAAGCTTAGGTAAATTAATCAAAACTTCCATAAGTTAAGCATAAACTAATCAAAACAGATGCATGCTAGATGATCAACACAAGATAGAATTAAAGCCTGTTATGGTGTGCTTCCAACTTCAAAACTAAACCTTCAAAATTCATTTAGGCTGCGTTTGAATGTTAAGCTGAGTTGAGTTCTTTATGAATAGTAGTGAGTTGAGTAGTGGAGGGAATTATATGGGGCCCATCTAAACTGAGTTTAAAGTGTATTTGGATGTTAAGATGAGTTTAATACTTTTTCTGAGAAATTGAAAAAGGTTGTGGGTCCCACATGTAAGAAGGTTTTGAGTTGGGATGAGTTTAGTAATTTGAGAGTTGGGTATTTGGATGTTAGACTCAGCTTAAAGTTAGACTGAACTCAACGAAGCTCAGGTAAGTTTGGAAACCAAACGCAGCCTTAAAGAAATTTTTGAATCATATAATATTGTACTATGACATGCCGTAGCTAAAAATTCAACTTAAATTGCTTATTCATTCCATACTTCCCAATTAACCCAGTTTTAAACTTAGCATGGAAACCTTTACTAAACTTCATTAAAAACAAACTCACTGCCATGGCATAAATTAAAGCCTAACATGCTATACTAATACTAAACAAAGATTAGGGCAAGGTTACTTACAAATATTAATGGCCTTTAGAGCTCCCAACACAACTTCTCTCAAGAACTCACAAGAACTCATTCGGTTTCACTTTATTGCACACTAAGGTGGAGAAATGCTCTCAAGACTCAAGAGAAGGCTTGGAGGAGAGGTGTGGAGAAATGAGGAAGTGAGGGAGGTATTTTCAGGTGCTGCATTGTGTTATGTGGGTACAGGTGTGTGATAACCCGGGCTTAGCTAGACTTTTATCTGTATTTTCATTGCCTAAGCTTTTATTTTGTTAGTGGCTGTGAATTAGGCATAGAGTGATTAAGACCTTGGGCCTCAGGATTAGGCATCCAAAGCCCAAGAGAAAGGCCACTTAAACTGTAACACCCCGTTCCCGAAAAGACATTTTAGAATTTTCGATGAGCCAGTGTGCTACTACTAAAACTTGAACTAAAACTTTTTCTCTTAAACAACGCGCCAGATGCGAAAGATTTCCATAAAAATAACAAACTTCAATAAATACTAAAAATCCAAAATAAAGTCTGCGGAAGCACTTATTAAAAATACGGAAGTCTCATGTGCTCATCAAAATAATTTATTTAAAACTTAAAACCATAGCAAAATCTGTCTAGGCCTCTGCCTCGCCTCCCTGGGTCAAGTTCTGTCCTGCAGTCTCGTCTTCATAAATGTCATCATCTGGGGTAGTTTAAAAACATGAAAACAAACTAAAATGAGTCGAATACTCAATAAGCAACACATCATACAGTAAACATAATAAACATAAGGTTTCTTGAAAAGCGTGCATATTCGTAAATACATTCATAAATAACATGAACATGAACATTAATTTATCTTTCACTTGTCATAGGCCGTTACCCACTGTTGACCCCCGTGAGTTAGGGTTAGCGAATCTAAATAGATTCCGATTCAGCCCGTGGCCGCGGGTTGTGGAATCCATACATAAGGAAGACAATACTGGGTGCACTACCAGCATGCACGACCTGGCAATGCAATATGCCCATAACATAGGTACCGTTTTCATATCATAACATAGGCCGTTACATATTTTATCAAATCATACTTGCATACTTGTCATTTCATAGATTTCAAAAGAAATCACATACATATCATATCATAGATTTCAAAAGAAATCACAAACATATCATATCATAGATTTCAAAAGAAATCACATACATACTTGTCATATCGTATCATAGATTTCAAACGAAATCGCATTCTTTCATAAACGTCGTGATACATGTTTTATCGCATAAAATCATGATTCTTCATAAATATTTTACGAAATAACTCTCTCATAAAATCATGCATTTCCTAAATAATTTTATGAATAATATTTCACATAAAATCATGCATTTAATAAATAATTTCATGAATAATCTTTCACATAAAACCATGCATTTCATAATTAATTTTATCATGTGTTGGGTACGTAAAAAGGGGCTTCCAATGAAGGGAATACATGTCTAATATCTTTTATAAAAGACAAGCAGTTCACTGTACATACGTGTAAAGATATGATCATGCTACTTACCTTGCAATGCTAATCCACTATTCTCGGCACGAAATCGGTTGCCTATAAAAATAAACACGTACTTTGCATAAATTTCTAATTAAACAAGTGATCCTATTTAAAAACCTAACTACTAAAATAGTCTATATTTTCTAAACCTAAACACTTCCTGACACTAAAATATCCTTACCCGTTAGCCTTAAATAAGCAAGGATATTTTTGGAAAACAACAAACTGTACATGGGCATTTTGGGAAAACAAAATAGAGGGGCATTTTTGTAATATAACTAACCTAAAGAAAAAGAATGATTTACGGGTTGTAATTTGCATGGATCCGGTTTGGTTTTACGCATGAAAGGGATGCATGCATTCGGGTTGGGTGGTGCGATGCTCACCGAGAGAGGAAAAAGGCAGTCGCGACGGTGGTTCTGGTGGCTGGGCATGGCGTCAACTCCGACGAGTGGTGGCTAAGCAACTGAGAGTGAGAGAGAGTTATGAGAGAGGGAGAGTTTACGGGATGAAAGAGAGGGAGAACACGGCTTGAACTTACAGAGCAAGGGTGGCGGCTTGCTGTGGCGTCACAGGGCAGTGGAGGCTAGATCTTCGGTGTCGTCTGTTGCTGCCAACGGTGGCGCCGCGGCCCAAAAGTGGCAAAACGTGGTTCTCGGTTTGAGTGGGGGGTGCTCTGTTTCGGGGGCCTAAAACAGGGGAGGATGGCAGCGGGTTTATGGCTTTTTCGAGGGCAGGCCGTGCAGTGATTCGCTTATCTGGGCAACAAGGTGATCAGAGGGAGGAGTTGCGTCGTGGTTTGCTTGGCTTTGGCAAGGTGGTGTAGTGGTTTCTTGGTGGCGTGCAGTGGTTGTGTGTGTGGAGGAAAAATGAACCAACTCGGCAATGAAGTTATTTTCTGGGATTTACAGTGGAGGGAGAGGTGGTCTGCTGGACTATAAGAGGGAAGGTGGAGGAGGATGTCTTCTCGGACGTGTGCTGCGGTTTTGAGGGGAGGAGGTTGGTGGACAGTGTTCTGTGTGCGTGAGTGTATAAAGACGTGGGCGGCAGTGGCTATTCCTTTTATGCAGAGGAGGGCTTAACCTATTTATAAACCTAGCCAGTTGAGAGTTAAGAAGAAAACCCTAGAATGAGAAACGTGAAAGTGGAGGAAACGGATGGATTTAGAAGACTCATGGTGGAGGGCATTGCGGCTTGCATTCTTTGGTGAGAGAAACGTGTGTATGCATATACGTTTGAGATCTTAAAAGAAACCCTAGATAAATAAAATAAAGGAATAGACGTGCATGTGCATGAGCATGTGGGTGGCTTGTTTGAAATTCAAAGAAGAAGAAAAAATCCAGAAAGAAAGGAGTTGTATTATGAAGAGGATTCAAGGGCTTGGATAGAAAATAATAATAATAATAATAATAATAATAATAATAATAATAATAATAATAATAATAATATTGATGGAGCCTTAATAAAATTATTCAAATTTTATCCCTAAAAAAAAAAAATATAGGGTTGGGTCGTTACATAAACCCTTGCATTTTCAATCAACTAGGTGGGCTTAAGCCCAAAAGGTCCCGAAGGACCATAGGTCACACCCCACACCATGTGGCTTGTGCCACTTGTTGTGCATGCATAGTCCATGAATCTGTACATGATAGTGGGATAAGGGAGAGATAGAATAGGGTTTTAGGAAGGCCAAGGGAGGCTTGCATGCTTACCCTAGTGACAAGCCATTGGACTTGACACATGTCATTCATGCATGAAGGATTCTAGAAGTTAATCATGAGATTCACCTAGGGGAGGCCAAGGGCCACTCGGCCAACACACCCCACACTCACCAAGGAACCCACCTCAAGCCACTTGTCATTTTGAAGAATCCCAAGAGATCTACATAGGGAAGTGGCGCATGGGAAGACTCAAGGGCTGATTTTGCCTAAGGATTACATGGGGAACACCAAGAGGCATTCAGATTTCTAAGCCACACGCCCACCCAAGGGAAGTTGTAGCCCACTATGCCATTTGTCACTCACTTGTTGGTGGAAGAAAGGTTCTAGAAGATTTGCCTTAGGGAAATGGAAAAGGCATCACACGAAATTACACTTCAAAACTCTAGATTTTCGGCTACCCTCACCCAACCACTACCCTCACTTGCCATATGTCATCCTTTGGACATTCTAGAAGGCTTGGGAAAGGAAGAGACACCTAGGGAACATGCAAAAAGAGAGAGTAAACAATCTTGCATGGAGAAAGAGAGAAAGGGGCGGCACCTAGGAGAAGCTCCACATGCCAATGCCACTTGGCATGCAAGCACACACTCTTTGGGAAGATGAAGGGACTTTGAGTCTTTTTACGTTTTTGCACATGAGGTTCTTTGAACCTGGATGTTTTGGAGAGGGGCAAAAGAGACTTTCGGGCTAACCTAGGGCAAGGCACACGCCACTTTCCAAAGCCACCCAATGATGAGGATTTCGGTCAAAGAGGAAGAAGGCCATGCCACTTGGCCAACATGCAATGGCCCTTGATCAACCAATCAAATTCATGAGGAGAAGGCTATAAAAAGGCCATAAGTCACATGCCCATGCCTTTTCCTTCTTGCCATTTTCGGATTCTAAGTATTTTTCTCTACACTCTACTTCTCTACACAACATATAGTGGATTTTCTCAGACTTTCATTCCATTCCAACCAAACGGCAACCATACACTCTCCACTTGCAAGGAAGGCCACGACTCTAAGCTAAGAAGGAACCTCACGGTGAGATTCATGTTTCTATGATTCTTTCTCACACACATGCCTACACCGTGAGATGAAAATCTCGAGTGAGATGATCATCTAGAACACACATGCACTCACACGAAGGGTTATTTCTTCCTTGAAATAACCTAGGGTTTTCCAATGGGGGAGACCGAAATGATTGAGGACTCACATCCTTAAAGCATTCGGCCATGACACTAGCCACATGTTCATCCATGTGTTCTAAGCCCTTGAACCAAATGCTTGAAGCCTCACTTCGAGCAAACAACCAACCCTAGCAATTCCATAACGCACGCACACACACAGAGTAGGGTTAGACCCTTGTTCTAACAAGTTGTATCAATCTATTACAGCTTGCTAGTGAATATTCAAAGGATTCTGTAAGTAAACCCTCAACTTATTTTCGGTTAATATATGTACATAATTGTGTGAATCTTTCACCTTGTTTGGTATTGTGTATGTTGTTATTTCATGATCTTGTGAACAAATATCTTGTTGTGAGTTGTATAAGAACATGCCATGATTATATGTTTCGATTTGCAATTTGCATGAGGATACGCCATGATTTGAAGTGATTAGGGTTTTGGCTAGAGATTTGGGTTTCGGCTTGTGTGAGGATTTGCCATGTTTTCATGATTCGGATTATGTGATTATCTTTGCCATGATCTATAGTTCATTGTAGTTCAGATTTGGTCCATGATTAAAATGAATTTCACATGCTAATGAACCCTATAAGTTTTGGCCAAGCATGTTTGTGTATGTTTGGATTAAGTATTTTGATGTTCCATGTGTAACATGCTTTGGATTTTGTCAATATACCATGCCATGCTCATGTTACCATGCCATGATCCAATTGTGTTATGCTTGTTTTACATACACGACATTTCATATGTTACATGTCATGTGTAAGGAAAAGTACATCTTAAGTCTCATATCACATGCATTTGGGTGAATGATAGTCGTTTCGAAAGTCAAGTACATGTTTTATCACGACCCCAAATGCTACGATGGGGGAATGTCCTAGTGGAACTCCTTTGTCTACTCTGGAGTGCTTAAGAATGGAGTGGTAACCCCTGGGTCGACAAAGAACCATCGATGTACCTTGAATGGATCTTTTTGGAAAGGATGCTGGAGCGACGTAGCACCTAACACTAGTGGGTGCCATGACTAAGGCAAATAACTCGACGAAGTACTATCGTGTTATAATGAATATGAATAAGACGTATTTACCACAGTGTAAGGACCGTTGGTGGTATGGTAACTAGCAGGAACGTGTCTTTTGAAAAAGCTCAAGTGCATAAGTCAAGTTTTTGGTCAAGTCATATATCAAGTAAATGTCCATGCACGCATTCCATGATTTGCCATTTGTATGCTTATGTTAACTATTGTATGTTGTATGTTTACTTGCTAAGATTTTTCTAAATCTCATTGTGGTAGTTTCCACTACCATTCCCCACACGGAATGGTAGAACTTGTGACATGTATAGAAGATCACCCCCATGGTGAAACGCAAGAGGATGGTAACCCCGACCAACGAGGAGGTACCAAAGAACAATGAGAGCTCGACGAAGCCCTCTTTGTTGGATAGGGTAGAGAACGCTAACCAGCTCATTATCGAGGAATTACAGCTCATTGACGAGCTAAAAAGGTTAAGGAATCAGGACAAGGACCGATTTTTGGAGAAGAGAAAGAAGCTTGACTAGTTTGAAGAAAAAAAAGGGGACCACTTTTCCTGTGCAAGGAAACATGTATGGGATTTTTAAGACTTAACATTTTGCAATGGTCCCCTTTGTTTTGGGTAAAAGTTCCAGTACTTATATTTTGGGAGACAATGAATATATTATCTGATACTTTTGAAAAGCATGTTATGTCAAGACAATATTTGAGTTATGTTTAGTCTTATGGTACCATGTGCTAATGTAGTTGCAAAAGGCATTGCGTAGTTGTACATGAACATTAAATTTTCCCCTGCGACATATTTTACATACTCCTAGTATACATATGTGCATTGCTTCTTATCTGTCATGTACGAGGGGTATATAGTCTTGTGTTGCATGTCCCGATGCTTCCGTCACCATCCAATCCCAAGCGAGAGCTGGGGATGCCACAAGGTGCTGCCATGGTGCATAAATTGAAAACAAAAAATGAAACAAAATGCAATGAGGTCATGCCATGATGCTGTCGGGTAGGGGTCTCAAAATTGGCCAACTTTCATCTCATGCTTGCCTCACCTTCTTGTCCTTTCTTCATGGCTATTTGGTGCAGATATAATGACACTCTTTGAAGGCTTTTTCAGGTGGTGGAAGGTGGAGGGATTGGCTGCCAAGTGCTCAAGTGTGTGCAGCTCATGGAAGGGGGTGAAGTGATGTTGTCGAGTGGTTCAAGTGTGGATGCCCATCAGTTTGTGGTTTTTGTTAGGGGATAGCTTGGGCCAAAACTCCCATGATGACTTGAGGGGCTCTTGGGGATTGGAGGGAAGGGGTGGTGGCGTGTGGAGTTGGCTCAACCAAGAGCAAAAAATTCAATTGAAACCCCAAGGCCACTCGTTTTGGTTTCAACTAGGCTTGTAATGAAATTGGTTGTGTTTATTGGCTTGGTTTCTTGGAGCCAATTCTTCTAATGCTAGAACTGAACTAGGAGGGTTAATGTGAGGTGTAAATGATGAAATTTAGAAAATGGTGTAAATGGCATGGGCTAGGGACTGATTTGGTGTAATGCACGTGAGGGTGCACCTATGTGCCGATTGGTAGTGTTGGGCATTGACATGGCTTTGCTTTTATTGACATGTGTTGGGTCAAGATTAAACTTCTAAATTAGTCTAAGAATAATGCAAATTAATAATAAAAATAATAAATTTCAGATAAAAAATGTGGGAAATAATTTGAAGAAAAATTAAGCTTAAAACATGGTTTAGAGGTCACTAATCATGTGTAAGTTGATTAATGCCCTTAGCTCAAGTTAGAAGCCTAATCATGGTCAAGTGGGAATGTTAGGGTGTGTGGCACTTCTTGGGCTCACATCTTAATCCATCCATACTTAGTCTTGGTTAGGCTTGAATTTCTTGAAGTATAAGAGATAGTACGTGGTTTTTATATGTGTGCTCATGTGTTTCAGGAAGTAACATATGACTCACGGTAGGATACCTCAAGACCATGGTGGAGACATCAATCAAGAGAATCAAGGTGTTTGTCTGCTAACTGACATGCTTAGACATCAACAACAGCAGCAAGTGCACGCACCCAGACCCAAAGTTTGGGGTTGTTCGTATGAGAAGTTCCTGATCCATTGTTATCCAAATTTCTTCAGTAATGAAGGATCACTGAGAGCAGAAAAGTGGATTATCGATCTCAAAGGAACATACGAGATCTGTGGATGCATTGAAAACCAGAAGGTACTATACGCTGGGTATCTATTGCAGGGAGAAGCTGGAACATGGTGGGATACCCGAAGGCAACTTCAAGTTAGGGAACTAGGGACCCTCGCTACATTGACATGGGAGAGATTCAAGGAAGAGTTTGACAACAGATTCTTCCTCGATTCTATCAAACAACAAAAGGTGCAGGAGTTCGCATCTTTAACTCAAGGCAGTTTGACCTTGGAGTAGTACGCTACCAAGTGTATGTTACTAGGAAGGTTCACACCACACCAGATCTCTACAAAAAGGATGCAGGCGCAGAAATTTCAAGCAAGACTTCAACCTAGGATCTGTAGCTATGTGGCTTGTCATAGAATAGAGATGTACCAGGGGTTGGTGAACATTGATGCGGTAGCAGAAGCTGAGCAAATAGGTCTGGCGATTCAGATCAATTTCGAGCAAAAGAGGACCATGTCATTTGTGGCAAGCGGTATTTCCACAACCCGGCTAAAGGCAAGGGAATAGCAAGAGGAAGACAGACGCCGTCTTTCCACCTGTAGTGCCCAAAGTAGGAAAACATCATCTTGGTGATTGCCGCTACGGATATGGAGTTTGTTTCCTATGCGGGAAGCCTGGACACTTGATCAGAGATTGTCCCAATGCCGCATAAAGTAGTGGAGCTGGTGATAACAAGCCAAGGCCCCACATCCCAGCGTGCGTGTATGCTGTAACCCAGGTGATATCGTTGTTGATGCATCAGAGGCTGAGGAGGCTGGTGTCATCACTAGTATTTCCTTAATTATTGTACCCTTAGTTATTAGCTTATATGTTATGATTAGTATTAATAATTGTATCGCGTTATATTATTATTAGGAAATGTCAGCCTATTAAGGTTCACGGCTTATGCGCTATTCGATTCGGGCATGTCGCAGTCCTTTGAGTTGTGATGACTTGAGGTTGCCTAAGCATGGCCCCTAGAATTTATTCTTAGTTGCCATAGCATTTTAAGAGCTTTAGTCATTTAGGAAGGCCTTAGAGTCTTTGATTTAGCAACTTGAGCCAAGAAGGGAGTAACCCTAGAATGCCTTCTATTTTTTGGCCCTATGTAGAAACCCAGGCCCAATGGCTTTAAGCCCATGACCCAAACCCTAGTCACTAGTGCCATGTGTCATACATAGGCCTGCACATTGGCCCGCCCAAGAGAGTTTTGGCCTGACCCGACTTGCCCCCCAGGCATGCCCCAGAGAATAATAACACGATCCGACTCGAACCATTCGGGTCGAGTAAAACCTATCGTTTTTTTTTTTTAACTTCTCCTTACCTGTTCTTGAGGAGGATTCGCAGCACGTATAATTTGTTTCCTCAAGTTCCTCAGAAACCAACCAGACGTATAAAACCCTCTTACCCACTTCAAAATCAAAGCAATACACAATCAATAATGAAACAAAACCCAATGAGAAGTTGGCAACAAGCTGGGTCCCACTCCCTTCCATAGTAAAACAACCTACCCTAAAATATTAGAGTTGGCCGGATAGAACACGGGCTAGTACAGAAACTTGGACAAACCCTTCTGCATATTGATGGGTACGTCGTGTATATCTCCTTCGGCAGCGTCGTCTACTTGACTCATGCCCAGGTGGACGAAATAGCCCACGAGATCTTGAACTCTGGGGTCTCGTTCTTATGGGTCATGAAGCCGCCACACAAAGATGCTGGCTACGAACTGCTTGTTCTTCGAGAAGGATTCCTTTCTTCCACTAGGACTGTGTAGAAGGTTTGCTTTTTATGCCTCCACTTGTATTTGTGTTGGGTAAGACGGAAAGGATGGTAGGAGAAAGTTTTTTCGAGAAATAGGAAGAGGTAGATTTGTTAATACTCAGACTCGAGTCACTTAATCGTGGGTAAATAAGTGATGTTTGGCTTGTGGGGCTGCTCGACACTTGGCCGGCGACGACGAACGGCGACGATGAACGGTGAGGTGGAATGGCGAGGTGGCTAGGGTTTTGAGGAGAAGAGCTTGGACCTCAAAATGATATAGTTGGTGATCGGTTTCAACCGACATGAGGGTTATCAAACCCGTTAGATGATCTGGACTCGATGAACCCGACTATTGTTGGGTGAATCCAATAGGGTCATGCGAGTTGATCGGCCCATCGGGCTTCTTGCACAGGCCTAGTCATGCATGTGTTGCACTATGAATCTAGACTTGATAGTGGACTAAGGGGGAGAGAGGAGTGTAGGGAAACACTAAAAGAGGTGGTTTGCATGCCTATCCTAGAGGGATTTCCACTTGTCAAGCATGCTAGAGACCTTCTACAAGAATCAAGAGACAAAATGGACATAGGAAGACTAAAGGATTTTTGGCTAACCCTTTCCCACACGCCAAGACCCATTGTTTTGGCCCAATTTCGAGTTCCAAGGTAGATATTCTTAGAAAGGGGAGCCTAGGAAAGAGAAATGTGGTTTTTCTAGAAAATCTGCATGGGAAACCGAAGGGGGCACAAGGGATTTCGAATTTTGTCAGTTTTTGCCAAGTGTCAAACATGCATTAAGCTTCTAGAAGATTAGATGAAATGACTCATGTATCAAAGGACTAATATGCCCCTAGGGTTTTGGCTACCGTACTCCCAAGCACCTTATGACTTGCCACTTGTCACTTAGGTCACTATTAGACCAATGGCACATGAGGAGTCATCTTTGGAAGGAGTAATAGAAGATGAAGCAACAAAGGGAAGGAGAAGAGATGGGGCTACAATGGACAGGGCACATGCCCATGCCACTTGTCACCCATGCCAAAGGTTGTTTGTTAGTAAAAGGAAGATGCATGAGATGTTTTACAAAGGTACCATTGAAGAGATACTCACTTGCTTAATAGAAGGAAGGGCATAAAGTGGAAAAGGAGGGATTTCGGCTAAAGAGAGAAGAAGCCCTACATGCCACCCAAGTAGTCCCTTCCCAATGCAATCCAAGTGGGGATTCTAAGAGTCTTTTTGGCAAAAGAGAAGGGGGAAGAAGAAACATGTACCACTTACCATGCATGTGAGGATTTTGGAAGAAACCAAAGAAGGAAGTGAAGAGACCACTATAAAATGGAGGGAGTACATGCCTATGGGCTTTTCCATTGCCATTTTTTGGAATTTGCACGAACTCTCACTCTCTCCACACAACTGTCACATGTTCACTTGAGGATTCTCTTACTTTCTTGCACTTTCTTTCCAACTAAACAAGGAAGATTTCTTTTCAAGAGAGGATTTCGCCACCTTCAAGGATAGACAAGGTAAGGATCAGTTTTCTCTTAGTCTTACACACACGTGTCACTTTCTCAACTCAAAATGTGATTCAAATCTCATAGGATTTCGAGAATGGTGAAACACACATTTTTACCCGTTTTTATGGAAAAATGTTTTAGGGTTTTCAAGGAACCCTTGAAGCCGAATAGTGGGGGATGTTCATCCTCCATGTTTTTGATCACCATATATGTTCTCACCTTACTTTAAGTTTTGTTTAGTAACACGAGTGAAAGGAAGGGGTTGTTTACCTAAAAACCCTAAAGGCTAAATGATTTAAGACCAAGTGATGTACTAGAAACCCTCACAAACTCAAGAACACGAAATAGGGTTTTCAGACACTCTTTCTAATGTAACCCATTTCGGATTACAGTTTGCTAGTATTTCCTTACGTGGATTTTTGTAAGTATACACTCAACTTGCTCTCGGGTAATACTTGTATATATTTGTGTAAATATTTTCATTATTATGTTTGCTTTGATTGCTATTTCTTGTTTGTTTGTTTGATTGAATATGCTTATGTGATGCTGAAATATGAATATTACATGAATGATATGATTCGGTTTAAGATGAAAATGCAAGAATGTCCTTAGCATGTTTCGGCTTTATGGAAACAATGTTGTTAATTTGTGATACTTGATGATTTGACTATACCAAATCTTGGAAGTTTCAGATTTTACCCAAATAACATGATTTTATGTTTTGTTTCATTATGGTTTGATTACTAAGCAATATGTTTGAAGTTTGAAGCATGTTTAAGTGATGATTCTTCATGTTTTTGCACTTACATGTTTTAGCCAAGGCACTTTTTCATAGTTCCAAGTATGTGTTTTGATAGTCCATGTGATCTATGTTATCATGCCATGAATTGAACATGTTATGCTTGTTATTCCATACACGACATTATATGTCATATGTCAAGTGTAAGTGTGTATGTCTTAAGTCTTATGTCACATGCATTTAGAGAAAAGTGTTTCCAAAAAAAGTGTTTTTCAAAGAAAAGAGTTTAAAAGTTTTGTTACGACCCCAAGTGCTAGGATAGGGGAATGTCCTAGTGGAACTCCTCTGTTCACTCTGGAGTGCTTAAGAATAGAGTGGTAACCCCTAAGTTGACAAAGAACTGTTGGCGAGCCTCAAATGGGTTCTTTTTAAAGAATGTCGGAGCAAGGAAGCGCCTAACCCTAGTAGGTGCATAAGGCATGTAACCCGACGAAGTAAGGTCGAGTTAATATGAAATCTCTGTTTATGACGTACTCATCACGGTGCACGGACCGTCGATGGTGAGATAACTAGCAGGAACACGCAGTGCTAAGAGGAACTGTGTTGTGTCCATCCTCTGAACAAGGATAAGAGCTCATAAATTATGGATCACTTGATGAAAATCTTTTGATATGTTATGATAAGGCAAGTTCTAATTAAGATCAACATGATAACAAAGTTAAGATGTTTTTCTGAAAAAGCTAAAGTCTCTATTATAAGACTTTTAAAAATGGTCAAGTCATATGTTAAGTACGTGTCCATGCACACATTTCATGATATACCTCTTGTATGCTTATGTTAACTATTGTATGTTGTGTGATTTCTTGCTGAGATTTCTCGAAATCTTATTGTGGTAGTTTCCACTACTATTCCCCAACTGAAATGGTAGAAGTTGTTACAGGAGTAGAAGACGACACCCATGGCCAAGAGGAAGAGAATGGCACCTCCTCCGGAGAGGATCGTACCTAAGATGGTTATGAGTAGACCTGAGCCCTCCATCATGGAGCAACTTGAGACAATTGACCAGGAGATGACCGGAATACTCCAATTCATTGAGGCGTTCAGACGGCGTAACAATCGGGATAAAGACAGGGCCTTAGAGAAACGCGTGAAGCCCAAGCCGTCTTGAAGAAAATGGGAACCTAAGATATTTTGTGGAAAAAAGAAAGAAAGAAAGAGAGAACTTATGGTTTAAATCTCAACTTTTGAGGAACAATTTTTTGAGAAGGTCCCGTGTTTTAGGAGATTAAAATATACTCTATGCTTTTGGGATGCTATATCTTTATGATGCATGTTTATGGTTATGGACAATGTTGGGTGTAACACCCCACTTAATTAACTCTTGATTAACCCTTAAGTACTCTAAATTAGACTTTTAATTATGGGTTAATCACTTTCATTAAGGTTGGTAGTGTGATTAGCATTAGTGTTGGTACTTAGTGTTAATGAGCTAAGGATTAGAGAGGCAAGCCCATTAGTAATTTTGGTGAGGCTTTTTAGGACCCAAGTGCATTCATGGGCCTAGCCCAAGAAAACCTTGAACCAAACCCTTAGAAAATCAAGACTAGTCTTGGCCCAAGTATAGGAAGGCATAAGGCTTTTGGTGTAGATTGGACCCTTGGCCCTTTTCAAGCTCATATGGCCCAACGCCATGTTTGGACTCATTTTACCATTCAAAGACCAAAGGCCTGATACACCATACCATTGATTTCCTTAAGCCCAAATTACACTCAAAGTACCCAAATTAAGTTTTGAAAATTGGCTAAGGCCATTAACCATCATACTTGAGGTTAGTGCACCTTAAGCCATGCTTTGAAGCTTAATCATGCTTAATCTTTTCTTAAACTTTTTAATTCAAATTTTCTTGAATTAATACTCCTTGAAACCATGATTAGACCATTTTAATACCCTAGCTAAACCATTCCACATGTCATTAAGAAAAATGACATAACAAGCCCAAACCATGCTTCAATCGGTTTTGTGCATTGCCCTTTGTAATGCTTGGAATGTTTTGCCATTGGGCCCAACATTTTTGTGGTTTATCCTCAAGGTTAATATGGTGCTTAAACACCTTATGAGACCCTCCAAAACTTAGTTTGAGCCTTGGACAAAATTGGTTGCATCAACCAACTCAAAGAACCTGATGGGAACCAAGATGGGCCTAGTCTTAAAGATCATTTGCAACTTTCAGATGGGCCAAGAAGATCAAGGAGACAATGCAAGGATTGATGCAATCCACTTGGGACAAGTTTAGCAAGAGTCCAACATTCAAGATGGGGCTTGAAGGATGAAGATCCAGTTTTAATTCATTTGATTAGCTACGGAATAGGGCAACGACAAAACTTAAAGGCTTGGGGCACTTGAAGGGTTTCAACTTATTTAATTCATTTAAAGAACTTATTTTATTTGTTTAGAATAATTGAGTTTATTATGGGAAACACTTAAGGGGGCCTATGCAAGGGCATGTTGGGAAAGTTATTATTTTATTGAACTAGGGTTAGGGTTACTGTAGCCGAGTTACTGTAGCGTGACACTGTAGCCGCGGCACTGTTCATCCAGGGGCATTTTTGGAAGATGGGGGTTTATTTTGGCTAGGATTTCATTAGGTTTTGCTTTAAATACTCTATGTAGCCTCATTATAATCAGTTTATGAAGTTTATGAAATTTGATGAATTTATTTATTGTGAGTTGAGTTTATCTCCTCTTGTTCTTAATTGAACTTTTGAACTTATCAAAGGTAAATCACAACCTTTGTGGCGTTCCTCCTTTGTAATCTGGGTTCTTGAGACGGGTTCTTCAACGGGTCTAGATTTTAATATAATCTAGGTTCTTGAAACGAGTTCTCATCAGGTCTAGGTTCTCCATTCACTGACTTGATTTTGGCTTTCTTGGGGAGTTTTCAAATTGATTGTGGGTTCAAGGGAATTCATTCCTGCGGGTTCATATCATTTGGTATTCAGAGCAAGGTTTCCAATCAGGTCTGATTCTATCTTTTAATTCTAGCATCCTTAAATTTAATTCTAGGGCTTCATTGTTCTAGGGTTGCCAAAAAAAAAAATAGAAACAAAAAGTAGGCTGCCGAAATTCTTAGGGTTTTGGGTTTGGCTGAAATTTGCATCACCTAGGGTTTCAAAACTCTAGGGTTTTCCTACATCTCTAAGTTTGTCAATTGATTGGAGTGTGGTTCCATTGATTTTTCTCTTTTACTTCATTGTCCATGCTTGTGTGTTTGAATTCAGTTGTTTGGTTTTCACAATTGAATATTGCTGTGTGTGGTTGAATTAGAGAAAAGAAAAAGAAAGGAAAGGAAAGGAAAGGAAAAGAAAATAAAAGAAAAGAAAAGAAAACAAAGGAAAAGAAAAGAAAAGAAAATTCGAAAAAAAAAACAGAAAGAAGAAGAAGAAGAAAAGAGAAGGTAGGATATTCAAAGTTGCTACATAGTTACAACAAACAGAAAGAAAGTATTTGTTGATCGAGTTATTATCATCATAGGAGCTGAACACAACTTGCTAGTTGGTGTCTTGTTTTATAATTACTCTTTCCCTCATATAAATTCCATGAGTCTCGTGTCATTTTATTCATTCATTGTTTCTTTGATCTATATTACTGGTTGGAATAATACAAGGTTGTATTATCTTGATTTAGTTCAACTAGTTCTGAAAGAACTTGAGTGAGAATACTTTTGAGGTAAAAGGCAAGAGAGTGTGAGACTATTATCGGGAAAAAGCCAATTAAGAGTGAAACACGAGTGGAGTGCTATTATTTGAGTGTAAACACGTAAAGGAGTGTGTGAGATTTTCCACTAACATTCTTTTTGTGCAGCATATTATGATGTCTCATAGAAGTGACTCATCACCAAAAGGTGTGGTAGATAACTCATTATTTGTGTTGCAAGCCATGCAACAATAGTTTGAGCGGTTGAACTTGGTATTGGGTGAAGTGAGGGATAGTATGGATAATCAAGAAGCAATGATTAGAAATCTGCAAGGTGAGAGAGATAGGAGGCGACGTGAGCCTAGAATTGAGAATGGGTATAAGAATGGAGAGTTTGGTGAGGATGAAGAAGGCTTAACATTTGAAGTTGGATTGGGTGGACTTAGAGGAGTTAGGCATGGAAGAGGCCTTAGGGCAAACTCAGGGGGTCGAGATAGAGTAGATAAGAACCTTGGAAGCATCAAAACGAAAATACCATCATTACAAGGTAGAACTGACCCTGAAGTTTATTTAGAGTGGGAGAAAAGAATTGAGTTGGTGTTTGATTGTCATAATTACTATGAGGAGAAGAAGGTGAAGTTGGCTGTAATTGAGTTCATTGATTATGCGATTATTTGGTGGGATCAATTAGTATCCAATAGGAGGAGGAATTTTGAGAGGCCTGTAGAAAAATGGAGAGAGTTGAAAGCAATCATGAGGCGGAGATTTGTACCTAGCCACTACTATAGAGACCTCTACCAAAAACTACAAAATCTAACACAGGAGTCTAGGAGTGTAGAGGATTACCATAAGGAGATGGAGGTGGCTATGATTCGGGCTAATGTAATGGAGGATCAGGAGGCCACGATGACAAAATTTTTGAGTGGGTTGAATAGGGAGATAACCAATGTAGTTGAGTTGCAACATTATAAGGAGGTAGAGGATATGGTGCACATGGCAATGAAGGTAGAGAGGCGGCTAAAAGGAAAAGGTACATCAAAGTATACTTTGGTTTCTAGAACTCCTTGGAAACCAAAGTGGGACAAAAATGATCAAGTTGTAACAAAGGGGAAGACCGAACCACCTAAGGAAAATGAATTGGGTGAGGCTGAAACCTCAAGAAAAAAAGAGAATGAGTTGAAAAACAATTGTAAGGCTGAGAGTTTAAAAAAAGAGGAGAGTGAAAGAAAAACAGAGAGTGAAAAGAACAAAGAGATTGAGAGGAAAAAAGAGAATGAGGCCGAAACATCAAAAGAAAGAGAGAGAGAAAAAGAAAATATAGAGGTGGTTAAGAGTCAAGAAAAAATAGTGGAGCCACAAGAGGAAAAAGAAAGAGAGGTTGCAGAGAAAAACAGAAAGATAAAAGTGAGTTTTTATGCTAAGGCAAGCTTTTATACTAATGAATTTAACGACTCTTTGTCTAGTGTTTTTGTTTCGTTGTTGTAGGGATTTAAGGTCATGATTCCTAGCGATGTGTTTAGTGGATTGCCACCTATTAGGGATATAGAGTACTACATTGATTTTGTGCTAGGAGCGACAATTCCTAACCAACCTTTATTTGAAGAACATGAGTCCTTGATATACTTGAAGGGACAATGTAAGTTGTTGACTAGAATGCATGCTAAGTGGGAGGACTGTATTGAGACTTTTTCTCATGTATTCAAATACACACAAGGTATGAAAATTTTTGTTGTTGACGCTTTAGCAAGAAGGTATATCCTTGTCTTCATTTTAGATGCAGAATTGTTGAGACTTGAATATGATAAGAAATTGCATGCTAATGATGATGACTTTGCTAGTGTGTATGGAACATGTGAGAAAGCAACATTTGGTAATTTCTATAAACTAGATTGGTACTTGTTTAGAGAGAATAGATTTTGTGTGCCTACTAGTTTTAGGCGTAAGTTGCTTGTGTGTGATGGACATGGTTGTTTGTTGGGTGACCTTGGTGTAAGGAAGACTTTTGTTGTGTTGTATGAACATTTTTGGGACTATCATTTGCCATTCAATGACGTGTTGCATGGACGTTTCTGGAAGTATCATTTTTCATTCATTGATGTGTTGCATGAATGTTTGTGGGAGTACCATTTGCCATTCATTGACGTATTACTTGAACGTTTGTGGAATCATCATTTGTCATTCATTAACGTGTTGCATAAACATTTGTGGAAGTATTACTTGCCGTTCATTGAGTTTGCATATAATTGGAGTGGTTATTTTGGTATAAGGAAAGATTTAGGTTTGTTTCATGAACGTTTGTGGGAGTATCATTTGCCATTCATTGAATTGTTACATGGATGTTTCCGGGAGTATCATTTGCCATTCATTGAGTTTGCATATTGGAGTGGTCATTTTGGTTCGAGGAAGACTTTAGATGTGTTTCATGAACATTTGTGGGAGTATTGTTTACCATTCATTGAGTTTACATATTATTGGAGTGTTCATGCTACTACTAAATTTTCACCATTTGAAATTGTTTATGGAGTTAATCCATTTACTACTTTAGATTTAACACCTTTACCTGTTGATGACAGGAGTAGCTTGGATGGTCTTTTCCAAATTCTTGAACAAATTAATGAAAATGCATATCTAATGGATCTTCTAGGTAACTATCTTGTTTATACTATTTTCAATGTTACTAACCATTTTCCCTTTGATCCAAGTGGAGATTCGAGGTCAAATCCTTTTGAGGAGAGGGGGAATGATGGGAACCAAGATGAGCCTAGTCTTAAAGATCATTTGCAACTTCCAGATGGGCCAAGAAGATCAAGGAGACAATGCAAGGATTAATGCAATCCATTTGGGACAAGTTTAGCAAGAGTCCAACATTCAAGATGGGGCTTGAAGGATGAAGATCCAGTTTTAATTCATTTGATTAGCTACAGAATAGGGCAACGACAAAACTTAAAGGCTTGGGGCACTTGAAGGGTTTCAACTTATTTAATTCATTTAAAGAACTTATTTTATTTGTTTAGAATAATTGAGTTTATTATGGGAAGCACTTAAGGGGGCCTATGCAAGGGCATGTTGGGAAAGTTATTATTTTATTGAACTAGGGTTAGGGTTACTGTAGCCAAGTTACTGTAGCGTGACATTGTAGCCGCGGCACTGTTCATCCAGGGGCACTTTTGGAAGATGGGGGTTTATTTTGGCTAGAGTTTCATTAGGTTTTGCTTTAAATACTCTATGTAGCCTCATTCTAATCAGTTTATGAAGTTTATGAAATTTGATGAATTTATTCATTGTGAGTTGAGTTTATCTCCTCTTGTTCTTAATTGAACTTTTAAACTTATCAAAGGTAAATCACAACCTTTGTGGCGTTCCTCCTTTGTAATCTGGGTTCTTGAGACGGGTCTAGATTTTAATATAATCTAGGTTCTTGAAACGAGTTATCATCGGGTCTAGGTTCTCCATCCATTGACTTGATTTTGGCTTTCTTGGGGAGTTTTCAAATTGACTGTGGGTTCAAGGGAATTCATTCCCGCGGGTTCATATCAGAACCAAACCAGGTGCACCTTGGTCTAGTTTGTGTAGGAACCAATTGGATTGAGTTTGAACCAGCCTCCTGCCATGGTTTGCACCACCACCCCATGCCACCTCCTTCTCTACCCACTCACTAAGAAGTCCCATGACCATCATCATGAAGGAGTTTTACTCATTTTTGCTGTCCAAAAAGATCCAAAACCGAACTGATTTTCTGCCACCACAAAACCACCTTCATCCACCTGTTTTCAAGGGTGGTTTGAGGGATCTTCTGCCATCCAAATGATACCCCACGACCTGGAGTCATCTACAAGACCCTTGCAGCTACTGTGGAGAGGAAATGGTGGTGGTTTAGGGCACTATTTAATTCTGCACAAGTGGCCTAAGCTCATGCAAGCAAAGCTGAAAAGTTTCCAGATTTGAGCACCTCCCACTTCACCCAATCACCAAGCACCCAAGCCAACGTCCCTCACCCCTTGGCCACCTATAAATAATTCCCTCCCCTTCTCATTTCATCCACACCACAGCTCCAAGCATCATCTTGAGCCTTGAGAGCATTTCCCCCTTTAAGAGATCAAAAGAGTGCAAACCGAGTGAGTTTTGGTGAAGTTTTGAGTGTTCTTGTGTAAGGCAGTCTAGAGTGCTTGGAAGGCCACAAAATTTGTAATTTTTCTTCCTTTTGATCTTATCTAGCATTTCAAGCTTTGTTTCCAAGTGTTGGTACGAAATTTGGTTGAGTTTTGAGAAGGTTATGATGCTTAATGCAAAACTAGATCAATTAAAGGAAGGTTTGAATGATTGAATGTTTTTAATTGGAAATTTAGCTATGGCATGTCCTAAGCATGATTTTATATGATCTAGAATTATCCTAACATGATTATGGAAGGTTAAATTTGTGATTAGAAGCATGTCATGATAGGTTTTAAATCTATCTTGTTTTGATCATCAAGCATGAATCGGTTTTAAGCATATTGGTGATTAAGGATTTCTTAGCTTTGATTAAGTGTTGGGATGAACTTGATTACTAAAGGCCTAGACTTCATAATATCTCTAAATATCTTAGTGATCATTAATGATTAATGGAAATCTCATATGCATGCATTCATAGGGATCAATAGTTGAAAAGACACATAGGCATCAACTAGGATGCATGCCACGAGTTGGGTCTAATTGGACAAGTTTCACTTTTAATTTTGAAAATATAAAGGCATATATGGTTTTAGAATGCCAAAAAGATGAAGTCCATGAAAGTTGGTTAAATTTGGAGTTCGTTTGAATTTAGTGAGAATTTAGGGCCTAAATGACAATTTTTGAAAGTCTAGGGGTATTTTTGTAAATATTCAATTTTTGAAGCCTTTGATTTTGAATCTATCCATAAGAGTATTAATCCTAACTTAGTACACACGATTTACGCAGCTACGATGCTAATTTTGAATTTCTCCTGAAGTTTGTAAGTTGGCCTTTAACTTACACCTTGATAAATTTCTTATGAATTATTGATAAATGCTTCATTTATTTCTCAATTATCATTTTGAGCATAAATTATCATGTTATATGACACATTGAGTGCATACTTACATAACATATCACATTTTCACCTTTTTTGCATATTACATTTATAGATGTCATTTTTTGCATGAAATTTACTAAATATACACGTCATGAAAATTATTTTTTTTAAAGCATAGCACGAAAATCATTTTGTCACAATCCCAAAGGCCAGGATGGGGAATTATCCTGGTGAAACTCCTCTGTCTACTATGGAGTGTTTAATAATGGAGTGGTAACCCCTGGGTTGACAAAGAACAATCAACAGGCTTCGAATGAGTTCTTTTAAAGAACGCCGGAGCGAAATCAACATGTTATGACACCTAATGTTGGTGGATGTATACATTATGAATTTTATGATGTTATGTTATATTTACCAATGCATTGAGAACGAGTCTATAGGCAACGTAGTTTCAACGTAAGTTATACTACGGTCACGATCAGGTACTCACAGTGCATATGGGAAACTGTGACACTACCACACGTTATGTTATTAATTAAGATAATGATGTAAGTCTATGATGAAGAAAATTTATGATGGAATTTTTATGAAGAAGTTATGTCTTTTAAAAAAATGATGACGAAATTACTTACTGAGTAAGAACCCGTGTCTCCATATTAAAAAAACAAAAATGTTGAGGAATCTGGATGGGAGACATGCATACTGATTTTCCGCATCACATGCATTGTATATTTGACTTATCTTTGTGTCAGTTAGTTGTTTAACTTACTGAGATTTCGAGTAAATCTCACCCTTTTATGGGATCACTATCATTCCACTCGGAATGATAGAAGTTGTGTCAGGAATCGACCAGGACGAGATGATGGAGCACTAGGTTCACAAGATTGAGGATGAGCCGGATCTGGAGAGGAAGCTGGACTTAATTTTGATGTTCATAACCCAAGTCCTTTATGCTATAGATCACATTAAGAGAATGATATGACCTTGTATATAAGTCTATGCTACTTTAGTATTTCGAACGTGATGATTATCTAATAAAGTTGGGATGTTTTAGTTATTCTGGCATATTTTCACCTTAACCTTTTATTTCCGCTGCGATTATTGCATACTTCTAGTTGCATACCAGGATGCATTGCATATTAACTGTCATGAACGGGAGTATGTAACCTTGTGTTGCATGTCGTGACGCTCTAAGTCTCCGTTCCATCCCAAGCGGGGATTGGGGGCGTCACATTGGGGCATTTTGTTAGTAACGGTACCATGTGGTTTTCAATTCCTTATCGCATTGCTTAGATGATCCAACCTTTACTATTTTCCGCTGCTATATTATTGCATATTGCTAGCGTACTTAGGTGCATAGCATAATCCAACCCTTTTAGTTAAGGATTGTCCCAAGGAATTGGAAGGAAGGACATTGAAGGATGACTTGTTAGTATTTAGTTAGATGGAGTTCAACCTAATCTTGGGGATGGACTGGCTATTCAAACACTATGCTAAGATAGATTGTCGGAAGCGAGAAGTAGTGTTTGAACCCCCAAATGAAGATTGGATAAGTTATGTAGGAGCGTCGGTTAAGGCCACCCCTCCAGTGATTTTGGCTTTGTAAGCCAGGAAGTGTATCGAGGATGGAGCACCAGCTTTTCTATTGATGACTATGGAGAAGACAGTCGGGAGTGAGGAAATCTATGGGATACCGGTAGTTGAAGACTTTGCCAAAGTTTTCGCTGACGAGTTACTTGGATTACCATCAGATAGAGAAATGGAGTTTGAGATAAAGTTGGAACCTGTGACAGCTCTGACTCACAAGGCGCTGTATCGTATGGTCCCTGTCGAATTGAAGGAGCTCGAGGTCAGTAGGAGGAACTATTAGAGAAGGGTTTTATCCATCCCAGTTCTTTACCATGGGGAGCACCCATGCTATTCGTGAAGAAGAAAGATGGATCTATGAGGATGTGCATAGACTATAGTGCTAAACAAAGTGACGATCAAGAACAAGTATCCATTACCCAAGATCGACAATTTGCTAGATCAACTGCAAGGAGCAACAATGTTTTCAAAGATCGATCTACGATCTGGATACCATTAGCTGAAGGTCAAGGAACAAGATGTGCTAAAAACTGCCTTTAGGACAAGATACGACGACTATGAGTTTTTGGTGATGCCTTTTGGGTTAACCAATGCTCCAGTTGCATTCATGGACATGATGGATATAATATTTAGACCCTATCTGGATAGTTTTGTTGTCCTATTCATTGATGACATCCTAATCTATTCAAAGAGCGAGGAGGAGCACATAAATCATCTAAGTATGGCGTTGACTATACTTAAAGACTAGAAATTGTATGCGATGTTCAGTAAGTGTATGTTTGGATTTATGATGTGAAGTTTTTAGGTCATGTAATTTCCAGTAGAGGAGTAGTAGCAGTGGACCCAAGCAGATTGAAGTTGTAACGAATTGGCAGAGACCAACCAATGTGCATGAGATTCGAAGTTTCTAAGGATTGGATGGTTATTATAGGAGGTTTGTGGAATGATTCTCCAGTTGGTCTAGACCACTCACCACCTTGAGTAAGAAGAATGTGAAGTTCATTTGGAGCGATAAGTGCAAAGGAAGTTTCCTTGAGTTGAAGAAAAGACTTATGACCGCACCGGTACTTACACTGCCGGAGCCTCTTAAGCCTTTTGTGGTGTATAGTGATGCATCAAAAGCAGGACTCGATTGTGTGTTGACGCAAGAAGGGAAGGTGGTCGCTTCTACTTCATGTCAATTGAAGGATCATGAGTAGAATTATCCTACTCATGACTTGGAGTTAGCCAGTGGTTTTTGCTCTCAAGATTAGGAGACACAACTTGTATGGCAAAATGTGTGAAGTTTTCACAGATCACAAAAGCCTTAAGAATATGTTTGAGCAAAAGAACCTTAATATGAGGCATAGAAGATGGTTTGAATTGATTAGCGACTATTAGTGCGACACCAAGTACCACCCCAGAAAGGCCAACGTGGTAGTCGATGCTTTGAGTCACAAGAGCAAATCAGAAGATTCATCTGTTCCATCTTCATTAGTAACTTCCCTCTTATGTAGTATGAGGATACTGCTGATCGGGAATAATAGTCAGGAAGTTGTTCTAACTGCAGTTCAAGAGTTCATTCCAATGGATTGGGAAGAACTCAAAGACCATCAGAAGGAGGGCAGTAAGCTTGTGGAAGTCATCAGAAATGTTGAGAAGTCGGAAGGACCGAAGAACTTCAGTATCAGAGGAGATGGGACTCTGTATTACAAGAATCGAAGAGTCATCCCAACAGATCAAGAGTTAAAGGAAAATGTGCTGAAGGAAGCTCATAACACACCTTACACCGCTCATCCCAGTAGTACGAAGATATACCTGGATCTGAAGTGGCATTTCTGGTGAGAAGGAATGAAGAAAGATATAGCAGAATTTGTGAACAAGTGTTCTATCCACATATTAGTTAAAGCAGAACATCAGATGCTTGCAGGTGAATTGCAGTCACTACCAATTCCAGAATGGAAGTGGGAAGATATTTTGATAGATTTTGTAGTGAGTTTTCCAGGAACCTCAGCCGAAAATAATACTACACGGGTGATAGTTGACCTTCTGACGAAAAGTGCACACTTCATACCCATCAAGAATATAGATTCTATGGAGAGATTGATGAGAATTTATATTGCAAAGATTGTCAAATTGCATGGAGTGCCTAAGACGATCGTGTCAGATAGTGACCCACATTTTGAGTCTCGATTTTGGCAAAGTTTGCATAATTCGATGGGCACTAGTTTGAAGTTCAATAATTTCTACCATCTGCAAATAGATGGACAAACAGAAATGACGATTCAGACATGATAAGATACGCTAAAAGCCTGTGTATTGGAACATGAAGGGCGTTGGGAGAAGAAACTACCTCTGATAGAGTTTGCTTACAACAATAGTTTCCAGGCCACTATTCAGATGTCATCCTATGAAGCTTGTATGGTAGAAAATGCATATCTCCGTTGTATTGGGACGAAGTAGGAGAGGGTAAAGTGATTGGACCAGAAGTACTACAAGAGATAAAAGACCAAGTCCACAAGGTCAGAGAAAGGATGAGAATAGCACAAAGTCGACAAAAGAGTTACACCGATAACCGAAGGAGTATATAATTTGAAGTTGGAGATATGGTCTATGTGAAGGTATCTCCTATGAGAGGAGTAAGCAGTTTCGGAGTGAAAGGCAAATTAAGTCCAAGATACGTGGGACCCAATGAGACAGTGGAGAAAGTGGGAGCAGTTGCGTACCGTTTGGAGTTGCCAACTGAGCTCCATGGAATCCACAATGTATTCCACATTTCCTCATTAAAGAAGCGTTTTGGGAATTAGACACCAGCAGTGGTAGATCCCAATAGCATACATTTACAATGCAACTTGACCTACCAAGAGAAGTTGGTACAGATGATTGACTGGAAGGAAAAAGAGTTACGGAACCGCAAGATTCCATTGGTCAAAGTACTGTGGCAAAATCATAATGTTCAAAAGGTAACATGGGAGAAGGAAGTTGATATGCGAGCCAAGTACCCCCAGTTATTTGACACCTAACCCATTGTTATCTTTGTTTTGGTCTCGGCCCAGCCGATGTTTTTGTGGTTCACTTATGTTCGTGATGTTTGTATCAAATATTGTTCTTTTTTGTTTGGATATTGAATAAAAAAGTGTGTTTTTGTTTCAGAGTTATGTGGGCCATCTTTAGTGTGTATACTATGGATTATTCTCCATTTTGATTATTTCTTTTGATAGTTCCATGGCACAAGAATGCAAGATTGCCAGGAAATCCACCCTCTCCGCACATCGAGTGTGAGAGATGAGAGAAGAGCGCCATAGGAGGCGACTTGCAGAACTGAGATAGCCTCTTACTAGCAGAAGGTGGAATGCCAAGAACACCACAGTACTCCCACCCATGGCAGACCAACCTCTACCCAAGGTAGCCCCAAAAAGTCACATGATTTGAGGGGAAGTTCACCTCACCACCACCACCTACATGCCACCTCAAGGCAGCCCATACCTTGGGTGGTTTTCCCCTTGCTTTGGACAAGACTTCCATCATTCAAATCTGACTCAAAAACCTCACTTCACCTCCAGTTTGTCCAAGGAGAGTGCAAACCATTCCCTTCCTTATTGCATCTCTTTTCCGTTACGTTTTCTAAAGAGGAACTTAGAAGCTCTCTCGGGCAAGTTTCTGAGCTTTCTTGCCTTTAATTTTTGAAGCCCTTGTAAGTATTATCTAACTAAGCTTCCTTCATTAAAGTTGTTTCTCTTTGAGTCTGGTTTCTATTTTTTGTTTTATTTCATGGTCATTTCACCAATCAAAGGCTATTTTAAGCATGGAAAGATCATTCTGGGCGATAAACTGGATAATGTGTTGTATTTTGGAGTTTTTTACCAAGCTAATGGGAAAATCTTGGTCCAAAAGTTTTATGGAGTGTTGTTAACATGTCTATATGAGTTTTTGGACTCATTGCATGATAAAAGCTTTTGATGAATAATTTTCTCAAATTTACAAACTTCGAAACTGGAAGGAGAAAAATAGTTTATGTTTTAAGAAAGTTTGGATCTTTTGAGGTTTAATCTTATTGCAATGACTTTTGATATTTTTATTGGGTGATTCTAAGCCTTTGATCTACATTTTAGGATGTTGGTTTGAAGATTTTAGGAGTTGATTTCTAAAGATATGATTTTTATGAAAGAAAATATTCGATTGGGTCAAAAGTCTGATGATTTCAGCTAAATCGATGTTTTGGTTTATTTTTAGCCATACAATTTTAAGTTTAATGCTTGGATCTACCTTAGGACTTATCATTAAGCCATATGATGTTGTTGCTTTGAAGTTTTTATCAAAGTATGTTTCAGATTAAGTGTTTAATCAAAGGAAAGTTGAGAAAAAACTATGTTTTTGACTAAGTGTTGGAGCTGAGTACTTCAAGTGAGATTTTGTGATTTTTGGTTACTTGTATATATTTATTCAAAGCATGTTAGTTCTTAGGAGTGTGTTATTAACATGTTAGAAGAAATTTTTGAATTTTTGGAGTTCTTGGAGATGTTTTGAAAATGGTCAAAACCTTGAGATTCAAGGGTTTGTGTTTTGGTTAAAAGTTTGGATATTTTAGTTAAAAACTTTTGTGAATTGTTAAGTAGACTTTGTTGGAAATTTTAAGCAGGATTTAAAGCCTAGGATATAAGGATCTTTGTTACAATATTTCAGTTTGATCATGAGTTTTGAAGTAGGATGAAATTGTAATAAAATCAAAGAGAAATTGCCTATGGGTGTTTCGTCCTTGGTGTGATTTTTATGGTTGTGAATTGTTTTAAATTTTTCCATGTTGATATTTGAGTTTAGGACAAAATTTAAATGAGGAATGTAAATTTTGGTATTTTTGGAATTAGGATGCGAAACCATTAAGTTGTAAAATGGTCATTTTCCCACATGTAGAAAGTAAAATGGTCATTTTACTCTAAGTTAGCATTTTTCATAAAACTAAGTTATTAGTGATAAAGTTTCTAATATTTACTTACAGTTTCTCGTGTTTTGTGCCTTTTCCGATAAACTGGTCACTGGAGTGAAGTCAAGAACTAACGTCGATGGTAACGCTGATGGTGACACCCAGATTTCAATTTCATGTTATACGTACTAGTGTTGGTGTAGATACCCGACACGGGATACATACAATATGTATGTCCATAGCAAGTGTAGATACATGTGAACTGGCACGTATGTAATGCACTCATAGCTGGTACAGATACCTGTGTTGTGATGCGATAATTGGTAGGGACACACGGCTCAAGGGGATTCGTGTAGCACCCATATGGTCACTTTTATTTATCATGCTTATTGAACAAGATTCCAAGTTTATGTATTTCATGTTCATGTTCATGCTATGCTGAGTTAATGTTATTGAAGTTCAAGTTTATGTCATTTAAGTTCAAGTTCATGTATCTCATGTTCGGTCATGCTATATTCAAGTTCATGTATTTCGCGTTCCATCATGTTTCAAGTTCACGTTCAGTCCATGTTTCTATTCCAAGTTCAGTTCAAGTTCATGTCATGTTAAACTTCAAGTTTAGTTCACATTTTAGTCCAAATCAAGTCAGATTATGCCATGTTACACGTCAAGTTATTTTATGCCTACTTATGACTTTGAATATGCATTCATGCATTTACTTCCATGCATGTATCATTAACCTGTGTGGAAGTTCTCTGTTAACTTGTTGAGATTTGTACTCAAATCTCACCATGGTATTCCCAACTACCATTCCCCTTGAATGATAGGCACTGTGTCAAGATAAGGAGAGGGAAAGGAGCCTGGCAGACTGGGGGAGGTTGATTAGGTGGCGCCGTAGTGACGCGGAACTTGTGGCCTCCATAGTTAGAATTTTAGATAGTATTATGGCATTGTTGGTCGAGTTACATGAGTTGTTCGACTAACTACACCAGTAATTATATTTTTGGTGATGTAATGATGGAGCTCCGTCCACCATACTTTTGAGATTTCAATCTTTTTGCGACTCGTACTATAATCGTGAATATCTAGCATTTCAATATGTATGGATTATGTTTGAAGTATTTTATCTTTAGTTTGGTGCATAGTGTTGCTAAAAAAAAAATTATCCGCTGCGAATATTACATATTGTTAGATGCATATTAAGCGCACTGCATCTTTGTCAGTCATGAATGGGGGCGGATAACCTTGTGTTGCATGTCTTGACACTTCAGATGTCCATCTGATTCAAAGCAAAATCTGGGGGTGTCACAGGGTGGTATCAGAGCAATACGTCTCTGGGCTTAAATTCACATGTCCTTGGGAAATTGTGACACTAACCTCCCCTTGGGATGGAACGAATACTTAGAGCGTCAGGACATGCAACACAATGTTATATACCCCCGTTCATGAAAGTTAATATGCAATGCATTCTAGAATGCAACTAGCAATATGCAATAATCGTAGTGGGAATAAATTTGACTAAATAAAACTTATGCTAGAATGAACTAAAATATCCCATTAGCATTAATATTCATCATGAGTTCAAACGGTAAGGTATCATATCCTTAATACAAAATACTTCAAATAATAAGTCTCCATGATTAGATCAACTCCTTCATATGCTCTAAGCTATGAATGGTAGAGCTATGAACATCAAAATAAGATCTAATATTCGATCGAGGTCCTGCTCCTCTACAATCAATCGGATCCACTGGTCCATCCCGTCTAGTCCTGATTTAAATTTCATCATCCCGAGTAGAATGATAGTGGGTCTACAAGGGGTGAGATTTACTTGAAATCTCAATAAGTTAAATAACCAACATGCACAAAGATAAATTATGCATGATAAATGATAAATATGAAATGCATGTTATGTAGAAAATCAAAATATGTATCCCATCCAGATTCCTCAACCTTTTCTAAAAAACTTTGATGCACATTTTCTTACAGAGAATATTTTTCAATTCAACTTTAAAAAACGTAACATTTCATCATCGTTAAGCATCATTAACAATCATATTAACATTAACATTACATCACAACGTATGGTATCATCACAATCCCCATATGATGGGAACCAAGGTGGGCCTAGTCTTCAAGATATGTTGCAAGTTCAAGATGGGCCAATTACAAGTTCAAGGGCTTAATGGATGAAGATTTAGTTTTGATTCATTTGATAAGCTATGGAAAATGCAACAACATGACTTAAAGGCTTTGGACACTTGAAGGCTTTTAACTTGTTTAATTGTTTTAAAAGACTTATTTTATTAGTTTAGAATAATTGGGTTTATTATGGGAAGCATTTAAGGGGGCTTATGCAAGGGCATGTTGGGAAAGTTATTATTTGAACTAGGGTTTTTGGGAAGGCCTTGTATTTTGGCCAATGGCATATTTGGAAAGTTACTTTTTAGGAACTAGGGTTTCAAGATATTATTGTAGCATTACTGTAGCCGCGACACTGTTCATCCAGGGGCATTTTGGGTAAAAAGGGGCTTTATTTTAGCTAGGGTTTTAATTAGGTTTTAGTTTAAATACTCTATGTTGCCTTCTGTTAAGAAGTTTATGAAATTTGATGAATTTATTCATTGTGAGTTGAGTTTATCTCCTATTGTTCTTAATTGAACTTATCAAAGGTAAATCACAACCTTTGTGGCGTTCCTCCTTTGTAATCTGGGTTCTTGAGACGGGTTCTTCAACGGGTCTAGATTTTAATATAATCTAGGTTCTTGAAACGAGTTATCTTCGGGTCTAGGTTCTCCATCCATTGACTTGATTTTGGCTTTCTTGGGGAGTTTTCAATTTGACTGTGGGTTCAAGGGGTTCTATTCTCGCAGATTCATATCATTGTATTGTGAGTACCTGCTGATAACCGTAGTACAACTCATGTTAAAATTATGTTGTCTGTAGACTCATTCTATATGCATTGGTAACATAACATTATCATCATCATCACATCATAACATTATAACATATACACCCACTAGTCTTAGGTGTCATAAAATTTGACTTCGCTCTGATATTTTTTAAAAAGAACCCATTCAAAGCCCGTTGACTGTTCCTCGTCAACCCAGGGGTTACCATTCCATTTTTACTGACTCCAGAGTGGACAGAGGAGTTCCATTAGGATAAATCCCCATCCTAGCCTTTGGGTTCGTGACAAAAATTAAGTTTCCATGCTATGTTTGAAAAATATTTTTCATGACATGTGTTTGTAAGTATGCTTCATGTGAAAATGACAATGCTGTATAACATGTTCAAATGATGAAAATTGCACATTTCATGTAAGCAAGTAGTCATGTACTCAATTTATCATATAACATGATGTTTTATGCTCAAATGACATTTAAATCATGAATATGGCATTTATCAATAAATCATAAATAAATTATCAAAGTGTAAGTTAGAGGCCAACTTACAAACTTCTCGAGTTTAGAAAATCGAAGCAGCTGTAATCAAAGTTATGTTAAGTTAGGGTTCGAACAACTAAGAAAGATGTTCATAATTAAAAGGTATTTAGTATTTACAAAGCTACCCCTAAACATTCCAAAATTGCCATTAAGTCCCCAAATTTTCTATTTGCATTTTGGCCCTAAAATTTATCAAACTTCACAAAACCCATATTTTCTATGTTCTAAAACCATCTATATCCTTGGAATTTTAAGAATCATAGTGCAACTATGCCAATTACACTCTATGTGCATCCGTTTAAGCCTTTAAGGCGTATGCATGATTTCAATTTTTTTTTTTAAACAAAACTCTATGGATTCATGTGTGCTTCAAATCTCCTCTAATGAAACCTTTAATATAATCTTTTGGACAATTTGAAATATTAGGTTTAAGTCCTACAAGTTCATCGCAACACTTAAGCAGAAATTAAGGCCAAATTACCACTAAAGCATCCATTAAGCATATGCATAATGTTTCTACTTTTTCTTTACCAAAGAAATATCTAGAACCTAATTAAATCATGCATTTTCATTCTTATCCCAATCACAAGGCTTTTATAATTGCTCATTATTCAAGCTTAGGTAAATTAATCAAAACTTTCATAAGTTAAGGTGAAAATATGCCAGAATAACTAAAACATCCCAACTTCATTAGATAATCACCATGTTCGAAATATTAAAGTAGCATAGACTTATATACAAAGTCATATCATTCTCTTAATGCCATCTATAGCATAAAGGACTTGGGTTGTGAACATCAAAATTAAGTCCAGCTTCCTCTCCAGATTCGGCTCCTCCTCAATCATGCGAACCCAGTGCTCCATCAATCTCGTCCTGGTCAATTCCTGACACAACTTCTATCATTCCGAGTGGAATGATAGTGATCCCATAAAAGGATGAGATTTACTCAAAATCTCAGTAAGTTAAACAATTAAATGACACAAAGATAAATCAATCATGAAAAATTATAAATATGCAATGCATGTGTTGCGGAAAATCAGTATGCATGTCTCCCATCTAGATTCCTCAACATTTTTTTTAAAAATATGGAGACACGGGTTCTTACTTAGTAGGTGATTTTGACATCATTTTTTTAAAAGGCATAACTTCTTCATAAAAATTCCATAATAAATTTTCTGCATCATAGACTTACATCATTATCTTAATTAATAACATAATGTGTGGTAGTGTCACAGTTCACTATATGCACTGTGAGTACCTGTCGGTAACCGTAGTATAACTTACGTTGAAACTACGTTATCTATTGACTCGTTCTCAATGCATTGGTAAATAACATAACATCATAAAAATTATAAAGTGTACACCCACCAGCATTAGGTGTCATAACATGTTAACTTCGCTCCGGTGTTCTTTAAAAAGAACCTATTCGAAGCTTGTTGACTGTTCTTTGTCAACCTAGGGGTTACCACTCCATTATTAAACACTCCAGAGTAGACAGAGGAGTTCCACCAGGATAATTCCCCATCCCGGCTTTTGGGGTCGTGACAAAATGATTTTCGTGCTATGCTTTAAAAAAAAATACTTTTCATGACATGTGCGTATGTAGTAAATTTCATGCAAAAAATGAAATTTATAAATGTAATATGCAAAAATGGTGAAAATGTCATATGTTATGTAAGTATGCACTCAATGTGTCATATAACATGATAATTTATGCTCAAATTGATAATTGAAGAATAAATGAAACATTTATCAATAAGTCAAGTATGGTGGTTAATGGCCTTAGCCAATTTTCAAAACTTAATTTGGGTACTTTGAGTGTGATTTGGGCTTAAGAAAACCAATGGTATGGTATATTGACCCTTTGGTCTTGGAATGGTAAAATGAGTCCAAACATGGCTTTGGGCCATATGAGCTTGAAAAGGGCCAAGGGTCCAATCTACACCAAAAGCCTTATGCCTTCCTATACTTGGGCCAAGTCTAGTCTTGATTTTTTAAGGGCTTGGTTCAAGGTTTTCTTGGGCTAGGCCCAAGAATGTACTTGGGTCCTAAAAAGCCTCACCAAAATTACTAATAGGCTTACCTCTTTAATCCTTAGCTCATTAACATTAAGTACCAACATTAATGCTAATCTCACTATCAACCTTAATGAAAGTGATTAACACATAATTAAAAGCCTAATCTAGAGTACTTAAGGGTTAATCAAGAGTTAATTAAGCGGGTGTTACAGCTCATTATTCAAGCTTAGGTAAATTAATCAAAACTTCCATAAGTTAAGCATAAACTAATCAAAACCGATGCATGCTAACACAAGATAAAATTAAAGCCTATTATGGTGTGCTTCCAACTTTGAAATTAAACCTTCAAATTTCCTTCTATGAAATTTATTAATCATATAAAATTATACTAAGACATGTCATAGCTAAAAACTCAACTTAAACAGTTTATGCATTCCATACTTCCCAATTAACCTGGTTTTGTAATTAGCATGGCAACCTTTACTAAACTTCATTAAAATAAAACCCACTGCCATGGCATAAATTAAAGCCTAACATGCTATGCTAATACTAAAAAAAGATTAGGGCAAGGTAACATACAAAAATTTGTGTTCCTTAGAGCTCCCAAGACAACTTCTCTCAAGAACTAACGAGAACAATTCGATTTCACTATGTTGCACACTAAGGTGGAGAAATGCTCTCAAGACTCAAGAGAAAGCTTGGAGGAGATGTGTGGAGAAATGAGGAAGTGAGGGAGGTATTTATAGGCTTCAAGGAGGGAGGGGGACATTGGCCTTGGATGAAGAAGGGCTTGGGGATTGGTTGAAGTGGGCAGTTGAGTGTCGTGATGCAAATTTCAACTTGTGTCATCACTTGTGCAGGTGAATAGTGTTATGTGGGTGCAAGTGTTGCCATGGTACATAAGTTAAAAACAAAAAATGAAAAAAAATGCAATGAGGTCATGCCATGATGTCGTCGGGTAGAGGTCTCAAAACTTGCTAGCTTTCATCTCATGCTTGCCTCACTTTCTTGTCCTTTCTTCATGGCTATTTTATGCAGGTATAATGACACTCTTTGAAGGCTTTTTCAGGTGGTGGAAGGTGGAGGGATTGGCTGCCAAGTGCTTAAGTGTGTGCAGCTCATGGAAGGGGGTAAAGTGTGGTTGCAGAGTGGTTCAAGTGTGGATGCCCATCGGTTTGTGGTTTTTGTTTAGGGATAGCTTGGGTAAAAAATCCCATGATGACTTGAGGGACTTTTGGGGATTGGAGGGAATGGGTGGTGGCGTGTGGAGTTGGCTCAACAAAGAGCAGAAAATTCAATTGAAACCCAAGGCCACTCATTTTGGTTTCAACTAGGCTTGTAAATGAATTGGTTGGGTTTATTGGCTTGTTTTCTTGGAGCCAATTCGTCTAATGCTAGAACTGAACTAGAAGGGTTAATGTGATGTGTAAATGATGAAATTGCGCTTGAGAAAATGGTGTAAAGGGCGTGGGCTAGTGGTTGATTTGGTGCATTGCACATGAGGGTATGAGGGTGCACCTATGTGCCGATTGGTAGTGACTTTGGCATTGACATGGCTTTGCTTTTATTGACATGTGTTGAGTCAAGATTAAACTTCTAAATTAGTCTAAGAATAATGCAAATCAATAATAGAAACAATAAATTTTAGATAAAAAATGTGGGAAATAATTTGAAGAAAAATTAAGCTTAAAACATGGTTTATAGGTCGCTAATCATGTGTAAATTGATTAATGCCCTTAACTCAAGTTAGAAGCTTAATCATGGTCAAGTGGGAACCTTAGGGTGTGTGGCTCTTCTTGGGCTCACATCTTAATCCATCCATACTTAGCCTTTTGCTTAGCCCAATAATAATGCCTAGTGCCATTCCACTCTTGGGTTCTTGGCAAATAATCTAAAACATAATGCTAGAACCCTTCCAATAATTCTAACTAAAAAAAATGAGATTCTCATGCTAAAAGCAATTTCCCCAACAATAATAACAATCTTTCGATAACTAAGATTAATGGAGCTAATGATTAAGTCTTAACGGGCTTTATAGGTGGGGTGTTACATAAATGCACCAAATATTAGGCTTGAAGTTTTAGTCTTGGTTAGGCTTGAATTTCTTGAAGTATAAGAGATAGTACGTGGTTTTTATACGTGCGCTCATGTGTTTCAGGAAGTGACACATGACTCGTGGTAGGATACCTATAACAGCCCATCCCTAGAGTGGGACGAGCTACTACTTTTCATCCTTTTCTTTCTAATAAATAAATAGTTTATAAAAAGAGACCTGTATCAAGAACTAAAAATTTGGAAAATGAACCATTCCCATGTCTATCATATTTCAAAGTCCCAAAATAACCTGTTTATCAAAACATAGGACGGTCCCAGAAATTACAAGTTAAAAGCTACGACGATCTTCCAGGTAGAAACATCTACCTGGTTCATAAAATACTTTGTGTGATCAACCGCTCATTTTTCTCTCGATTGGCCACGAGTCTTGCCTTTGCATTTTAAATCCCGAAGTTGTGTTTTAAATATTGTAGACGATTTTTAAATGGAGCCCAGTGTTTTAAAGTCTTCGAAATATTTTAAATGTCTAAAATTATTTTAAATGAGGTATTTTTAGTATTATTGAACCAAGCCCATATTTTCAAGTAAGCCTTTTTATATTGTGAAGCACCGAAAATGATATAGTTTTAGCAAATTATTTTATTTAAATGATTTTAGTTCTTTAAGAGTATTATTAAATATTCATCATTTTATTTTATATTAAAAACTCTACTTATTTAGATGATTTTATTTCTCTTGAAAATATTTAGTAAAATTCATCATTTGATTTTGTGATGAAAGATTATATGTTTAGAATCCAAGTTGGATTTTAAATTAATCCTCTGGTAGTTCTATTTTAATTCCTGTTTTTAGTTAGTTATTTTCAGTGTTTAATTCCCACTGTTAAATCAATTTGGGAATTAAACACTAATTCCCAAAACCCTAATTCTCAAAACACTATTCTAAATCCCAAAACCCTAATTCCCCCCAATCTTCCTTCTTCCCTCTCTCTCCTCCCCTCCCTCCAGCCGCACGCTTCTCTCTCCCTGATTCCTCTTCTTCCCTCGGCCTCCCAGTGCCGCAGCAAACCACGCCGCGCCTCCACCATCTCACCTCACCGGCGATCTCCCTCCACCTCCGATCGCCTCCCCCGCCAAGGATCCCTCTCTCTCCCTGAAGCATGACGTAGCCCCTCTCTCCCTCCTCCCTCAATTTCTCTCCACGGTGCCGCACACCACCACTGTGAGCAGCCCCCACGAGCCTCGCCGACCACCCCTTCCTCCTTCCCCAGCCCTCACATCGATCCCTCTCTCTCTCTCTCTTCCTCCCCGAGCCTCACCTCTCTCTCTCAGGTCTCCTAATTGCGATTGCCAAGAGATGCTGCAAGCCACCAGCATAGCCATCCATGGCAGCAAGGCTACCACTAGCCCCTCCCAGTGGAGCATCTGCTTCTCCGTGCTAGCCCGAGGCCCCCTTTCTCTCTTCTCTATTTCCTCACCCATGGCTGCAGCCCATCCTCCCAATGCCACCACGAGCCACCGTGATGTCACCCCACACCCACACCCACACCCACCACCGCAACCCAGCCCCTTCCCTTCTCAGATCCATGCCTCTCTCCCTTACCTCTGTTTCTCTCCACGATGGCCTTAGTCTTGCCCTCCCTTTCTCCATGCGCTGCCTCCAGCCACAACCATGGCCACCCATGACCACCCCTCTCGGTTCTCCCGCCCCAGATCTCCCTTTTCTCCCCTTCTGTCGTGAGTCCAACCGTCTCCCTCAGCCCCTCCCCCACGACCCTTCCTCCACTTTCAGCCACCCCATAGCCCTTGCCACCACCTAGCACCGCCCCGAGCTCCACCACCATGCCCCACTCAAGAAACCCTAGGTCCAACCCTTCCAAAATAGCCCTTGTTTTAGGTCACGACAATGACCACCAAGGGGAAGTCACCACCCAAACTAGTGGCTTTTGACACCATGAGACCTTGCCAAATAGCAAGGGACGCAACGAGTCAGCCCCGACGCATGGTATAATTCCCTCTCTTTTCCTTCAATAGTTTATTATACTTGTGAAGTTTGATTGGTGTTGTGAACTGTGTTTTGAATTGTGAGCTGTGGATGAAGTGTGTTGTTGTTGTGATGTGTGCAGTGATGGGGCTGTTATGCAGTGTGGATTGTGAGGTGAAGTGTTGGGATTACTGTGAACGGTGTTGTGGAGTAGTTTGTGATGTGACTGAGTAGTTTGAAGTTGCGGGTTTGCTGTGCAGGTGTGACGTAGTTGGTGCTATGGCAGTGTACTATGAAGTGACGAGGGTTAAATGTATAGCTGTGCTGTGTGACGCGTTAGGAAGTGATGGGATCATGATGCAATTTGGAAGTGGTTGAGAATTGTGTAAAGTGTTGGGATAGATGTGTAGTCTGTGAAGTGGCATGATGTCAAGTGAAGTGTTGGGATTGTGAAGGTTAGGGAAGACTGTGAAGCGTGATGATTGTATGTGTTTGAGTTGGACGTTAGTGTTGGGTATATGAATCTTGTTTACACAAGCGAGCGTATAGTGAATTATATGTTGATCTTAGGTGATTAAAGGGGTTGGGGACTTGTGTAATTTAGTTAGATGCATGTGCCAGACAGATTTACCATATGTAATGGATAGTCTGTCCTAGGCATGAGTACATGATTTTTAAGCCTCAAGGTTGGCTTAAAGTTATGTATTATGCATGGTTAAGATTACGGTGAAGTGCTGGTTAGGTTATACATGAATGAAGGAATGGATGTATGTTTTGACTAGGATTGGGTTGAATAACTTGGTTGGTCCAAATTATGCATCGGGGTGGATGGTTTGGTAGGAAAAGTATGATGAAGGTGATTGTGTATTTTAACTTTAAAGTGAATCATGGAGGTTCACTTTAAAGGATAAAGACATGGAGTAGAATGGTGTGTTTGTTTGGAAAGGTGACCTCAAGTGGGTCCCAAGCTATGGGTGGAGAATTTAGGAAATGTGATAAAGGAAAGCATAGAAGATGGACTTAGATGATAGGGTGTGTCTGAGTGAAAGTGGAGGCTAGTTTATGCATTTTCAAGTTTAATTTACTTATGCACTTGAAAAGGAAATGATGTTAAGGTTATGTATGCATGTAGGTTGCATAAATGTGTTTGACAGGCACATGAATGGGCTGCATGAAATGAAAATAGCATGGAGTCAAGGTAAGTATTATGTTCATACTCTTATAGAGTTTTCCAAATGATATGAAATGAAAATGAAAAACTTTTATGAAAAATGTTCTTTTATACAATGAAAGAGAGTGAAAGCATGTTTTATGAAAGTATGTTAAGTATTAAGGTTTAAATGGGTATATGTATGTAAAGGCCTTCTTTGGCAGCCCCTATTTATGCTCCCAAATTAATAGTTGTACGCATGTGAATGGATGTTAGACGTAGTAGCTATTGTCCTTATTTTCATGAAATGAGATGTTGAGGTTTATGCTTGATGCTTTTATATGATGTTTAAATGATGCGACGAATGTGCATTTAAATGACGCTATGAAAGTGTATTTAAATGATGCTATGAAATGAAGTTTACATGATGATATGAAAGGATGTTTAGAGAATGCTATGAAATGATGTTTACTGATGATGTTCATGCTTATGCTTTTAAATGATGTTTATGAAATGAATGCACCGATGAATGAAATGAATGAAAATGAAATGATTGAATGAAAGGAAAGAAAAGGAAATGAATGAATGTTTTAATCTATAAAAATACGTAACGGCCATGATTGAATGAATGAATGATGGTATCAAAGGATTGGGTAAACTGCAATGCCGAGTAAGTAGTACTGGTAGTACACCTAGTGCTTCCTCCTGACTGAAAGGGATTCCCAACCTGTGACCACGAGCAAAATCCAGGTCCAAAAGACCGTCAACCCCAACACACGGGTCGTAACAGTGTGTACCGGCTAGATGAAAAGTGAAAAGAGTAAATGAATGTATGAATGGTTTTTAGTTTGCTTATGAATGAATGTACAAGGTGTGAGAACATTTTATGAAATGAAAATGATTTTAGAGAAAAACCTCACCTTGTAATGTTTTCAAATGAAATGAATGCTTTATGTAAAGTATGTAGAGAAATAATGAATGCATGAATGAAAACCTACGTTAGTATAATTTACAGTATGAAGTAATACTTACTGAGTATTTGACTCACTTTAGTTTTTATGTATGTCCCTCCCCCTCTCAGGGACAAAACGAGGAACCTCCCCCTCTCAGGGACAAAACGAGGAAGAAGAGTCAGAACAGATATGTCCCACGGGAAGTGTGACAGAAGCCTAGGTAGGTTTTTACGTAATGTATGAAAGTCCATTTTGGAAAAAGACTTTTAATTTAATTTAATGAGTTCTGCTATAAAACTCTCTCTTATATTTATAGAGTAGTTTTTAGTTTTAAACTTAGAATCCTTTATATCCTAAGAAGGAAAGGAAAAAGTTTTAAAAAGGTCATTAATTCCCGTCTCATTTTCAAAAGTTATTTTCTAAAGTCCCACCACAAGGACGGACGTTACACTTTGCCTCAAAATACATGCCCCAACAGTTTTACAAACCAACCAAAATAATCCCAATATCAAATAAAGACCCAACCCCAAGCTAAGGCTAAGGATAGGCTAGGTGTCCGACTTCCCTCTCCTTAGCAATGTCTTGCTCCACTCTTCAACATTTCCTGGACGTTTAAAACATTGACGGAAAGGTGAGTCTAATACGTAATACACCAAGCAATTAAAATAGCATATTGATAAAGCATAAGAAATGCATAATTAAATAGCTTAAGTGAGTGATTTATCTCATAAAAAAAAGTTGAGCATGAGCATTTACAGAAATCAGAATGCAGAACAAAATATTTCATTTCAGAATGCAGAATCAGAATAATGTTTCAAAATGCAGCGTTAGAACATGTTATCAAAAATGTCAGAACGATAGTTCGAAAATATTCATAATCAAAAATCCCTTTGGCATAGCATAAACTGAAACATCATATCTTATCTTATCAAATCAGAACAAATACCATGTTTAACCCCCGTGGTAGGGTTGTGCAAACCCCGGTAACTAACCGAGTAGAAACAGAATGTGAATCTTCCCCTTATTCATTCTCGGAGCCCCGAGTGTGCACATAGGAAAGACCATGCAGAAAACCACTTTGTTTCCAAAGTGGGTGCACCAGAAACAGAAAAGTTGGTACCAACCCAAACAGAGGCCACAGTTTTACACCCGTGGTGAGGTCAGAACGGAACAGAAACAGAAACAGAATGTTATGCCAGAGGTTTTCAGAAATCACATCAGATCATATCAGAGTACAGAAAATCTTCAAAACAGAACAAAAATCATATCACGAAATAATTTATGCACAAATTTCATATTCGCTCTATTTTTCAAAGTTCAGAAATAGAATGTCAGAAATAAGCTCATGTCTACACCAGTCATGACAGAAAATAATTTCTCCTTAAACATAATTTCATGAGTAATGCAGAACAAATAACTGAGGCAGTTCAAATTTCTTTTCAACATCAAATATGTATATTTTCCAAAAATAACCTTAGCTCATTTTATTTTAAATGCAAAGTCTAGCATAGGAACCCCGCTTACCTGAACTTCTTAGCTTTTTTCGAAATTCCTCAAACGTCGGACAATAATTAATCGCCACCTATAAAATAATCACGTAATTCTCATAAATTTCCAATTAATCACGTATTTCGATATTTAATCCTAAGCTTATAAAATAATCTATTTAATTCCTCAAAACCTAAAATTACCAATCATCACTTTCTAAAATCGTCAATGCTAATTTAATACTATGACTAAAACATTTAAAAGTTAGACCTATTTATTAATGAAAACAACTTATGAAGTTTAATACTAAGTAATATAATTATCCCAAAATATTTAAAAAAAACCATGACTATTTTTAAATAGACTAAAACATATCTAAAGTGTAAAAACAAAATTACTCCAATATTATTTACTCTTAACGTAAATCTTTACTTAATAACATATTAAAATAGTTTTATGTAATCATAATTAAATAACAGTGTACTAATACATAATAAAAATAAAAGCCCATTAATATAATATGCAATAAAGGGCATTACGGTAATTCAATTAATTCCTTGCAAACTTACCAAAACAAAACCTACGTAACTGAATCACATGCACGGCGGAAACTACCCAAGGGAAACCGAGGCGCGACGGGCTAGCTGGAGGGACTGCAGTGGTACGGCAGAAGAGCAGGAGCGCGGCGAAGCTTCCGTCGAGCAGCTCTGGGCACGAGACAAAGAGAGGGAGAGGTGAGCGAGAGAGGGCGGAGAGAAAGGAGGGACACGGTGAGAAAGAAACCAAGAAAACGAGTAGTGCAGCGTTCGGCAAGAGCTCACCGCGAGGGGCTGCTACGGGCTGAGGTGGTCTGTGGGTGTCCGGCGTCCACTTCCGTGCAGGTGGTGATGGCTGGTGTGGTGCAGTGCAGTGCAGTGGTTCAGTGGGTGATACTCTGTTTCGGGTGGCTAAAATAGGGGAAAGACCGTTGGGTCTTCCGTGAGAGGGGTGGCTCGCGGTGGTGGCCTTCGTGAGGAGGAAACACCACGCGGTGGAGCTCTCGGTGGAGGGTGAGTTGCAGTGATTTATGGTGGTTGTACAACTGTGTTTTTCGGATGTCACAAATGGTGGAAGTCAAGGCGTGAAACAGAGGCTTCACGGGCGCTGGTGGCAGCTTCGCGTGACTGGGCAGTGGGCTCGGTGGTTTCGTGTGGGTACAACGCGGACGGTGCTTGGCGGCGTCGCGGCACGCGGATAAGCTTCGGGGTGCTGCACGACTCGGGGTGCAAGGAACCGAGGGGATGGAGGCTGAGGAGGAAAAACTGGCTATGGTTCCAAGTGGGAAGGCAGCGGCGCGAGTTCTCTTCGTATGAATATAAATAGACGATTGAACATGAAAAGAAAACCCTAGATGAAAACCAAATGGACGCGGGACGTGCATGCGGATGTGCCGTGTGTGAGCATGCACGACGTGAAAGAAAAGAGAAAAAAAAAATAAACTTACGGGAAAAGAGATAAGGACCGGAAAAGAAGGAAAATAAAAAAAAGAAACATGTGGGAAAACATAAACGTGTGAAGAAAATAAAATAAAATAAAATCACTACTCCAGTTTGTAAAATAAAAACTTAAAATACCAAGCTCCAATAAATAAAATAAATAAATAATCTAAAGTCCAACTATACAAATTTTGGGTCCGGGTGTTACATTCTCCCCCCTTAAAAAAATTTCGTCCTTGAAATTTTCTAGTACCCCAAACAAAGCCTAAATATTTATCCGCTACAACAATTCCATGCCTAACCCATTCGTTAATCATAATGTCAAACCTAATTAATATTCTGCAATTGTCGAACCTATTATTTCAAATTCTAACCCTCCCATATTGTCGATCGTATTCTCCCATAATTTCTCTAGCCATACACATTCGCATACACTGCCTTTTAAAGTCTAGAATTTAAACCTCAATAATACAATTGAATACCCAAAAATAAATTTTTTTTAAAAAATCTCCACCCAAAATAAAGCCTCAATAACTGATGAAATAACTCTCAAACTATAATATCACTCACCAAACCACGCTTCTGCTGCTCACTCTATCAACGTATAGTCTTAAAAACATCGAATCACATACCTCGGAAAAGAACTAAACCCCACATTTACAACTAATCTAGTAGAGAACTCTTAAAACAATATAGTATAATCAAAAGTTCCAAGCTTAAGTCCTGAATAACCTCGATTCACAAATTTCAAATCCTTAGAAAATCTACTCTCAACCAAACTTTAATATTCTAAGCTACCCTATAAGAACAGTTCCATACAAGCATAACTAATCTCGACTAAATTAAAAAGAGTTCAAGGAGAAACTAGAGTGAGGTACCTGTGATCTCATTGTTGTCATTCTCAGTATCTTCAGATGTTAGTGCGAACACTCGGGCCGGTCCCATTCTACGTTGATTATTACCCTGACTCGCTTGTAGGGAACCTGGACGTGGGTTAGGCTTCTTGTTGTCTGTCAGCAGCAAAGGGCATTCCCTGATAAGATGTCTGGTCTTACCGCATCGAAAACATGCCCCCATTTCCCTTCTGCACTCTCCAGTATGTGCACGATTACAAAACTTACAGAGGCCGTTCGATTGATTTACTTGCATTTGCTTTTGCCCCGAGCTGCTCCCATCATTTCTCTTTTTCCACGACCCTTGATCCACTGCAGATTGAGACCCCTGTGGCGCAGTCCTCTTCCTCTGTTCCAGTAGTGTTGCGCTTCTTTGAAGGCTCCTCTTGAATACTGTGGCCTTATTCACCAACTCTGAGAAGTTCCGAATTTGAAAGCCCACAATTCTTTCATAAATCTTTTCATTCAGCCCTTGCTCAAACTTACGAGCCTTCTTCTCTTCATCAGGGATCAAATATGCAGCAAAGCGCGATAACTCAATAAATCTAGCTGCGTACTGGTGTATTGTCATAGCTCCCTGTACCAATTTAGCGAATTCCATAGCCTTGTCGTCTCGAACTGAGGTTGGGAAAAAGCGTTCTAGAAATATCTGCTTGAAGTGCAGCCAACGGACTATTTCTGTCCCTTCCGCTTCTCTGATGGTTCTTTCAGAAATCCACCATCTCTTTGCTTCTCCAGTTAGTTTGAAGGCAGAGTATAGTACCTTCTGTTCATCCGTGCAGTTTATAACGCGGAGTATCTCCTCAATATCTTGGATCCAATCTTCTGCTAAGGTTGGATCCAAGATATTCTCCTCAATATCGAAGGTGGGAGGATGCATTCGATTAAACTGCTCAATGGTACATCCCCATTCATCATTTGTCGCATTCAAACCCGATACACTTCTTTCTCGACGACGAGGTGGCATCCTGACAACTTGGATTATTAAAATAATAATAATAATAATAATATACAAGAATCAAGGGGTTTGTGCAAAATAAGCAAATGGTGATAATGGTAAAACAAGCATAAATACATATAAAAAAAAAATTTACAAGCAACAGTAGTAAGTCTATATTACTCTAGACTCTAAACCTTCCATCCTGTAGAAAGCCTTATATACGGTCTACAAAACCGAACCAAACCTCAATCCTCAAGAACATCTTAGAATATCTATAAAAATTCCTACCCTTCAAATTCCATAAATATCTTTTCTAACACTTGAGACTTCTAATACTCTAAATACCCATAAAAATCACTTCCTATAGCCCACAATTGTCTACACCACAATTCTGAAAAAATTATTTCCTCAACGTCATGACCTAGCGCCTACAAGAATTCTGAAACCTTAACTCTCATTAATCATCTTTCATTCATTTAAAAATTCTAAACCTCAAATCTGAAATTTCTTCCTAATCCCACAGATATCTAAACCTCCAAGGTTTATAGTATGCATAATTCAAACATATCTCTGATACCAACTGTAACGCCCCGTTCCCGTAAGTCCGGAGGGTTAGCTCTTAATATTTAAAATTAACTTAAATAACACAACTATAAACTCCAGAAAAAACCCATAAAATATTAATACAATTAATCAAACCAAAAATCTAAGTTTCTCCATGGCGACAATAAAGAAATCCCCAATAACATAAATTAAAAATTCTCCAAAAACTCGAACACATCCTCAACTCATCAAATCAAATACCCGAAAAATAAATCAGCTTACTAACTACGACTCTCAAATAAGCATTTGTACCCTCAGGCACTTATTTCACTATGATCATCACACCTTGCTAAACTTTCTACTCTTGTTCTCCAGCTGAATCATCAAAATTATCTGAAAAATATATGGAGATAAGGGGTGAGTTATTAACAACTCAGTAAGCAGAGGACATATACTAGTGTGTAAACATGAGCATTTACAGAAATCAGAATGCAGAACAAAATATTTCATTTCAGAATGCAGAATCAGAATAATGTTTCAAAATGCAGCGTCAGAACATGTTATCAAAAATGTCAGAGCGATAGTTCGAAAATATTCATAATAAAAAATCCCTTTGGCATAGCATAAACTGAAACATCATATCTTATCTTATCAAATCAGAACAAATACAATGGTTAACCCCCGTGGTAGGGTTGTGCAAACCCCGGTAGCTAACCGAGCAGAAACAGAATGTGAATCTTCCCCTTATTCATTCTCGGAGCCCCGAGTGTGCACATAGGAAAGACCACGCAGAAAACCACTTTGTTTCCAAAGTGGGTGCACCAGAAACAGAAAAGTTGGTACCAACCCAAACAGAGGCCACAGTTTTACACCCGTGGTGAGGTCAGAACGGAACAGAAACAGAAACAGAATGTTATGCCAGAGGTTTTCAAAAATCACATCAGATCATATCAGAGTACAGAAAATCTTCAGAATAGAACAAAAATCATATCACAAAATAATTTATGCCAGAGGTTTTCAAAGTTCAGAAATAGAATGTCAGAAATAAGCTCATGTCTACACCAGTCATGACAGAAAATAATTTCTCCTTAAACAGAATCTCATGAGTAATGCAGAACAAATAACTGAGGCAGTTCAAATTTCTTTTCAACATCAAATATGTATATTTTCCGAAAATAATCTCAGCTCATTTTATTTTAAATGCAAAGTCTAGCATAGGAACCCCGCTTACCTGAACTTCTTAGCTTTTTTCGAAATTCCTCAAACGTCGGACAATAATTAATCGTCACCTATAAAATAATCACGTAATTCTCATAAATTTTCAATTAATCACGTATTTCGATATTTAATCCTAAGCTTATAAAATAATCTATTTAATTCCTCAAAACCTAAAATTACCAATCATTACTTTCTAAAATCGTCAATGCTAATTTAATACTATGACTAAAACATTTAAAAGTTAAACCTATTTATTAATGAAAACAACTTATGAAGTTTAATGCTATGGTTCCACGTGGGAAGGTAGCGGCGCGAGTGAAACGGACGTGCGCGAGACGAGAAAGGGTATGGTCTCGTGGAGTGGAATGCGAGATTGCGGCTGGAAGTGGAGCATTTTCACGCAGGTTACATGGGTTTGGTGTCCTGGCAAGTGGGAAGGATTATTTTTATTCTTGTGATTTTTTTTAGGTTTCTTGGGCTCTGTTCTCGGGGTAGAACAGGGATTTTTTTTCCTTAGAATTGTTTTGGTTGAATTGCAATGCTTTTTGTAGTATTTACGTTTGTTTCTACATTGAGTATGGAAGGCTAGTTTTATAACCTAAGCTGATGGAATAGCTTGAATTGGTTGTAGTTTCTTGCAATGGAAATCTTCTTAGCTCTTATTCATTTTCATTTACTGCATTGTGGATGGATTTATTTCAGAAGTGGCTTGAATCTCTTGCTCAAGATTTGTTGTTGATGAAATGCACATCAGATGCTTGAAAGAATGCAAGGATTCAATGTTGACTTTAATTTTTATTTCTATTTATGAATTTCAGAAAATATGTTGAAAAAGTTTGCAAATGAACTTCCAAAGTCAAATCCTCCGATTATAAATACCTTAGCTGGATTAATAATCGAGAAAATTAAAAGAGATTAAGATTGTAAGAATCATAACCAACTAAAGCTAGACCTGAAACTTAGGTATTTATTTCTTTCATTAAATCATAATTTCTACTACAAACTTTGTTCCCTTTCCTTTGTTGCAAAATTTCAGTTTTCATTTTACATTTTACATTTCATAATAGCAAGCACCATCTTAGAATGACATCTCTCATCTAGAAATCATAAACCCTTTTCTAGCTTTGTACATAATCCTTTTTTTACATTTTATTTTCTGTAGTATTAAAAATACAAAAACAATGTTCATGACAATCCTCATTTGTTCATATACTAGAACTTCATCCCACCAACACTTGACATAAACCCTTTATCCCTGTGGAATACGATCCTGGACTCATCCTTGATACAACTTGACTCTTCTACACTTGGAAGAACACATTTGGAACAACGTCTAGTTTTTGGCGCTGTTGCCAGGGACATCGGTGTCTATTAGAGTGATTTTCTTTTGCAGATATGAAGTTTCTGGTGTTGTGAACCTCTTCACAACTTTGGGGACCTCTAAACTTTCATTTTTTTTTGTTTGTTTCATTTTCTCTTTCATTTTCACTTTCTGCA